>OX459114.1:63432184-64727601 GCA_949775065.1 Brachyopa scutellaris | reverse complement strand
ATTTCCCTGGAAATGATTTTTTGCTTTCGAGCGGAAGTTAAAAAAGTGAATGTCTCTCTCCTAGCAGAAGTCGGAAATTATGTAACAGAACTTATGTCAGAAATAATAAAGTTAAGCATCATTTCAACCTACATACATAAGAGGGCATATCTGTTTGATGGATAAGTAAATAAATAGCTAATGTGGGAAGAAAAAGATGTCCAAAATAATTCAACCAATAAAAAAAAACAATACGAAAGTGATTTCAAGTATAAATAAGCTTATTACCCATCCGCCTGTGCAGGACCCCCATTATTTTTAAGCTCTTCCCAATTTTAAATAAATTTTCACTCAAATCACAACAATGCGGGCAATCTTTGCAAGAGGTCAACCTCAAAATGGAAATTTAAAGTAGACAAATCTTATTCGCCAGTCCCGAGGACAATGACACAGCAAAATCCTTTAAACTATAGAGATTTCTCCGCCGGCCTTCTTTTTTTTTTAGCTTTTTTTTCCAATATTTCTCTTGTCAAATAGACAACACAAAGAACGACAGGAAACACCGAAAAGTCTACAATGATACTCAATTTGGGCATCCTATCGGGCATAAACCGAAACCCAGTCCTATCGGACATACACACACATACACACACGTTTTCTATATCTATGAGAGTATCTACTGTAGAGATATGAAGAGCTTAGGCGGAACGGCCGAAGGTCGAAATTTGATGGAGAAATTTATGCACGGTTGGCTGGGATGAAATTATGCTTGACTGAAAGGATTCCATGTGCTCATCGTTCCGCCGGCAATGTCCTTTCACATGAGTTGAATTCATTTGAGGCATTTCCCGCAGTTCTATCAGTTCATACACTATCCGTGTGTGTGTCTGTATGTGTTCGAAAAGGAAACAGAAAATGATATCACTCTTGCAATGCATTAGCACAATTGTAGTGTTACGGATAAGCGGCCGGGACGAGATGGTAGGAAACATGCTGGGCCGTTGTCTCTCGGAGTTTCGTGCCAAAGCATTATATAATGAACCTTGTTGGGCAGTCTTCCGATGTCGTCGTTTGAAAGTGATTACACTTTTTTTTTTATATTATTTACTCTGGTACGAGTAGTATGTAGTCATAGTCCTCATTCAATGGCAACTGACACGGAGCTAGTTGAAAAATGTTCAACTATCCTGTGCCTCTGCCATTACCCGGAAATTGTCAGCTTAGTCATTCAACTCGTGCGGAATTTTAACCTCACGAATTTGGAATTCTAAATCTAATCACTGTTTCGCATCCAATAAATTTCTATTCATCACCCTGGTCTGGACCCGATGCGACGACGACACGACGTTAACATTCGCCACACACAGTTTTGTTTTCTGTATCCTGTAGGGGCCTATATACTATCTGTGTGTGTGTTTATGTACCACCTATCTAACAATTCGTAGGGTTTATAAATTCAACCACAAATTCATTTCATTTTTCTCATAGCACATCTCACTTTGAGGGTGAAATTTATTTGAATTACAGGTGATAGCACCAGCTGTAGAAAACACGTTTCATTGACCAATTTTCCAGAACGGTACGATGGAACAAAAAATAATATTCGTCCTTTAGATAACATCGGTAAGAGGGAGTCCCGAAAACGTGTCCTATCTTCAATCGGTCGGCTGGTCTGACAAACGGGAAATATTGGACAGGCCCACTTCTGTAACGTTATCACGGAATATTCAAATGACCAGCGACAGGGAGGTTTAGCATTTTTGTCCCGTTGCTTAGTTCCAGTTCATAAATGACTTCCATTGGGGCCGGTGGTGTCTGTGGCCGGTCTGAAGAGTGGAATGGCGGTGGTAGTACTTGAAGTGATTTGCATAGAAATTGCATAATTTTCCATTGCAGAAACAAGAAAACGATTTAATTAAACTGGCGAATCTTGAAAATTGCCTTATGGCTGAGAGCGCATTGGACAATTGAAGTCCTTTCGAAGGACAAAATCATACGTGTCCTCGGCAGGAGTAAATTGCTGGAAAATTATATACATACCAACCTAGGTAAATATTTACTAAAAAAGCAAATGAAACCGAAGGGATGGGCAAGAAGACGAAGTGAATTGGCACCGAGTTCGTAAGAAAGATAAATTATTTGACAAATTAGTTAGGTGAACGTTTTACGACCGGGTGTAAGAAAAGCACCTCCTTTGACAATGGCTTGGTGTTAGAAGATAAGAAGAAAATATCTAGGTGGATATTTTTTCTCGAGGTTACTTGTGCGAGGTACACCAGATGATGTGCTTATAGCTTTCAGAGATAAGTTACCTCCCCCCAGTACTTTTGATTGGATAGGAGAACCTAGTGTTTATTTTGCTAAAATTAATGCGCATAGGTTATAAATAGTACTCCGTCTATGGATCTGTTCAGCTGACCTAATTTTTAAGGTTTTTATAGATATGCTCGCGTACTTCTGATAAACCATTTTTTCCCTTTATGATTGTTATAAAATAACGTTTTCAAATTCTTTTAAATCGTATATCGTATATCGTATTAGGTGGCAAAAGTGTTTGCTGGAATTGAACTTGAACATCACGCTCAATAGTCAACGCACTTACCGCTTTAGAATTTTATTAATTACGGCTCTACGATTCCACTCAAGTCATAATGATCGTGAGAGGGGTTTATCCTTTCCATCATTACAATTCATTAGCCTCTGATATAATGCGATATAAACATGCCTTTGTTTTTATAAGTAGCTAGTGGAAAGCATCAAAACCCTGAGTGGGGGTCCTTAATCTACTTAAAATATGACTGCTTTTAGTTCATGGTTCTCACGGTACCGCGACAAGGCATTTCCTTGCAGCGGAACTTTAGCCGTAGGTGGGGCTTTTCTCTTATTCATCCATACATCTGCGTGTTTCTGCGCTTATGTATAGTGGCGACAAAACAAATACCACATGTAGGTTTATTTTTTTAATTTGTGGAACTGGCGTATTTAACTATTAATTATGTTAATAAAATGTATGCAATAAGATGCTCTGTTGCAATATTAACTAGTATAAAACAAATAACACAGATTTCCTTAAAAAATAAAAAAAAATAATATATAATCTAATATATAAAAATCTCATGTCACGGTGTTTGTAATCGAACTCCTCCGAAACGGCTCGACCGATTTTTATGAAATTTTTTGTGTATATTTTTGGTAGGTATGAGAGTTCTTTGTAAAGTATATTTCAGTTAAATTATTAACAACTTCTATATTTATGGAAAAAAAATTCTCATATTCACAATATATGTTGGTTCAGTGCCAAAAGAGAAAATTATAAATCTAGACCCGATAGGTGGCGCTGGAGTCAAGTTAACATATTAGATCTATTTATATAAAAATGAATGTGTGTATGTATGTTTGTCTTTTATGGACTCGAAAACTACACAACCGATTTTGGTAAAATTTTCAGAGTATTTTTTTCTTAATATAGAGTACAACATAGCATCAGTGCGCAGTTACTCAATAACTGGTGGTTTTGGTACTTGTCATATAAAATTTCGTTATTTCAGGTAAAATGTGAATGTCCATCATTTTGGTCGATTAATACAGACAGACAGATATATAGATAGATAGATAGACAGGCAGATAGATAGACAGATAAAAAAAGGCGTGAGTACCAGGTTCTCGGGAAATTTGATTGTTAATATATACAGAGAACTTGACGTAGCTATTTATACTATTGCTATTATTCTGTGTTAAGGAGAAATTAACAAAGAGAATGATATACAATCATGCCATGCCAATCACCGGGTTATTGGCACCATGCCAATCATTGCCTAAAATTACAGCTTCACATAATTTTTATTTGATCTAAGGCCGTTGTCACATATCTCCACAGTAATTTTATCTTGGTGTAATCAGGGTTGATGTATTTTAGATGCCGAAACTACCCAAAAACGTTAAATTTTGTAGAAATAACAATGAACAAGCAGTTAACGAGGCTAAAGAAGCAGTAAACAAGGCCAATATCTTACAGTGCCAATAATGGGACAGAGGACTGCCAATAACTAGCAAACTATGCCAATAAATGGCAAAAATGGAATTTTATTTTTTTTCGTTAGTTTTATTTTTTTTTTAATAGATTCTAATTCTTTTGATGCTATTTTTTTTATGTTTCTAACAAACCAATGAATTTAAAAAAAATAGGCAAAACAAAGTTTGTGTTTTAGTTCGATCTGTAAAGGCTAACATTATGGTGAGTTTTCTTAAGGTGCCAATCACTGCGTGGCTTACTCTATTTTATGCTTATTTCACCGAGATCTACAAAGTGGCGTTTTCAAACCTTGGCGCCATGGAAACCGTAGAATCCCCAAAACATGTCACATATATGAGCTAAAGTGTCTTGAGCGAATTTTCTGAAACGATGCTATTTATTTTGTCGCCAGTGTATATGGCTGGGAAGTGTTCTAAAAGTTGCGTGGAAAGTTGTGTTATTGCGTTGTGCTAATGCGTGTACATACATATATTTCTATTTTAAAAATCTCCACTTCTAACAAACTGCAGACGCCATGTCTAGGTACTCAAAAATCCATAAATCCATCTATCTCTAGGCATCTCGTTCTAAATCCTTATTACAAAATATCGTAAAATAGTCCAAGAATGTTATTTACGCCTCGCGGTTCCAGGTTTTTATGACTGTTTAGCAACCTATACTGCTACGTTTTAATTTTTACTACTCGTATCTGCTGTATGCTGTGCATAGTGGTTAAGCAATTTGAAACTCGGCAAACTTTAATTAAAACTGTTTCAACTTCAACATGAAGCATTTACATATACATTCACACATTTCCGTAGCCGTCGTGTTTTGCTTACTTGTTTTTGCGCGCCATAGAGGGTCCTTAGAAATTAACTTTACACCGAAAAGAAAACCAGAGCGTAAGGGTAAAAACAAAAAAGCGGAGAAAATGGAAAAGAAAATCCAGAAAAAAGGTGCAAATTGGTCTGCAGGAAAACAAGGTAAATGCCGCACTTGAGTTAAAAAAAAACCACGATCGACGACGCTTGCTGTGTATATCCTAAAAGTAAAATCGGTCTAACTTTGTTGTCAGGGTTACGCAGTATACATAGGTAATGCGCGAAGTTAGGAGCAGCAACGTCCTTTGGACGGAGCGTTGTTTGAAGTTTTTCAAGAGCTTAATTTTAAAATGTCCTTCTGAAGAGTATCCCCACCTTAAACCTTTTTTTGTTATGGTGTGTAGTCAAATTTTCATTTTCTGTATACGGTTTCCTTTTTTTTTGTAATTTCAGCTGATACATTCGAGTTCTTTGGTGCGGTATAATGACACTGTACACAGACATGGCTTGATCACGTCTACACTAGGACTGCAGCTGACAGTTGACGGGCGACATTTTCATGATGGCGCGATGCGTGTAAAGTGCTTGGCCAGCATTTCACCGGTTCTGTGGAAAGGCGGCAAGGAGAGCGTGCTACAACGCCGACCCGGCGTTATAGATAACAGAGAGGCAATGCTATTAGGTGAGTTGAAACTATTTTATATACTATATACGAGTGTAAAGGGACATGGGACTTGAGAAGGGTATCTCCCTAAGAGCCAATCGGGAGTCAATGCTTTAAAATGATAGGTCCAAGAAAAAATATTTTAAAATCCCTACTTTAAAACCACAAAAGATTGAATGTATCAAACTGACCCTTAACAAATCAGCGCGCTATTTGGGATTTAACTTAGAAGATACATAAGTACTTATCTACTGCGGGACCTGTTTAAACGTATGTAGGTATGACTCGATAGCTTGGTGGAAGGAACTTGAAGAGTAATATAATTTTAAGAATGATAAAAACGGCATTATTGTCATGAACCTCAAATAGCCATTCCTCCGTTTTATCTCGATGGGATTCCGACTCCGAAGCTGGAAAAAAACTGGCGACTTACAATCTAAAAATGGTCAGACATGGTGTCACTACTGGAGCTGGGGCTTAGTGTGAAACAAAAATTCTGCCGCACCTTTATACATTTTTTATTCTATGATACCTTAACAAAAAATATCTACGAGTCTGTATTTTATTCTGTTTATAACTAGAAAGTAGCGTACCGACCTGGGTGAGCGTGTCATCGACCCCATCCTCCTCCACAATAACCCACCGAAATTCGGCATATTGCTTTTCGGTATTTCCTTTATACCGATCCGAAATTGCAATACAAAAACAAATGAGCTCATGAGCATTGGCGTCCAAAGTGCCGGCAATGAGGCGCATATCCCGCGCACCGCGGTCTCGGTGGTACAATACCGGAATACCATCCCTTTTTTAGACAAACCCCTTAGCATCAATATGCAGAAATACCTCTGGTGGGATAAAGCCAGATAGGAGAGTACTCTCATGGTACATTTCCTTGGTATTATAAGCGCCGAAGATTGTCACTGGTCAATAGCCTCTCTCTCCTTTTGGAAGTTAATCTTCAGCGTCCAGTCGTCGCAATAACCTTTCATTTGATCGAAGTCACGCTGCATAAGGACATTAATTTTTCGGATTTTCGGACCTGATCTTTACACCCGCCATCAGATCGTCTGCGTACGCTATACCAAATTTGAGCGAACCTACAAGATCGTCGGTTTCACCGCACCCTGTTGTAAACCGTTTTTAATGTCAAATATTCTACTCGAAGTTACGTTGCCACATTTGACGACAAACTTCTTTCCCATTAACATATTGAAGATCAGATATAGTAGCGGTTTTTGCATACCCAACCTAGTCAGCTTACAGAAAATCCCTTCTTACCATATGGTGTCGATGGCCTTCTCAAAGTCAACCAGGCAGGCACCTGTGCATTGGTTTTTGTCCTTATTCCATTTTATGCACATGCACGGATATATGACGCGAATATGTCATCATAAACCATTTTATTGTTAGGTATCTCATAAGAAGTTTGTGGAGCATCACTGGGTAGCTGTTGAGATGATCTTTCCAACTGTTCACAATTATACGCCCTATTCGATCACATGCCTGACATAGCAATCCCCACGAGGTGAATTTTGATTTAAAATATAAATAGAAAAAACAAAACTGTATCCAAACTGATACAAGAGCAAATTCGAAAAATTTTGTTTAATCTTTTTTTTTCGAAACTTCGCGAATTGGTTGAGATAACTACAATATTTAGTAATGAGGTTTTGTTTTCTTAGTCATTTTCAAACGTTTTATGATGCTTTTAGAGTTTTGGAATTTTTTACCTGTGGTCAAAGGACCAAAATGCTGTAAGACCCAAAAAATGGGCTTTACTTGGCGACAATTTTAATAATAATTGAAATATGCTTAGAGTTGAATTTTTTATATTTTTACTGCTTACTACTGTTAGTACTTTAATGGATTTACTCTTGCTTTTACAACTGCTGCACATCTGCAATTTTTTGACTCAGATAGGTTTTTCCATGTGGATATACATAGATGTGTTGTTCAAGAGCCGGATTACTAAATGGTTTAGGATTGCAATTGGCTCTGGACGCTCCTTTGCAATCTTAAATTTCATGATTGACCAGATATTCTGAATTAGATTGAGGTCTGGGCTGTAGGGAGGCCAGTGTAGCACATTGATATAGTTTTCTTCGAAGTACTATTTAACCTGAGAAATAAAAAAATAAAAATACTAATAAAGTTTTAATTCATAAAAGTTCTAGCTTATTTTAAAGCTAGATATTAATTCTTTATTTTAAACGCAAAATGAAGTTCATATTCACAATTTTGGCTGTATGGCAAGGATCATTGTCCAGTTGAATCTGCAAGTGTCACCAAAAAGCTCTAACGCGGGGTCTCTAATTCAAATTCTAGGATCCTTAGATAAAAGGGCGGTTAGTTCGTTGGACTACTACGCATACTGCTCGAGTTCAATTCCAGCCCGGGTCTAACACCTAAGACAGTTTTTCACGGTTGCCACCTCTTTCGAATATCTGACAAGCAATCAAAGAGTATCATTTGTCATGAGAAGCTTCTCAACTCGCCGTTCGGAGTCGACAAAAAACTGTAGGTCCCTTCCATTCGTGGAAAAATATAACACGCACACACAAATGGTTGCGAGAAGCTAGGCTTGGTTCTGTATAGGACTGCTGACGCCGCATATTTATTTATTTATTTTTTAAATAAACTGCTGCAGTGACTTTCGAATCTGAAGAGGGCATTCTAAATTTTCCATCTCCAGAGAAGCACCTGCAGACCATCATACCTTCAGTTCTGGGGGCAACCGTAGGAGGCATTCAGAGCCCATTCTCTCCTTGATTTTCTTCGTGCAGGAATCCTCCCATCTCCAACATGCAGTTTAAACTTGGATTCGTCAGAAAAGATAACATTGTCTTACATCCCTCGAATCTAATTAAGATGTTTCTCAGTCCGAAATAATTGTTATTTTCTGACTTATTAAAAAATTCGACTTAATAGTGCTCTTAGTTCACCTTTTACGAGCCTTTTTCCCATTGAGCGGGCTTAAATTATTTTTTGTGTAGCTTATAGATCATTTAAGATATCTACTGAAGTCTTGAACCGATGCCGACGGTCTTGGAACACAAAAAAAAAAACCATTTTCCCCTGGGGTTGTCTTTTTTGGCCTCGCTGAGCATTTCCTTCAGCTGGCGGTCTCACGACATTTTTTTTGTTTTAATTCCATGCCACAGTTCGTTGAGTAACATTAAATCTTTCAGAAATTTGACGGGTTGTCAAATTAAACTTGACAGACACAACATATTAGATTTGCACTTCTTTTGGTTCATCTTGGACGGCTTTCACGAGCTAAATGCTCCTCTAATTCATAATTACATCGACTTTTGTGCACTAATTGAACGACTTTTTGCTACACAGTGCAAAAAACATCGTAGCTCTCCAAAATTCCAAGAATCCGGATAAGTCTATAGGCAGAATTGTCCAATGTCGTGAGGCACTTATCCGAGATATGTATGTATTGGATCATTGCAAAAGTTCGTGCCCGTTACGTGGCAGAAAGTTTGCGGTATGACGCAACCATTGTTTGTTTTATGGACTTGTTGTATACCAATAGATAGGTCATGGCATAAGAAGTCAGTTTATCGCTAGACCCCGTTCAGTTATGTCAAATTGTGTCGGAAAAAAAAATTCTAAAATTAAGAACGAAAAGTTACACCTTCGCCATGTAAAACTGTACGAGTTTCGAAAAGGATCGAGCGTTGAAACTGCAACAAAAACATTTAGAGCGTTTATTCGGATTGTGCTCCTACTCTTAGGACCGTTAAAAAGTAGTTTAGTAGATTTCGTAACGATGATATGACCTTGGACGATCAACGATCTGTTTGGTAGGATTCCAGGGGCATATTTTTTTTTATAGCTTCTTGCACCCGGCGAAACAATCACAGCGAATAAGTACTATGAGCTACTCTATAAGCTTAATGAGAAAGTTGAAGAAAATCGTCCGATTTTGGCAAATCGAAAAGGCGTCATCTTCCATCATAATGACGCCAGGCCACATGTCGCCTGACAAACGCTGCAAAAACTGGAGGAGTTAAAATGGGAAATCCTTCATCCTTCATCACCCACCGTATTCCCTTCAGAACAGTTTGAATGGAAAGAAAATTGGTTGCGTGGAGGCTGTCGAAAACTACCTTACGGCATTTATTGAAGGATAACCACGCAGTTTTTATGAAAACGGAATCCGCAAAGCTTGTAAAACGTAGTATAAGCGCTTGTGTTTTATTATCAATGATCCAATAGTTACGAAAACCCGCTTATCTGCTCAGAGCAGAGAACAAGAGAAATCCGTGAAAAGGCGAAAGATCTTCAAAGCCAACAATCGAAAAATGACAGCCAGGACAAAACATCAAAGTATTACTAGAGTACTAGAACTCACAACATGTACTAGATTAAGTTTATTACCTTTTGTTTTGTTTTGATTCTAGTGATTTATTAAAGGGGAATATTTCGTCTAAATTATTTCACAAGCAAGGAAAACAATGAGTATAATAACGGGGAATGTAGTTAACTAACCCGCGAAATCTCAGGTCCGTTCCCCTCTTTCATCTTGTCTTTCACCGTACCAATTATGGGTTAAACGAACCAATGTCTAGAACGCTGCAAAAGGCCAACAGCATTCCTAACCTTTTTAACACTACAGAACGCACTTTATACCTCCTCCTGATCTACTTACCGCCTCACCATTTAACCCTCTACTTCCTTTGCATCCTCGCTTAGAATATCCCTCTACACCTCTCCGCCCTAAGTGTTCTTCATGACTTTCCTTAAATTTGTAAATGTTAGTTTTAAGTCTTAGTCTATGTTTCGTAGTTTGTTTAAGTCTAAGTCTGTGTTAAAGTCTTAGTTTGTTTAAGTTTTTGCTTGCATTAAGCTAAATAAATAAATAAGTGATATGTACCTACCTACTTCATAGAGGATTTTAACAAGAATATGACTTTATAAATTTAGTGATTCGAAAAACCTAGGACGCTGCGCGGGTTTTGCACTTAAGAGGGTGGTTCTTAGCCTGGTTTAATTGTATATATTCATGCCAAAAATATATAAAATTAATTATTATAAAAACGACTCAAAATGCAGATCATAAATCACTTTATGAATCACTGAATTCCTTTTCTATTGTTTCAATATCTATAAAATAATATTTCCTCTTCTCTCTTTGCTTTCAGTGTTAAGTTCTTCATCAAAACCAAAATGCAGTCTTGCTGTTCTGGCAATCACACTGGTGCTGTATAAACTTTGTCAATTAATTTCGAAGACAGGACTGAGATAAAATTCCATTTGAAACGCGCAAGACAAACTCTTATTGTACAGAATAAAATAATTAAAATCAGAGACATTGCTAAATCTCATTAAAAAACAAAGCAACTAACAAAATGCTTTTTATATTGTAAATAGAAAATGAATGTATATGTATGTGTTTAATACCAGTACTTGCTTTGCTGTATATACCTTCAAATTGTTATATTTTTATAGAGCAACAATTAATGTTTTGTTTTTATATTTATTTATTTTAAAATAGTTATTTATACCTAGACCTACCAAAATATAAATTGACAACAATTGTATTCAGGTTAAGAAAACAGACAAACAAAAAACAACTACATAATCATGTCAACATTTTATATCATATACAGTAAGGTGACAAACTGTGGTGAGTAAATAGTAAATTTATATCATAATCATAATGAAATGTAGTAGCAATTATAAATTAAGAGCAAAAATATAAAAAAATGTGTATAAATACGGTAGAAAAAACAATAGTAGGGATACTCGGTATATAAAAAAAATTTGCTTTTAGTGAAATATAACGAAAAGAACAAAATTTTATATTGTTTTTCATTTAATTTAATTAAATACCTTTGGCATAGATAAAATTAAAATTAAGTTTCATAATACATATTTATGTAAATATGCATATCCTTCTATGAAGTTGTATCAGTGCAACACACAATACGATTTATTTTTTTGAGTATATTATGATTAATGGTAAACAAAATTGAATAATTTTAAAATGCAAAACCCCATGTACACAACATTTTAGTATTTATAGGTACATTTATATAAGATACAATTTATATGAAGTTATGATAGTTTTGTTATTTTGGGTCACAATGTATAACTCGTGATTTCTCATTTCGAAAATCAATGAAATTATGTAAAAAAAGAATGCCTTATGTTAATATCACAAGTAAAACAAAAAAAAAAAAAACAATGATTATGTAAATGGAACTAGAAATAAAATTCAAATGAAAAATAAACAAAAATCGAAAGCATACATAAGTATATATAAAATGAGGTATTTTTATTTTTAAATGAATGATATTACTCGTGTTTCGAAGTTATGTATGTGCACGTGTACGTGGTAGGTAATATTGAAATGTTTGAAGTGACTACGCTACGCTGTAATATTGTGACTTATGAGTTGTATCACAGCAAGTGACTTCTATTTATAAACAACAAATTTAAAAATCTTATATGAAAATATGTGCTCTGTTGGCAAAATATTCAGCGAGCTTCGTGGAATAAGTGTAAAGCCCGAATGTCCTGTGGGGAGCCCAGTTCAATGAATTACTACGAAATTCAAGAAAATCAATTTATTTACTCATCCAACAGTTCCTTTTGGTCGCGGCAACGCTCAAGTGTGTGTGTGAGAGCTGAAACCTTATTTAAATTTTCGGCAGTCACAAAAAGTGGGCCTTCCCGCGACCACATTTTGGCGAAGTTTGCGGAAAGATTGGGAGGTTGCTACACTTGAAATGATTCAAGAATACAACCACAAGCGCGGGGCGTTCGCTGTCTGGACAGTTGGAAACTAATTCCAAATTTATTGAAAAATCATTTTCAGCGACGAAGTGCCTTTTTGGTTGGCTTCGCAAATATGCAAAATCTGGATACACTTAGGACGGTGCCCAAGGACGGATATGGCATTTTCGGGGCAAATGTTTTCGAGAAGAAAAGATGTCTACCTATTTTCATGGCTATGCAATTATAAAAGTAATATTATACATGTGTGTAAATAAAGCCATTGCTTGCTGATTAATGTGGAAGATTCGTCCAAAATTAGCTCTCTATTAACCTTTAACTGGGTAGGTGGGCTGCTGACAAAACCCCAAGCCCTTATTTTTCAAAAATATTATACTTTGCGACTGACAACACCCTTGTCCGTACAGTACCTTCCTGTTATTTTCTATTATACGGATTCAGATGGTTTTAAAAAACATTGGTTGCACAAGTAAGCCATGACAGACTCTTCAAGCTGCAAGGGTGCTGATAACACCCCACCTACCCAGTTGTGTAATTTTTTTTTTTACTGGGTGAATTTATATAGGTAATTTTAAAATGTCATTTGAAAAAGATCAGGAACGCATTCAACTGTTATTGACACTATTTAAGTGAAGATTCAAGTGAAAAGCCGGACCTAATTGATAGGGATGATGGCGAATTTGATAAAACGAAAAATTGTTTGCAAAAATTAATACCTAAAGCACTATTTTGGAAAGGACGACTAAAAACTCTATAAAGGGGTCTAAAAGTTAATTCTTTTAACATTGTTCTACCCCAGAGCGATATCATAATGACAAATCCACCATAGAACCACTTACCAGAGGAAAGATAAGCGTAATAAAGTGAATTCATGTTGTAGGTGTTGTCAGCACCCTACCTAGCTACTTACGTTACTATTACTCACCTACCTACTTAAAGGTCAAAAATTATGTCGGCCAAATTTTTTAATTTTTTTTTTTTTTTGTTAATGAAGGTGAAAATCTCGAAAGACACTAAGGGATTAGAGTACCCAGAGTACCGTACTAAAAATACCTCCTAAATCATGACCAATCAAAAAAAGATCGACAAATTATTTACATTTCATTGTGGAAAATCGCTTTGGAGAATGTATTATGCTTTGATACAGATTCTCAAAATTCTACAACATAAGTTCATGAGGTTTGGTTCTCCTCAATCTACGAATATTTGATCCGGAATTTAATGTTTTCTATCTCAGGATTGATATGTATCTGAAGACGCTGGTTGTGACGAAGAGCATTTTTTTCATCACCTCTGTTAGCAGGTCAATCTGCAAGTCAAGATGCAAGTTCTTGTTTCTAATAAACCATGGTGCATTAAATATTCCACAAATGATGGTATGGCTATATAATATGAAACATCTGGAAAGAGCTTCTGTGAATCATAAGCAATGGCATACATTTCAATAAAACACAACTCTCCACTTATTCTGGACAGCACCCATAGAGTAAGTTGAAACCTAACATCTGAGTTTCCTATCACTACGTCGATCTGTCTTTCTCTCGTTCTTGTCCTTCATGTTCTCGCGCTGTATTCAAGCATTATAATTGTATTCATATTTCCTTTAACATGTGTAGATTATAAAAAAAATAAAAAAAAATTGACTCTATTTTGAAATTATAGAATTATCTGTGCATTCGTTTTTTTTTTTTTGTACAATCCCATAGTTGGATACCATACGTCCAGACAGGTTTTAATATCTGATTGTATAATAGGATCTTATTTTCGGTGGACATTTCTGAGTTATGTCCCAGTAACCAATAGAGTTTTCTATACCTAATATTTAGCTCCTCACCTTTCTTTTTAATATGCTCCTTCCATTTCAATTAAGCGTTCAAATTCATACCCAGGTACTTAGCTGTATTAGAATAAAATAGAAATAATCGGCCAAATGAATGCCGGTAAGCGGTATTGCAGACTTCTTTTCTCTTATTTCCGATGTCTCATGTCATAAATAACACGTCGCTCCTCGCCCATAAGCTTTTGAATCATTTTTGAGTCATTCTGTCATATTAATGAGATTCAACCAAGGTAAGGATATAAATGTCAGAAGATCCCTAAGCGCAGTAGTACATTAGTAATTTAAACACTTATACTGGCTTGATGGATAGTGTGTAGAGTTGTAAAATACTGTATTATTGTGGTAAGTCAGATAAGTTGAAGTCAATTGACTAACATTTTGGAATAAAAATTAAGACTGAAGAATTTAAAGAGGACAATGGGTCAGTTCACTTACAGGTAAATGATTGTAGTCGAAAGTCAGTGACTGCAAACACTGACTTAGAATTATAGATGAATTAGAAGTGACTAGAAGACTGGAGACAGTCAAAAGGTACTGGAGTATTAACAGTCTTACAGTCAGAATATTCAAAATGACTGGTGACTGAAGTTAAAGTCTAATGAAATAAGTCTCGAGATGTGAAGCAGAATTACAAATCAATTAATACGATGTCAGATATCACTGAAACCGTAAATTAGGCTGTTGAGTAGACATATGTTCTTGAAACACCAGGGGCCTGTACCACAAAACAACAAGCATTGTACAAAAGGCGAATTTTAACAAGTAACAAGAGGTTTGTCGTACAGAAACTCTAGTTACTTGTTAAAATCCGACTGTTGTACAATGCTTGTTGTTTTGTGGTACAGGCATTGGATGTTCCTTGCGTGGTTAGTTTTATGTCATATGTGAGCTCGGAGAAATATCAATTTGATCTGCAATTGATAATTCAACGAAGCCCCCCCCCCCCCCCCCCCACCCTGTCATTTAATATCATTTTATTTTAAATCAATAGAAAAAGTACGGCGTTCTGCTGCTGACTTTAATTTTTGTGTCAGCTGTACCTAATAAGCATGTAGGCCAAAGTCTTTATGTAAAATGAGGTGCATAGTGGTGGCAGATACGCCCAATTCCTGTGATCGTCTATAAATGGATACACCTGGGTTTTCAGTCATACTCTCAGCTACAGCGATGATATTTCCAGCTGACCTTACTGGACGAACACAAGTGGGAGTCTTCACATCACTTACTTGTCCGGGACTTTTAAATTTATCGAACTATATATAGCTGAGCAAGGAGGTGCTTGATGATGACAAAACTCAGTACGAAATACTTAACGAAACGTTTTGCGAGTATGTATCAATCCATATTTAATGTTTTTTACATATCAAAAGTCATCATGACAGTTAAACAATGGCGCTTTGAAATGATACCCGAAATGAATACAAATTGAACACAGCCCACCACATCGCCGTCGTGGTTATGGTTTATTAAATTGTGGGTCTAATAGAAGCGAATTGTTACATATTAAGTAAAGTCCCCGCAATAGGTTCACTAAAATCACAGAAGCACATAGTTCTTACTAGCCTCAAAATTTATATTGAACCCTAGTGATATGGATATACGTAATATAGACTAAAGAGCGATCGCTGAACAGGGAAGCAAGGCGAACATTGATCACCTAGTAATAGCATATGCTTAGCCAAGCCGCAATTAAAGCCATCATTTCGGCAACCACCTCTTCGAAATTAGTAGATCGCTGCCAGGAACAGCTCAGCCGCCTGTGCAACCAGGCTAGAGTCACGCTTCTCTGGGTTCCAGGACATAGCGCCATTAAGGGTAACGTGAGAGCCGATGAACTTGACAGGCGTGGATCAGCCCTTAACAGCTCATTAGCGGAAAACGTTCATATTCCAATAGGTGCTGTTAAGGGAAATATACTCTCACACTTCTTAAAACTAGCCGGTCTCAGGTGGACAAGTCTGACAAACTGTGCCATATTCAGAAAGATATGGCCAAATTACAACAGGTCTAAAACAAACGAACTACTACTAAGAACACGCGTAGACATCGCTAGAGTAGTGGCAGTCAGTACAGGACACTGGCCAATAGGAGACCATGCAGGCAAACTAGCGATCCCTCACAACAGTTTCTGTCGTAGCTGCAAAAATGAAAATGAAAAAGAATCTCTAATTTACTTTCTGTGCAAATGTCCAGCTCCGGCGAGAGCCAGGCAATTATTCTTCGACGACCTCAAAGAGATATCTGGGAAAAGTATTGGAGAGCTGATCCTCTTCCTAAATTCCACAGGATGGATATAAATATCACAACTTTACTTTCAAATAAACGTGTCACCTGACGTTGTGGTATCAAAATGGCGCTCCACGCGCTATTTGGGTTTCCCTGCATCGAAACCACCACTTCTACCTACCTACCTAGCATATGCTATTATTATCTCTTTGTATTTAAATATCTAAATGATTCCAACTCAAAATTATTTCCCTCGTGGCTTCTTAATCAATAAACAAAGGAGAGGACTTAAGGGAATCTTTAGCTTTGTATCGTTCGGTACCCAGCATTTTTGCAGCCTGAAGAATTGATTCCCGTGAATTTTTAAAAATGCTGCTAATGACGCTAGCTGTAGGATTTTATTAAAGTTTAGTCAACTTTTTAAACACGTTGGTATTATTTATGTAGCATGCCTGACGATTGTCGTATACACGTAGTATGGTGCTCACGAAATGCCTTATAAGATTTAAGACTTCACATCATGCCGTAACGAATTTGCCTCATTAAAGCTGCAACAAAGTTATAAATGAATACTCATCAGCACGCATTACAACCTCTCCCCTCAGTACTTTCTACAACAATAATAATTAGCAACATAAAAGCAGCATTCAAATCGAACCAAAGGAACATACATATATAATCGACAGCGCACTCACCTACCCATTGGGCAGTCATCAGCCACCACAACAGCAATCATCAATCAAGAAAAGTGTGGTTCTGTGCACGCATTTATATGTGGGTAGTGGGTACTTCTTCAAAGCTCAGAGCTCCCAAAAAGAAATGAAAGAACCACCACATACTTCACGGCTGGCACTCAGCTTCAACTCACGTCAATTAACAGCTACGTATGCATTAGTGGTTATATCCTTGTTTGTTTCTTTCTTTTATTTCCGTCAGTTCACCCACACCTGTGCTCCCATGTCCGCATCGAACTCTAAGCCCACCGACTCTGTCGTCCAGGAGGTGTGGTAAGGTAGTCCTTGCAGCTAATTTATTCGTTAACGCGAAATTGTGGTCATTCACCTTAATAACAGTGCGCACTAAATTTACTATTCCCTCCCGTTCGCCAGTTGTTCATAAGCTCGAAGCTAGGAGTGTACCAATGCAGTGTGCATGTTTCGAAGGAATCAAATCAGCCGCTAGCACCAGCGAGCAACATAAAGAAAGGTAAAATAACTTAATTCACTTCGATTACGACAGGGATATACTAGGGGTTGGGCCGACCATCACCACCCCCTTTCCGACTTTAATTTACAAATGCAAATATCTGATTTTCAGAAGCAAGGTTTTCCTGCTCTACGGACGATGTACTGGGACTTAACGATAGTGATGAACCACACACATATCGGAGCCAGGAGGAGCCAAAACATAAGCTTGCACACCTTACAAGTTTTCGGATGGGCGTTCGAATAAATTGCTTCTGGCCATGCAACGGGCTAGGAATAGGGACCGAACTGGGTGCAGTGTCGGCTTTGCCATGTTAATGGTGTACTTCAGGTAATTTCGGAGGGCACCTCTGGATGGTTTGGAAACACAGTTTTTTTCTGATTTACTACAACGGAGGCGGGTAGGATGTGTCACCTTCTTGTAGCACCAAGTAAAATGAATGTTCTCTGGTGGAAGGTATCCGTATAACTGATACATCGAAATTACGAAAGCAGCGACCAGCTGTGTTTGCTGGTGTTGACATAATCTTCTTGTATGCTGCTCTAACAAAAATCAGGAGAGAAACTTCGAGTGCTTATGGAGCTCCAGAACGATAATTCGCATCTGCATGATGCCCACACGGACGTGGTCTGAAATTTATTGGTTCGATCGCTTCCCTTGTATTGCCCGAAAGGTTTGTTGCTATAAATCTACCCAACATCATTTCTGTCAATCCTCAACTATGTATGGAGTTACTCGTATCTGACAATGTGCGACAGAAATAGCAGTTCTCTGTATACTGCGCTGCTTTACCGGTTAGATTGCCCTGGCTGGGACGCCATTGTCATGAAAGTTCTGTGGTTCTTGTCGGAAATTAAGCTTTCACAGATGAATTGGCTCTGCAATGGAAGTGGGAACAATGTGACTGTGAAATATTTAATGTGGCGTGCAGCATCCATGCCAATCAAATTTTCGAACGTGGGTTTCGTTGTATTTAGTTGGATCGATTCTAAGCCTGGTAGCAGCTGAACATTTGTAATTTCATTAGTCCCGCCAAAATGACCACCACAAGTGATGCTGGTAAGGAACTAAAGGCGAAATAGATTGGAGGACACATGTGGACATAGTTGTAATTGGATTCGTCATGCTCAGAGTAGGATGCTTGAACTATTTATTTATTTGATCTATTTTTCATTAGGCAAGAGTTATGTGGAGACCATCAGAGTTTTCAATGAATTTCCGGTTTTATTGTCGCTGCCGTGGTTTATGGTTTATCTATGAAAATCGATGTAATCTGAAATCGAAACTTTGCATAGATGTTTTTGTATTAAGGAGTGTTTTAGGTTTTGGTTGATATTTTTCTTTCTCGTCTTATCTGGAATTCTTGTATAGAAAGTTTGGAGCTTAAAAAATCCTTTCTGTGATTATTACACAAGCTTTTTTTTGTGGCTGCGTTCCTTATTCTTACATGCCTTTTGATATGCATAGTCATAATCTCTAAGACCGCCCCGTGTCCGCTTTTGCTTTGATACCACAAGTCTTTATTCTCAGCACCTCTGAAGGACTAAACGCAATTCTTTATTAAATGGCATACTTTGGATGGCTGGCAAAAGATGGTTAGCTTCGGATACCTTCTGCCATTTTGAACTCTCGCAGTGCCTCCCTTATTCTGGAAGACTTATTGGCTGATGACGGAGTGAGACAAGACAACCCCACATCAACCACAGTGAGCTTTTCTGGATGCAAAACAAAACTGTCACTACTTATTTACGAAGCCAATCACCAATGAATGTGCTTCGTCATTGAAAATTATGGGTTGAGGTCACAATCCCGAAAACTAAAATCCTGAAAACCCAGTAGAGGTAGAGGGATGATTCTACTTATATTCGCTGGAGATTTTAGTTGTGTTTCAATTTCATCGAGGAAGGCACAAAGATGCGATTTTTTTTTGTTTTTTATCAGCATACTTGTACTTCGTCGTTTTTTTTTTTTTTTGATTTTCGTATTTCTTTAAAGGACACCAGCCGTTCTGTATATTTTGCGGAAGTAGAATTTTTTCGATCATGCAGCGGCTTCTTCTTTTCTCTTTGATTGGCATTGTTTTAAAAAAAACCACGTGGCACAGAAATGAAAATCAAATTCCCTTTGAAATTTCTTGTTCGTTCACAGCAACCTTTTTTTGGTTCGACACAATGACACTCAATTAGTGGCTTACCTAAACTATCGTTAAATATTGACTGTGAAAACGAAATCTTCTCAGTGAAGTTTTTGTTTTATCCTACACCTACACTTAACTAAACCAACACTGTGAAATAAGGCATTAGGCATACTTCTCGCAATAATATCTGCCAAGCGCGGCAGCAATTTTTTTTTTTGTTGGATTTCTAAAGAACCAAATCGGTTCGCGATCTCTCGGTAAATATTCCACAAAATTTCGACGTGTTGTGGAAGTCAAATTGGTGAATTTTAATTATTTATAAACTTGGAAATTGCTAAAAAGTGCATTAAATTGTTGTGTTAGTATTTTTGCAATAATCTGAAGTTAGTAAGTACATATTTTTTGCTGTAGTTTTGATGTTATCTACATATATATTCTGTCGGGACATGCAGTCAACTCTCTCATAACCGGACACTGACGGTACCGAGAAATTTGTCCGGTTATGAGAAGTATCCGGTTATGGGAGAAAAAAATTAACTGACATTCTTTAAAAAAGAAACACGATAGCTATATGGCAGTAATTTTATTTTATAAAGGAATTCTATTTTATGTGATAAACACAAATTACCGAAAAATACTAATTTCTGTCTATGACAATCAAGCGTAAAATTAAACATTCATACATAGTACATAGACTTAACATACAACCCTATTTAACCTTTAAGTAGGTAGGTGAGTAATAGTAACGTAAGTAGGTAGGTGGGGTGCTGACAACACCCCATCATGATTTCACTTTATTACGCTTATCTTTCCTCTGGTAAGTGGTTCTATGGTGGAATTGTCATTATGATATTGTTCTGGGGTAGAACAGTTTTAAAATAATTAACTTTAAGAACCTTGTATTATATTGAAACAATTTTTTGTTTTAACAAACTCGCCATCATCCGTATCAATTAAGTCCGGCTCTTCACTTGAATCTTCACTTGTATATTGTCAATAACAGTTGAATGCGTTCCTGGTCTTTTTCAAATGACATTTTCAAATTACCTATACAAATTCACACAGTAAAAAAAAATTACACAACTGGGTAGGTGGGGTGCTGACAGCACCCTTGCAGCTTGAAGAGTCTGTCACGGCTTACTTGTGCAACCAATCTTTTTTTAAAACCATCTGAATCTGTATAATAGAAAACAACAGGAAGGTACTGTACCGACAACGGGTGTTGTCAGTCGCAAAGTATAATATTTTTGAAAGATAATGGCTTGGGGTGTTGTCAGCACCCCACCTACCCAGTTAAAGGTTAAAAAATGCAACGGGATTTATAAATGCACATAGTTGTTGGATAATACGTTGGTGGACAAGACAGCACATGTCGTCAATAGTTGAGGAAATCAGCGGGTCTTGACAATTTTAGGTATGTTAGGACAAGACGGGATACCCTGACGAGTAATACAGTATACTTCCATATTTCGGCATGATTTGTCCTACCAGAGACAAATTTTCACTTCACTGTGTGTCATTCTAGCGTTCCCCACCGAACATCGTGTTTCCGCGAATATGATAATAGGACTGTAGTCTGTTTGGTATCTTTTTTGTGGCCAAGTGATTGAGACATCTTAAATAGTAAATAATTTGAAAAGTGGGGGAAAATCCTCTCAGAAAGAGAAAACGTGGAAATATTGCCCAATTTTTACAAAAATAAATCCCATTGCAATTTTTTGGGCGATATTGCCGTTTTATAACTTGGGTGATATTGAGTTTTGGGTGTTAGGCAAAGTCTTTTTGGGCTTTATTTCCATCCTGTTGTTTATTTTTGGGCGTTAGGAATTTTTTGGGCTCTATTTCCAAATTGATTTGGGCGTGATTTCCTAACGCCATCCACTAATGAGAGACCTCACTTTTATGGAATGGAATGATAGCAGCGCGGACGAGAGTAATGCAGTCGACGATCAAGGCACTTTATATCACGCTTCTCAAGAGGATTTTTCAGATTTGTTTGCATAAAATCCTGACTGGGACAATTATGTCCCATCCAAAAATACTGACTGACGTATATGTATGTCCCAGCCCCGGGTTCCGCCCCCATACATACTTTGTCAACTATGAATAGATAAATGTCTTATATCTTAATTGGTATGATATAAGTTTTTTTTTTACCATAGCGGCTTTTCGGATCGAAAGGGTTAAGGCTTAACAAACCAAAATTGTCTAGTACGCATTGTTCTTATGATATCAATTCAATTCAAATATCGGCATTTTATGAATATTTGTAAAAGATAACTTCCTATCTACTGCATATACCCACATAATAGTATCCAAATAACTTTCTATTTATAGGCGAAGCTTTATTTGTATTCTCTTGCTGTTATCCCTGGATGTAACCAGGATTAGAGTTTTCAAATTTCCAGTACGCTCTGTAATACGTTTATGTATATTTTCTTTTCTACATTTATTCATTTGCACAGAAACACAAGTCACAAATACGCAAATGTCAACTTCCACTCCTAAGACAACTTTTCAGTTCTTCCTCATATCGTAGAAACTTTTATTTCGGCAGCTTGTACTATACACATACACACAGCAGCCGCATCCACTACGGGAGCGATAAGTTTAATGTGAAAAGTTTACACGTGCAATATGTGTATTTGTCCTGTATCCAATAACCCAAGAGACATTTTCCCAATTTTCCCGGGTTAAGTCAATTTAAAAGAAATATGTTTTCCTTCTCGACTCCCTAATGCTAAATATAAATATTTGGAAGTCATTGTTGGCTGTTTCTTTTTTTTTTTTGTTTTTTGATTCTTTTTCTTTGGTTTTATGGTTCTCCAATGGTGCCAGATGGCGTTCGTCGATGGAGTTGGAGGAATTTTTTTTTTAATCATATTCCAAAGACCTTTCCATAGCCGTATGTGGCCGTTACAGAAAAGAAGGGGGTGGTTGTTTAGAAAATTATTTTAATTACTTCCTACCATTGTTGGAAATGTTATTTTTTCCTGATTGTTTGCTATGAGTAGGGTAGGCAAGGGATCCTTTCTGAAATGGATTTTTTTTTGATTTCATTATTGAAAGCAGCGCTGAAAAGCGGAAGTTTACTGGTGTTGTCGGGATAATTATATTGGTTTTTTTTTGTATTTATTTCAATTTTAAGGTGGAGTATCTGAATCTATAATGAGATGATGAGAAATAAAAAAAATGTAAGGAAACCTCTTTTAATGGTGTCACCTTTAATAGGAATGCAAACGATGAATGAAAAATTGTATCTTCTTATTAAGAGAAGTGGCTTTATTTCTAGATTTTTGTAACACATGTACCTGTATTAAAATATTAAAATTAAAAAAAAAATATAATACGAGATATTAACTGAAATAAATGCTAAACATAAGTATTTATTCAAAACTAAATAAAAACATAAATTTTTAATAATTTAGAGCTTGATTTAACAAAAAATAGGCAAAAATAAGAGACGTACGCCAAATATGCCGAAGGCCATTGTAAAGATGAGAAATATCGGGAAATTATCGTTTTAAGAAATTTGGAAAAGGCTGAATTACTCAAAAACAATTGTTTTCAATGGTGTACGCTGCAGTGAGAAACATCAAACTACCGAAAATGTAGCAAGACGCAAAAGACCGCGTAGGACTAATGGGGATGAGGATCGAATAATCGTTCGAGTTGCAAAAAAAAAAATCCAGTTATGAGTTCTATACAAATTCAAATGAAAGTTTTTGTCGAGGATCAGAATGCCCTTTCAGAACGCTCGATACGGGAATGATTGAATGAAAGCCAACTTTTTGGAAGAGCGATAAAAAAACCATTTCTTTGACTAAAAAGTCGAATAGCAAGGTTAGCTTTTGCGAAGAAACATAAGGACTGGACGATTTCTGAATGAAAAAAATATTATAGAGCGATGAAGCAAAGCTTAATAGAGTGAGATCAGATGGTAAAAGATATGTTCGGCACCTAAAAAATGAGGAACATAAAACGAAATGCACGGCGGTTGCTCCTAAGCACGGAGGAGGTAGTGTGATGTTTTGGGGATGTATACCATTTGAAGGAACCGGGCCTTTATATCGAATAGAAGGTATAATGAACTCGGAGCAATACATACAAATATATGGAAATATCATGTAACCCTGTACTAAGGAAGAACTGCCCGTTGGTTGGAGATTCATGCAAGACAATGATCCAAACCATACGGCAAGGGCAACAAAACATTGGTTCGATAAGAATTCTGTCGATGTTTTATAAAGGTCATCGTGTAGTCCTTATTTAAATCCTATAAAAAAAACTCGTGGCATGAACTTAAAACTGAAATCGGCAAGCATAAAGTTAGAAATTTGAACGAATTATTTGAACTCGGAAGGGCGGCATGGGCCGACATATCACCTAAAAATCCAATGATCTTATTGTATCCATGCCACGAAGTTGAAAGGCTTCGATCGCAAATAATGGGTTTCCTACGAAATATTGAGCCAGGACAGGACAAATCCGCAAATAAGCAAAGAATTTCATAACGTTCTTAATTAGTTTGCCAACCATTTCGAAACACGTAATTGAATTTGAATAATTTTTTTTATTTATAACTTCTATTTTTAGTTTGTTGTTACTTATTTTTCTTACTTATACATTACATTAACAAAATACATAACAAGTTACAAAATCTTTCGGCTTTAAGCAAAAAAAAGAAATCGAAAAACATTTTTTGGTACCATTAATTAGCTAGTACTGAAACAGTTCAAAGACGTTTCCGAGATAATGATCTAGCAACTCATAGTCCGCGGAAAGTCCCTTTTTTGACAAAGAAACATGTGACCAGGTGAAGTCAGTTTGCGAACGAACACCTAAACTGGCTGGTAGGGAAGTGGAGGAAAATTTTGTAGTGAATCCAAAATTGTGTTGTATGTCGAAAAAGGATCTCGTCTGTATGCAAGAATGCCTCCAAATACAGAATAATAATCCTCAATTTGCAACAAAGACGATAAAACATGGAGGATCTAACATTATGTTTTGGGCATAGTTTTCGTTTTACTGTGTTGGTCCCATTTACCGAATCGAAAAAAAAAAAAAAAAACAATGGATCAACAAATCTATACGTCCAAGTTATGAAGAAAGTCATTCCTCCGTATGCTGAGGAGCAAATGCCTCTGATATGGGTCTTTCAACAAGAGCATACTAGCAAACTTTCTAAGCAGTGGTTTTTTGATAATTATAATAGGGTCAATGTATTGGAGTGCCCCGCGCAGTCTTCAGATCTCAACCCGATTGAGAATCTTTAGTGTGAAGCTAAGAAGGATATTGCTTGTTGTAAACCAACTAACAACAAAACCCTTCGGGCAACAGTGCAACAATCATGGAGGCAGAAAGGTGTGAAAACCTGTTTAACTCCATGCATTGATGCGACGTTGTGCGAACTTTTCTCATTATTCAAATTTTAAACTGAACTGAAATTAAGCTTATTCATAACTAATAAGTAATTTGCCTAAGATTGGCTTGGCTTTGGATGTTTTTGTAAGTTTTTTCATATATTTTAAATGAACAATATTTCGCAAAAAAGGAAACAAGTTCTTAATAAGGATGGAATTCTATTTCAACTACTTTTGCTGAATTTCTTCGTTGTTCGGAAAACTACAATAACGAT
The DNA here is from genome assembly GCA_949775065.1 of Brachyopa scutellaris. Taxonomy (NCBI): domain Eukaryota; kingdom Metazoa; phylum Arthropoda; class Insecta; order Diptera; family Syrphidae; genus Brachyopa; species Brachyopa scutellaris. The sequence continues at coordinate 64,702,328 of OX459114.1, read as the reverse complement.
TTAATTCATCTTCCACTTAACATTACTTGCATAGCAATATCATGGACTCATTTATCCTTCAAAATCTTCGTTGCATTATTTGATACTCAATGAATCTCAATTTCACTTAAGTCGAATAAAAACTAAAACCGTTAACGTTATCAGATACTTAATCAAATCCACTCAGTTGTAATTACTCTGCTATTCAATAAAAAGAATCGCTAGAGCGAAAACCCAGTCAATGGAATCGAATTCCACTTCGTTTTCGATTTTCTATCAAATCGATATTCTCAAAGTCTGCGGTACAGACATACTCACTTTCTCTATGACAATTAAGAAAAAAATAGGAAAAAAATTACTTTAACTGATTTCGCTAGCTGTACAGGGAGGAATGAAAGAATTTCAGGAATTCAACCATGCCACGACGACGAACCAGCGAACATGAAATTAGCTTAGCTTCTATTGAAATTTCATCAAGTGAATATGATTTAAAAGTCTTCAAATGGAAGCTAACGAAGGGGAGAATATAAAATGGAAGACGCGAGTACCATCCTAATGGTGGGTAGCGGTGGTGGTCCTGTACCAGTTAGAATGACTGCTGCCACATTAAATTTTGCCAGTACTATCAGCTGCGGTGCTATGAAAATGAGTTTAAGTGCTGGAAAATGACTTCGGAATTCGATTTATCTTTTTGCGTGGTACGCTAGCGCCGAAGCGAATTATTCTATTATCATATTCGAGTAGTATATGTAGACCCATTTATCTGTTGGATACTCAATACTCCTTCTATGTGGTGGATGAGTAGGTTCTGTTGGGAATTTTTCATAAATTTTATAATTTTGGGCAGAGTAGCATTCCTTAAATGTACACAGATTGAAGTAAGAATTTTCTAAAAAGGATATCTTCACAGATACAAGTCTTTCGTCTTTAGATAAGAAATTATACTTTGGAACTTTGAGAATTTATAAATCGAATCCCGTTTAATATAAATGTTTGCCATAGTTAAATACTTTAATAAAGTTTTTTTTAAATATGTCTTTATGTTGTAGTAGTCAATGTTATTCTTTCGATAAGGTATTTTCTACGAAGATTAGACCTGTACATGTACGTACATACATATGTTCCGATCTGGTGGAAAACTAATTAGAATTAATGGAAAAAATAAATATTGTGTATTTTCGCTTCTTTATTATCATACTTAGGCAGTTGCAAGATATCTGCACCGGTAAAACATGATTTTGGTACCAGGGGCCAGTAAAAGAACATGACAAGTGGACAAGTCTTTAGTAGACAGAAGTATATTTATTTATTTTAGCTTAATACAAGCAAACTTAAACAAACTAATACTTAAACAAACTAAGACATAAACAAACTACGAAGCTTAGACTAAGATTTAAAACTTACATTTAAAAATTACGAAGAGAAGAGTGAAACTTAAACTAACACTTAGGGCGGTGAGGTGTAGAGGGAATTTCTAAGGGAGGATATACTGGAATGAAAGTCAAGGGTGATCTGTGAGTTGTTAGCCAGACGTAACATTCTCGAGATTGGTTCGAAATGGCCATAGTCTTAATTCACTTGATAAGTACCAATTAACCCTGTAACAGAACGCAAACCATTGCAATTGTTAAAAGAATTAATTTCCCTTGACTTGTCGGGATTCTTCGACATGTATTTAACAAGTATAAATAGCAAAAATTACAGTGGACAAAAAAAATGGTATTTTAGGTAATGTACTGTATTATACTATTTTGTCTGGCAGCAAGAATATGTGCAATGGGTTAAGATAAAGTCAATTTTTTCAATAAATAGATAATCACTAATATAAAAATCAACTCCTGGGTTAAAAACTTCCAACCTGTGATGAGGTTCACTTGCCCTACAAGTACAAGTTCAAGTACAGGCACCAGATATCATCGTGCTTCTAAATTCGCCAAATTGAAAAATATAGTGATTGAGATTTGCATACGAAATTTTCTGGAAAAATAGTTTGAAACATTTTGTTTGTGTGCGTGTTTGATTTTTGAACGAAGGGACCTACAGTTTTTTGCATTGTGTTGTTAGAGTGGCCAGCGTAAAGTTCCGAACTGAATCCTATTGAGAACCTGTGAGCTGATATGAAGCAGGGTTTAGTGCCAAAAAAGTCCACAAACTTCACGAAACTCTTTAAAAGTATTCAAGAAGTATGGAAGAGTGTCCCTCTTAAAGACATCAGACTTGATAGCTAGCTTACCGAAACGCCGTTCATCTGTTTTGCTGAATAAAAGCTACCCCATCTTCCTCATGCTAAAAATAAATGAAAAGATAAAAATAAAAATATATAAGTCACAGAGTAACTTCTCTCGCAGTCGGTTGTAGATTTTTCTCAGAATGTCTAAGACTTGTGCTAAATGCAATCTAATAATAAAACGTTCCAAAACTACTGAATTTGTCCAGTGCGGTTATTATTGTGGTCGTAATTTTCATAAGAATTGTGTCGATTTATATAATGATGATTATAAATCATTAGAAAATCGTAATCTGTATTGGAAGTGCAACTCTTGTGCTAGTCTTAACCTAGTCACATTCTTAAACAGTTTTCACGATCTCTCTAATAGTGTCAATGAGATTAAAAATGATCTCGCTGTTCTCAAATATTTATTAAATAATAACTCTCCTCCTCGTAAAACGGCGAAAATTAATTCGAAAAGCTCAGTAAGAGACTCTGAGTCGTTCTCACATTGCTTGGAGAATATTGCTAATCATTCACAGAGAAATGATCCGCGGTCATCTGATGCTCGCTGCAACTGGGGCGATCTCGATTCAATAAGAAATCCAGTGCTTTTAACTAAACAAAATGCTATATCAACCCAATCTGTAATCAATAATTCCTTAACTCCCCTGATTGGGAACAATATTGAAATTAATACTGAATTGAAATCAGTTAGTGGTATAAAAAAACCTTCAAAATCAAAAAAAAATAATCGGCACTGACACTACGTCTTCTCTTGGTGCATTGCCTTATTATAAGTGGGTTCATTTATCCAAATTCAATAAAAACATTAAACCTGAAGACATAAAAAATCATATTTCTCGGAAAACCAACATCCCATCTAACCAATTTAAGTGTTATATGTTGGTTAAGAAAGACTCAGATTTAACTAATCATAAATTTGTTACTTTTAAACTCAGTGTTCCATCTTCGAAGTTATCTATCGTTATGGATTCTTCAGTATGGCCATGCTTTGTCCAAATAAAAAAATTTGTCTCACATCAAGCCAGAATAATCCCAACACTCACACCAACAATCATACAAAACCAAACAGTATCATCGCCACTACCGCTGCCACCACCACCACCATCTCAACCGCATCCACCAGCCACCGAACACCTGCCTCCGCAATTTTCTCAGCCTCCACAACTTAATTGACTATCATCATCGTCAACACCGTTGTCATCATTGTAATCTACCAATGCATCGCTCTCTAAAGTATCAATTCTCTCTGCTCCGTCATGCTCCCCATCATCACAACACTCTTCATCATCAATATCAACATCTCTTAAAGCTAAAGATCATAAGCAATTAAAACCAATCTCTTCAAATGACTTTCTTATGTATTATCAAAATACTGGGGGACTTCGTACTAAATTCCAACAAGTACTTCTCTTTTCTTCTTCTGCGCAATACGATATAATCGCTCTCACAGAAACTTGACTTAGTGAAAATCACCACGATGCTGAGATGTTTAATGCTAATCAATACACTGTTTTTCGCAAAGATCGCAACTATGATTTACTTGGTTGTGAGAGAGGTGGTGGAGTGCTCGCTGCTGTGCGCTCTTCATTTCATTGCACTAAAGTTGATTTGCCGTCACCAGCTGAAGCTCTCGATGTCGACCAACTAGTACTAAACATCAAATTTGATTGTATTAAAATGTTATATTTAATCATGATTGTGAAGTTGTTGATACCTTTGCACAATTTGATCTTAGACAGATAAATTATTTTCATAATTCTTTTAATAATGTGCTTGATTTAGTTTTTGTAGATCCGGATTTGTGCGTAGGTATTAACAACTCTGTGGTTTCTCTTTTTCCTAATACAATTCATCATGTCGCATTCAGTTTGCATTTCGAATTTTATATGTACTTTTCACCTGCAACTCCTGTTTCTAATTTCATATATAATTATGCTAGGTCTAATTTCGACTCAATTAATAATTCTCTCAATAGAATTGATTGGCAAGCATTATTTGTTAGTGCAAATTTAAATGACTGCTATGAGTCATTTTTAAGAATAGTGCATTATGTTATTGCTTTATACACACCTAAAGTAAAATTAAAAGGCGGCTCGAAACCAATCTGGTTTAATAAAAGAATAATAAATATTAATAATAAAAAAAATAAGGTTTATAAGCAATTTCGCAGATCTAACAATGATCGTGATCTCTACAAACAATATCGAATATTGCAAAAAATGTTTGATACTTTGAATAAATTCCTCTACAATCAGTATTTATTATCTGTTGAATATGATTTAAAATCCAATAGTAAAGGTTTTTGGAAATTTATAAACGCTAAAAAACAATCAAATGGCATTTCTAATCTAATGCGTCACGATGGCATATCTTTTTCTGATCTCTTAGTTGTATGCAACCTTTTTGCTAAACATTTTCAATCCGTTTATTTACATACCACTCCTAATATACCTCTTGGTGATCAATTTAATTACTCCGATAGTCATGTGAACATTGGTAGTTTAAATCTTTCAACTTCAGAAATTGAAAAAGCTTTATTTACGATTGATGACACACGCCCAGATATGGACGGAATCGCTCCTATCATTTTACAGAGATGTGCAAAAGTATTTGCTGTACCTTTAAAAATAATTTTTAATCGGTCCTTTAAAAGTGGTGAGTTTTTAAATACGTGGAAGGGTTCTATCAGTACACCAATCTATAAATCAGGAAGTAGGCAGGAAGTTTCTAACTATCGCCCTATTTGTAAGATTACTACAATTCCGAAAATTTTTGAAAAACTGATTTATGAAAGATTAACTCCAATTCTTAACCCTATTACTGCCATGCTATCTGACTAACGTAAACTGCCATGGTGTGACTTAGAGACATTAATTGAAAATACATAGATAATTCATTTAATTTATTGAAAAAAAGGAAATATAATACAAATAATGTGGCGATTGTTATTTAACTATTTATTTATACATATTAGGCAAACTACAGTTTTCTGTGAATGCTCGTTACACACGGGTTTCTGACCAACACTTGTATTGCTTAAAAGGTCGTCCTTTTTCATAATGGCAGTAGTAACAGCGTCGCCTCTTATGTTATTGTACTGCTAAAGTGATACAGTTGAAGATAGATTTGATGATCAGTTTTCCAAAACCTCGTCTATCTCAGCAACGTTAGATTTCGACATACATGACATACATATTCGGAATGACTAAGGCCTTGGCGAGTTGTTTCAAAAAAAGTTTTCGACTAGAATTTAGCTTCGCCTGGTTCCAGTTAGAGTATAAATTCAGCCCAATAACTTTTGCCGCCAGTGACGTTTATTCTAAGGTGCGCAGGTGTTCTCCGCACACCCCAACGAAATCCATCTTTATGACAAATTTATTTGTTTATGTACATGCGCTAACAATATCTAGTTGAGTTGTAATTCAAAAATGTTCAATTAAAAATACTGCTTTAACATCCACTTCTGTTCACTCTGTTGTGCCGCACCGTCGCGTCATAGCCAAATCAACCAAACCAAACACCGCAGTCAAAATCCCAATACCAAAATGTATATAAACCATTCAATACAAATTGACGTCGAACAAAATATTCTCCTCTTTTCGTAAGTAAATCGAACGGCGCGCGCCGTCATACATACTTTCAAAGCTTTATCAACCTATCCAAACCAACAAAACAAATTCAGTTTGACGTCGACTCGCCCGGTTGTTCTCCATTTACTAGCGCGCCAACCCAACGGAAATATCCATATAAAAAAAATACTACCACATTCAAAGTCACAACAATCGTCTGTACAAAAACATGAATTTGGGTTCTTCAGAGAACTGCGCACCCAGGATCGATGCAACACATTTCTACCCTTTCTTTAGCGATGGTGATGTTAGCTGTGGGTATGATGTTGCTTTTCATATTCTGTTTTATTTCGCATCAATTTGAGTTCTCCAGCAAACTGCGCACCCATAGGCTCGATACAATACCTTTTCTATAATTTTCTTTAGTGATGAAGATGTTAGCTGTGGCTGTGGGTATTATGTTGCTTTTCATACTCTGTTTTATTTCGCATGTTAACGTTTGTTTGGTTGAATTTTGTTCGATTCTCTTCTCTTGATATTAGTTTTTGTTTGATTTCGATGTGCTCTATATTTGTAGAACTCCATTCTCCATATCGACTGAAGCGAAAGCAAAAAGCAACACAACACTAGTCGTTTTGTTTTTTTGCAAGCCTATATAGGCTAAACATGTTTCAGCAGCATGTTTACCATGTTAAATACAGCCTGGATAATTATCCAGTCTTATTTTTACTCTGAAATCTTTTTCGAAGTCTATACGGGTTACAAAAAAAAAAAACGCCTACTAATCATTGTTCATTCGCATTTTGGCAGTAGTAAGATGTGCATGTCGTTCTTTTAAACCAAAGTATATAAGAAAAAAATATGACCTGTCGATGCGCTATTGAAAAATGATTGGAGAAACCATATTCGCAATTAAATTCGGAAGAAAAACTGGAAATAATTAGTTCTGGAAGGCCAACACCGTCTCTTCCGGATTTGATTTGTAAGGTGGAAATTAAAAGTAAATCTTTTAGTAGACATTTTCAGTTTTTTAACTATGAAGGAAAATTTTGGTTGTGTGGTTGCCCCGTTCTTAATAAATTATTTTGTTGGCCTTGTCCTGGAGAAAACTGAGAATAGACGTTATTATCTAACAAAAATAAAAGTAGAACACCCTGCTTAGAACATCACGGCACGTCACTGTTTGCCGCAATACCACACATGCACACACATCAACGATATTAGGCGTGTTTTTTTTCAAACCTATATAGGCTAAACATGTTTCCGCAACATGTTTTCAATGTAAAATACAACAAAACCTTAGCCTGGATAATTATCCAGTCTTATTTTTGTACGGAAAGCTTTTTCGAAATCTATATAGATTTGAAAAAAAGCGCGCCTATTATAAAATTGTGCGAGAGGCCATCTACTCGTTTTTCGCTTTACAGTAAAAGCTTGACAGTCACATTTGATTTAGCGAGTGTACTCCTCCCTTTGTACGGTTATAGTACATACGAATTTGTTTTGAATGTATATTTTGATAGTTGACAGAAGTATAACTGATTGTCATGCCTCGACGAAAGGCAAACACGTTGTTTTCAACCTCCTTTATTCTATGATGTAGAAAATTTGCTGGAAAGCATCTTTTATTTTTTCGTTATGTGCCGACACATGTTGGTCCCTTCGATAGCAATAATTGTCGAATGTCACGTCCCTGTTTGTCTTTGCAAAAGGTAGCATCTCGACAACTTGAGTAGAGATATTAATTCTTTTCCGAGGTATGGAATGCCATATAGCGGATAACTGGTGCTGGCATTAAATTCACCAAATGTTCATTCCATATTTATCCGGATTAGAAGGCATACATTGGCAAAATACATTTCCCCTGAAGGCGACTAGTTGTTCATCTATTGTCAAGTTACTACCTGGCATGTAATGCTTTCGCAATTCTTTGTTGATAATATACCAAATATCCTTTATTGGCGCGAATTTACATATCTTGACCTTGAGCTCTGCGAGTTGATCGTGTGGATTTGTCATCAGAACGCGATAGTGCAACGAATCTATTTTCGGCATGCAAGCCCGATAAATTGGACTTCCAAATGGAGGATGCCAGAAGTTTTCATGAACGTACCACCTTATCTACGTAATCTAGCATCGATCAATAGTTGCAGAGATAGTGTTTTAACATGAATTTAAATTCACCGTCGTTATAGTGTCTTAGAGTCACTACGTGGCAGTTTATGTTCTTTTTGAATATTTTGTGTAATAAGTAAACATTACCAAAACATAAAAACAAATTAATTTTTTATATCAGTAACGTAATGACCATTAATAAAATACATTAAACTGATTGTACGTTAAAATATGTTTTAAATCATTTATATTGAATTGAAATTGAATAGTGACTTACAGTCACAGCGTGGCAGTAATAGGGTTAAAAACGTAATTTCTCCCTGTCAACATGGTTTTATTGCTGGTAGATTTACCAGTACAAACCTTACAATTTTTTCAAATTATGTATTAAATGGTCTCGAGAAAGGGTACCAATTTGATACTGTGTATACAGACTTCTCCAAAGCATTCGATCGGGTTAGCCATGATATTTTACTTATGAAGTTGAATACGATTGGATTCCACTCTAGCTTCTTGAACTGGATAAAGGCATACTGAAAGGTTCGTATTCAGTATGTTCGTATAAATAACTCTCTCTCTTCACCTATCAATGTTATTTCGGGTGTTCCACAAGGTAGCCATCTTGGACCTCTTTTTTTCTTGTTATTTATTAATGACATTCCCAACTTATTTTTAAATTGTAAGTGCCTTATGTGGTCGCCGTGGCCGTGGTGGTTAGTGCGTTGGACTACCACGCAATGCTGCCCAGGTTCAACTCCTGGCCGGGTCTAACACCTAAAAGAGTTTTTTCACGGTACCACCTCTTTCGAATGCCTGACAAGCATCCAAGAGTATCATTTGTCACGATTAAGCTTCTCAACTCGCCGTTCGGAGTCGGCAAAAAACTGTAGGTCCCTTCCATTCGTGCAAAAATATAACACGCACACACAAATGGTTGCGAGAAGCAGGCCCCGGTTCACCTCGAGCTGTAGCGCCAACTAAATAAGTAAGTAAGTAAGTGCCTTATGTATGCGGATGATTTAAAAGTATTTCGTTGTACAAAAACTGAACAGGATTGTTTGTTATTACAAGAAGATCTTGAGAGATTGTTAAATTGGTGTTTGATTAACTCATTACACCTTAATATTGCAAAATGTCAAAGTTTAACGTTTTGTCGAAATCGTTCATCAATTAATTTCACTTATAAAATGAGCAATACATCTCTCTCAATAGTAACCTTAAAAAAAGACCTTGGGGTAATTTTTGACCAAAAACTTGATTTCTTAAAGCATATTGATTTTTTAGTAGCCAAAGGTAACTCAATGTTGGGGTCTATATTGCGCAATTCAAATGAGTTCTGGGATCCACATACTTTAAAGTGTCTGTTTTTTGCATTTGTTAGGTCTACTCTTGAATATTGTAATACTATTTGGAGCCCTTTGTATGAAGTTCACTCTTTTAGAATCGAGAAAATCCAAAAACGTTTTACTAGAGTATTAGTAAAAAGGCTTCACTGGGACATTGTTATGCCTCCCTATGGAATAAGGTGCAAATTATTTGGAATCTCGCCTCTTAACATTCGAAGGAAGGTCTCTGAGGTTATGTTCATTCGTGATGTATTGGCAAATCATATTGATTGTTCCGAAATTTTGGCCTTAATTAATTTCAATGTTCCTGCGAGGATGCTTAGAAACCGATTGTTTTTTAAGATTCCATTCCACAGAATAAATTATGCTGCCAAAGAACCATTGACTAGGTGCTTAAGCGAAACCAATTCCGTTTGCGATATGATTGATTTTAGTCTAAGTAGATTTTCATTTAAAACTAATTTGCTATTAATTTTAAGTAACATTTATGGTGGCAATGTTTAATATTCTTTCCTTTCCTTTTTGTATACTCATTTATTATTTATATATGTATTTATCAAGTAATCACTAAAGCATTGTAACTTTGTTTGATGAAATAAACTAAACTAAACTAAACTATAGCAAATATGAATGAATAATAAATATGGGAAGTTTGTAAGCGTATATTTAAGCGAACGAAATATTTTTGTTTCTAATTATAATTCCACATGAAAACGTACTGAATTCTATTCATCAAATAGGTGTCACATTATTAAAGCCTTCAGCCTTTTTGATATTATTGAGCTCTGAAATTCTTTAGGAGCCATTGATTAACTCCATCAAATACTTCATATTATTTCAGAGATGGCCAATTTTAATCGCTGAACTTAGAGATGAAGAGTTGTGTGATTATCTTGTAACGCATCCTGAGACTTAGAATAAAAAAAAAAAAAAAAAAAAAAAACAAATAGCTAAATTAAAACAATAAGAAAAATTGTTTTCACAATCGTTGTAAAATTTCACGCAATAACCACGCACCCTATAAATGAGATCATCTTAATCCCAAGAATTCCATCTCAAATTCTTTTATTTACTTCACCGACCGTACCGTTGATTCTGTTTACTGGATTCTTTATATTCGCAAAAGTGCAGCTGCGCGCGAAAACATTCCTTTTGGAAGGGTAACGAGTTGAGTAGGATAGAACCGGAAAGAAACAAAAAAGAAATTACTGACCTATGTGCGTGCATACGTATACATATATATAGAGTCAAATATCTTCGAAGTGACACGCGCCGTCGTAGTAGACACTCAATGGGGGATGAAATTCTTATGTACTTGTACGTATGGGCATAAAGGATTGTATGGAAACGTTTTTTCTTGTCTCATACGCAATTAGGGCACATCGATTCTTCGTAACTAAATCAGTGAGATTGGTGAAACGACGAAATACGGTCATAGAAATTCGGTGCGATTTTTTTTTTTGTTGTAAATGTATCTGCAAACAAACAATAAATTTAATAGTTCTTTTGTAGGTAAACATCAACATAGATGATGTCATGCGTGTAATTAGTATCACGGATAATTTAGTAGGTGTTCAGAAATTGCAATTCGAGTGTAACTTATCGATAATGTAGTGCATACGACAAGACGCCATCTTGGCAGCATGTGCGAGTGAAAAGGAAGTGGTACGCAGACGAGAATTCGTGCGTGGATTCTTCTGCCTCTTTTGGTTTTAAGCTTCGAAGGTGAGCAGTCGTGCGAGCAAGGCAAATCAGAATATAATATAAAGTTTTAAAATGAAAATTAAATAATTTATAAAGTAAAGTAAAGTAAAATTGCTAAGAAAATTAAAAATACAATAGCAGCAAAGAATTTAAAGCATCGAGGAAACGTGATTACCTAAGAATTGCTGGTATCCGAAGTCTCCCGTGCACATCTGCGCATGCGTGATTTACGTATCGGTGCAACACGACGTAAGGAGCACTGAGGGCCATGCAGAATCCAGTGGTGTTACCACGACACGTTAACAGCTATAATTTTCCAATAACCAAAAAGTTAAAATAAAAGAAACTGCAAATCTCCGAGATCCTGGCAGCATCAGCTCTTGCCAATTTCAATCAAATTTCAACCACAGCATGTTCCGGTAGTCCGGACAGACAGCACCAGCATGCGCACATATCCCAGCACCCAGGCCGATAGAAACCGTTATAAAAATTTAAGTAACGAGACCAAAAGAAAATCTCGAAATTTCTTAGATTCAAACTAAAATAAAGATTTCCATTTAAATTTCTAGATTGCCTAATAAGTCAAGCAAAAAAATTTGTGAAATGTCTAAAGGACACATAATTTCCTTAAGAAAAAAATATTTCTATAAGAGCTCTGATTGTTAAGTTGTCAAAGTGTCTTTTACATAAAATTTATCGAAGATTATAATCTTATCAATGCATTGGTTAACACTCATTTTAAAAGTTACCAAGGAGTAATGTGTGGTTCGTAAAATTTTGCTATTAAAATCTCAGTTTTAAGATAAAAGTAATGTAAAGCCTTAGTTTAAACATGAAATTTTAACATAAATCTTGTACAGCCGACAGCATACGAATGTTGTGCACAAACTTCGGAGCCGATATCCAGCAAATGGACATGAAACCGTGAGTACATTTTAATTAGTATCTTGTTTTGATCTTTGGCTATATAAAAAAAAAATATATATTCTATTCGTAATACATGGATGGTAGATTCGGTAACAAAATTTTGGTTGAATATGAAATATACGAACCAACGCGAACATAATTAAGTAGTATATCATGCTTAAGATTCGTTAAATTCTTTTCATCTACAGTTTTATTCATTTACCGAAAGATAGATTAGCATAGCATAAGTATATTCATTAAGTTTATCGAAATTTTTTTTGTTTATCAGCGAATAAAAATATTGTAAATGAAGTCAAGATAAAATTTTCAGTGTGTCCTTTTTCTTTGCTATCTAATGGTTATAACTTGGGTCTTCTGTGCGAATCATATCGAAGTAACGATGTGGATCTAAAGTGAACAGAAGTGAACAAAGACCGAATGACGTCATGAAAGAATAAACATAAAGGGGTTTTTCCTTAGACTAACGGCACCGGATTAGCCAAGGTGTGTGCAGGTTCTATCTCACGCAATGAGGGGCGGGTTGCGCCGAGACATCACATCCACCAAGATGTCCAGCTGAAGTAGTAAAGTTCATATAAATCATTATGATTATTCACGTAGTTCTTTTTTTTTACTCTTGTTTTAAACTATGACGTAATGTGCTAGGACTTAATTGTCATTTTTCATACTATGGCACGAAAATTTTTTTGTAATTGATTCCGACTGATGCAAGCAGCAAGATCCCACCCCACCGTCGAGCTGAATGCCGTGCAACCGCAAGCGTGCCACTAGCTGCCCAATCATCAGGCCATCGATTGACGCATCAGGTCCAAATAGCCCAAACCATAGGGATAGGAAAAGATTAATTATTACAATCTTCACACCAAATTAACAAATTGTTAATGAAATTCAATTGACAATAGATGCGCCCACTTTCATATGACATCACCAGAAATCTATGTTTGAAATCCCCATCATTAACAAAAATAGAATTAAAATTACGAAGGTTAGAGTTTGACAGCCTGAGGCACTCGCTCATAATTATGTATACAGAATACTGCAAATATATCAGAAATACTCTGTCAACTAAGAGAAAAAAGTTTTCCATTGGAAGAAATTCTGCTAAACACGTCTTAGTGACGGACTTGATTCAAAGCTTTTTAGATATGCACAATTTAATGAGCTTATGCTTCAAGGAGTAGCGTTCCAGGTTTAGGTTTGTATCCCGACCTGGTACATGTTCTGACAAATATTATTGAAATTATTTGCAGTCCACTTATTGCCTAGCCTTTTATTTTTTTTAATCTTGGTTTGGACTAAAATATCCAGTTTAAAATAGCTTCTCGGTGAGAAATTAAGACGTTTTTTTCTAGTTTGTGTATAGCTTAGTCAATAATGGGTGTCCTTTTAAAAGGACAGTGGCAAAATTCACTACCAAATTGAAATTTCAAAATGTTATTTATTAAATTTTTTAAATTAATTTTATTCATGTTCTATGCCATAAAAACAAATATTTTTTAACAAAGAAAACAACTATTAAAAAATATCTTACAAAACTGTATGATATACCAAAAAACAATCTGTAATGTATGGTGTAATGTGACATTGCATTTCCAACAGGTTAAATTGGCTCTTTTATGGCAGTGAATGCAGTGTGTTTGGGTCATCTTATATTCCACTAGATTATCGTGTCCGTCGAATCGTGAATGCACATGTGGGTTCAAACTTTTTCTACATAAACCCTGCTTGGATGATTTTTTAAAAGATTCCAGCAGGCCAATTGCAATCTGCCTACGAAAACCTGGTTGATTCAACTTTTTCGATAAAGATGCCACGCATTTTAAGTTGACATATCCAAACAGTGACTTATTAGTGGAAAATACCACTTTTTTCCACGTTAAGACTTGTCCTGTACAAACTGATATTTTGATCAGTTCTATCAACTCCTCCCACGTTGTCAATAAACTTTTTTATTATCTTTGGTTGCTGAACATTTATTCTCTTTATTTTCCTTTGTGAATAACGTTGGAATATGCGTTGGGAAAATCTCACAGTTGTTTGAAGCAATTGCCACGACGCTGTTGTCAACCCATTTGCAAATAACGACATTGTTATCCTCTGAACAAACGCTATAAAAATACCCTCGTGCTTTGTTTTACAGTATGCGAGAATGGGACAGCACAAACTCTCTCTTAAGCCTATTTTCTCTTACCGTTCAAGTTCCTCTCAAATTTCTTGACCGCAGCTCTTCCAATAACTTCACAGATGTGGAGAAATTGTCGAAATATGTGTATGTCAAATGGTAAACTAGGATATCTGAATTTTGAAACATCTGCAAACTGCAGTACCACACTTGCCCCCAAGCCAAATGTATATATTTTTCAGCTACTGGCGTCGAAGCTCCTTCATAGGGATAGGGATCCATTCAACATATCCAAGAAAACACTTAAGGTGTGTATGGTAGTATATTTTGCCACCGTATTTTTAAAAGGACAGTGCACTTTTTCCAACAATAAACACATTATTATGATTAGTCCATTTTCGTCTCTCTTCCGATCTTTTTCCCTAAGTGAACACTGGGTGGAAATCAAACCCACAGCCTCTGTGGTACGCTAGCTGTGATACATACACTAGACCACCAAGGGCGCGTTTGCTAAATACGAATATGCTCTTTCTCTAAATTACATGGAGGTCTTGCATTTTGTTCAAAAACTCATTGCAAAGTTTGTCGCCATTGGATGGAATAATAAAGCATACATTTATTTAGAACTATCTTAAATCGCTTCCAATCTCTTTAAGTGCACGAACTGTTATGTTCTGTGTTCGAACCGAATATAAGGCGTAATTTTATTACAATACAGACAGGTTCCCTCGTTTTAATTTTATTATAACGTAGGTATGCATATGCATATGTATAGCTTGTTCGCTATACGCACTGAGTTTGTTGAATGGATTTACATTATACAGGATCAAAAAGGGAAAATAAAAACCATTTATATGTCCAGTTTTACGCCTGTACTACGCACAGAGAAACGGTGCATTGCCATGTCCAACACTTTTACCCTATTGTAGTCGTATCTTGTCGCTGAAAGCGAATTTAAATTATCGCCAAAGAATGACAGTAATCATGCATATTACCTCGCTCAATTTGCTTCATCTCAATGGAGATTCAATATTCATACATATATGCATATGTAAATCCAGTCTCTTTTGGTGGCTGACATTTCTGGCGCGCATCAAGTGTTCAGCCGCAGGATGGCGACTCCATTCCGTATCGAATTATGCAAATTACAACATATTTCGAAAACTGCGAATGCATTCGGAAAGAATCACATTAAACGAAATGTCAATGGAAATAAAACAAAAAAGCAACCAACAAAAAAAAAATAAAACAAATAACGGATGGCCACTGCAGATGCAGTCCAACGATGTCCTTTCATTCGAACTCATCAGAATCCGAGCAAAGGCGTCCCAGTGTCACAGTGGATTGCGAACACGAAGTTTGTGTAATGTAACCATTATGTTCGAGATCCAATTGAGCTTCAGGAATTTCGAAATTTCAACTCATTCACATTAACATACGCAGACGTACTCGTACACATATAACGGCGTTGCGACATGCTGCTACCAGACGACACTATCCTCCCCGAAGGAGACCAAAAAAAAAAGATCGAAATCAATTTAAAAAACAGCAAATAAATGAAAACGAATGAACATTTCCTGAAAACAAATAAACGGCCAAGAGAGTTCTTTTTAATTTTTATTCATCTGTTCTTGTCGTTAGCCGTGGGAAAGTGGTAAAAAATATTACGTATACGCCTACGAGCAAAGTGTTTGCATTTTTTCCTGACGAATCTGTGCTCTTTTTGTGGCAAAGCAATATTTCTAGTAGATTTGAAAGCAATACAGCCATTTTGCATTTTTTTTGTATGTACGAGTACAATTGAATAGATGCGCTACTTTTTTTCGTGGATAAATTAATTGAAACCGAACACTGTTGCCATTGTCGATATTGTCTCAATTAAGTGTCTATTTGGATCGAAACTGAAACTCGATTTGACATACCCAGAAAAATGAGGAACTCTTTTTTTCTTTCTATTTTTATTAACTGTTAACTCTGACCATAGAGGTGATATGTAAATAAAATTTTCTCGGCTTTTTACTCAACCCGATAGTAAATTGAAATGAAAGGAGGTTTGTAGAGCTTAATAAGCATTTTTCGCTTCAATGTAACCAATGTTTGTGGCAATGTTAAATACTTCAAACGAGAATATATAGATATGATTATGACAATCAAAAAGGCGGAAAAGCCCTGAAATTCCTTTTTATGTTATTTTATTGTCACTCACTCAACTGACACTCCAAATCGACTTTTTATACACCAACAGTACACTTAATGCCCGTGTTAAAAAAGAGAAGACTTTGTTTTGGTATTTCATTGATTCATTTTGCAACTTACGAATATTTTCACCGTTATACAAATAGCTTAGCGATTAAACATCTAACAAATGCAGTCATCTTCTCTACAATTCAACATTGATTCGGCTTTCTTCTCTCCGAATAGTCGATGAGGAGGATTGGGAAGAAATGGTTTCCTGCACTCAGAATAGAAAAAAACACAGAAAAATTGCCTTAAAAAGTATAGAAAATATAGCAGATTCAAAAAACGGGGTTCAACTTGATTTGTGCTCTACAGAACACTGAAACAACTGTAGAAGGTGATAGAATATTCCTGGCTCAGATGGAATTTAAATGGATGCAGCTCAAATCGTTGCCTGAAGTTTGTCAGGTGAAAGTGAAGATTCAAAAATTGATGGAATTTTAGCTTGCAGACATTCATGAATGATGAATTACTATTAAACAAGATTGGGCCCCTTAAGATTCTGTAGCACGTTTGATGGAAAGAAAATCAACGCTCTGAATATACTTACCACTATGGCATGGCGCGGGCGTCCAGAATTATTCAAGAATGGCTTTTAAAAATAATTCGGTGAAATAAACGGGTGGTTATAAAACAGTTAGTTATAAACAGTTAGGCGCCTTGCCCTCAAGGCATAAAGTGATCGGGCGGCGTATGTCCCCGTATTATATGGTAGATCAAAACGTTGTTAAGCAACAATCGAAGATAATTGATAATGGTAGAACATCTGTCATGTATAGAATTAAGAGAGCCTTGTACAAAGGTAACATTGCTATGAATTAAATCATTTTTTGCATGGTTGCTACAGGTATCATAGTAATAAGTGCTAGGCTTTCATTAGATCTGTCCAGCAGTTTGTAAACATCGTATTCAAGTAGACATGTTGTGTGTTATATTAAAATGAGTAATCTGATACATGTATGTTGACGTCAAAAACCCTATAAATCAGAATTGGCTCCAATTGAGCGGCTGAAAATGTTTTGAATCAAGAGAAAAGACAATAGCAGCCGTTTGTATTTGGCTCTTGTGAAGTCGTAAGCAATCAATTTTCTCATGTGGGTGCCCCATTGTGCGGATTATGCCGAATATATGAGGTCAAAGTTACAGTCGTTAACTACTCTTAGCTAGATTAGTCACATCCATAGTGCTTTATGGATCACCAGTTTGGCCCGAAGCTATGAAAGTGACTTCATACAAAATCGACTATGTGCACTAAGAGTGAGTAGTACTTTCCGCACAACCTCAAACCCCGCAGCCCGCGTCATCGCAGGAATGTTGCCAATCAATATACTGGCAGAGGAATTGCAGAAAAAATTCCTAGATAGCAGTCAGGAGGGGCGGCTGACTAACAGCGAAGCGGACACTACAGAAAGAAGCACAAGATTGATAGAGTGGCACCAACGCTACCTAAAGCCATTGGACTTACCGCCTTATCCCCAGTAAAGAGACTTGAATAAACCGCAGACATAGTGAAGTCAACTTCTACCAAACGCAACTGCTTACGGGACGTGGTTTACCTTTACCAATACAAGAACGATGACTCCCGCACTTGTCCATCTTGCAGTGGTACTCCCGAAGACATGGAAGATGCATTCTTCCACCGCCCACGATTCTAGCTACAAATGGATGTACTACAAACAGTACTGGGAAGAAACAACAACTCCTGAGAATTTAGTACATCAAGTACATGCTAGAATCGGAAAATAAATGGAACGCAGTGATCTTTTATGCCAAGGATGTATGCCAAGAGTTGAGAAGACTAGAGCGAGAAAGAAGTGAGACCGAAGAAAACGCAAGAAGCCACAGAGTGGAAGCGAGCGGCAGCACTGCTGTGTCCCAAAATGTATCGAAGCAAACTCACAGAGGATGCAAATGTGTAACAAAGATAGCTGAGGCTACAGCGTGGAAATGCCATTCAGGCAAAAGCTAACACAACAGGACATTCAAACACGAATTGCAAAGATATCAACGTATACTAAGAACGGAATGACGCACATACCATACGAAACTATCGAACTAGACTAGTCCCATACGTACTGACACCGACATAAACGAACAACACCCTTCAGGACATTTTCAGACACAGACAAAGACGTGTGAAGATGAGGAAACCCAACGGCTGAGTTCCCCCATGACAAAATTCTTACAGTTGTACCGTGGAAACCAAGGACCGGAAGCAGGAAGTGAATTTAGTAAATTAAAGTCGCACACACAGGCTTTCAGTGCCCTCCACCTTTCTTACAAAAAAGGCAAAGACCTCTGCTGCACGGAAGTGCATAGGAACATCTTTTCATCTGACAAAAACCGTTAGATATCTGGGAAGTATTTTGTTCGTAACTGTGCGCCCTTTCATCTAGATTCATATTCTGTTCTTTGACATACTGGTCATACTAAGTGCTAATCTGTTGAATATTGCGTTTGTTTAAATGCGTGCTGTTCCCAAAATATTTTGTTGCTTGTCATTGGAAGTGAAAATGACTCAAGACCGATGTAAAGATTCAAGCCAATTGCAAAAGTTTGTGGTGAAATTGGAAAAAGATTATTAGTCGACCTGAAAGACCACATACTTTATTTAAGAGTATACAAATTACAGGTGACTCCTAGTAGTTGTATGTATTTTAATTTGAGCACTTAATCTTAGTGCAATGCAAAGTATTTAGAAGAAGAGGTGTTAAATACTTTGAACGGACTTGAGGAAAAATTACAACAAGCTAAAGGGCCAGTAGCTGAAGATGGGATGAAAAAATTGTACGCGTCAATATTAAAGTCAAGGACGTGACATCTGTTATCTTGGCTCCACTAGGCTCTGTCCATGTTGAAAGGTCCTTCATTTCGTTCAAGGCTTTCCTGAGAGATATTCGCAGGTGAACTTCAGAATGTTCTGGGTTACAATGTTAATAATAATGCATAAAAACCTTTATTTTTAAATCCCTTTTTTTGCCCTTTTCTGCGGTATCATTTTACCTTTTTTGACTATGAACCAGGGACCTACAAGATGAGGGGCTGACGCGCTATACACTGAGTCACAGCCCTATTACATTTTTACCAACCAATTTCTATACGTTTCTCTGGTAACAGTTTTGAATTGCACAAATTTGCATTCAAACATCAAGCAGTTAGACATATTGATGTCCAAAAAGAAGACTTCACACTTGCGAGACGATATACATCATTGAAAAAACGTTGTACAAGACGCATTGACTTAAGATTTGAGTGTAAATTCCTAGAATTTCAAATTTCGCAACGAGATTTTTGACGTACGAGTTTTGACATTTTTCTTCGTCGTTTGAGAACTTTATTTTTTGTGTTATTTTCCACTTCTTATCACTCATTTTGAATTAAAAGAATTTTGAACAACAAATTGAAATTTTTTAAAAGAGGAAATGACGTTTAAAGGCACGAAAATGTGTAGTTTCCCTTTTTGCCACTCAAAAATTATACAATTGTTTTCTCTTTCATTGAAAACAATGTCAAAAAATCGCATCGAAAAATAAATCGATGCGAGAAAGAATGGTCCGGACCATCCATTTTCTCGTTGCGAGAAAGAATCGTTTCTCGCAGTGAAGGTGCGAGAATTTTGACATTTTACGCTACGATTATCTTTCTCGCAACGATTTTTGTTCTGGGAATAAGGGGCTTTAGAAAAGTTCATATTGACATCGTAGTAAGTGGAAAATGTATGAAAATAGTGATAATAAAGTTGAACATGTTCATAAATGGGGTGCAAATAGTGATCCAGAAGTAAACTTATCTATTTCGGACAGAAGATAAAATTATGTTCACGAATGAATACTTAAGGTGGTCGCCGTGGACGTGGTGATTATTGCCTCGGACTACTACGCATGCTGCTCGGGTTCAATCCTAGCCCGGACCCAACACCTAAAAAAGTTATTTCACTGTTGCCACCTCTTTCGAATGTTTAGCAAGCATCAAAGAGTATCATTTGCCGTGACTGAGCTTCTCAACTCGCCGTTCGGAATCGGCAAAAAACTTCCATTCATGCAAAAATATAACACGCATACACAAATGGTTGCGAGAAGCAGGCCCAGGTTCACCCCGAGCTGTAGTGTATTTCCTAAGGACCTAATTTTGTCCTGCCATCTAAGTTTGGGAAGAAGATACCGCGGCACATTTTTCTCTGCCAATTTTGAGTACAGAGACATATCTTGGGCGATCGATGGGTGGAAGCTAAGAAGATCTGGCAGATATCCTGAAGGTATCGCTTACCTACTTAATTGACTCGATTTACATATGTACATCAGCCAGAGCGGAAATGCTGATGCAGAACTAACTGGATGACCTCCCAAATGCCTACCAAATCAAACCAAAAGAAAAACCGCTTGCTTGGTGATTTGTACGTAGTCATAATCGGCGGTCATTCACATTTCCGTTCAATGCTGAACATAATATTGTTGACTCCACATAATGGTAGTGGGTCAACGTAATGTTAAGAAAGGTCAAAGGTCATAAGTTAGAAGTAACTAGATATTAAAAAGAGTCTTGTTCCGACGTTTGATGAATAAAGTTCAATTGATTAAATGCCGTTATTGTTTATTGAAATTATTATCGAAAAATATAATTCTCTTGGTAAGCAAAATGAAAATAGACCTACTTACGTTCTTATTTCGGGTAGGGTACGTTAAACATCGATAGTTTCGTATTTCGATACTATCGATTTTTTTCTTTAAACTATCGATAAACTATCGATAGTATCGATAGTTAAAGCAAATTTAATGAAACAACGAACTACTTCAAAATTTTTTATTAAAAACAAGAATATTACATATTGGTTTTTTCAAATAACTTCACATTTTGATTTAGGAAAAGTAACTTAAGGCGTTGACAAGCAAATGGCTACCTGAGTCCAACGATATCTGTAGAAGCTACGGAGATGAGGAAGAAAGCGAATCGATCCAACATCTACTCTGCTACTGTCCCGCCCCCCAAGAACGACCCCTCCGTACTTTAGGTCATAGATTCTTGGAAGACATAACAGAACTCAGAAATTCTAAGATATCGGATCTTCTACGATTCATCAAGAGCACAAACTGGTTTACGAGTTGGTAAAAGGAGGATTAACTCCCAAACTATGAGAGGATCTACAATGGAACTTCGGGTCTCCGAGTGGAAATGATTGCTCGTTCAAAAACTATCGATATTACAAAAAAACATCGATGTTTTCGATAGGATGTAAATATCGATATAATCGATAGTACTGTCGATGTTTAACGTACCCTAATTTCGGCACATATCTTCTTAAGTGCATACCATAAGGTCAACTGAACAATGTTTGATAAACAAACAAATTACACTTTAGTCATTGAATAAAATCCAATACCAGAGCGATGAAACTCTTCCGACGCAGGAAGCAAGAAGTCAGTCCGCTCAAAAGAAACACACTTTCAGAGTACCTTGGTGCAAACATATATACAGTGTACTCTCTCCTTACGGACACCTCTCATAACCGGACACCTCTTATAACCGGACAGATTTCAAAGAACGGAAATAAAAACTCGATTTTTCATAAAAAAACTCTCCCATAACCGGACTCTCTCATAACCGGACACGGACACCAATTTTCGTAACCGCCATAGAATGTCGCTCTCTCTTAACTGGACAAAACACATAATTTTCGGTGGAGAACGCTAGAATGACACACGCATATCTCCGACATTTTGAGAGATATTTTATATTATTTTATGCAAATTTTGTATAAAGATAAAAATGATTCCGCTGGTCACAGTGAAGTGAAAATTTGTCTTTGGTAGAATAAAATAATGCCGGAATATGGAAGTATAGAAACTGTATTTCCTGTCGGGGTATCCCGTCTTGTCCTAACATACCTAAAATTCTTTGACGGCATATGCCATCATGACCCGCTAATTTCCTTAACCAATGAGGGCATATGCCGTCTTGTCCGCGAACATCCAAGAAATATGTGCATTTATAAATCCCGTTGCCCTTTTTAAATAGGTTTGCATGTGAAGTGTATGTATGTATGTATGTGTAATTTCAAGCTTGATTTCCGTAGACAGAAATATGAATTTTTCGGTAATTTGTGCTTATCACATAATGATGAATTCATTTATAAAATAAAACTAATACCCTATGTCTATTAATTGTGTTTCGTTGATGTCAATTTATTTTTTTCCCCTATAACCGAACACCTCTCATAACCGGACACCTCTCATAACCGGACACATTTCTCGGTACCGTCAGTGTCCGGTTATGAGAGAGTTCACTGTATATTCTTCAATCCCGTAATATTAAAGACTTCGAAGAAAAAAATAAACCTCCAGGAATGACATCCTCCATAAACACACACACACGTAACAAGTTAAGTGTATATGTATGTATATACCAGGTGTACCGAAGCGTATCTACAACTCAATTTTGCTAAAGACGAGAACACCAGCACACACCTCCAGATCACCCCAAAACAGGAATATCCTTCGTCCATTCTCACATATAGTGTCCTTTGCACAGTGAGTGAACGCGTACCTTTAGTACTGGCCCAAGCGACCTCTATGCAAAACCAATATTTAAATTTATGTTAGGGGTGAAATCTCCCAAAGAACAATCTCATGCATAAATGTATGATGATTGTTTTCAATTGTTCCGGTGTCGATTTGCATATCAAAATGTTCGAGCAAACTCAATTTCTGTCCGGATTTGCATGGCACAGCGATTTATGGGTTGGCAGTCGAGGTGTTTCTGTCTCGGCTGGTAGTGTATAACATCAAACGGTCCGACAGACGGATCAGCCGACCGGTCGGACTGGATTTCATTTTACTTTTGTACGGGAAGACTCTCTGCGTTCCTTGACATCGACAAGGTGGCCGAATCATGTGTACCTTTGGTGTGGTGTCCCATTAACCACACTGTGGGTGTAAATAGTTGAATTAAATAATTGTTTAATGGCATCCTGCTGCGAAGTCAATAAACGAAATTCTTTCCGTCTCTCTCGATCGCTTGCTCTCGCTTCTTATCTGTTATTCCGTTTTGACATCCTGCGAGGCAATTTAAAATTCGCTTCGGCTTCCTGCAATTAGCCAGTGAGCAATTAACACAAAAAAGAAGGAAAAGAAAATTTCCTTTGAAGGGAGAAAATAAAGGACGAAATAAAAGTAATGATTTCCTGCCGTTCGAAACCCTAACACGTTCGCCATATACCGTACTCATGCACAGTGTGCTGTGCAGCTCTAAGACATATTGCGAGGGTCGGAGTTTCTTTATATTTTTTTTTCTTTACTTTCCTAAAGTGTCTGTGGGTGGGTACAACCCTTCGAGGATCCATCATGGTCTCCTGATTCACCATGCATCTTGAGGGAGGAAAAAAATTGATTCTGTCTTACACGCCCGATATCCCCGAATACAATACATTTGCCCTCACATACACTCATGTGCTTATCCTTAAGGACTTAATGTAATTTGTTTATGATTGTGTGTAGTGAGAGCGACGTCGACTCTGGCAACCCTCCCATCTCCTCAGCCCACATTTTATTTATCCAGGATTTTATTTTTATATTCACCTCCTGCTGTCGTTTGCTCTGGGTCATATATCCAGAACTCCTTTGCTCTTTGACACGCAAATAAGACGAATTACTTGCCAACACGAAGGACGGCAGTCGTCAGAATGGCTACCGATGGAGGGGTGATGTTTGGGGTTGGTTTTGTATCGCTCCAGGGTAACATCGGTGACCATTAGGGTGTCGGTTACAACAACTGAAGGTGTATTTCGCCGTAGGAGTTGGAGAAAGGTGGTTATTAATACCCCCAGTGATGAGTTAAAAGTTGATTTGAATGTTAATTGCTTTGGAGGGTTTCTTTTAAATATGTCTAACGGGATTATTGTCATCTTTGGGATCCATAATAGATGGAATGGAATATTTCTCATTTGACACAGGAAACGCTAATCCACAATTGTTTTAAGATGTCACGAATTGAGAGGGGTAGCGACGGACATTTGAATTTCAAGTGCGATTAAGTGGATTTTCCCAAAGGTTTTCATTTATAAAGTAAGCTTCCAAAATTGGTCACAAACAAATCTGAAACAATAGACTTAACCCATTAAGGACCGGAAAATTTCAACGTCGGAATTTTATAGTGAAGTTTTCAGAAACGTCTTATTTTATTCTAAAAAGTATTCCTGCAAAAAATAAAAAAAATCTGGGAATTAGTTTTCACTCTATTTGCCGTGTTACCCCACGCTGGGCCCCATAGTACCTTCAGCTGCGATTAAAATAATAGTAGTGCAACTAATGGCATAGGAAAAAAGAATAAAAAATAGATGCATCTACTTGAGAACAGTGTTTATGTCATAAAATGTACAGACATTTTTTCGAGTGACTTTTGGTGCACCAAATGATGTCATCTGGGACCACGAATTGTATTTGCAAATGTTGTTCAAGAAGGGCTTGGAATCGACTGTGTAACCTAAATGTATTCGAATCAATTTTCAATTTGAATCAATAGTAATGACTCTGGTGCAGAATTAAATGCCGGAAACACTATTTGGATTTGAGAAAACTGTCCAAACAATAATATCCAAAATTTTCGACCGAGTTTAACTCAAACATTTTAAAATTCATAATTAATTTTTAAGTTATGTGCATTACTTGTAGTAAACAAATACTTTGTTACATTTTTTAACCATTTCAGAAAAAAAAATTAATTTATACGGATATAGGAACTTTTCGGTTAGATATATAGGAATTGGCCCAACAATCATTAGTTCATATCATAGAAATAACCTGTTCGATTAAGTGCTAAAAACTCAATAACTAACCATTAATTGACCAAAATGTTTCATATTCACATTTCACCTGAAATTACGAAATTTTGTATGACAGGTACCAGAACCGCCGGTTGTTGAGTAACCGCACTGATGCTGTGTTGTATTCTATATTAAGAAAAACGCTCAGTATGCTTTGAAAAAAAAAATCAAAATCACGAAACGGAGTGCAATGAGAGAATTAAAAAAAAACTCGTCATCGACGCCACACGATTGTCACTGACACTGAGTGCTGCGATTCAGCTTCTGCTTGGAAAAAAAATGTAAAAAAAAAACGACTTTGGAATGCATTTTGTACTATTATTCAGCTTCTAGTAATTGCACAGATATGATTTTGGTCTTTAAATCTGCGTATTGAATGTGATTAAGCTGAGAATAAATATCAATCACATGGGAGAAGCTGCTCTGAAGTTATAGCCGTTTGTTTTAAATTAAATTTTCGTTTTCTCATTTGAAGTCCCTTAAACTCTAAAACTAAAAACTTATCTAATTCAAAGCTAATTGATAAACCTTTTCCGAGAAAAAATCGTTAAAATCTATTCAGCGGTTCTTGAGATCCTTGGCAAACCCTACTGAAGAGAAATGTCAAAAGAGCGGCAAGAAATATGGCGTCGTTTGCTGTCCCTGTCGCTCTACTTTTGTAGCGTCCCTGTTGAAAAACCCTATACTATGTAAAGCTACGAGTACACGACATGCTAAAACCACATTTAAATGTGAGCGTGACGTAGTTTTGACGTCAGAGTCGGTCACAAATCCTACATGTCGTGTACTCACTATATTTGTGACTGTCACATGCGTCCACATTCAAATGTTAGTATTCATGTGAACAGATTCTCACATGAAGAAATGTGAAAATCCATGTGTCGTGTACTCGCTATAATTGGCCGCATGCAAGAATCCAGACTGAGACGAAATTTAAATGTGAGTGTCACAGCCATGTGATGGCACCAAATCGTGCCATGACATTTTTTTTTCAAATCTCACATTTTTCGTTGACAGTTCATTTAATTCGGACGTATTTTTTAAATATTTCGGTGAGTTTTTGTTTTTTTTTTTCATTATATTTAAGTTGATTGTTTCTTTTTGTGGTTTTGTGTGGCAAAAACATGAACGAAGAAGAGATTTTGGAGGAGAGACAATACGTTGTTGAAATAGAAGACGTCCAGCGCCGCTAAGTTGAAGCCACGCCGCGCCAACACCAAAACCAAAAACACAAATGGCAGTAAATTAAAAAACTATTGGAAAGTCCGTACGAAAGTCCGATATAGATTAGGTTCGTCGGCACGCAATTCGAGCATCGATTTCGCGCAAAAACCCTCCGTCTCGCGAAGCCGCAACCATTCCTTTCTCTAAACGGTACGCCTTCGTCGCAATTTTTCTTCTTCCCGGTTGTCTTCGTCACTACTGCTGTCCAGCAACAATACAGCCGAGGACACAGCAATCGCAGCAAAACACTTTCTTTTCGACATTAGAATATGTAATTTCACACAATTTTTAACTTTTACTATTCGACAAGAATCGAAATGAAATAAAAACTTTTGTGTCAAAATGCGAATAAAAATATTACTTTGCATACCCATGAAAAAATGTGAGGTCTACATCCCATGTACTCGCTATATTGAAATGTGTATGAAAATACTCTCTGCATGCACATGAAATAATGTGATGACCACATGCCGTGTACTCCCTTTATTTTTGATAGCTACATTAAATGTAAAAAAAATTTGAAAAGAAAAATTTCACAAAACTTCACATGAATTTTGGGACAGAATCAACATGAAAATATGTGAAGTTGACATGCCGTGTACTCACTATATTTTTGCTTCTTCACGTGAGCCACATGTTCAATAAATGTGAGCATTTATTTATATTTTTTTATGACGTTACGCACACATTTTAATGTGGTTTTTGCATGTCGTGTACTCGTAGCTTAAGGATTATTTTAGAAATAAATTTAGACAAAAAGAATGATAAACAAAATTTTGACGTTATATTCAAATATATACGAAAACGCCCGGTCAAAAAAATAGTAGTGCATTATTTATTTATCTCTAAAAAAAACACAAAACGTCAAATCTAGTTTCTATTTATTTATTTACGTAGATTATAAGAGCAGTAATGCAAGGTAGATTACTCGGACGGCAAAGATCTTCTAGTGTGATGTTATTTTTATTGGGGAAGTAGCCGATTGTCATCTGGGACCACGAATTGTATAGTCCTCAGACGCAAGAAGAAGTTTCAAATGCAATTATTGAAATCTAACGCGGGCGATGAAGCAATGTTATTGCAAGACATTTACCACAGCCATATCAAAATACTGTATCCATAATGACTACCACCAATTCAACGGTATCATAATTGGTTGCGATGGTATCTTCGCAATTGTCCATCCGTTAAATCACCACCGTTGGATATTTTACGGTAGGGACCTAGCAGCATTATCTAATTATCTAGCTTAGGTCACGCCAGAATTCTTTCAATAAATAATCTTATTATAGAAACAACGGACTATATGACTTCGCTCCCAGATTTTCATATCAAATAATCCCAGCCGGCAGAAATGGGAAGGTAATATATACGTATGTATGTCTCAATGACAAATCCCTACGGATCGACAGTCGATGTCTTCTTAGGTCAGCTCAGTCTGAACTTATATTTAAGACATTTAAATCACTGTGGTGTCTTCCAGGCGGAGGTGATGGCTATTCGTGAAGTCGCTGAGTGATCATCGATTAAATCGAAGTACAGTCGTGATAAATAATAATAAGATCTAAAAAAAATTGTCGAAATTAACGGTGTACTGCAATCGATGCTAACAATGCTTCGCTAACAATGCAATGCGCCGATGTCTGAACGCTTATCTTATTTTTCGGATGCACCAACATTTGGCAGAAAATTTAACATATAGCCACTATCCGAAGAAAGGGCTCACAGCTTGTACGCAAAGCGAATTGGTTTTCTACGAATAAACATTTTGGCGGAATGACGACCAAAATATGGAACCATGGTTTCATCGATTTTACAAATTCTTCACCCAGACGTCTAAAATAAGTGCAAAATACCTGCACTTGTTGACGCGGATCTTTAACAAGTCCAAAACATGTACGGAACAGAACATGGTACAGCTAGTGGACTTGTAGCATCTATATAAGTCGCGCAAAGCAATCAAATGTCAAAATGTAACATACAAAAAGTACTATGTGGCCCAGCGTGTGTTCAACCACGCGCCATTCGCCGATACCTGGCAGCAAGTAGTGTTACCTATGGAGCCGGCAAACATCAATAAAATTATATTTGTACTTTTGCTAACCTATGCCTAAATAAATATGTAAATTAATTTTTATTTTAATTTTTAGTTTTTAAATTAAAAAAATGCCTTGTTGGACACTTTTTCTACTCGATCAAGTGTAGAGGAGACTGGGGCGCCTTTGAACACGTTTTCCTTTGAAAGCTTCTTAACACCAATATATTTGAAATATTGGTCTTTAAGTTATTCACACTTTGAGCAGTGATATTACGCTTCAATTTAAACCAACATTTGTCTAAATTCAATAAAGGCTTATAATTTATTAATTTTTTTTTTCAAGGAATAAGTCCTAAAGTTCAAATGTGCCCCAACCGGGGGCAGCTGTGAACGGGCCTGGGACATTTTTGAACTGTAGCTATTTTAATGGTTTATGGCAGCAAATAAGAGGCTGCACTCTTGTTTTTAAATGAATCAAAAAACATTTTAAATAAACAATTTATTTTTTTTATAAAAAATTAAAACTTAAACATCTTGAGTGTTGAGTTACCGCTAGAATGCCGCTCTTGGTGTAATTTGCGTTAAGATCGTTAGTTATTTTTTTTTTGTAGTTGGTAAGTGTTATTATACCATCACAAACCAATTCAACAAAAAGAGGATCAACTTTTAAATGATAAGGTATGCCTTAGAGCGTGTTCAAAAGTGCCCCGTCCATTTTGTTCAAACCTGCCCCAACATGCATAGTGATACAAAATTCAGCATAACAAATTATTTATAAAATATTTAGCAAAAATCTTACCTTATTCTTATTCCAAATGATACGGTGCCTCCAATAAATATTACTCACAAACAGAGACCCTCAACAAAAATGTTTAACACCCTTACAAACATTTTTTTATAAAACGACATTGTGTGCATAAATTCTGCACTCCCGGCTACTGGCAGACGACGACTCAGGAAACTCCAGAAAAGTATTGACGACTAAAGATGAAGGTCAAGGTATCGCCAACAACAACTAGCACCTATCCTTAGCGGAACAATAGAATACCGTGAGCGACTTTACCCTGAAATGTAAATGGTGAAATCCTGTAGCAAGCTACCCACTCCAATAAAATGTTGCAGGATAATAAAATGCTTTGAGGAAATTGTGGCGGCTTAGGTGCCAATCTGGGAAGGATTTTTTGGTGACCGTGATGGGCACACTCCGGTGCCTAGTATTTTGTGATGGCTCAGCCTCACACTCGCTCCCAACCTTACCTATGTATGTCACCCACTCCGAGCTATAAATACTACAGATTATCATATAAACGTAGTAGAGATGCGTTTACTCTTATTTCCATTCCAATTTCAGCCTTATTTCGCTGCTAAAATGGAAATAGGACGAAACGGGTGTTATTTCAATTGTAAGTCCAAATATCATATTTTGACTTATTTCGTTGGGAGCAGATTAAGACCATTGATTGTATATTATCTTATATACAAATATACAGTTTCCGTGGTTAGTGAATTATTGAAGCAAACATAAGCAGCTTGATCATACCTACGGAGTTCATAAATATATCCCAATCCCAAAAAATTAAAAGTTACTTGCGCTTTTAAATAAATAGCTAATGTTGCTATATCATAAAAGGTAAAATTAAGATTATTATAAGCTTGCTACGTGTTTCTAGGTACGTAAAATTTGCAGAATACCAGCTACAAGAATGTTTTCAGAAGCCATATTGCCTGTTTTTCTGAGGGTATGTTTCCGACAATATAGCCGGAAACATATTTTTGCAGTACTCGTAAGATCGCCAGTAAGCCCTTTTACTAGACAAAATATGCAGGTCTAAATCTACCTACGTCATAGCTTGGTAACAAGTAAATCTTACCTGCAGTAGAACTTTATGTACAAGTGAAGTACTAATAGTTAATAAGGAAAGTCAACGGCAAACAGTAGGTAGTGGTTCCTTTCTATTTTCTTTTTTTTTTTATAATCTACACACGTTAAAAGGGATATGAATACCCTTACAATGTTTACACACAGCGCGAGCACATGAAGGACAAGAACGAGAGACAGACAGATCGACGTAGTGATAGGAAACTCAGATGTTAGGTTTCGACTTACTCTATGGGTGGTGCCCAGGATAACTGGAGAGTTGTGTATTATTGAGAGTAATGCCATTGCTTATGATTCACAGAAGTTTTTTCCGGATGTTTCCTATTATAGTTTGTGCGATGAATTTCTTCAGCCATACCATCCTACTGCCAGTGTAATGCCTTCGCAGTAGGTTTTGATATTACCTTCTGAAACTAATCATCTTATTTTTATTGCGTGAGAAATAAATGTTTCGGCGACATCTGGATTTGAACCGTGAACCTTCAGCGTGACAAGCGACTACGACTACCACTACGCCACGGCCACCCACTATGGAGCATTCATTCGATAAAAATGAGTAGGATGGACCAAAGATGTTGAGATTTTATACTTGAAATATGTAAGTGTGTCAAGTTCTCATCATGATACGAAAATTATTACCCTAGTCCAATAATTCGAACTTCCCATATAACTGTTATAAAAAAATGAATTTTACACATTGTTCTTACCTATTTACTTGATGTTCTTTCATAGCTTCAAACTAATTCTTCCCCACTAATTGGAAAACAATTTTTTGTTTTTGGTTAAAGCCTCAGATTTGTGATTTAAGGATCCGATAATATAAACTTAAGATGAATTAAATCCTCAAGTTGCCAAACGCGAAAATTTGTTAGTGCTGTGAAGTCTATAGTATCTATAATCTTTATTTCTGCTTTCTTGGGCTTCCTCTGAAAGTTCTCCTACAGGGAGCTTCCTAATATTCCACAACCGATTAGGTGTATCGAATAACGAATGAAATTGAAAATGAACTAAACAATAGAGTCTAGCACTTTTCTCGACATATCGCAAGCCTTTAACAAGGTATGGCACGAAGAGCTAAGATATAAGCTAAGGGTAGCATTACCGGAAAAATCGTACAGAATATTGGAATCTTACCTTGATAACTCTTTCGTTTTAAATATGGGACTACGACGGCCACTTTGAACTATAAATTCACTTCAGATGAGAACATTTTGATGCATGCGCTCTCAAAAGTGCTAACAAGTATCTAAATAGTAAAAATACAATTGTCTGTTTTTGATGTGTAAACATCTAAGCGCGCGTTAGCAAAATTTCTAGTGCAGTAATTCGCGATTTCGGGGACGGAATACCGAACTATTACGAAATTTGTAACTCAAATTTCATAGCAGCGCGATGAAATATGGACATAGTGATTGCTTATGTTCCTGTTCAACTTTTATATATTACTTTTTATCCCGGAAAATGGCATGTTTTCCAGAAAATAGTGAATATACTGCATATTGGGAAAGAAAATTATAGTTATACAGCCCTAACTCAAGAATGGCTTATCGGATTGAAAAACAAAAAAATAGGTGAAATTAGTAAATTTTTCCCTGATTAATTTGAGATATAAAACATCCCCCTGCAACGTCCTGAAGCTGAGCACTGTTTAAAACAACTACTCCAAGCATCGCCCACAATTTTCTTTCAGAGGTGACCACTGCCAGCAGTCGGCCAGCAGTGGGTATCGTTGCAATAGTGTGTGTGTGTGAGTATACCCAGCAAAAAGAGTAAGGCTTATTTAAGGCTTTTGTCCATATATTTTATTCCTTAGCAGTTAAGGCTTCTTATTCATAAGGAATATCTTTTGAGTACAAATATCCCTTATTTTATGCCTTATTTTTCTACAGGCCATGTCCTAGGCAATCAGGTATGTATATACTTTTACACCTTACACATAACCTTCTTTTAACCTTATGATGAGCTTACTTTAAGTCTTATTTAAGGCTTATTTCAGTATTTCTTAATCCTTATATTAAGGTAAAAACAAATTGTTTTTACATTACTTAATTAAACAAGCTTTTCTATCAGCTTTTGGTAAGCAATATAATACTTACTTGTATAAAGCTGTGAGACTCATTATTTACTATTAGAAACATTTTTTTATTATTAGGTATCAAAAGTAGTATATACAAAATAGAAACTAATTAATCCCTCGTTTTAATGCTTTTCTTGGTCCTCTTCTTCATTGTTAAAAGGCTCATAAAATCTGTCAACAAAGAAATAATAATTAATAATTATTGCACTTTAAGAACTTACGAAAAATATTTTTATACACTTTAATACACTGCACTCTGTTCAACACTCGAATTTAAACAGTCAGTTGTAAACGAAAGCGAAACGAAAAATCCCAATGAGAAATTCCATAGAAAAACCATTTACGACTTCGTACATGCCCTCTCATTGGAATTCGAAATCTTACATATACCTTATAGAGACACTTAGATAAGCCTTAATATAAGGCATAAGTAAGAATAAGTTTATTAAAACCTTGAAAGAGAGAGAACATACCTATGATCTTATTTATAACTTATAAAAACATTATTATAAGTCTTATTTAACACTTTTAATAGTCTCAGAATAAGGTTTTTAGTTTTTCTCTTCCTTATTTTTCCATTAGCCTTATATGCCTTATAAAATTTTTTGCTGGGTATGTGCGCTCTACATGATCATAATGCTTTGCATTTCAATGTTCTGCAATCATTATCACCATTTGCGGGTCTCCCACTCAACCAATCGTAACAAATGAGGTGTCAAAAGAAAGAGGATTTTCTAGAGCAGTGATTTGGATTTTTAGTTTATAAATATTATTAACAATCTCGCATGTAGAAAACCTACAACCTATTTACGAATAAAATGGCTACCTACTGGCCTTTAATTTCCTAGTGGCACCTTGTTCCAAAAAATAAGAGCTAATTTTTTAATTTTTTAGGTGTAAACAAATTGTTTATATTTATAAAATCAGAGTGCATCTCGTCATTGCTCCAAGACATTATTTTATTTAGACACCTCATTTGTGAATGTAGTTTCGTTGAAATAATGTTTTTAAATAATAACTTCATTCATATGCTTTTTTTCAAAATTACTTATACTGATGAAGGGTTCAATCAGTGTTAGAATCATTGAAATCGGTGCAGAAATAAACTCTTAGCTAGATAAGGCGGTTTTTTGTTTTGTTGTTTTTTTTTTTTTTTTTTTTTTTTCTTATTATGAATAAAAGTGTAGCTTCACACCCCATCCGCGTGATGTTTACACATAACTCGGGACTGTTTTATATAGTGGCATCATTTTTTTTTTGTCGAATGTGCGGTATAACTGTGCGGAGGTTGATTTAATATTAAACATTTTGAGTGCAATAAATTGTAAATAAAATCATAAATGCATTTATGGTCTGTGGCAGAGCAAGCGTTGCTCAGCACGTTTTTTTACGCTTATGGGTGAAACAATGTCAATTCCACCAACATTAACACAACCAAACTGTAAAATTTATACAAAATTAATGAGCAGTTTTATTTAATTAAAAATCGTACTTTGCGGAGACTAATGGCAATTTTTCGGAGATGAAATATTGACAGAATGACGTCCTATATGTATGCACTGGTACACAACTGTCAGATTACGAGTTGTATTTTAAGATGAGTGCCATTGTATCATTGAGGAGAAACCTTACTGAATTTAATCGTCCCTTAAATGGTCAGACTGATGGCCAATTGAATTCTCGCTAAGAGTAATACGACTACCGATGGACCTACGAGTATTTACTAATGCACATAACCTATGAACGCGGCAGGAATTCCTAACTCTGTTCGGATTGTTTTCAAACAAATGTAGGTCTTGTTTTTCATCGTGCAACACGGTATCCAACCTCCATCCTTTATTTGTATGATTTAACAATACCGGATAGTTCAGCCGCTACAAGGACGATTGGAATAAAAAACGCAAATAAATCACTGTCATGAAATCGAATTGCGCTTGTAGCGTTCCATCCACACATGTGCTGGTGTCACACAGATAGAATTGTTTGTGATGTGCCGCGATATCGTAGACAGGTGAACAGCACCCGTTTTGGGCAAATTGGAAAGTCTCACACACAGCAACCCGCAAATTCGACTCACTGGCTGGCTTAATCCGGAGACGTGTACATTTCTAATTGAAACAAGATACACTATCAGCCAGAGTCAACTCTTCTAACTCCACACACATACATGGTGACACACGCTGTTCCTTCTAGAAAAATGGGAGGGCACCCAATCAACGCAGGAGTTTGGACTTGTACACAGGATAACATTTTACCACAGGGTACAGTGTACAGCGAACATTGTTGGATCGATAGGATGAGTTGGGTTTTTGTAGGTATACTTAGGAAAGCATTGAGGGTTTTTGGGGGTTGACTGGATACAGTGCCTGTCTGCATCCCTGTGACTGTTTTTGTAGACAAAACTCAGCTCTTGATTATTTTAACGAGGTATTAGTTACATTTTGTGTAATGCCATTTAATTGGATTATGTCGGGTCACTTCTTGTTGTATTTGGAGTGCGCTTGCTGGGAACGATCTCTTTCTAGAGGGTAAGTCTACGGACGTGGTTCATGACCATGGCGTTTTGTTTTGTATGAGATTACGGAGGTGTTAGCCTTTTGTTTTTGTTCGTGTTGGGGTGTGGTGGTCGAAAGGAAGCTGTACTTGGTATTGTGTTTCTGATTCTGTAGCTTCATCTGAGATATGGTGTTTGTGGAAATTTAGTTTCAAAAATTAGAATGCGGAACTAAATGGGATTTCTGTAAATAATTTGGTTACCACCAAATGTATGGGGTGGGTTTTTCCTATTGTATTACTTCGTACTCGCACCTGTAATTTAAGAAATGAAATGGGAATATTATGTAGTTTCCCCATCGGGTATAAAGCTTGCGGAGAGGTTCAATTGGTTGCGACTATTAAACTAAGAAGCGGTGTTTGCAGAAGAGCCACCCAAGAAGTCACTACCAATTACCCCGTAACGAACATCATGAGATCCGCTTTAAATGTTTAGAAGGGTAGATGAAAAGAGTAGTTCAGTGGCTCCTTCAAACTTACATACATATGTATGTACTCGTATATGTACGTAGATGTCTTTTAGAAGGTAGGTTATTTCAAACAAGTGTATGTAACTTACATTTTTACATAATTTTCCAGCTCAATCGTTACAAAAACTGAAGTGCATCGAAGTGACATGAAAGTTTAGAAGTAGGTTGGGGATTACTATCCATGATTTATAAGCACATACAAATTGTTATTTTGACCACCCCGTGGAACAGAAAATGGGCTACAGTCCCTCAATAATGGAACTGGACTTCTTTCCCTTGCAATTCAATTTAAATGAAATGGGAGTTTAACAAGGTCGAGCTATAGCTACAGAATGAGCTTCGCCAAGATTGCTGTGGTCATTTGGTTGTAATACTTGTCTGAGATGCATATTTAGGGTAGATCGGGGACAATAGTAGTAACACTTTGACTTTCAGCTCATATAGCTTTACGCTATAATATTTATCAAAGAGTAATTTACACCAAAGGATATAAAATATTTTGTTTAGTAGCCTTTTGATGTGACCAGTGTTTGCATTGAATCAATGACTACACCCTCTTTAAATTTAATTCTTATTGCCTCTTTCTCAGGTGTATCGGTATTGATGTTAAAGTTGTAATGTGTTACTGTAATATTAATCTGAACTAGAAACAATGTTAATATTAAATAGAATACACACAATGTAACAGCTACACAAGTAAGACATAACATAACATAACATAACGTAACATAACATAACATAGGAATAAGCAGCCATTATTAATACATGTATATATATATAGTTGGTTGGTTGATGGCAGATTGGTTGAACAGGATTAAGCAAGGCAAGCAGCTAAAATAAAGTGGCGAATAATTAATACTGAGTTTTATTTTAACAAGTTAATAATTAGATCGAACACTAATTATTACATGGTGTCAGAAGTGGATCATCGAATTTAAAAACATTAATTAAAAAGTGGAAATCTGAAATATATTTTTGTGTGGAAATAAGTTATACCCCGGAAAACAAAATGGCGTCAAGCAGCCGACTGCCATGTGAATTGGATTGTGCGAATCTTGGCAAGGAATGGCCGAATTGGAAATGCACATTTTTAATGTATATGATGGCTAATAACAAACTCCGTGATCCAGAGGAACAAAAGATTGCCACGTTTTTGTGGCTAATTGGAATAAAAGGTGTGGACATATTCAACACATTGTTTCCAAATGATGGAACCACGGACAGCATTTTTGGCGGTGGAGACAATGCCAGGAATCCACAAGTAGCAGAACGACAAGATGGAGCACCCCCACAAGATGGAGCAGAACGACAAGATGGAGGACAGCAAGCAGTTGCAGCAGAAGTTAGAACATTAAATGCCGTAATGAAAGCATTTGATGAATACTGCATTCCACGGAAAAATATTGTAATGGAATCATTTAAATTTAACACAATCACGCAATAAGACAAACAGTTGTTTGTCGATTTCGAAACAGAGCTTCGTAAACAGCTAGAGTATTGTGAGTTTAACTGTACGTGTGGTCAATCGTACGAGGAACGTATGCTGCGTGACCGAATTATTTTGGGCGTGTATGATAAAACACTGCAATTAAAGCTACTTGACGGAAAAGATGAAGCACTTAAAAAGGTTATCGATACATGCAAAATATACGAAGCTGCTAATGCAAACAAGCTGTTATTGGATAATCGTTCTACAGCAAATATTCATTCAATCATTGAAGGGGAAAACGAACAACAAGCAAACGTCAATGCTGTTTCACGCAGATGTTATAATTGCGGGGCACCATTTAATGCAAATCATCTTCGGGTATGCAAGGCAAATGGAATCACATATTCAACGTGTGCAAAGGTGGGACATTTCGCCAAATTCTGTAAGCAGAAAAGGAAATCAATGGAAAACAACAATGGAAATCACGCAAGTCGGAAAGTTGAATGGAAGAAGGAAAACGACAACAAGCAAAATGTCAATTCTGTTAACTGGGCAAATATGTCAGGTAATAATAAGTTAAATAGCTTAATAAATAAATTAGGTTTTAAGAAAAATCAAATCACGTAAATTGCATTCCGATCAAAATATACAAAAAATTAAACTTAAATTATAATAAAGAGCTGAATCAAACAAAAAAAAATTATAGTATTAGATTATAGTGCCAACAGAATTAACGTTTTCGGTGAAACTGAATTAAATTGTATTGGAGTAAATAATTTTGTTGGAAAGGCACAATTTCTTATTGTTGATGATAAGTACGAACCACTACTTGGACTTCCTACTTGTATTAAGTTTGGATTAATTAATCGAACTGACTCACTTAAATATGAAGAAAAATTTCCTGAAAATACAAATGAATTTATTAAACTATATAAACAAGCTTTTAGTGGGTTGGGGAAATTTCCGGGGAAATGTTCAATCAAATTAAAGGATAATGCTATACCCTCATTACATTACAAAAAGCGTGTGCCACTTGCTTTAATGGATAGGCTCAAAAGTAAAATAAAATCACTGGAAGATGAAAAAATCATTTCCTACGTTGATTATCCAACTGATTGTGTAAGTAACTTGCAAGTAGTGGAAAAACCGAATGGTGATCTAAGGATATGCCTAGATCCAAAAATGTTAAACGAAAATATTAAAAGGGAACATTTTCTGATTCCAACAATGGATGATTTTAATAGTAAATTAAAAGATAAAAGCTTATTCACTGTAATTGATTTAACGAATGGGTTTTGGCACATGGAACTTGATGAGAAAAGTTGCGACTTAACCACATTTATGACTCCGTTTGGGAGATATAAATTTAATCGTGTTCCATTTGGCATTAATTGCGCACCTGAAATGTTTCAGAAACGCATGGTTCAATTGTTTGGTGACATTCCTGGGGTCATGTTATATTTTGACGATATGGCTATTGCCGGCAAAGATGAGGAAGAGCATGATTCAATATTGAAAAGGGTCATGACTAGAGCATTGGAGAAGAATATCACATTTAATCCAGATAAAATACAATACAGAAAACAAAAAGTAACTTTTATGGGTAACAGTTTATCGAAAGGCAAAATTGAACCAACTCTTAAAAGTATTAAAGCAGTGAAAGAAATGATAAAGCCAACTAACAAGCAGGGAGTATTGCGTTTTTTAGGTTTTTGTAAGTATTTAGCTCGGTTCATACCAAATCTAACTAAGAAATCTGCAGAATTACGTAGGTAAACGTGCAAGCAGAGTAAATGGGAATGGAATGAAAAACATGAAGAGGAATTTAAAAATTTAATAAATTTAGTTTCAAGTCAACCAATTTTAACGATTTATGATCCTCAAAAGCCGGTAGTTGTTCAAACGGATGCATCAAGCGATGGACTAGGTTGCGCTCTTTTACAGGACGAGCATCCTGTGGCATATGCTTCACGCACTTTAAGCAAGAGTGAGCAAAGATGGTCTCAAATTGAGAAAGAACTATTAGCTGTAGTCTTTGCATGTCAAAGATTTCATTATTATCTGTATGGAAGAGAATTTACAGTACAGAGTGACCATAAACCGTTAGAATCTTTATATAAACGTGACATTGATAATGTAACTATGAGATTACAAAATATGTTTATGGTCTTATTGAAGTATCCACAAATGAAAATTGTTTACACTCCAGGGAAACAAATGTTAGTTGCTGATTGTTTGTCAAGGGCCCAGCTAGATGAAGTCGAAGAAAACAAGGAATTAGTTACAGTCATCCATAGCATTACTCGTCAAGCGTGTTTATCAGAAGATAACTATAAAAAATATTTAGAAATCATTGCAAAGGATAACTCTTATGTAGGCATATGCACATTTGTCAAAACAAAATGGCCAAAATATGATGTAATCGGAAAAACATTTTTCAAATTTAAAGACGAACTTCATTTTGAAATGGGACTGCTATTTAAAAACCATAGGCTGGTAATTCCCAATGAATTACAAAACACTATTTGCAAGTGGTTGCATATGTCGCATTTAGGGGTCGAAAAGACATTAGCTAGAGCACGTGAGAGTTATTATTGGCCAGGTATGAATGCGGACATAAAGAATCTTGTGACAAATTGTAGAGTTTGTGAAAAATTTAAAAAAAATTTACAAAAAGAACCGCTGAGTCAGGAGGAAAATCCAAACTATCCATTTCACAGGATAGCTATTGATATTTCTGAATACGCTGGTCAAAAATTTTTGTCAATAATTGATGCATATTCTGGATATGTAATAGTGGAAAAGCAGCAAGAAAAACTTCTGGATTTATTATTGAATTACTTGAAAAAACTTTTAATCGTTTGGGATATCCAACTGAAATTAAATGTGACAATAGTCCATTTAGTTTATATGAATTTGAAAGATTTGCGAATGCAGCAAATACTAAATTCAAATATTCAAGTCCACGTTATCCACAAAATAATGGGTTGGTGGAAAAGGGGGTAACCATAGCAAAAAATATACTTAAACGATGTTATGAAGAAAATAAAGTTGATGAATACAAATACCGAATTTTAGAATACAATGCAACACCGGTTGCGTCAATGAAATTGTCACCAACACAGTTATTCTTTAGTAGATAAATAAAAACAAAATTACCAATATCAAGCGAACTTTTAAAAATTCAACAAATTGATTCGGAGGTCATTCAAGAAAAGATCAAAAGCAAAAAGGAAAAGCAAAAGTACTATTATGATCGAACGGCCAAAGTGTTACCATGTTTGAATTTGAATGATCAAGTTGTGTTTAAAAAAAATTCCAATAATTCGTATTATGGTAGAATAGTAGGAATTGTAAATGATCGTTCGTATATAAATAATTAAGGATCATTTTGGAAATCATTTCAGACGTAATCGCAGGTTTATTGCAAAAACACTAAATAATAATGTAAATACAAGTGAAATGTTATTTGAAGATCACATTAGAACAAACATAGACAATGAATGCCAAAGTAATGTATAAGAAATTGAAATCAGCATGTAATATTAATCTGAACTAGAAACAATGTTAATATTAAATAGAATACACACAATGTAACAGCTACATAAGTAAGACATAACATAACGTAACATAACATAACATAGGAATAAGCAGCCATTATTAATACATGTATATATATATAGTTGGTTGGTTGATGGCAGATTGGTTGAACAGGATTAAGCAAGGCAAGCAGCTAAAATAAAGTGGCGAATAATTAATACTGAGTTTTATTTTAACAAGTTAATAATTAGATCGAACACTAATTATTACAGTTACAATTGTCCCCAAACGGGAATGTCTGTCCCCATGCGCCTTTTATACACAAAATACGTCTTACCTACTTTATAACAAATGGCTGGAGTCAAAGCAGTACACAAAAAGATAGACTAATAAACACTGAATATACTATAGCAAATAAACCTTATAAATTTTGTAGCAAAAAAAAGTTGTTCAAAAATGTTTACCAACGGAAAAATTTACTTTAGAGGGTAAAAAACTGTGTTTTCCTCTAGTGATGTCTATTTTCTATAGAAGCAGCAAAGAAACTCGCAAATAAATGAAAATATGTAGACGCATTGTGTGTGCCTGTTAGAGAGGATTTGCAGTTACAGTTTGGGAAATATCGCGAGTGTTACAACTGTACACTGTTACTAGTGTCCCCGATCTACCCTACATAATGTATGTCATAAAGTTGTGTTTCAAATTAGAATTGAGAAAACTTTTAAGACCGATTTCAAGGCTATATTTCCGAATTACGCCGAATATATTCTCTTCAAAAACACGAAAACAAAACCAGACAATGGTAGACTTTTCACCGAAGAGCCAACGCAGATGTACATTATGCATTAAGACTACAACAGTTAAGTGCTTATCTCTTTAAATGTCTAACTGTCAAGAGTATCATTTGTAGTGAAAGCTTCTTTAGAAACTTTTAATGGTCATTTGGATACTAAGATACTACTAAACTCAATAATCTAAGATCCTTTTTACGTATTTATTCAGCACAAAATATATTATTTCTCGTG
Organism: Brachyopa scutellaris; assembly: GCA_949775065.1. Lineage (NCBI taxonomy): Eukaryota > Metazoa > Arthropoda > Insecta > Diptera > Syrphidae > Brachyopa > Brachyopa scutellaris. The sequence continues at coordinate 64,661,042 of OX459114.1, read as the reverse complement.
AATGATTCAAGTAAAATAATAAAAAACGGGATATAATAATATACTAATAATAATTTTAATAAGTGATAAACCTGTTTTTACACATGGTCCAACTATGGGGTTGATAATTTCTTTTTTTATAATCTACATACGCTAAAGGGGATATGAATACCCTTTTAATATTTACACACAGCGCGAGCACATGAAGGACGAGAACGAGAGACAGACAGATCGACGAAGTGGTAGGAAACTCAGATGATAGGTTTCAATTTGAACTAACTCTATGGGTGGTGTCCAGGATAACTGGAGAGTTGTGTGTTATTTTTGTACTTGCTTATGATACACAGTGAGTTTTTTTCCAGATATTTCTTATAATAGTTTGGGCGATCAATTTCTTCAGCCATATCCAATATCCTACTGCCAGTGTTATGCCTTCGCAGTAGGTTTCGATATTAACTTCTGAAACTGATCAACTTATTTTTATTTCGTGAGAAATAAATGCTTTGAAGAAATCTGGACGACTAACACATCGCCAGATATTTAAAAGTAAAGTCCTTCGCGAAATAGTCAATGCACCATGGTTTATTCGAAATAAAGATTTGCGTTGTGATTTGCGGATTGGTACCTGGTAGCAGAATGCTTTTAGTCACAACCAGCTTCTGCAGATACATATTCGCCCTGATATAGAAAAAGTCGTACATTTCTGATCAAATATTTGTAGATTGAGGAGAACGAAACCTCACGAAATTATGTTGTGAAAATGATGAGAACTTGTAGACAAGCGTAATACCATCTCCAAAGCGATTTCCCAAAATGAACTTAAATCCTTTGTCGATCTTCCCTTAACCAATTTTGGCCCGGTACCAGTTCCTGTGGACATTTTTTCACGATATTTTCAAAAGTAGCTCATATGGACCCCATCAAACCAAAAATGTTAACAAAACATTTTTCTCTTTAACCGTTTACCTGTTATGACCTGGGTAGTTTACTACCCACTGGGCCAATAAGTATAGAAAAAAAAATTATTTCAAGAAAATCAACATTGCATAAATTAAATAGCTAAGTTATAAGTAGTACGTAGGGGTAAATAACTATGTACTTATATGTTTGTAGTATATTTTCCGAAGCATTTAGAATGCAAACTAGCTAATAATACACTTTATACAAATAAAGGGCGCCTTACTGTGACGAATTTTGCAGCGCTTTTGTCACTAATGCTACCATCGAAATATTGTATTGTGCATGTGGATGGGCGATTGCGGTCTGCTCTCAAAACCTCCTTAGACACATGGCCTCTTAGCCCCAATTGTGGCTTGACATTTCCCGATTTCGTGACCAAAACAAGCAATTCTCATGCATTGAGCATCATGTTGGAAGATGTATTGACAAAAAGTGGTCACCACTACTTTTTACTGTGAATACCTCAATAATCGCCTACGGTGATTGATGAGCCGTCTTATTTTGGCAAATATATCCAATCGAACTTCGTGTTGTCTGATAAATGAATAAGTCATTTGATTGATTCAAATATCGACATTGAAAGATTCTTCGCAATTGAAACTCAAAATGTAAGCTGAATTGACCAGTACATACAATTTCCATGGAGGAAGTGTATGGTATTCATTGCGGAACAGTGTATCCAAGAATCTCTTCAATTCGTGCAGTTTGAATTGAAGCTGTGCATTATGTTGTGCCGCATATTGGTTATTAAATACTTTTATGATTTCGGTAATGCCATCAGTATGGAAAAGAGAAAACAACTGAGATGACGATTTACCACCTAACCTACGACAATGATAGTTAATAAAAGAGCGTTTTAGCATATTTTATACTTGCTTTAGCGGAGTATAATACCCAATAGCTGTGATATAGATTAAATTCTGGCTGCTTCAGCATCCACTTCCACGTTAAGAATACTCAAAGATACGTTATTCTGACAATGATTAAAAGGTGGCTCCAATCTGGTCTCCGACTCTGCCTCATGAGCATGTAAACCACCCTCCTCTAAATATTCTAGCTCCAAAGTTCCACCAAAATCTATTAAAAGGAGTGCATTGTCGACTTTTGAAGGTACATACACAACATTTGCGTATTCCGTTCTGTGCACCTTATTGACCACATAATCTTCTTCATCAGGTGACTAAAGCAAGGCCATAATCTCCTCCATTTGCATTGTTGTTGTTTTAATCTATGATATCTACTAGTACACCATTTATTATCTTGACTAAATACTGAATCTGGATGAATCACCTCGAAATGCGGAACAAATAAATAAACAAAAAACGGTAATTTCAAATTATTTCAATGTTATACATGACTTGTCTTAAAATGAAAAAAATTCTTACATATTGGCCCGTTGGGTAGAAAACTACCCATCAATTTTTGAACGTTGATCTGTCAGGTCTGATACACGGAATACATAAAGTAATGATACAAATGTTTAGTACTTTATATTGACGTCATAGAATAGAAATTATATTTTATTGTTTATATATTTATAATATTTTTTTTATTTTTTTTGTAAATGCTTTTTTGAAGCCTACATTTTAGGCCCCAATCATAGTGTTAAAAGAGAGAGGTGGGGGGAAGAATGAAAAACAAAATGGTAACTAACACTGCTAATATTACATATAAATAGAAACATTTTACAAACAGTCATTAATCCTCTGGAGAAAAAATTATAAAAATCTGGGTAGAAAACTACCCACTCGGGCCAAAATGGGTTAATTGGTTATGATTCAAGAGGTATTTTTAATGTGGTTAGAGTCCAATTCTACTCTGGGTATTCTAATACCTCAGTGTCTTTCGAGATTTTCACCATCATTTTTAAAAACAAAAACATATCGCGAATGTCCACAAAAGATTTGTGAACGATATTGTCCGGAAACTTATTGAAGCTTAAATCCCCCTTCCCTGGACTGTGAAAAGTTTTAAGCTCAACACGTTTTTTAAGTAATAATTTGTAGATTAGGGATAGCTGTTCCCGGTATTATAATAATTTGATTGGTTTATTAATTATTTTTCTTCGTTACACTGGAAATAAATTATTACATTTCTTTGCTTGAGTTGTTCCATATTTTCAGAAACCATTGCCAGGATATTATATATGTTTCTCGACACAGTTTAAAATGTTAATATCAATAAGTCATCGTCCTCTTTCTTTTTTCATTAGGTAGCGCTGCAGTTCAGGGTGAACCAGGGGTGGAATCGGCTAACGCGATAGTTGATAGTTGATAATCAAAATCGACACTTTTGCTCTGTGTAAGGTGATTATCAAATCGACAATCCTTTTTTTTTTTGCGTTGATTTTAGGTGACAACTATTTAGGTGTCGTTTTCAAAAACGACAATCAAAAAAGAGACAGTCAATTATCGCGTTAGCGGATTCCACTCCAGGGCTAAGAATCGTTTGGGGTAAGACTGCGCAGCGGGTAAGAGTTCGCAGTGTCATTTTCTTCATCTGTGAAAGAATTAGCAGAAATCGCTAAGTGAGAAAATGTGTGCTTCACTAACCGCCAATGAGGAACAACTTCTACGAAAATTTTCCAATTGACAGTACAAAGAAAAATAACAAGACAACAAAAGCCGGATTTTGTTTAAAAAATAGTCAATTTTTAAAAGTGTGAAGTATGTAGGCATAAAGAGTGTGTATATGTGTGTTTGATTTAGGATACAATTTCAGTGGATAATATTATTCGTTATTAGATTTTCAAAACAATGAAAAAAAAGTATCGTCTACGGAAAGAGTGCGCAGTCGTTCTGTGGGTAAGAGTGTGCAGTGCTTTCTTACACAGTATTTAACTTTTTATATGCTGATTAGAATATAACTACGATAATAACAATTTTTGGGCTATTACTTTCTGTCGTAAGATACAACGAGCATATCATAGCCGTAGGTGGTAGGTTGCAGCTCAATATTTCTGTTTTTGTTTGTCCTGAAGAATGCCTCGTATCTACTAAAGACAAACGGAAAGGAAATTGATATCCCAAAAGCAAATCTGCGAGGCTAGGGAGCTGATTTCAAATGGAAGCAGCCCATGGAAGGCTGCCGAAGAATTTAGTTTAAGTGGAAGCAAAGTTTCAAACCATTTAAACTACGAAAACTGTGACTTAAAGTAGTTGCGCACTCTTACTTATACCTCTGCGCACTATTACCCTGACTTCAGGTCAAGAGTGCGCAACTTGACTTACTTTTGTTTTTTGATCAAAACATATGAAACATTAAAAAAAATGTAAAATATTTTTGTATAAATTTGTTCCTGTAGAGCTACCAAATAATAGGCTCTTTTGTTTGTTATCTTTTTCCAGAATTTAAGCCCGAAGTCCAAAATGCGCACTCTTGCCCCGAACAACTATTTGTGTTGTGCATGTTATAGAGTGGAAGGATCTTAGAGTTTTTTGCTGACTCCGAACGGCGAGTTGAGAAGCTCAATCGTGACAAATGATACTCTTTGATGCTTGTCAGGCATTCGAAAGAGGTGGCACTGTAAAAAAATGTTTAGGTGTTGGCTGGGATTGAACCCGTGCAGCATTGCGTAGTAGTCCAACGTACTTACTACTCAGAAACTTCTCAGCGTATTTTCTTCCAGAAATAAAGACTATTTCCATCCCAATGAAAGCGGCCCACATCATAACTCCAGTTCCTCCAAGGGGACTGATAAAATCTATCAATATAATTAAATCGCTAGCGCAATAGCTTGTGATTCCTCTTGGGAGTTGATTTCTGCATCGATTTTAACGATTCCAACACTGATCGAATACATACAATTTTGAGAAAGTGCATATGAGTAAAATTATTACGAAAAAGAATTATTACCTACATATACCTACGTTCTCTTTTTTTTTTCATTCGTAAGCCGTAAGCAGTGGTAGCGTTCCTACATGTGAGATTTCTCGCACTGGCCCACTAGTTTTCTTTATTTATCTTAAATCTCGCCAATAGTTTTTGAAATCAAAAATAATCTTTCGGGACCTAGATGACCACGATGTACGTATTTAAGTTCTTTTGGCATAGTATTAGAACTATAAAATGGTTACTGCTTCCAGATGACCAAAAAAACCACCAGTCATATATTTTGAAGACTTTTCGGGTATCAGAACCAGGAAAATGCGTCTTGTTAATTTTGAAGTGAAACTTCTTTAGCCTCGGTAGGGCAAATTTGCTTGAATCAGACGAAAAGTGAAACGCTTCCCCTTCTCCAACTTCAACAGGCAGTAAAATATATACATAAAAGGAAGTCCCCAAAATGTGGCTAACCTCGAGAACCACTAAACGGATTTATGTAGATGCGTTTTTCACAATTATGATCTGCATTTCCTGGTGGAATTTATGGGTATATTCTGAATACTTTTGTCAATGAAATTTCATCTTTACTGCGTACGCTGACGATCTTAAAAATATTTATTCGTCTTAGAAACATAAATGATTGTGATATTCTTCAAAATGACCTAAATATTTTTGTTCAATGGTGTCATAGTAACTTTCTCTCGTTAAATATAAATAAATGTTCTTCGTTTTCTGTTCATCGTTTATTAACTCCCATATTGTTTAATTATACAATTGCGGGAACAATGCTAAATCGTAAAACGGAAATGAAAGATTTTGGTGTTCTTTTTGACTCAAAATTAACATTTTCTCTTCATATCGATTATATTGTGGCAAAGGCAAATTCAATGCTTGGTTTAAACGAAATTGTAAGGATTTTCATAACCCTTATACTATTAAATCTGTTTACATGTCACTTGTGCGTTCTCAACTTGAATACTGTTCTATTATCTGGTGTCCTAAATTTGTGTGTGCAAAACTTCGTTTGGAAAGAGTTCAAAAGCCTTTTACAAGATTCGTTGTAAAGCAATTAAAATGGAACCTTGATTGTATGCCTTCGTACTCAACAAGATGTGCATTCATTGGTTTAGATACTTTGGAAAAAAGGCGAAATATTCAATGTATTCTGTTTGTTCATGATGTTTTCTCTAATCGCGTTAATTGTTCGAATATTTTAAGCAACTTTTTAATTTATGTCCCAGAAAGAAGAATTCGTCCACCCAATTTTTTAAATAATCCGGGACATATTTATAACTATGGCTTTAATGAACCCATAACTAAATAAATAAAATTGTTTAATTGTTTATGTGCCTCTTGCAATTCTGTAGATTTAAGTCTTGATAGATTAAGTTTTAGATCTATAGTTACTGAACAAATTAATAATCTATAGCTCAATTATTTATTTTTATATTATTAACTTTTATTATTTTCATTATATTATTCAATATTCTTAAATCTGTTAGAGTTAAGCTGGGTAGATTAAATAAACAAATAAACAAATAAATACTCTTTTACTTTTAAGAACTGATAATTCGAGTTTGAAATGGAAGAAAATCAAATTTTCTGTCTTAACACAGCCCTAGCTCAACAATGCCTTATTGGATTTAAAACAAGTTTTACTTCTAACGCGCGAGAGTCTCACGCAGTTTTTTGTTTTATTATTATTAGATAATACTTCAGTAGAAAGATAAAACAGTTTTGTGTGGACAGCTCCAATGTATATTTATTACGAAAATAAAATCTATCTACATATCTTTCTATAGACACCGACTAATGACTGGCTGCAGCTGAAAGTGGAAAAGCAAATAAAAATTTTGTAATGACAGATCAGCACGAAACTTCATTGGAAAAATGTGTGCGAATGCACGAATGCCACGAACTTGACCGTTTTTTCTGTTTTGCATTTAAATATCGAATAAACTTTGCCATCCGTTTCATAATTAACGAAACAACTTTGTATCCATTTGTGAGAAACACTACAATATTCCCGCAAAGGAATACAAATTCTTTTTTAATTATGTCTATGCCATGTCGCCACGAATACACACACACACACCGTTAGACTCTAAAGGATATTGCACGCTGCGACCTGAAATGAATGGACATGCAAGGAAGTTTATTTCCCAACCATTTGACTATCTGCTATAAACCAAAAAAAAAAAAAAAAATTAAAAACAACTCACGATTTCTGTAAGTGAGTGGGGGTAGAAAAAGTCAACCTAACATTACCCAACCCCCCAACATGCCGCAGGCTAATTGCTGGTAAACATTTAGTTCCACGAATCCTCAGAGCCAGTGGCACCGCACGAAATGCAATTTGTAAATAACGAAGCTACAGCGTAATCAACCGTAGCAATTAGCTATAAGAAAATCATTTAATGAAACTCAGTTTCTCGCTCTCTGCGGTTGATGTATACACTCTGGGGTGCACTCAATTCCAGCTTCGCATTCTCGTCCAATTCACAAATTGGTCACTCAGCGCAGTCGGATTGCATGACAAGAAGACATTGGCTATGGCTACCTACCACTCAGACCTGGTGGCCGCAAACGAAACCATTCTGCTTACATTCCGAAGGGCCGATTTAATTAGTTATTTAAGGACCTATTTCTTTATTTTTGTAGCCTAATACACATATTCTTCCGTAAGTACACCGCTGTTATTCAAGGCTTTTGGATACAGGGATGAACCTCGCGATGGAATGATTACTTCCATAGATCAAAGACGTCGAAAACAACTCCTACAGTCAAACGTACGTATGTGGAAGACCTTACGCTAAACCATTCATTTCGTTGAATTAATTACCGTGCTTGAGGAACGAGAACAATCAAAAAGAAAAACCCTTTCGTACTTTTTTGGGAGCATGGAAAGAATTTCCAGTTGCAAACACAATGAAAACCTTCAGCAACATATAATAAATTAGAAGAAATGGAAAACTCAGTTGGGTGTTCAGATGGTGGGTGGGTGAGCTTCGGCACATACAATTAAAAAGTTTGCCATTAAATCAGTGGTTACATGTGAGGGTTCTTAATTAAGAGGGTTCTAAGCTTCTACCTTTTTTTGGCAGGAGGATAAATAATAAGCCCAAGTTAATGAGATAATTCCTGGTGCTTTACATTACGAAATCTCAACCGTCGTTACGTTCACTTTAATCGATACATGGTTTCAAAAGCCATACTGACTTTCGACGGTAATTCAGAATGGGAAACCAAAGATTGAGTAGGTAATTTAGGTTAGTGGCTTTAATTTGAATTGAAAAACGAAGAAGGCATGCGATATACCTTCGCATGTTCATTGTGGGTCATTTTGGACTTCTGAAATATTGCCATGGTGGGACCTGTGTCACCTATGGAGAAATAGCATGGGCAAAAAGATACAGTCTGACAACTATGGGAAATTCACTGAACGAAGTGCAAAGATTGGCATGCGTCCGATGAGAACCTGTCCAACTGCAGCAGTAGCGGTGCTACCAGCACCTTCCTGGCTGAAATCTGCGCTATTGATTGATGTGCCCAACTTTATCTTGATAAATGCTTTAACAGACGCAATATAGTAATAAAGTCAGATAGCCAATCAGCTATCAAAGCAACCGGAGCATAGGTCTTCAAAAACAGAATTGTCTAGGAAACATAACAGACTATATGAAGGAAACAATGTTAGCATCTTCTGGTTATCAGGACGCGTCTTCATGAAGAGGCGGATAAACCTACCAGAAAAGGGACACCCTTCGTGGGTCATAAAGCCTCTTTTGCGGTATAGTGGAACATACCAAAGACTAACGACGAAAAAACTGGTGAGTAACTATTACTTAAAGAGATTCAGAGTCTGTATAAGTCTTGACAAAATTAATCTCTGCATCCTAACTGGGTTCCTCACGGGGCACTAAAAACTCAAAAAACATCTCAGTTAGCTGGGGTTTTCAGGTGAAGGCTCATGCCAAATTTTCAATGAGTTAAATTAAACTCCAGAACGAGTGGGATGGTCCTTTGTGTAGGACTTGTAAGAGCACAATAGACCTTTACGTCGCACAGTGTGAAATAATCAAAATCTAGCGGAACTTAATTCAAAAAATTAAGTTGGACTTCCATGAACGAAAACTTTTTTTTTCAGCTCGTCATATAACGTACCGTTTGATAAGGCCTGTTCTTGCTGTATATTTGCATAATTTATTGTGCATAGAAGAAAACAATATGGTATACTGAATATCAGTTTTAAATCCTGAGTGGTTTTAAAAAAAATTTAACAAAAATTGTACATCTACAATGTTTACACTTTACGCGGAAGTAAGTTGATTTTATTTCTTTTTAATTTTTTTATACTTGTTTGTTCGATTTGCACTCAGGCTAAAGAAAAAAAAAAACAAAGGTGAAAGGTTACACTTTGGATAGAGTTTTGAAATTTTAGACACGTGTAGACAAGCCAATTTCTACATTTTCTGTTTCTCTGATTATTTTAAAACCCGAATAAAAGGTAATCTCGTGCACCTTTTTGCGACCCCCATATATTTGTTTTTCAATTATTACTACGAGATGAAGAAGCTAGGTGGTTTTGAGCTATAAGGACAAACTGTGAAAGAAGAAAGACCACGAAAGATAGTGCAACTAATTGCTTCTCAAAACGATATAGTGAGTTCTACTACAGAATTGGAGATGTTTGTAAGTAGTCTGATTTTGGAGAGTAAAAGTCAAATGGGAAAAAGTAATAGGGGGTACCAAAGATTCCTGTAACAACATCTAGATTGTTTAGAACAAATTTATAAGTACAGTTAAATTCACAACTTGCTGCATTGCTATAGCACAAAACGGCTTTTTCAGCTAAATTAGGCTACAAGAGATGCAAATACAGTGCACTCTCGATTTTTGCAACTAATGAAACCAGACGTTGTTGCAAAAATCGAAAAGTTGCACAAATTGAACAGAAAATTAAAACACTTTAAAAAGGCTTACACAACATATTTTTAGAAAAAAACAATTCATTTATACGAAATTAAAATGCAGGGCTTCAAATTAGAAGCAAAGGAATACAGTTTTCTTCCTCCCAATGATCAATATTTATTTCTGATTACCTTTTTCCAAGATTAAGCAATTGTATTTCTCTCTTTCCAATCATTTGCCAAGAAAAAGATGACATATTTCAAATGACATATTTTCAGTGCTTCTTCAAATTTGCAAGAGAAATAAGGACGGCTCAACGAACTTTTTTGTAGTTACGATTAGTCAACCTTTACGTTTTTGATCGCATCGATCATTCGACTGCATATTTTATGGCGATGGACCCTTTTTGAGTGCCTCTACATGATTTGCGGATTTGTTGCTTACACTGCTCAAATGATAATTTCAAAAGGAACACGGCTCTTTAAAAGAAAAACAAATGTTGTTTCCATTCGGGGATTTGAAACAAACAAAAAATCTTGGCGCGTTGATATTACTACACGTCAAGACAATTTATGATGTCGGCATAAGTTTGCTCTTACCTCCAACATACATAGTAAAACTTACACACACCAATTTTGTATGTTGCGAAAATCAAATCTCAAATTTGCGAAAATCGAGAATTTCTTTTGGATTTGTTGCAAAAATCGAAAAAAGAAAATCCATTTACGTAGGTTGCAAATATCGAGGTTTGCAGACATCGAGGGTGCGCTGTGGTAAGATTTGGAATAAAGTTCCGCTAGAATGCGAAAATTTCACACTGTGCGTCGTGATGCAACACACCTTTCAATAATAAATTATTTAACAAATTCATTACTTAGAAAATATAATGTAACAACTAAACTACATATACATATATTACACACTTATTTACCAAAGAAATAACTCAACATGATCGAAGAGAATGGAAATATACTATTAGATCAAGGACCAGCAGCAAAGTTTAGCTTTCATTCAGCTGAAGTCAATTCTTTAGCTTAATAGAGAAGACCTTAGCCCAAAGAGAGAGACCTTATCCCAAAGAATCAACGATTTTTTGATATGATAGTCGAGGTAGACAAAATGCTTTACTATCTCAAAGTTGTAGTGAAGCACTTCGAATGCTACTCGAAAAATGTATTCTTAACCCTAGGATAGCAACACATATTTTCCATAAAAAGCAGGCGTGACATGCGGCCCTTACAATGTCTAAGACACAAATCAAGATCTACCACAGCATGCTGTGACCCTCGACTAAAAGTGAAGCTATCAATATGAGAAGATAGAAAAGAAAAGAAAGAACATACGACGAGATATATGTATGTACTAGCTGACCCGTGCTCGCCTCGCTTCGCCCGCCTGCAACTTTTCTCTAATTTGCAAAACCTCAAGAGCGATTTAAATGATTTTTTTAGAAATCCTAAATGATTCTTCAAAGCTGAAGTGTTAAGAAAATATGTTCTTTAACTTTCTAATATACCAGGAAATCGGAAGCTTTAATAGACTGGTACGGTCACAAATTATTCTGCGGGCCTATGCTAAAGTATCCACAATAACAAACAATTTTATTAATGAACTACCTGAACCCGTGCCCGCCTTACTTCGCATTCAGTGGAAGCGAAGAAACATCAAAGTATTTGTGCAAGTTCAGAAAATTTTGTAATACATTTTTTTGATTAATTGGATTTTATCAATGTCGTTTCAATGTGTTTCAGCCGCTAAGTGCAGATTCCATAGTTCTCAAAAACCAACATGCTCTAAAATGTTATAAAACATCATCTACTATAAATAATTGATAATTGCTATATTTTATTATGGAAATATTTTTTTTTACAAATTTTAAGGTTGCGTTGCCTGGTGCATAAACAAATACATTTTTACTTTCGCTGACATTAGAAAGAAACACGTATAATTGACCGCGTGAGAAGCAGCCGGTGGTGAGGTCCACGCCCGCGGTACACAGTGTTTGTCCCTGCGCCCTATTTATCATCATCGCAAAGCGGACGCTAATGGGAAAGTGTACACGCTTAAACTTACTTAGTTGGCGCTACAGCTCGAGGTGAACCTGGGCCTGCTTCTCGCAACCATTTGTGTGTGCGTGTTATATTTTTGCACAAATGGAAGGGAACTACAGTTTTTTGCCGACTCCGAACGGCGAGTTGACAAGCTCAATCGTGACAAATGATACTCTTTGATGCTTGTCAGACATTCGAAAGAGGTGGGCACTGTGAAAAACTTTTAGGTGTTTGCGGCGGGATTCGAACCCAAGACCGCTGGCTCAGTAGTCTGACGCACTAACCACTTGCGCTGCGGTGCCCACTACACGCTTAAACTGGACCGGGAAAATGTTAGCGATGATCGGAATTCGAGGTGTAAATACATGTCGCCGGCACCGCAACCCGTCAACACTTTCGCTTCCACCAGATTTCTTTGCAGAGTTGTAACTTTAAATCGGGTGCCGTTATATAACTAAGGTGGGCACACCTATTATTCTTCACGCTTTATCACTATTTTGGGGAATACTGCAAACTGGACTTTTAGTGGTGTCTAATTGCATGGCTATTTTAAACACTGCATGAGAACTTTTACCACCGACCGGGCAGTAACGTAACAACTATCGTAACTACTGACGACGCCACAGCCAATGGCAATTTTACCTTGGCTTCGTACTAATGAACAAAAAATGCTTCCCAGATTATTTTTCATAGAGCAAATACATATGTATACATTCATACATACCGCACTAATAATACAATACTGTTGTAACTCAAAATTTGTAAGAGTTGAGATATCATCATATTCAAACGTAAAATTCAAGAAAAAAAATATATATTAATAGATAATCCCAATAAGCTTTTATTTTTTTTTATAATGTGTTACAGGAAATAAATGCTCAGTTTTTCGATGGTTCAGAAAGAAGTCATATTTTGAGTACCGGCAGTATTGCATTATTATAAGTGCGATATATGGTATGAACCAAAATTAACTCTTAAAAAAACAGGTATTAATTTTGGATAGTTTTCCGTATTTTTTGTTTGAATTTGCTAATAATATTCAAAAACTGAAAATGCAGTTCACTGCTCTAGAAAATTCTATTTCTATTGACACCTCATTTGTTAAAATTGGTTGAGTATGAGAGCCGCAAATGCTTACGATGATTGTAGCACATTAAAGTGCAAAACAAATAACACGTCAGAGCGCGCACACACACTATTGCAACGATACCCACTGCTGCACGGCTGCTGGCAGTGGTTTCCGCTGAAAGAAAATTGTGGGCGATGCTTTGAATAATTGTTTTGAACATTGCTCAGCTTCAGGACAACACAGAAGGATGTTTTATACCTCAAATGAATAATGGGAAAATTTACTAAATTCACCTGTTTTTTGTTTTTCAATTTGATAAGCCATTATTGAGTTAGGGCTGAATAATTATAATTTTCCTTTCAAATATGCAGTTTTTTCAATATTTTCTTAAAACCATGCCATTTTCCGGGATAAAAAGTATAAATAATATGATCCAAGAACATAAGCAATCACTATGTCAATGTTTCATCAAAATCCGTCCAGTAGTTCTAACGTGATGCTCGAACAAACAGTTTTTAATCTACAGTTTTATTATATGTATAGATATAGATGTGAAATGGACAGATTTTTTTTCCAGTGGGGTGATATGTTACCCCAGTTGGCTTCCTAAGGTTAGGTTAGGTTAGGTTGAGAGGGGTGTGTGATTGAGCGAGCAATCATTTCCACTCGGAGACTCGAAGGTCCATTGTGAATCCCCTCATAGTTTGGGAGTAAATCCTCTTTTTACCATCCGATTTCTAAGAATTTCCTAGTTCTGTTATGTCTTCCAGGAATCTATGACCCAAGGTAAGGAGGCGTCGTTCTTGGAGGGCGGGACAGTGGCAGAGCAGATGTTGGATCGATTCGCTTTCTTCCTCGTCTCAGCAGCTTCTACAGATATCATTGGACTCAGGTTGCCATTTGCTTGTCATGTGACCTATGGCACAGTGTCCTGTGAGTATTCCGGTGATTAAGCGTATGAAGGATTTATCCAGATGTAACATCGTCTTTGTCCTAATAAGATCAAGTTTCGGCCATAAGGAGCGAGATGTGACGCAGTCGGCTCGTGTGAGCCACAGAGCGTTGGTCTCTTTTTCAATTATATGGTCGATTGTGCTGAACAGTGTTTTAATCGGTGGGAATATAGTGGTGTCAGCACCACTATTGCTCATGGCTGATCCAGCTCTAGCTAGTTTGTCTGCTAACTCATTCCCTTCAATATTGCTATGTCCGGGTACCCAGTACAGTCTTACATTGTGGTGCCTTATGGCATTTAGTGCATTGCTACATTTTTGGACTGCCTTTGATTTGATTGTAGTTGATCCTATTGCTTTCAGAGCTGGGTGACTATCCACCAGAATGGCTATCTCCGACGGAGGGAGGTCGCTTTCTTTTCCTAAGGCTAAGTTAACCATGTTTACATACTTCATTAAATACTCTGTATAGTCACACCATGAAAGTCATATGGCTTTTTCTAAAGCCAGACTGGTAACATTTTTCCCCAATTATCGGTTCTAAGCATAACCAGTTTTTTTTTTCCAACAATTTTGACATGATTGAGGATAGGGACATAGGCCTGCAGGATGCTACTTCATGCGCCAATTTGCCTCATTTATCTATCATGATTTGTTGGCCTTTGACAGTGCGTCACTAAAGATGCGCAACGACAACGCCACTTTGTGCATCCACAATGTTCACTGGAAAAAGCACTCAGAATTCGCAGACAACATTAAATAGAAATTGAAAGCTATAGAAACATTTTCTTATTCAACTCAGCCTTAAACACAAAAGTACTTAACATTAAGACTTCTTAATACAAATGTATACATATACATATGTATTCTATCTTTAAATGAAGTATACATTTAGAGCAGACAATTCTCAGCAAAAGTTAATCATTATAACATATATACCTATGGCGTATGTTATGTGTCATCATGAAGCCCACTTGCATCACAATCTTTTCGGTTAAAATGTTTACATCTACCCCCGTCCAACAAAATCGCAATTTAGTTGCAAATTCAACATCAACTGACATTAAATGTCCCTCTCCATCGCTTCGCTTACGTAGTTTACGTACCATTTGCAAGCACTCGTAACGTAAGATTCAACAGAGGCACGAGCATGAGTCTCTTCAATGCTCGCGGAGTGCAAAACTTCCCAAACAATAATTACTTTTCAACTTTTAGAAACCATTACTTTCAAGTCGTTACATTCGACCGTGATGGAGTGAGTAGCTGGGGGAAGGAACCATCGCCCCACATCAAGATTGGGTGACAACAAAACTGCCTCACCTCATCAATCTATTAAATGCAAAGACTGCGTCCCATACCAGCCGATGGTTGGCAGGAGCTCCAGATGCTGAAAGTCACCAAAACTACGTACACCACCGCAGCTGCAGCTTCCTACAAACAGCTTGAGGGACAGACACACTCAACCCGTCAGCCGTCAAGTATTGCCGAAATGTAACTTTTTGGTAACCCAGTCTCCCTGTGTCTCTCGGTTCACGGCCTCACTATGGCTATGGGAAACTCACAGAATTGCAGGAAAATAAGTGACACGAACGAAGGATTTTGACTACATCAGCAGAGGGGTTGCAACTTTGAGAAGGGTGTGCACTGTGCTGTGCGAGCGGGGATTCACTCCAAGGGAAAGTGTGAAGTTCAGTATTGATATTGAAACTTTTCATCTTCCAAATTAACGAAATTGCTCAATTAAAAGAGGACACTCTGTGTGCTAAGCTTAACTGCTGAGGATAGTCTTACTAAAGTTTTCGATTGCATATTTTTCGCTCGGGGGAAGTTGCAGCTTGCAAGTGTTTGTTTCGTCACACAACGATGCTAAGCTGGCTGCATTGATATTCAATTGGGTAGGTGCATAAGGTACAGGAGTGTCTTTGAATGTTAAACCTCTTCAGGTGGTGGTTTGTTACCCTTTGCATGAGAACAACCAGATAAAATGGCGGTTAACAGCAAAAAGGGGATAAGTTAAACACAGACGTCTACCTCTTTATTGTGTTTCTCTGGATGGATAATTTTGACCATCTGAATGTGTGTGTGATAGGAATACGTAATTGTGTCGAACAATGGTAACGTTGTTGTATGTAAGTGTGTGATGTTGTGATTGTTGAAATGCTGTGTATTCCCAAGCGACTACTGAGCTCATACTTACACCGTACATAACGTGATCGTAACCACGATTTACCCTTTTCATTTATTGTAATTTTTCTTTGTACTCCGTAGTTTTTTTTTAAGAAAAAGGAATTTTATGATTTTTTTATCACTTTGATGGAAGGTACTTTTATTTTGAGTATTAATTTGTTGAAGATAGTGCCCATGCTTACCGTTTTGATACCTGCTCAACGAACTTTCTGTTCCAGTACTAGATTGAAGAAGCCACATGGCAGTACATCTGCTTGCCGAAATCCGGTACACATTGGGAATAGTGTTCAAAAATACTGTTTTCAGACTACACATTGTACTACGAACTCTTGAATCCGTTCGTCACCTTCTTCAGGAGAATGCTATCATAAGGTATGCTTGAATCGAAACTCTTTGGTCTTTTCCATGACTTGTCACAGTGCACAAGTTTGGCCTATCGTCGATTTGCTAGCCGGAAGCCACACTAGTACGTGTAGATGAGTGTGTTGCAAAGAGACATTAGAAGTTCACACATTATGTTGGATAGTATGTTATCTTATACACGACATTTAGCAGGAATATGCCTCTGTAATTCTTGAAGAATATTGGGTTGCCTTTTGTGTAGATAGGGCATATGGAGCTGATTGTCCTTCGGACATGCTTTGATCTTCTCATACTTTGTTGATGACTTGGTGTATGCACCCTACTAGATCATCACCAACGTATTTGAAAAGCTCTGCTGGTAGTCCACCAGACCCGGTGGCCTTGTTATTATTCAGCTTTTTGATACTTGCGTCGACCTCTTCTATACTTGTAGTTGGGGACTGTTTCTTGGTAAATTGGATGTGCGTGTTCTTTTTAACCTACAACTCTCTGTACATGATGCCTCAGTAGCAATTGCTATTGTATTTTTCTGTATCTATTTATTTAGAAATTATGTTTACACGTTGATACAATTTAATCTTTTAATTGTGTAACATTACTAAAAAGTTGTTGGTTGAGGCCTTGGCCCACCCCGGACTGCAGCGCCACCTAAGTAAGTAAGTAATTAAGTAACATTACTACCAGAAAACAAACAAACAAGAAATTAACAGTAAACATTATGTACATGTACATATTTATAAGTAAATTTTAAATTTTAAATTTTATGAGTCCTTAGTCTTTATTAGTCTAGTTATTGAAGTAAGAAATAAATCCCTAAAAAAATCCTAAAATTAGTTATCGTTTATTTTATTTTATTTTATAAGGTCATATACATATTATTATATTTTATTAAGTCATTAAATATTATTAACTAGCTATGTTGAAAAGTGTTGCATAAGTTGTCTCTGTCTTTGAAAGTCGCGTACGTCTAAAGATCTCCTGATATAAACCGGAAGCGAATTCCAAAGTCTTACTGCGTATACGAGAAACTGTTTCTGTGTAACGTTATAGTTATATGTTGGTGGAATAAGACTTCCACTTCTAGTGCAAGATGCGAATTGTAATCTTTTTAGAAGATACTCGGTGGTCTGGCTTTCTTTGAGATTAAATAGTAAAGTCAGTATTTTGGAATCGAGGTGTTTCTGTAGGTCTAATCCAAGAAAATCCTTTACATGACCAGAGATGTGTTCCCTTCGACCAATGTTATAGGCAAATCGCACTTTTCTATTAACAGCTACCTTCAGCTTCCGCGAGCTGTAACTGTTTAAGTCACAAAAGATCGGATGTGCATGAAACAGAATCGGCAACAGAAGTGACTTAACCAGCATAGATTTGATCCTAAACGGCAGACAGTTTCTTATTTGGTAAATAGCGCGCAGAGATCAGTAGACTTTAGAGACTGTGTTCGTTATGTACATGATTCTCCCAAGAAGGCACCCCTCGCGTCGCCAATTTGAACTAATGATTGTTGAGCCAGTTCCTACATCTTACCGCAAATATATCCGCGTATAAATTTGTTGTTCTTTTTGAAATGGTAAAAAAGAAAATAAAAGTAATTATTTACTGCAAGTAATGCACAGAACTTAAAAATTAATTATTATCAATTAAAAAATGTTTTAGTTAAACTCGGTCGAAAAAGTTAGATATTATTTTGGTTTGGACAGTTTTCTTAATTCCAAATAGAGTTGCCGGCATATATTTCTCCACCAGAGTAATTACAATTTTTTAACGTCGGGAAAATTGATTTAGAATTATATTTACGTACATACATATGGAAATATGTATTCAATTCCGAGAACTTCTTGAACAACGCACACAAGTCACTCGAAAAAATTTCATTACATTTTATGGCATAAACACTGTTCTCAATGGGTGTAGCGAAGCGCATCGGGTAACCACTAGTAATTTATATAAATACATCTCTAAGGCTTCAATAACTCTGGAAAGTGTGTTATCGTCTTTTGCAGTATTAGCGGCGAGATTCCAGCAGAACTTGACGTCAGTAACTAATTGTACTTTCCTGTCGTCAACTGCAAATAGATATTTCCTGAAACTCTCCTAAATGAGAACGGTAGGTACGTAGCAGTATAAGTGCAGTTCCTGTTTCGGAGACGGAGTTAAACCAGCTTCCATCTGGCTGTTTGAGATGAACTGTTATTTCGGTTGAAAGGATATATCTGATTATAGCAAATCGGGGATTATCCTATCTCGTCTACGTGGCCTTTTAATTTGCTGTGTTATTTGCTTATAATCATCACATTTTGTTCCCCAAAGCAAACCAATTTTGTTTGTTCTATCCCATACATGAGTACCAGTATCAATCTACAATAGCACACAACACAACAGCACACATTAGAATTCATTTCGTTGAAATGAAATCAGCTCATTGAAGGCAATTTGCAATGTCATCATCGTCATCATCATCGCAGAGAGCACAGAGTGTACACACATTTTCGCGTCGAAAAAACAATCCGGAGCGCGACAACAACATAATTCCTTTTATGAAGCGTGCATATGTCATCGTTCCCATTTGCTAACGCGCCCGCCGCCAGCCATAGCCCAGATGAGAACAGACACGACAACGTACAGATGACTGAAAGAATTAATGCTCGAACATTTTCCACCTAATCTAACATTTTTAAAAGGTTCTCCCTAACGACTCGTAATGATAGAATTCCACATCGTTTCATGCTGCCACCCAAAAAATACCCGAACGCCCGTCACCCCTTGAACCAGGGTGCACGCCCCCTATCGTACACCACCCACATACAGCCTAATCCATTGATGGATCATTCACTTGGTGAATAATTCATACACACACATACGTGTAAGCATGAAAGATTCCTCGCAAAAAAAGGCGAGGAACTGTGAGCGGAAAGAAAATCACATTTAAGTACATCTTTGACGTCTTTGGATACATGGCAGGGAGGTGGTTCCGAGTGGAAAAAGAAAATAGGTAATGTGACTATTGACGGAAAGAAAAAGTATAGTCGCGCGATTTTCCCGATGACTTTCAATGTGCCCTAAATCCCGTTAAAAATGAATGAAAGCATTCGAATCGGAATGTCATTTCATTCATATTTAGACACATTCAAAGTACCTTACATGGTTTCCCAATCAGCGTAGGTGTTAGTATTCGAAGGGGGTTGGAGGAATTTGTTTCAGCTTTTGTTCAGCTCTTCTTGAAGAGATATACACACACGGAATTAAGGCTTGGTACTTGAGAGAGACTTGAAATAGTGATTGATCATCGTACAACCTGTATCCGGGATTCTCTAAAATGCTGATGAATGGCTTGATGACTTACTATGTAGGCTACAGTTGTTGTATTCGCCGATTGTCTCTGTATCGCTACGAGATGTGGTAACTGAATTATTTGCGAGCCTGCTGCAGCTGAATTCCAACAATTCAGCGGCTTTTCACGATTGCCACCTCTTTCGTATGTCTGGCAAGCAATCAAAGAGTATCATTTGTCAGTGAGCTTCTTAATTCGCCGTTCGGAGTCGGCAAAAAACTGTAGGTCCCTTCCATTCGTGCAAAAATATAACACGCACACACAAAGGGTTGCGGGAAGCAGGCCCAGGTCCACCCCGGGTTGTAGCGCCACCTAAAGTAAATGACGCTACCATTAAATTTTTATTCTTAGCATGTTTCATCAGCAACGCTGTATTCTGTCAGTCACACCTCACACGCGGTAGAAGTGAAACTATAACTATAGCGGTAGTCCACTATCTTGGTGGACCGCCATGTTGAATTTTGAATTACTTCACTTAGCGTATTGTTGGTCTTGTCAAACCCTTTCTTTGATACCCGTATTAAGGAAGACGTGAAGATAACGGTAATCCGCCATCTTGGTGGATCGCCATATTCAATTTCGAATGACGGCACTTAGCGTATTGCTTGTCTTGCCAAACCCTTTCATTTGATACCCATATTAAGAAAGTCGTGAATATAACGGTAACCCGCCATCTTGTGGCATCCGCCGTATTGAATGTTTCTGTGAAGTCGTATAACCTAGGATACTCTCCGGGTCAAATCGAATCCAACGACACTATTTGCTGAAATCAGTTGAGTAGTTTAGGGTTTAGGCTGTAGCGGTAGCACTGGCCAATTTCTTTTTCCCACTCACCATCATCGCTTATCCGTCCGAATGCGTCCCCCACCCGAGCGCTTCTTCTCCTCTATGAATATTTTCGTTTCATTTGAGTTTCACTTCACTGCCCTACCGCGACATATAAGAAGTTTCACTTCAAAAAGTTTATTTATCAAAATGTATCCTGCTTTTATCCTGTTTTTCAAAATAGAAATCCTATAAAAGGTTGAATTTTCACAGGATTATCTCGTTTTTCAACGAAAATGAAATACGAACTTTCATACCTCATGAAGATAGGTCATAATATAGATCAATATAAAATCGTATAGCTCTTATATTAAAAGTATTACTAAGAAAGATTTTATAAATGTACATTTCTGCCGTTTTGAGGATTTCTGATGTTTTCCTTAATATTCGATTTCCATTTAAATTTTCTTTCAAAAACTACTCTAATTAATTAAAAACATTATTAAGTTATTTTTGTGTGTCGATATTATACCCTTGTTGAAGTGTTTATTTGCTTATGGAAGAAATTGCTCCTAGTATCTTCGTATGACCTAATAAGAGACAGTTCCGACGGTCAATGCACTTACATCGTCTGATTCCACTGCCATGCCTCAAATACCCTTCAGACAAGGACTTAATTCTTTCCCTACAAATTGGAATGTTGTTTCAAGACCTCATAATATTCCAATTCAAGTGAATACTTTAGATAAGATAGTGTAAAATTATCCTGGCAATTACAAGAAAATCAATCTCCACCCTTCTTTAACCCGTTTCCTTCGAAGAACTATTTACTACAGTACCGAAGCTCTTTGTAGAAATAGTTAATTCTGTACAACACCAGCAATTTGCTTTAAATTGAAACCTTTCCTCCTTTAATTCTGCTTTGTATTTCAATTAAGCTCTCCTGCATGCACAGACAGCCAGCAAATCCTAAATGCTACTCGACTTGAACTGCTATCCTTGTGTTGTGCTTTGCAATTAAGTAATAAAATACATATACACAACCATCGCAAAATCTGACATGATATTACTCCGCATCGTGGCCCATATATCAGGCTCCGAAGGGTATCCGGTTTGCTGGTACGTTTTCGAATCCTGATTCTCCTGCCATACGGCTAAAGATGGACAAACTAACTCTTGTTGACTTTAACACTAAGCACGTGATTTGGCGATAAATTTTCAAAATGAAAAAGCCTTCCATCCGCCGGCCGCCGTCGCCGCTGCCGCCGCTGGGATAGCCCTGTGCATTCACTAAGAACCACAACAGTGTGTCTGTGTGCAGATAGCAAGAAAGTGTTAGACCGGTCAAAGTGGCCCGTATTTAAAAACTCAAACAATATAATTTTGCCCGATGTAACTTTCTACAATGGAGGACTGCACCTGACCAGAGGCAGGATATCCCCGACTCTAGACAGCTGCAGAATTATGCTAATTTTCTAGCGGAGGAACTGATTACGTGTTTACGTAACGGAAGGGCGGTACTCGAAACGTAGCATCGAAGCAATGGCCGTGTGCAGTGCAAAAGGTCGAAACATGGAATTACAACGTTTGACTCCTTATTTATGTGGCAGTGTAGTGAACTCGCAAAACAAAATTGATTGGATTCAGGCCAACCAACAAACCGGGGAGTGGGGGGTAGCAAAAAAAAAGTAAAATGAAAACCTAAGAGAAAACCCAAGAACGGAAACAAAGACGAGAAGTGTTCTATTGTAATTGTAAATAATTGCAGTTGATTGCACGAGAGTTGCATGCTGATGATACGAGTAATGATGCATCCACCTTGAACTTTGGTGTACTCGTATATTGTTCCACGAGCAGCTGATTCTCATGCCGGATGTGTTCGCTGTTGTGGATTTAGAGCTAGAAAAAAAGGAGGAAATTTACAAATCGCAGGAAGGCCGACATTAGCACATTTGCACATTTGAGAACAAATTGGAGTCGCCTTAAGTGGATGCAATGCATACAACGAGTACACATAGTGCCGACGATTAAGTATTTATTGTACTTAAAACGACCTTAAGTGGAGAAGTTGTAATTATTACATACATACATACATACAAATGTAGGAAACGAGGACAAGGACCACCCACTCGTGAGAAGAATTCGGTTAATGTTTCAAGGTTTAAAGATACATACATACGTACACATAGAATGTATGCACGGTGCCGTAAAATTGCATGTGGGTATATGTGGTGTATTTAACTTAAAGGTTACAGATTCAAGATTGATCTACTTAGGTACCTCAGCTTCATTATAATGTGCAACAAAGGTACATACCATAGCGTGGCCCAAAAATGTTTTAAGTGCAGTGGACCAGGAAATAGTTCAACCATTTTGACGGCAGTATATAAAATGGACTTTTTGTTCATACACTTGGTGGGTTGTTTAGTAGGCTGTCCCGTCAAAAATTTTTTTGGAGTATCTTAACGAAAGACCCCGCAAAAATTGCATATTGAATAGCATATAAAGGGACAAAAAACCAAAATAAAATCGGAGGGTACTTTTGGGCCTCTACCGCCCGCTGAAATCTTAAAAAAAAACAATTTTTTCCTTATTTTTATTTATTTGTTTTATTTTTATTTTTTAAGATTATCTTAACGAAAGACCCCGAAAAAGTTGCTTATTGAATAGCATATTATGGAAAAAAAAAACTAAAAAGAAATCGAATAGTACTTTTGGGCCTCTACCGCCCGTTTAAATTATTAACAAAAAACTATTTTTTTCTTATTTTTTAACATTTTTAATATTTAAAACGTAAAATCAAAATGAAGTTCTGGACCTCGTCGACCTCGTTAGTGAACTAAACAAAAATAAGTTATGACAGTAAAAGATGTAATCAAATATGTACTTTTCATACAAAGTGATCTAAAAACAAAATACAGTGGCAGAAATCCATCTAATTCCGAAGTTTTTGTAATTGTGAGTACAGAAATCGGAAGAATGTGTCGATTGCGATTCCAATTGTGTGTCATAGTCGAATACTACAAATAATGAAAATTCACTTTGATAAATACTTGATACTTAAAAGATACCAAAATTCGAAAAAAAAATTTAAGCTACCACAACAGATTGCAAGATTTTATTGCACTTTCAAACACATAATTGTTTGACATTGCATCGGGTAAATGTGATTCCTTTAATGACTGTCATTGTGTTAAGGATAAAAAAGTGCCTTTAAGTGAAAGATCATTTTGAGTGGACCAGAGAAATGACAGAAAAATGTTGATCGGTGCTATTCACAAGGTTGAAACCCAAAAACAAATAGTAGATTCACTACTTCCCGCCCTCGTGAATATTCGGGCCCTATCGGTAAGTCACTAACCGATTCCGAACTTACTGATGTTGCTCAATTTTCACCTGTGACCGGAAATGGACCTAAAATCGAGCGAAAAATCGTTGATCAATTGAGTACAGAACAAAAATATCTTTTCGAAATGTATCAAGCTATAAAAACAGGTCACTGTTCTCCCGGATTAGCAAATCGACAGCCTGGGAAAATGGCACATTCAAGATGGGTCACAAGTCACAACTGCAAATAGATTACTAAGACTTTACATTAGTTCAACCCATCTGAAAAACTTAAAATTCTTGTGGAGTATATGTATATGTGCAACAAAAAAGAACTGAAAATGAATTTCCTTGTCACACGCAAAATGTCGAAAGATGCATCAAATCTGTGACCGAAGCAAGTCAATGTGTTATTGGAGCAAAGTCGAGGGTTTTTGGCAATGTAAATATAATAATTCTTTTTGAAGTCCTTTCATGAACTTTTTTTTATTTTTTTCAAGGACAGTAAAATATGTTTTACTCATCCTTAACTTTAATTTAATAAATCAAATCAATAAATTAAAATTATAAAATAAAATAAAAAAAATATAGTTTTTTACCTTCTTTTAAGATCTTTAAGCCTCGGTAGAGCCCCAAAAGTCATATCCAAATAAAAAAATAAGTACATATTCAGAATCTACTCGTTAATACGCAACTTTTGAAAGCCCTTTCGATAAAAGCTTCGAGACATTTTTTTTCTTCATACAACGACGGGACACGCAATAATAAACAATATAGTCCGTGCAACTCGGTCCAAGTCTCAGACAAAAAATAAATTCCTCCTGGAATACTTCAAAGTGGACGTCGTCCGCTCCCGAAAAATAACAAAATGGTGGAACTAATTCCGGGTACACTACACTGTAGTCACTGTCTTTGTGTACTAAAACCTGTGGAGAGTTTTGGCGTGTGCCATACCGAAATGTATCCTCCTTGATGGTATTCTTTCTTCTTCTTCCATGAGTGCCGCTACAGTTCAGTTCGGGATGATGAAGGGCCTGCTCCTCGCAACTACTTTTGTGTGCGTGTTTAATTTTTCCACGAATGCAATTTTTTTTCCTGACTCCGAACGGCGAGTTGAGAAGCTCCTCATTACAAATGATATTCTTTGAGGTAGACATTCGAAAGTGGTGGTGCCGTGAACAAAACTTTTAGGTGTTTTGCTGGGATTGAACCCGGGCGCGTAGATATATTGAGACCCTACTTCAATACTTCCCCTCAGGTCTTGACCAGCTCAGTTAGCATTTTCAGCCGGAATCTCCAGGCGATGACGTACTAAAGCAGGATTTCCATCATTATAACAGGCATAAAGTAGTGGTCATCGTACTTCAATTCAGCAACATTGCATTATCGATATATAATGAATACGTGTAAGTTTTTATGTTCTCTATCATACAATGCATTTTGAATAACAAACGTTATTATTGTAGTTCATGACAAAAGAGAAAAGGAAAAACATTTCTATAAGTAAAGAAAAGGTTTAAAGATTTTTAGAAGTAGCTATTCTTGACACACCAGACTGAACGAAATATTTCAGAAACACTTCAAAAACATTTTAGAAAAAAGTAACATTTCTGCAACATTTGTTTTAGGTCGGCATTCACCGACCGCTCATAAATCGCTCTTAAAGTTAAGAGGCTCATAAGTTAAAATTTCTGGATGGTATTCACCGACCACTAATAGGTTTTTGTCTATGCTGTCTATGCTACTTCGACTTTGAGAGATCTCAATTTTCGGATTTCCGAATGCGTTCTCTTCCGTCAGTGCGTCAGTGACATTTACTTACTTAGTTGGCGCTACAGCTCGAGGTGAACCTGGGCCTGCTTCTCGCAACCATTTGTGTGTGCGTGTTATATTTTTGCACGAATGGAAGGGACCTACAGTTTTTTGCCGACTCCGAACGGCGAGTTGAGAAGCTCAATCGTGACAAATGGTACTCTTTGATGCTTGTCAGACATTCGAAAGAGGTGGGCACTGTGAAAAACTTTTAGGTGTTTGCGGCGGGATTCGAACCCAAGACCGCTGGCTCAGTAGTCCGACGCACTAACCACTTGCGCTACGGTGCCCAGTGACATTTGGCAGTGTAAATATGGGGATGATGCAACATAGCTCTAGATGGTGAAATTGATGTTGGTGGATTAATTTTTTTTTTTTTCAAATTTATTAGGAATTAAATAGTGGAATAAGGAACATGTTCACTAAATTCATTATAATGTTATTTTCCTCGCCGGATGAAGACACATTTCTTTCTTTTCTACCCACTTTAAAAATCACCAGAAATAATTTAAAGTTTAAATGGCAGCTGATTTCAAACTATTTCGAAGTTATCTAAGTTATCTATTAGCAGAGACAATAATAATTGTCTCTGATATTATCGCTCGTAACTTAATAGTGGTTGGGACCACTCATAAATCTTATGAGCGCTCATAAATATGCACTAATAGCGGTTGGTGAATAGGTTTATGAGACTCTTAACTTATGAGCTGTCGGTAATTGCCGGCCTTAGTGTGGACGTTGATGAAACATTTGTGAAAGTTTACTTTAACGGTCTGCGCGATCGCATTGTCGAAGGCGGTGTGTTTGTGTTCTCTGCATAGGTAAGTTATTTTTTTTTTCTGTCTTAAAAAAGTGCATATTGTAACTTCATTTGAGTTTAATATTCGTACTTTTGTTTATATAGACTTTATAATTTTTGTCGATTTGCTAAATTTTTTTATTTATAAAATGAAGTCTAAAAAGAAGTATGTATGTATGCGCCGCAAAAACAAAAAAACTACTGAACGGATTTGAATTTGCAATCGATTCTAGTTGGATTACACCTATAAAATGGATAAAAAAAAAATAATATATTAATATAAAAAGCTTCTAAATGAGAAAAAGAAAAGTTTATACATTACTCTTGGGCATTTATCTTGCTCTATCTGAGTTCTGAAATAACTTAGATTATTAGATTATTTCATAACAAAGATTTTGATATATATATCTTCTTTGTACATTTTCTGTGAGAAAAGTAATAACATAAAGAAATATTGTTTGTTTGCTTTCGCGACAACGATCAGCGGAGACCATTGCCACCGTCAATGCACCAGCGGCAGCGGGTATGCGTGCATGCGGTACATGCGTGTAGTATAGGTGATTGGAATTGCTTCGTGCTAACGTATGTATATGTACTGTAATTGTTCGATTAACTCTCATCCAATAACTGGATAAATTTGGTTGCAATTTGTTTTATGATAAGTAGATGCAGGGCTTGGAACAGATACAGCTTTGTATGTATTATGTTTTGACGTTTTGGCGGTAAGAACGTAATATTTATGAAAGCGGGAAAGTTAGATTGAAAGAAATTGCTAACCCACCAGCGTCCCTTTTTTCCTTAATAGTCTATGGAAAATCCTTTATCCAAGCAACTCATTCAGTCATTTGGTGCTAAGCAAATTGTGAAGCAAGTATTTATACCAACTTCTAAGGTGCAAGGACAAGTGTAGAATTTAACTGGAAGTCTCCTTCCAGTAGACAATTTATTACAAATACACATATATCCACATACAAAGAGAATATTTTTGTATGCGCAGCGAAGCGGGTACATCAGCTAGTATTTTATAAATTATTAACACGTTTTTGTGAAATGACAACATTGTACACAGTGAATCAGTTGAAAGTGGTACACAGTGAATCGTGAATATGGTAGCAGCTCGAGGCTCCAGAATTCAAAATTTTCAATCCATGTTAATTTTTCAAATCTGAATGTTCGCTAGCAATAATTATGAGCAACTGAATTACCAGTTTTATTTTTCTTTTATTTTCGTACAAAAAAGTAACGTTTTGTGATATTTTTACGCAATATGTAAAAATTGATTCACTGTTAACACCTTCACCCTAATGAGGGTACACTTACTTTATTATTTTTCTGACACATTTCGTGCTCTGCCTTTTATTGAAAATTTGGTCCAACGAATCTTTTGTATGAGTACCGTTAAATGCTTTTAACACAAACATGTGTATGCAAAGGAAATGCAGCATCACTGACTGGTCCAAAGCATACTGTTTCTCCCGAAAAATAGAAAGCAGAACTTCTTTGCCTAAAGCCACTCACAAGCAAGTCAAACTTTGGTAGGTGTCTGGCTGCAGAATTATTGAAGGGAATGAGATTGTGGATGAACTGACCCGTTCAGGTTCAACCGCCGAATTCTCAGGCCCGGGACCCTTTTGCGACATAAACTGGGCAACGATTTCAGCGTTAATTACCAAATGGGAACATGATCTTCGATTTTCTCATTGGAGAAATGTCCCAATGCTCAGACAAGCCAAACTATTAACTGAGCCTTATACGGTACTAGCTGACCCGTGCGCGACTTGCTTCGCCTACCTGCAACTTGGGAAAACAAATTATTATTTTCTTCTAATACATTTCTATAGTGGTATAGAATATAAGATATGTAATGTGTAGCTGATGCCCGTTCAACATTGCCGTGCACTTTTTTAAAATTTGAATTTGCTTTTACAATCATACTTATCGTAGTAGGCCGGGTACAAAATATCATAGAATGCTGTTCCAGTTAAAATGCAGAAATTCAAATGTGCCAGATACACACACTATGACGTCACCCACTGCTGCATGGCTGTTGGCTTCGGTCTCCATCTCCACTGATGGAAAATTGTTGGCAATGATTTCATGAATTGTTCTGAGCATAGCTCAGCTCGAGGGTAACGCAGAAGGATGATTTATACCTCAAATGAATCTTAAAGGATTTTACTACAACCAATTTTTTTTGGTTTTAAATCCAATGAGCCATTGTTGAGTTAGGGCTGTGTAATGACAGAAAATTTTATTTTCTGCCACTTCGATCTCAAATTCTCAGCTCCTATAAGTAATGGAGTAGTCTGAGTGAAAACCGCATCCAAATCCGTTTAGTGGTTCTCGAGATTATCCTGTACATACCGAAAGACACATTTTTGGGACTTTCTTTTATACTATGTATAGAGACCAATCGCGGAGAATTTCTCAATTATAATGAAAAGGGCATTATAGGTATCTAAGAAGCTTCCTTTCCGGTTATCCACGATAGCACCTTAATAAGTAAAGCTTGTGAGACATTTTGTGGACTCTGTTTAGAGGAGGCCGAGATAGCCGAACACCTCCTTTGTGAATGCCCGTCATTTTTCAGGGTCAGACGGCGTATCCTACATAAAGAGCTCCTCAGACCTAAAAAATTACTTCAAAATACATCAACCAAGGACATGCCACCCTTTATCAGAAAGCTGGATTACCACTTGGACTTCCTAGAAACCTACGATACAATAGATCTTTTAGGTCGCAGTATCACCCTTAGGGTAGGATCATTCTTTAAAAAAATATTGGTAGCGATAAAAGATATAAGGTAAACGTATTTCAACTAAGGCGTGTTATGAATCGTCAAGAGAGAACACCCTAAAACAAAGTCCGTTTAAAAGACCTAGAGATTTTTAATGAATGAAATGAGAGTAATTAAAGGGTGCTTTAGTATCGTCAGGTGCGAGTATTCTTGGTGATATCTAATCACACCATTTACTTCGTACCTAGAATTGTTTTCAAAGATTACCACTGGGACTTGAACCAGCTATATCTCTATTTTATAACGTACGTAGCACCGTCTTAGCAAATTTCCCACGAAAAACTGACCCACTTACTTTTTAGAGCACAGGTGTTCAAATACATTGCGTGACGAAAAGTTCTTAAAACAAAGGCATTATCCTTCTCGCCATTACTTCCTGTTTTTTTTTTTTAATAATTGCAATAATTATGTAAAAGTTGAATAATTTAAATATCGATCATTACGAAGAGGTGCGCCACGTCAGCTACCGCAAGAATAAAAAAAAATATGACGAGATGAGACGCCAGTTACAGGAATCCGCCTTGCAGGTGTCTATCACCTCAGGCTCAAAGAACCATTCGATTTCCTTATCTACACTCGGCTTCTGCCACCACCCCCCACAGATGCTTGAGTTATTATAATTGTGTGATAGCTTGGCACGATATCTAGAAATCAGACCGAACCGAGCTGTTTGTGCCGATTGCTGGGGAGGTCTACAGGAATAGTTCACCTGTCGTCATCGGCGGCAGTGCCATCAAGCTGGGTGTTGTTCAAGGGGTTGGTGGGTGACGTTTTTGTTTATTATACAAAATGACTCCTGCCGTCAGGTTTATAATACAGAAGTGCTCAAAGCTTGCGTGTTCGATGGGGAAGTCTTTAAATTGCGCTAAAAACGCGAGGTTTTCTGTACCGTTCACGTTCGTTTCTCGTCTTAGGTATGTGTGTATGCATCCGCTGTCGATATCCACATTTTCGTGTACCTACTCAGTTTTTTTTTTTTTTTTTTTTTTTTTCTAAAATAAAAGCGAAAGAAATGGAAATCAAATTTACCGCTGCGAGAAGGCAAAGTCATGGTCTAGGTGGCAGCCCCTTCTTCTTCTTTTTATTTTTTCTCGTCTTTAACTCACCCTACGATGTTAGGTTTAATAAGTAAGCTTCGCATGTAGGTACTAATTTTATAAATGTGCCTTGTGGAAATTTACGACGTTAACTTATTGGATGCCACCCTCCCTACTCGTTCTGTATTAGTAGACTCATCCCATTATGACAGTGGGTGCAGAAAGAAATGCTCGTGTGTGCACTCGTTGTAAGTTCATTCGAGCTCAGGACTGCTGTAATACTTTATCTTTACAGCTGCGAGGCATTTACAGAGTTGGCAAAAATCGTCTTTTTTGTTCAGTAGTAAGCCGAACAACGAGTGCCCATTCAGACTCTTTGATCATCATGTTGCACGTTTCCCAGGTTTCTAAGGACTGCACTAGTCCTATAATGATCTAGTGCCGACCAAAGTGCCTTAAAAACCCTATGTTCTACTATGTTAGACCATCTATGGTCCGCCCTACTCGCAAAACGCTCTTTTTCCGATGATTTAATGTTGCACAACGGTGGAACAACTTCCACTACCTCGAGTGAATCCAGTTCCCCTCCCTTCCTTATCAACTGATCGGCAAAATTGTTGGCTTCTATCGTAGAGTGATCACGCAGTAGGCACCCAACATAGTGTTACCTGGATCTGCGTGCATAATATATATATGGCGTCAGCAGTCCTATACAGAACCAAGACTAGCTTCTCGCAACCATTTTATATCGCAAAGTTAATTTAAGACACCAGGAGAGGTTCAATTTTCTTTATAAAACTGAGGATCCTTCTGGTCATGATATTTTGTAGTTCCTCAGATCCTATGATTTTTCAGAGATCTTTCTTCTTATGGATTATTAAGCCAACAACTCACATAGAATCGATAGGTGTTCTGCGGTTTGAAGTTTAGGGATAGCTTAAATTAATTTTTGAAGAATTTCGTAGCTCTTTTAGCATGTCGAAAACGCGGGTTGTTTTTCTAGTTGCCAGTTCTTCGGCCTTTTCATATCCACCAATACTCCTGTACCCACCGGAGTTTCACTTTGTTTCTCTTAGATAAATTGTGCTGGGTATTGAAGCAGTGTTGTTCTGATTTGGTGTCGAACAGGTATCAGCCTAGAGTCTGCTGCTTGTCTGTCCTTGAGTATGTGGATGCGGACACACTTCACTTCAGTTTCAAAAATGATGCTGGCAGATTTTTTAATTACATGGAATTCAGCCTGAATGACGTTGAGTCCATGGGGACATGCATCGATCCTGGTGTCCAGCTTATATCCATCCGTAAGCCACATGCCACCTTTGAGGTTTGATGTTGGGTGTCTTAAACCCCATGCTTTTCGACTATATTGAACTAGAAGCATACCATTATTGGTTTGCGGTCATTTGTCGCGCAAATCATGTTCAGGATTCTTAGAGGTGGGGCTTCCAGTCCCTTAGTACTGCAAGAATTATATCAACCACTAAATCCAGTTTAAAAAGTGATTTAAAAATTTAAACCGTAAGAAGCGAAATTTGCATGTCACAGAGATACCTACAGCAAAATACAATCCAGGATTATAGCGATATCAGCTTAACCACTTACCACCTTACTTAAGGCTGAGTAGACACCACCTTCAATAGTTTCGTAACTTAGCTATACCAAGCGAAGGTATAACGAAAAAAAAAAATAAGATAACAACATTGCCGGGCCGGCGTCCTGTTCAACAGACTGTTCCATTCCTGCTAGCAACTCAACCACCTTCGCAATGCTTTCGACTTTTGATTAGGTATTTATGAGATATGTTTGAATGTACACATCCTTGGCATTCATGTGGGAATTGGAAAACCTGCTCGTGATGTGCTATAATCGTGTATAGAGGAGGCGTTCATCAAAAGACAAGCGAAAAGGATTTATCACGTCTTCGTTGGAAGAAAGAAAATTAACAATAAACTGCACTCCTTGAAGCTTCAGCTCTCGACCCCGCTTCCGTCGCACCCAGCCTCAACATACGTACTACAGGGACCTTCAATAGTCGGTGAACTTTTCCCTTTCTTCGATTATCCTTCGTGTGAATTTGTTTCCACTTTATTTCCTGATAATAATGACTTCATTACCGTGGCACGCGGCGGCAAGCGAATCGATTTCATTTCGTTTGTCCTGGCACCACTGGAGAGTGATTCAACTCCCTGCGCGCCAGTTGAAAATTACATTTCTACCGGGCTTCATCTAGCACTTTCGAGGAGTCGACTGTGGTTGCAGCGTTGGATTTTTTGTTCTTAAATATCTACGCAGATTGATATAGGAAGGTGTTGGTAGAGCACACAGAGGTGAGAAATAGAATCAATAATAAAGGTAGCTACATATATTTTTTCCCCGTTCTAATCAGGTTATGAATTATAAAAGACTCTTGTGTCTATGGCTGAGAAAATGATTATTTATACCCGTCTTCATTGTGTGGGAAGGGCTTGAAGGGTTTTCACGTGTCATAGGATTTCTATTGCGTAGGGAAAAAAATTACCATGAAATGAACAGACACAGGCAGCGACCTTTTTGAATAATTTGGCTTTTGCTTCTATGTTATGATGTGTAATAGAATGCGGTATCGATTTGGAGTTACACCGCGATATTGTTCGGAGGAGCTAGTTGCACAGTCTTCGGATACAGAGCTTATTATAAGGAAAAAAGAATGCCTCTAAGCCACGCTATCTCAGGCGTTCCAAATTTATTCCAAACCACATTATGTTATAATCAAGTTCAAAATCGCATAAGCAAGTGCTTATGGAGAGAAAGAACTACATACAGTGCCCTCCAAAAGTTGGTTGAAATAGTTAGAAAACATGTTAATCTTCACAAAATCAACTGAAATGTGGTGTAGCATTACTCCTGTGACCAATTTGAGTTTATACAGTATGTGCTGTGTTGTCTTCCACAGACAACAGCAGATAGAAAATCTACAGTTCACTTTTTACGAATCGTTAAGTGCGCTGAATTCGATCGCCAAAATTCATATTGTTGAGTTTAGTAGTTTCGAATATGAGGTGGGGGTCCTTTTGGTATGATCTATTTTTTTTCGAGTTAGCATTTTGCCCACCCTATAGTTGTTTCACAATAATTTTGAGCGATAATGTGTCTCAAATATGTGGATCCACCTAACACAAATATTTATTTATTATTATTTATTATTTTATATTATTATTTATTTATTATAACAGGTAAACAATGATGTTTCTTGGCACAAAATACGTGCATAACAGTGAAACAGAGGGATGAATTTTTTACACACAAACCGGCAAAGTCGTCTAGAGACGGTCTTGCATTTTTCAAAAGCACACTTTATATTATTTTTTCACTTCAGCAATAAAATATAACTACATAAGGTTAAACTATAGATTCAATCACTTGATTGTAAATAATTATGTTTGTTTGATAATTTAAAACAAAATTTTTTGCGGGACAATTTTTGGTGCCATTTCGTTGACTTTATGCACTTAACAGATGACAGCACCTAAACATGTGATCGGATTGCAATCATGTGTTATCACAATTTCAATCAAACTATCCTAAAGAAGGTTTTCACTACTTAGAGCAAAAGTAAATAATAGATTTGACTCTGGAGGTCAAAAATCGAAGGACGTCTAGAGACGGTCTTATCTGATAGAAGGTCAAAATGTTCGATAACCTTAATAATTAATGGTAAAATGGCGATTGGCCGGAACTCATTTTGTTTTTTTGGGAACAGGTATAATTTTTGCACGTTTCCAGGCTATAGGAAAAATTCCCGTCATGAGGGTAGGGTTGAACAAATGTATGGAAGGATGGCTTTAGCGAAAACCGGATGAAATTAATTAAATATATATACAAATATTCAATTTTTGAGTAACATATTTATTAATTAAATTAACAAAAAAAAAAAAAATGGCATTTGACTTACAGCCCTAATAATAAGAAAAAAATCAAACACCGATGAACTGAAGTGGTGCGACCATAGGGTGCAAAAAAATACACCTTTTCGAATTCAATAGTTGCAAAATGTTGAAACAAGAAATGTAAAGCAATATTACACTATATAACAAGCTTTGATTTTCTAAATATTACCGGTATATTTCATATCTTGTTCGTTGCACATATAAAGGCAACAGTTGCATACTTTTTTCGTGGCGTTCTTCTGGATTTCCATCATCCTCACAGTCACTGGCGGAAATGTCATCATCCTCTACAGAATCCATCACTATGTCATCTAAGCAAGATTCATCTTTTCGTCCATATCACTACCGACATCTAAAATAAGTTGCCTTATCTCCTACTCATCATAGATGGCCTTATTTCGACACATCTTGTGGAGATAATCGATTAGTTTTGCACTTCTGCACTAAGGGAACGTTTTGTTATGTAACTCTGAAATAGTTCATTAACTAAGCTCTTAAAACTCTTAAAATTAACAAATTTTTATTTAGTTCACTTTCAAAAAAAAGTCACACTAACACATATATGGGGTGCCAGCGCACCCCAGTCACCACGATATCTTCAATACGGAGAAAGGAAATCCACTAAGCTCCTTTCACAAATAAAATACAAACGAAAAAAACAAAAGTCATGGGATTCTACGAAAATTACAACTTTTATTTTAAGAATTGTAACAGTTTGTATTTTGAAGTGGGGTGCGCTGGCACCCCATATGCATTCTAGGGTTAAGTTAAAACTAGGTGGGAAATTAATATAATGAATATAATAAAAGCTATTGCGACTTGGTACAGTTTATAAAGGATCATTGCCGGCAGAGGAAGAACGAGAGGTAAAATTTCCCTTAAGCTCATTGGTATCAATGTTATTTAGACGAGTATTTATTTTGTTACCTTTTCTAATGCTTCTAGGGTTTTTTCATACGAGTAGCTTATGTTTAGTCTAGCTGTGTGGCATAGAGACGTTTTTTTGCTTCATGTACTTACAAAGACATCCCATATCTGTTTTTAAAGGGAATTTCGACGTTAAAGACAATCTATGAATCTACTATTTACAAATTTAGGATGCTTTGCATTTTCTGTCTGAAGAAAGTCGAACTTAAGGCAACAGTTTACGAGCAATCAGATAAGCTATCTTCAAACAAAAATATGCTGGCTTTAATTTTAAAATGTCATGGTATCTCTATTAACCCATTAACGCTCAGCGTCCTATTTATATAGGACAGCTGAGGACGAAAAATTCTAGTGGGTAAGAAAATACTTAAAAGAGAAGATCTGCATTTCTAACGTTAAGTTTATTCTATTGTCTATGTAATTGAAGGGTAAAATAAAAAAAAATATTGTTTAAAAATATTTTTTTTTTAGTTTTAAAAATAATTAGTTTTTGGTTAAATAATACACTTTTTGGGGAAAAACTTTAAAAATAAAAGGTTTCAATATAAATGGATGAAACTTCAGATTTAAATAACTATTTGCTTATATATTAAAATGGGTAGTCAGATTTAAAAAAAATAAAAATTAGAACGAAACTAGAAAGGATTGCAATCAGGTGTCCTAAAAATATGACGCTGGGCAGATATGATAGCTTTACCAAAAAAAAAAAAAAAATGGTTGCAGTTTGAATGTTCATTTTGATACGTTTTTTATAAGTTTCGTTGCATTATTATTGTAAAATATTTTCTAAACTAACTATATAGCATACATTATATTCAATTTTAAAGTCTGAGGGTGAATTTTCTGTGACGTCATATAGCCTCAAACCCATATGAAATACATACAAAGCGAGTGAGATTCACAATCCTTCCTTTTGGCTTTGCCATAGTCAGGTAAAAAGAATACTATTTAGCTGTAGCAATCAAAAGGTGATGCGGAGGACTCTGAACGGGATAGTTGCGTTTGATGAAGTAGTTCTTACTTTTTCCTTTATTCACATCCTCCATGTTTCAAAAACAATTCGTTGGTTTGACTTTTGACGAAATTGCCGATATGCTCGAGCAACTTCAAAGTAATTCAAAAGTCAAAGAGGCAAGTGTTGCAGCTTTACCTCCGCCTTTAGACTCTGTAACTGACGATCATTTCAGGTCTCGAAGAGAACTAATTTTGTTGTAGTTCAATTAGTCACAACTCCTTCAAATTTTGATTTTATTGAACCTGCAAGCCAGTGCTCGCACTACTCAAAAAAAGAAAATAAACGAATTGAATTAATTGCCCGAGCATCAGTTGGTAAAGAAGTACAACCCATATATGTGTGAAGTTGATATACATATATGATTGACTTGCCTCCAAATACAATACCGCAATAACGGGGAAAAAATGGTGCTGGTGCACTTCACCCGAGTTTAGGATATGGCTATGGTAAATGTTTGGGTTTTTGATACCAGAGAAATAAAAATAATCATCGCTGCTGCAGTTAGGAGGAAGTAGTTTTGGCTCTTATAAGTACTCAAATCCGATGTTTATTTGTTCACTGTATTTTCTAATAAATTCATTTATTTAATTAAAAATTAACCTAATTATCAATTAATTAATTCTTCGCCTGGCATTTATTTAGTTTTTTGGTCTACAGGCATTTATAAATTCCTCAAATAAAAAATAACAAAAAAAATAACTGAAAATTATTTACATAGGTATCAATTCTTAGACCTCATATCTGCCCAGCGTCCTAGTTAAAGGACACGCAGTTTTGGAACTTCTGTTGCAAATTTTTTTTTTGTAATATTTTTTTTTAAATTTTTTATCGGTAAGTAACAAGATACTAAAAAATTAACAAAATCGGGACCAAAATATTACTCTGAGCGCTAATGGGTTAAACATAATTCACAAAGTAAGATAAATTGCAAAATTTCCCTGAGCTGGAAAAACTTTTCTCAAGCCACTTGCAACGAAAAAAAATACACAAAAATATAAAAAGGACAACAACACCTTTCCCAATTCCCAAGTACACTTGCATAGTTTTTTTTTTCTTAAATGTCCTAGTCCCAGCTATCATTATTTGTACCAAATGTGAACCGCACTCCGAAAAACATCCTTTTTCACCACCACTAGCTATCACGAGTCAGTCTGACACCATTTGAGTGGAAAAAGTAAGTTCAACGAATCAAATTATTTGTAGGGCGAAAGTTCTACTCTCGTGATTATTTTGTTTGCTTTTCACGATTCCTTGAGATCCGCGTTTTTTTTTTTTTTTTCTGTAGATAGGAAAACTTTTAACTTCTTTTATACAGCCATGCTCCATTTGCCTCGTTCAAGTAGATGACATGGTTTCCAGTGCACACTGAAATATTGTCGGCTGAGGAAAAAACAAAATCGCAAAGAATTAGTAAAAACGAAAAATTTGAAAGAGAGGATTTCATTCCAAACGTCGGTACCTATGGTTAACTTTGAAATAGAATTTTTGAAATCGAAAAGTTTTATTTCTTTTATAAAACCAAATGCTCAATACAAGTACTTTATATAGTTTAAGAGCGATGGAGAAAAAAAAATAATATCCAAATATTAATTTTCATTAAAAAAAATTGATTTATTGCAAATCGTGCGTCGTCTTCTAACTAACTTTCTAAATAAAGGGGTGTTATTGGCATGGCAAGACGGTGCCTGAAAAATAAATGTAGGTATATGGTCAAAGTATGTTAGGTTAGGTTAGGTGGCTTTCCACCGAATTCGGTAGGATTGACTTAGACCAAAGTAGGTTGGACAAATTTCCATATTGATATCCATCGAGGAAATATCTTGTAGGTCGGTTCTTCCCGAATCTTTTTTCGTAACTAGGAGAGTGCTGGGCAGAGGCACAGGAGGCGATAGGGGGATTCTTTCGGTGCCGTGAAATAACGCCGAGCGAAATAAGGCCGAATTTCAAATTTCGGCGTCATTTCACTTTCATAATGGGAAATAAAGCCGAATTTTGAGATTCAGCCTTATTTCGCTCGGCGTTTTTTCACGGCACCGATTCTTTCTCCTCCTCATCCATGCTGCTGCGACAGAAATCATTGGCGAGGATTCTCAATCTTCTGGCGTGTCTGCCTATTGCACAATATAGGTTATGCCATCTTTCATTAGCCTGTTGCAGTGTTTGCGTGAAAATTTTGCGCCATATTGTTTCTATTGGTACATGGGGTTCACGTTTTTTGGTAGAAGTCCGACTATTTGGTTTGAGAATTTTCTATTTTTTTTTTTTGCTAGAGGATGGTGATAAAGGCGAATGCGTACGAGAAACAGGAATGTCCTATTTTAAGAAGTGTGGGGCTTACTCTTACTCCACTAAAAAAGTACCTTAATAGGGCACTCATTCCGTAACTTTTAGGACAATAATCGTCTAGACGATAGTAGAGGAAGATATCGTCCATAATTTGCTTCACCTAACTCTACGACAATCGTCACGTCTATCGTTTAATTTACTTAAAGTTTGAGAACTTTCAGTATCATTCGGAATCTCTCAAACTGCAGGGGATAATTTTTATTTTTTATTTTTATTCAGTTTCATCTTACAGGTTATTTAACAAACTTCCACAGTCAATCAGGACAATTTCAATATTTGGATTGTTTATTAAAAATGTAAAATTCTGGCTCTTTAACTTTCACTATGCTAATTTAGAATCATTTATTGCTGATTTATTGGTTTAATTTCACTAATATTCTGGTTTAATTTTTGTTTGTTTCCTCTTATTGTATTTCATGTATACATTGACATGCCTTTAAATGCAAATTTAATTTAAGTAATTGTAATTTATTTATAATGTTTTAACTTTTTTTGTTTAAGTTAATCTTGTATTTGATAATCTTTTTCCGCTAGGGTTACCCCACCCAAAAAATTGTATCTTATTGTTAAGCCGCTTGAAGTGGCATTCATCACTATTTTCTTATTTATCAATTTGTAAAATACCGGATGTCTCATTTTCTATCTATTATCTATCTTTGTATCATTGATGTTTTAATTTGTAAATAATTTAAATAGATTTTCAAGAAAAAATGAAAAAAATAAAAATAAAATATGAGCACTAGACGTCATCTGAATTGTCATAAATGACATTTTTGCAATAATTTTTTTTTGTGTTTGTAATAGGTAAAATAAACAAATTGTAAAATGTAAGTAATTTATCTTTGCTAAGTAAAGAGTGTTTTTTTTTAGGGGTTTGTTTTTCGAATTAGCAGATAAACCAGAGACGATGGACGACTTGGAAGCAAACATTCACCACGTAATTGCCGATATGATATGATATGAAAATGATTTGATAAGTCCGGGATGCTGTAGAGGTGCCCGCTAGCACTACGACCAAAGTAGGTTAGGTATTTATATGTATGTATCTAGAAATTGTACACAATAAACAAAAATTCAGTGATAAGCTACGGTAGATTTTTGTTTTTGTCCGTCTAATGGAATTAAACTAAATAATTTCTAGCCGATATGTATGCAATCTGAAAAATAAAAGCTTGGTTATGAAAATTTGTCCGTCGAATGGAGCTGCCGTAATGGGAGATTTAACTGTAATTGTATAATATTATAGCTATGTAAATACAGTAGTCCCTCGATAATGTGAACTAATTAAAACAAAGCGTTTTCGGATTTTAGAGGGATTCACATTACTGGAATTTTTTTTTAGTACTTACTAAACTGATTTCTTAATGTCTAAAGTAACCATACCTTTGCTTAAATTTGTACACCCAACCTTGACTAGCTTTAAAATTTCGAGCTTCTTTAACCCTAATCCTACCACGTTGTGACTTTGAGTCACATTCGAAATTATTTCGGTTGTATTTCTATTAATAACGTCGGTATTTTACTTTTGGGCTTGTGTATTCTACTTTTAAACAGTTCTTAATAAAACGCGCTAATTTAAATTAATTTTTAGTTCTTGGTTTGAATTGTTTTTTACCATTCTAAAAATACTAACGTTAACTACCACGTTGTGACTTACAGACACACAGTAATTTTTAATGTAGCCAGAATTTCAAAACATAGCATGCGTTTTTAAAATGTGGCTGTACACGCGTATTTGGTTTCCTAAACGACGTGTATCATAGTAACTACATAGTACATAGTGAGTAAGGGTAATCCGCCCATCAAAGAGTTCATCCGCATGCATACTTGGTGCAACGAAAAACAAATAGATGGCCAGTAATGCAAAAGTAAAATATGGTGGATGTTTGCGAGGTAGTTTTCAAATTGCTCTAAAAATAATTAAAGATACAGAAATGATTATGTGAAGTATCTTCTTTCTTTATGTTACGCTACAGTTCGGGTTGTACCAGCGCCTACTTCTCGCAACCATTTGCGTGTGTGTGTTATATTTTTGCATGAATGGAAGGGATCTACAGTTTTTTGCCGACTCCGAACGGCGAGTTGAGAAGCTTCTCATGACAAATGATACTCTTTGAATGTTTACGAGTATAAGACATTCGAAAGAAGTGAAACCTTGAAAAAACTTTTACGTGTTTGCTGGGAGTGAACCCGGGCAAGCATTGCGTAGTAGTCAAACGCACTTACCACTACACCGCGGTGTGAAGTATAGTCTTTACTATCTGGGTATTGCTACTTGTGTAAACGAAGTCACAGGCACATACATTTGCAGAGATGTACTGCAATAATATAGGTATACCAGAGGATATCGCGCATATGCTATGCAAATGTCAAAGCACGGCACGCTATCTTAGGAGCATTTTAGGGAGATACTTCTTTAGTGGTCTAGAAGAGGCAGGCCTAATCAACTCTAGACTCGTTCTAAAATTTTGCAAGGTAATGAAATGCTTTAAGGAAATCCATCCTGATATGGAGTTAAAACTAAGCCACACAACCGTTGAAGCTACCGCGCAAGGTTAGGTTGAGGGGAAACGATAGACCTACTCTAATTGCTCAACCGAACAATCCCTCTCAACCTAACCTAACTTTGCGGGGTTGCTTTAACAGTTGTGTGGCTTAGTTGTTACCCTGAATGCATGATGTCAATGGAAAATATTCGCCACAAACTATTTCTAAAAGGGTTGGCATAGGATATGGTTGCATCTAAAATTCAAGAAAGAGGTCAACGATATCTTAGCAGAGCAAATGCTCGCATTGTGAATTCATTTCTGAGCCATTGCAACAACATCAGCAAATACTGATACCAATACACCACGCCGCCGTCACCATCGAGATCGACAGCATATAATATTCGTAGTCGATGCCACATGTGTCCATTAAAAACAAGGGCGTGCGAATAAACAGAGTTCTAAGGAGTGTGGTCTAAATGTCTGTAATACGCACTATTAGAAAATATTAGTTTCTTGAAAATGTATAAATAAGTAATGAAATGTTTAATAAAGTTCCTGCTTTCTATATATTTGCATGTACCAACAATTTTTTATATTAGCATTCTTAAAATTACACATGTGACTGAGAGTCACAACGCGGTAGTTTGTGTAAAAAATATAACCTGGTACGATTAGGGTTAAATTGCAAGTTGAAGTGGTTTGCTTTTCGGCAGAGTAAATCTGTTGAAACTGGAACGTGGCCCTCTTTACTTTTTTCATATAACATCCATACCTACACAAATGGCAGTTGTTGTCTCTCTATAGCCTGCAGCTGAATTTAAAACTTAAAGACAAATAACAGTTATTTAGTAACTAATATCGTACGCAAAACGAATAAGGGAGACAAGAGAAATATAACAACTTTTACAAAAAATTCACATTTTAGAGTTTGAAAATTTATAGAGATGACAATGTAAAGTTTTGCCGATTCACATTTTAGAGAAATTGACATTATCGGTAATTCGCATTATCGAGGGACTACTGTACATACGTACATATGTACATATTATGTAAGAACAAAAATGTAACCCTTAAAGATGACCCCATCTAGTGTCATCAGACAGATGTAATTTTAATTGAGAATACAAAAAAAAAAAAACGGATGTGCAATATATTGAAAAATATTCACTCATTCGTACATTTTTCTTTAATTTCCACAGCGCGAGAATCAACGTACCTACTCGTAGCGAGCGTGAAAATGAAAACAAATTGTTAAGTAAGCAAACTGCCATTCCGTGCTAAAGCTCTTATGTCCTTGTCGTGCAGCGTGTCATAACTCCTTAATATAATTTGGCTCCGTTTTTTTGTTAGCTTTCCATTCCACTTCAATTCCAGTTATTGTGTCAGTCTCTTGACTCTACCTACCAATCGCAATCGTGTCAATGCTATCAAATTTTATAAGCGAAGGTGCCATCAAAACTGTAAAAGCCTCACCTTTAATATATCTTTCAAAAAAAAAAAAAAATGTCACCCTCTACAACACAGTTCAGGGGCGGGAGTGCAAACAAGTAACACAAAAAGAAAAAACGAAAAGTCTCCAACTATGTAAAAGTTTACTTTCACCCAACACGATATGATTGAATGGGAATAAAAAAAGGAAACAAATGAAAAAAAAACGACAAATACAACAAACACTTGCAAGAGAGTAATTCAATCTCTGCCCGTTAAAAAACCGCCACCAGCCCTCTGTCATGGTTTCTATGCCACACCACACTGCCAAACCAAGCCGACATGCAACAAAAACCACCCCACTCCCCTACACAGCAATCAACCTTCTCACTGTGTTATCTTAAAATCCTTCCATAGACATTGTCACTTTTTTTTTGTCCACCATTTCCTATTTTTCTCCATTTTCTTCATGCTGTATGTCTGTCAAGAGTACATATGAATGTTGCTCAAAGGTATGGACATACATACATATATGTATGACGATGGTGATGGTGGCAGCTGTTACTGGGTGTTGTGGGCAGTTTGGCGATGCTTTTGAAAACGCTTTTAAATCGACTTCGGATTTTTATTTTTTAAGTGAGTAGTTTTTCGCTTTAGCACTTATTTGTTACTATTTTCTTGCCCCCAACCCCTTTTTTCATTTTCCTTTGTAACCATACTAGCACTAGCACTAGCCCTAGCACCACCGTCATCATCATCGTCATGTCAATCAGAAGGAGAGGAAAAAAAGGTCTTTATGCCATTGGTGGGGTTTTTGGGGAAGAGGGTGACATGATAGGATTAGAAACAGAAAAACGGATGGTTTACTTATAAGTTGTTGTCGTTTTCTTTTTGTGAGTCAGTTTGGGCTCAGCAAACCCTCGTCCTTTTTTTTTGTGTTTGTGAAAAAATAAAAATAAAAAAAATCGAAATAAAGTAAGACAGCTCTCCAACACCGAAAGGATGTTATATGTACGTTACGTATTGTATATGACAAGATTAAAGGGGCAAAATCCACTACCACTGGACAAAAGGATCCCTTTTATATTTCGGCATTGCTGCCATACAATAAGGTGCGAGAAAAAATTAAATCCATTTCAG
Organism: Brachyopa scutellaris; assembly: GCA_949775065.1. NCBI lineage: Eukaryota > Metazoa > Arthropoda > Insecta > Diptera > Syrphidae > Brachyopa > Brachyopa scutellaris. The sequence continues at coordinate 64,617,602 of OX459114.1, read as the reverse complement.
ATTAGATGCTCGACTAATGCGATAAGGATATCTAAGGAAGCCTAAAAGAAATGGAAGATTGTGTTTGTGCTTCCCTTTGGAGATTTAGAAATTGTGTTGGCACTCAATTAAAGTAATAAATTTACAAATACTCAATAAAGACGACTACAAGAGGATTATAAAGGCAAGACGGCGATGATGATGATGATGCTCCCCAGGTAAATGGCATTTGTCGAATTAGGGAAATGGATGACAGAAAAGGGACCAAGCTAAAAGTGATTCAAGTGGAGACAATGCCGCACATAGCTGTGTCTAGCAGGGAATGTGTGTTAACTTTTAAAGATCAAAAGGAATCGTTGGAATACTTTCAGCGTTCGGGTATATGTATGTATTAACCCAAGGATGTCCAATTTGCGGTCGATGTGACGAGTAATGGAAAACAAAATCGTTTGCCATTAACACCCAACGTTGTGTGAAATTCCGGGATTGTATATTAATGGAACTGCCACTAATCGAATGTCTGAACTCAGTAACTTCTATGGATAAGATCATTAGCTACATATAAACGTATTTTTCATTCCAATAAACCCATCTGGTTCAACAAAAGTTTATCTAGGCTTAAGAAAGCTCTGAATAAAATATCTAAAAAGAGTGTAACCGAAAATTCACTGCGTAGCACATTATGTCAGTTGAGAAAAGAATATAAATTCCTTAAGAAATTTCCATACAAGCAATACATTTCTTCTCTTGAGTTTAAAATTAAAGATAACTCTAAGATATTCTGGACGTACATACATATATCAACACCAAACGTAAGTCAGTTGGAATTCCATCAAATATGCTTTATAATAATGTTTCTAGTGATGACCGTAAGCAAATATGCGATATGTTTGCATCGTATTTTCAATCAAACTTCATCAATGATGGAATCATCTACAATTCCGGAAAGCATACAAATAGAATTACAGATTTAGGACTGTTGCATGTGACTGAGGATGATATCCTTTCGGAGTTGTCTTCACTGGATTCTAGTGTATGCCTACCGCCTCTTTTTCTCAAAATGTGTAAGCTTAGCCTAATCAAGCCTTTGACCATCATATTTAATATATCATTGGCCCAAGGTGAGTTTTTAGATTGTTGGAAGCATTCTTTCATCACTCCGATCCATAAATCTGGATCCCGGCGATCTATTGCTAACTAAAGCCCGATAGCTAAACTCCAACTAATACCAAAAGTATTTGAGGCTATTATAAAGAAAAAAATTTACGTCGAAGCTCACAACCATATATCCGAGTGTTAACATGGATTTGTGAGTGGTAGGTCAACTTCCACTAACTTGGTTATTTTCACTAATTATTGTCCACAGTCCATGGAAAGTCGTCTTCAAGTTGACTCGATTTACACCGACTTCTCTAAAGCATTTGACCGTGTTTAACACAATGTTCTTATAAAGAAGTTGGATATTCTCGGATTCTCTAATCAATCGAAAACAATTTGTCAAAATTGGTGCTGTTCTGTCGAAAGAAATTATTAACTTGTCTGGTGTGCCCCAAGGCAGTCACCTTGGTCCTCTTCTCTTCCTCCTTTTCATCAATGACTTACCTTCTTATGTTTCTCACTCTATCTTTTGTATGCTGATGCTGACGACTTGAAAATGTTTAAAACAGTGCAATCTGTCGCGGATACTATTGAGCTACAAAGCGATATAACAAGTGTTCATAATTGGTGTGAAATGAATGGTTTACATTTCAATATTAGTAGGTAAATGTTCCGTTTTGTCTTTCTCAAGAATTGTGTCTCCGGTATGCTATGATTATAGGATAAGTAACCATAATCTAAAAAGTGTTACTTCACAAAAAAAAATTAGGGCTAATATTCGATGTCCAACTGACTTTTTCGATGCACATCAATTACATTACGGAATTCTAAAGAGTTTCAGGATCCTTACACCCTAAAGTCTTTGTATATTTCATTAATCCGTTTAATACTGCAATACTGTTGCATAGTCTGGAGTCCTTTCTACAAAAATAGCACTGTTCGCAATTCGCATTGAAAGAATTCAAAAGAGATTCACAAAGTTCGCTCTTCGTAAGATGTCATGGAATTCAAATATTCCAACCTATAATGCTAGATGCCAGCTTATTGATCTTAAACAATTGCACATAAGAAGAACTTATTATTCCGCTCTTTTTGCTCATGATATCATAACTGCTCGCATTGATTGTCCGGAATACCGAATACAGATGGTTACGACCAGCTAGGCCCAGGTTTTCTCAAGACTGAAGCTGCATCGAAAGAAAAACGAAGTTGAAAATTTGGCCAGCTTAGAGGATTGTCAGAATGACCACCAAATGAAGATCTTGCGATAATTTTTGCTACAAAAAATCAAGTCAATTTAAAGACTTCAGTGCAAGACAGACTTATTTTTAACATTTATGTCAACTCTTGTGGACTATGGCATGACAGCCGACGCCGAGTTACCTGCTTAGGCCAGCGAGATAATTATAATATTTAGAAGTTTTCTTGAATATTGTTCCTATGTATGTAGTATAGGTATAAGATATAGTCCGCAATAACTAGGCTATTCCTCAGGTTGAAATTTTGCTCATCAAACGTTTTTTTACAGATTAAGAAAAATCAATACCACCAATCTGAAGTCAGATTTGTAAAAATCCAAGATGGCGGATCCGATATGGCGGATATATGGTGAATATCGGATCCGCCATCTTGTATTTTACAAATCTGACTTCAGATTGGTGGTATTGATTTTTCTTCGGACCTTTAACTTCGGACCTTCGGACGACCCCGAAAACCCCTTTATATCAAATTTGGTCTTAATCGGTTGATTTTGTATAAATCGTCATTTATGGCCGCCATCTTAAATCTTAAATCCGCCATATTGAATTTCCTTACTTTATCGGTCCTATCTTTTAGAAAAACCGATTAAGGCACCAGATACGAAGTATTAACCTTAGCGGATTAGCGGATTCGGAAAGGGCAGAAACAATTACGATAGAAAATCTTTTTAAGAAAGCTTTGGTTGATTGGCTCACTAAACAGCAAACGATTGAAAACAGTAAAAAAAAATGTATGCCATTTGGCATGAAACGGGTTAAAGTCGTTAACACTCCGACGAAACAATTTGTTTTGCATCTGCAGCAATACCTTTAGCTAGGTAGTAGCTGAATGCAATTATTTGTAACATTTCTCCAAAACTTAGTTCAGACACCATCAACGAAGCAAAGTTGCAAAAAACAGCACTCGCATGGCTTTCGTAGCTAGTTAATAATGAACTTAATCATTCACTGCTGGTCAAATTTACAGTACAAATAATGTAAACAAACACACTTTTGGTCAAACCTATCAATTTGTTTTTGTTTTCCACTAACAATGAAGATTATGACATTTCACAAACTGTCAGATAGCTTGCTTTTACAGAGTTGTCCAGCTCACTACAAGAAAAAGATGTTGCGTAAAATTTCATCGGTCTTTATTTTTTACGCTCTCATTTCGCTCTCTGCTTGCGATGTTCTCTGATTTTTTCGAGCAGATTCATGTGATTCTATGTAACTTACATAGTATTACGAAAAGTAGCGTGTTACCAAACAGACCACTCAGAAACTCACCTGAATTCTTTAAATTCGCGGTCACTGAACGATAATACTGGAAAATTACTGCCGCTCGAAAAAGCCTTCTCTCCAGTGCATCCTTTGACTGGTTTTGAAATATTGCATCTCCTTCCAAGATGGTTTTCGCCAGGTGATTTCTTGTTTTCTGAGTTGAAAAGCTCTTTTTAGTTTCACATAAAAGCCCTCTGCAATAGCAATACACACCTTTACCTTTGTTTGTTTCTTTTCAAGTTCGAGTTCGGACCAGTTATGTTTAGTGTATAGGTATATACCCCTTCTCGTTGTTTGCGACCTAGGGATTTCTTTTATGTTTCGAGACATAGTACGAACTATGGAAAAAATGATCCTGTAACTAATGCTTGTAAAAATTATAATTTAGCCGCTAATGTCATTGATTTTAATATCAGTAGAGAGATTTGTAAAAAACACTTCTTAATTATTTTTAATGTGCTTTAATTTATTTTTTATTAAACTATTCATATATTATTATTTTTTGTTGTTATTAGTATTGTTATAAAGGTAGTCTATTATAGTCGATTGACAATGATCTTCTGATACATTTATCGGAAGTCCCAGAGAAGAATGGGGTTATCCAATAAGAGGTGTCATTTGATAGCCAAAAGTAAGGAGGTTATTGAATATGGATCGATACACACTCGAACTACGTGTTTCTCGCACTTCTAACTCATATTCGTCTGGCGAGGTCAGGTAAAAATATCGCCGCCGTAGCTGAGAGTGTGACTGAAAACCCAGGTGTGTCCATTTCGAGCCGATTACAGGAATCGAACATATCCGCAACCACATTGCATCGCATTTTGGATAAATATACTGGCCTACATAAGGCCATGCACGACGCTGTATTTTTGATATTGATTTAAAATGACACCTCTTCTTGGATGACCCTATATAATGCGATTCTAAATTGGAAGATCACCTATACGTATTCAGTTTTTCAGTCTAGGTAAAATCTTGTTGAGAATAGAGCGTAAACGCTAGTCTTGTCATTCTGTGTCGTTGTATCCAAGAAAGAGTACGAAAAGTTGTTCTTCCTTGAAGTTCCGTTTGATAGTCTCGGTGTACAGCCAGTTTACAACTCCCACGAGGCCGTCGACATTGTCAGAATTCTGAGCACACGTGTGTATTCCACATGAATTTATGATGTAAGATAACACTCAGATTATTAACATCTACAGCACCGGCTTAGGTTAGGTTAGGAACTGGGAAGGATGTGTGATTGTTCAAGCTATCATTTCCACTCGGAGAACCGAAGGTCCATTGTGAGTTCCCTCATATGTTAGTTTAGGAGTAAATCCGCTTCTTACCAACTCGTAAGCCTGTTTGTGCACTTAATGAATCTTAGTAGATCCGATATCTGAATTTTCCATCTCTCCTATGTATATCAGGAAACTATTTAGAGTATTTAGAGCATTGCGACATTTTTGAACTGCCCTGGATTTTATTGTGTCTGATCCAATTGATTTTAGAGCTGGCTGACTATCCACCAGAATGGCTATCTCCGACGCTTCCTTTTATGAATATTTCAGCCTTTTCAATCACCAGTAGTTATGCCTAGAAGACATAACATGTATCCGGCAGTCGTAAGTGTATCTGAGTAGAACCCTGCTCCAGTCCAAATTTGAGCCGCCTGTAAAGAGAGCTACTTTCTGGTCCTATTTCCTTGTTTGAGAGCGAGAGCAGTTTAATATTCTGCATCTATAGGTACATATGTAAGTCACTTCATGTCGCTTCATGAATATTTAAGTGAAAATAAACTCCTAAATGTAAATTAGCAAAACAACTCACCTATCAAAATTGTTTTCGAAAAAATTTTCATTTCAAAATAAAAAAAAACAAAAGCGCTAAATAAACCATTTTTTACGAGTCAGCAAAATAGAATTTTTCCGCCATCTCCTCCGTTCCCCTTTGTGAGAAACTTATTATTATTATCTATTGTTCAGCGTTGGTAATAACTATATAAATCATCATTTCAATTACATAAAGAACCCTCTAGTTCGCAATATATCTCGCACTTATCTAGGACCGCCGCTACTGGAGGGTCGTCGTCGTCGAAACTATTCGGCAAAATCGTTTGTCTTTTATCATTCAAAGGATATACTCGTATGTGAAGCTTCGCACGCATACAAACAGAAACTCGAACGATGATGACGACCGACGCGACGACAGCGACTATACGGTTGTCTACCAGGGATAGATGATTCGCTAAAACCCATAAAATTTGTTGATTTAGCAAACGCGCTTTTTCAGCACGAACGCTAGTGTGACAATCGCAGATATCCTGGCACTTTGACTAAACGTACATACATATATGAATATATGTATGTATGTCCGCCCCATATCAGTGTGAAAGGTATAAAATAACAGAGAGCGTTATTTCTCGTGTGGCGGGGTGAGGGGTGACACACATATGTGTGAAGTAGAATTTCTATCACTCATCCTTATCCTATACCCCCCTATCCTTGGGGTCCCGTGTTGGATATGGTTGAATGATATCTGATTGCCGTATGCCGTTGTTTGAATGATGTGTATGCGTTAGCAGAAAATATTTCGAATTAGGGATTCGCATTTGTTTGTAATACACCCATAGAATTTACAAAAAGGATTCTCTAGTTACGCTCTATTTTATGATTTCCGCCTCTGGCTGTGTTTTGTCCTTATTCTGAGTGCTGTTGTTTTTGTTTTTGCCTGATGGTGAAGAGACAGAATCTGGCACATGTTTCTATATACAAGGGGGAGGGAGACTGTGGATACCCGAAAGGTAGCCTCCCATCTACTCGAGTCGAGAAACTCCGTGCGTTTCTTGAGCACGCAAAGAGTATTCTATATGCTGCTGAGTTTTTTACGAGGACACTTTCGTATAAATAATAACGCAAATGGAAAAGGGATAGTTTTCGCTTCGCTCCTTCGATTTTGATGTTCCACGCTCAGCAGTGCTATCGCTGTGCAGTTGAAAGGAATTGGGTGGTAGTATACCTCGTATACCAAAGCTAAGCTATAGCAAGCCGCCATTCGTCCATTCATTTCGTTTAATTTTCTTTGACATCCAAGGCGGTGAATTCTTTTTCCCTTTTTTATGACCGCTTTACACGAAATTCTCACATTTCCGACCAACGGACGAAAGCATAAAAAAAGCAAAACTACACCATTAACAAAAATAATTGTAGAAACGAAACACAAACAGCCAAACGAATGCGAACTAATTATGTAAATGTTATCTTTATTTATGAATTTGACGAAGAGTTGTAAATTTTAACGAGCGTTCGTCTGATTAAATTATATACCGCCAGCTAGCTACCACACCACCGCACTAATTTCGGTAGGAGTGAAAGTGGGGGTCGTTGCTTGTTTTAAATCACTCCGACGGGTTAATACGTACTTAATATTCGACATTAATTTAAAAGGGGGAATAGGAAAGAAAGTATACACCGGCTCGTAACTCCAATCATCAAAGCCTTCATGCGGGTGTTTCGCTCTTTGCACACGAATAAGACATTAAAATCGCCACACAACGCAACGTCCCGCTGATATAATTTCATTAGCGGTGCTTTGCATTAAATAATGGTTCTGCACTTGATCATGATTTACATTCCTTTAAATGAAAAAGAAAACAAAAGGCTTTTTATTTTTGTACTTTAGTCACAAGAATTTTTTTTTTGCAAGTATAATTTGTCAGCAAGGTTAAGCTCAAGGTTGAGACTTATAAATTTACACAAAAGGTTGACATCCTTAGACTGTTTGTCCTTGGAGTTGTGATGTAGTTTTGGCTTTCCAGTGACGGTCTTTGTTTCCTCAAATTGTACGCAGGACATTGCATATTTTCAAGTGCAACGCTGTGCAAGTAAATAAATAAGGACTGGACATGGTTCAAGGCATTTACAAGTCATTTAGTAATTGAAGTATTTATTTCTAAATAGAAAATTAATAACTCGGTGAAGAAACAATAATTCGGTAGTAAAACCTAAATAAACATTTTTATGGCATAGTTACGTAGACATGTTAAAATGTGCTGACTGGCTGCACTAAGAGACAATTTGAAATTGGTAGTAATGTGGTGTATCCACCATGTCACTACTGTACCCTGCAAACTACACATACACAAACTAAGCATGGATTGACGAAAACATGTGAAGTGTAATCGAGTGAATGAATCACGCTACTACGTTTTACACTCAATTGCACTGAACGTCACTCAATAGAAATAAGATCCTAACAAAATTAATGTAACCAATAAGAAACTAGAATAAGCTATGCATATCATATAGTGTAAGTAGAAGTAAGATAGAAATAATTAAATAGTAGTTATTTAAGGAACATTATGTGTAGAATAAAACCAGAACTTACTGGCCGAAAACAATGGTGACGCTGTAGTGGTAGTAGAAAGTTGAAGTTGGCTGAACTTTGTGCTTCACCATACAATTCATACTACAGCAACAGCTTCGCATCGTGTTCGCGCTATAGGGTTTACGTGTATTTTAACTTTGACAGCGCTGCCTACTTCCACTACAGCGTCACCATTGTGTTCGGCCAGTTATTTGAACAATCATCGGCGTTACTGCCTGAGTTTTTATTAGTCCTCAATCTGCGCCGATTACGCCTATTAATTCAGCGTGTAACGCTTATATACCAACCTTAGGGACCTAGACCGAGGTAATCAAGAAGCACAGTAAAGACGATCACAAATCACCACAGTAACTTGAAATTGGGGTATCACCTAAAGATGGATTATCCAGAAGATGCTTCTTGAAAGCTATTCTTGGAGGAAGTAGATACTTAGTTTTGGCTGACAGAAATCTTGGGACATCACTGATGATTGATGATTGATACCCGAGTGACGTAATTTATTTCCTGGAATCCCGGCCAGAGAACCTCTTTAGGTAAAATAGAAAGAGATGGAAAATGACAGAACACGGTGATCCATTTCGATCACCTCTCAGAATGTATACAATTTATGTATGAGTACCGACAAGATGATGTGTATAACTTTGAAATTATCAGCAAGTTCGCGTATTGCAACCGGATGCAGTTCTTTTAAAACTTGGATATCAATGTGCTGGCCCAACATTTTGTAATAGGTATTAAATTGGTCTTTGAAATCTTTTGAATATAATCAGCATTTCAGTTTCATTCTTAACGAGTTCAAGTCATCTTAACAAATTCACGTTTTCCTTTTATTGGCATCCTTTCGAGACTTTTAATTGTACTGTTATATAAATATACACTTTTCCCACAATTTGTACGTTTATTGATCTGTGTAGGACTTAAATGAACAAAATTCTTTCACATCCGGTTAGGGTCGATATGAAACATTATTATCAGGGAACGGATTTTTTTGACTTTGCCTTTTTTTTACTAATATTGACTTTTTTTTGCCTTTTTTACTCATTTTGCCTTTTTGGTACTACTTGTCAAAGTAGCTGTGCACTTTCTTCTTTACTATACGATTTATCCTTGCTCACACGAAATAAATTTCAGTGTCCACACGTATATGAGAGCAGGTTTTTCTCTTGTATGAACATGCACATAACTGCATGTATTATTTAGAAGAAGAGATGTTAAAGACTTTGAACGAACTCGAGGAGAAATTACAACAAGCTAAAGGTCCAGTAGCTGAAGATGGGATGAAAAAATTGTACGCGGTTTTCTCAGCAAATTACGAAATGGCGCTGCAAACTCAAAATTGGACTCAAATATTGGCTCCACAAATATTGGCTCCACTGGGCTCTGCCCATTTTGTAAGGTCCTTTAAGGCTTTCATTCAAGGCTTTCCAGAGAGATAAAAGCAGGCGATTGTTATATACCAGAGAAATTCAAAATGTTTTGGGTTACAATGTCAATAATAATTCATAAATACCTTTATTATTAAATGCCTTTTTTTGCCTTTTTCTGCGGTATTATTTTGCCTTTTTTGGCTTTTTTTGGTCAACAAAATCCGAACCCTGATTATTATACATACTTCCGCAATTAAATAGTTTTAAGAGCAAGTAGCGGCATCAAGGCATAAACCGATGTAGTCAAAACTTACCACAAAACCCACCGTAAATCAAAAATAATTAGATTTTTGTACAAAATTTTTGGAAAAGCATTGATTTAATGCGCATTGAGTTGTCGTATAAACGGGGTATGTGTCAAAGAGCAAGGGTATGTGTCATATACAGAGAACGCACTATAACTACACATCAGCAAAGAGAATCATATACAGAGAACGCACTAATAAATACTAAGTTTGGTTACGCGTGACGGACGATGGCGACGACGACGCACAGTGTGAAATTTCTAGTGGAACTTTATTCCAAATCTTACTACATATTTGCATCTCTTGTAGCCTAATTAAGTTGAAAAGGCCGTTTTGTGCTATAGCAATGCAGCAAGTTGTGAATTGTACTAGACTTCTAAAGTGGTTCTAACCAATCTTCATGTTGTTGCAGGAACTTGGGTACATACTATTACTTTTTTCCCATTTGACTTTTATTCTTCCAATCAGACTACTTACAAACATCTCCAATTCTCTAGTGGAACTCACTGTATCGTTTTGAGAAGCTATTAGTTGCACTATTTTTCGGAGTCTTTCTTCTTTCGCAGTTTGTCGTCATAGCTCAAAACCACCTAGCTTCTTCATCTCGTAGTAATAGTTGAAAAAAAAAAAACATATGGGGTGCAACCCCCCCGGCACGAGTCTACCTTTTCTTCTAATTTTAAAATAATCATTGTAGATATACAATTTTTATTAAATTTTTTCAAAACCACTCAGGATTTAAAACTGGAATATTCAGTATATTGTTTCAATAAACTGAAAAATTCTATGTATAATTTTTTTTAACAAGAAAACTTGACTTTAACGACTTTCTGCACAATAAATTATGCAAATATACAGCAAGGATAGACTTTATCAAACGGTTCGTTATAAATATTACGAGCTGAAAAAAAAGTTTTCGTTCATGGAAGACCAACTTAATTTTTTGAATTAAGTTCCGCTAGATTTTGATTATTTCATACTGTGCGACGCGAGAAATTTGCCCATACCGAGAGCTAAGATGTTATCACATGTTAAACGAAGAAAAATATTTTAAACTTATTTAAAACTAACTAAATGACTTAATTTAGCCTTATTTTGCTTGTATTTCGGGTATTATCTAGTCTGTCGGAGCACTCAGACTCAATACTGGTCCATAGTACTACCGAACAGAATTCAAGTAACCAATCGCTGGGGTCGCAATAACGATTGCATCCTCCAATGCTTGACTATCGACATGATGACGCCCCCTTGAGGCACTGAGACCTGAGCTGAGCCTTCGAGGAGACTCTATATAAGACCCTTATCATCCCACTCTTGCTGTGTGGAGCTAAATCATGGACTTTATCGACAGCGGATGAAGATATTCTTGATTGCTTCCAGAGAAAAATGATTCGTACGATATCTGGCCCCGTTTGTGTTGACGGGTTGTGGAGGAGAAGATTCAACCACGAACTGTACGAGCTGTACTGCGACATCAACCTGTTCAAAAAACTGCACATTGGGCGTTTAATATGGCTATGACATGTAGAGCGTATGGACATCAACGCTCCGGCTCGGAGAATATATTCTATTCTAACCCGAAGGGTCAGCGCAACAGCGGACGAGCTCGCCTAAGGTGGCGCGCACAAGTAAAACAAGACCTCAACCAACTTGAAGTGCGCAACTTGAGGCGGCTAGCTAAGGACCGGGCTAACTGGGAGACGTTGTTGGTTGATGCCTTGGTTTACCCCGGCCTATAGCGCCACCTAAATAATTAAGTAAGAGTTTAAAGCTAGAATACCCCAACAGTAAGAGGCAATAAAACAAATTATCACTCGGGTAGAGTTCAATGAAGAAAATCAAAAGTTAAACCATCCCATGGTTGACGCACTTCCTCTCTACAGGCGACCAAAAATCTATTCATGCTCTTTAACAAACTATGTCACCCTATGGATGGTAACCCGTCATCACTTAAAAACATTTTCCGACTACGACCCAGAGCGCGTAGAACGCCGAGCGGGCAACAGCTAGTAATTTAATAAACTTCAATATTGCTACCACCTACCAATACCGTAAAAAGAAACTAAACATCCAGCATATGCAAACACTTTTTACCCGATTGCATTGCAATGCGCATTTGCACAGCACAATTCTCTGCATCGTGAATTCAAAGAATTCACACGTCGCAGTCGGTTGTTGTCGTTATAAGGAAAACAATGGGCAACCGACTCCACCCATATCTTTATAAGTAATTGCAAAAAAGGACTACAATAGGTTAGCTGGCTGCGTCCATCATTCATTCAGTCAGTCTTTCATTCACTCACCAACCAAACAAAGTAGCTGGCGAATAAACAAACACCCGCCACGACTACCCTCACCGCACTTTTGTAGTTAGCACCTCTGTGGCGCAGCAAAATGCGCACCTGGAATGCAGTACTTACTCTGCCCTCAAATAGAATCGCAACTTTTTCCATTGTTCCAGTTGGACTCGCCTTAGGCCATCACTGCTCCCAAGGTAATGGGGTGGAACTATTTAAATCGCGGTAACGTGTATGACACGTGTGCATAGGGAGTGTTTGTTGAACCAAGATTGCATATACCCGTACGTACCTATGTCAATTCTTTTTTCCATTTTCATATTAATTTTGTTTTGCTGGTATAAGAGGTATGTATGGTTTTCGTGCAAACATTATGCAATATTCGTATTTATATACAGTTCCGCACAGTGCCTCGAGATTAGACAGGTTTAATTCATCCTATCACATTAAAGTACCAAATACCGATCTTCACTGACGGATCCGGACATTTGGTAGACCAAGTTGCGAACAAAAAATGAGTACCGAAAAAGACACATCACTGGTAGACGAAACTCACACATCAAAACCACGGAAGATTCGCTTATACAAAGCCTAATATGAACTAAACCCACCATATTTATATAGAACTAGCTGACCCGTGCTCGCCTCGCTTCGCCCGCCGGCAACTTTTTACTAATTCGCAAAACTTGACCTATTTCCTCAAGAATGTATTTAAATGATTTTTTTTGGAAATTCTAGGTTCAAAGCTGAAGTGTTAAGAAAAAATTCTTTAACTTTCTAATATACCAGAAAATCGGAAGCTCTAATAGACTGGTACGGTCACAAATTATTCTGTGGGCCTATGCTAAAGTATCCACAATAACAAACACTTTTATTAATTAATTACCCGAACCCGTACACGCCTTGCTTCGCTCTCAGGCTGTTGATATGCATTCAAACATGTTACATCAGTGATAGCGAAGAAATATCAAAGTCCATAGAATTTTGTAATAAATTTTGTTATTACATTTTATCAATTTTGTTTCAATGTGTTTCAACTCCTAAGTGCAGATTCCATAGTTCTCAAAAACCAACATGCTCTAAAATGTTATAAAACGTCATCAACTATAAATAATTGATAATTACATAGGTATGTATATGATCAATTTATTTTTCCATTTTCTTTCGAAAGCGTTCCTCCACCAATTTTAAGTAACAAATCAGAGAAATGTTGTGCGTTTCGATTGCCGCCTGTTCGTGCCCGCATATTGACGGTCAAGGGCCTTTTAGTAACACTGGACCCCAGAGACTTGACTTTTTCAGACAGGCGTTTACTTCGTCAGCTCTTTTGCTTCGTGGCACTACTGATAACGTTGCCTAAAGTCACCGCAAAATAGCATTGTAATACCGCCCCTCGGTCCATCATTTTGTCGTATAACCTGTTATGTTCTGTTAACGGCTTTTACTGCCTATCGGCCTCATTCATCCCAAACAATTAGCCAACATTCATGTTAAACTCTTGACACCTTATTTGTTAAGATTGGTTGAGCGCAAGAGCCGCAAATGGCGATAACGATTGTAGCAAATTGAAGTGCAAAACAAATGATCACGTCAGAGCGCGCATGCTCCCATACACAGTATTGCAACGATACCCACTGCTGCATGGCTGCTGGCAGTGGTCTTCACTGAAAGAAAATTGTGGGCGATGCTTTGAATAATTGTTTTGAACATTGCTCAGCTCTAGGATAACGCAGAAGGATGTTTTATACCGCAAATGAATCAGGGAAAAATTATCTATATTCACCTATTTCTTTGTCTTTCAACCCGATAAGCCATTATTGAGTAAGGACTGAATAATAATAATTTTCCTTTCAAATAAGCAGTTTTTTCACTATTTATTAAAAACCATGCAATTTTCCGGGATAAAAATGCGTAGTGGTAGTCATCGTCGCTTGTCACGCTGAAGGTTTACGGTTCAAATACAGATGTTGCCGAAACATTTTTTTCTCACGAAATAAAAATAAGTTGATCAGGTTTCAGAAGCTAATATCAAAACCTACTGCGAAGGCATAACACTGGCAGTAGGATGGTGGTAAGAAATTGATCGCACAAACTAATAAAATCTGGAGAAAACTTCTGTGAATCATAAACAATGGCATAACTTTCAATAATACACAACTCTCCAGTTATCCTGGACACCACCCATAGAGTTAGCTTAAACCTAACATCTGAGTTTCCTATCACTACGTCGATCTGTCTGTCTCTCGTTCCTGTTTTTCATGTGCTCACGCTGTGTGTAAACATTATAAAGGTATTCATATTCCCTTTAGCGTGTGTAGATTATATATATTATAAAAAAAAAAAAGATGTTGACCAGGAAAATAAGCAAACACTAATAGATTAGTTAGGCCTGGATAATTATCGGGTATAATGAGTTAAGCTGCTATAAAACGGTGCTTCCAAAGTACTTTTGGGTAAATTTTATCGAAAATGCCAAAATTTGAAAAAAATTGGACACAGAAGGTTGTCCTCGGACGAGAAAAGGTTAATAATCAAAAAATTCAGTACCCGACTTTGGTCCAAAGTAAAGCCAGAATTTGGACACGCTAATATCTACTGGCATTTTTAGTTAACTGACTGAGTTGAAGTGCCGTCATAGTATCTATTACACACATTTACTCTCAATATTCCACGAAGGTTTAACTACTTATTCAAGTTTTTATAACGCTCATAATTCATCATTCACTTGCTACATTCATAACTTCGAAAACCATATTTCTCTCATTTTTCAATACATTCGCAACATTTTTCAAATATCATTAAAAACCCCCGTGGTGAGTTCTTTAAACCTCACCCACCCCTTCGCATCACCAAATGCTCTCAGCAAAGCAATCATAAGTGATTAATGATGGCAATAATAATGATGACATTGCTTAAAACTCCTTAATCGCAGTTTAAGAGCTTTTCCAAGCCCAAATACAACAACACAAAAAGAAACCCAAGAAAAACCAAGAAATAGAATTCGCAAATCATTTTGCTTCTGTGGGACGACACAATACCAAAAATCAACAAACAAACAAATAAACCGAAGCCGTCATCTTTTTCCTACTGGCTTAAGGTGATCCTGGATCTGGTTTCTCGTAGCTGCCATCCTCAATTTAATTTTCTCTCAGTAAATAACTTTGATGAGATGTCAAGTGTAAGAAGACAAAGTGTATTTCAGTAACCCCTATACGACGAGTATGTCTAGAATGCTGCGTATTTGAAAAGTCACTTCCGTGACCATAGAATACATTCCATTAGAACCAGTAAACATTACAAGGACGATTACTCCATAGTATCATACCAATGCGGATGGTGGAAGAGAGCATTTCGAAACAAGGCGGACGATAAGAATCGCCGAAGGTAGTTTTGGGTTATTCTTAGAATAGAAACAGGAAGGGAAAGTCGAAACTCATTGCATTAAGTTTACGGGATATTTAATTAACTGAAAGGATTTTAGTTACCTACTCACAAGAAGTATTTATAAATACACGTCAATTTCATTCATGAAAACGTCAAAAACTCGAAATGTATGTAAAGTAATTGGAAATCCTTATACATACATTTATCTTGAAAACTAAGTAGATCACAAAAAAAGAGATGGAATGGGGGATGACATCACCGCGAGATTCAAGTGATTTTGCAACTTTGGATGCTAACAACCATAATAATGTGAGTTTTAAGATTCGAAAATTATTTTGAACAGGAAAACTTACTTATATTGGGCACTTAACCCTGGATTACTAACCTTATTTCATAGTCCTTTATTACTAACCTTCGTCGATTAGACGACGAAATATTAATTTTTATTTATTTTCAAATTATTTAGAGATACAAGTATTTTTTTTAGTGCTATAAGAGCTTATTTATTTAGCGCTATGACAAATATAATATAAAAACAAAAATAAAATCGGATATAATTCAGTCCTTTTTAAGAAATTCAATAGGCACCACCGCACCTCAAATAAAATTAATGCTTAAAAAAAGTTAATTAAAAAAAAAGAAAAGAAAAGTGAACTTCAATAAAATTTGTTATTAATATGAATGGTTAATATAACAAATAAACTGTTAACAACAAAATCAATAGACTTTCCAATTTTGTGCGATCTTTGTAACCTCAAGGGGAGAGTGGACGTGGTCCACTTTATTGCGATTTGTCCAATTCTTAAAGAATTCCGTAAGAGATATTTTGGTTCGTACATATTGGAAATAAATTAGGCAATCAACATCCTGAAGGGTGATCAGGGCTGGGATGTCGTATACAATTACTCCACAAACGCACTACGTTACAGAAAGCGTGTTATCGAAGGCGATTTCTAAGTTAGTCTTAGAGCCTCCGCATACTACAGACTTTCTATCGGCCGACAGTTTGGTCGGGTTGGGCTGGATAGGATAGTGCGCACACTGGGCCGATTAAATAGTCGGGTTGGTAGTGAGTGCGCACACTAGACAAATAATCGGCCGACTGTTTTGTTCTCGAACGATTTGCTATTGCTAGTCATTTACATAACACATTTTGCAGAGAATAGTCGCTTAATGGCAGTTAATAAAAAATAATTCAGAGATTTAATCATTGCTTTACCCCAAAAAACGTCCATAGTTCCATAGTTGAATACGAAAAAATATCCAGAACTTGAGAAAATTCATTTAAAACTCAGAGCAAACTGAGCTATCGAAAAAAATCGACCGACTTTATAGTCGGTAGTGTGGGCAGTGCGCATGTGGAAGAGCACCGTACTGATTAAGTAGTCGGCCGATAGTTTGCCGATACTTTAGTTTGAAGGCAATCGTGTAGTCCAGGGATGGCGAACCTTTTTAGAGCCTCGTGCTATTTTAAAAAAAATAAATAATTTGAAGTGCCTTTGCCATCATCCAGTCTTGATCTAGTTTTCTAGTGACTACTAGGAACAAAAATAAGTAATTTTATACTGCGCGGCATTTTATTTGTAAAAATATTATTCAATTTTTGAAATTAACAGTTTTAAATTTATTTTAGTGGTCACCGTGGGCGTGGTGGTTAGAGCGTTGGACTACTACTCATGCTGCTCGGGTTCAATCCCAGGCCGGGTCCAACACCTAAAAGTTTTTCACGGTTGCCACCTCTTTCGAATGTCTGACAAACAATCAAAGAGTATCATTTGTCATGAGAAGCTTCTCAACTCGCCGTTCGGAGTCGGCAAAAAACTGTATGTCCCTTCTATTCGTAAAAAAAATAACACGTATAGGACTGCTGACGCCGTATATTTTAATTCATTTTTATAAAAGAAACAAATTTCAAATTAACAAAAAATAGAAAAGAAAGAAAAACAAAAAACAATGAACGAACTATTTTAGTTTGACTTTTAATGTTGCAAACTCGAGGCCAAGTAGTTTATATCAGGGCTGTATTTCGTCACTTTAAGCAAAATGCAGGCTGAACTGGAATCACCTGACAAACGGTTTCTAAACGAATAAATAAAGACTCACGCACGCATTGGTCACTGTAGTCTATCAAACTTATTTATCGGCCGATATCGAATCGTTGTAGTGTGCGCACGCCCATATATTTTCATACTGATTAAGAGCCCGACCACACTGTCGGCCGACAAAAAGTCTGTAGTATGCGGGGGCTCTTATACACATATACAAACATAATACATATGCATGTGTAGTAAATATCCGAGATTTTATATAGAACTTAGTCTTATTATCTTAAAAATGACTTATGTAAATATAATTGTCATTCTGGTAGACACACGGCCATAGGCCAAACCAATTAGACTTTGTACCCATACACATAATGTAACTAATTACTTTATAATGAAATGAAAGTCTTTAAAAACTAAAAACCAACCAATTATTTCGATAAATTACCATCTTATATTAAATCATTACTTGTTATTTGTTATTTATTAAATATTTCTTATTTCGTTTATTATTTATAATATATTTTAGTTATTGTCACTTATTTTTGTACATGCTTGTTATTTATTTACTCATATCAATTATTTTTCTATTTATTTACATATTTACTATTTATTTACGTTTTTATTTATATATTTATTTCTTTATATATTTATTTATTTATTTATTCATTTATATATCTATCTATTTATTTATTTTTATTTATTTATTTATTTATTTATTTATTCATTTATTTATTTATTTATTTATTTATTTATTTATTTATTTATATTTTAGTTATTATTTTTTGTTCGCCTATTTATTATTTGTTCACTTATTTATTTATTTATATTTTTATATATATTTATTTATTTATTTATGTAATTATCAATTTAATTTTATATCTACCTACACGTTCGTACCTATACACATTGCTACCCACTATAGTTTGTTAGTTATTATTAATGCTAATATACACTACCTGCTACTTATTAATCATGGACTCTTGAAACATTATTTTACCCACTTCACTTATTCAATTCAAATGAAGGTTTTTTTTTTTTGTTATAATTTTTCCTTCGAGTAATCAAGTTAAAATACAAGCGCTTGAAATAAATGTACAATTTTTCAGTAGTAAGATAAAATTTAGTTATCGTATCTCTGTGCAAGCTGTGCATAACCAAGAAATGTAAATGTTTAATTATAAATGGAAACATAAATATCTATCTATCTCTAAAAACCAACCAAAGAAAATCAATATTTTATTTTAATTTTAAATGCATGAGTGACACCCATCAGTATTGTGTTTGCTTTTGGTGCATCGTTTGGCTGTTTAAGATGCTAGGTATTGGTCAGAAGCTTTGAAATCCAGGTGCTAATTCTCGTTAATAAGATCTTAATGTGCTACTTATGTTAATTTTTAGGGCTCCCTTAGTAATGGGCTTGCTAGTGACACTGAGGTTAACCAGTTTTGGGTGGTAATGTCCAAGTTTGATCCACACATAGAATTCTCGTAGTGGTAAGGCTTGAATCTGATCCGGAGCCCAAATCGATCATACATTTTATAACATTGTCACATACCATTGCAAGCTAAATGCCATATTTAGCGGGTTTGTTTGGGATATACATTATACATACACTTGCAGTGTAATTGTAACCAATTGTCATATAACTGCTTGGCTTGTTAAATGATTATCCTTAAGGGCAACTTGATTGCAGCTTTTTTTGTAGGCTAGTAATCTAGGGCCCTGAGAAGATTGAATGGGTTTACGTTTCCACCAGTAGCAGAAGGCACCCGCTAGACACGATTTCTGTCAGACTCGTATCACGGCATGATCCCCAACCATTTTTATTCGTAAATCGGGCATGCGAAGAATTTTGTCCAGTAGTCGTGTTGATGATTTGGCACATGCACACTACCAAGACATCGCCACCAAATTTGAAATCTTCTGCTGGTAGTCCATCAGTTTTTACGCATTTTAAATGTAAATACGTATGTGTAGTAATGTACAGATCAGATACAGTTACAATCTTGAACTATTCTTTTGAGCATCAATACAGGATATAGTCAATATGTAAACACAACTCACAAGGCAAGATAAGGTGACAAAAAAGGTGATTATATGATGTATTCAGCTTATTTTGGCTTACACTTTAACCCAATCCTCATTAAATAGAATTAACAGAGCCCTTGTTGATTTCCAAATATGAAAGTAACGACCACTTGAACAAAGCCTAAATGATTTACATAACTTCCCAGTGCCCTAGCTAATCATATACATATTATGCTGAACTGTATAGAACTGCGGCGTCAAACAAAATTGCAATACTCTTGATGGCCTTAATCATTAGATGTAACGAAATGGCAACCAATTGTCCAATTGTGCACCCACTGAGAGCATGCTCGAACTAACGCATGACTCCCAAGAAGAAGTTTACCACACAAGCAAACAACATAGAGAAACCTGAAACCAACAACATTTTCTTTTAGAGAATACCTTCACATTGCCCAAAGGAATTACAGCAAAATATTCACCCCTTGGAAGCACTGATCCATTGAAGAAGAAAATATTATTATTAGTCTCCAATCCCGTAGAGCATTTTTCCAAACTCACCCTTTCAGAGAAAACGATACTTTGCTCAAGGAGCTGCCCGACCGTCGACAACCTCAAAGGATTTACTCAACCATTATTATACGGAATGGTTAGTAATAGGCCGACCGACAGCACGGCATTATTATAATATATGCACATAACTGGGTGCGGGATCCATTCCAGTTACTCTATGTTATCCTTGTACAATCCAGAGGGGTACATGTGTGCATATCCACCTCAGTCTCAGTCTCAGTAATATGAATTTTGAAGCTTTAAACAAATTTACAAACAAAAAATGAACCAGATCCTTTTTTTTTCAAATACACACATATACTTGTAGACCAATACGTACAAACAAAAATGGGTCAGTGAATTTTATCCACTTTGTGGCCAAATTCCCGTGTCTTTATCAAATTTGAATAAATTGCTGGGAAGAAATTGAAGAAAAGGATACATGTGACGACGACATCCTTTTGAAGTGAAAAGTGGTGAGTTCACCAGCCTTGAAAGGCAGCACAGTGGTAGATGTTTTCCTAGGGAATTATCCTTTTGCGGTATTCAAGGGAGTTTCATTTGTATGTTAGCCCCTATCCCGATGACAGGGAGCGGGGAGGGGGGAGGGGGGGGGGAATAGAGAACAAGAAAACTCAAAGCTTTTCTTTTTTACCACCCACAGTCTCCTGTGTGCGGATTGAAATATATGCCATAATGGCAGAACACTTACGGGACTGTGTATGGAGTATACTCTTATATGCTATTAAGTTTCATGTTAACCCTTTGCCATACTCACACTCGCATACCTCAACGCCACCGTAGCCACCATCGCATCGCCGCTATGCACATATATTTTCTTCTGCTATCGGCTCTTGATATCTACTTTGTGGCATGAGAGTAAAATTGATATCCTTTTGCGAAAGCAAGAAAGAAAAAAAAAGGATAATAATATTTATGAAAATGTATAATATGCGGCCAAGAGGTAAGGCCGTAATCTTTGGGGAATCACAAGGTGAATTCGATGCTAATGGCCTTCAATTTGAGTTTTCCTTTTTTATATTTGGTTACTTCTTCGTCGCCCATATTTCTTAGTAGCCGTTCGGCTCGTTTGTGTGAAATGGAGACAGGTGTACTCAAAGGAAATGGAAATAGGCAAACAAACACAAAAACAACACTCTCGGGGATATTACTTGAGTGATGGGCAATTGTAACAGGATTGGGACTTGTAGCATATTGAAATGATTTGAACGTAATTTACTGTGATGTAAGTTAAACAGACTCTTTGAATCGTCTGGAGAAGGCATGGTGTGAGTTGGGTTTTTTCACTCTGGATGGATTCATATGGTAAATGGTAAAACTGGGACTCAGTCAACAAGCCAGGTTTTGGGTTTCACACATCGAATTAGTCAAAGGACTACATCCTCGATAGCCCATGCGTATATGGCGATTTTTTTTTAGCCGTAGTTGCTTTAAAAAAGATATTGAGTAATACAAACGGGACTTGAGTTATTATCTCAGAGACAGCGATTGATAAGAGGGATCCATCACTTAATCTCTTCGTTATGTTTCCTAACAGCAAAAAGATTTTTTTTGGTTTATTTTAATTAATTTTTAAAGGTTAAACCTATTTACACCGTCTATTTCAATACACACAAACAGTAACGATACTAATAGCCAGGTACGCATATTGTATGTATATACATATGATGGCTTGAGTGTTTAACATCTTCTAATAGTTTGTCCGACATCTATGGTTATGCTTTCACCAATTTGAATGATGGAAAAGCAGTAAGCGATTTTTTCTCAGTTTCGTCCTTGCAGCTTAGAAATAGTTATAAGGGATCCCTAGATTAGCCGTATGCTTTTTTATTGGCGGGTTCCCACTACTCTTGTGATATCCATGCAAGTTCTTGATAGAAGCTAATTTGTCTTTGATCTACTTGATCTACCATATTTTCCGTGGCCCTCATCACGTAAAGCCGACGATATCGTTTTCCAGTTCAATATCGAATTGCACTGCTTCACGTAAGCATAAAAAACGTCTTTCGTCCGAACGATCTCGACTGAATGATTTAGTGTTTGTTTCACGTAACAAGAAAATCTCTCAAATATGTTATCGACGAGATGATACGATAGCTGATTAGCTTTCTTCTGTGATGTGATTTATAATGTTTTTACTGTTTCAAAAAAGAATCAAGATCAGGAGGCAAGCAAATCGGATAGAAATGCGGAATGAGAAACAATTCATTGTTCAGTTATTCAAATATTTTTATTGAAAACAAAAGTAATAAGAAAATATAATTAGAAAAAAAAAAAACATTATTTAAATTAATATAAGTAAAACAAAAAAAAATACCGAATCCAAAAATCTTAGTACAAATGACATGTTTGACAGTCCCTATGTTGTTTTCAGCTTAAGAAAATGAGAGCGATAGACGACATGAGATAGTGTTTCATGAAGCAATCTAATGACGACAGCATATAGCGTTATCGGATGAACGACAACCGTCTGAAAATTATGTGGTGAGAGCCCAGGGCTTACTGAGTCGATAAGTAAGTGCATATCATTTGGATGTGGCAGGTTTTCTTATGCTAACGTGGGGTATAGCTATGGATAAAGATATCGAAAACGATTTCGACTTTCTTACGTGATGAGGACACAAGGTTCATATGGTAAATAGTCTATCTTCCCTTTATCGTCAAATGATGGAACTAGAACCGTTGCCATCAGCTTCATCTGAAGTTAATTCGGGGCATTAAGCAGCAAGGGCTCTCCACACTTTTTACAGTTAATTAAGGTTGAGTAGATTATCGTATTTTAGGTATGTTATATTTTATTTTATTATTGGTACCTAAATGATACAACAAAATTAAAATTAACTTTATTTACTGTAATTATTATAAGCAACCAAAACTATTCTAAATACAACAATCGGATTCCTAAGATGATTACACCTGCGCAGCTGGCCAACGACTGCCCCCAGCAGGTCCAGTGTGTGTCTTCTGATATTGGGAGAGCTTTTACGTAGAAGAGCAGTATGTTTATTAATCGGCAGGTAGCCACAATACCTATAGTCTTAAGAATAATAAACGCATGCAATTTTTTTCAAACGTCACTTAGAATTTAATATTAAATTAGCTTGTGCCTAAGCCTAAGTTAAGTTAGATAAAGGCAAATGGCAAAAGTTTGTAATAATAGAGTAAGGCACTACATTTGATGCAAAATAAGGCAAAATAATGTAAAAGAATGCAAATAAATGCAAATAAATTCATTAACGATTGCATTCAAATGGTGGAGAAAAGAATGCAATCTTTTGAATGCAATGAATGGCGATTGCTTTCTTTTTGTTTAACTCTCAAAATGAAGTCAATAAATGCAATCAAAAAATTGAATTTATTCAATTATTTTTAAAGAATTCCAAAATATTGAACTCGAAAACGATATCGATAAGGGCCACGGAAGATATGGTTACACTAAAAAAGTAGATCAAAGACAAATTAGCTTCTATAAATAACTTGCATGGATATCGCAAGAGTAGTGGGAACCCGCCAATAAGAAAGCATACGGCTCTACTAGGGATCCCTTATAACTATTTCTAAGCTGCAAGGACGAAAAGAATGCATTCCAAAATGATTGCATTCTTTTACAACTCTGGCTAAGCGGTATCTTAGCCAGGTCGTCCAGGCAGTCGCAGAACTGTATTCCCATACAAGATATGCGCAGTTCTTGGAGAGCCGGGCAGTTACATAGAAGGTATCTTACAGATTCTATTTCGGCCTCATCCATGCAGCTTTTACAGTAGTCATTTCAATGGATTCCGTATCTCCTGGGCATGTTTCCTATTGTAGAAAAGTGTCCGGTTATAATACCAATGAGCACATGGATTTGGCTTCTTTCTATTGAAAGTAGAATTTAGATAGATTTCTTCTACAATCGCTGGTATTGCGCCATTGGCCCTCCGCTAAATTAGAAGTGATTCGTCCTATTAGATTTTTAGTTCTGTTGAAGGCCAGAGAGGACTGTCAGTCAGCTAGTATTATATATGTAGTACATGACAGAGTCATGTTTCGCTGTTTCGTTCACTGTTATTCCCACATGTCCGGGTACTTAACGAGTAAAACTGTGTGGTGTGTTATTGCTGTAACTGTAAGTGCCGTGAGGCAGTAGTTCACGCATTTGGAATTCGCGGATGTGGAGTCTAGTGCTTTAAGTGCAACTTGTCTGTCCACACAAATGTGGATTTCGGTTGCTGGTAATTTCCTTTCTGGGACAATGAATTCATAAATGAAGAATAAAACTCTTTGCAATTAGAAGAAACATTTTTTAAATTTCTTAGATATGTTCAAAGTGTTTATGTATTTTTTTATCTAAAGTATTTCATACAATTTTTCAAAAATCATGAGGAAATGTGTTAGGTATTGAACAATAAGCGGAATTTGTTATGGTCGATCACCACTGATGAAACCCTGCTGATCCATTGAGATACTGGTTCTTACTTCATCATAAATATAGTCTTTAACAATTCCTTAACCCTTTGACTACTGAATTTTTTATATGAGACAAAACAGTTATTTCGTAATTTAATATTACTAGTTGTACTTAAAGGAAGACAATTCATTTCTTTTTAGAATTTTTCGTCCTTGAATTAAGCCTACAGGACCTTGGTTACAAATGTGAACATAGGTAGCCAAGTGACAACAGGCTGGTTTTTTCACTCGTATTTACACAATATACAATGTACAAAACGCAACTTCGAACTTACGCTAGAAAACATATCTTATCTGGTTGGATTTATGGGTGAAATAAACAAAACAAAAAACCATCAAAGGATCCTTTAAAAACTCGTTACGAATTTTTCCCAAACTGACAACAAAATCAACCGCTAACTTTGTAATTAAAAATTCTAGAAAGTTCAAATTTGGTATAAGAGAAGAGAATTGATGAATAAAGAGAACTCCATGCATACTACAACTCTTTTAAATCTTTAAATAAAAAAAAAAAAAATTTGAATAGTGTGGTTACAATTGTAACCAATGGTAGTCAAAGGGTTAAACAAAATTGGTATTCATTTCAGTTTTGAAATGGGTCTGCTACCTTTTGTAATAAGACCGATTTCTGTTTTGGACTTTCACTTATCCGGAAAGTCCTTGAGAGAAAGAGACAAATTGAAAAGTCTTGTTATAGAAACTGCAAAACTACAAGAACAATTTTCGAAATTCAAAATCAAAGTTGTCCGGAAATTAATACAATACAATGTCATTGAAATGTTTATGCATCAATCATGCTGGAATGGTGCCTTGCAGCAACCGCAATGGAAATTAGTTCGATTGAAGAACACCAAACAAATGTTCGCGCAGACAACGCTATATACAAAAATATGCATAGGAGTCAATTAGACCCTTTTTCCAAGTTCATGAAGCTAGGTTTGTCTTATCCACCAATCACGTAGCAATTTTTTCAACTTTTGCACATATCAAGTAATCCGATTAATGACCAACATTTAAAGCCATTTATTTCAAATAAAGTCAAACCTGCTATACTGAGATTGGTAGATTAAAACAATAACTTTTTAAAATTGTATGAATGTGTCGAGTCTTTTTGTTTGATATGGAAACATTCAAACCCAATGGTCGAAAAGAAAAGTAATTAGGCCGAACGTCTATTTTAAATAACGGGGTCAGGACACAAATAACAAACATACAATAAGTTCGGGAGGTTGTTAATTAGGTTGATAAGTAATCTGTAGCTAGCTTTTTTATTTTTTGAAAATACATACTCACTAACATTTGGTTCAGTATCTAGTGGCTTTAGGACCAAGGGTCTTATCGTTTATTGTTGGATATTGCATAAAAGGATGTTTTCCTTTATGAGTTGGATGTGAATGCGAGAGCCTTGTCATATAGCTTGACCTTTCAATTGTTACCAAAAGCAATGGGTATGACAAAAAAATCCTCTCGTATCTCACTCGTTACCATTTTCTATAACGCAGGTCCTACCTACAGCAGATATCATTGAAACGAGTATCTGCAGGTTTATATTATAAACCCAATCTACTCTTAATACACAGTCCAACCTGAACCTTCATTTGACTTCACCTCCTTCCTTCAGCAGTACTTTGCGTTCATTACAATTCATACTCTGTGGCTCGTACATTTATTCCTTGAAACCTATAACGTCATATCGCTCTTTATTTACCACCTCTCCCACACTTTCGTCCTTCCTCAAATGTTTCCCTAGATCGCATCGCATTAGCGTCCTTTCGTGTTAATGGTGCATCGTCAGGATTTATTACCACAACGAAATTATTTTCGGAATTTTTTAATTTACCGAATGAGTTACATTTACATTTTATGTGATCCAATTCATTGGATGAATCCCTTTCAGGACAGTTGTAAGGGAGGTAGAATGGGTATGGGGTCTTCTGCTATTATTCTACCTCACATACTGAGCGGCAAATGTGTTATACCGCTGAAGAACGAAGGCAGGAGAGAAAAAAAGGATTGGAGTAGAATTAAATTTTCTACTTTATAGCTCGAGGTGTGGCTTAACTGTAAAGACAAAAAAAAAAACACACGAAAAAAAAAACAGGGCGCGCAACTGCATGAAGTAGGGTTAACCTGCTTGAAATATTGGAAAGGCTAAAAATACCAACGCCACCGAATATTTTCAATACCGCTGCTGGCACATAACTTCTGCTAATTAATTAAAAGTAGGCATACGCACTCATGTGTATGTGTTTGGCTTTTTATATAGTAACCATAACATTAACAGTAAACATTTTCGCATGTTTGTAGTAATAAAATTAACAGCAGTAGGTAGTACCGTAACCGTACGTATCGTTAAATACTCTTAAATTTAATTTAAATTTTCAAGACTTCATTTCATTCTGGGTGTCATCATCGCCTTCTGCCAGGTGAAAAAAATAACCTTTTCGAATATTCATCTGTTAACGTTTCTCCTATTCACAGGATCACAGGTATGAATTCTGAAAAAAGTTTTCTTTCCCACCTAGTACAACCCCTTTGAAATCCTTCACACCCACACCTGTTTTTCTTTATTTTATTTTCACCGAAACGGTATAAGGTATATATACGGTATATGGATACCGATAATAATCCTTCCTCATAAAAAATTCAACCAACATGGCTGTGACTTTGACTTGAAGTCTCTGATGATGCTGATGCTTAACAAACTCAGTGGATCTTGATTCTTGAAAATCATCGTCATCCTTGTATCTCTAATCATCCGTCTCTATATTGTATAGGTGGTAGCCACCCGCGCACCCCTTCACCCCATCTTAGGCAGCGTGCCCTCTTGAAGCTTAGTTAACAGGCTAATCCAAATCCAACGGCATCCAAAAGAGAAAGAAACTCTTTTCGAAGTTATTTGCATATTTAATTTATTAAGATCCGATGTAATTACTCAGCAAGGACGAAGACGACTACGACTAAGACGATGGCGGCGGCGGCGGCAGTGAGGACGAAGGAATGGGTGAGTCCAAACGATTCCTATGAATCCTCGACTCCGACGAGTAAGTTTCACCCCGGAAAGAAGATGATCCATAAAACATTTTCTTCCTGATGTCTTAGAGTCTAAGACTAAACTACGGGGTTACTATACACATATATTCGCGTTCTCTATGTGTGTACTCGTATTTAGTTTGGCAGCTATCCGGCTTTATTTCAACTGGAATGCAGGGCGGCACAAGTCGATTCCTGGATGCCGTGCGGGTTGAAGCATTTTACAAATTTTCAACGATATGCTTGGGAATACCGACATCATAACTCCATCGGTTGCGTTAGGAATTAGCGGGCGGAAGCACTTCCTGTATGCATCCTAGTTCCAGAGTTTTGTAATCTAATTCAAATTGAAGAAAAATTAACTCATATCCTTAGCTTGGGTAAGCGCAGTGCACCAACGATGACGACAAGGACGCCAATGGACTTCTTGCATAAAATGAAATGTAATGAGTGGGTGGTGGCGATGGTGGTTTGTGGATAGTCGTCAACTTTTTGAATTAGTTTTGAAGTAAGAGCGAAGTTCAGATTCAGGCGAAAACTAAGTGAATTGGAAGGATAAATCTTATAAGACGGATGGATGGATAACTAGTGAGACGTTTTGCAAACCAAATTATTCTATCATTTTCGGCATAATTGAAACGTGTGCGTATGTGTGTGGAAATTAATTCCAGTTGAAAGGGCATATAAATACTATTTGTTTTTTGTTTGCTATAAAGTACATATTATCAAAGATTTGTGCAGGTGGTTCGTCAATTTTCTTCGTTATAATGTGTCCCGTAAAAATACTTAAAACTTTTTACTTAAAAATGCGAGTGCTTAAATAGGAGTGGGCCAAGTAATTAAACAATTCTGTAAAACCTTGTAGAGCTTTAAAAGAAAGTGAAGCAAGTTTTTTTTTGTCAATAAGAAAATTAATTTATTCAATTATTACTCAACACAAAAGGATATGCTGACTAAAAGAAAATTGACTAGATGTTCGAAATCATTCTGTATTTGAAAAACACGAAATAATTAAATATTAAAGCATAAAAAAGGCCAAGTAACATGTGATCCTTTTAAAAGTGTAATAAGTGTCCGCATAAAGTATTTAGACAAAAAGCAGGAGACCAGAAAATTGTTGGACAAATCAATTTCGATTTAGGTTTTCCGGATCAAATTGATTAAATTTTCTCTGGCGTGCAACCAGCACATCAGAGTAAGATTGTAATGGAATAGAGTTGGACATTGCTCTGGGATGGGTGCAAGTGCCAACAGGTGTGGATGAAGTTTGCAACTTCTGCCCTAATTTAATCGCCTTAAATTTAAAAAGCATATTTCTGTGGTTAGGAATATAATTTCCAGAGAGGAATATAATTTCCAGAGAATGCCAATTGCAAAAAATGCCAAACAGAAGTCTCAAGATCTTCAAAGTACATTTAACGTATATTTCAATGAATATTTTTATTGTATTTTTTAGATAAATCATTTTTTTTATTTCTTGACATTCAAATACATATTACAATAATTATTGTTACATTAAATAAACAAGGAGAAATAGGGGGAAGTGGGGCACCTTGATACGATTTTCGTTGGGACTCGACAAACAGGCAGCATGATGGAAAAGTTCATTCATAACTCCTATACACAAAGCAGGTTCTAAGCAATGTATAGAAAATTATAGACCTATAGCCAAACTACAAGTTATACCGAAAGTATTCGAATTACTTGTTAAAAAAAAAACGTCTATGAAACTCTTGAAAGCAGTACCTCCATCTTTCAGCATGGATTTGTCAGTGGTAAATCAACTGCAACCAATCTAACAATATTTACGAATTTCTGTGTCAATAGTGTGGAGAGAGGATATCAAGTAGACGCCGTGTATACTGACTTCTCCAAAGCATTTGACAAAGTCAACCACACAGTATTGTTGAAGAAATTAAGAGCTACCGGTATGCATTCAAGTATGTCAAAATTGGTTCCAATATATCTGATAAAATTTTCAATCACGCTGGAGTGCCCCAAGGCAGCCACCTGGGCCCACTCCTATTTCTATTATTTATAAATGACTTACCGCCAAAAATCCAACATTCATCATGTCTCATATATGCTGACGATTTAAAAATATATAAATCAATTAAAACATTGACCGACTGCATCGAACTTCAAAAAGATTTGGACAGATTATTAAACTGGTGCTCACTAAACCGTCTTCATCTGAATATAAATAAATGCTGTGTCCTATCGTTTTCGAGGTCCCTCTGTCCAGTTCTCTTTGAATATACTATTTCGAGTGCTACGCTTCAAAGAGTATACAGCTATAAAGACTTAGGCGTCATATTCGATTCAAATCTAAATTTCAGGATGCACATAGATTATGTAATCTCTAGGGGTAATAGTTTGCTTGGTTATTTGTTCAGGAATTCTAAGGATTTCCGATGTCCGTACACACTGACATCGCTTTTTGTTACCATCGTTCGTCCCATCCTTGAATATTGCTGCATAGTCTGGTCCCCATTTTACAAAAATGCTTCGAACCGTATCGAAAGAATACAGAAAAGGTTTACGAAATATTCACTTCGGAAGCTAAATTGGACATTGCCTCTACCACCTTATGAAACACGATGCAATCTTATATCACTCAAACCTCTTCAAACTAGAAGAATCTGTTTTCTTATCTCATTTGCGAGAGATGTTGTAATTGGACAAATTAATTGTGCTCCCTTATCATATTTGTTTAAGCTTTATTCACCAGCTCGATCCTTAAGACTGAGGGCTTTTTACTTCTTTTCAATACCTTTTCACTCAACAAACTATGGCTGTAATGAGCCAGTCACTAAAGCCTGTTATTACTTTAATAAATATGCCGATATAATTGATCTAAATTGTCCTAAAGAAATATTTAAAAATATTATCATGAACGGAATTGTGTATGATTGAAGGCATTTATACTTATGTACATATATGTATATCTATATTATACTAGGAACATTAGCTCTAAGAAAGTAAATTATACCAATAATTATACTTATAGACTTTAAATAAATAAATAAATAAATAAATAAATATTGACAATATTAGCAAAGTAAAATATTTGATGTATTCAGTGTCCTTACGAATTTACTCTTAGATTCATTAACAAAAAATATAAGGGCCTAATTATTAAGAAATGGAATATTGTATCAAACTGCCCCACTCGCGGGGTACATTGATACATGTCAGGGGCATTTTGATTCAATATAAAATTCAACCAATTTTTAGGTATTTGGTAATTCATGTGAACTTAGGTTTAAATTAGTTCTATTTTTGAAATAAATGCTTTCGCTTTTTAGATAAATCACATAAACGAAATAACTCAAATCAAGGAACTTAGAATATTAAGTATAAAATATAATATATAATATATAATATATATAAATAATCATAACTGTGATTAGCATTTTTAATATTTGAGTATTAAATCAGCGTTTATTTTATTGTCAAATATCTACTTACCTACATAGAAATGTTACAAGGTGATAAATTTATCCTTAAATTAAGGAGAGAATCTGTTCTGCAGGTGCCTTTCTTGACTATCGGACTTGGTAACTTCAGGATGTTAACAGAACCCTCATCTTTAATATCAAAATACATATACAAATACAAAAGTTCCAGTCGGCCTACGGTTCAAGAAAGATACTTAAAAATCATTTCCCTCACTCTCTTCTTTTATTAATATAATTTTCCCAACAAATTGGTTAAAAGGTCGCTTCCTTTTTGAGTTGATTACCTTTATTATAAGATAGCATAATCTCCTTCCTGAAGATCACTGGCTACAGGTGGCGTAGTATTTAGTAGAAGATATGTGGGGCACATTGATACGCATTAAACTACCCCGAGGTTATGTGTATCAATGTGCCCCAACCGGCTTTACAGAAAATAAATATTAAATGCGGTTAAGCCAAACGTTTGATAATGAAATTTTACGTAAATATCAAATTATGAAGGAAATATACCTACTCAACAAATAAGTTCATATGAAATTGTTAGCACAAATATGCTAAAAAAAACCCACTCGAAAGAAACGACAAAAAATTACTTGCGGACATGCG
Source organism: Brachyopa scutellaris (assembly GCA_949775065.1). Classification (NCBI taxonomy): domain Eukaryota; kingdom Metazoa; phylum Arthropoda; class Insecta; order Diptera; family Syrphidae; genus Brachyopa; species Brachyopa scutellaris. Next base: position 64,586,087 of record OX459114.1, on the reverse strand, counting down.
AAACAGATTTATGCTTGATGGGCCCAAAGCGATGACTGAACATGGATGTCAGTCAGATATGTGTTTGCGTTGATAGACATGTTGCGTTGTGTGCATGATTGAGCGACCTCCTGCTTTTAGTTTTCAAATAATTTCGACTGGACATGGACGGGTGTCCCTTAAAGTTTACTTTTCAAAATTAAAAGCATGAATTATACATACCTATTACAAAATATAATAGAAAACGAAAAATTGCACCAGGATATCAGAAGAGAACATTAAAAAGAGATTCAATACTTTCAAGATTGAGACAAAAGAGCCATTTCTTTATAGCATTTTCACTTTAAATTGTTTTTTTTTTTGCAAATTAAATTTGTATTTTTGCACATTGAATTCGTAGTTTTACACTTTGGATTCGTTTTTTTGCAAATTGTATTCAATTCAAATCGATTTTTTTTTCGTTAGACATATGTACACACGTCAAGTACACAAACTCAGTTCCATTATCAGAGCGTAATTTGCTCTGAATGATGACGTGCGAGGGCTCTAATAAAGTTTGATAAATATCCAATAAAAAGTTAAAAGCAGGTTTCGATAATTGATTTAAAGAATTTCCACGCAAACTATAATTGTCTATTTTTCCTAGATTAAGATTTCCTGAACGTAAAAATAATATTTTGAGCACATTATGAAAGTACAAGTGGCGGACTAAAAGAATCTTCAAATTCTTAAACAATGGAAAACTAGGATGCTTCCGGGAAATTTTTTTCGAAATGTGTATTTGAAGTAACAAAAGAGGTGGAATTTTATTGAAGTAAGCTCCTCCCCATGCCCCACCATGTTATCCCATATTGTAATCTTGAATGAAAAATTCCATAATAGATTTTTAACAAAAGTTGGAAAGAGCAAATACTGCGTGTTTAGTTTTGTATCATGTTTAGTTTTTTCTTTATCAGCGTTCAATTTTTCTTGTAATTGTACAAGCGTGGCACCAGACAGGTTTTAGCGAATTCACGCATCTCGTGTTTCGGCGACTGGGTTTCGCACAATTCGTCTGTTCTCACGCTTGCGTTTATTTGTAATCTAATATTAAGTGATGACTCGCAAAAAATTGTAAACCCAATGCAAGGGGTCAACTAGTTATTATGTTTTATCATAAGAATCATTCTTTGTCAAGTTTTAGTGCGGGAAACATCAGCCCCAGAAATAAATAAAATCATTAAATTTAGAATTGTCTTAACAACATTCTTCGCAAAACATTTTGGCGACCGTGACAGGACTAGTTTTTTGTTTGTTTAATTTATTTGTGTCGAGTGTGTGTTAAATAATAGAATGTCGGAACTAGATTCAGCAAATGCAAGTGAAGTGAAAAAATTGGAGTACTACACGACTCAACAAGAGCAGATAGGAGATGAAATCATCCGCATCAGCCGGAATTACGGAAAGGATCCGGAAACCAGAAAAACTCTCGACTATTTGACTGCACGTCGTGCTAGTTTGGATCAAAACTGGGAGAAGTTTGATGAAACGGACAGCAAAATTCGAGAAGGCTTTCCCGACCAGTTGGATCATCCTTACTTCAAGAAGGATTACTTTGAGGCCGTGCGAAGAGTTGCAGAGCGCCTGCGAAGTGATATTCACCGTCGTATAGAACACATACAAGCAATGGAGCGAGTGGACATTGAATCACCCAAACGCATACCACGAGATGATTTAGCAGATGCAGCTGCCGCTTGTGATCCAAAACTAAGCGGGCTTGCAGGAGCGATTCCCAAGGAAAAGGTTAAGACCCTTCCAACGCCAGTGACCCGTCAACTCCCTGAAACACCAGTTCATTCAGAAAAGTACATGTTGCCCTTTCAACCTCGGACAATGGCTCAGTCGGAGAGGCTTCGTCTGCTGATGGACATATTGAAAAAGGCCTTAGAAAAATGCAGTGCAGAATTTCCTCAACGACGAAGTGAAAGTTTTTGCAGAATCAAAGCAAGGTCGATAGAACAAAATTGGACAGAAATCGCACAACTCTACCAACGATTGGAGGACCAGGCCTCCATCGACCAAATTTCACAATATTTTGAAATGCAGGATCGGGTGGAGAGTACCTTGATGGAGCTGTACGAAGAGCTGGAGACCCCGAAACCATCAAAGGTGCCAATGAATTCAGCGATGAAATTGCCGAAAATAGAACTGCCAAAATTCGATGGTAGTTATCTCAACTGGCGGCAATTTTACGATCTCTTCAAGCAGCTAATACACGAACAACCGATTCCACCAGCACAAAAGCTATATTTTCTGCGCGCAAATGTAACCGGCGAGGCGCACAATTTAATACAATATTTTCAAGCCACCGACAGCAACTACGAAGTGGCTTGGAAAACTCTTGTTGACCGCTACGACAATAAAAGACTTTTACTGACAGCCCAATTGACGAGTCTGCTGTCACAAGCTTCCACAGTTGGAACGGCTTCCAGCCTGAGAAAGCTGCACGACACAACGAAGGAAGGAATGCAGGCTATAACGAACCTGGGATACGACACAGAGAACTGGGATCCATTAGTCGTCCATCTCATGTTGCAGAAGTTGGACAAGGAAAGCAGGATTTTATTTGAGCAATCTCTTGAAGATCCTAGAAGCAGCCCAGCAGTTGAGGACTTCCTCAAGTTTGTAGAATCAAGATTTCAGACGCTGGAAGCCATTAACAATCGAGACGAGAGGAGAAAGCCTTCGGTGCTTGTTGCAGCGAATAGTGACAACAGTATCAATTGCACTATGTGTCAATCAGGTAAACACAGAATATACAATTGCTCACAATTTTTATGTCTTTCAGATATTGAACGGGACCAAACAGCACGCAGGCTCCAGCTTTGCAGAAACTGCCTAAAACCGGGTCATTACTCCCAGTCATGCCAGTCCAGAGGTTGCCAAAAATGCCATGGCAAGCACAACACCCTCCTCCATCAGCAACAGCAGCAACAGCGTCAGCAACAACACCATTCGCAGCAGCAACAACACCATCCACAGCAGCAACAACACCATCCGCAGCAGCAACAACAACATGAGCAGCAACAACAACATGAGCAGCAACAACACCATCCGCAGCAGCAACAACACCCTGAAAAGCAACAAAACTATCAGCAGCCACAGCAACATCATGCCCATCCGCAGCAGAAAGTCAACGATCAAGATAATCAATGTGGTAAGCGCTATACAGATAAGAAAATTATAAAACAAGATCAGCCATTGGGCGCATCCGCCAATGCTGCTATAGGTTTAAGAGTTAGAAAACATCATGTCTATCTAGCAACAGCTGTGGTCAATGTCATTACCTCGTACGGGACACGAATTCCGTGTCGGGTACTTTTGGACTCTGGATCACAGCTTCATTTTATAACTTCATCATTTGCACATGAATTAGGGCATAAAAAGCATCGACTGAACATTCCAATCAGCGGTATTGCAGCGCAGGAAAGTAAAACTGAGTTCGCCGTAACCCTAACATTTGAGTCTAGAAATTCTACATACAAAACAACAATTGAAACAAGTATAATTCCTCGAATAAGTGATTACCAACCTAGTCAACAGTTAGACGTATCCTTATTCAGTATTCCTACAGATGTCAAACTAGCCGACCCTCAGTATTCAAAGGCTCAACGTATTGACATGTTAATAGGAGTTGAGATTTTCTTTGATCTACTCTTGCCCGGTGAACTTAAAGTTTCAAACGAACTACCAATACTACGCAACACTAAGTTGGGATGGATTGTAGCTGGAAGTGCTCCAATACCACAAGAAAGTGCGCATTGTCATGTGGTGGCAAATCCATCGCTTTCCTCATTAGAAAAACTCGTAAGGAGTTTTTGGGAGACAGAAGGGCATGAAGCACCCGTTAATACAATGAGCCAAGAGGAACATGAATGCGAGGAGCATTTTAAAATAAATACAAAAATAAGCTCAGAAGGCCAGTTTATAGTAAAATTGCCATTCAAGGGCGATCCTGGATCGCTGCTAGGAGACTCGCGAAAATTAGCAGAAAAACGATTTTTGACATTAGAAAGGAGATTAGATAAGAACAAGGAACTCAAAGAATCCTATGTTAATTTCATGGAAGAGTACGAATCACTGGGACACATGAGTCCAATAACAAAAGATGAGTTACTAGCTGATCATTACATACTTCCTCATCATTGCGTTACTAAGCCTGATAGTTCATCAACAAAACTTCGGGTTGTATTTGACGCTTCTGCGAAAACTTCATCTGGCCGCTCACTCAACGATATTTTAAGGGTTGGTCCAACAGTCCAACCAGACCTTTTTTCGACAATAGTGAATTTTCGAATGCATAAATATGTCTTTACCGCAGATATAAACAAAATGTATAGGCAAATTCTAGTGAGTCCAAAGGACAGAGCAATGCAACTTATTTTATGGAGATCACGCAACGATCTTCCACTACAGATCTATCAATTAAACACAGTAACCTATGGAACTGCTTCAGCTCCTTACTTGGCAACGAGATGCCTTGTTAAATTGGCGGAAGACAACCAGGATATCTTTTATAGGGCGGCATTGGCAGTCAAGAACAACACATACGTAGATGACGTTCTCACCGGAGCAGAAACACTAGAAGATGCTAAGACGTTATTAACGGAAATCAATCAGTTGCTGAATCTGGGGAAGTTTAAGTTACGTAAATTCTGTGCTAATGATTCCGAGATTTTGGAGAAGGTTCCAGAAGAGCATAAAGAAAAACTCGTAACATTTTATCAATCGGAGGTGATTAAAACATTAGGATTGATTTGGGATCCATCTTCAGATGTCTTTCGTTTTAAACTTGACGTCAATAAAGGTGATGATTCAACTGTGTCTAAGAGAACAATTCTAGCAGACCTAGCCCGGCTCTTTGATCCGCTTGGCTTACTCGGCCCTGTTGTAGTACTCGGCAAACTATTTCTACAAGACGTCTGGAAGGCAGAACTATCTTGGGACGAAACTTTGCCTTTAGAAGAAGCTAACAAATGGTTAAATTATCTATCGCAGTTTTCATTGTTGAGCGAATTAAGTATCCCACGCTATGTTTCAACGACTTCGGCAACCACTAGTGAATTGCATGCATTTTCTGATAGCAGTTTAAGTGCATTTGGAGCCTGCGTATCTTTGAGATCAATAGATGAAGATGATCACATTAACTCGCACCTGTTGTGTTCCAAATCGAGAGTTGGACCTCTTAAAACTATAAGCATTGCACGGTTGGAGCTACAAGGCGCGGTTATCATGGTAGAGTTAGTAGACAGGATTTTGAAAATCTTGCCCAAGAAAATAAACAAGGTATGTTATTATACAGATTCCACGACAGTATTGGCTTGGATAAAGTCACCTTCCTATACATGGGAAACATACGTCGCAAATAGAGTAGCAAAAATTCAACATAGTACAGATATTCATCAATGGAATTATATTAAGGGTGAGAGTAATCCAGCTGATTTCTTATCTAGAGGCCTTAATGTATCAACACTACTTAAAGCCACAACCTGGTTTAAAGGCCCGGAATTCCTAAGTCAGGATGTTAAAACTTGGACAACGACAGAATACACTCTGCCGACGACAGTGCAAGAACGACGGAAGAAAAAATCGGTGTTAATTACCTCAAGTTTCCTTAATGGGCTTTTAATTGAATGTGTAAATCACAAAAACTCATTCAATACACTTCAAAAAATCTTTTCCTATTGTTTTAGATTTTATAACAACTGTAGAACATCCAAAGGATTTCGAAATGGAGGTCATTTGACAACAAATGAACTTCAGCAGGGCACACGTTTGATCTTGGTACACACCCAAAGGTGTGCTTTTCCGGAGGATTATCGTAGCTTAGAAAGTGGACTGAGAGTACAAAAAACTTCAAGTATTGCATCCTTATCTCCATACTTTGATAATAAAACAAAACTAATAAGGGTAGGTGGACGATTAAAAAACGCAACTATTACGTTGGATGCTAAACATCAGGTCTTATTGCCAAAAAATAACATTATTACGAAAATGCTTTTAGTCCATTTGCATAACACATATTTGCATACATCGCATAGATCACTGATTGCAATTTCAAGACAACAATACTGGATTTTGAGTGTTAGTAGAATGGCGCGACAAGTAATTGGTAACTGCATCAAGTGTTTTAGATCAAGGCCAATAGCTATACAACAAATAATGGGTAACTTACCCAAGGAAAGAGTTAATTCATCACGACCTTTCTATCATTCAGGCGTTGACTTCTGTGGTCCAGTAAAAACACATCACAAGGTAAGAGGCAAAACTCCGACGAAATCTTATTTGGCTGTATTTGTGTGTTTTTCTACTAAAGCTGTACACATTGAAGTTGTAAGCGACTTATCTTCTGAGGCATTTATTAATTCATTGAAGAGATTTATAGGAAGAAGAGGGGTATGCCATTCGTTATTTTGTGACAACGCGATAAATTTTGTGGGTGCAAATGAATGAAATTTTAGAGCTAAGAAGAGCGTTTGAGTCAGAAAATATACACTCCGCTTTGGAAACGACTTGCCTAACAGAAGGAATTCATTGGAAATATATACCACCACGAGCCCCACATTTCGGAGGACTTTGGGAAGCTGCAGTGAAGTCGACAAAGGGACTGCTGATTCGTTACTTAGGAGAAGCCTCTCTTACTTATGAACAATTGTTAACGGTGGTAATTCAAATAGAAGCAATTTTAAATTCACGGCCACTAACACCTATGACGTCTGATCCCAACGATTTAGAGGCACTTACTCCTGGGCACTTCTTGATTGGAGCCCCACTCACAGCGTTGCCTGAACCAAACATCACCGATCAAAAATTGAACAACATAAGCAAGTTTCGTCAAATACAGCACATTCAGCAACATTTTTGGAAAAGATGGTCAGCTGAATATTTGCACAATTTACAGCAACGGATGAAATGGAAAACTGAATCAAACAACATAGAACCTGGGGCATTAGTTGTCATTAAAGAAGCAAATACTCCACCGATGAGGTGGAAACTAGGACGAGTAACAGAAGTGTTTAAGGGAACCGATGACTTTGTACGGGTAGTTAACGTGAAGACGCAAACGGGTATATATCAACGTGCCGTACATAATCTATGTCCTCTGCCAATAGAACACAAACTGAAAGACGAGAGAATTGAGTCAAAGGACATCGATAACAACACAACTAACGAAACCGAAAGTCTACCGAGCAACACCGGAAATATTCGAAGAAAGAAACGACCCAAGGCTGCATGGTTATCTACGGTGCTTATAGTTCTATTAGTAGGTCCAATACTGCAAGCAAAGGCGAATGATGAGATTACAATGAACAAATTAGACAATACTGTCGGCATCTACTTTGAGGATATAGGAAGGCTTCGTTTAACAAATACCGTTTGGAACATATACATCTACTACAACCTAACAACCTACTGGCAGGAATTCAGCCAAATTAAATCCTTTTACAGCCAACTCGAAGACATTTGTGCAACGGAGTCAGCTCATTACCCACATTGCATGCCAACGGTAGGAACGATGCGACACAGAATTGAGGCGATGGAGCACAATAATGATCTTCTTTATAGCTTTCATGGTCCTAAAAATGACAAGGTTAGACTTGCAAGATCTCCATTCGACATAGTTGGCACGTTAGCTCACAGCTTGTTTGGCGTTTTAGACCAGGAAGATGCCAAGCGCATAGAGACTCAGATATCGAGCGTACAAGAAAATGAACAACACATGGCAGAGCTTTTACGAAAACAAAGCTCCATAGCGGATTCTACATCAAATATCCTAAGACGAAATGCAGCCGAAATAAAGAAGCAGTTTGAGGCCCTCAACATTTTCTTGGCAAAGTCACTTTTCTACTTGCAGGAAAAACAAGCGTCTATTGAACGTAGGCAAAATCTAGATTCGTTGACCTCGTTTTTGCTTCTGATCATCACGAATTTTGAGAGAACTCAAGACAACCTGTTAGATGTGCTGCTCGACATTAACCACGCAAAAATTAATCCGCAATTGATAACTCCGAAGCAATTTAACGAACAACTTCAGATGATAAGGAACAGCTTGCCCCCAACCTTAAGCTTAGCAAAAGGTTCGATCGTGGACATGTACAGAATGGCAACTGTTAAAGGTCGCAGTCTTAACGATTCCATAATATTTGAAATGTTGTTACCACTAACCGATATAGAAGAGTTTCAATTGTTCAATTTAATCTCAGTTCCAATAGTCCATAAAAACATAAGTCATTGGGTTTCACTATCGGCGCCATATCTAGCGGTCTCATTAGCAAGGGACAAATATTTCAAGCTGACGGATATAGAACTTTCCTCATGTAAATCACTGCTACCCAAAATGTATCTCTGTACACAATTTCACCCAACTAGTGTACACCGAGGTCTGTCAAGCGGATGCGAAATGACTCTCCTGAATCATAACCAAGATGCTTTGTCGGAATGCCATTTCACCGAATCATCAATAGGAGATCAATGGATACGCCTAAAGGAATCCAATGGCTGGATTTTCTCCGTCACTGCTGCCACAACCGGTCATCTTATATGCCAAGGTAGCACCAATAGCATCACCATTGTCGGAAATGGCATCATAGAATTTCACGATATTTGTGTCTTGAGATTGCCAACTAAAATTATCAACGGACGTAGCAGCTATAACACTTCGGTCAAACAATCATTTATTCCTAGTGTAAACATCAGTAGCTGGATGTTCAGTCGAAGCTCGACGACGGAAGTGTTAGTTCCACCCGAGGTAAATGATATTGATAAGATTCAGCTAGCTGATTTAAAAAGCAAGGTTGAAGACTATGTAAGCTCATCTAAGGCGCTTTCCAATAATCTAAGCGTAAACGCTCACGATTATCACCACTATGGGATCAGTTATATTCTCCTCGCTGGCATGATAGGGATAATGATCGCGTATTGGCACAAGCAGAGGCGATCAAAGCCAATCCCACAACCAAGATCGTCACGTTTCAGAGTAGACGATGTTTAATACAATAGTTAATTAGTATATTTTAAGTTTAGAGAGTTAAGAACCCTCAAGAAGGGGGAGTATGTTTAGTTTTGTATCATGTTTAGTTTTTTCTTTATCAGCGTTCAATTTTTCTTGTAATTGTACAAGCGTGGCACCAGACAGGTTTTAGCGAATTCACGCATCTCGTGTTTCGGCGACTGGGTCTCGCACAATTCGTCTGTTCTCACGCTTGCGTTTATTTGTAATCTAATATTAAGTGATGACTCGCAAAAAATTGTAAACCCAATGCAAGGGGTCAACTAGTTATTATGTTTTATCATAAGAATCATTCTTTGTCAAGTTTTAGTGCGGGAAACATCAGCCCCAGAAATAAATAAAATCATTAAATTTAGAATTGTCTTAACAACATTCTTCGCAAAACACTGCGCAGAAAATAGAACTTTCTAAGAGTGCCACTAAAATAATTTCCCAAAATTTCTGTATGTCTTCTAAAGCTCATTAGTTAGTCAATTGTGGGTGGCCGTGGCATAGAGGTAGTCGCTGTCGCTTGTCGCGCTGAAGGTTCACGGTTCGAATCCAGATGTCGCCGAAACATTTATTTCTCACGAAATAAAAATTATGTTGATCAGTTTCAGAAGAACAACTAGCCCCTACTCTTACTAGATTAACAAAGTTGCGCAAGAATCCAAACTCTGTGGAGGAAAAAGAGAAATCATTTAAACACGCATAAGCAAGTACATGCACTGATTTATTCACCGCGAATGCTTCTATAAAAATAATTTATTAATTTTACATAATCCGCAAGGTCAAGCAACGCGGAACACATGCTGAAGAAGTTCATGCTTGCTTGAAGAGATCATATTTATGGACGGAGATTGAGAAGCTTTCGCTTTCTATAAGTATGCATGCTCAGCTTTTCGGAGATAACAACTTAAGTGCATTTTTATATTTCACTTCAAGTTGAACATGGAGCCATCCCAGTAATCAAAGGAGAAATATCGATTGAAAATAATAACCAATGCACAAATATTAATATTGTTTTGCAATGAATATTTAAAAAGTTGCCGAAGTTCATCTTCGACCGCCATGCTTTTCACACGGACAATCATATGTCGCATGGCAGTTGCAGTATAGCAATTCGTATGTAGTATGTACCCAATGTACCCAATAAAAACACGATAAATGGAGTGTACAAGAGGCCCTCAAACTAACTTTTTTTTTTAGGACTAGAATTTTTTTGTTTACATACGCTAAACGAAATATTAATACCGTTATATTGTTTAAACACAGTGCGAGCACATGAAGAACAAGAACGAGAGACAGACAGATCGGCGAAGTGATAGGAAACTCAAATGTTGGGTTTCAGCCAATTCTATGGGTGGTGTCTAGGATAACTGGAGAGTTGTGTAGTATTGAAAGTTTTGCCATTGCTTATGATTCACAGAATTTTTTTCCAGATGTTTCCTATTATTGGTAAGTGCGATCAATTTCTTCAGCCATACCATCCTACTGCCAGTGTTATGCTTCTTCTAACTTCTTGCAAAATCTTACAATGTAAAAAATGTAAATATGTTTAAATTAAAAAATAATTGACTATTGATCATCTATTTCATAATAAACACTAAGTAAATTTTAACCGTACTTAAAAAATTCGCGAATGAAGCCACGGACGAAGCTAGTATGTACCTATGTATATTATGCAGGGTGATTGATGAGACGTGGGCACCGTAGCGCAAATGGTTAGTGCGTCGGACTACTGAGCCAGCGGTCTTGGGTTCGAATCCCGCCGCAAACACCTAAAATAAAAAGTTTTTCACAGTGCCCACCTCTTCCGAATGTCTGACAAGCGTTCAAGAGTATCATTTGTCATGTAAAGCTTCCCAACTCGCCGTTCGGAGTCGGCAGAAAACTGTAGGTCCCTTCCATTCGTGCAAAAATATAACGCGCACACACAAATGGTAGCGGGAAGCTAGGCTTGGTTCTAGCTAGAACTGCTGAAGCCAAATATTTATTTATTTTTTTTATTGATGAGACGTGCTACTAAAAGAAAACGTAATGACTTTTTCTATGCAATCAATCTGTTCCATTTTTGGTTTCTTTTACCGACTGGTGTTTAACCCGTTTCGGCCCAAATGGTATACATTTTTTTTTACTGTTTTCAATCGTTTGCTTTTTAGTGAGTCAATCAACCAAAGCTTTCTAAGAAACATATTCAATCGTAATTTTTCCTGCCCTTTCCGAGTCCGGGGACAGAATTGTTCTATCTGCCGCCATTTTTGAAATATGGCGGCTGAAAGCAGAAGAAAGGTGAAATTTCAATTGTTTTTTTTCCAAACAATCGTAAATTTTAAAATAAGCCACCTACGATAGGAGGCTAATACTTCGTATCTGGTGGCATAATTGATTTTTTCAAAATATAGGACCGATAAAGTAAGGAAATTCGATATGGCGTATGCAAGATTTAAGATGGCGGCCATAAATGACGATTTTTACAAAGTGAACCGATTTGGACCAAGTTTGGTATAAATGGGTTTTTGGGGTCGCTGATCACGAATCTGAAGTCAGATTTACAAAATCCAAGATCTGTTATATCCTATTTTTAGAATAGAATCTTTTGCGGCATTCCTCCGAGCAGATGGAGTGAGATGAGGCCAGTTTACTCTTTTGCCGAACGTAGGGTAGTCACAAGAAAGTTTTATCACCGAGATTCTTCAGTAACGATACAGGATACAATTGCTGCTGTGGCTGCTGACATACAAACCAATCCTAGCAGACAATTCTCCACAAAGATTTGAGTTCATTTCCCTATAACTTTCAAATTACAAACAAATTGAGCACAGCAGACTTGTCGATTCGCTTGGAATTGCACTGAGCGTCACCTAGCGCGGAGGCAATTTGAAATCAGTAATTTTTAACCTTCCGTCCTCCTACTCGGGTGTAAGATACCCCACCGAAAATTTAAAACGAGGCCGTTTCTATTTGAATTTTGTTTTGGCCACGTCATATGCATATAAATTCAGTTTAACATTTTCTGCAGTAGTATGCGGTGTTTTCGCGCAATTTGAATTAATGTTCAGTATTTTATTTTGCTTCGAAAGTTCCTATGGGGTATCATACACTCCAGTGTGCAGTTTGCGTAAGTATTTTTTACAATTTGTACATAGGGATTTTTAAGTACAGTAACTTCGTTTTTAGTAGTTTATACAGCATTTGAATAAAAAAATAAAAATACATTGATCTAGCTAGTGTGAGATTTGTTTATTCATTACAAACAAGTTTTTTTAGGAATCAGCAACGCATATAGCGTTGCATGAATTCTAGCACACTGCGAACAATAGTTTGCAACAAAAAATGCGTACAATTTTGCACATGTGTTCTAGAATACTATTTCGAAAAACACATGTAATTTTTTTTATTATTAGTATTTTTTTTTTGTTTATTAGTATCTAAAAAAAAAATCTACTTTTTTATGATTTTTTCGTCCATTTATTTTTTAAATAACTTTTTTTTTTATAAAAATGTTTTTTTTTTGCTATGTAAGTAGAATATTAAAAACTATTTGGATGTCCTGAAAAGATGAAAAACGAATAAATAATTAATTTAATGAAAAAACATATTTTCTTTTAATATTTATGATTGGGGTATGTCACACCCTAGATGGAGCAACGTGTAAGTAAAACATAGTTGGAGGACGTAGGGTTAAAAACCATTAAAGGAACATAACACAAATTAATAATCTTTAAACTAAACTAAAAAAAAATAAATTATTATGAATAGAAATAAAAGCTTCATTCATCAGCAACGAAACTTAATTTCATGCCAATATCAAATCCAAATTGAAGTATGTAAAGTGTATGCATAAAATAATATGCGTTGAAGAGATATACCCTTATTTAAGACCGCTCCAATTTGAAACGCTATTTTAGTAAATTAATGTACTCTACTATGCATAAACCATTCTTGCATAAAAACTACTACGGCCACTTCTATAACGTATTCAAGACATGAATGAAATTCCCTTTTCCAGTCTTATGTCAATGTCAAAGAATTTCCTTAATTGTATGAAAAAAAAGAGAAAAACTGCACAGCACATCCTCTCCTCTTTACAGATAACGACAATGACAAGAAGAAACTTATAACTTGCACTTGCGAATTCCAAACGACATCGAGGATATATCGACTTTTTTTTCTTAAAGGACGAAAATGACACAATTCACTATTAATCGCTCTCAAGGATAATATTTATTCTAATCGTGCCTCGCGCGAATCCACTGATTGAGTTCACTTCTTCCAATCGACATGGAAGAAGAAAAGTATCTTTTTGTCATCTGTACGGTCCCATTATTCTCTTGTGCGGCGCGCCGTTTTTTGCTTTTTTATCACCACTCTGTAGTATCCAGTAAATTATGGCCAAGTCCTCGGGATCGATAGACTTACTATATCCTTTAATAGAACAAACATTTAAATGTCTCAATTTCCTTTAGATTTAATCATTTTCCTCTTCGTCGTCTGTTCGATTAATCTATATGAAAGTAGCTAGGTAGATACTCGGATACTCATAGCGGTAGTCCTTTGGGAAAGGACTCTAGTCATTTTTTTCTCCCATCCGATTTTAGTTTCATATTTTTAAGAAGATTCAATAGTGACGATGAAAGAAGAGAAGAATTTGGAAACTAGTTCACTTTTTTCTATCACAGCGTCGAACCAGAAGCGATAGAGTCGCAGTTGATTCTTCGACAGGGGCGACGACGACGACAACGATTTAAAAAAGGACATCTTCCCGATATTATTTTTTATCGTTTCTCGTTCCGGCTTTCTTCGATGAAGAAATTTTAATTGAATTTCATGTTTTCCTTTTCGGCTGGGTGGGTCCCTTTTTAGCACTGCCACTGCCATTGCCATCCATTCGTCGAATCTCTCGCCGCTTTCTGCAATTGTATCCCTTTGTGAGTTCGGTTCAATCGTTAGAAAATCTCTCTCCTCGTTAGATATTTATTGCTGGGTTGTAACGATATTCTTTTTTTTTTTTTTGCCTTTATATCGTTTTCTTTCGTTACTGGCTCTTAACTATATTACTAAGGGATACATTCTTAAAATTAAATGAGAAAAACGTAACAATACCAGGCGGGCATGACAACGCCAACGTTGACAGAGTAATGTTTTGGCACAAAGGATCAACTGACAGTTGTTGTTTTGCTGTTGATTTTTTGGGTTGAATTCGGTTTTTTTTTATAGTACATTCATGGTGAATTTAATTTTCATAAGTGATTTTGGGTTTCGTTTTCTGTGGGCGAAGAGGATTAAAAGTCACCTCTGATTGTCCAGTCAAGATAATAGACCGTTAGATCAAATTGAATCGATTTCTTTGGTATTTTTCGCATTTTCAAAAGGTTTTGATGAATTTTCTAAACATCCTCTTCCCCCAATAGTTGTCTGTATGCTATAGCTGTCCGAAGAACCCTTTCAAATTTAATGGATTCATCCTATCAGCAGGCCTTTGAAGATGAGTAAGGAAAGTGCATTTTGTAGAGTTGGAAACGTTTTCTTATTGAGACTTGAGCAAATTAAATGGAATCCTTACAGAGGTATAGAGGGCTATAGATTAAATAAAATAGAAACGTTGTGCATTGAACAACATAACATAAACTCTTAGCAATTCAACGGAGTAAAATGCTTATATGGAGAGCTAGCTTGGTGTATTTTGTTGAAGCAGTTGAGTATAGAGACGGCCACAGACTCTGGGGCACGTGAAAAAGCGAAACGTGAACGAATTCCAGTTTTTTCTTTTTATTTTGTTGAACGTCACTAATCTAGAACATTTCCTTTTTTAATATGTAGCTAAGATCTATTTTAAGATAAAATAAGTTGAGCCCTATGTTTTTTTACAGGCAGTTCCCGTTCGGTGCTCTTACCCTCAAATATAAACTAAACACACTAGGGATCCGTTCCTTATACATACAATGTTACCTAGTGAAAATGTACCAAATTAATATTCCCTGCGCTTTCTCCAGGAAAGTAGAAAAAAATTGGAAATAATTCAGGATCCGTTTATCGAATAGAGCACATGTACAGTACATACAGACATACATACATATGTATACATACGTATGGATGTCAGAGAAAAGAAAGACTGGGTGGTAACGATAAGAGAAATGTATTTACTACATTACATATTAACTATAAAGATCTTGTCATACTCTTTTCATTTGACCGAAACCATGTTCTAAACATCTATCATTCAAATGTTATTTTAGCTCAAGAAGCCGTTTAACATGAGTATACACAACACATCCACAATTTGGCACACCCTGCCAAAATTCACGCAAGAAGTAATTTTGATAGGAAACACAGGTTTTTAATCAAAAATTGAATTGATTCATAGTTTACAGTGTATATGGTTGTGTATGAAATAACATATCGGATAGGTAAATGGCCTACACGGCTTTGCTGGTACATATGCACTCTTTTGTCGAAATATTCAATGACAATTTTGAAAAATGATTCTGATCACCAAAATAGGAAATCACATGACTAGGAAATAACTCGTGAAATTGAAATCACATATCGTCCATGTCCCTATCTTGAAATTTAGGTACCAAACAGTGACACGTTGTGTATGCATTTGTTCCTCAACAATCACTCGGAAATTTTCGGAACTCCAAATTTGACAATTTTGACGATGAACATAGCCATCAAGATGAAAATGTGCCTCTCATTGCTGAAGATGATTTTTTTGAAAAAGCTGTCAAACGTTCATTATTATTAAAATAATGCCCAAAAATAAAAACGCATTGTGTTTTTCGCATTTTTAATAACGCTGAACTGTCAGATGAGTGAGCACCGTGTCGTAGTGGTAAGTGCGTTGGAATACTACGCAATGCTTCCCAGGTTCAAATCCAGCCCGGGTTCAACTCCTTAAAGTTTTTTCACGGTGCCACCTCTTTCGAATGTCTGACAAACAATCAAAGAGCATCATTTGTCAATGAGCTTCTCAGCTCGCCGTTTGGATTCGGCAAATAACTGTAGGTCCCTTTCTTTCGTGCAAAAATATAACACGCTCACACAAATGGTTGCGAGAAGCAGGCCCAGGTTTAGCGCCACCTAAAGAAAGATTATTATGTTAGGTTGGGTTGGGTTATGTTAGAAAGGGGTTGTGAGGCTGAGCCATCACAAAAACACTAGACACCATAATGGGCCCATCGCGATTCCCTGGGACCATCGTATGATGTACCAAAACCGAAACACTTCCATCAAAACATTTAATTTCCCTACAGAATTTTAGAGTTCTATTGTGGCCAGTTTGGCCAGCCTCCGCCAGCCTGACAATTACAGAGGATATGTTCTATATCCTCCGATGTTCCTATGTCGTTGCTATATCTGCATTCGTCCGTGTTTGAAAGTCGTTTGGCATGTTTCCTTAAGAGACAGTGCCCGGAGAGTATTCCTACTAGAGTTCTCAGCTTTGCCCTATTTAGTCCAAGGATAACCTTGGTTCTTTTACGGTCTTAAGAGTGCCGATCGATCACTAGGTGTTTTTCCTATGCATGTATCAGCAAATGTTTTAATTTTTTTTATTGGCAAATTGCAAGAAGACTTTGCACACAGCGAGTCACCGTTGGGTGCGCAACATCTGGTAATCATATCATCGGCCCATATAGTTTTGATGATAACGAAGGACAAGATATGCCCGTTAATGGTGACCGCTTCCGTCGAATGATCCTACATTTTTTTTGTTGCCTAGACTATGTAATGGTCAGGCAATGTGGTTCCAGCAAGATCAGGCCACAGTCCATACTGCTCGAATAATAATAGACCAACCAACCAAGTGAACTTTTGTTAAAACCATGTATATTATGTATATGTATGTAATGTATGTATGTAGTGTATGTACACACTGTGCTAAAAAAAAACATTATATAGATGACTGCACAGCAATCCGTTTTTGTATTTGCCGTCCGTCGATACTTTGAAAGCGCACATTTAAATCTTTTATTTTTATCATTGTGGTATCCAATCCGAAACGAGGCGAGGGTTCTCTACTCACTCAGTGTATTTCTGATTCTGCTTTCGAATGAAGTTGCAAACTAAACGCTCTTGCTGAACCGTTTAATTGCAAGGAACCCAGCTAAAATAAAACCAAAAAAAAAACGTAGAAACTCAAGAACCACGCATTTACTTCGTAACTTTGCTCAACTTACAACAATCACAGAAATACTACCAATTGGCTTAGAAAACGTTCCAGTTTCGTCATGAAACTAAATCTTCGCCCTCTGGCCCACCCCCTAATAGTGCTTTTTCTGCACTCGAAGCTTTGTACATCGCTTTTCGCTTCCACTTGAAGGAGACGACAGAACCAGGAAAGAAAGTCAAAATAAACAAAATGTTGCCGGAATATATAATGCGCCGGAGCTCCACAAAGCAACTTGCAACACTTTCTAATTATCACCGTCCAGATTCAATGCACAGTTGCCACATACACGCAGCGAGTTTCTTTGCGAACGTTTGTTAGCTTTGACTGCAAATATCCTTTTAGGAAACACCACCCCACATACTACACAGACAGGACAGCGAGCATAGCAATGGGGATTCGGCAGAACACCACACCGCGCGCCGGCCGTCTCCATGCGGATACATTGTTTATGTTTGCATCCCAATCGCACTGCCACCGTGCTTGCCATTCGCAATTATACCGCGCCGTGGATAGCCGAAGAAAAAATGATGGTTGCTTCGGTTTGGTTGTTGTTTCCTTTGTACCAGTGCCAGTGCCAATGCCACTGAACTCAAACTCTCTTCGACTTTGGCGCGGCACAAGGACTCGAAGGAGTTTTGGATGTTTCTTACGTTAGATTTTTTTTCCTTTTTTGCCTCCTTATTTTAACTGACTTTATTCGTTTGGTATACCTACAGTTGGCTGTTGACTATTGTTGTTGACTTTGACAAAAGTAAAGTGCCAACATAGTCTTGCAGCAGGAGTCGCAATGAATAAAACATTAGACACCGAGTGTTAGGAGTTGATGTTTCCTCTTTTTGCAAAGGAAGTGATTTAACGGTGTCGAACCATAACACAAAAAGGTAGACAACGCAACGTACCAGTTACGTGTATAGTGTTCCAAATGTAGACGATAGGAATTGATGCACAGCATTATCGAAAATAGGTTCCGTCTCGGACTATTTATTGTAATCAAACGAAATTAGGCGCTTACTGTATTTTGGATTCTTTGAGCTTTGCCTACTAAAGTATAGTTTTCTTTTTTTTTTTTTTGTTTCAGTCAATATTTATTTATGTAATGTTCAAAGTGGCAATAGTCTTTTAGATCAATTTTAGAACTTAAAATAGTTATAACATAATAAACTGATTTTCTCAGCGGCAAATCTGTTGCGTTGAATCGTCTCTGCAGGCCGATTGCTATTATCTATTTGTATCGATGTGGCTCGTCATTTGGGAGAATTGCTTTATTTCCTTCATCTCTACATTGACAGTTTGTGCATTAAAGTCGTGGTATGATAATCAGAGTATGTCAAGGTACTTCTAACAATTTTAGATGGTCCCCAATAACAAGATGGGAAGGCCCATAAACCTATCATTTTTAACCAGTAACCTGTAACATAATCGTGTTACAGCGGCAAAATATTTCACATCTGTATAATTAAATATGAATGACCAAAAATACAGCTTACGTCAAGTGTAAGGAAATATCTAGAATAGTGCTTCGCGTTTAATGAAAGTGGGTCAGGTGGGCAGGGGCAGCTCATATACATTAGAACATCATTAGCATAGATTTGTGAGGAGCGGTTTCCTATGATGGATAGAAGTTAATTTGCATATGGATGAGAACAATAGTATAGAACCTTGTGAGACACCACTTACAGTTGGAAGAAAATTGGAGAAATTGCCATTTAACTGAACTGCTTGCATTCTATTTGTTAAGTGGGATGAAAGTCGCTTTTTATATAAAACTAGCTGTCCCGCCCGGCTTCGCCCGTGTATTAAAACAGTCGTGTTACTTATTAGGTAAAACGCTGCTCTTGTTATGTGGTTTTGTGTAGAAATAACGCGGGCCAAATCCGACATTTTAATTTTTAATTTAACTCCCAGTCGTTGTTTAACCCTTCCCCGTATGTTACGCGATGAGTTTGAGTTAAATATGTATAGTCGTTCGGGGCAAGATTGCGCATTTTGGACTTCGGACTTAAATTCTGGAAAATTTACAACAGGTAACAAACAAAAGAGCCTATTATTTGGTAGCTTAGCTCTATACTTTAGGAACAAATTTATACAAAAATATATATTTTTTTTTTAATGTTTCATATGTTTTGATCAAAAAACAAAAGTAAGTCAAGTTACGCACTCTTGCCCCGAAGTCAGGGTAAGAGTGCGCAGAGGTATGGGTAAGAGTGTGCAACCATTTTAAGTCACAATGTTCGTATTTTGAAAGATTTGAAACTGTGCTTTCACTCAAACTAAATTCTTCGGCAGGCTTCCATGGGCTGCTTCCATTTTAAATCAGCTCCCTAGCCTCGCAGATTTGCTTTTGGGTCATCAATTTCTTTTCCGTTTGTTTTTATTAGAT
This sequence comes from Brachyopa scutellaris, assembly GCA_949775065.1. NCBI lineage: Eukaryota > Metazoa > Arthropoda > Insecta > Diptera > Syrphidae > Brachyopa > Brachyopa scutellaris. Next base: position 64,566,524 of record OX459114.1, on the reverse strand, counting down.
ATACGACGTTTATTTCAGGACCAACCAAAACAGACAGATAGAGGTACAACCTACCACCTACGACTATGATGCAGAACGTAATAGCCCAAAAATTGTTATTATCCTAATTGTATTCTAATAAGCATATAAAAAGTCGAACACTGGGTAAGAAAGCACTGCGCACTCTTACACACAGAACGACTGCGCACTCTTTTTTTTATTTCATTGTATTGAAAATCTAAGAAGGATTAATATTATCCACTAAAATTGTATCCTAAATCAAACACACATATAGGTACACTGTTTACTGTATACGGGAACAGAATTATTGTTCTATCTGCCACAATTTTTGAAATATGGCAGCTGAAAGCAGAAAAAATGTGAAATGTTAGTTGTTTTTTTTTTCCAAACAATCGTAAATTTTAACATAGGCTACCACCGATAGGAGGCTAATACTTCGTATCTGGTGGCAGAACAGGGCCTGTCAAATGCATCGGAAAAATCAAGCAGCATCAACAATTTTACTTTATCTCCACCTAATGCCTTTCTTATATCATCATTCATCAGTAACACTTAAAATGGCCGTACAAATTACCTATTTGATGACGATTTTAATTATACAAGTTTTGATACATAGTCACAATAAGCAAACTGTTTCAAGAATGACAAACAACATCCTGCTCCTCCTCAAAAGCGATGTATCTTTGGAGGCTACAAACGATGCAAAAAATAACAGAATAAAATTATAGAGTCTTTTCAACTGTGGTGTAGTGGTAAGTGCGTTCGACTACTATGCAATGCTGCCCGGGTTCAATCCCAGCAAAACATCTAAACGTTTTTTAACGGAGCCACCTCTTTCGAATGTCTGACAAGTATTCAAAGAGTATCATATGTCACGAGTAGGAAGCTTCACCGTTCGGAGTCGCAAAAAAAACTGTAGGCTCCTTCCATTCGTGCAAAACTATACGCACACTCAAATGGTTGAGAGAAATAAGCCCTGGTTCACCCCGAACTGTAGAGCCACCCAAAGAAAAAGAAGTCTTTTGAACCTAACTTGTCTTTACCGACAAAATCTGGATATTTCTATGATCAATTCAAAGGTATTTTGAAAATTTCATTCCGGTATCATCTGATGCAGAAACCAAGCATTACATTCCCGATTTAAGGGATTTTCATTGTCTTCCGTATAAAATGCAATTTAGTCAGTAGTTTCCAGCACCTGTTTTAGTATATAGGATCCACAACTGGATAATTAATAAAAAAGCACAGACGCACTAGAAATTAAAAAAAAAAAACTCCGTAGCACTGCAAACAACAGGGGACCTGATAATTGGCCAATTTATGCAGATACTCCGACGAAAAAAAGGAAACAAAAAAAACACGTTTTTAGACCTGCTAAAAAAAGATTTATTGCTTGTTTAGGGATTTATTTATTTAGAGACTTTGTACACTAAGTTTAGCCTGACCTTTGACTGATTCGTCTGGTGACACAAACTTTTGTGGAGATATTCCATCGAATGATTTGAAAAACAACACAAAGCACTTACTCCACGATGATGTCTCAAAGAAAAATAACCTGATACTCACTTATGTTAAATGACATTGGCTGTTTTCTTTTTTTCTGAAAATCGTTACATCATCCCCAATCCAACTTTAATGTAAAATGGCGTTCGATACGAACTAAAAGCACTGCCAAACAAAAAAGAGAAAAAATTGCCACGAACTTGAAATGTTTTATAACTTGAATATACTTTTAGTGTTCCCTGTACCCAAAAACGGAACAGTATTGGAATCAATTCGGTGTCTGTCCGTCACAGGCCCTTTTCTCAGAGACCATTTTTCACGTAGACTATTGAAATTTGGAAAAGTTGTAGCAATTAGTGGTTCAAACACAGACCTGACTTTAAAAAGTTGAATTTCGGCTTTGGGGGGCTATCTTTGGGGGGGATAAATACTTACTTACTTACTTAAGTGACGCTACAGTCGGAGGTCGACCAAGGCCTCAACCAATAACTCCTTCCAGTTAGCCCGGTCCTTTGCTAGCTGCCTCCAGTTGCGCACTCCAGGTTGGCTGAGATCTTGTTCCACTTGTGCGCGCCACATTAGGCGAGGTCGTCCTCTGCTGCGCTGACCCTCCGGGTTAGAATCAAATATTCGAGCGTTGATGTTGTAACGGAAGTTGTCCCTACCTTACAAAGTGCGGTGTAATTACAGTCCCATCGATCTCTAGGATTACAGGATTTCCTACAGAAATCGATGGGTTGTAAGGTAGGTTGTCCTGACAGCGAAGTGCGAGCAGGCATGCTTGCATACGCGCGAAACTAGCTCGACGGAGGCGTGGGTTCTTACACTTACTGCCGGACGACCGCACATTTATTACATGCCTTTATTGAAATGTATTATAGACTTGGAACCACGAAACTAGAATAATCACGAACCGTTTCTTGAATTGACGTTTATATGAATATCGCGAATGAAATACAAACAACAAAAAAATATCTGAAAAACTTTGGGAAACCTAAGATGGAAATGGCTTCCCTAGCATGACCCTCCCACAGCCTATCACCCTTACAGGAGTGAAGACCATCCTTGGCTAACGCGTCGCTAAATTATGCGATAGCCCCTAGTCCGAAGACGAGTAATTCCTTAGGAATCACTCATTTTACACCGATGCACCACATGCACTGCACTTCCCAATAGCACTAACGAACTTCTCACTTAAAATTCATAATGAAGTATTTTAGAAATAAAAGAGTAAATCTGCATTCCGATTCAGGTTAAAGATACAAATAGTTTTATTAAAATTAGAAATCCTTTACTATAAAGCTAAACGTCTTTTATATCTACTTTATATGGATTGTAAATTGAATAATTTTTAATCAAAAACCAAACACGATTCTAAAATTACGAAATTACAATTATTGGAATATTCATTTAAGCTTGTTTGTTTTCTTAATCGTCTCAAATCAAAAATTAAAAAAAAAAGGCCGTATAATATATATGTATTAATAAAGGGTGATTTTTTAAGAGGTTGAGAACTTTTTTTAAAAAAAAAACACAAAAAATTCGAAAAAATTAATGAAATATTTATTTGAATCGATAGTTTGAACCTTGCAATTTAATGTTTAAAGATAATTTCATGCAAATGTTGACCGCGGCTGCGTCTCAGGTAGCCCATCCGCTGAGTCCAATTTTGGCATACTCTTTCACACATATCGGCCGGTATCTCACGAATGAATGCATGGATGTTGGCTTCCAGTGCGTCAATCGAAGCGGGCTTGTCCCTATAGACATTAGCCTTGACATACCCCCACAAAAAATAATCTAATGGTGTCAAATCGCACGATCTAGGCGGCCAATTGACCGGCCCGAAACGTGAAATTAACTGTTCACCAAACTCGCCTCGCAATTGCGCCATTGTTTCGCGTGCTGTGTGGCATGTGGCACCGTCTTGTTGAAACCACATATCATGCAAGTCAAGAACTTCCATTTCGGGCAAAAAAAAGTTTGTTATCATCGCTCGGTAGCGTTCACCATTGACAGTAACGGCGCCGAATCGACATTTCGCGGTCTTCTGTCACACTAGCTGATACGGCCGCAATATTTTCTTCACTACGCACAGTACGTAAACGTGTTGGTGGTTTAATGTCCACCAAAGTAAATTTGGTGCGAAATTTGGTCACAATCTTCCGAATAGACTGCTCAGAAGGTCGAGAATGCCGATCATAAAATGGAAGCAGCGCGCGATGAACATTTCGAACCGAGCACGAATTTTGATAGTAAAATTCAATAATTTGCAAGCGTTGTTCATTTGTAAGACGATCCATGGTTAAAATTGCAAACCAAACTGAAGCTGTTTGACAGTGACACAAGGTACTAAACACACGTCAGCTGTCAAAACCAGTGTTGCCAAAACCAAACCAGCTAAAAAATCACCCTTTATAATGATACGATGTTGCATTTATTCTTAACATCCATTGATGTTTATCATCACTTTTACACTAACCTTGTGGTGATTTGTATAACCCTAAATATGAATTCTGTTCTTTAAATGTGCATTCACTTAGATTAACAAAGATATTGTCACTCAAATAATTAAACTACACGATATATGAAACTATATTTAGTTCGTTCAATAAAAAGAGATTTGATATGTACTCACCGATCAATGGTACTCTTTTATCGTACCTTTTCTTGACGTAACCAATGCCCGAACTATTTGACGACTCCTATGGATGGTGTGCACAGCATTCATCGAAGCGTTTGGATGTTGTTACCTAAATTGGTTTATGTGAAAAAAAAAACGGGATATTTATATCGAACGAACTTCACAAACTAAGATATCAATATTAACCACAAATACTTAGCTTTTAATTTGGTGGGTAAAACAATCGAAGAAACAACATTTTAGTGGCTGGGTGGTCAAGTGTACTTTGCACTTGTGCGGGGCTCCAGTACGATGGGTGTACTTGTTGTTGCTTTTGATGATGGTGTGCTCGTACTGCTTGCTGATAACAACCGCTGTTTTTATAGCGATAGCCCTGATGCGATTGTGATGATACCTGCTAGATGACGATGATTTTTTTTTTCCTTTTTTTTTTGTGTCACTATGACTGTCCTTGATTGTGGCTGATCACGATCATCGATTGATGTTGCATATGATGGAGATCGTGTCTGGCGGTGGATTGTTGGATGCTGGATTTACGCTGCTTTTCGTCGGGGAGGAAGTACGGGTTCAATGTTTTCACACTGTAAGGCTAGTAGTGCGTATTGTTGTGAACACCAGTTCGGGATCGACTGTTCGCTTCGGTTCTCTGCGTGGGAATTTTGTCTCTGCGGCCGGGTGGGGTATGGATGTACCTCGTTTTTCCACTTTTCGGTGAGAACTGAGTAGCAGTGGAAATTGTTGCTGGATCGATGGTTAGCTTTCCTATGACTGAGCCAGAGAACTGAAGAAATGTCACATGGCTCAGACAGTGTGATACATTGGCGAGTGTTGAGGGATTTTTGCGTGCACGCTGTTGCTGCTAACAGAGTTAACCTTGTTGGGGGGAACTTTTATGTTTTGCGAAAGCGTTTCGAATGACTTGCTCAGAGAAGACGTCAGCAAGACAAGTGAATCGAGTACGCTTGATGATAAAGTTCTGAGTCCACTAAATTGTACTCCTCTAGCTCCTGGGGGTGTAAGGAATGTGGAATGCGCTGTTTCTCACACTTTTCTCCGATGGCGATGATATTAGAGAGTTACCAAGACCTGGATTTGATGAAGTGGATTTCGGCACTCACTGACACTAGGGTTTTGCGGCACGCTTTGCAGCTATGGCTGTCGGGTTGCACGAGGCGTGAGACGTGCTTCGTTCCTCTTGCTTTCCTGGATCCGTTGACGCAGATGGATGTACGTGGGAAGCAGTGTATATCACTCAATACCTTACCAACGCTTGCTTTGGTATCGAAATGAACTGCTTAAGTACGAGTCACGTAACAAAAAAAAATATGAAGCGTGCGGCCAAAGTACAGCGCTTAGAGTACTACTCCCGTCGATGTCCAGCAAGAAAAAAGAGCGTCTTGTCTTTCGAGAAGATTCAGGTAGCCATCCTCAGAGAAATAATGAAAAGGGCGCCGTTTCCGCTTTTGAACTGAACGAAAAGAATCAGCTGTGTGCTGATAGAATTCCATTCGGTTCTGATCCTGACTTTGACAAAAGTAAAAACAGGGTGTACCTTTACATTAGCTCTTATGAACCGTACAGAGAATTTAGTAAAATTTTTTTTTTTTTTTTTGTTTTTTTTTTTCATGTTCGAGAAGTCCCCTACAATGTCCATACGCTCTACATGATGCGCAGTTTTCTGACCAGGTCGATATCGCTGTACAGCTCGTACAGTTCGTGGTTGAATCTTCTCCACCAAAACCCGTCAACGCAAACGGGAAATAAATGGAATGTTGAAATAATCGTTTGGGATGTCAAATGAAATCTCATAGCACGAATTCAAAAATGTATGAAATTTTTGTGTATAACTTTTTTCTAAACGTAAAAAAATTGCTGTCCCCTATGCTTTCAACCGCCGCCCAATATAGACGATTATTGTTATTGCTTCGCGAATTTAGCCCCTCAACGCAATTACATCATTCCGAATTTCGCTTACCGTTCTTTTTCCGTGATAAGCACTTTTTTTTACCGCCGCTATTTGTTTTGAAAACCTCTATGTCAATTTTGCACTCTATTGACCTATATTTCCTTGTTTTTGTGCAATCCTGGTTAAAGTGTTTTTGCCCATTTTTCAATTTTGCAATCATTTTCATCATTTCTTGTTATTGTGTTACTTATTGCAGTGTTGTTATCCATTAGTTTATCACCTTTGGCTGAATTAAAATGGCAAAATCGTGCTGTAATATCAACTGGGTCGTCGATATCTTTAATGATACGTTGATCAACTATAGTGGTCTATGCGAGAAGACTTTTCATCCCACTTGCATTGGCCTCTGTAAAATATCTTCGATTTATCTGAAGGACTTCCTGGAACTTCTTTTTTACTGCGACGAGTGCAAAGATATCTCGCTCTCAAATGTCATGCTTGCGATTAAGTGTTCCAATGACTCGATGAGTGCCAAAAACAAACACTTCTTCGAGCTCATCGTAGAGCAAATGTCTAGGTTCGACGATATTATCAAAACTGTAGAAGATCTTAATAGCCTCATCGAATCAGCTTCCCGCTCTTGAGACAAAACTGGCAACTTTAAGTGATTCATCTACCCTCAGTTCCAATGACGAATTGCTATCTAATCAATTTAGAAAACTGAAGTCTGACATCAAATCTTATATTGGAACTCTCACCCTACCTAACTTCGATGATCAAATCTTGAGTTACAGCAAATCGCTGCGATCGGAACAAGTGACTCTGTTCCGGAAGCTACCTGTGTGCGAAAAATCTGATCCGGCACTGATTGACCTGACGCAAAGAATAAATGAAATCAGCAACGGAGTACTTGCTACTCGGCTTACATTATGCGACTTCACCGAGGATTTCAGGAGAACTCAGGAAAAGATGGATGACATACCCGTTGTTAGCCACCAACAACGTAGCTGTACGTACACTGAGAGAAATTCACAATAAAAAAAATCAAATAGCAGCATGTTTAACTTTTCCGTGTTTAAACATGTCGCTTTAATGAAAAATGTAAATTAAATTCTGGTTTTATCAAATAAATACATGTTTGGTGTTAAATTAACAAATATTTTAAATACATATTTGTTAACTTATATAAGTTCATGTTTGATATTATCCATAAGATATGAAAGAGTTTACTTTAAATACAATTCTATTAAAATCAGTTTGTATTGAAATATTCAAACGGATTTCTATTTGATCTTACCATAAGCAAGCTAAGAAAAATTTCATTTCAATAACGAATACATGATCATTTGAAATAGGACTATGTTTGACTCAAAGAAGTTCATGTTTTTAAAACAGAATTATATTGAAAACGTTTGTATATTTAATTTTACTATAAACGCGTTTGCATGTAACATGACTTGTAAATGTACCATAATTTGTTATTGCTTTATTCAGTTTCAAATATACACCAGTGGAATGCGGACGTGAATAAGTTGTGCTTAACTATTAATTAAATGTGTGATATTTTTAGTAAAGGGTTTTTCAATAAGAGCGCTACAAAATTTTTTTTAAATAAAACAAAAACGGTTTCGGATATCAATGAAATTCTTTATTCCTGTGAAAGTATATTTGATGCCATAATGTATGGAACTCGATTTCTTTTACATGGCCACCACGGGCACGCTTGCAGAAGTCCAGACGCTGAACTCAATTTTCGACGGTTTTCAAGCATAAATCGGCCGATACTGCTGCAATTTCACGTTCGATATTCGTACGAAGTTCATCAATCGTCGCTGGCTTGTTGGCATAGACCATAGACTTGACGTAGCCCCACAGGAAATAGTCTAACGGCGTCAAATCGCACGACCGAGGCGGCCAAGCGACTGGACCATTTCGTGAGATAACACGTTCTTCAAACTTGGTTTCCAAATAAATTGATTGTGACATTCGCTGTGTGGCTTGTGGCGCCGTCCTGTTGGAACCACATGTCCTCCAAGTCCATATCATCCAATTGGGGCCAAAAATATTCGATTATCATTGAACGGTAGCGATTCCCATTCACAGTAACGTGCCGGTCTTGTTCATCACGGAAGAAGTACGGCCCAATGACGCCGCCGGCCCATAAACCACACCAAACCGGATGCAATGATGACTCATGGAGTACGTGTGGATTGCTGCCTGACCAATACCGCATATTTTGTTTATTGACGAAGCCATTCAGCCAGAAATGAGCCTCATCGCTGAAGATGATTTTTCGATGAAAATCCGAATCATTTTTAAGTTATTGCTCAGCCCAATTCACGAACAAACGACGCTTCTGGTGGTCAAGCGGCTTCAGTTCTTGCGTCAATTTAATCTTGTAAGGATGTAGGCCAAGATCTTTTCGCAAAATTCGCCACAACGACGTCACAGAGATGCCCAACGTTTGAGAACGACGTGTGAGAGACACATTTGGGCTTTCTTCAACTGAAGCCTCAGCGGCAGCAATATTCTCGACACTACGGGCACTTCTTTGTCTCACTGGCACGGGAACGTTTTGTACTGTGCCTGTGGGTTAAAATGTTTCCACTAGACGCTCAATTGTTGATCTGCTAGGACGATTATGACGAACATAGTATACCAGCTGGCTGTTGATGCAATTGACTCCCTGTCTGACGCAGCAGATCCTGGTGACGATTTTATAATTATTGGCGACTTCAATCTTCCGCTTTTGAAATGGGCTGCATCAGAGGACGAATTATCATTTGTTCCTTCCAATTCCTCCTCAGAAAAGGAAACAATCCTTACTGATCGTCTTTTTGACGCAAGCCTTTTTCAGATTAGTGGTACCACTGAAGGTGGTAGATCTACTTCTTCTAATCTCTCAATATTTTGTCATTCAGTCCTAAACGACTTGGAGAAAGGCCTACAGAGTGATATAATTTATACTGACTTCGCTAAGGCGTTTGACCGTGTTAATCACAAAATTTTGATTTGCAAACTTAGCAGGTTTGGGTTTCATTCGAGCCTTTTACAGTACATTCGCTCCTATCTTACGGATATAATTCAGTATGTTCGCATTAACGATATATATTCGTCACCAATTTACGTAACCTCTGGAATTCCTCAGGGTAGTTATCTGGGCCCTTTGCTTTTTCTGTTATTTATTAATGACATTCCCGACTAGATTTTAAATTCCCAATGTCTTATGTTTGTAGATGATTTAAAATTGTTCCGACCTATTCATTCTGAGCATGATTGTCTTCTTCTACAAGAAGATCTTGAGAGACTTTCTATGTGGTGTCATATTAATGACCTTCACCTCAACGTCTCTTAATGTCAAAGTCTTTCTTTTTGTCGTAACCTGTTCCCGGTGTTATTTACGTATGTGATCGATAATACCCCATTATCTTTTATCTCCTCCAAAAAAGACCTGGAAGTCATATTTGACAAGAAACTGAGTTTCTGCAGGCATATCGAGTTTTTGGTTGCTAAAGGTAATTCAATGTTGGGTTTCATTTTGCGGAACTCTAAAGACTTCAACGATCCGCACATGCTTAAGTGTCTTTTCTTTGCATATGTTAGATCCAATCTTAAATACTGTAGTATAATATGAAATCCATTTTATGAAGTCCATCCCAGTAGAATTGAGAAGATCCAAAAACGCTTTACTAGGGTTGCCGTGCGTAGATTACGTTGGAATATTGAAATGCCTGCGTATGAGATTCGATGTTAATTATTTGGTATCCTACCTCTTTTCAAGCGTGGACAATTTTTTTCAATTATGTTTGTTCGTGACTTATTGCCCTTCATTATTATTATTAATTGGATTTTATGCTCCATCTAGAGTGCTTAGAAACCGTCTTCTATTTTATACTCCATTTTATAGAGTTAATTATGGTTGAAATGAGCCTATCATGCCTTAGAGCAGTGTTTTCCAAAGTGGGGTTCGGTAAGGGTACGCGCTGCATCGGGCTTTGGCTGCGCCTGGTGCAAGAAGCAGATGACTTTTTTCGAAAATAGAAAAATAATAAAAAAAACCTCATTACTTGTTAATATTGCGTATCCCCCCACTTCATGGCCCCAACCACAGTGTCACACAGAAAACTTACATATCGATGGCCCCGTGCAAAAAGATAATAAGTGCATTTATGCTATTTTCCAGGAGAAGCTTTTAAAGTTTTTTGTTTATAACTTTTTTTCTTATTAACGGATTTTTAAGCCGAATGCTTTATTGCTCTCATAATTTTTATAAAATTTTTTAGAGATTAGGTCTGCAATATCGTGTCATATTATGTAAAATTGCAGTTAGTATTTTTTTGACTGACTAAATCAAACTTTTAAATATATTATTTGATGCTAGTTCTATTTAACACGGAACAAAACGTATAAAAAACTATTTTAAGTGCACTTAGTATGAATGTAAATAGTTGGAAATCAATACAAAAAGAGGGACACAAGTGTAAGGTTAACTTTTTTTTATTTCAAGCACACAAAAACAAAAGTGAACGTTTCGTACACCTCTTGAAACATGTGCTTCACTAAATTCTTTAAAGCAGTTGGACACCTCTAGAGCCCCTTTTTGCGATGATTTCATCGCAAATGTAGCACTTGGCTCTATGTGAGGCTTTTTTCAACAACATTCGGCGAAGATAAAAAAATACCTACTTCTAGAGGTTGAACCCGCCAGAGATATTTTTCTTGTCAAAAAATCCCACTGCCTTGTTCTGCATTTGATTTTGTAAAACCTTGTAAAAAATTCATGCCTTGCCTCATCCAAAACCTTGCGTTCACATTTCATCCTGAGGGAAACGTAATGCTTTCCTGAATTTTTCGAATACCTAGGTATTTGGCTTGATTTCGTTTCCAAAATCATTCATACATCTTGATTGTTATTGAAGTACCTATGTAGCATGTATGCAATTTTTATTTAAATTTTTGACGAGAGGTACTCAGTGTTATGAAAATTATAAAAGGGGTACATAGATGTCAAAGTTTGGGAAACACTGCCTTAGAGAGTCTAATAATTATAGTAGTTTACTAGATTTGCATTTAATTAGGGAGTCGTTTAGGAGTAAACTTATTTTGTCCTTAGGTTTTGGTGGTAGTTTTTAAGTATGTGCAGGTATACACATATTGTATTAGGTAATCTAGCGAGAACAGTAAATGTTCTCATTTGATGATGAAAATAAAAATAAAAAAAAAATTAAAAAAAAAAATAAAAACCTTGGTAGACAGCTAGACCTCGTTTTCTCATCTGACGCCCATTATTCCCTCGTCATCACGAGCAACCATCTTCTCTCCACTCTAGACCAATACCACCCCCCTGTGGCTCTTACTTTTTCATATGAGTATGATAACATTATCGTTGATTCCGAGAACTCGCTTTCTTTAAACTTTCGTAAAGCTGACTTCGTTAAACTCAACAACCTAGTGGACATTCAAATCGACGGACTCAAGAACTACAATACTTACTCCATTATCCACCATCCATTCTTCATGACTATTCCCAGTTGAAATATGATACTTAGTAGCATCAGCTACCGGCCATCAACAACATGTGTATAGGTGCAAGCTAGATCAATAACATACCAACAAATTCACACAGGACCTCATGTACTCGTATCCATCAAGTTTAGGTACCAGCCTGTTATATTCGTCATTCACGCGCATTAGAATTAACTTGTTGGCATAATTAGCCCAATAATACAATGCTCGTATATACTTACTACAGCTACGGTATTTTTGGTTGTCTGGGTAAATACCTCTTAGCATCGAGAATCGAGAAACTTTCCAAATTATTTCATTATCCTCTGAGACAAATCGAGCACAGAGGGTTAACTTTCACAACGAAGTCAGGCGTGCCCATATTCACCCCCAGCCCACTGTGTCTGAATTCCAAAACAAGTGTCTTCCATGTTAAAGTGGCTGTGTAACGGCGTGTTGTTGGTCTTGTGCCAAAACAGTAAAGCAAGTAGCAGCACCACCGCCCGTATAGCTAGCTCTCGATAATTCTCATTAAAAGGAAACTTTTCGCATGCCATAAATAGAAACAAGTAGATTACTCCCCCAAAATAAAGGATAACAAAATTTCTTTGTTTATTCTTTGTTTCTGTAAATGCTGTCGAAGGTAGGCGTGGGAATATATAACAAATCCCCTTTCACACACTGTTTGGCTCACTTATCATTGAGCCAATTGACCGTCGTACTCTCGGATAACGTAGCTCAACTTTTTGATGGCCAATTCAATGTCCAGGTCAGTGATTTGTTGGTAGAGTACCACTCGTGCAAATTCCCAATCTCTCGAACTAACTTTCAGGATAATACCATGATCTTCACCACCACCACGACCACCACCAGTACCATTGGGAATGCCTTTGTCTGCTACAATTCCAGCGGCGAGTTCCTTTTCGGTAACGCGTCCCAAGCGGTTTGCAAAATCGCTGGACTTGACTTTTTCAGTGGTTATGTGAATCAAAAGGATATTCGTTTGAACGTTGTCAATGTCAACAGTGAAATAAGGACTTTTCAGTTTGTAGATAGCTGAAAAGAGAGGGAAACAAATATTTATCCGCTTTGTCTTGGTAAAGCTTTATTATTAGGGATTAGAATGAAATGATGATGACTTAGTTTTCTACTTTCAATGCATACCTTCAGCTATAAGACGAGTCTTTCGGTGATGTTCAGCAATAGTTTGTACATTTACACTCAGTGCAATTAAACCGGCTGCAGCCAGAATACCAGCTTGTCGCATACCTCCCCCGATGGCCTTGCGTAGGCGTCTTGCTCTGTAAGATAGAAATAATTTAATTTGCGTATGCAGAGATTTATGCGAAAGAAAATGATGGGAAGTGTGGCTCAGTGTCAAATCGCCCAAAATGCAGAAATCAAAAAAATGTCAAATCACCCAAAAAAAAAGTTGGGCGATTAGACATTTTTATATTTTGGCCGATTTGGCATAATGTCAAAATATCCAAAGAAGGGATTTTGGGCGATTTTGTGTTTCGGCTTTTTTAAGGCGTTACTCAAAACCAAATCACCCAAAACTGAAAAATGTCATATTGCCCAACATTTTTGGGCGATTTAACACTATGACAGATTGACCAAAAAATAAAAATGTCAAATCACCCAAAGAAGAAATGGGCGTTTTATCGGAACCCGAAATAACCAACATATGTAAAAAAAATTAAAAGTGACTCACACATTTTCTTCAGTTAAATACTTAAACTATCCCAGAAATATTCTTAGGCCCTCAGTTTTGTTTCAGGTTTTAAGTTCTGTATTCTATGAGCTCAGAAACGCATTTGAAGGTAGAGTACCTACTTTACTCTTTCTCTTCAACAGAATGGGAATCAAATCAATGTGAATGGGGGGCAGATAGTTTGTGCGCTTATTAACTCTCAAATCCTCGTGACAAGACAACAAAATCTATTAAATAGGATATCATCCTGGCTGTCCGAAAGGTTATACACTCAGCGGCACGGAATCTTGGCCAGGCTGTTATCATCCGATGGCTAATGTTTTTTTGTGTTATTAACACATGTCGCATATGAAGGTAGGTCAGGAAAGTGTTTATCTCTTTTCTTCTTGTCCGTTATTTATGACGTTTGAGTCCCATGCATTTATTTAAGAAATTTAGTCGAATGTGGTCATTGATACAATCAGAGTCAAATTAGATTATTGTGTTCTGTAAAGTGGAGCGTTACTTTATTAAACTTTTGTGTTATCGTGGTTTTTATCAAATGCTTAAGCATGTTTTGTAAGCATAAAAATTGGCTTTAACGCCTGCACAGGTAGCTCAAATCTGAAGTGTTAATCAGCCAAGGACTGACACAACGTGAAGTGGCTTCTATGCTCGGGGTACCGCGTTCATCCATGCAGTATGCATTGAAAAGGTTTCAGGAGACTGGTAACTACCATCGCCGGCCAGGTAGTCGGAGACTAAGATGCACATTAAATTGGAAATTTTAATAAACCGGTACAAACCGGCTTCACATTACAAGAGATGTCAACGTATGCGAGCGAACGATAAGAAGACGCATGGAGAAAGTCAGTTTGAAAGCTCGCAGGCCAGCACGCGGTCCAAGACTGCTCAGACAGCACCGAGTAGCCCGGCTTCGATTTGCTAGAGATCATGCAAATTGAACTCACAAGCAATGGGCCAGAGTTCTGTTCACAGATGAGTGCAGAATCGCTTTACGTGCACCAGATGGTCGACAACGTGTATGGAGAAGAAGAAAAAAGCAGTTTCTACCCATCACCACCACAGAAACTGTGGCTTTTCATGGAGGCTACAGAATTGGTTATCGTTGATAATCGATTAAATGCAACGCGATACGTTGAGGAGATTCTTCAGGAATACGTATTGCCCTATATGGGGTTCATAGGATACGACCAGTTCCTGTTAATGCTAGATAACTCAAGACCACATGTAGCAAGTTGTGTAGATGAATTCCTTGAAGTCACAGGTATTCAAAAACTACAATGGCCCGCTCGTAGTCTGGACTTAAATCCAATAGAGCATATCTGGGATATGCTCAAAAGACGGATAAAGTGCTTATCCTATCCCCCACAAACACTATGCGAGCTCCGGAACGCAACACTGGCCGCTTGGGAGAGCTTATCGCATGATGCTATTAAAAACACCATCCAAAGTATGCCAGATCGAATGCAAGCTGTAATCAGGAAAATTCGCGCGAATTTCTCACTATTACTTTATCCAATGCAAGAAAAACTAAATAATCGAAAAACGCTACAATTAAAGACGAAATGACCTTAAAACGAACTAAATAGAAAACGAAATGAAATTTGTCGAAATAAAGAAATACCAAATAACTGAAAAATTAAATAATAAAATGCGAAACAACGAAATGCGAACCGACTTAGACGAAACCACAACAAAAAAAAAACGAGATAAAAAAGATGAAACGAACCATACCCCTGTATATATATGTATATGGAACTTTACCCGGACTTGGCATGCATAATCATATTGTTGAACAATGCTCATCTATATTGATGACTCCAAGATAGACACAGGGGTAGGAGTATCAATTGTTTACTCAGAAGTTAACCCCATTAACTTTTATATATGTACTATGTAGCAGCAGCAGATGGAAATGATCATGTTTGCAATGTTAATATGTAGATGTTTTTCTCCACAACCATAGAAGTACTTTATAAACATCCTTAAATGTGAACAACTTACTTACTTAGTTAGTTGGCGCTACAGCTCGAGGTGAACCTGGGCCTGCAACCATTTTCGCAACCATTTGTGTGTGCGTGTTATATTTTTGCACGAATGGAAGGGACCTACAGTTTTTTGCCGTCTCCGAACGGCGAGTTGAGAAGCTCAATCGTGACAAATGATACTCTTGAATGCTTGTCAGGCATTCGGAAGGGGTGGACACTGTAATTAGCTCTTAGGTGTTTGCGGCGGGATTCGAACCCAAGACCGCTGGCTCAGTAGTCCGACGCACTAACCACTTGCGCTACGGTACCCACATCATTTGCGAACAACTTGTTTTATTTAAATATCGAAAAAAAATATTTGGAGGAAGGAGTTCCACGAAGGTCCCATTATTGCCGCATCTTAATAAATTACCACGCTCATAATTGTAAAAAGTAAAAGGAATAATATTCAACTTTATTTATTCTTTTTTAGACATACCTAACGAAGACTAAGGACATCAACGCTTCGGCTTGGAGAATATTCGGTTCTAATTTCTAACCCGGAGCGTCAGCGCAGCAAAGGAGGACCTCGCCATAGGTGGGGCGCACAAGTAGAACAAGACTTCTACCAACTTGGAATGGAGTGCGCCACTGGAGGCAGTTAGCTTTAGCGCCACCTTAGTAAGTAAGTAACGAAGACTCATTTGCAATGAGGTCACATTAGCTTCTTTCCAATCGTAGGCCATTCGTGATTTCAAAAGCTAATACTATACAATCACAAAAAATTAGGTGTATACTCGTACATATGTATATTCTAAAGCTACACTAAGCTTTCTCATGTCTTTATCTACACCATCAGGCTATGGAATTCAATGCCTGAGTAAATTAAAAGGACATCTGCTACGTTTGAGAAAACAGTTTTCAAATATTTAGGAGCTTTTATTCGTTTCACTAACCCAAAACCGGAAAGTGGGTGGTACAGTTGGTTTCGTAGTCCAAGAACTCTTAGGCAAAACATCTTATATTGATCTAAATAGATCGTTTCAGGAAAATTGCTGTGCATCTATCCTCGTCCCTAATCTAACTTAGGTTGGGTCGGTTAATCCTTCACTTAAGACATCCAACCATCAACCCATAGTCTTCAGTTCAAAGAAGTACTTTGTGGTGTGCATGCAATTAAAAGTGAATAAGTATTTAATTAAAATAAAAGCCAACTTTAGCAATTAAATAGAGTTTACCCGTCTTTGGTCGAAGCAACTAGAAAAGAATAAAAATTACATTCCTTTTTATTCAATCACACTCATACATACAAACACTCACTCTAAGTAAAAAACGCCGCAAAAAGGGAGGAAATGAAAATTGTTTAAAAGAAAAAATGCACATTATCTTACTCATTGATAAAATCCTTTGATCCGACCAGCATCGACCCCACCGGCGCCGAAAGTCCTTTACTTAGACAGAAGCACACCGAATCAAAGTCCCTTGCGATGCGTTCCACGGTGCTGCCCGACGCCACGGCTGCATTAAACACTCTAGCTCCATCCATGTGCAAGGCTATAGAACTTCCACCACCAATTCCTTCGCCTCCTTTCGATTGCTTTTTACGAATTTCCGAAAGTCGGTCCAACCACTCCAGCGGCAATACTTTTCCGCCGCACATGTTATGGGTGTTCTCGACGATTATCAGCGCTGTAATAGGCTCATGATAGTCGTCGGAGCGGATTTTCCGTTTCAGTTCGTTCAAGCAGAACGTCCCATCTGGCTTATTTTTGATGGTAGCTAATTGCACACCGCCTATATGTGCAGCGCCACCTGCGGGAAATGGTCGTTCCCCAAAAGAAGTAAAACAAAAAAAAAATAGAGAACGAACATGAGATTAGCTGACATTGTGTATGTGTATGTGTGTGTATATAGCGTTATAATCTAAGGAAGCACTTATTCAATGCAGTGCGAGGGGTGGCAGCAGGCGTGCGAAAAATAATTACAAGCACTTTACATTAGATTGTGGTGTATGTGTGCCTTCACAAACTTCATACAGGGTGGCAGTGAATACACAGCTGTTGTTGCGGGACTTTGTAGAAACCGGTGCAGTAATTGCTCTAATTTTTCTCTCGAAATAATCACTTTTAAGAGTTAAATTAGGCAATTACGCGGAGGCGAGTTGAATTGGAAAATTCCACCACCACATTGAGTACCTGCTACAACCACTTGTACTTAGGCCTAGGTACTTGCGTTAAAGGAGTACGTATGTGGGGCGGGAGTTTCAACCTACTTGAGAGACGACTTTATGCGAATATTTCATACGTGAGTGCATGTTAAATGAAGAGTTAAATGTGGGTGGGTTCCTTAGCCGCGGCAACTTCAAAGGAATCGATATACGAATTTATGTGATTTCTTTGTATCACGAGGATGATACAGTATGTCTAGCAAGAACTCAACGGAAAACTTACAGTAGGGAGGGTGAATTTAAAATGGTCCTTGTTCTATGATTGTAAAATAAAGTAAAATACTTTTACTTTCTGAGGTTATCTCTGTAATTTACTACGGGTACCATTAATATTTAATGGTGCTTTAGTACAAGCTGTAGTTTGGACAGCTAGATGGTGGTGTAATAGATTTTTGGTAAGTAATCGGCAACTCAACTTACTTACTTACTTAGTTGGCGCTACAGCTCGAGGTGAACCTGGGCCTGCTTCCAACCATTTGTGTGTGCGTGTTATATTTTTGCACGAATGCAAGGGACCTACAGTTTTTTGCGGACTCCGAACGGCGAGTTGAGAAGCTCAATCGTGACAAATGATACTCTTTGATGCTTGTCAGACATTCGAAAGAGGTGGGCACTGTAAAAAACTTTTAGGTGTTTGCGGCGGGATTCGAACCCAAGACCGCTGGCACAGTAGTCCGACGCACTAACAACTTGCCACTTATTTAAGAAGTGAGTCAGTTCAAAGAAAGTAGTGATAAATAGTCAATTTTATGCAATGGAAATCAACTTGTTGGAAGTTTTAAGATATCTTATAGCAATACACTTAACCCTTTCGGTTCGGGTGAAACACGTACATATATAATGTTGCAGCCAAAGTATAAACACACCTCATACGAAAAAATGGAATTTGGATGGGTTTTATGAGTCCGTAGTTTATACCTTAAATAACAGTAACATCCTGTGCTATTTTGGCAAAGTACATACATACGTATATGTTACCGGCCAAACCCGATTTGTCCTAAGCCAAACTAGTTTATCCTAAGCATGTCAGGACAAACTAGTTTGGCCTGGGACAAGGTTTATCACTCATGTAAAAAATGTTTCCCTATAAGAACCAATATTAAAGTTTTACTATGGTTTTCGACTAAAAACAATGGCGCAAATTCATAGCCAGCCCATGAATAGTGCCTATAGCCGAGTATAGTTACAGCCGGCACTAAATAAAAAAACCGGCTATAGTTTTTCGTTTTTCATAAACACATTTTTGAATGTGTATTAGTAAGTATCGACTATGGTATATTTTTGTAAAGTGATTTGAACGAACAAACCCAAACGTCAAAATTTTATATGAGAAAACAGTCGACTCTAATTATTTAAAGTGACGTTTGGCTGATTTTAAATTTCAAGCCGGCCATAAGTTTAAAGTCTACTATAAGATGGCTATGAATAGCAAAAAGTATATTCTAGGTTATGTAGGTGAATAAATTCTTTTGTTGTCGGCTTTATTATTTGCGACAATGTTTCATAAAATTTAAAAAAAAGGGATCAATATATTTCGTAAATTTGTCTTAACGTAAATAAGTCTTAACACTTCTAAATGAAATCAATGTTCTTAACTTGTTCCAGTATTGCAAAATCGCTCTAGAATATCGCGAAAGAATATTGACTGAAAGTTTTTAATACCCTTTTTAAAAAAGACTTATTTTAAATTATGTTGCTATTAGGTATTTTTTAAAATGAGCTACTTAAGTATGTTAAATTATTGTAAATCAGGCAGACGGTAATGCTATGCAAATTGATTTTTTGTCAAACATTATGTAATGAATTTTGAAGTACACAAATAAAATCAAAATTGATCTAATCTAAAATCTATTTCGTAAATTTGTTATTATTTGCCTTTTATTTAATTTCAATTGCTCAAGAGGCTGATTTACAAACATTTCTCCCTTCATAACAAAAATTTTGTATAAGTTTCAGCTCAATCGGATGGTTTTGAAGTTTTGGAGTTCCAGCGCCATCTATCGGAACACTTGAAAACTTTTGATGTACGAACATTTCTCACTTCATTATAAATATATTGTGTAAGTTTCAACGCAATCGTATGTTGAGTTTAAATTTGTTTGAGCTACAGCGCCATCTACCGAAAAACTTGAAATTTTTAGATGTACGAACACTTCAAACATCGTAAGATTTAAGTCGTCGGTGCTAGAGCATCAGGATCACGCTTGAACTTATACAGATACAGGAGGCAGTTGGGTTTGACAAGAATGTTGCATCCGCCAGATTTAACAACTTCGGATTTCCCGTTGATCCAGAGTCTGCAAAACTTCTCTAATGGAAAATATTCTAGATTTCGGAATGATGTCCAAGAGGCTCTTTGGGCAATTATTTTGACGGCTTAAGTTGATAGAGTCAGAGGTTGTATGTAGATTCCCACCCAGCGCCGAATGGCTCTACTCGGAGAAAAGGTCTTAGAATAAAATTGAGGAAAATTGACGTGGGTAGTAACGTTGACATGAGGAATTACAACTGGAGAAGAACTGTGGACATATTCAGAGCTCCCGCTGGATAAAACCAATGCATCATGTAAAAGAGACGAAGATGGACCCAAAATATGGTGGTTTGTATTTGAATGCATTTGGATTTCATAGAATCGCGCAATACTTACGGTACAAATCGATACATACTTTTGTATATGGTCCAAGGACTCTACTTACATATGCCACGTTATTAAGTTAATTAATTTTTTTTTTCTTTTTACACATGCTGTTATAAGCTCAGATGCAATGTATTCTCTTTTACTAAACCTACACAGCATTTCTCGAGCACCATCCTTACCTTGTTCGTAGAGAAATGTATGAGATAAATCACCGACAATTGCTTCCGTTCCACGACGACTGCAGTGCACCATTACTAGAAAATAGAAAAGAAGAATATAGTTGTTTTTTATGAAAAATGTATGTGGGTATATGCATTCGTATTTCGAAAGAAAAAATTCGGAATAATTTGTTAGTAAAAGCGACACATTTCATGCATTTTTGCATGTGTAGGAGTAGGTAAACTCTTTTATCCAACAAAGGATAAAAAACTGCAAAAAATAATAAAAAAAAAAAAATAAAAATTGAAGAAACCAAAGGAAACAGTGTACCTAGTTATAGGGAAATTTATTTTCTTTATTCTGTGTGTTGGGAAAAATTATTTTCAATTATGGTTCATGGACATCCTGTCCCTGAAGTGAAGCGAATAAATTATGTATTCTCAACTTTGCCATTATATTTCATAGAAATGATATACCTATACACATTCGGTTTGTGGCAAAGTATAAAGGTAAAATTGCAACCAACGGATGTGTGGTCGGCCAGTTTTGAATTGGATGGCAAATGGTATCCGCAAAAAGGTATCTACATCCGGGGAACTGTTTTTGCGAATTTGTCTACTTTTAAAAAGCATTTTGCTAAACCGGAGTGGTATAGGGTGTGCTTTAACCAAAATTGATGATTTAAACTTAATTCATGGGATTCCAACCAGTTATGGTATACCGATAACATTCTCAAATGCGGCTTGTAAGTCTGTTGTACAGCACTTTAGAAGCAATGCCATCGTTCTTACCTCACCAAGATCATCAAGTGAGCCTGAATTCGGATAAGGGGATCTACAGTGTTGTGCAAAACATACCGGATTTTTTTTTTGAAAAATGCTCTTTTGTAAATTCTAGTGAACAGGAAGATACTACGTAAAATTCTTTGATAATACAAAAAACTTATTGCATTAGTATACAATTAGAGCAAAAAAAACGAAGTCCTGCTGTAATAATTTTTAATGTTTAATCAAAAAACTTAACTCAACTCTTGCCTGTGCAAAACATACCGAATTTTTGGTTATACTTAATATTTTGCCAGTAGCCGTTGTTTTTTCTTACCTCTGCGCATCTTGTAGGCATGGACGACACTAAATTTTCAATTACAGCTTTCGTAATTCTCCACTATTCATTCTTCAATGACGTAAAAAGAGAGTTTTTGGATACGCGTTTTATTGATAGGGTTCAGATCGGGCGATTGAGAGGACCATTCTTATACAATCATTTTTTTCTTTGCAAGCCACGCATATAGCAACTTTAAAAGATGCTTTGGGTCATTATCTTGTTGAAAGACCCAACGCAGTGGCATCTCATTTTCAGCTTATGGTAGCTCTTCGGATTCCAGTATATCGCTATACTGGAAACTATCCGTAATATCACTTATTTCATGTAGGGGACCACATCCTTAGCCAAAAAAAAACATCCCCGCACCATGATCGAACCATTTTCTTGCTTCACCATAGGGCGAGTGTTGTTGTTGCTGAAGACGTGTCCCATTCTTTCATCTAACATGGATATTTCTATCAAAAGCAATAAATTTGAACTTTCTATCAGCGCTTAGTTTCGGACCAATGTAAAAAGTAACTTAGTCTCGGACGAATTTAAATAGTTTTTTGCGAAATACAGTCTAGAAAACTATTAGCATAAGCAAATTGATCAAGGACGAACTTAAACAACGAAATGGTACGTTTTCTGTATATGCTTAGCAGTCAGTAAATGATTTTTACATGGTCGAAAAGAACACAAGGCAGCTTCTTTTAAACCTTTCTGTACGTTTCTTGCTTCAATTGAAAGATTGAGTTCGCTAACGATCTGTTTTGGAGGACAATAAAGGATCTTTTATGATCATCTTTTAGATTTCCCGGTCGGTTCGGCCTGATTTTTTTCGTGGATGTCCTTAAGAATAAATGGTTTCAATCGGTTTTCCCCCCTGAAACATTTTTCTATGCCGAGGATGCCATTTTGTACTTTTCGGCTAATTTTTTTTTTGGTGTTGCCCTGCCTTGACGTCAGCTTCAACTTGATTTTTAACGAACATACTGTATTTATTTTTGGGCAAACTAATTTTGAAACAACTAAGTTTCTAATGTCATTTTCACTTTACTTTTGTCTAAAATTCTATTCAAATGACAGTCAAAATGCGATGCTTTTGAAAATCCAGTATGATTTCCATTGCACAGACATGAAATAGAGCTGAGTTAAATTTTTTGATAAAACCTTAAAAATTATTTACGCAGAACTTTGACTTTTTTCCTAAATTCTATACTAAAACTAATGCAATAATTTTTTTGGCAATATCAAAGAATTTATTTAATATATTCCTGTTCACTAGAATTTGAAAAAGAAAATTTTTCAAAAAATATCCGGTATATTTTGAACAACACTGTACATACTTAGTCTAATTGTCATTCGGTGTGCGTCAAAACATACTCGAATCAGAAATGAAAGATGTCCTCATTCTAATTTATATACTCAACTCCAAATCAGTTCTGAGCTGCTTCTATACTCTCCAATACCTCGCCCATAAAAACATAGTCTTTGCCGTCTTTGATATCACCTAAGCAAAATAGGTCTCATTCAGGAATGTTGGCTCTGCATGGAAGACGAAAAAACTGCGGAACAGCATTTTCACCGAGAAATCCTAACTCCCGGGGAAATTCTTAAAGGCTCCACCAGTGAGATTCGCAATTTTCTCAAAAGAATTGAACCTCTTTTAATTCCCGAAACTGACATTGCGATACAAAAGATCTTTTAGGTCGCTGTGCTATATTACTATAAGAGCCAGATAGACATTAAGACTCTTGGAGTCAAGTAAAAAATTACAAGCTACATACCTTGAATCACTAAATATTACATTAAAACTGGTCTGTAACATATCTCCGAACAATACATTGAACAGATGAACGCTCATCTTGTACTGTATTCCTGTTCATAGAGATATTACAGATGATGAACTGGCTAGAAAATGCACATTTGCACAAAACTGGGGAATGCAACTACAAAAATTAAGCCCCTCGGACCAATAGAAACGATTACGTTTATGGGATAGCTACCTAACCAAAACTGGACCCAAGCTCGCTATTGCTTATGCGAAGTCAATGACTTTGCAAGGCAAATATAATAAGGAATCTCGGCAGCGGTTAATGAAGCTCCTCAACGGTGATCTGAAATCGAAACTACACGTGTATCGAGCACATTTTAAAACATGTCCGCCATATTCTTTCAGAATAAAGGAAAAAACCTTAAAATGTTTGGAATAAAATGCAAGAATATGGCTTTTAATAAATTGCTTCTTGCAGAAGATTCCAACGATAAACTTATACAAAATCCATTTTAATAGAGAGATGTTCACACAGTTGCGATATATTTAAGTGTCCAAATATTAAGAGAGATAATAAAATGAGCATAGAGAAGATTTCAGCAGCACAGCCGGTTGCCAGGTTCAGGGGAAGATCAAAAAACGGACTAAACACTCAACGACACCAGAAGGCATGTAAAAAGCTAGTGTCTTCTATCGGATCAGATCTAAGAACCCCTGTTTTGGTTATTTTTGAATGTAAAGCCACCAAAGCATGTTGCACTACTATGTTCTCAATTATACCTCGCCTTATATTATAAGTCTCTGAGAACCTTATTCCTTTTGATCCTATATTTATCACTATTCGGGCATCGCTGCTCTGATTCGATGCATTTGTACCTTAACCTTCACATGGACAGTATCTACCCGGGCAGATATTTGAATTTTCTTTCCTGTATATCCTTGCTTCTATTGCACAAAACTTTAAGCTGTTTGGACTCAGTGACTAGATTTTAGTTTTATTTCAGAAAATTAAAAAAAAAATTCAAGATACTGTTTGAAACTTTTTTTTTAATTTTTTGAATTTTTATACGTAAGTGAAAAGTATCTACCCAGGTAGATATGTATGTACATCCTTTTTTCATACACTTTGAACGGGATTTTTCGTAATTCTTTGCCTCTACGTTTAAAAAGTAAACAGGTTTGTAGATTTACACGAAGTTCTGAAATTGTTTGTAAAGCTAAACAGTGAAATTTAACAAAGTAAAGTATTTTATTTACAAGAAAAGTGCATAATAAAAAAAAAATATTCAAAACAGAAAAAAAATAAAATTTATTTTTCGCTAACACACTACGCATGCACAAACACACTTTGACTGCGAAATCAAAGGCGGATAGAAGAAAACGAAAAATAAAAATTACAACCGGTAGTTTGAAGGGAATTCCATACAAAATACATGAAATTTGGCTGTATCTACACACACCGTCCACTAACGTATATATAAAAAGCCGTTCATGTGAAGGTTAAAATCGCACTTAGACCAAACGCCTTGTGAGCTAGCTTCTTTTGAGACACAATACTAATGCTTATAGCTAGACTTCCATAAACTAAGATTATGCCGACTATAAGTGCTAGTCAAAAAAATGAGACAAAAATTCGTCGGCGAGATATGAGCTAAAACCATGGAGACGAGAATTTACAAAGGACTATATTGAAATTGCGGAGCACGTCATGTTTCATTATCCATGGCATGGAATGAATGGCATTCGCTAAAGGAGGAACTGGAAAAGTCTTATAAACACAGGTAATGTGACAATAAAACCGAGCGACAGAGGAATGCAGCACAGGAGCCTTTTAGTAACAACGAGCCGTATATTAAACTCTGGAGGCTTAGACGCTTGTCCCACGAACAAAGGGTCGAAAACTGAAGTTTGTGCCGGGTTTATCTGTATCTTTCGAAAATAACCACATTCTAACTGATACAGAAACCTGGAAGCCTAAGATGAGACCAATGTATTATTGCCACCTTTTGAGAACAATCCATTATAGATAAAAAGCGGATACCAATAGGAACTCCATTTGACTGTTTCCTGTTCTAGAGATCACAAACTCCATCATTGAAATTACACATGCACACACACTACTTCATATAGCACTAGGCTGTGTGTGTGAAACTTTAATCGACGCAAAGTTTGGGAGATGACGCGAATTACAATCCTATGAATCTTCAATATTAATGAAGCACTAATACCATCACCTTACATCTCGCCCAGTAGCGAATCGTTGGCGATTTCAACAGACCTTGCCAAATCACCCCTTACTTCATCAATGAAAATCTTAAAAAAACGGAAGGCCTTCCCAAAATCATGCCTAGGAAGCGAGTTGGTAATGACTCTTGTTTTAAAATGTTCACCACTTTTAAAACTTGAGCATTAATTGTATTACCACTTCGCTTCTATGGGAATGACCGTTTTCAGGCCTGAGTTTAGGCATTGCCAAGGAAGCGAGTTAGTAATGGAATCTGTCTTGAAATCTGTTTTAGTGGCATTACCGCTCCGCTTCCTATATTTTCCTTTCTTCAGGTCTTCTTTTCGAATAGAAATATGTACCTAGCAAGCAAGTCTGATCACGTTAAGTAAATTTTTTTTCTTGCAAAATAAGCTGAGGGGAAAAATGCAAACTCACCGATTTTTAGTAGTTTAATTTTTGGCGCATAAAAACGTTCGGAGAAAAAAAGAAGTGCAAAGTAAAATTTTAATAAAGTGCTGTAAAGTATTCAACGAAAAATTAAATTAAAAAGTGTTTTGAAAGTTAGCTAGTTAGCTTTGTTTTTTATTTACAATTTTTTTTTTCTAAAACTGATATAACATACTATGTACATGTTTTTTTATAATATGTAAATACTATGTCTGAAATATTATAAATACAAACACAACATATAAACACTTGGATTTATTTATTTGAT
The DNA here is from genome assembly GCA_949775065.1 of Brachyopa scutellaris. NCBI lineage: Eukaryota > Metazoa > Arthropoda > Insecta > Diptera > Syrphidae > Brachyopa > Brachyopa scutellaris. The sequence continues at coordinate 64,540,456 of OX459114.1, read as the reverse complement.
TTCGTTTTGGAACTAAGGCTTCCCTGGAAGCAATATACAATAGGAAGGCCTGCTTTTACTCATAACTGGTAATCGATGAAATAAGTGCTTCATTGGAAGGGTTATAGGAAGCCCTGGTGGGACAACTTCTTGGTAACCCCTGAAAGAAGAATAGTAAAGGAATCGAGATGGGAAGTACTTGCTCACTATGACATCGCAATGTTAAAATCAATATACAATAGGAAGGCCTGCTTTTACTCATAACTGGTAACCGATGAAATAAGTGCTTCATTGGAAGGGTTATAGGAAGCCCTGGTGGGACAACTTCTTGGTAACCCCTGAAAGAAGAATAGTAAAGGAATCGAGATGGGAAGTACTTGCTCCCTATGACATCGCAATGTTAAAATCATGGCTGAAATAATAGCAAAAGTAATCGATGCTTAGCTAAGGGAGGCCTGAAAGAATCAGTGGGGTAATGCCCAAATTCGCTACTGGGCGTTAAACATTATGTTAATAGGTGTGGTAGCCTACGAATACATCAACATTTTAGTTGTAATCCCTAAAAGTTATATCGAATGAATATCCACTTGGTATACATATGTACATTCCGTGTGGCTGTTTGTTTCCCTTATTTAATTTTAATTTAAATGCAACGGCCGGTGGCGATCGGTTTTATATTTGGACCGCTCTAACAGTGTTTTACGAACTTAAATATAAAGCAAAGATGACAACGTCTCTCTGTATATCTCCAGTGTATACGAAGGTACTACTACTCGTACATAGTATGTATACGAAAAAGGGTTAACTGTAGGCCAACCACATATGTAACCGATAGATTTAGAATAATGCTCGCCATTTTATTGCTCAGCCATGTATGGGGGTCTTATAGGCGATGGATTAAAGGTGCTCTTTCAATCTTTTCATGCTTTTCCGCCCCCCTCGTCCGACCAGCGTAACTTTATTTGAATGGCAGACATCAGGATCCGATTGGAATTTATATTCGTATCTATGAATTTAATATGAGCACCGCAGTGGTAATGGTTCCACAGCGGTATATGACCGAGTTTTCCTGTTAGGGGCTTGGCGGCGGCACCAGAGGCCGCCTGTTATGTTGACTTTGATGGTAGATGCTGGTGAAGCTGGTGGCTGATGCCAGAGGAAGGAGAGCCTCAGTCGTAAGTCATATAAATTGTTATGGATTTCAGGTGGTTTTATTGCGTTCGATTTACAGAAATAAACCGGAGATTCGGCTGTTGTTAAAATTGTTCATTTCTTGCTTTGATGATTTTCTACCCCTCGGTCTTCCTTTGGCTGTGTGTTTGTGTGGTATGAGATTGATTGTACGTTAGCAAAGGAACGCAAGTAATGTTATGGTGGCGCAGGGTTTTAAACTTCAAAGTAATTGTATTGCCGAAAGGGTTGAGCTTTGGATTTATGGGAATGTTATTTTATTAAACATTCATGTGCGTTGTACACCACACGTGTTGTTTTTTTGTATTAATTTTTTTAAGTGGTGAATGTAATAAAAAATACAACAGAAAATGATTTTTTTTCTGCTCACAAAAGTATGCAGAGAAAATTATTTTACCATCCCCTACGGATATGCAATATAAAACTAAATACTGCGAAGTTCATAAAGCTCCCTAAAAATAGAATATAATATTTGTTATGATTCACTTACTTGCCAATAGATTGCCCATAGTACCACTGGGAACGAAGAGTCCAGCCTCTTTGCCAAACAATTGGGCCGATTTTGTTTCCAATTCATTGACTGTTGGATCCTCGCCATAGACATCGTCACCAACAACGGCCTCAAACATGGCTTTACGCATTTCCAGTGTCGGTTTGCTAACAGTATCCGAACGAATGTCGATTGTATAGTGCTTCTGATCTTTCTGCATCTTGAATTGTATATAGTTTTACTGGAATTATATCTGTAAGTGTAGAGGTGTGTGTATGTTCACATGTGTTAAGAGAAGGGCATATTTATCTTATTTATTTATAAATTTGATTTCTTTTAATAAATATAATTGAACTTTTTTTTTTCTAAGGTGGAGAAGAGTCTTACGGCCTTAAAAATACAAATTTCTGAAGAAAAAGTGAGCTAAGACCTCGTTAGCCTAGCTTAGAAGTCCTAACAAAGTCCTAACATGTATTAACCATCTATACCTAATTAAAATAAGATTATTATTATCCTGCGTCCAAACCAATGATTAGATCACTTTTCTTTAGAGTATACACAGTACAATGATACTATCCATATTATTTATAGTAAACAAAATAATCTATATAAAAACGTTAACGTATCTAGAATCCATTATGAATATGACTATTCGACTCAAATTTCCACAGCGGCGAAAATTAATTTAAGACAAAAATTCACAAACTATTGACAGACGGACACGAAGATCTCTGTTCTCATACATACGAGTAATTTCAGAGTTAATTGTTAATTTGATTGCACATTGTAGATCTTTATTACTTCTCTACGTTATAAACCATTTGTTAAAAAAGGCACTCAAGTCACCGAACAAAATAAAGCTCATCAAAGTTAAGTGGATAGTAATTGAAAAATAGTGTGATCCATGAATAACTAAACATTATATTTAGTATAGTCGACACGTGATCTACATTGATTGTATTGTATTATATTTTAACGCTTTTCAGGGGGACTATTTATAAAGACAACAAAAATGTAGACTTCTACAGGTCATGTACATGGGTTAGAAACCATACCATTCGCTGAGTAAGCGATTAGTTGCTGGGGTATAGATCGATCTAAACCCTTACCAACCCATACAAAATTACATACTAAACAGCCCATAGGTAGTACCGGGGTACCACCATATATTTCGGTGCGTTTTACATAGAAATCATTCGATCATGTTTGTAGAAGGTATGCGTAATAACGAGAATAACTAATTAGGATAACGCCTGAGTACTTTCTCTCCTTAATTTTTTGTAGTGATCAACGATCACAGAGTGAGAGTCAATGTCAAGTCTTTGCTTTGAATTGTCAATCGTCAATTGCAGTGTTGTGGTAAGAGATTTCTTAATTTCTTTTAGGTTTATATTGTCTGTAAGTGACGAAGGAACAAATTTCTGAATTGTACTAGAATGTTTTAGCCGGAATGTCACCACAGAGAACTTCTTCACATCATTATCTCTGCTAAATAATCTCAAGAGCAATGGATTGACATTGCTGAAGACGCTTCGAAAAAATGAACAGTGTATCCCGATGGCGATGCAGCCATCGAAATACCACGAAATCTACTCAACTTTTTTGGTTTTAGAGCCGAACCAACGATATGTTCGTATGTTCCCAAGAAGAAGAAAGTCGATTATAACTCGACTATCGGTTGAGTAGATCATAATGGAGTTATAGGACTAAACGTAGAACTAATTGGTGGCCTTTGGCGTTATTCTACAATATAATTGATGTTGCTTGGTGAGAGTATAATCCGGAAAATGTCCGAAAAGATCTTCGCAGACTTTTCCTGACAACACGATTCTATTTATCAAAACAGCCATTGGAAGCGTACTCGGCTCGCAAATCGGAAGTATGCACTTCCATTTCGCTTCCACAACCAAGCGAAGAATGAGATAGCACCGGTCGTTTGAAGAAGCAAAGTATTTGCAAGAAATGCTATAACGATAGCCGAATCAAAGAAAGTGTCGGAAACGTTGCCAAAATTGTTGTAATACTGTTTATGACCTACATATTACACCTCCTCTGGTTATTTGCTTGGATTGTACTAACAATATCTCAAATAATTGTTATTAATTACCAAAAAAAAAAAAATGTCTATACAAAATGTATTAGGTGGTACCCGGGTACCACTCATGGTTACTTCCGCCATTGGTTTGAAAAATGGTAAAAAACCACATGTTTTTTTAATTTTTTTTCAACAACTTCTAGTTTTTATTGCGTAAATATTATAATTTTCTAGAGATGCCATGGAATATCAAAAAAATCGGAACAGTGTAAAAAAATAGGTGTGTTTGTTAACTTTTATTAACACAAATGGCTCATCTGTCAAATAGTCCTCTCTTCTTTTTTAACTACTCATTGAATATTTTCATGAAGAACTAATTTTCTTTTATTTTTCTAACAAATAGTGATTGACACTTCACAAATTGTCAGATGGCTGTTTGAAAGATGTGCCTAATGACTCCATGAAAAAGATGTAGCAACGATTTCGCAAGAGGGAAATTTTTTGACACTGTCATTTGCTTCTCTCTTCTCTTGATTTTTGACAGTTGGATGTAAATTTACGTAATTTAACAGGTTACCAAACACACCTAATATTTAAGTTTGAATGTCCAAAAAGTACCCGGGTACCACCTGTACCCGGAAATCATAGCAATTAGGTAAGATTGAGCTCCAGTAGATCTTCATCCCGAATGATAGCACAGGGTGGTCTATGTGATCCGAGGCAAGGCTGGACATTCACTATGAAAGCTGTCTTGTGCTCTTCTTGCAGGCACATTTCGCAAATGCACGAACTTTTGATTCCAATTTTGTTTAGTTGATTGTTGAAGGAAGTCAACCCAGGGACCAGTCCCGTGAGGATTTTTGGGCCGCCTCCATTTATTCTGCAAAAACTGCCTATCTGATATTTTGCCCAGAAATATGCAAGCCAGTTAAAATTAATGGTTGACTATCTGTCTTCATGTACAAAAAATTCAGGAATAACTGATTAACTTCAGATATTTAGTTTTTTTGTTTTTGTTAGGTGCAATGTTTGCTGTGTTAACGATAACATATAGTAGTTCTGCCTGAAAAATGTTGTGAACCCACCCAGTGGGTTCCTTTCCACATGTTTATAGAGAATTTTTCAATTGAGGATCCATGTATAGGAAACTGGACATACTCTGGCTGTTCCATTCAGAACGATCTGGGAGGAGACAATGACACTTTCGCCTGAAATTGTATTCTCAACTTGTCGTCTACAAGGCTCCTGGTATTGAATCAAATAAATAAATAAATAAATTTAGTTTTCCCCGATGTAATAATATGGTTTCCTTCAGCATCTATAGAGCGAATCTATATCCGCTTGGAAATGAACTAGCGTAATAGGAAGTCATCCATTTGAATAATGTTCCAAATATTGATTCTGCAATGTTTTATTTACTCGTAAATTATATTCGACTTCGGTGGTAGAGTCGCTCCGGAAAAAACGCTCCTCATATCGGCCTTAGAATCAACCTCATCAAGGCAAAATTGATGAAAGCCAACACCTACTATAATAATGAATTACCCCTTAACAAGACAGTGATATCCGACGTCGACTCCTTTTGCTACCGGATGACAAATTATTTGTAGATTTTTGCCAAATAACATCTGTAATGACAAAATTTCGCTCCAAATACGCCAAGTCCCCATTCGCATCCTGCACAGGAAATATGTAGAGTTGGATCGGACACACCACTAGATCCAGCTACAATATCGACAAGCGCTGTCAACGTTCTTCCTACCACTTCCTAGAGCAGCCGTAACTGCGGATGTCCCAAAAACACTTGGACTTGGAGAGTAACAGTCACCTGCGAGCTCTCAAACACTGTGATGTTGCAACTGAAGTCCCTTCTCGCCTTTCTCCGAATGACGAAAAAAAAACACATATAGGTTTCTTTATCTGGACCAGTGGATCAGGTTTGAGTATTCCAGTCAAGATATGCCCACCCCGACAAAAAAAAGTGTTGATCATAATGTTTATCAAACACTATGTTGCGAGGATCTGTTTGCAAATTTTAGAATAATGAATCAAAATAATTATTTGTAAGGTCACAATTCGCTCTTAATCTATTTTAGATCGTATGTCACATACCTATACTATCTCAAGAACCGTTCTACTTTATTAAAAACTTGAAATTTGGCATACTATACATTACGGTGTTCTTAACTTCTTATATATCACTACTTATCACTCGAAAATATGGTGAAACAATTATACAGGGTGGAAAAAGGTAAACTCAAAATAAAAATTCTGAAAGTTTTTAATTTTAATTGATGTGCCATAGAAGCAAGATGCTTTTCTTTAATTATTTAATTTCCGATTGTGTAACTTCCCTTTATAAAATAAATGCGTTTTTATTCGAAATAATTTGGTTCTCCCGTGAAAATTCGACTGTATTGGACTTTTGTTAAAAGGAATTTGAGAACAAGTTAAGAGTGTTCTTAGCAAAGGAGTGTTTATAAATGGTTAAGTGGAATTGAATTTGAAAAAATATCTTTAGTCAAAATAATACAAGAAAACCTGAATAATACAAAATAAATATGAAAGTGAACATGTGAAACACAAAAAGTAGATTCAAGAAATGACGCGACGTAGTTAGTTACCACTTCGAATAAATTTGGTTGACAGACGGCATCTATCGCTTAAAGTGCCTGTTCTTCAATAATCAAAATTGACTTTTGACTGATTTAAAATTTAAAATCTAATCAAATCTACTTCAAAAATGTCATCTAACTCACTAATGAATAGCAAAAGTCTCGTATTTACATATATGTGTACTTAAATTGTTTTGCTCTATTGGCTGCTAAAAATAAACAAAATTTAATCAGACAAAAAATTGCATTATCTCCAAGTGAAATGTCAGCAGTTAATTAGTAAAGCAGAATTACAAAAAATAAAACAAATTAAAAGGTCAACATTCTGGAAAAGATAATAACTCGTTGCTAGGTAGATAGAGTTTCATAATATATTTACATTGACTCCTATATTATACACAAATTAAAAATTTACTATATTTCTGGATTAGTAATCTGCAAGTCATAGTGATACCACCAGCAAAGTGCGATTAAGTTGACTTTGAATTTAAAATAGCTTACTTCACGAAGTATAGTGAAACTTCTTTATAAGGGAATCGCAAGTGCCATTTAAGCTATTGCGTTATAGAAACAAATTTAGCAGCACCGTACTGCAGGGTAGCTACTTAAAAATCGAGAGAGAAAGGGCAGTAGCTTAAATCTGCCCTGTTATCTAAATTAATTGTTATACAAAGTGGTTTAACTTTGACTTAATGTTCTGAAATATTCGTATCTTTTTTTGGATTCCTACGAGGTCCAGCTTACGCTTCAAGAATAATAATAATAATATCGTGTTCAAATATTGTTAATTTTGTTCATTCTTTTGGATGATCTCTTATCTTAATTCAATGAAAATTACGTTTAAATTTGAATGCAAGTACATAGACTCTGGGCGAATTCGTAAACGCAAGACTTGCAAAGCAAAACATCTGCAAAGCAAATGTTGCAAAGCAGTTCCAACGTCAATAGCATATGCTTGCCTTATACAAAAGCAAATGTAGAGTGAAATGAGCAGCATTGATTTGACACCTGCGCAGATGCTCTTGCTTTTGTGCAAATTACTACGTTTAAGAACTCTTTGCTTTGCAGTAAATTTGGCTTATGCGTTTGCGAACGTCCTGCTTTGCATATTTTGCGCAATATATGCGTTTACGAATGCGGCCTCTCAATTTAAGACCATCCATCCATATTATGTAGAAGTAGAAGTAGTTACTCAGAAACAGTTAGTGGAACTATGATTTATGAATTACATATACATACATAACATATGTACTTGTACAGTACATCCATATGACATCTCTTTCACATGTCCCAAAAGAAAGAAGTAGCAGGGTATTAAATCGGACGATTTCAACGGCCGATTTTGACCACAATTTCAAGAAATAACTCAGCCGGAAAGCTTTCCTCGCAAAAGAGCAATGGTTTCACCACTTATATTGCACGTAGTACCGTCTTTTCGGAGAAAAAATTGCCCACATACATACCTTCAAGTTCCGGTCATAAAAATGCACTGATCTTGGTTCGAAAGCGCAATCCCTTCACGGTCCTGCTTCGTTTTCTAAGAAATAAGGCCAAAAAACGAACCAAACAGTAACACGTTGCAGATAGAGGCCCGGGTTCAATCTTAGCAAACACCTTAAAGTTATTTTCACGGTGCCACCTCTTTCGAATGTCTGACAAGCAATCAAAGAGTATCATTTGTCACGTGTAGCTTCTCAACTCGCCGTTCGGAGTCGGCAAAAAACTGTAAGTTCCTTCAATTCGTGCGAAAGAATAACACGCACATACAAATGATTACGAGAAGCAGGCCCAGGTTCACCTCGAGCTGTAGCGCCAACTAAGTAAGTAAGACATGAGCAAAATATTTTATGCAGCAAATTTGGATGGCTTTTATAAGTTAATCGGTGAAAAGACATTAAATACTACTAATACTACACAAATAAATTAAAAGTCACCTTGGAATGTCACTTGCCAAAGTGGCACCTACTGGCAAAAGATAAAATATTTAGACTTATCCCCATTGTGCTAAGATTGATATGGCTATTATGTCAGTGTTTCCCATAAAAAAATTACCAACAATATTTATTATGAATTTAACCTCACACCAACCATTGTCTACAGAATAACCAAACGATTAATAAACAGCTATTGGCACAACTAGGTGAGCCTAGGCAATTTTAAACAGATTTTTAGCAACAACAAAAGAGTAATGGAAGCTTCAACAAGCTATTTAAGATATGAATCAGAAAATGTAATTCAGTCAAAATTAACCGAGGAAAGGGGCAGCAAATTATAAGTTTCTTAGTTATTAATTATTATTATTTAACCATAATATGCACTTACCCCACCTTACCTTACTTGAGTTATTTGGACCGAGATAACGCTATTCCTTCGGAACCCTATACGGCGCGCTACTTTGAGTTCTAATCGGATCAATAGCAGGACAAAGGGTTCGACTTATTATGCGATCAAATGATAAAAATCATTTTGTGTGACTATACATGTACATTATGCAGGTGTGTACAGGTACAGACTTCATTTGTGAACGAATCAACATTTCGTTAATATTTCCGCCTACTATGGTTATGGTACTCGTATGTACAAAAACGACTTGAAGTAGGTATTTCAGTACACAAGCACACCGTATTAGGGCACTCGTACTTAAATATTAAAAAAAGAACTGGTATACGTACTTGGAGTTTTCAAGTTAATGTACACATGTCAACTCGTAACGACAACACCTAAAAAAGCAACCAAAAAGAACCGACAAATGTACTTAGATGTGCACTTACGAATTTTTTATAAGGCATCATAAGTACTGCTTAACATTTTTCACTCCTTTGAATATGAAAGAAAATTAAAAAATTACAACCAAATTGACCGGGATTCTTTGTTGTAACAAAATCGTTGTTGCAACAAAAAGACGTTGTTACACCGTTTTATAAAAAATGTTTAATCGTGTCGTAACGATTCATGTTACATATGTGCATCAATCGCTGCAACCGAATGTTATCTGAGTTTACATGTTTTTCATCATTTCATCGTCCGATGATAATTTGCGCTAAAATTTGTTTTTCGCTGATTAAACTCAGGATGGTTCTTCGAACATAAAGAGTGGAAAATTTCCTTTACTTACATATGTATATAAAACCTTAAATATTTCTCAACTCATGCAATAAATTGCAAAATTATTTCTGACACTATTGAATAAAACATATTCGCTTATAAACAAAAGAAAAATTGCTAACCTTATCAAACGAGAACGAAAACGAGAACCTTTTCGCACAACCGCACCAAACAAAGGCGTTCAGCCAACTGATCGGCCGGCACCGGAATTTATTCTTACAGCACGAACTTGAATTCAACCATATGGTTTGATTTTAATTCAATTACTATCTACTTCTACAGAACCGAAGCACTTTACGTAACAGCTGCTCTTTGCTTACATATTAGATTAGATATATTTTTTAACATGCATCTTATTACTCATCATCGGGTCGAGTATAATATGCACAGTGGATAATAAGTTCGATAGTGTCGTTTCGGTAGGAAATGTGGTGCGTTTGAAAGAGCACATACTAGTTTGCAGGTAGCTAGTGTGTTCGTTATACGTTTATCTAAAAATAGCAAAATTCCGAATCGATCACATACCTAGAGCGTTCTTTACCATTCATATAATAAACGAGTATTTGTATGACCTAAACACATTTAGGTTGTTGATGGTTTTTTCACGAATTCAAAGAAGTTACATACACATATGTACCTACATATGTGGGAATTATTGTTCTTATCTACGGGTAGTAAATATGCTTGCTCAGAGTTTATTGTTTATTCACCCTTTTAATAATCCCAATAACTCGAATGTCCACGGGACACCAACATGTAGTTTGAAATCAACTTGAGTGTTCCACGTGTGTTTCAACCGGAGTTGAACCCTTAGTTTGGATATATGTATAAAGTGAAACCTTCCTTAGTCGTAGATCAAGGGACGAGAAAAAAAATCGAGTTATAAAAAAATCGAGTTTTAAAAAAAATCGAGTTGCAAAACAAATCGAAGAAAAATAAACCGGCCAAGTGAGAGTCAGACTCGCGCTCAAAGGGCTCCGTATTTCTATTTTCGGATGATATTATATTAAAGAATTTATTTACCTACATAACCTAAAATATACTTTTTGCTATTCATAGTCACCTTATAGTCGACTTTGAACTTATAGCCGGCTCGAAATTTAAAATAACCCAAACGTCATTTTAAATAATTAGAGTCGGCTATAAATTTCTCATATTATATTTTGACGTTTGGGTTTGTTCGTTCAAATCACTTTACAAAAACATACCAAAGTCGATACTAATTAATACACAGGCATACATATACATACATATATTTCATTTTTGTTACATATTGCTGTTGAAAGCTAGTTCCCTCTTCACATTGTTTAGTGTGTACTAAATTCCCATGAGAAAGTGGAGTTCGTGCCCATTTTGCATGGGAACGAAGTCCACTTTAGTAAAGTGGATTTAGTTCCCATTAAGTGAGAACTAAGTCCCTCAGTGGACTTAGTTCCTGGGGACTTATTTCCCTGCACCATAAAGCGTAACATAAAGAAGCCTTATTCTCAAAATGGTGAAATATACATATGTACACAGGCAACTAGGTCATGCAGAGAAAAAATAAAATAATTAAAATGTCGTTCAACATGAATGCTCTTTTATTAGATAAAGAACTTCTACAGTTTTATAATATTTATAGATAACAATTTCAAATATATAAACTATAATAATTTACTATTTACTATTTATGAACACCGCTGCTGTTTTTCAAAACTTTATTGCTGTACGAAGACTTTTGGGAAAAACTGTGCATGCTGGGAGAAACTAAAGACTCCAACCTAAACGTTTACTTTTCAGCTTAGATATGAATGTGTAATAAATATTTTTGACCGGTTTTGTCACCAAGCATCGCTTATCGTACTAACTCGGGGAAAACCTTTCGATGGTTTAAGCTTTTTTCTGCCCGAAATGGAAGTAAAACTCATTTCTGCCACGCTTCAATCAAGTGTCAAGATGTTCCATAATATAAATTTCTAGCCTTATTTGATTATCACCGTTGCCAGGGTGTCTACAGATTGTGGATAGGGTTAGTGTCTTTACAGCTGACTAGCCCAACATTTTCAATCCATGCTCCATGATCTCTCTCAAAGTACAATACATACGACGGTTTATAAGATTATGTTTAGACCATCTTCCTAATGAGTGAGACTTACACGTTTTTTTTAAAGATTTTTCGACGGTGATGTTGCCTTGAGTCTTTTTCTTTTACTTTATATATCCCCAAATTTTCTTCATATATATCGGTTTTTCTTGTTATCCATGCGCAGTTAGTGTCCGAACCATCTTTGTTTCTTCTCTTCGAGAATTAATTAAGCTGATTTGACTTTTCTTGTTGATTCTTCTAGTACCCCTATGAAATATCTTATCTCCATAGCTTGTATGTATTTGTATTTCTGCGAACCCTTCCCTTCCATGCAGCAAAACTGAAGTATAATGAGCTGAATATTTATACATATGTATGCATGTACTGTTTTAGCTTTGTTTAAGTGTCATATTATTATAAGCCCCTACTGTGTTATAACAGGATGTACTAGCGAGCCGACCAGCCAACGATGTTAGCTGAGCAGCACGCTAGTCAGTATTATTTAGATCGCCACTAAAGTAACAATAAATGAATTACCATTGTACCATAAGCCACGTGTTTTAATAATTACTACATAGAATAAAACATGGCGCAGCCGAAACTATTCTAAAAGGAAAATTGTGCATTAATGTCGCCAACCGGGATAAAACAAGAGAATCAAGAACAAGAAACTACCGGAGAAACTGCTGAACAAGAAATCAAGGAGAACAAGCAAAATACTGAAGAACAAGGGAGTGGAGTAGTGGTGGCAGAAAGCGGAACTATGTACAATAACAAACCGGAACCACTTCTTCTAGAAGGAAATATGGCGACAAATTTACAAACATTTTTGAGGGATGAAAAGGACAAGAAAACGAATCCAATTAAAATTGCAATTCTTTTAAATTTAATTGGTCAGGATGCGCGACAAAAATATTACACGTGGGATATATCGACAAAGGAAAATCCGACCTTGGATGAAGTTATTTTAGAATTCAAAAAATATTGCAATCCCAAAAAGAATGTCATATATGAAAGAATGAAGTTTTATAAGCGAAAAAAAAGGAAGGTGAGAACTTTGATTCTTTTAACTGAGCTTCGACACTTGGTGGACGGATGTGAATTTAAAGAAGAAAAAGAAAATATGATCAGAGATTTCGTAATCTTGGGACTAAATCAAGTGGAGTTAAGTGACAAATTGATGAATATAATTGATCTAATAGTGGAAACGGTGGTAAACATTTGTGCAGAGTAGCGGAACTGGAGCGGTCAAGGGCAATTGAAGTACATCAAGAAACAGTAATGGCGGGTCAATCGGTAGCAGAAATGAGGACAAGGACTGCGAGGAGGAACGTATCAAAGGAAAGAATAAATAATTCAAAAAGTTTTTCTAATAAAAATAATAATTATACTTATTTTGCTAATAATAGGAACGGTGGGGAAAAAATTAGATGAAATAAATGTCTAACAGTACACCTTAAATATCGATGTCCAGCATTTAACAAACTGTGGAGCAATTGTAAGCGACGTGGTCACTTCTGTTTGGCATGTAGCGCAAGGCGATCAGAGAAAACTTATGGAACTAATGAGATGAGGGCTGCAGTTGATGATGATGAGGATGAGGATGATGGGGGTGAGAATAATAATAATGAAGCTTCGTATTCTTTGAACTCAGAATCAGGTAATGACTGTGCTTTTAAAACTTTATATTTACATTGCATGAGGAGCAAATTAAACTTAAATAATTGTGAATGGTTTGAAAACCTGTGTTTTCAAGATACATACCTTTATAAAATTTAAAATTGATACCGGGTCTTCGATAAATGATTTGCCAATTCGATTCTTAAAATTTATCAAACAGGACAAAAAATTGCTACCTTCTCGTATGGTTACTGAGACATATGGGGGAAATAAACTTATTCCCGAAGGTGTAGTTAAACTTAAAAGCAGTTTGAATAATTCAAAGCTAACGCAGAATTTTGTTGTGGTCAACACGGATGCGGTTCCCACCTTAGGCTTGCATGAATGTCGAGATTTTGGGCTAATAAAAAAAGTAGATGTATTATACGAAAATGAAAAATGTCAGTTTTTAAAAGAATAAAAAGATCTATTTGAGGGTCTTGGTTCTTTTCCAAATGAATTGCACATAAAACCATACAATGGTTGTAGTCCTACGGTCAAGCCAGCTCGGCGAATACCTTTAGCTCTAGAGCAAAGATTAAAGAAACAGCTAGATGATTTAATTAAGATAAAAGTTTTAGAGCCGGTGCAATATCCAAAAAATTGGGTTAGTAACCTATAGTTATTGTCGAAAAACAAAATGGAGAGTTGAGGTTGTATTTGGATCGACAAGATTTAAATAAAGTTTATACTAATAAAACTTTTACCGAAATTGGATGAACTTAAATCAAAACTTGCAGATATGCAGTATTTCTCCGTTCTTGATATGAAGCAGGGTTATTGACAAATTAAGTTAGACGAGCCGTCGAGCCATTTATGTACCTTTAGCACTCCATTTGGGTGTTTCAAATTTAATCGTTTGCCATTCGGCATTAAAATTGCTCCCGAAGTATTTCAAAGAAACGCAGTTAAGGTATTCGGGGATCTTCCCGGTACATTTATTTATATTGATGATTTTTTAGTGTTTGGAAGAACCTCTGTTAAAAACTTAAAAATGTATTTGAAAGAGCGCGATATACAAATATAAAATTTAATTAATACATGTGTACATTTTTTATGTTTCTTCTTGGTGATCTAGGAACTTTCTTCGCAATATCGCCCGCACTCATAATTTATCTGTTGATTAAGACCTGTTTTTCCGCGTTCCTCTTCTGAATTACCTATATGTACCTCAGTTGTTGATGGCACTTCCTAGATACTTATATTGGTCCACCTGCTGAAATACGTATCTATCTACCATTGTCGCTGCGCCAGTTCTGCTATTTTATTTCTGATTACAATTACTTCGAAATGAGTTTCGCACAATTTATTAGACCAGTAACAGTAGTAGACGGCAATAAATTATAATAAAAGGGAAAAAGATAAACAGGTTGTTTTATTTTTTTAATTGTTCTGGTCTTTACTACTTTTTTGCAAATTTTACATGTTCGTAATACATTAAAAGTTTCTTCTTGCATTCTAAACTATTCAAAACAATTTTTTTGAATCCTGAAATTAAAAATTTTTGTAGGCTCTTATATTTTTTTTTTTAAATTACTAATGACCCCATTGCTGACGTTGAAGTTCTTCAATTTGTGTACAACTTGAATGCCAATTATTTCGTTGTATCTACGTTCTCTTTTCTCCAACTCCTCTGAATACCTACTTTTATAATTATTTTGTTTTTTTTTTTTAAATAATTAATAAATTTTAAATAGATGACACACACAGATTTTCTAATTACATATGTTTAGAGATTCATTACCGGAAACCATCTGACTGGAACTCGCAACAGTCAGGTGGTTCACTATATCACCACACGAAAAACTTTAATTCTGTGGTCGGGAGAGCTTCTCGAATTGACCTGTCCCATGGACTGCCGTATAGTTTTGGCCTACATTAAACCAGGAACTTTTTGGCTGTTTCGGAAAGTTTGGCTGCATTCCCTTTCCAAAACTCGATGACAGCTTGCTGACAGTATGACAAACCACAACAAGCAAATAGGTACATACCTCACTGGCACGATACCGCATGGCGAAAGAGAGACAAACTTTGTCTGGAACTCTGGAGATATGAGATACTCGTAGTGATACCAAAAAAAAAAAAAAAAAAACACCGGCTGGCGCTGGCAGCGACAGCGACACTGCTGCTAATATGAACTCCAAAGTCCAGAAACGTGGTTTCATTAACTATGAATGCGACAACAAATGTCTCTGTCTCCATCTCTCCGCCTCCGCACATACGTATGTTGTATGTAGCAAGTGTAAGTTTTTGCCGGAATCTTAAATTAATGGATGATTATGTGGCCGGGAATGATACGAATGAAGCGAACGCGTGTAGTGTGGACAGGGGCAAGCAGAATGACAGATTGTCGAAAAGTGTACGAATATGTAGTCGTTGTGTTGTAAGTATCTATAGACGTTGGTATATATGTATGTATATCTAACCATTGAACTATTGCAGATTTTGTTTGTGTAATGAAAACGGCAAAAGAACATGCAAAGGAGGAGGAGAAGTAACATATCAATGTTTGATAAGTAGTTCAAGCTCAATTAGTCATTATTAGGTGAACTGTGCTGGTGTGATGTTGTGTGAAATTTACTTCGCAGAATCACTTTTTCTTTCCATAGGCTTTTAGGTAGGTGATGGTGAGTTGGGACAAAATAAGGGACATTTTAAGTATTGACTTTAATTTTTGAAAAAAATGTTGGCAGGTTTATAGTAGTCGTAGGAATCGCTGCTGCCGCCAGTGTCACCCTATAGGGATAAATTAAATTATTTAAAAAATATAATTAAAACATACGATTTTTAAATATTGTACAAGGCTGGCTGATAAATATTGCTAGATTAATAAACATAAAAATAACTTTTTTTTTTCAATATAATATAATTTATTTATTTTTAGTTAATTTTAAAATTACATAATTTATTTTTATTACCTATTTTCTTATGGTATTTAAAAATTTCTGATTTCAAATGGCCTCCGCACTCAGTGACGCATGAGCGACATCTTGTTAAAAAGTTGTTCATTACTGTCTGTCAGCTGAAATTGCTTCAAATCATTCAAATTTGAGGGTTTAGGTCGGCATTCACCGACCGCTCATAAATCGCTCTTAAAGTTAAGAGGCTCATAAGTTAAAATTTCTGGATGGTATTCACCGACCACTAATAGGTTTTTGTCTATGCTGTCTATGCTACTTCGACTTTGAGAGATCTAAATTTTCGGATTTCCGAATGCGTTCTCTTTCGAACATTCGGAGTCAATGGCGCTCTTTTTCGAGCATGTGAGTGACATTTGGCAGTGTAAATAATGGGGATGATGCAACACAGCTGTAGATGGTGAAATTGATGTTGGTGGATTCATTTTTTTTTTTTTGCAAATTTATTAGGAATTAAATAGTGGAATAAGGAACATGTTCACTAAATTCATTATAATGTTATTTTCCTCGCCGAATGAAGACACATTTCTTTCCTTTCTACCCACTTTAAAAATCAACAGAAATAATTTAAATTTGAAATGGCAGCTGATTTCGAACTATTTCGAAGTTATCTAAGACATTAGCAGAGACAATAATAATTCTCTGATTTTATTGCTCGTAACTTAAGAGTGGTTGGGACCACTCATAAGTCTTATGAGCGCTCATAAATACGCACTAATAGCGGTTGGTGAATAGGTTTATGAGGCTCTTAACTTATGAGCTGTCGGTAATTGCCGGCCTTAGTCTTACAAACATTCTGTCAAATCAGGAGATCTTGGCAGCCAACGGAATTTGGAATCTGCTTGTTTGGGAAATTCTGCTGCATCTCTGTAATAACAGGCCTGATTATGTGTGAAGTTGCTCCATCTTGCTGAAACTACACAAAGTTGAAAAGGATGCTCTTTCGGCGTAGTTCTGGGAAGAAAAACTTTTTTAAATAACGGTTTTCATTAAATGTGAGAGTGCGACTGTTTTATTCAAAAAACTATGATCTGACAATGCAGCCCGAAGAAACTGAACACCACACTATGACTTGAACTGGATGCAGTTCCATCCTATGGAGTATATCCGGGTTAGAGTGACACATTACATCTATCCAAAAATCATGCATCTAAGGTCTTCACGATCTCTACGATGTGGGGTCTAAAACACCTAGGATACTTCCGTCGCCAAGACATATCCGCCGCTAAAATTACCAAACCAAAGTTAAATATGAAATCTAGGTTGCTTTGCTTATGACTCGATACTGCCCGCACTTATGCTATGTAAAGGGTGATTTTTTAAGAGGTTGAGAACTTTTTTTAAAAAAAAAACACAAAAAATTCGAAAAAATGAATGAAATATTTATTTGAATCGATAGTTTGAACCTTGCAATTTAATGTTTAAAGATAATTTCATGCAAATGTTGACCGCGGCTGCGTCTCAGGTAGCCCATCCGCTGAGTCCAATTTTGGCATACTCTTTCACACATATCGGCCGGTATCTCACGAATGAATGCATGGATGTTGGCTTCCAGTGCGTCAATCGAAGCGGGCTTGTCCCTATAGAGATTAGCCTTGACATACCCCCACAAAAAATAATCTAATGGTGTCAAATCGCACGATCTAGGCGGCCAATTGACCGGCCCGAAACGTGAAATTAACTGTTCACCAAACTCGCCTCGCAATTGCGCCATTGTTTCGCGTGCTGTGTGGCATGTGGCACCGTCTTGTTGAAACCACATATCATGCAAGTCAAGAACTTCCATTTCGGGCAAAAAAAAGTTTGTTATCATCGGCCTAACTGCTGGGAACGGCGCCGAATCGACATTTCGCGGTCTTCTGTCACACTAGCTGATACGGCCGCAATATTTTCTTCACTACGCACAGTACGTAAACGTGTTGGTGGTTTAATGTCCAACAAAGTAAATTTGGTGCGAAATTTGGTCACAATCTTCCGAATAGACTGCTCAGAAGGTCGAGAATGCCGATCATAAAATGGAAGCAGCGCGCGATGAACATTTCGAACCGAGCACGAATTTTGATAGTAAAATTCAATAATTTGCAAGCGTTGTTCATTTGTAAGACGATCCATGGTTAAATTGCAAACCAAACTGAAGCTGTTTGACAGTGACACAAGGTACTAAACACACGTCAGCTGTCAAAACCAGTGTTGCCAAAACCAAACCAGCTAAAAAATCACCCTTTAGTAGCAAAAATCATAGAATATTGTGATACTAAGAAGATGGATATCTTCATATGTAACGAAACTAATGCTCAAAGCTCTGTTGTATGGTAAAATATCGTTCATCGAAATTGAAAACGCTCTCCTTTTTCTTATAATAGTTAAAAAAAAAAATAACACCTCTTTACTCTAATAAAAATGAATCAACGTGTTTCAGGTTCATTTAAACTCAGACCTTTTACCCACTACAAGCATTTTCATGAACACAAAAATAGCTATATTTCCACTCAATTTGGCAATGTGGCAGCCAAATATATAAAATCGTTCATGAGAGACGTTATAGTGTCTATGTACCTATAAATCCTGCGATATTATCTTACCATAAAAAAGTTGTTAAATAAAATCTGAAAATAATATGCCCCATCATGTTGGCAATAATATTTTACGAATCTCAATTTCGTCTTAAGAGGAAAACATCGATATTAACGTTAGTAAAAACATTTAATTATCTTACAAAAAAAAATAATGGGGTACGTATAAACAAGCAAATAAATAAAACACAAAGTCTTTGTCTTAGATTTTGTAACAAAAAAAAAATCTATTTTATGTTAAATAAATTTTTAACCAATTAAAAATCTCATTCAAATTTATTCAATTTGAATTTTTAATATTTTTATTTCATCTTACCTAGTTACTAATAATAATAATTATAAGAATGTAATCTGCTGCACTTTTTAGGGGCTAGCCGAAATAATATGGCTATAATAATATAGAATTAGAGATTATTGGGTTAACTTTCACAAGTTGACGTTTGCAGTAAAAATATTATTGACATTGTCAGTGTAATAGAGTCATTAGACGTGAAATCAGTTAAGGTGATTTCTCCAATAAGGGGTTTCATTTTTATTTACATATAAAGAAAGCACTTTGGTTTTTTATGAAATAAAATTTAATATTTGTTGAATGAAAAATAATATCAGGCAAATGGCCTCCACGACCTCTGCTGAACATTCGGGCGATTTTGACAAAATGTTTCATCAACTTTGCTGCTTTACATAATCGAAAACAGCTCGGATGCTGGCTTAGAGTGTGTCAAGTGACCACAGAGTATTGACATAAATTTTACATACATATGTAATTCACCATCTCGAGAAAACGTACAGGAATCTTTTCTCTCAAAATTGCTGTGGTTTTGCTACTTGAGTGGTCATTATTCGGTAGCGCAATCCATTTACGGAAACAGCCGCATCCGCTTCTGCCCAAAAAGCGTTCCCAACAGCAACACGTTTTAGACATTCAGTCTTGGATTTTTAAGCCCAAAATGCGTGCAATTTATTTTTTATTTTTATTTTTTCCACGGAATGGAAGGGACCTACAGTTTTTTTGCCGACTCCGAACGGCGAGTTGAGAAGCTTCTCATGACAAATGATACTCTTTGATTGCTTGTCAGACATTCGAAAGAGGTGGCACCGTGACAAAAACTTTTAGGTGTTTTTGCTGGGATTGAACCCGGGCAGCATTCGTAGTAGTCCAACGCAGTAACCACCACGGCCACGGCGACCACCATAGGGGATACTACATAGTTAAATTTAATTTCCTTTCATCAGACATTTGAACGTTCTGCAATCAGGATATGCAGTAGATTTGGAAAATCAAATGCGGTATCGAAATCCTTCTGGAACTACTATCTCCTGGTACTGACTCTTAGGTCCACCTTTCAAAATCGATGAGTTCATTTGTTCGTTTTAAACTTTATATTTGAGCTTTATGTTGAAGTGGCTTCATTGCCGATGGAAATATGTACATATCTTTCGGTTTTTTTTTTTACCAAAATAGGGACGTACTATAATTCGGTACGGCAAAAGAGAAAACATGGTTTTACAGCAAAAATCACTTTTGAACATAGAACCCCAACGATGCACCAACATTCTTCAGCCGTCAGAGTAAAAGGATTTGCCAAACACTGCAAAATAGGGCTCTATTGCGGCGAAAACTTCTTTAGTTGATGCGAATCTCTTGGCGAAGGTGGAAGCTGAGAAACAGCACTCTTTTCTGTTTTCATCAATTTGTCGTTGAATCTGTCCAATAACTCTGAATAGAACTCTCTTCTCCAAGTATTCGTTGTGTTTGAATTCCTGCGAATTCCAAAAAAAAATTTGCTAAGCATTTTTCGGCCGATGGAACTGTCTTTGCCTTTTTTGGTGCTGTTCATCAGCAGAATTGTTTTGACTATTTTTTTCATTTTTGGTGTCTTGTAATGGATTCAAGTTTTATCAGCAGTTACGATGAAAGAACTCGTTCTGGCTGTGCTCTACCATGTCCAAACACAGTTACGAAGTGGTCATCTGGGTCTGTTTTTGATCCGGAGTGAGTAGTCGCGGTACCCATCGCGCCGACGACAGCTGCTTTGTGACATCTAAATAATTCTTCAAAATGCTGTGCACCCGATAATTTCAGATCCCTACAGCCTCAGTAATCTCGCGCACTTCAATTCTCCGAAAGTCAATCACCATAACACCTCTTGAAATTGTATGGAATAATTTGACTACCCTCTACAAAAAAAGTGTTCAATTATGTGACTCTTCATCTTGTAAAGGGTGATTTTTTAAGAGGTTGACAACTTTTTTTAAAAAAAAAACACAAAAAATTCGAAAAAATGAATGAAATATTTATTTGAATCGATAGTTTGAACCTTGCAATTTAATGTTTAAAGATAATTTCATGCAAATGTTTACCGCGGCTGCGTCTCAGGTAGCCCATCCGCTGAGTCCAATTTTGGCATACTCTTTCACACATATCGGCCGGTATCTCACGAATGAATGCATGGATGTTGGCTTCCAGTGCGTCAATCGAAGCGGGCTTGTCCCTATAGACATTAGCCTTGACATACCCCCACAAAAAATAATCTAATGGTGTCAAATCGCACGATCTAGGCGGCCAATTGACCGGCCCGAAACGTGAAATTAACTGTTCACCAAACTCGCCTCGCAATTGCGCCATTGTTTAGCGTGCTGTGTGGTATGTGGCACCGTCTTGTTGAAACCACATATCATGCAAGTCAAGAACTTCCATTTCGGGCAAAAAAAAGTTTGTTATCATCGGCCTAACTGCTGGGAACGGCGCCGAATCGACATTTCGCGGTCTTCTGTCACACTAGCTGATACGGCCGCAATATTTTCTTCACTACGCACAGTACGTAAACGTGTTGGTGGTTTAATGTCCAACAAAGTAAATTTGGTGCGAAATTTGGTCACAATCTTCCGAATAGACTGCTCAGAAGGTCGAGAATGCCGATCATAAAATGGAAGCAGCGCGCGATGAACATTTCGAACCGAGCACGAATTTTGATAGTAAAATTCAATAATTTGCAAGCGTTGTTCATTTGTAAGACGATCCATGGTTAAATTGCAAACCAAACTGAAGCTGTTTGACAGTGACACAAGGTACTAAACACACGTCAGCTGTCAAAACCAGTGTTGCCAAAACCAAACCAGCTAAAAAATCACCCTTTAGAATGTAGATGATTCCGCGTCTTTCTCAACATATTGGAGACTTATTACGAGTATCTTAATCGAGGTTTGCAAGATTTTTACATTTTTCATTACAAAAATTTACATTGCGTCCAAGTTCCATAAAACAGCATTTTTGTATGATTTGTGTAGCACTTAAGTTACTATAACTTTGACTGCCATATTACATACAATTCGCACAGACATGGGCACAGCCAACAAGTGAAAATCACACCCATACCACACTTCTATATTAGAAATATGTAGACACTTCTATTTCCAGAAATTCCAGTTTAGCAAAATCACAGTTCGTGATATGAATATTATTATACCTGCGCTATGATACCGAAAGAAGAGCACCTCTACAAACACACATCCGAAAAAGAAAATAAATATCACTTCCAATTATAACAAATATAATTTTATTGTATTTGTTTTCCATAAAGATAACTAATTACAAGTCGTTTTGCTATTTTCTGTTTTCTTTTTTTGTATTTTATTTTATTTATAATTAAGGTACATAAATTAACTTTACATTCATAATTACACAATAATTTTTCTTTACCATGCTCTTTATTATACATATAAGTATATCAATTCTTTTCACATAAATCTTTTACTTATGTAGTTACAGTCGCACAAATTAAATTCCATCAGTGATTTTATTCCGCTTTAGTTCAGTTCAAATAAATTTAATTAACTTAACGCTTAAAATTATAAATAATAAGGAGCCACTAGAGTTTTTTTTTTTAATTTTTTTTTTGTTTCTAGTAATATTTTTTTCTTTCTAACATGTATTTATGTATGTATATTGTCAACATTTAGTGAGGCTGCACATTTAATTTATATTTGATAACTCGAGAGATTTTAGTTTAGTTTTAATGAATGAATTTGCTTGTAGTTGTGACTTAGTTTATTTAAATTAAATAACAATTAAATATAAATGATAACTAAAAATTAAAAACATATTGGAACATATCACTAACTTGTTAATTAAAATTAGGAAGTCATATCAACAAAGCAATAAAGATATAATTTATATTAATGATGTAAACAAATAAAATTAAATGAAACAATATTAATAACACTCTGTCAACGGTTATGATGAAATATTTTACTTTCATCAAACATACTAAATATTACACAATATTTACATAAGAATATAAAATATACAGCTGTTGGATTTGTAATTTTCGATATCTGTATCTGGGCCAGTAAGGTAAATAGAAGTATTTAATTAATGTAAATTCATTATTTGATTTTTGAGTTGCATATTTAGAAGTTGTAAGCACTGGTGTTTTTTTTTAATAAGTCGCTATTGAGAGGGTTGCTCTTTAGGATGAGTTGGTGAATGAGGAACATATTCGCAATGGTGATAAAGTGTATTCTATATATAGTTTAGTGTTGGAGTAATATGAGCTGTTAGAAATTATGGATATGGTCTTAATGCATAATTTCTTAATTTTTAATAGAATATTAATAGAAAATAGGCAGTTTGTTAAGTTTCGAACAAATAATGATTACCTTACAATGGTGTAATACAAAAAAGTACGAAGGAATGAGAAACCAGATTCGAAGTCGATACAATAATCGTTTATTGCAAAGTAATCTTAAAAACCGCTTGAAAATTTTTTCAATTCAAAATGATTTAACCCTAATCCTACCACGTTGTGACTTTGAGTCACATTCGAAATTATTTCGGTTGTATTTCTATTAAGAACGTCGGTAATTTACTTTTGGGCTTGTGTATTCTACTTTTAAACAGTTCTTAATAAAACGCGCTAATTTAAATTAATTTTTAGTTCTTGGTTTGAATTGTTTTTTACCATTCTAAAAATACTAACGTTAACTACCGCGTTGTGACTTACAGACACACAGTAATTTTTAATGTAGCCAAAACAAAGCATGCGTTTTCAAAATGTGACTGTACGTGTATTTGGTTTCCTAAACGACGTGTATCATAGTAACTACTTAGTGAGTGAGGGTAATCCGCCCATCAAAGAGTTCATCCGCATGCATACTTGGTGCAACGAAAAACAAATAGATGGCCAGTAATGCAAAAGTAAAATTTGGTGGATGTTTGCGAGGTAGTTTTCAAATTGCTATAAAAATAATTAAAGATACAGAAATGATTATGTGAAGTATCTTCTTTCTTTATGTTACGCTACAGTTCGGGTTGTACCAGCGCCTTCTTCTCGCAACCATTTGCGTGCGTGTGTTATATTTTTGCATGAATGGAAGGGATCTACAGTTTTTTGCCGACTCCGAACGGCGAGTTGAGAAGCTTCTCATGACAAATGATACTCTTTGAATGTTTACGCGTATCAGACATTCGAAAGAGGTGAAACCTTGAAAAAACTTTTACGCGTTTGCTGGGAGCGAACCCGGGCAAGCATTGCGTAGTAGTCAAACACACTTACCACTACACCGCGGTGTGAAGTATAGTTTTTACTATCTGGGTATTGCTACTTGGGTAAACGAAGTCACAAGCACATACATTTGCAGAGATGTACTGCAATAATATAGGTATACCAGAGGATATCGCGCATATGCTATGCAAATGTCAAAGCACAGCACGCTATCTTATGAACACTTTAGGGAGATACTTCTTTAGTGATCTAGAAGAGGCAGGCCTAATCAACTCTAGACCCGTTTTAAAATTTTGCAAGGTAATGAAATGCTTAAAGAAAATCCATCCTGGTATGAAGTTAAAACTAAGCCACACAACCGTTGAAGCTACCGCGCAAGGTTAGGTTGAGGGGTCGCGATGGACCACTCTGATTGCTCAACCGAACAATCTCTCTCAACTTAACCTAACTTTGCGGAGTTGCTTTAACAGTTGTGTGGCTTAGTTGTTACCCTGAATGTATGATGTCAATGAAAAATATTCGCCACAAACTATTTCTAAAAGGGTTGGCATAGGATATGGTTGCATCTAACATTCAACGAAGAGGTCAACGATATCTTAGCAGAGCAAATGCTCCCATTGTGAATTCATTTCTGAGCCATTGCAACAAGATCAGCAAATAGTGATACCAATACGCCACGCCGCCGTCACCATCAAGATCGACAGCATATAATATTCGTAGTCGATGCCACATGTGTACATTAAAAACAAGGGCGAGCGAATAAACAGAGGTCTAAGGAGTGTGGTCTAAATGTCTGTAATACGCACTATCAGAAAATGTTAGTTTGTTGAAAATGTATAAATAAGTAATGAAATGTTTAATAAAGTTCCTGCTTTCTATATACTTGCATGTACCAACAATTTTTTTATAATAGCATTCTTAAACATTACACATGTGACTGACAGTCACAACGCGGTAGTTTGTGTAAAAAATATAACCTGGTACGATTAGGGTTAAAGGTTTCCCAATATTTTCAGAAAGATGCACATTAGAAATCGATTATAACAATACCTTATACAGCAATGAACCGGATGTAATGTAATATTTTCAAAATCAAGGCAAAACTCCGTTTAACTCAAAATAATTTGCAATCGGTTACAACGATGCCGGCCGGATATAACGATGTATTAGATTTAAGGAGAAAAACTGTTTATAGCAATGGTAAAACATGGTATTGTTATAAATACAGCTCGTTATCTCCATCCTGTTTCTAAATACATGCATATGTATCTACATTATGGTAAACAGTGACCGGTCCATGTATGTTTTTAGATGTCTACATCTAGCCCTTTTCGATCCATATTACTCGATCGTGCGATGTGATTAACCCTAGTACAGGGGCAGGGTCCATTTTCAAGTTTTAACTCTTTCAAGGCCGGTGATATGAAAAATATACCACTTATCTACAATTTTTTCTAGACTTCAATGCGCATTGGTATACTTCTTTAACCACATTTGCTTGTTAATTTCAGCTTATATTTTGGAAAACAAAATGTATCCAATGAATGAGTGGGACAGATTTTTAGGTATTGTGGCAGTTGTGTCAGTCAGTTTTGAGAAAATTCAATGGTATCTGCAAATTTGTAATTCGTAGTTGGTCACGAAATCAAAATGTGCCCACTGCAGCAAGCGGTTCACCAATGGAGGACGCAGTGGATGTGTTCTACTTGTAATGTTCTTCTTGTTTTAGTAAGACAAAATCCTGCTTTAATGAATTTCATGGTTGAAATACACATTTTGTGCGCAGTGATATAATTTTCGTAGCATGTCCTTGCAAATAATCCTGTAAGGATAATTTTTTTAATAACATGACGCAAATAAATTGATTTATCCAAAAAAAATCATGCAATTTTATTTATTTTCTCGTAGTGGGCCGGAGAGACTTGAAGCCTGGTGTAACATTTTACCCCACGAATAAAAAAATGTAAGTAAACGATAAATGAGGGTCAGATGTGGCAAGATTATTCACATATTTAAGCGTGATTATTTTATAGATCACATTATATAAAAAAAAAATGTATGGACAAATGTTCGATTGCGATTGAATCTGCGTAGAATAGACATCTACAAATAAAAGTATACAATATTTTCACAATTGCAAGGTAGCCCGTAAAAAAATCAAATTTCATATCTGAAATACACTTGCACTTAACTTTAGCACGAAATTGGCTGCCTACAAGAAGCAGTTATCAACGAAAATGGCATAAAAAAACAATGCACAGGCAGATAAAAATAAAATAAATGAATGACAATAGCATGAAAATGACTCGTAGACTTTGGAAAAAAAAATATAGAAAAAATATATGAGATGCTCCCAGATCGTTTGAAACATTAAAAATGGATTCAGGACAAAATTTGTAGTAATAGCACAAAGATCCAGGTTTCAAAACTTGGCAGAAAAAAATTTGTCCGGTTTCAAAATAGCGTTGTGGTAACATTTTACCACAGTCCCTGTACTATAGGGTTAAAAAACCAAATAGCTAGCTTTGAAAATAATAAAATGTGATGTTCCCCTAACGACCCAAGGCTTGCTTGCGATGTGCTTGCTAAAAGTACCATACTTGCAATATATTTTTCCTGCTTGTTTTCATTACTTTAATAAAATATTTAAAAGCAATTAATTATAATTAAATTTCACCCTTGTCGCACAGTTTTTTTCTTTATCTGGGGCTGAAAGGGCTAGGGCTAATGTAAGTTTCATCACATGCCCGATTTTAATTCTATATCTCATACTTGTTGATTTTTATTTGAAAGAAATTGTGGGTTGAGATAGGTCAAGCTGATGACAATAAATAAGCGAAAATCATTTTCCTTTGCCCAAAAATATGATTTTATTTTAAGAACTAACGATAAACCGGTTATAACTATGAAATTCTAATGTCCCTTCGACATTGTTATAACCGCGATTTTTACTGCAAGCATTAGTGTGTACATTAATTTGATTTTAACCGAATACGTTTTTTATTCGCCAATTAAAGTAAATATCATTCCATCGATTCAGGAACTAGGGCACCAGTTAGTAACATTCGCTGTATATTTAGTTTAACACAACAAATATGTACATATAATAGGGCAATATGTGTGGACTATGCATAAATGTATCATCTAGTATGTCATGTATGTTATGTGTGTATACATTTTTGTAATTAATAGCTGATAAATAAATTATGATTCATTAGGTATGTATGTAATTACACGAAAAACGCGACTTATTTCTACACCAGTGTACGATTATGAATTTTGTATAAAATAAAAAAAAAATAGATATAAAAAAAATTCGTAAAATATTTGGCACTAGCTACTTTTAACTATCTAGTAATTGAATCTCAAGTGCGTAAAAGCTGCCAAAAAATATCATTTTCTCTTTTAGATTTTCAATTTATATAAATAAATATTACCACTTTTAAGGTTTTCTTTTTTATTTAATTTTCTCAGTAGGTATACATATATTTATATTTACCAATTAAATAGCTTAATTAAAATTTTAAAATAGTCTACACAAATATTTGGTATCATACTATGTCTTATTATCCACTTTTGAAACATTGATATCTGTTTTTTTTATGTAATCAAGAAGGTTTTTTTTTTTTTTGATTAACGTTTTAAACATTTCTTTTTTTTTTGTTTTACACCTAACAACTTGACGGATTTTTTTTTTAAAGATTTTTATGTTTTTAAATAATTATATTATTTAAATTTAAATTTAATTTAAACTAACAGATTTATTTAACTATAATTTATATTTTTTTTACCGCTATGATGATTCATCCAATGAATTTTCTATATCCTCTGGAGGATTCTTCTTTATGCAATCGCGAATACCCTGCAGGACAATGGCAACGCGCCGATCAAGCGCCACCATATGGGGATCCCATAGAATCGGGTTAATAGGATCCGATGCCAGAGTTTCACGCATAAGGTCTGAAAGATGTTTGGGTCCATTGTGGAATCTAATAAAAAATCGGAGGTCACGTACTTAATTTCCGAATTGGGTGCATGAATCGAATTATTTAGACTTACTCTAATAGCCTCTTGAGTGTGGGTGTTCGAATCAAACAGCATTGAAGCACTGGTGCCAGAATAGTTAGCTCGTCGTGGAATGCTTTGCCAAATCCACGACCATGATCCAAGTGTAAAGGAAAAGTGTCATTGCCATAAACTCTGCGAATAGAAAATAAATTAATCATGAAATCTGAAACACAGGATATAAGGTTGTTGCGAAAACAATAATAAAAGTAAAACAAGTGTTTCCGTTTAATTGAGTACATTTTCCAAATTTTCTTCTCAGAGGAATCGTATTTCTTTAACGTCTCTGAGTTACACAATTATCCGAAACGAAAAAATACATATATAGGGAAGACGAAGAAATCCTTTCTTTTGCTTAAGCATTATTCGTCTAAGACAGACACGGTCCTAGGTGTATTCTTTAATCACTTTTCGGAGAAATTGGTTTTTTCCTTTCATACCTCCGGAGATAGCAACGTTTCCCCCCATTGAGATTGGGAAATACAAATCCGAGTCCGAGAATAGTGCGGCGCAAGTAGCTGGCAGTAGCATTATTTAGAAAGAAACAGGATTCACCGCACATCCTTAAGGAGTACTCTTTCTAGAGCAGAACGTGATAGCTCGGGGAATAGTTAAAAAAGTGTTTTTTTGTTAAATTGTTTGACCTGGAAAGGTTTTGGGATTTTCTCGTAACCACGTAAGACGTTAAACCTTTTAAGTAGTTTTTTATCAAAGCGCTTTTGTAGTTAAACAACACGTAAATAGTACCGACAGCGCTGTTTTGACAACAAATTAATAAATATGTTTTTCAATTTTAGAATACACTTTGAAAACATGAATGCTTAAAAAAAGATGGCGCGCATTCGTTTAAGACCTCTTTTTGGAAAAATAAATCCTTCATCAGATGGAGAGTGACCGGCAGCTGCACAGGAGGTGATAGGGGGATTCCTCCTCTTTCTCCATCCATGCAGTTGCGACAGAACTCATTGGTGGGAATTCCCAGTCTGCTGGCATGTCTACCTATTGGGCAATGACCTGTCTATACTCCAACTAGGGTGCCGACATTTGCTCTGCTGATTTTTAGCAGTCTGTTTAGCGTATATACACGTATCATGGTTACTCCATTTTCCATTAGCCGGTTGCAGTGCTCGAGTAGAGATTTTGTACCTTATCTATTGTTCTTATTCGTACAGGAGGACTTAAAAAACGTAAATGCAAAAGATCATATGACTCCAAGAGATCAGAAAAAATGTTAAAAACAGATTAATTTCGGTGTGTAAAAGAAAAGCGAGTTGATCTTCTCGATATCTTGAAGGCTAATAACGAGTTATAAGAATGCTTAAAGACGTCAGAACCACACTTTTAATAACCATATAACAACATTTGCTAATGATTCACTGCATTTTTGCAAAAGATGAACAAGACTGAGCTCCAAAATTTTCACATTGTGAATGCTCAAACTAACTTTCCCAAGGTGACCTTCCTGGGCCGGGCAAATGCCGCACATTTTCACGGCAAGGCATTCAGATATTTTATCGTTTCAAAAATGCCGAGGTTGTCGCGTCTTTTTTTGTATTAAAGAAACTCCGGCATCTCGAAAGTATACATACGATAAACGTTAACAAGTAATGGAATTCGAAAGTGTGTTAGCATGCTCAACCTCCTATGTGGCATGTAGGTACATTGCTAAAATTAATTTTCTTTCTCACATTCTCATTATCATCAAAATATAAATATTTTTATAAAGGTGCCAGCCTCTGACTTTTATGGTTTTTATGCACATATGTTGCAGAGGGGTTCATTCTTAATATTTACATGTAAGATGTTTAAACACCTTAGCTCTCGGTATGGGCCATGTTTTTGGAAAAATGCGCCTGTGTGCGTCGTCCGTCACGCGTAACAAAACTTAGTATTAGTGCGCTCTCTGTATATGATTCTCTTAGTATTAGTGCATTCTCTGTTTATTCGCCATCATACATAAACGTATGTTTAAACATCAAATTTCACGAGTAGGGGAGACTGGGTACGGTTGAAACAAAGGACGGTTGAAACAACACAAATCTTTCAAGAATCGTATACGGTGCGCGGATGGGTCTAAAGGGCGCACGAAGCGGCAACGGGTTCGAACGAACCTAGGTCTTGCTTCGCTCATCGCGCACTTCAGTTTTTTACGGAACCAAATCAAAAGTAAATATTTTTGTTCGGATATTTTTCTCTATAACTGTTGTTTCTATTCATCTGAGAGTATGGAGTGTATTTCTGTGTTCGAAGTGAAGAGTGTAGAATACAACATGGTGACTGATTTTAATGTGTTATTATTGTTACCACTACAATATAAATTTTTTAACCTAAGAGAGGGGTTGGGGATGGTTGAAACAATTTTTCTGAGTACGGTTGAAACAATATGTTTACCACGTAAACGTCACAGCAGCATATTTTTATGCAGCAAACTTCGCCAAAACCCTCTACTAGTGCACAACTAGTACCTCCTAGTGAATTAACGTTTTCTTTCAGTTTATTTGTAAGTTATTTTCGTTAAGTTTGTTTTGTTTAAAAAAAATGTTGATTTTTTGTTGTTTTTGTTTATATAAATAAATAAAAAATATTGAAACATTGAAGACTGTTAAATATTGTCAAAAAATTCTAAAATTATTCTTCTAATTAAAATAAATAATGAATAAAACATGTAAAAATATTATATTTTGTATTATTTGCATGTGTTTCAACTGACCCCAATCACTGTTCCAACCGTCCCTGGTATGGGGACGGTTGGAACAAATTTGATTTTTTTTTCTTAACCTTCATCTCATCCTTGTGTAGAAAACTACACAAAAACAACCTTTTTTCTTACGTTTTTCAAAAACTACAAATTGATAACTTCTGGAATTCTCTGACTTTGTTAACAACCTTATATGACAATAAAAAAACTTTTTTCCCCATGAAAAAATTGTTCATGACGGTTGTTATAGCTAAAATTACGTTGTCTACCTTCTTGTGTAGATTTCTACACATTTGGAAACTTAGTGCATTTCATATAAAATTTCATTTGCATTGAATCTTTTCGCATGTGAACAATGCTCGAATATATATTGTGAATTCAATAGTAATAAAAAAGAACTATGTCGGGACCAAGATAGTTGGCAATGGAAGCATGTTTGATTGAATATGATGGTAATGATAGTGATATTTCTGGAGATAGAGATCACGAATTTGTACCAGAAGAAAATGTTTATGATAACGATGACTTACTATGTATATTGAGATGATAGAGATTCTGATGATTTAAATGAAACATACATCAGTTGTTGAAGATGAAAATATTTTTTTTCGAAAGATGGGATTGTGTGGCACCAACAACCAGTTGGGCATCAAACTAGAAGATTCGGAATAAAAATATGATTTCTCTTCGTCCTGAATATCAAAGATAGTATAACTTTGAAAGATTCTTATGTGTATTCACAAGCTTAATATGGTAATGTTTTCAAACTTATCGTTTGCAAGCACAACACTGACAACATAGCACTTGTTTCGTTCATTAGAAGGAAAAACAAATGTACTGTATTGCAAAGTACAATGCGTAACTCTATTGAAATTGGATCTGGTGAAATTGGAATAACAGAGTATTACAATAAAACAAAAGGATTATTCATATACACTGCCTTTTCAAATTTCAAGTCAATGTTTTTTTTTTTCATTCGATTTACAATTATGTACATATTTAGGCGATGTAGCTACAATTGCCCAAATGGTTCCTTGCTACAGGTGTAAAAGAAAAACAAATGGATGGCCAATGACTGTATTTGCAAAATATAGTTGATATTTCTGATATGAATTCATAAGTTATTTTCAAGGAAGTGAAACTGAATTGGCAATCAACACAAAGAAAATAGCAATAAGTATAGAAAGTGAACTTAGAATTCACTTGCAAAACCACATATGGCAGCTAGAAGAGGAAGTCCGGCATTATCAGCATCTTTGCTTGCAAAAGTTTCAGGAGAGAGTTTACCAGCACAATCTTTAGAGTATACTGCTGCATCATC
The DNA here is from genome assembly GCA_949775065.1 of Brachyopa scutellaris. Taxonomy (NCBI): domain Eukaryota; kingdom Metazoa; phylum Arthropoda; class Insecta; order Diptera; family Syrphidae; genus Brachyopa; species Brachyopa scutellaris. The sequence continues at coordinate 64,508,235 of OX459114.1, read as the reverse complement.
TTCATTAAATCCTCCAAAACGACCACGACGCGTTCTACTACAAATAAAAGGCAGTACTAGATGTCACGTTTACAATGAAGAAAATTCCACCAAAACTAATATATTATATGAGCCAATTTGTTGTTTTCGCACAAAAGCTGATTGTAAAAACCAACATAATCAAAATGTTTGTATAAAATGCATTCAAGAAAACTAATTTGAATTTATTTTCACTTGTTTCTTTAGAATAAAATTATAACGAAAATTTGTTTGGTTGATTTTAACAAAAAAAAAAAAATTCAAATTCATGGAAAACACACTTAAATCCCATGTGTGGGCACCGTAGCGCAAGTGGTTAGTGCGTCGGACTACTGAGTCTTGGGTTCGAATCCCGCCGCAAACACCTAAAAAGTTTTTCACAGTGCCCACCACTTTCGAATGTCTGACAAGCATTAAAGAGTATCATTTGTCATGTAAAGCTTCCCAACTCGCCGTTCGGAGACGGCAGAAAACTGTAGGTCCCTTCCATTCGTGCAAAAATATAACGCGCACATACAAATGGTTGCGGGAAGCTAGGCTTGGTTCTACCTAGGACTGCTGAAGCCAAATATTTATTTTTTTTATCTAAATAGCTTGCTGACTGGGTAATATTGCTTTCTACGCTAAACCTGTGCAGCATACAACAAAAACGATTCAGATATTGTTTCAAAAACTCGAAACTTGCTGTTGTGGCCTTTTTCAAAGAAAATATGAATCTGTTCTACGATAAGCACATACAAATTAAAACAAAGACCATTAGAGACCAACCACCAACCTGGATGAACAGTAGCATTAAAAATCTAATGAAGAGCAAGGACTTTGCGTACCATCGTTGGAGACGATTTAAGGTTGAAACCCTGCGACAAATATATCGAGCACTTAGAAATAAAGTAACTCTTACAATAAGAACCGCAAAGAAAAACTTCTACGCCAACCGTCTTCATCCCTCCACTTCTAGCAGAGAGCTCTGGAAAAATTTGCGCCAATTAGGCCTAGGCAAGTCTCAGCTCAAGCCTGGTGATAATGTCGATTGCGATACCTTGAACTCCATCTTCACCTCGCCACCTTCTTCACATGTTCTTCCCTAAGATTTCCCAGATGATATTGAACCTGAATCGTCTTCTTCAAGAAAACTTAACCTACATTCTTTAACTGATACTGATGTTGCTGAAGCTATTCTTTCAGTTAAATCGAACGCAATCGGGCTGGATGGGCTTAGTCCCAAATTTATAAAACTGTCCCTCCCTGTTACACTGCCGCTTATCACACACATCTTTAACAGCATTCTTTCCACCTCCAATTTTCCGACTGAATGGAAGAAATCGAAAGTCGTTCCCGTACCTAAAAAAGCAAATTGCAGCCTGTCCGAGTATAGACCCATATCGATCGTGCCCTTTTTGGCTAAAGTTTTTGAAAAGGCAATCCTTCCACAGATTTTGAGACACCTCTCTGTTGAAAACCTGTTACACAATAGCCAATCGGGCTTTCGATCCAAGCGGAGTTGTAAAACCGCCTTGCTGTTTGTCGTCGACGAGATTCGGAAAGGCCTGGATAAGAAGGAGATCACTGTTCTAACACTGCTTGACTTTTCGAAAGCCTTTGACACAGTCAACCACTCCCTTCTTTGCAAAAAGTTATCGCAAGACTTCAAATTTTCAAGCCAATCTGTAAGACTAATGCAATCGTATCTTGTCGATAGACTTCAAAGTGTGGTAGTTGGCGATCGAACGTCCACTCTTCTCCCCATGATAACTGGCGTGCCACAAGGTTCCATTCTGGGCCCTATCCTATTTCTGTTGTACGATAATGAATTACCCAGCATCGCTAAGAACTGTTGTGTTCATATGTACGCAGATGATGTGCAGCTACAAATTTCTTATCCTCTAGACTCGGCGGAACTCTTCACTGCCAAGATGAATGAGGATCTACAGAATATCGTCAGCTGGGCTCAAGAAAACAGTCTTTGCCTCAACCCTAGAAAATCCAAGTCACTCGCCATATACCGCAACTCGCTGGATACCTCAATTCTTCCAGCCATCAAGCTAGGGCAATGCAACATCGACTTTGTTGAATCTGCGAGAAACCTTGGATTAACCTTCAATCGCACCTTATCTTGGGATGACCACATTACCACCTGCGTTGGGAAGGTGTATGGTGTGCTACAAGTTATCTGGACAACACAACATTACCTACCCGTCAAGACGAAGATGCTTCTCGCCAAAACTCTGCTGCTACCAATCCTACTGTTTTGCTGTGAAGTTTTTTCGAATGTAGACTGCATATCTAGGCGAAAGTTGAACCTGGTCTTTAATAGTATTACCCGTTATATCTACAACATTCGTAGGCGCGAGCATATCTCCGCCTATTCTAAAACGATCTTCGGCTGTACTTTCGACAACGTGCTCAAATACCATTGCCTTGTTTCACTTCACGAGATTCAGCGTACCCAGCAACCTTCCTACCTCTTTAATAAGCTTGCCTTCCCTTCTTCCCAACGAACTTGCACACTCATAATGCCAAGATTCACGTGTTTGACATCCGAAAGACAATTTCTCGTTTATGCCGCTCGCCTCTGGAACTCCCTCCCCATCACATTAAGAAGAACCAGAAACGCAATTCAATTTAAAAATCTACTTATGCAATATCTGGCCAATGCTCATAATTAGTTTACCCTCAATATTTTGTTTTTAACTTTATATTATTAATTTCATTACAGTAAATACTTAATTTTTTTCTCCAATTAATTTTCATTTAAAACCACTATTGAATTTTTAAGTTTCTTCAACCACATTAACCCTACACTAGTTTATAAGATATTTTATCTTAATGTGTAAGCATATTAAAATCATAATAAATACAAATACAAAACATCTCCTTCCCTGTAACCTTTGCTTGTTGCCCACAAGATTCAAGGCGCAGCAATACTCGAAAATACGATTTATCATTTATTGTAGCTATTCAGTGGAATGGGCGAGTAACACAATAATGCATTAACCGTTCTGTCAATAACTAGGTCTGTCCAGACCTTTTCCACATTTACTGACTTTGTCAGCATTCATATTTTAAATGCTTTGGTGTAGACAAAATTTTTTAGATATAAGTGGGTGCAAAAAAAAATAAGGATTTTCTAGAACAACCCCTAGAGTCAATGGAATAGGTCTGGCCAGACCTTGTATGGAGAAACGTATTTATTTCCTATTTCATCCGGAAAAAGCGTCTTGTTTTACCTGCATATGTCTGTCAGATAATTAGTTTTGTTAATCGCATCATAAATGAATAAAATATGTAATTTATTATTTTATTAAGAACATATTTATTATCGTGCCCAAATATGTACACGAGTATTTATTACCTGCGGTTTTCCGCTAATTACTGATATCGATGGCGTATACTTCCGGTACCTTGAGCATTTCCTATTTGATTGTAAAGCAGAGAGCTGTAAATTCGGGCGAGAAGGTGCCGATGGAGGACTGTTGTTGCCGACAACTTCTTTACAAATGTTGAAGGAACTATTCAACGGAATAAGAAATGCTTCCGGATTTAGATTTTGGATCTACGGATAATGTCACAGCAGTGTCTAATGTGTCGAAAAAATATAAGGCAGTGATTTTACTGTCATGACTTCATTATGGCACAGAATTTTTTGGAGAAAGAAGAAAGCCGCAAGCTATTCTGTTTTACAACAAGCACAAAGTAGGCGTAGACGTCATGGACCAAATGTTGGAAGATTATGCGTGCAAACGACAGACGAAGCGATGTCCATTAGCTTTTTTCTGCAATATGTTGGATGTCGCAGTACTGGCATCTTTCATAATTTATTAAAATGTTAATAATGTGAGAGTGAACAAAGCCAATGCACATTGACAATTCCTGCATTCCTTGATTGAGCAGTTAGTTACCCCTCAGATCGAAGCCAGGATGAACAATCTAGTGAAGGAAAAAAAATCACTACCTGTGAATTATTAACTGTGAATTAAAAATCACAGTCGCAGTCTGTGAACGATTTGAAAATAAACTGTGAATGGCTAAAACGTGAATGAGGAGTTATTTTTCACGCCACAGTTTGGAATTAGCAAATAACGACAAACGTCGTCGCGGTCGTGATTGTGAACGTAAAGCGCGAGCAGCGAATGCTAAAAATAGAACAAGCAGACTTGACTTTCACGACCGTTATTTCCGAATTAAGGAGCTCATTGGAAAATAAAGGTTCGGCGTATAGAAAGGCGATTTTAGGCATATTCGGTATAATAGGGTGTCTGTTTTCTTTCCAGAGTAATTTTGTGATAGTATAACACCAACGCTGCGCAGGATATCGCTCATAGCCTTCATGCGTAAGCCTGACTTAACAACGAAACTTTGTCGTTAAATTAATTAATAAGTGGATTTGTTTTTTTTTATTTTTAAATTAGTTTCCCTATTGTTTCGCTTTAATTTTGAATCTAAAGAATGTGCGAATAAACACCATATATATACTTATGTACGTGTGAAGTTGTTGTGTACTTGTCCTGGTCGAATGGACAAGGACACTCGTAAACAGTTTTCCACCTGACCAAACCCTCAAGTTTCAGCCAAAGTGCAGAGCAATTGTTTTTCTCGTTGCTTTTGACTTTCACACTATAACGTTTACGTACGTTCCGATATCCGAGTATGTATCCCATGACAGGATAACCACTCATCGAGAAGAACCTCTACCATCGAGCATGTTCACTTCCAAGTATTAGCTTAATAGCCAATATAACCATCCTGAGTAACAGGCAACTTGCATGTGTGTCGTTGAGTCCCATACCAACAATGATGGCACCACGATGCATAGGAGTGACGACGCAAATGTGGTAAAGTCACCATCTGCTTGATGGTTTCCTTATTGGTAATAAAATTCCACAATACGACAGAGGGTTGGAGGGAAACGTGCTTTCTTCACTTTCGAATATTCTGTGGGTTGCAAATATTCATTCTATGTGGTACGGTACCACGTCGTTGTCGTCTTCGGCTCTGCTCTATGCATTTAATTCTAGGACACTCTTTGTGTGCAGGAGAGCTTCGTTGTTACCTGGGCGAAGGAGCGTTTATCCTTCTCGGTGGCACATGGCTTTGGCTTGATGTGATAAGCAACGCAGCAAAGACAAATAAAAATGAGGAGCGAGAGGGGACACCCAAGGACGAAAGATATTCCTCGAATACCTTCGAGTGACTGAAGTATGTGCAACAGCAGCAGCAGCAGCAGGAATAGCAACGGTAGATCTCTATCCTTTGAGTGGCTATTTAGACCGTAATAGTTTGTCGACTGCTGTGTAGTGTGTACGTGTAGTGTAGCATGCCAATGGCGCTATGCTATTCAAAACGATTCTGCTGCTCGTACTGCTTCAACTTTTGTCAGTATATGCATTTGGATGCCCATAATGGTTCAATAAATATCTGAAGTTGCCGGCTACGATACTGTATTGCACCGTTGTCATATTCCTTACGCTTAATGGTGCTTCGAATACACGTTCACTCACCTGGGGCTAAGGAACTGAAATTTCAATTTCTGCGTTGGCCCAGTTTAATATTGGGTTCTATGCAAACGGCGATTGGCAAATTGAGTGGAAAATAAATTTCCCATGGTTTTCCTCTGAAATACATAAACGAAGAAAGGCTTTGTTGCGTACGAGTATTTACTGTTCATGGTGTTTTTTTTTTTTTTTTTTTTTTGCCAAGGGGACTGTGCCAAGTGGATTTCGCAGACTTGAATGGGACAGGTGTAGATTGCAATTGCAGCAAATTCATTTAATACTTTGTCCTGGGACAGTCGTGGAACTATGCATTATTATCTTTCTACCATTAGCATTCATGTGCAGAAGCACCGACAACAGCTGCAACTGTAAAAGTGATACTAAACATTCTATTAGTGCACCTGTAAGGGAGAAAACTAGAAAGAATACATAAGACTGATAGCACGGAAGACTGGAACTGATCAAGGAACCATTAATCTTGCTACTAAAATATGGGCACCGTAGCGCAAGTGGTTAGTGCGTCGGACTGCTGAGCCAGCGATCTTGGGTTCAAATCCCGCCGCAAACACCTAAAAAGTTTTTCACAGTGCCCACCTCTTCCGAATGCATAACAAGCATTCAAGAGTATCCATTTGTCATGTAAAGCTTCCCAACTCGCCGTTCGGAGACGGCAGAAAACTGTTGGTCCCTTCCATTCGTGCAAAAATATAACGCGCATACACAAATGGTTGCGGGAAGCTAGGCTTGGTTCTACCAACGACTGCTGAAGCCAAATATTATTATTATTATTATTATTTACTAAAATATACAACTTCGTCAATTAGGTACTCTGAATAGAGAGTCCTAAATGAACGAAAATATGACAAGAAACCCTTAGGCTATCATCTATGGCTTGAACCTACCCTACCCGTCAGAACTTCAGGACGGATCAAGCAACGAGCAGAGTTATCAAGTAAGACCAATGGCAAACACGTTTTAAGACTCGGCCTCACAGACAAAGCAAGCTGGCCAACTGCAAAGAAAAAGACGACGATTTGGAGCACTTTCTCTGCCAATAATGAAGTTAGTACAAAGTGTACTGGGAGATCAGTAACACCGGATCTTAACCAGCCCAGGCAAATGGAAGTCGATGATGTTTTAGAGGTTTGCGAAATAAACAAATCCCATAGCTACTACAGTATCAATTAATCGCATCCTCCCCAACGCAATGTAGTATATCCTTAAGTTGATATACATACCTAGGCTTTGAGAACTGATTGTAAATATATGAAACGACAGCACAATCATCATTTTTTGGCGTTTCTGTTTTGACGCTGTCATGTTATCATGGCAGACTACACGCCTTCAATGTCCAGAAGATTTTGGGTATACATCCATAAAATATTCAACCGACTTAAGAACTAGACATGCAAGATCGCAGATGCGAGACGATACCAATTATTAAGAGCAGCAGCAGTCATTTTTGCCGTCTGGGAACTTGATAAAGTTCAATGTTGAAGTCTTACCGAGAGAAATACCAAGATATTTGACATTTCCCAAAAAGTCAAGTTCTGCTTTTTCTTGGACCCGGTTTGAGGCCATAATCTTCGAAATAGTGGAGCGCCACGATTGACCGCAAACCAAAATCTCTAATAACGAAATCTCGCATTTTTTAAATAAATCCCGAATAAAGATATCTCGCATTTTCAAAATTTCGCATTATCATAATCTCGCTTATTATGAAAAACCCGCTTACCCATTTTTGGCCAAAGGTGCGTATACGCACCTTTTAATTTTACTATTAAATTTCTTTGCATCTGCAAACTTTTTTCAGGATATCAGCTTCCGTAGCGTTATGGTATAGTTTTTGAAGAAATCACAGATTCGATTCTCAATCTATCTGAAGAAACACCAAAATTACCGTTGTTTTAACAAATTAAGATTTCTTCATTTTTTAAAACGGTTACTTAAAATATTCTTGAATATTTCCAGGAAATTATTGTTATGGGCAAACGTGTTTTTTACGAAAGTTTATAGATCCATAGTCCGAAGTCAAATAAAAAAAAATATATTTTTATATGTAGTGATAGTTATTGACCATAGAAAATAAAGTTGCGTATACGCACCTTTGGCGTGATATGTAAAAATTTCGTCAATAGGCAACATTTTTTTTGAATAAAATTAAGTGTATTTAGTATTTTATGTCAGCTGTATATATATTTACTATTAGCTGTTGATCTGGAATAAAATTTTGATATATGTATTATAAAATGTAGGTACACAATACTGAAGATTTAAATTAATTTCAAAATGGTGGTATGATGGAAATATGAATTTTTTTCTCAAGAAATATACATAGGTGTGTAGCTATGTATCATGTTTTGAAACATCAAAAAATAACTTAGTCTTCAAGAACTGAAAGCATTGCTAGAAGAAAACGATGATATACTAGAAGCTGAGAGTACAGACGCTGTATATCTGTTGATGGGCTAACTCATGAAGAAGATTTGAACGAAAATGTTTTGGAAGCCGAAGAATTGCCAAGTAATATAGCAGATACTTTTGAAGTTTAGTTGCGACAACAACGATCAACAGAAGAGGAACCATCATTAAAAACGCCAAAATATCCAAGAAATATATGTATACCAGATTGAATAAAAGATGATCCGATATTTTCATCATTACCAGTTTCAGTAGAAAATGTTCACAGAGAAGCTTTGAAAAAAAGTATGTATTTTTTTCCCATAACCTCTCCGTAGATTTAGAAATGGTACCGTGCTTAGGTCGGTATTGCACAGAGATGTTTATAACAGGAAAGTCATAAAGTGTCTAACCCGAACATTGCAAAATCTAAGACGGTATGGGAGCGCACGTGGTTACCGACTTACTGAGTGTAATTTTGAGTCCCAGTTACCACCAAATTTTCTTCGATAACTTATTTTCTTTCTATAATCTTTTCACTTTGCTGAAAGTGATAAGATTTTATGCCACGAAAAGAGATAGAGTCTTCTTCGACTTTGCCTTCGATGAAAATGCTAAAGCTGCAAGATGAATTAATAATTCAGTGGTTACAGTTATAACCCTGCCACCGTAAAAAATAATAAATATTTGGCTTCATCAGTTCTAGGTAGAACCAAGCCTAGCTTCACGCAACCATTTGTGTGTGCGCGTTATATTTTTGCACGAATGGAAGGGACCTACAATTTTCTGCCGTCTCCGAACGGCGAGTTGGGAAGCTTTTACATGACAGATGATACTCTTGAATGCTTGTCAGGCATTCGAAAAAGGTGGGCACTGTGAAAAACTTTTAGGTGTTTGCGGTGGGATTCGCACCCACCGTAAAGGCACAGAAATAATCAGAAAGCTTGAAGAGAAATGCGAGTATGTATAACAAAAATATGTGTGGCGTTGATTTGAACGACAACGGTGTAGCAAATTATATATAGAATTCGTGTTCGTGGCAAAAAATGGTGGTGGCCACATGATATTTTGAGGCCTATTGGAGAAAATTATGTAGTCCGTTCTTTGATGAACGTTGAGGAGCTACGACATGAAGAAAACAATAAAGAACGTATGTATGTATATCGGAATCTAAATTATATAAGGGTTGCCGTTTTGGTAATATAAGGCATACTCTTGTCGAACATGACCAAAGGGTACGAAGAAAATGCAGATATTGTAAATCCCATACTATTTACATGTGTAGTAAGTTGAAGCCTTGGTCCACCCCGGACTGTAGCGCCTCCTAAGTAAGTAAGTAAGTATGTAAGTAAACGCAAAGTTAATTTACATTTGAAATGTTTTGCAGATTTCACATGAGAAAATAAAATAAAATTTTTTTTAAAAACTAAAAATTTTTTTTGCCACAATTTGTTCTCTCCAAATGTTATTTATTATTAAAAAATAAATTGTAGCCAAAAAGTTTGCTTTTTTTAACTATCGGCCTTGGGTTAAGAGCAGTCTTGTGTAATGCACATACATAGTATTTATTATAATGCAATTATTTGAGTTTGGAGTATGTACATTGTACATAGCTAAAATAGATTAAGAATCTCTCGAAATATAATATATGTTGATTCGCGCGAATTTAAATAATTTATTTCAATGCGAGATTCTAGTTTTCGAGATTTTAATATTGCGAGATTTCGATAATGCGAGATTATGATAATGCAAGATTTTGATTTGCGAGATTTTGAAAACGAGATTTTAACCCGTTTCGGCCCAAATGGCATACATTTTTTTACTGTTTTCAATCGTTTGTTTTTTGGTGAGTCAATCAACCAAAGCTTTCTAAAAAAAATGTTCTATCGTAATTTTGTCTGCCCTTTCCGAATCCGGGGACAAAATTGCTCTATCCGCCGCAATTTTTGAAATATGGCAGCTGAAAGCAGAAAATATGTGAAATTTCAATTGTATTTTTCTAAACAATCATAAATTTCAATATAAGCTAACTGCGATAGGAGGCTTATACTTCGTATCTAGTGGCATAATCGATTTTTCTTAAAGATAGGACCGATAAAGTAAGGAAATTCCATATGGCGGATTTAAGATTTAAGATGGCGGCCATAACCACGCCAAAATTGACGATTTCTACAAAGTCATCTGATTTGGACCAAATTTAACGGTGTTTTTTGGGGTCGCTGATCACGAATCTGAAGTCAGATATACAAAAACCAAGATGGCGGATCCGATATATCGGATATATGGGATATATCGGATCCGCCATCTTGGATTTTGCAAATCTGACTAAAACCCCTCTATACCAAATTTGGTCCAAATCGGTTGACTTTGAAAAAATAGTCATTTATGGCCGCCATCTTAAATCTTAAATCCGCCATATTGATTTTCCTTCCTTTATCGGTCCTATCTTTTAGAAAAATCAATTATGCCACCAGATACGAAGTATTAGCCTCCTATCGTAGGTGGCTTATTTTAAAATCTACGATTATTTGAAAAAAAAAACAATAGAAATGTCACATTTCTTCTGCTATATTTGCCATATTTAACCCTGGAAAGATAATCTGCGTCAAATTGACTCGTCCGAAAACAAAATAAAGCTGTCTCTCTTTAAATATTCTGAATAATACCCCAGCAGGAAAGTACGGTATGTATTCCTTGGAGAATCGAATACATAATAAGTTATTATAGATGAGAAATATAATATATCCAAAAGAATCGACGTGGTAATGTCATATAATTACAAAGCAAATTGTTTACCACGTAGATTCCCACATCTGCAGAAAATGTAATGTAGTGTTTTTGAATTTAACGATTTTTCGGTTACAGTGTTGTCTGTCGGCGCCTTCATGTCGCCTACAAGTTTCGCGTTTTATATTTAAAAACGCATGAAAAACTTATTTTGTGTTGCAACGCGTGACAGCGAGGAGTGAAAAAAGTTAGAAATGTATTCTCAACGGATTGGCGAAGACAATTAACAAAAAAAAAATTTGTGCTTTGTGTGTGCTTTATTTTATTAATAATATTTTTTTTTTGTATTTAAATTCCTTTTTAATTTTATCCTAGAATTTTTTGTAATAAAATATTTTAAAACGAAACAGTGTACTTTTCATTTAAAGCTGAATACATTTCTTTAAGTTATGTCGGAGAAATGCATTATGTAACTAATTATAAATGCATGAATTACATAATACATTACAAAGAATGAATTCTATAATGCATTCTTAAAACACTTTCAGGTAATCGATTATTTTCCTAGGACATAGTCTGTGTTAAGAATAATGAATTCTGGAATCAATATTCTATACTAGCGATTGATTCCCTGTTCGATTCCAATAGATTACCTTTTCCTGCTGGGACATTGCGCGTTCGTAACATCCTAGTCAGCGCGAGTATCTATCGGTGAGTGAACGTGTTGTTGAGGAAGGTGTCACTCATTTTGAGTTATAACCACGCTGCGAGCCAAATTCACGCATGATTGTCTTTATTGTGACTTTTAAGATTCTGATCTTTCTTATAAGTTTACTTTTATTTCTCATTCAATTTGTGTTTTTGTATGGCTATATATTGTTGTTCTTTGGCACTGAATTTTTGCTTTTCTAATTTGCATTTAGGTTCTCCTTCTCTTTTAGAGATTGAAGACAATATAGTTTCTAGAAGCGGCTCTAGCTCACAACAAGAAGTTCCAGAAGAGCGCTAACCAAAAAGACGTTCTTTCTGTGCATATTGCCCATATAATATCAGACGGAAGGTAAATCCTTCGTGCACAAAGTGCAATAAAGTTATATGTAGGCAGCATAAAATTGATTTGTGCCAAAAATGTTTGTGATTATTTTTTAAGTTTGGTTTTTAATAATTGTTATTTTTTTATTATCTTATAACCATGTATGTACATTGAAATGGTCTGATAATTACTGAAAGTATTATTTAATGTGATGAAAACTGAAGCTGTGTTAGTTTAATTTCTTTTTTTTTTTTTGAATTTGTTTGTTTTTGCAACTTTTATAGTTTTTTAACTAAACAAAAAGCAGCAATGCCATAAAATGTATACCAATACGTTATTTCCTTTAACCAGAAGACCCATCATTAATTTAACTTTTTTAATTTATTATAGCTTAGAAAATAAAGCTGTTAAAAGCTTATGCGTCAATTTGACGCATGATTATCTTTAGTGTATTCCAAAATATGATTATCTTTCCAGGGTTAAAAAATGGCGGCAGATAGAACAATTCTGTCCCCGGATTCGGAAAGGGCAGAAAAAATTACGATAGAATATGTTTCTTAGAAAGCTTTAGTTGATTGACTCAGTAAAAAGCAAACGATTGAAAACATTAAAAAAAATGTATGCCATTTGGGCCGAAACGGGTTAAAATGCGGTCAATCGTACGAATTACCATGCCATCTGTATTATAGCCTTGTTCTTTGTTCTTTGTATCTTGATTTCGGAGGAATATAGAGTTTATCTATAATTTAAGTTCATAGAAGAAAGGGGGGTACCACATCCTGAGGACAGACCCTAGTAGTTTGTAATAAATTTTGTTTAGCTTTTCTATGATGTAAAAGTTAAAATTATGTTACACCGACAGTTTGTTTACGGCAATAGCATGCATGCCAATTTTATTTGATAATAAATATAAATTTTATGTTCTCGTTTTTATCCTGGTGGATAGGTCGTGCATTTATATGTTCATTTATGGCTACAATCATATTGAGAAAGTACTGCCAATCAATCGTTTTGAAAATTATGAAAAAGTTCACATCTATCGATGATTACTATATCGAGCATCTACTGTTTACATTTGTCACAGAAAGAAGGCATCGCCAATGAAACTGAAAGCTCCTGGACGAAATATTTTTCAAGAAGCGTGATCGAGAAGTGTGACTAGTGTTGAATATGTGAAAAATTGAAATTAAATGCACTCAGATTGTTAAAGAGTACAATAAACCTACACAAAGGTGGTGTAAAACTCATGAACAGCATTATGGATCGACTTAAAATTACAATTAGAGGCTATAAAAAGACCAACCGCTTATTTTATCACTTTCTGGATATCACACTATCACCAGGTCCCGGTCGGTGTCATATTACGTTTGAGATCGAAGATATCAAGAACCGCTGAACCGATGATTCTTTTGGTATACGATTACTTATTTCTCAGAAAAGGCTTATGCGTCAGCTTTGAATGAGATTAATTTTTAATTGAGAGTTTGAGAGACTTCAAATGAGAAAACGAAAATTCAATTTAAAACAAACGACTTTATGATATCGTAGGAGCTGTGACTCTCGAAAATTGACTGATACTGTCGGTGCTGTAACGTGAGTTCTACCAAATCAGCTTGAACTTCAAAAACGCATACACATTTTAGCAGAAACGTGCATTTAATTTACCGTCTTAAAGCTTTAATCTCCACTTTTAAAGTTATATACATCTTTTTACCGTTTGGAAATTAGTTTGCCCTTTAAGTGCCCGTAAAGCTTTCGTTTTCCCAGTGGGTTTTCGTAAATCGCTTAAAGAAAGTATGTATTAAAAGACACGTCACTTTCTCTTAACCATCTATACACAAGCAATTTCCCTGGAGACAGAATGAGAATTTCCAAGGAACAAAAAAAAAAAACAGGAAAATAAAGCGAGTGTCCAAGAAGTCGTCGCTTTAATTCGCTCATCAGCATTTTAATTAACTTTTAATGAGCTGCTAAAGGAAACTTGACTCCACAGCACAAGGCGATATTCCATCTTCAAGAGGGATAAGGTGACGGCAGCTGACTCCTTTTGTCCACCGCAAAAAGGACAAATAAAAAAAAAAAAACGCAGAATATTTTTCAGTCTTATAGTACACTGGAAGTGAGTTCCCTGTTTGTACTTTCAATTTACCGCGGGTTGGGTTTTGAAGTTCGAGGGATGCTTTTAGCACTAAACGAACTTCCTCTTTTTTTCCTACAAAGTCACGTAAACATTATTAATTTTCCTCGTCTCTAACATTGATTTCAGCTCTTCTATTTTATAAATGGTGGGTAATCAGGATTGCCACCCGTAATCTAGTTTAAGAAACATTCGTTAAGCTTTTGAGACTTGCAACGAACTAATAAGGATTTTAAATAGATTGCATGTTTTGCAAATTGTTTTCATCTACTTTGAGTGCGAAAAAGAACTTTCAAATTAACTTCTCCGGACGTTCAAAAAATGCCATTTCCATCGCTGGCCCGGTGGCGGCGCTGGCTGGTGTATTGGCGACGGGTATAAGTGGAAGTGGAAGGCAAACTCATCCTGTGGTAATTTTGATCCTTCACACGGAAATGCCAGAAGTTTATAAAACTTTTCCGATGTTATCTTTAATTTTCTTGCAACTGCAAATCTTTCTCCAAGAAGAAGGAATTTTCGCCAATAATCCTTAAGGCGATGCAGGTGTTCTTATTTGTAAGGTCTGTGGCAGTGAGGAGTAAACTTCTTTGCAATTTGTCACCGTTTAAGTAAAAAGTTAATCGTATTTAATATCATGGACGAGAGATGCTCTTGCGATGCGGCAAATTGACTGGAGTTGAATAGTGATGATGCAAAAAAGCATCTGCAAAGTCGAAGGACAAAGAATCGATTGAATTGGAGCGGTTTGAGAGTTTTCTTTTTTTTTACCTTTTTCTTATTGACTGCAACAGATTCCGCATAAAATTTCAGTCACAAAGGTGCTAGCAAAGTGAATTAGTTTGTCAGTACTTTCATCTTAGTCAACAGCTCTTGACAGCAGAAAGATTTAAGTGTTATCTGATGACGATTTGCTTTATCGGCTATCATTGGGAATGGATTTTAATTTTTCTTTACCTTGAGGAGGAATAACGTTGTCAGATGATTAGAGTTAAGTTTGAGGGGATTGTGACAACATAAGCTTGCAGAAAACTGCTGAGTGAGTATTGTAAGCAAAAAAGGAGTTTTGCTTTTTACTTATCAATATGGTCAGGAATCGTTGAAGCTTATATTAAGCTGGAAGAAATAAGTTTGGTTTACACATATAAACAAGTCGAAGCATTGTAATGCATTGGTGTTCACTTGAACATTATTAGGATTCCGTACCCATATGGTAATACGGAACCATTATAAGTTCGATGTCTGTCACGATAAAAACATCAATAACCGTTCTTCCTGGAAACTTGAAATTTGGCACACTTATACATTGCGGTGGTCCACATACATGGACAACATATTACTCAAAAATATTGCGAAACAACTAGATATACAGGGTAAGTAAAATGTATTCTCAAAACAAATAAAATTCCGAAAAATATATCATGTGGGACATCATTCAAAAGGGCTGAGAACAAAGATTCCAAAAATATTTTGTTTAGTTTTCTCCGTTAGAAACTTTAGCAGTTATTGAAAATATCATACAAAAAGGACCATAGTGTTTTCTCGGAAACTACTGAAGTCAAAAACATGAAGAAATCACAGTTCGTAGGTGATTAACTATATTTTTAAAGAAAAATACAGCGAGTCTCGTAAGTTTTTGAGAAATGCACGTTTTATGTCGAAAAATTAAATTTTTCAACCGATTAACTCATAAACTACTGGACCAATTTCAGTGAAATTATCACTATTCGATTAAGAATAATTTCGGGAAGATTAAATGCTATCCAAAATTGTGCTGCCATACAAACAAAAAAAAAAAAAAAAAATACGGATTTTGCCAGGAATCGAACCTGGGACCTAAAAACTCTGTAGTACAGCGCAGAGGTGGGTCGTTTTCGTTTTTTGTGTTAACGAAACGAAACAGTTATTTAAACAAAATATAAATAGTTTTAAAACTACGAAACCCTTTGAGCGCGAGTCTGACTCGCACTTCGCCGTTTTTTTTTTTTTTTTAGATATTTCCAGTATTCCGGTGCCTGGTGACTCCGGATCTATGAACACATGCAATCCACTGTGGATGTGATAATTGGTATCAAAAGCAATCTTCGTCCATCAACCTCTGAGATGATACTATTTAGGCTCACAACAAAAAGGAAGCTGCCTTTCTTAGCACACAGTGTAAGTCAAGTAAAACTCCTTGATATCATCTGCGTTTAAAAATTAACCATGGCAAAGAAATTAGCTATGGATACGTAAATGTATGTACATATGTACGCATAGATAGACCAATCAGATCTGACTCCGATCCTGACCCTACTGTCGCAAAGAAGACCGGAAATTGGCACAATGATAGTTGTCATCACTGGACACTGCTTTATAGGCAAGTTTGTTATCAGACTTAAAATCCTTTTCAACGATTTCTGTTGGAGCTACAGGGACGAGAGGGAGGGAAAGTACTCTTCAACTTAGTTCTTTTCCGCAGAAAGAAACCTGAAATCATATCAATTCTATAATCTCGGTGATCTTGCAAAGACAGATACCAGAAACCTATTTCGCTTCATTCAAAGCTCTAAATGGTTCGACGGGTAGCTGGGTAATTATCCCCAAAGATCATTCGTATCACAATGGACTAGTATACTGGCTTAAAGTAAGTAACCACTTCTCCCTAACTTAACTTAGATAGACTATTATGCTGTCAATTGTCTTTCCTTATGTTGCTCCTTTTTTTGTAAGGGCTCTTAGATGAAGAAACTTTTAGATTAAGAAGTTTGATCCTTTGCGAGATATGCGTCAAAGTGTAAGTGGATAGTTGCTATCCACAAATCCAATACGTGTGTTACGATGCTTGTAAGCTGCGTCCTCTGTGATTCGATAATTAAGGTGTACTAATGTCCTTGAAATCTCGCATTTAGAAACCCTACAACCATTTACTATTTACGATTGAAATGGCTACCCACTGGCACCTAGTGGGGCCTTGTGGCAAAATGTAAAAGCTATTTTTCTTTAGTTGTGATCCTGACAAATATTAAAATTAAGTGTTATGAAATAATTATAAAATGAAAGCGCAATTCGTCGCTGCTGTAGGACATTCTCCTTCTTTTGATACCTCATTTATTAATTTGCGTTGAAAAACGTAATATTTTAAGTACTTATTTCTACTTTTTCAAAGATTTATAACTGACTAGCTGTCCCGCCCGGCTTCGCCCGCGCCCAAAAACACTGTGAATAAGCAGCAGCATCATTTTTCTACTGTTATTTGGTTGTGCCACATGAAATGTTTGATTTAGTAGCAAACATTTAGAAGCTAATAATACTTTTTATACATATATCTTTAATCAAAATATGAGGCGTGAGCATCTACAACGCTCTTCCGACGTCAAACCTCAAGTATTAATTTTTTAAAAATTTCTGAATTTTCAACGCAATGATTTTATGGCCTTTTGCTTGGTACCGGAAGACTGGTGGCTAAATGATTGACTGAAATATCAGGACAGTACCGTTGGTTGAAAATAATTTCCAATCCCAAAAACAAAGAGTTTTTGTACTGTTACACGTGAGATATGAGGTTTGACATTGCCATGTAATAGTATCGTACCATGCCATTGCAAGCATTTTTTATGTCGATTCCCTCAGAAAATTGTAAGGCGTTTATCGTTGCTCGTGGTTAATAAAACGAAAAGTCCATCAGACTGTCACCATAAACTTTTCTAGGTAAAGAGTGTAATTAGGGATGTGTTTTAGTTTTACATATAATATGTACGTTCACAACCACTGCCTAGGTCTATACCCACTCCACTTTTCATCACATGTTATTATCCTGCCTACTTTCTCCGCCTTTCAGTGAAGAATTTGATAAAACCATCATTCAACATGAAAGAAACATGTCCGTTAGATCCGGATGTTTTTCTGTTTGTTTTTTGTTTCCCTTAATATAGAATTTGTTAATAACTCGACTTCAGCGAGAGCTATCAGGTCCAGATTGTGTAGTTTTCTTTTCAGGCACTATACCAACATAAATTGTGAATATGAGTCATTTTGGTCAACTTGACTCCAGCGCTCCCTATCGAGCGGTATTTCTGCCTATGTCCTTTCCCAGGTCCCAGACTATCTTTGTACCAAATTTCGTTATGATTGGTTGAACGGTTTAGGCGTGAAAAGGTAATAGACAGACAGACAGACAGAGTTACTTTCGAATTTATAATATTAGTGTGATAAACGATATTCAGTTGATAAGCTTTCGATCATTGTTTGAATAACTGAAACAGTAAGGTGCAGACATATATTATTAGGACGAATCGAGCTTAAGATTCTTGTACAAGACCGTAGGACACACATTTTTCTTTTTTTAATTTCATCGATTTAATTACCAAATACTCACTTGAATGTTTCATAGTGATGTCGGTCCATGTTACCGGTTAAAAAGTCAAAAACCGACATATCCATCAAGTCCAATAGACGTCGTCCTTCATCATATGGAGGAATGTCCCGAACCTATAAATATAATTTAATTTAATTTAGAGTAAAATTTAAGAAATGCAATAACAACAAAAGCACATAAACCCAAGAATAAGCATTTTAATTAAGAATACTTCAGATGCACGAAGCAACAATTGATTAATAGGAAGATTCAGAAATTCTAGTTCATTTAAAAACTGAAAGGATGTTTCAAAATTTTCAACACTTTTTCTTTTTTTTATTTACTCGCAATCAGGCGGTAACACAGCTCGAGCAAATGAATGAAAGGCAAACAAAGGTGCAGACAGATCGACGGAATGGTACAAAACAGTAATTTAGACGTTTGAACGAGAATAAATTCTGATATTTTCTCTTGGGTGTCACGGCTGTCGTTGGTTGTGACGTTCCTTCGCCTTTTCGCAGACTTGTCTTGTTCGTAGATAAGTACGTCTGAGCAGCTAAACAGGTTTTTGTAACAACATATCCTGGATAGTCTACTAAATGTTAACTGGCTAAATGCTTAGATAATATTTAAAAAATAATAATATGAAAATAATAAATAATAATAATATTTGGCTTCGGCAGTCCTAGGTAGAACCAAGCATATAAAAAAACGGGACTAAAAATTAAATACAAGACAGTTTTACGTCCCGTATTTTTCAAAAATAAAACCGGGACAAGCTATTGAAATACGGGGCTATCCCGGGAAATATGGGACGGATGGTCACCGTAACTATACCTACTCCTTGAATTTCAAACCTATTCGTATTTATATACGCTCAGCCAGCAAATAAAGAGTGTCCTAAAATGTAAGCAATATTTCTATTTTTCGCTAAAGTGCCGCTAAAGTGATGCCAATCAAAAATATGACAACATGATAGCTGACAGTTCAGGGTTACTAAAAATCATCTTCTGCAATGAGTGTCATTTTCATCTTTTTAATCATCAAAACTTTACGAATCAAATTTACAAGTTCTGATTAAAAACATGTGTCTATTAAATTGACTCCTTGAGTGAAGGCTGAAGGGACACTTTTTAGAAGAAACGTGAGCTCTATAACTCAGTTCTTATACAGATTTGTCATATTTCTTTTTATAATAATCAATTTTATGCTCAAATAGTATATTTCCCGATTTCTTATGTACGTACCTATGTATATAGAGGAAGAGACTAAAATTGAATATTTAAATGTAAAAGAAAAAATAGGAAAGAACTGTCGTCTAAGACCGGTCAGCTGATATTTTCTACAGCAATTTGAAGACAGCGTCAATCGACCAGAGAAGAAATGCAATTTTGTTTCTTCTATCCAGTTCTTAAATAGAATTCATTCTTAATAAGCTTTGCTTCCCGATAATCTAAATACCGACTGTTTTCATTCTACCCACTTATTGCTTTGATTTTACGTAAGCGCAATCAAATTTCTCTGCCAATATATATACAAAAGTAAAACATCTTTATTTAATTTGACTGGTCTATTAAACTTCAACTGAGTCCACGCCACTCTTCTGCTGCAGACAATACCATCTGCAATCAGTAGTCAGTTCTTCTGCATTCATTGAAACTCAATGAATAATTTTATTACAATCAGTGTTCATTTCGAAAGCACAATGAAAATGAATAATAAAAAAAGGAGCAAGCTGTTTACTACAGGACGAATGTAATAATACCTCTGATAGACGCGAGTAAAAAAATAAAAAATAAACGCATCTGATGATGATTCCGAGATGCATCCGATTCCAATATACTACAAGCTCAAAAGATAAATTTATGCTTTTCAATTAAAGTTTACTTTATTATTTATGCTATTACTATCTATACCCACTTTATAGCCTAATAGAGTTTCTGGCGTTCGAGTGTAATTCATCCAAAGGACACGAAGGACAACAACATAAATTGTGCCCTTATGCATTTCTACCTTTTCATTTATTCGTTTGCTATTCATTCAGCAAAATATGAAATATTATACTAGAATACCACTCTGGATTTGCATGGCTGTCTGCATTCCCTCCTATACCTCTCATTCACCTAAGTTGTACGCCAAGAAGGAAAAATAAAAGGAGAAGCGCGAATAAGGTCTAAAGCAATATCTAGCAAGCAATTTCATTCAATTGAATTCAGACATCAGAGTACCTGCATCATTTCTTTGGGATATTATGCCAAACAAAAAAAAAAAAAAAAACAGGAAACTATATAATCGGGATATAGCATAATCAAAAAGTGCTGGCAAACAACAAGGACAATCCTTCCCCTTGCCTTACCATTGTACAGTAGTCAGCGTCAGTCTCCCACTGGGCTTTCCTTCTTTTGTGATACGATCGTCTCCAAGGGTGTCTCCAGACCTGCAATGAAATATTAAATGCATTTCAAGATTACACAGTTCATTTAATATTCATTGTTGAGAATATGCGAGGAAAAAAGGATGAAAACAATATTGAATTGCGGGTGCGAGAATAACTGCATACATATTTCAGGAAGTCAAAGTAGTCCCGACTCTTGACATAAGGATGACAAAATTTATCTGCCCTTTGCAGTTTAATCTTTTCGAGTTAAATTCGTTGCCACTTCAAATATTTCACAAAAATAAATTAAATGCACAAACCCTAGGATTCCCGTATTTCTATTTGAAAAATATTAAAATAATTATTTTTTTTAGCAATTTTAAAAAGAAAACAACAGATGGCTTACTCTTCACTTGTGTGTATAAGAACTAATTATTTCAGCATTCTTTTTAGTGTTTGATCTGTTGTTACCTACATACGACTATAAGAAGACGTATTAACACCCACTGTCAATTGAATCACCAGTTGGAAGAAGGGAGTAAATCACAAAATTTTCCAAAATTACATTTTGATGCAAATGTCATCTGTAGACGTAGACGCACCTCTTAGATCGAAGAAAGCAATAAAAACTCGAGATATAGTGTCCTTTATTTCATATATAAAAAAAAAATCTCAGAACAGTTGTATGAAGAAGTTATTCAGTTTTTTGCGATTTCCCAAAAGTTATGTCAGACGGATTTACTCCATTCTTCTAACTGGTGATTCAATTTGAAAACCCGTCGAAAAATTAAGGAATATTACACATAGGCCTGTTCCACTTAAAGAATCCTCACAGATTTTCACCCGCTGGCTGAGGAGAAATTTATCTGTCAAAATAAGATAGTGCTCTTTTTCAATAATGTCGTTTTTAATATTAATTTTCGTCAAAACATTTATAAAACATATAAAAAACACGAAACCAGGACAATTTTGTCACTCAACAATGGATTCATTTCAAAGCCTGCATTTGGTAATGTATTATATACATATACCTATGTACATCATTGAGCTACCAGCAGTCGTGTGAGCAGCGCCCGCTGCGGCCATGAGTAGTAGTGGCAGTGGACTGTTGCTACACGACACGGCAACGTGACGGCCGGCGCGGCGTTTTGTCATGCTCTTCCTCAAGCCACTAAGATAATGTCGCCGTTCGATTCTTTGCCGTGCGGTGAATGATAATTTATTTAGCTTAATGCAAGCAACGACTTAAGCAACTTAAACAATCTTAGATTTAAACAAACTACGAAACTTAGACTAAGACTTAAAACTAACATATAGAGGGTAAGATGGTGAGGCAGTAAGTAGATCAGGAGGAGCTATAAAGTGCGTTCTGTAGTGTTAATCTACAGCAAAGGAAATTAAAAAGGTTTGGAATGCTGTTGGCCTTTTGCAGCATTCTGGACGTACGACGAAAGCCGAGATGAATGAGGGGAACGGACCTGAGATTACGCGGGTTAGTGTTAAGTGAGATCATTTGAAGGAGTGCGGGACAGTCGATGTTACCTACTAAGAGTTGTTGAATAAAGAGTATATCGGCAACATCACGACGTTTTCGAGAGACTGAAGATTGATCAGTTTCAAACGGTCTCTATAGGGTGGAAGGTTGTAGCAGTCAACCCAAGGAAGACCGCGAAGGGCAAACCGGATAAACCGGCTTCGATACGCTTAGTATGGACTTCGTAATAAGAGGACCATACTTGGCTAGCATATTAAAGCAGGCGCCTAACAAAGGTAATATCTAGGGATTTAGTGACATAGGGGTTCAAAAACTTCTTAGATCAACGCTTAACAAAACCAAGCATAGAGTTGGCTCTGCAAGTAATGCCATCAATGTGGGACTGGAAGGTGAGTTCTTTATCACAGATAATACCCAAATCCAAGGGCACGGGCTCGTTGCAGAGAAAGTAATGTCTGGGAGGTGGTGGAAGACGTTTACGAGAGTATATGATAGATTGGCATTTGTTCACATTGAGTACTAGGAAGTTTTTTTTTGGCACCAGATAGAAAACCTATTTAAGTCTTCTTGAAGTGGGCGCGAGTCGACGGGAGATAAAATGTGCCTATATAGTATGGAAAGAGCCTGAGGAGACGAATCAAAAAAATTTAGTCTCAGTTAAATGAAAATAAATCTCCGTAATGAATCGTGTTTGCAACACAAATAAAGTGTGTCCCATTAGGGATTTCATCATGTAAAGTGTGAAGAAAACAAACAGTTTTAACACGCTGGCTCTCAGTGATCCCAAAAACATCAACCCTCAGAGCCCAGTGTATCACCGGTGATCACATCAGTAATCGTTCCCCAGAGCCCGGTGTATTACGGGTGATACACTCATAGACCGGAATATCGATTCTACCAAAAAAGTGAAAAAAATGTATGTAAATTTTTAAATTCAATTCAAAAGAAAACATATTTTATTACATTAAAAACAAAACAATTAATTCATAGTATAGTTAAAAAAAAATTAAAAAAATTTTTAAATTCTTAAAAAAAATTTCTTATACATTATGTATATGTATGTATATAAATATTACCGGCCAAACCCGATTTTGGGCCAAACTATAAAACTATATAGTTTGTCCTAGGCCAAACTAGTTTATCCTAAGCATATTAGGTTCAGGACAGCACAGGTCGGCGGTTAAATGCAACGCTGAGAAAATAATGACATTCATCGCTATCCACTGTCATGCATGAGTGCGGAATTAAACAATTTTTAAATTTTTTCGCGCATGAATGTGCACTCTGACACGCAGCACCATCCACAGACATTCATGAGTGCCCGGCGAGGAGAGTAACATTCATGAATAATAGTGGATGCCCAGCTTAAAGTACTATTTACACAATGCGAATTTTTTTCCGAACGAACATTTTCGTAATAGACTTGAATAACCTTTTGCATTGCTCACCTTGTAATGAACTCACGATGAGTGTCAATCAAAACAGAAAGCAAAATACATTTGACGTTCAGACATAATATTTCCCTATCCGAATGGGAAAATCCTAAATGGGACACACTTTATTAGAAATTTAATTTCATCAAAATCAAAACCACACACAACCAGGTGATATGCGTTTTCGAGTTGGACGGTTCAATTATAGATATGCTATGCAACACAATTGAAAATCGCTTATATTAAAACAAACTCCTAAAAGTATGCAATGTAAAACACCCACTGTTTAAGTAACTTTCGACGGGAAATTCGTATGCATACGTACATTATGTACATAAATACATACGAGTAGATAATATAATGTAGTGACCTTTGTTAGCATTATCGCAGAATAAACTGACGGACAGAACTACATATAATACACACACTTGTAACTCAAATATTTTCGTTTCATCTGCAATCGAAGAAGAAGCAGTGTTCAAGAAAAGTTCGAAACCAAATTCACATTCTTGCGCTTCACTTCTTTCAAACTCCTTTGTTTACGAGCCCTTTTGATCTGTGTCCGAATATTTTGCCCATAATAATTATAGGTAGGAACCATTAGCACGGACTTTTCAGAGGTTCCCTCGCTTGTAAAAATTTTCATTTCACTGGTTTAATAAACAAAAACAAAAAATAATCACATAAAAATAAAACAAAAATAAAATCAGCAATGCGAAAGGATTCGCCAGGACAAATAACAAAATAACTCAACCCACCCGGTTAGTCAACGGAATCGCAATCTAATAATAATATTTGTTTGAATAATCCTACCTGTCCTTTTTTCCTCCTCTTTTTCAGTTTTTTTTTAATATTTTTATGAACATATTTTTGCTGTGCTAGCGGATGCTTTACCTGGTCATGGGAAGAACATAATAAAGAGTTTTACTTATTTTCAATTTTTTATTTCGGATATTTTTTCATTTGAATTTTTACTTAAGGATTTATGTTTTATTGCTTCGTACTTGGCAAGGGGATTATTTCGCGTTTTTTGTTTTGGTTTTCAGTTTCAAAACAAAGAGAAAAATAATGAATGAGTTTTCCTTTCGAATAAACATTAGAACGAGTTTATATCCGGAGATACTACACAAATCCAATACATATGAGTATGGGACGTGCCGAACACTAAATAGAAAAGTGTCGGAATGTTTTCAGTTCAGTCTTATTAGGTAAATATATCAAAAAGTGATAAGGACATGTTTAAACCAGCTAAAAATCAGGGATGTGTTGATGCTGAGGTTCCTGATTAACCTCCAGTAGTGTCTGAATTCTGTGTTTCGTACTGCCTCCGAACTCCGATACCTACGTTCTTTCAAGACTGAAAATTTAAAGTATAGAGTTGACAAGAACCATTCCTAAGGTCGTATCTGATCATCAGGCCCATCATAACCTATGGATCCACCATATGGTAAACTGCTACAAAAGTAAAAAGCTACATATACAAGATCGCCAAAGTGCAAGGATTAGCGGCGGCAGGCGTGACAGGAGCATTAGGAAGTACACCATAAGCGGGATTGGATATGATTATTCATTACCATTCCCTTGACATGTTCATCAAAGGCACAGCAGCAAAGGGAGCGCTCAGACTAAGAGAATGCGATTTGCTTAAACAAACTACGTATGCGGCGATACTCGGAGAAATACAACAACTGAGGAGATGCAACCCTGGAATTCTAACCAAGACTTTAGTCTACATTATTCCTCACTATGACTCCAACTTGAATGTACCAATCCTATAACCCAGGGAAGACAGGCTGTCAAACAAGGTGTTCAGAGTCCGGGAAATAGCACTCTTCACTGACGGCTCAAGAATGGACTGAATAACGGGTATCTATCTGACTACCGGATACATGCAGTGTCTTCAGGCGTAACTACTGGTGATTGAAAAGGCTGCAATATTCATAAAAGGAAGGGACCTACCTTCGACGGAGATAGTCATTTTGGTGAATAGTCAGCCAGCTTTAAAATCAATAGGATCGAACACAATAAAATCAAAGGCCACACAAGGCTAGACTTTACTGGGTACCCGGACATAACAATATCGAAGGGAACGAGATAGAATGTTAGGATGTCTAAGATTCACCAAGAGCAATAACTGGTTTACGAGTTGGTAAGAAGAAGATTCACTCCCAAACTTTGAGAGAATTCACAATAGACCTTCGAGCTTCCGAGTGGAAATGATTGCTCTAACAATCACACAGTACACACCCTTCCTAACTTATCCTAACATAAGGTCGTATCTGAGTTAGTGCGTATATACAAGCCTCATTTATTGAGCTCCAGTAGCTTTTTGGCTTTGCCCGGGTTTCATCGAAGATATGAAAACATACCTAAACCAGCTCGAACCCTGTCGAGTATGAGCTGATGGCCTTAAGAGTTGCTTGACTGCTGAATAGCCTGTGGACCGCTTGTGCTTCTTTATAAGCACTATCGCTTTAAAGATGTTGAGTGAGTTTTTCAGTAGGCCTTTAGACTCTAGAATCTGTAGCTTCATCTATTTCTATCCATATATGAACCCTTAATGTTTCCGGAGAACTGCGCGTCTTATTTATGAACTTAAGAGCAGGATCATCGTATAATATTTTCAGGGTCTCTAGGTGTCCTGTGAAAGAATCGAGACCGCATTTCTTCGAAAGGTTACGATTGCTTTCATTGATGATGTTGTTTCGTCACCTCCTGTCCTGTGAAAGAATCGAGACCGCATTTCTTCGAAAGGCTACGATTGCTTTCATTGATGATGTTGTTTCGTCACCTTAGTATTGGAGTGACATAAATGTATTTTCGTCATTTTTGAGTTAGGAATGGTTTCTAAGTGAAAAAAAAGATCTTTCGATTAGTGTAATAAAATCTCTTTTATCTCTATTATTTCAAAAGATATCAGTGTTGCAAATTGATCGATCTGTCACATAAGCCTTTTTATGGGAAAGTCATATTTTTATGAAATATGTATTATGTATGAATTTTTTGGATATTTTTTAAATGGTTAAATGTATACGTACAGCTGAGCTCAGATATGCTTCCTTTGCAAACACATAATTCAGGGCTGATATGCTCTATACATACAATTTCTATTCAATAGTGCTTCATAGGCATGATTTTTTTTCAGTATTAAGGGCCAGTCACTGGTATCCGGCCACTCTGCGTTAAATAGCTGAGAATAAGTAAATTAATCGTTATTTCCATGGGAAACCAATTATGGCTTTAGTTTGCTGGTAAAATTTGACAACTGTGAACATTACTAAACCGCCAAAAAAAATACGCAGTCTGTGTAGTTCGTCGAGAAAGTGAGAATTGCGTTTTAGAGTAAGCGAGTATTAGTGGAGGTATCAAACAAAAAACGTAAATTTCTATGTTTTTTTTAAAATATTTACCAACTCTTTACCAACAAGGTGAAGTGGCTTAAGTCGACATAAGCCAAAAACTGTTTTATTTAATATTTGAATAGGAAAAAAAATTAGCTTCAATTTGGTCTAGTCGGCTGGTTTCTAGCCCCCCGTTAAGTCTGTTTTCAAATTTCATAAAACGGCTTAATTGTCAACGAAAAGGTTTGCATTTGGAATAAAGTCCTAAGTCAGGACTATTATTTCTGTGCAATTATTTTTTGGCTTAAGTCTATCTAAACCGTTCTTTATATTTAGAAAAATTTAAATTCATAAAAAGGAAAAATGAATTATGTTGTCTTAGGTCACTTTTTCAAATTCAAAATTAAAAGGAACAAAATCTTTATGTCGACTTAAGCCGTTTTTCCAAATTGAAATGTTATACAAATTAAATTTATGTCATCATAAGACATTGTTACAAAATAAAAAAAATAAATAAATACAGATATTTATTCTTTTTGTAAAAGAGCTTACTTAACATAAGCCGGTTTCTCAAATCGCATATCCAAAAAATTTCAATTTTAAGTACAAATAAGCCATTTTACCACGTGCAAGATATGTATTTTAGATTGAGAATACAATAAAGAATAACAACTAAAGTCCATTTAGGCCTTACGATTTTATCCAAAAAGCCTCAATAGTTTTCCGAGACACAAGACGGTCGCAAAAGGAAATCGCCGCAAAATTTTTATTTTGATCCTGACTCATTTTATCGAAAAAGTCTAATCGTGATATTTTACTGCTTGTTTTGTGTTTATTAAAGAACTATCAGATCTGTATCGTGTTGTGCTCAATACAAGCAACAACCACAAGCAGAGATTTGCCATGGCAAAGTATGCATCAACAGGCTAATCATTTAGCGCTGGTTTTAGTGGTTAGGCTTCACTACATTACAACACTACCACAGCATTGCACAAAAATAATAACAAAAAATATTCATTATTAATATTATAGGTATGTGCGCGGGAATATGCAAAACATTTTTAATAGTAACCGTGTAAGGATTAAAGTCAAGAAAGTTTAAATTTAAATGGTAGAGTTTACTCACGCGGTTAATTGGGACATGTATCCCATAATTTGTTCTATGATGAGGAACTTGCAGTAACCCTTTAGTGCGCAGGTAATACTATCCCCCACAAAAGTTTAATCCTAAACATTATAATAAGTCAGGTGCATCAATCAGATCTGAGATCAGGTGATGCATAAAAATTATATCATGATTGACCTATCTTTGAGCCAAAGCCTGCATTTGCAACAGTTTTATCCGATGCAAATATGGGGGGAAGTTAAAACGATCGTCCCAGGGAAGACCTTTCAATGCGAATCGAAGGAAACTTCAGCGGACGGCTTCAGTACGAGTATTGAAATTTTTCTTATAAGGTGTCCATACTTGCGAAGCATATTCGAGATAACGACGGACAAGATTGGTAAATAGTGAGAAAGGGACATAAAGATTTTTAAATTCTTTAAACCATCTTTTAACGAAACCTAACATTCATTGAGTTTGATTTATTCACAATCTGGTGGATACAATAAATACCGAACTCCTTAATACTATAATCCGAGAGGGAGAATGGTTCGATATCAACATTTATGAACATAGTCAGTACCCGTTTCCTAGAGAATGTCATTAGTTGACACTTGAGTGTCACTACCAGGTACTGAAGCTATTAATATCTGATATCAGAAGTCAACAATCATTTGTGGTTCTAATTGTTTTACTGATCTTCATATCATTTGCAAATACTTATGAGGATGTTGCTATGACTTATGTTTGCTGGAATATCATTAAAAGAAAGAATAAAAAGTGGACTTATGTGACTCCGTTGTAAGTCACTTTATAAGCGAAATGAGGATATAGTTACAGGTATGTAATTATTTGACTTATTATTCGGTAACAATATACCAAAAGATGAATATGTACTTTGTTTCAAATGATTTAAAAATGTTCTCAATTTAAGCTAATATTGTGAGTGATCATTTAAGTATGACTAGTGGCTTATGATGGCATAAAATGGGAGAAACCTCGCAAGTATAACAGAAATCATATAACCATTAACGGTTTACGAATGAAATGGCTACCTACTGGCACCTTGTGGCATAAAGTAGAAGCTACTTTTCGTGATGGTGACCCTGATAAATATTAAGATTCAGTGTTAACAAATTCTTAAGATTTATAAAATGAGAGTGCAATTCGTCAATGCTCTGGGACATTGTTTTTCTTTTAGTACCTCATTTGTTTATACGTTGAATTAATTTTTGATCGCAATAACTTAACTCATTTGCACTTTTTCAAAGGTTTTTTTTTTACTGATAAACTATGTTAGAATCATTTAAATAGGTGCAGAAGTGAGCTCTCAGGAAAAGTCAGAAGTTTGTGCGCTAGCCATTTAATTATATAGAAGATTATATGATGCTTTTGTTTCATAATTTATTTATTAATACTCGTTAATAATTTTGGCCTGTCGTAGTTGATTTTCAATACTTAAAAAATGAGTGTCATACACCATAATGCCTACTTTAGTTTGCATATAAACTTGTTTGCGATACGAAACGACAGCACACTGTAATTAGGTGTATATTAGAATCATCTCATCTGAAACATAAGAATTTTCAATTATCATATAAAAATGGCACAGTCATATATCACGTTTTGGTATTAAAGTACAGAGATATTAAATTCGAAGATTTTTTTTTTGCAAACATTCAAAATATTCAAAATTCAACATCAATTAAGGAAATCAGTACGTCCAGTGCAAAAATTATTTTATTTAAACGTAGAATTCGCCAATTTTATTTTAGATAAAAGGCTTATGTGCTAAGTATTTTATCGATTTTGTTTTAGCTTAAAGAGCTTATGTTTAACTAAGCCAACTAACTGTTTTAATAAAAATAGGGTAAAACGGCTTAACTGACTTAAGTCAAATTTTAATTGATTTCGGTAAAAATAATAATGGTTTAAGTCGGTTTTTCAGAAATATCTTCTTAATTTAACTTTTTTTTTTAAATATTGAAAAGTCTCCTAATAGCAATTTGGCTAACTAAATTTGAGTAGCAATTGCAGCTTTGTATTACAAGCGGTTTTTATTCAATTAATTTTTAAAACTTAAAACTGCTCTCCTGAAAAATGTAAAAAATTGACTTAAGCCACTTTACCTTATTTGTAAAGAACTTATCTTTTATTTTTCTGTTAAGGTATAATAATTATTAATCATAAAACGTGAAAAAAATGGGGATTTTTATTTTTACATTATTATTAAACGGTGGCCGGTTTCTAGAACTTTTTTTAGTTAGGTGTTCAAGTGTCCGGCCAGAGTGGCCTTGTAGGTATCCTTGTGGAATTTCTTCACAGGCTTGGAGGGATATATTCGAGCAAAAAGAGTGAGCTAAGCAAGAAAAAATCGATGCAGTCGAAAATAACCTGGCCGGATACTGGTGCAAAAGTGGCCGACTACTGAATTTTAGTGGCCGGGTACTGGTGAAATTTCACTTTTTTCAAAAAATAATTTTTAATTTCAGATGCATGAATCCAATTACATTCAGCTATTTTTTTTTTAAACTTAAAATTGCCATTTATGTGCAAAAAAAAAATTGTTTCACTGATTAGGTGAATTAGTTATCACGGATCAAAGTAAGAAAAAGTGTTAGGTGGCCGGATACTGGTACACCTACCCTAAATGCTTCATAGGAACGAAAGGAATCGAAGGTCCAAGCATTTTAAATGATTTCAGTGTATAAGTGACACATAAGTACAATTATTAGGTCTGTTCCGTACCTATAAAAAACTATAAAAAGTTGTTTTTTTAGATCTCCGTTATGACGAAACGCGTTGATTTTTACAAGTTATTATTGAAGTATTAAATGAATTAGCGTACTAAACATCTTACGCAGCAACACTAACTAAATAGTACTTACTTATATACAATTATCATTATGTACATAACACTTACTATAAATACTGAATTACTTTTGTTCTTTATGCTTAGTCGTCTAATAAACTTTATAACGTTCTGAAAAGTCTTGTGGTGGTGTGTCTTATTTAAAACGGTGAACGAGTAATTTTGGCGAGTTTTGGCTTTTTGTGCAACAATGGTTATGGGCCCAGAGTCACAATGAGTGGGGGACTTTATCAAATAGACAAATTGGACGACGAAAATTACGACTGCTGGAAAGTGCAAATGCGGTCAATATTAATCCACAGTGAATTGTGGAGTTATGTCTCTGGAGAGATTGCCGCGCCTGCAGCTACTGCTGATAGTAACGAAATTAACACATGGAAGCTAAAAGACGAGAAAGCGTTGGCGACGATGTTACTATCAGTAAGGCCATCCCAAGTTCTTCACATAAAAAATTGCCGCACATCCAACTCCGCATGGAAGAAATTGGAAGAAGTACATGCACCACGAGGACCTGCTAGAAAGGTAACGTTATTCAAACATCTTTTGAATCTAAAAATGCCAGAAAATTCATCAGTTGTAAATTATCTTAATAATATTTTCGATTTGTTCGAAAAATTAAAAGAAGTAGACATAAAAATGCAAGATGAATTGCTAACAATTATTCTTCTGTCAAGCTTACCCAAAAGCTATGAGAATTTCGTTATAGCAATCGAGTCTCGTGACGATTTGCCTAAGCCTCATGTGCTAAAAACGAAGCTAATAGAGGAGGGCAAAAGACGAGAAGGGGACATTTTACATGAAACAGGAGAAGCAGAATTTTTTTCCAAAAACCGTTTTAAAAATTCACAGCAACAGTATCCACAATCGCTACCACAGACACCACACTCACATTCCCAACCGCAAACACAGACACAAAAACGTGGTAAGTACTATAAATGCCATAAAAAGGGTCACTACGCATCATCGTGTCGAGCGCAAACTTCATCGAAGCCAAACGCACATTTCTCAATGTCAAATGCAGTAAACCACACACACACACAACTTACAAAATCGACTTGGGTTCTGGATAGTGGTACTACCAGTCACATGTGTTGTGATCGGAGTAAGTTTGTCTCTCTTGCACCACACGAAGAAAAAATTCAGCTAGCGGCAAACAACTACATACTATCAGAGGGGATCGGTGACATATTACTTGAAACAAAAGAAGCGCAAATAAAATTTCATAATGTTCTTTTTGTCCCGTCGCTAAACACAAATTTTGTTTCGATCAGTAAGGTAGCTGAAAACAGTAATATGGTCGTGTTTAGTGACGAGAGTGCGGTTATTAGAAATTCATCGGGAAGAGTGATAATTTGTATTTATACGCCGGGGAAAAGGAACAGTTGCTGCATATATGCACAAAAACTGATGATTTAATGATGTGGCACCAGCGTTTCTGCCATCTAAATGTTAAAGAATTAAAATTTATAAACTCGAATAATATGGTGCTCGGTTTAAATCTAAAAAACAATGCAAGTTCGTTTGACTGTGAGACATGTTTAAAAGGTAAATTGTGTACTCTTCCATTCCCGAAAAATGCAAACAATCGGAGTAGAGAATTATTGCAAATTGTGCACAGCGATATTTGTGGGCCTATGAGGGTAAATACACCGGGAGGATTTAAATATTTTTGTCTTTTCATAGACGACTATAGCCGAAAAATATTCCTTTATCTGCTCAAAAATAAAAGTGACATTTTTAATTCTTTTAAATCATTTAAAGCTAGAGTCGAGCGCGAGACATCGAAGAAAATCAAAGTGCTACGGACGGATAATGGGTGTGAGTACCTCAGTACACAGTTTTCACAGTTCCTCGATGCTGAAGGTATACAGCGTCAACTTACTGTTCAGTACACGCCGCAGCAAAACGGTGTCGCGGAACGTGCCAATAGGACCATTATAGAGATGGCAAGATATTTGCTGTTAAATTCAGATCTACCAGAAATGCTATGGGGTGAAGCCGTCAAAACTGCTGCTTACCTGCGGAATCGGGCATGCACGAGAGCTTTGGACACAATAACACCTTACGAAGCTTGGACTAAGAAAAAACCGTCTGTGGAGCATTTCAAAATATTTGGTTCCAAAGCAGTAATGCTTGACAAACGGCCTGCAAAGTCCAAGTTCAGTGCCAGGGGAATTGAATGCTTCATGGTAGTGTATTCGCCCGAATCAAAAGCATACCGATTGTACGATGCAAAGTCGAGGAAAATTTTCAAGAGTCGAGATGTCAAGTTTTTGGAACACATCGGTAAAAATATTTTGGTCAACCATTCTAAAGATTATACTTTTGTAGACTCAGAACGAAAGGAAGTTCATCCTGTGGGACAAGACATTGCGTCGGTCAAATGTCGTACGAGTATTGTACCTGAAGAGAGTCCTGATGATGGTACTGATGCTGCCGATGCAGATCAAACTGTTGAAAATATTCCTGATCATGTGATTGCTGGTACTGGTGGCGAATTTGATGGTGGTTCGGTGAGTGGCTGTTCCGATGAGGTTCCTGATAGTGCAACTGGAAGTGCTGATGATGATCTGGTGGCAAACCAGATGCATGGTCCTTATATTCTTCGTCCGCGTCACAGAATTAATGTACATGTAAGTGATTCAAGCCAATTTCTTTCTAACCCTTTGACAGTAAATGATGCCTTAAACCGGAGTGATGGTCAACGATGGCTAGAAGCCATGAAATGTGAATATAACTCCCTATTAGCCAACAACACGTGGGACTTAGTAGATCCACCAGAAACACAGCAAATCATCAAATGCAAATGGGTGTTTAACATCAAAAGAGACAAGTGTGGTAATGTTGATCGCTACAAATGTCGGTTGGTGGCCAAGGGTTGCAGCCAGAGGTTCGGGGTGGATTACACCGAGACATTCTCCCCCGTAGTTCGTTTCTCATCGTTAAGGCTGATATTGGCGATTTCCGCTGAATTTAATCTAGAGGTACATCAGATGGACGTTACGGCAGCCTACTTAAATGGAGATTTGAAGGAGGATGTTTTTATGGCGCAGCCAGAGCACTTCGTGGATAAAAGTAATGAGCGGAAGGTTTGTAAATTGAAGAAAGCCTTGTACGGACTGAAGCAGGCTGGGCGTGAGTGGAACGCCAAATTGCACAAAGTTTTAGAAAAGATAGGATTTAAACAATGTAATGCTGATTCTTGCGTGTACACGCTGAATAGAAACGACGAGATCAACATAATTGCAGTCTACGTAGATGATATCCTCCTAGCCTGCTCCAATCCGAAAGTGCTATCTCAAATAAAGGCCCAAATTAGCATGGAGTTTGACGTGGTGGATAAAGGACCTATCGATCAGTTTCTTGGAATGGAAGTAGCACGTGAAGAAGATGGAAGTATAAGCATCTCGCAACAGCAGTTCATACGCAGTTTGTTGGAGAAATATAAAATGGTTCAGACACGCAAATGTAGCAGTCCTTTGAATCCTGGCGAAAGATTTGCAAAGTGCAGTGGGTGTTCCAGATGCGGAGAGGTCGACAGGACAACATATCAATCCGTGATTGGTTCATTGCTATATTTGGGTATATCAACTCGGCCTGATATTTTACACTCAGTGAGTAAGCTCTCACAGTTTAATATAAATCCACATGCTGAACATCTCACCGCTGCCAAACACGTCTTAAGGTACTTAAGCAATACACTTAATTTTAAACTTTTTTATAGAAAGACCAGTGGGCAGCTGAAAGGTTTTGCTGATGCTGACTGGGCTTGTGGCAGCGATGACCGAAGATCTTACACCGGTTACGCTTTTTTCATTGGCGATAATACAGCAGCCATCACTTGGGAATCCAGAAAACAGCCTTCAGTGGCCTTGAGCAGCACTGAAGCCGAGTATATGGCGCTATCAGCAGCAGCAAGAGAAGCGGTTTACTTGCGTTCTTTCATCAAGGAGTTGGGTTTTTCTGAGTTGGTGAAAGAACCTACGGAGTTAAATGGTGACAATTTGAGCTCGCAGCAACTAGTAAAAAATCCTGTTTATCATAGTCGTAGTAAACATATCGACATTAGAGTACACTATATACGACAAGTTTTTCAACAAAATATAATCTTACTTAAATATATTCCAACAGATGAAATGATATCTGATATTCTTACGAAAAATCTAAGTAAATTAAAACATTTTAAATTTTCTCAAATGCTAGGCTTACATTTATAAAATTTTGTTAAAATACATATTTTTAATATTTACTAGTTAGTTTTGAGGGGTAGTATTGAAGTATTAAATGAATTAGCGTACTAAACATCTTACACAGCAACACTAACTAGGACTTACTTATATACAATTATCATTATGTACATAATACTTACTATAAATACTGAATTACTTTTGTTCTTTATGCTTAGTCGTCTAATAAACTTTATAACGTTCTGAAAAGTCTTGTGGTGGTGTGTCTTATTTAAAACGGTGAACGAGTAATTTTGGCGAATTTTGGCTTTTTGTGCAACAGTTATTTTTCTTTGAAATGTTAACCAACCTTTATTTTTTTATAAAAAGTAAAGCTAAATAAAAAAAAAACAAAGAGGAGAAAAGTTATACCTATTTTAAAAAAAGGTTTTCTTATACTTTTGTATGAAAATATGACACATATGCATTCATAAATCACAATCGCGTTCAGTATTTAAGTGCCACATACCATACAAATCCGCACAATTTGAAAAAAAAAATCATGCCTATTGCAATTTCCTTTTTTTCAAATTAAGATAAACTAATGAATGGCCCAATTAAAATAAAAATTGGAGTATAAGTTCAGCTCAGTTGCCACTATTTTAATAAATTTTTATTATGGTTGTTGTACAATACATAAGACATTTGTTTTATTCGCTTTCAAACGTCAAACGTCGTTTTCTCGAAACTAGGTTTTTGTCGTATAGATCACTCCATTACTGAGGTGACGATTTGTTAACATGAAATCACTACTGTTTCAGAATACCAAAAATATCTCTTACAAGTTAATATAATCACGAACAAAATAAATGCTCTTCAGGTCAATGATCCTCTCGCTTTGATTATGTGTGTGCTATACATAAGGCAGTAAAGTACTAACATCCCTTTAGCAGTAGAAGGTGTATCTACTTTTTGAGCTTAACCAAGCTGTGTGTTCCGTAAAAAAAAGCATACCACAAAGCAACGTAGCAGTTCAATGAACCAATATTAAGATGGAGTGCCCAAGGGGAAAAGAAAAATAAGGTGTTGCAAAATGGGGCCGGCCCGTTTGAGAGCTTCCGCCAATTGTTTTTATTTTGTTTTAAGTAAAATTGTCTACTTAACCGGCAAAGTCTTTGCAGCTTTTTTCGATGCTTCTATCCTCCACGTTATGCCTGAGGTTAATGATTTGCCCTGCCAAATACAAAAACCAACCTAAGGATAAAGAAACCAGAAGAAAAAAATCTATTTGCATTTTAATTAAGAAAACAAGCGATGGCTGATTAAAGTACTGACCGCTCCCCCTAGAACTCTGAAAAGTGGCTAAGTGATTTATTACAAATACGACTATGTTAAGCAAAGAACGTTTAACATATCTTCTTCAGCAACTTTTCAAATGTTAAAGGTTGAATACCCACTCAAAATGATTTCACGAAACAGCACACATAAGCGCTTCCATTTAACGTAGAAATGAATATCCTTTCCTTTAAGAGAAAGAAACTTTTGTTCCTGCTTCCCCCCTGCCACCGTGTACCAGTGGTTTGGGTTCTCCTTTTTCCTTCCGTTATGTTTAGCCGCCAAACAGTGCCCTTTAGGGATTAATTTTCCAAGCAAAAGCATCCTTAATGGCTGACTAAGGAGATGCAGGTAAAGAGGTACACAGATACTTATTTTCTTCTTCTTTGTCCAGACACAAAGCGAAACTCGCCGTAAAAAAAACCAGAAAATTACATATAAAGAGTCCTTCAAGTTGTGTTCACCACCACAGTGTCCTTGCAGTGAACCTAAAGAAAGGAAGAATTTATTTAATGCAATAAAAGAAACCGAGTCACCTTTCAGGACCAGTAAAACCCTGCCTGGAGCAAATGTCGTCGGCATCTAAAAAAAAAAAGAAATACCAAACAAAGCCATCGAGTCCTGTAGAAGGTTGAATAAAATAAAAAGCAAACTACTCCTGCATTCAAGTAGGTCAAAGTTGCACTTTTCCTAACCAGCAAGGATCATTGTAGGTGGATGTAACTTATTTTTAGTTACCATAAAAAAATGGAGAGTTGAATACGAGTACAGATACATCCGTTACATTGTTGCACTGCAGACCCATGCGATGGGGTGCGGTATACGGGAACAAATAATTTATGCACGACCCGGTTTCTATTTTTTTTGGATTGTTGTATATCTCGGGTCGTGGCTAACTGGTTTCAGATTCCAAAATGAACTGCGGAAAACTCGATGGTATTCCGTGTTTTGTTTTGCATATTATTCAAATCCTCTTTTGATAGTATTTTCGGACTTGGGGTCGTCTATGTTTATGTAGGGTGTAATCATGGATGCAGCCTTGATATTGATCTGCTCTAAATTTGAAATTGTTTTTTTGTTCTATTTTAAGTGATAATAAATGGGAACGATTTTGTTGTTCTTGTTTTCGACAAAGACCGGCCAAGTTGATTTTTGGATTTAAGGTAAGTTGTTGAAAAATTGTTGAAAATGCATCATTTGTTCTGATTGCCTCTCCACAGAGTAAGCACTGCTGTCACTGGGCGCTTGAGTGATAACGTTCCTAAATTTTAAAAAAAACTCATCTTCTCCAAATATCTTCTAACAGAGTCTTCCAAGAGCAAATTCAGAATCATGCTCTTTGCAACATTCATACTCGCTGAAGAAATAGAAAGACTAAAAGGCGAATGAATCCAAAATAGCCGGGTAGACGACGAAAAAAGAAAATATGAAAGGAATCGTAGTATCACAACCGACAACATCAATAGAATGGATTCCTTTAAGGAAGGACGCATTGTCACATACCAGTAATTGATATATAGATTAAACGGAATCACGGAATTTTTGACAAAGAATACCTGTTTATAAGCAAACACGAAAATAACCCAAACTGTCCATATTGCGAAGCTGTTCCGGAAAACGCGGAACACACGTTCTTTCACTGCCCACGATACCAAGCCGGGAGGATTGCCCTAAGAGATTAATTTACAGACTGGTCCACTCCCGATAATTATCGCATCTTACTCTTACATGCTTCAAAATGAAGAAAACTGTACTATTGTAAGTAACGAAACGGTACACATACCCAGCGACCTTAGGCGTCTAGAACGTATAAACGAAAAGCGAATAGAAGGAAGGAATAGTACTTTAGCATAGGGTTACGTAAGGCTTTTACCAGACCCCTGCGAAGTAATGTCGGACCATTGGTGCCTATGCAAAGTTTCCACCTATCAGTACAAAAAAGCTCAAAGGGTTGGAACTTCACCTTATACTACTAGCCTTTATTAGAAAGGTGGTTTGCCTCTTAGACTAATTCGAATCCTATGATACAATAGATCTTTTAAGTCACAGTATCAGGCTTGGGGCAGGGTCCAGAAATTAAAAAACAAAAAACAAAAAAGTTCAGAGAGATTACAAAGATCTAAAAATACACTTCTGACACAGGAGGGCGAAGTGGGTTAAGTGCTGTGTTGATCAAACTGGAGTAGCCTAACAACAGATTTTAGAGTTTCTATCGTCTTCTAGACCCGTTTACTTCAGTTGTTTCTACTTAAGCTTCATTTCGCTTGTATTCGAATATAAGGCCAATGCCACACGATTCGTGTGTACTTTTTTGAAATCAGGGTATTAAATAAAATAAAAAAGCAGCTCAAAAAGCTCAACGAAAACGAGTATTATTTAGAGCTAACCCATTCAGCAGTATTTGTCTGGAGTCTTATGTACTCGTATCTAGACGTAGACTTATCATGGTCATTATTATAGATGACCACTCAGGGTTTGGAAACAAAATCTAGCGAACTGAAACTAATGCGGCTTGGAACGCAAAGAAGGTCATGGTTGATGGCTTGCGTATTAGTTTCTGTCCAAAAGTTACAACTTTAATGAATGCAATTTATTAAATTATTTTTTACCAACTTCACAAGCACACTATTATCTTTTGGGATGTCCATAATATAAGCACACTAATGTACGAGTATTCTCTAGTCATACAAAGTTTGATTAAAATCCATAAAGATGAGCCAACATAGCGAATTGCAGGACATTACCATTTTTCTAAACCACATTAAAATCATATAATCTCCCAATGAAGTGAAAATTAAATTTCCAAAACCACACCTACCCTCCAAGGCCCACTGCAATTTTTCTCACCATTCTCGCCAACTTAGCGAATTAATATATCACGACGATGACACGTCGCGTCCCTGCTGCCCACAGAAAAAAGCGCACAAAATAAAAACTATTTTGCGGAAAATTTCCGCCACTCAGTTTTCCAGAACATTTCAAGTGAAATTCGGACGACAACGACGAGACGCGCCGCGACGATGGCGTCATATACGACTACGATAGTACCTTGAACTAGCGAATTGCAACTTGGAAAAACAACACCCACTCCCAACCCCTATAATAATAATTCTAATGTATAACATAAATCTTACCTTTCGCTGTGTCTGCTCGAATGCTGGTAGGAAGGCCGCAAACGATCCTTCGAGTGTATCCGGATTACCACAGATGGCGTGCGATGTATCACAATAGTATGAGCATTTTCCGTGGAAGCATAAATTGTTGGACGGAGATACAAAGAATGTCTTTAATAAATTATCATCAGCAACCTGGTAAATATCTGTGGTTATGTTTAATAGGCGACCGGTTACTGGCATTGCACGACGGAATCCCATGAGCCTGCAAAAGAGAGTAAACACACGAGTATGTATATAATATGTATATGTATGTTAGAGAGTGTAAGTGTCACAGGATAAATTATAAAATATTAAGTAGATGCACATTCTTGCTACAGTTACCCTCTGCCTTTTTCGCCACTAAGGTTAGAAGTTTAAATCATTGACGCGCTTCGTTTGGCCCATAGAAGACAGTTATGATTTATGCAAACCTAGGTACATATTTATAGGTGGATATGCAACGTTAGACGTAAAATACCGTACCATCTACAAAGACTATAAATCCTAGCTGATCATGGGCGTTGACATAATTATGCGTACATAAAAATGCTTGTATATGACTTTTATTGAAATTTTAAGGAATTACACTGACAATGACAATAGCTGAGTTCCAACTTCCAAAATGCATCAGATGCGTTTTAGATACAAAGTCAGGAGCTCCTTAATTCAAATAAGAAAATTGTGACAAAGTCGCAAGTTTCTAAATGTATTGATGGTTATAAACTTAACAAACTGCGCATCGATATTTTTTGCAATGCTTTTGATTTGACAAAACATGGTGTCTACAAAGAAGTAACAAAAAAATTTTGTATTTCTTTAACACCGCCGCGAGTCTTCATGACACAGCATTCATGGCAAGCCGGGAAAAAATGGCGGAATTTTCATTTGGTGGGCATTTCATGTCTTGTAATTTCATATCAATTCTCTTAAAAACTTTAACGAAATTGATAAATGTCCACCACACTAACAGCTCATGGCAAGCCATTGATGGCAACCGAAAAATCAAGGCAAAGATAGCAGGACATAAGAAATGTCTTGTCGGTTGTGGTCTCCACTAGTCATTCTCCAATCATAACGAAGGTATGGCATGAATAATGTCTCGTGGAATGCCGGGTAATTATTGTTTTGTTTTTTAGCGAAAAAGAGTAAAAAACCATCAATTTGATAATACAGTAATGTCTCGCTAATCCGAATTGATTATTGCAAGGAGGTATTCGGATTATCGAATTATACGGATTGGGGAGTACATAATATGTGATAGGATAGAAAAAAAAGCTCTTCTTTTTTTAAAGAAAGCAAATCATACTTATTATTCCTTTACATACAAAAATTAAATTAAATTAATTAATTAAATATTTGTTAACCATTTTTCCACAAAAACTAAAAGAACAATCTCTTGGAATAGAAACCCAGACGCAAATGTGTTTAACCAACGAGAAAGGATAGATGCTGCACGTATGAACATGTTCAGATGTATTTTGCATGTCCAGTATGCATATAGAAAGAGTAATGTGACAAAATAACTGTGAAAACCATCTGCATTCTTAATTTAATTAAGTAATTAATGTAAAATTTTTAATTTTTTATTTTTGTAAAATTCGGATTGTAGAATACAAAAATTGAGCAGGCTCGGACTGTAGAATACATAATGGGGAAAAAAGGGTCATTCGGATTAGCGTGGTATTCGGATTAAAGGTGATTCAAATTAGCGAGATTTTACTGTATATTTAGACAGTTGTATGTTTTGAACGGCTTCCTGAAATTACGCCAACATAAATTACGCCAACAAAAGAAAATGGGAAAAACCCCGAAAATCTCTATACAAAGTTCTGGCGTTTATTCCTAGGAAAAATCACCCAAATAGTTTGGCGTAAATGCTGAAAATGTTGGCATTTTTTCCATAACTTTTTGAGACATTTTTTCTATTTATGAAATATGATTTTTTCATATAACAATTATTTGGAAAAAAATGCCAGAACATTTTTTGTCCTCTTTCCAAATTGAAAAAGGAAACAACCACTAAAAAGTGGATGTTTTTTTTTCCAAATAGAAAAGAAAAAAAGGCGTGAAAACCAGGTACTAGTGAAAACATAACTACTGCTATTATTACTCTGTGTGAAGGAGGAATAAACAAAGAGAATCATATACAGAGAACGCACTTATACTAAGTTTGGTTACGCATTTGTACTACTAAGATTAACGGCGAAAAATTCGTGAGGCCCATACCGAGAGCTAAGATGTTTACACATCAAAAAGCGCCAGAAAGTTGCATTCTATGACAATGACTCATTATGTTTGTTATGTTTTGTCGCAAAATAACATATTTTATGCTTTTACAAACATACATACTTAATTTCAAGAGCATTGTTCTAGCAAAATTACTGTAATTGACATGCTTTTACCTAACTTCAAAAATACTGTAGTTCACGCGTGATCAGTATAACATAATTTAAAGGTGGTCAAATTCTAAAGTACAAATTGGCGACGCGACGGCACGAGGGGTGCGATGCGTGGCGCCTCCCACCTCCCGCGAACGAGTGGTCTTATTTCCAAACCAAATTTGGAAATTAAACCAAAAAAGGTAAATAAACTTTTTCTGGCGTAATTTCCGTTTTACTTTTTGGCTTTTTTTTTTGCGTAATTTCCTTGCATTCTGGCGAATTTTCCTTTTTTGTTTTTGGCGTTTTTGCCAAAAACTTTACGGCACAATTATTTTGGCTCTTTTTTCAAAACACTTTTTGGCATAATTTCAGAGATCGGTTTTGAAATTCAATATGATTTAAATTTCGAAATTTTTCTTTAAAATTATAACAGCCTGCTTTACCTGAACTCTAGTAGAACTTAATATTGTGTTATATTTTTGTTTTTCCTTAAAACCCATCGCCCTAAAGGGGACGATATGGGACGTTTCCATTGAATAGGCCCCATCTCGTACCATCCTGAAATGACTATGAAAAACATATTCGGGATATTTTTAAATAGTTTTAAATTTAATTTTTATAGATTTAGGAATATTCCTCAGACTGTATGGATAAGGCTCCTGCACGTCTGTT
This sequence comes from Brachyopa scutellaris, assembly GCA_949775065.1. Lineage (NCBI taxonomy): Eukaryota > Metazoa > Arthropoda > Insecta > Diptera > Syrphidae > Brachyopa > Brachyopa scutellaris. Next base: position 64,465,763 of record OX459114.1, on the reverse strand, counting down.
TCTGCGAGTTTTTAAAAACGTTCTTATCGTGGATACATTTCTATTGTTGGTGGTTACATCCACACATTCAAGTGACTGATTTAAGATTCTTTTCTATTTAACGTTATTAGACATTTTTGTTGTGGTAAATGTCAGTGCCAATCCGCACTACGGTGGACTTTTCTGGCCTGAAACCGCACTGATAGGGGCCAATCAGGCTGTTGACGAAAGGCTATAGGCGCTCACACAATATGGCAGATAGGATCTCGAAGGCGATGTTGAGGAGACTGATGCCTCTGTAATTGGAGCAGTTGAGGGGGTCTCCTTTCTTGTGAACCGGGCAGCCGATGCTGAGACTCCATTCATCTGGCATACTTTCATGGTTTTACCTGACCAAATCTTAGAGATGAGTTGGTGTATGCTCACTACCAAGTCATCTCGAGCTGCTACAGCTCTGCTGGTAGACTGTCAGGTGGGGTGTTGGTCTTCGTCGCCACAGAAGTAGTTTTTCCATATTCTCAGATTCTACTACAAGGTTTTCTTCTTCATCTCTACAAGTATCTGTACGGGACTTGTTTTGCTGACAAATTCTTTTTAACTTCTGGTAAAACTTTCATACATTTTTCCTGGAGTAGCTATTCTGGGTTCAATATCCAATATTTCTTCCGAGTTCAGAAATACTCTTTGTGTATGGAATACTCTGCCCTATGCCACAGCCATGTTTTTGAGGTGGTATCTTGGGTTTCTCAAAAAATTAAAATGTAATGCCGTGTCTTTTAAAATACGTACTCCCGACCTTTAATTCAAATTGCTTCGTCATTTTTAAGAAGGAAATTGAAGTCAAATTATGTGACAAATTTTGACGCAAATAAAAAGAGAAACGCTAACGACACAAAATATGGAATACTTTTACTCTGCCTATGCGAGGGAAAGTTTTCCATGACTTTTCCTTGGCAAGGCAAGGCATAGCCTAGACGAAGCATACAGAAAGGCAAAGACAAAAAAAAAAAAAAATAATAAACTTGAATAATTTATTTGATGAATTTTTAAATTTTATTGCCTCCCTTTTGGGAATTTAATGCTCCAGGGTACAAACCAGAAGGCGGAAGTGATTATATTACCCTCAGGGCAATGTCAATTGATTTATGCGTATTTACGTAGGCGCTGCGATGGTCTACAACTAGTGGGAGCAGGTGGACAAGGTGTTGGCCCTAACTTCGTTCATTATGCGGTGGAAGGACATTATTCTCCGTCTGTCATCGAAGAGCGACGAGTTTGTGTAGTAGCTGTTGTTGTTGTGGAGTAAGTTAACTCTCTTTCCCCCTCTTGGGGCGCAGGTGAATAAATTATGCAAAGGACGTACTCATTCTCGTACAGCAACCAATAGAGACTAAAACAAGATGATGAGTGTTATCATTTTGGCTCTTTCGGGTAGTTGCTCGGTTGTGTAGAATCTTATTTATTGTGTTAACTTTTCGTAGTAATTTATTATTTGCAATATAAAACGTAATCATGACTTTAATCACGAGTTAAGAGGAATTTTCTTTGTTTACCCAGACTGAATGAGGTTTGTTTCGTTTGGATATTAATGGGAACGACACGCTAATTTCGGTGAAAATTGCTGAATTTAAAATTTAAATTTTAAGTCACAAAAATAGAAGCGATTAGCGCTTAGGTCCTTTGCTTTTGTATTTAAGCCCTAAAGCTTTTCACAGTCAAATTAGTCATGTTGATCATGATATAAATGCTCAAGTTGCATCGTTTGACTCTTGCGAGGGATAAGAATGGACAGCAGTCCAAACTAGCAGTCGCAGGTCTTGCAAAATAATAAAATTTGGGTTGCAATTCGACCTCATAGGTACTTCAGTACATTATGTAAGTGTCGAAACTAGACCAATTATATTTGTACATGTACTTCGACAAATCTACCAGGTTTAACCAAAGCTATTGGAGTTGCTGCTAGTACACATACAGAAAGTGACGGAACCTGTGCATATTTAAGCAATCATATTATTTTATTAATTTAAGCGTGGTACACACTATCGATCAAAACTGACAGTTTTGGTTGATATCCCTCAAAATTGAAAGTGTGTACCACTGACTGATGGTAAGATAATAAGAGATACTCATGTTGTTTTCCCAACTTTTGATTTTTAAGTTCATAGCTGGAATGCTGCAAAACGGCTCAAGGCCAATAAAGGATTCAGCCGAACCTTTCCTAGCCAGTTCGTCAGTTTTTCCGTTTCCATCAATACCCTCATGTCCCGGCACCCACCAAAGTTTGACTTTGTTTCTGTGGGAGGGGTCTTGGAGAGTATTGATGCAATTCAGGACTGATTTAGAGTCAATCAGGTTTGAGCCTAGTGCTTTAATGGCTGCTTGACTATTCGTGAGTATATGGATGAGGACACCTTTTATTCCCGATTTAAGGATGACGTTGGCGCACACTTGAATGGCATGAATTTCCGCTTGAAATACCCTGAGAATTTGTCCCACTGGTAAAAAAATGTTGATACTAGCGAAACTACCTACGAGAAGATGTAAGCAGTGGAAGCAAACATAGATGAAACTCCCAAAAAAAACAATGATGCGACTGTATCCAACAGTCCCGAGCTATGTGTAAACATTACGCGGATGGGGCGTGTAGCTCCACTTTATTGGAAAGAAAGCAAATTAAAACTAGTCTATGTTCGATAAAATTCAAACCAATCGCATATATAGGTACTCATCGAATCTACTCCATCCGCAGCAGTCGACGACAGGAAACGAACCTGGGACCCCTAAACTCAGTAGTACTGCGCCAAAATAGAAAAACCAACAACAAAACAAAAAAAAACCGCCTTATCTATCTTCTATATAATTAAATCGCAAGCGCAAGAGCTTGTGATTCCTCCTGAGAGTTCATTTCTGCACCGATTTCAATGATTCTAATACTGATTGAAGGCTTCATCAGTATAAATAATTTTGAAAAAAGCATATGAATGAAGTTATTATGGTAAAACATTATTTTAACGTAACTACATTCACAAATGAGGTGTCTAAAGAAAATAATGTCTTGGAGCAATGACGAAATGCACTCTGATTTTATAAATATAAACAATTTGTTTACACTTAATCTTAATATTTATCAAGATCTCTATCACGAAAAGTAGCTCTTATTTTTTGGATACAGGTGCCACTAGGACACTAGAGATTGTTAATAATATTTATAAACTAAAAATCCAAATCACTGCTCTAGAATCAATCCTCTTTCTTTACGACCTCAAAACAAAGAAGAAGTATAGACAAATATTAGAGGAATACACCTTACCATCGGGTTTGTGATATATAAGCCCGAGATTTACATTTTGGCTATTGATCAAAAACATTGTTCCAAGCGTTGTCGAGGATATCCTAATCATCCGACACGACGTCAACCCAATAGAGCTGCTTTGAGACGAAATTGACAGAGAGGTCCGAAAACAGTGTCCAACATCAAAATACAACTTTCGGAGATCCTTTAAGTATCATTGGAAACTATCAAGAAGTTGATCGATAGAATGCCTAGAACTAGATTGACGGCCAAAGTGGTGCAAGTACGAGGTGGAGTTTGCAACGAAAATTAAGTCTAACTTTTTTTATTAACCAAGTCTTTTTGTTTATTAGATTCACTTAATTTGGTCATTTGGCTAGATATACATTACATTGATGAAGCTATTAACAATATATTAATTTGATTATTAAAATGAAAAAGACAAAGAATGTACTGTCAGGAAACTTATGGGCGTCAGTGTATTAATGTAAATAATAATCATTCTTCTTACCTGTCCAAGTGGAAAGCAGCAATCTCTGCATTGTGCCTCTCGTAGTCTGTAAAGTAGAAGTGATTCGGCAGGGTCTGTTGGTCTCGTGGGAATCTGTGTTATAAAAATGAAAGAATTATATTAAAAAAAATAACCAAAAACCAGATAAATTGAGAAAATTTGATGTAGAATTGTGCATAAATTACTCGTAGGTACATTGAGTGGACTGAGACCAGAGAGAGCAAATGAATATTCCTGTCGATCGAAAATTTTAATCCTACGCGACAGTACAACATCGACGAAAAACAGTTTGCTTTCCATACAAACAAGTCCCATGAAATACCTACGCTCCATGGAGAACCAGAGCATCAGGATGAATGGATGTGGATTTACTTGATTGTACAGTTGGTTGGAATTTCAGAGTGATTTGCATTAAATCGTGGAATTATGTAGACGACAAAATGGAACAACAACGCAAAGGAATAATTCTGACTTAAAAAAGTAAAACACAAATTGTTGATACAGATGCACTTTTAATATACAGAATAGCGTACAAGCTAGGCCACCGTTGTACTAAAGGGTGTTCTCTTAAGAGGCGCCGAGTTCCTGATAGGAACAACTGTCAGAATAGCTGTGATTTTTTTTAACGTCAAAATTTTTTTTTAAGTAGAGTTTAACAAATTATCATGGATAGATTTCCATCACAACAACGTTACCGAATTGTGGAGTATTATTTCTTTAATCATTGTTCAGGTAAACAAACTTATCGAGCACATCCTCAATTTTACGAACCGAATAATCGCCCATCTGAACGTGCTATTCGTCGTGACGTTGCTACATCATAGTACGCCAATTACAAGAATAAGAAGATGACAATGATGACATGAATGTAGACTATATGTGGTTCCAGTAGGATGGGGCTGCGTACATATCATACTGTCATCATCGATTTATTGAAATCAAAGTTTGGTGAGAGAGTAATATCAATATTCCGACCTAAATTGACCACCAAAATCCTTCGATATAATATTGCTTGATTATTTTCTGTGGGGGTACGTGAAATTGCTTATTTACGTGGATAAACCACCAGCAATTAAAACTTTGAAAGGCAATGTATGGCGAGGTATTGCGGATATATGGCCCCAGATGCTCGAAAAGTGGTCAAAAACTAGTACGAATAAAAAAGAGCAGTTACAGCTCAAAAAATGTAAAAAAAAATTTTCAGTATGCCTCAAGCCAATGGAAATATTAAGACTTGAGACTCTTTATTTACTTATATTAGGTTTATCATTCTGCACAAATGGAAGCGTCCTACAGTTTTTTTGCCGACTCCGAACGGCGAGTTGAGAAGCTCATTGACAAATGATTCTCTTTGATTGCTTGTCAGACATTCGAAAGAGGTGGAACCGTGAAAAAACTTCTTTATTGGAGAAATATAAAACGCCAAAAGTGCCAGTTTTATGAATATTACTATTGGGAATATCTAAACGAGTCTTTAAAGAAAGGTTTGGTCTTGTTTTTTTTAGTGAATAGGGAACGTAAAAAAGAGAGCAAGAAACACTATTGCACATGTCGTTAAAGGCAACTAAAAGGTACATTTTTCTCAATCGGGAATTTGAGCTGAAGGTGATCTTGGAGATGGACTTAGACCTGGACATGGACCTGTAAGTGGATATGAACCTGTACCTGGGCCTGGACCGGCAAGTTGCATGACCAATGGACCAAAATGGATTCAACGGTGTTATGTATACCAAATAACATTTATCATACGTATGCAGTTGCCTGAAGAACGTGTGCAGTTACCTTAAAAACGTTTGCAGTTACATACCTTAACTATGTATCTCTTGAATGACAGTTGCCTACAACCCGTACATCGGACGCCATCTCCTATTGCTCTGACTAACATACTTAGTGTATAATATTAATATAGTAATTGTATAACATGAATATAGTATTTAATAATAATAATTAATAAATTAGATTTAAAACAACTGATCATTTATTTGTGGTTTGTTAAAACATCACAAACGGAAAACGATATGTTCACTGTAAAGGCACGGTCAGCTAATTAGCTATCGCCTCAAATTAATTCCGGAAAAGTCTTCTTTGTCACTAACCAGGTACTCTAGAAACTCATCAAACTTATACATATAATCAGGTTCTAGGTACAAACATACGAGTACCTACATATATGGACATAGCATACTTGAGATATATTTATTTATGTAATAAACAGACTTGAAGAGCTAACTTATCAAATCTGATAATCGGAAACAAATTCCTATTACCGGTACTTTCTTACCATACTGTATATTAAGAGCACGTATTTCTGTTTGGTGTTTATTTTTATTCAATCTCATTCAATATTGAAACAGCTTTATTCACTTTTTATTGTTGCAATTATTACATACAGTGAGTATTTCGACAGACAAACTACTTTTTAATCTCTTATTGTCAGTACGTTATTTATTTAAATGTTTTGTTGAGTTTTAATTTTTAATAAAAAAAAATTTATATTTTACCTCATTGGCTTCATTAGTGATTTGATGTCATTTAGATATTCAATTACTAATTTCAGTTGAGTGCCGCCATCTTTTTGGTCTGAAAAATAAAATAGAAAGCAAAATAAAAATCATTATCATCATTAATAAAAAAAACAATTATTTTGATTGATGTCTTTGGAATCAGAAATAAAGGAAATACAAAGCCATTGCACACTTCCAAAATATAGGGTTTTCCAATGAGAGGTGTTATTGTGAATGGCCCGCTATTTCGGTAGCTGTCACTTTTGAAGCTTTTATTCTTTGACATTTGACAAGTAGAAACTACGCCATTACTAAAAATGGAACGATACACGCTTCAACAACGCATTGAAATTATTAAAATTCATTTTTTTTTTTTTTTTTTTTTTTTTTTCTTTCCCGAGGGTAGGTGAAAATCTTCCATAGACACTATGAGAATAGCAAGCGCGTGCTCATAGTAGTGTCAGATTCTTACTGACCAAAAACACCTCCCTTCGATATAAATTTGTTAGATACTGCAACTAAGTTATACTACTTATCAAGCAATTTTTCTATCACGAAATATAAACGTTTGGCAGGTTACTTTCCAATGAAAGATCCTGCATATTCCGCAATTTAGATGCGGTTAATCCTTATCTCGCCAAGTCGAAAGGTTTTGTCCTTTGTAGTCGGCGCAATAAATTGCTCTCATCCAAAATAAGTAGGACTGTATTATTAACATGTCCGATTAGTCGGTTTCTATGTTTTCGCGCGAAGCTTCTAATTTCAGTTTCGATTGTCGGAATTCCGAGATCCCTGTGGATATCGTCGTTTCTAGCATACCACGGTGCTTGGACAATTTCTCTAAGCACTTTATTTTGAAAGGTCTGTAAAATATTGGCATTTGTTTTCTTGGTACAACCCCAAAGTTGTATACCGTAGGACCACACCGGCTTTAGCACTTGCTTGTATAAAAGCAGTTTGTTCTCGGTACTGAGGTGGGAATGTTTCCCGATCAGCCAGTACATTTCTCTATATTTGATTTCTAATTCTTTACGTTTCATTTTCACGTGCGAATTCCACTTCAGCTTTGCGTCAAGTGTCATTCCCAGGTATTTGGCTTCATTTGCAATAGGAATTCGGGCCAAATTTATAAAAATTGGCAAGTCATTAATTTTTCTATAAGTGAAATTCACGTGAACAGATTTAGTTCCGTTAAGGGCGATCCGCCAGTCCCTCGTCCATTCATTTACTTTATTCAATGCGTTTTGCAGTTCGGCAGTCGTTTCCTCGATTGTTTTACCTACTGCTACGATAGCGGTGTCGTCGGCAAACGTAGCAAGCATAGTACCATCTTCTTTCGGTATATCACGAGTATATAACAGATAAAGAAGCGGCCCCAGAACGCTTCCTTGCGGTACGCCGGCCGAAATTTTTTTGAGCTCTGAGTATTCGTTTCCATTTCTAACACGGAAGAGTCTATTTCCGAGATATGAATCCAAAATCTCGTATAGGTACACGGGGAGTACTTGTCGTAATTTGCATTTCAAGCCATCGTGCCACACCTTATCAAAGGCTTGCGAGACGTCAAGAAATACGGCTGAGCATATCTTTTTTTCTTCTAGTGCTTTTTCGATTACGTTAGTAATTCTATGCACCTGGTCAATTGTCGAATGCTTACTTCTGAACCCAAACTGGTGGTCAGGGATTAGATTATTTTCTTCTATAACCGGTTGGAGACGCCTTAGTAATATCCTCTCGAAAATTTTTGATACGACTGGAAGAAGCGAGATTGGTCTGTATGATTTTACTTCATATGACGGTTTTCCTGGTTTTAAAACCATAATGACTTCCGCAACTTTCCATTGGCTCGGCACGTGTTTTAATCTGAGTGCAGCATTTATAATATGGAGAAGCTTAATAAATGCTCTTCTAGGTAAGGCTTTGAGAATTTCTCCGGTAATCAAATCATAACCAGGAGCTTTCTTAGGTTTTAGTTTCGCGATCTCACGTTCGAGTTCTCTAAGCGTTGCAGATCTGCGCGTTAAATCGTCAGATGGTGGAACTACCATCCTTGTGAGGTTGATGTTGTCATGAACCACTTGACCATCGTTCGGTTTAAAGGTTTCTTCCAAATGGGCGGCAAAAATATCCGCTTTTTCTTTATCTTCCCTTGCCCATTCATTTTGATTTATTTTAAGTGGCGGCGCGGGGATTTTGGGCCTTTTGGTGCCTTTTACCGCTTTCCAAAGGGAATAATTGGAATCTTTTTTCGCTGTTAAACTTTCAAGGTAAGAGCCTATCGCACAATTTTTAAAATCCTTAATGCTATTCTTTAACAAATTGCAGAGACGATTCAGATGGGTTTTATGCTGTGGAGCACGACTTTGTTGCCATCTTTTACGCGCTTTTCTTTTTTCCCTAATTAATTCCTTTATTTCAGCAGGATATCGTAGACCGTATTTGTCTGGCGTTTTTCTTGGATTATGCGTATTATTCCAAGAGGCGAGCTGTACTATCTCAACGAAGCGATCGACTTCAACCTCAAGTTCATAGGGTGTCGTAAGCGGTACGCTCAGTTCAACATTTACTTCGATTTCGTTCCTAAAGCCTTCCCAGTTAGTTGTTCTGCCGGTTAATTTCGCTGGCTCTCGGTTAAATAATAGTTTTTCGCTCAATGTCAAAATAACTGGGGAATGATCAGACGACAGATCAAAGCTTTCTTCAACTTTTATGTGGTTGTTAGATATTCCTTTCACCACGAAGAAATCGATCAGGTCAGGTATTTTCAAAGTATCAGCTGGCCAGTAAGTCGGTTTGCCCGTCGAATGGAAATCACAACTGTACTCCATACCTGCCCCATAGAGCATTCTACCTTTTTGCGAGATGTATCTAGAGCCCCAGAACGTATGTTTCGCGTTAAAATCGCCGCCAATAATGAAATTAGGTTTCAGCGATTTAAATAAGTTAGTAAAATCACTTTTTTCAAGCGCGGAACGCGGTGGACAGTAAATAGATGAGATTTTAATAGTACGCTGACTATTTTTAACTCGAATTGTGCACATTTGCAGAGTTTCAAGCTCTATCTTTAGGTCTTCGCATTGTTCAATGCAGTCTTTAATAAACAAGGAAGATCCGCCTCTTGCTTTTCCCGAAGGGTGACAAGCGTGGTAATCAGTATAGCCTTTTATTTTTAAATGCGATTCCTTTTTCACGTGAGTTTCAGAAATCAAGCAAATGTCAATATCTTTTTCTCGCATGAATATTTCCAATTCGTCAAGTTTTTGCAAAAGTCCGTTTGCATTCCAAGTACATATTTTTAACATTCTTTTTTCATTCATATTCTAGGTGAAGTACGCGTTTTCCGTGAATAACTCTCGAGCTTAACCAACCTATCGAGAATAATTTTATTTATTTTGCTTTGCTCTTCAAGTTTCGCGAGAATAATTGGGAAAACTTGAGTAGCAGGGTCCGTCGGGATTTCGATGTCTTTTGATTTTTCGGATGCTGCAGCCTGGGCGTAGGTCTGCACTCCTGCTGTCCGACGGCTATTACTTGATGTCTTTTCTAATGGCTTTTCATTACCATTTCTCTTAAGGCCAGAAGTCGAGGGCTTTTCTCCTGTCACCAACTTTTTCCGCTCTGAACCCGGTGGTTTTTGTTTGCCTACGTTCCCCTGACCGATCTTACTATTTGCATTAGTTAGCGGTCTTGTTATTTTATTTTGAGGCTTATGGAGTGCATCTCTCCGTTTTTGCAACTCCTTAGCTACTTCACAGCCTCTATAATTTGCCGGGTGCTTTCCCTTACAATTAGCACAGATTGCGGAGGCTTGTTTGTTCACTCCACAGTCTTGGGAGAGGTGATTTCCGGCGCATTTCACACAACGCGGTTCTTTTTTTGCAGTACGTTTGCGTATGATTAAATCCTTGGCAACGTTTGCACTGCGGAATTATTTTTAAATTTCTACGCATGGGCTCGATTTTGACCACGATATTCAATATGGTTTTAATTCGGTAGATATCGTCGATGCTGTCAGATTTATCGAATGTTAGCATAAAAAGTGGAAGTCCACGCCTAACCAATATGTCTGTATCTATTTCAGATTGTTGCTTTTCCTTCTTGATGATATTAACGGCATCAAGAATTTTAAAGCCTTTGGCTTGAAGGTCGCTCATAACCTCTTCTTTGGTGCATGAGGGGTGAAGACCCCTTGCTACAACACGATGTGGCCTTTCTGACTTGATTTCGAAAGTATACCACTGAATCTTATCCACATTAAGTTTTTGGGACACTGCTCGGTAGTCATCGTGGTCGTCGACGTTAATCCTCCACGCATTATTCCTCAAAGATGTGACCTTAAATTTCGATGTAATCGTTCCTTTAAGGAGGCTATGCAACTTATTATATTCCGTTATCCCGACGATGTTTATTGGTGGCGGTAAACGAAATTGCGTTTTACGTTGATTTTCTTGCAGTTCTTTACGCTTTTCTTCATTTAAGGGCACGACTTCGGGCGAAGAACCGGCTCTCCGTTTTTTAGTAGGTCTTTTCTTAGGGAGCCGATTCGTTTCGCGTGCTAGCTCTTCTTCATCGGTGTGGTACTCCCGACTATCTAATAGTGCTGGAGCACATTCGCGCTCTTTCTGCGAGTATGTGTTCTTTAGAACCTTATTCTCTTCTTTTAATAGATCTATCTCTTTCTTAAGATCTTGATAGAGTAGATCCATTTCGTTAAGCTTTATTCGGAGTACTTTATTTTCTTCCTCAAAGCTTTTATATTTCGCTAAGTCCTGGTTTTCGCGCTGCGGCGTTCCCGGCGGACTTTTTTTCCCGGAGTTATTCGATCTTGATGGAGGAGATCGAGATACCCTTGCACTTCTTGTGAAAGGGTCATTGGATTGCAATAAATGGCTCTCCCCAGAATCCGTAGAGCCGACCTCCGAAGAGGGTGGATTTTCCAGTAAAGCTGGACTGCCACCTGGGGTAATCAATCTTTTTGTTTTGTCCATTGCATTTTTGTATACACTATGCACTCGGTATACGGAGATTGGATTTTAGTCGCCTCTTACGACAGGCATGCCTACCTCGGGTATATTCTAACCCCTACCCGAAGGGGTCATTACAAAAATGGTGAAAATCTTGCAGTCACAGTTCGCAAAACTAAAGCATTTTTTGGTCATGGTGAAGCACCTTGTCGGACTGCAATACAGAAATTGGTGGAAAAATTCGAGCTGTTGGGACAAGTTAGTGATGTGAAGAATAAAACCCGTGCACGTCGCTCAAGAACAACTGAGAATATTGCAGCTGTAGCCCAAAGTGTTGAAGAAAACCCAGGTTTGTCCATTCCTCGTCGTTCTTTGGTATTGGGCATTCCGCAAACGTCATTATACCGTATTTTGCATAAAGACTTGGGACGTAAGGCTTATAAAGTTCAGTTAACACAAGAACTCAAGCCGGCCGATCATCAACAACGTCGTGTCTTTGATGATTGGGTCCTTGAAATGCATGAAAATGATCCGGAATTCCATCGAAAAATCATCTTGACTGATGAGGCCCATTTCCACCTCGGTGGCTACGTCAACAAGCAAAATTGTCGCATCTGGGGCTCGGAAAACTCAAGAGTTTTTGTTGAGTAGCCTCTCCATCCTCAACGTGTGACTGTTTGGTGCGGTTTATGGTCCGGCGGGGTCATTGGACCGTACTTTTTCGAAAATGAGGTTAGATCAACAGTTACGGTGAATGGATTACGCTATCGAGAGATGATTATGGTCGGAGTTGGATGCTATTGATCTGGACAACGTTTACTTTCAACAAGACGTCGCTACGTGCCACACAAGCAACGAAACCATTGATCTTTTACGGGAAAAGTTTCCGGACCGTGTTATCTCTCGAAGAGGTGATCACAATTGGCCACCGAGATCTTGTTATTTAACACCTTGCGACTTCTTCCTTTGGGGCCACGTGAAAGATATGGTCTACGCCAATAGCTCAGCGTCGATTCAAGACCTCAAAGATAAAATTCGTGAGGCTATCGAGGACATAGGGCAGCCACTTTGCGATTTGGTTATGGAAAATTTCATGAAAAGGATATGGTCCTGTATGCGTGCTCGTGGTGACCATTTGGCTGATGTTGTTTTTCATTATTTACGGCATACCTTCCTCTTTATCTATCTATAAATATTATAAAACTGTAGAGGTTTTTTTGTTAGTTACCTAATGGCGTTTAAACCGTTGAACAGATATCGATGAAACTTTTTTTGAAATGCTTCATAAGTACCCGGGATGATCACAAGCTATGTAATTTTTCGCTCAGCCTACTGGTTCCTACATAATAGTCAAAATAACTGTATATCGGAGAGGAATATTATCATTATACAGCCCTAACTCAATAATGGCTTATCGGATTGAAAATCAAAAAAACAGGTGAAATTAGTAAATCTGTCGCTGATTCATTTGAGATATAAAACATCCTCCTGCGTTATCCTGAAGCTGAGCAATGTTCAAAACAATTATTCAAAACATCGCCCACAATTTTCCTTCAGCGGATACCACCGCCAGCAGTCGTGCAGCAGTGGGTATCGTTGCAGTAGTGTGTGTGTGAGTATGTTTGCGCACTCTAACATGATCATATGCTTTGTACTTCAATGTGCTACAATCATTATCACCATTTGCTGCTCTCTCACTCAACCAATCTTAACAAATGAGGTGTCAAAAGAAAGAGAATTTTCTAGAGCAGTGAATTGCATTTTCAATTTATAAATATTATTAATAAATTAAAAAAAAAAAACGATCAAAAACAAATATTCTACCCAAAGTGAACTTCTGTTGTTTTAAGAGTTAATTTTGGTTCATATATGTATTTGTATGTATGTATTTGCTATGTGGATGTTTGGTTTACAGTGCTATTTTGCCGAGACTTTAGGCAAACGTTATCAGTAGTGCCACGAGGCACATCCGAACGCACAACATTTCTCTGATTTGTTATTTAAAATTGGTGGAGGAACGCTTCCGGAAGAATTTCAATCACCCGGGTTGTGGACCAAGAAGTAACAACCAGATATCTGGTTGAATTCTTAAACTCTCGCTTTTGCTGCCGTCACATAAATTAAAACTAAAAGTGGGTGTACCTACTATTCTTCTAAGAAACTTGAGCCCGCCTAAGTAATGTAATGGCACCCGACCTAGAGTTACAATTTTGCAATGACATCTGGTAGAGGCGGAAGTGTTGACGGGCTACGGTGCGGTGCGGTTTTTGAGAACTATGAAATCTGCAGTTAGGGGCTGAAAGTTACACATTGAAACGTTTTTGATAAAACGCAGTTAATCAACAAAATTTACTAAACACTTTTGTGGACTTAGACAAATACTTTGATGTTTCTACGCTCCCACTGAAATTGCATATTTTCAGGCATAAGAAAGTCCTTAGAATGCGAAGCAAGGCGAGCATGGGTTCAACTAGTTATGAAATAAACACCGATCATTTGTCTCAAAAAATGGCATTTTTCTTTGAATACCAAAATAACACCTCTTATTGAAAAACCCTTTATTTTACTATCAATGATTTAGATCCTCAGAAACATTCTAGCGCTTATACCTATTGGCAGGAGAATTTTAAGGGCAAGGCGAAAGAACGAAAGTAGAACGTTCGGTTTAATCGATATCAGAGGCTTCGATGCAGTCGTGTAAGAAAAACTTCAGAGAAGGGCCCATCAACAGTGTTGCCGCAAGCTGAAATAAAAAGTCACTAGGCCAACCTCCAAAAGTCACTAGATTTACTGAAATTTGTAAGAAAAGTCACCAGGAAAAAAAATTGTAGGAAAAATAAAATGTTATTCAGCTCAGTGACAAAAATGGAGGGCTGCATGTTCATTTGATTGAAATTGAAACTTGAAAAACGTGTCCAGCAAGACAGCTTGATTTTAAGTAAGTTGAAAAGAGATGGAATATTAAGGAAAATATGTTTTTGCATCCAACAGAAATGCTTGCTTGAGAAGTAACTAGAAGAAGCACTAGAAATCTGGTGACATGGAAATTTGTTTTGTCACTAAACGAGTGAAAATTCCACTAGATATAGTGACAAAGTCACCAAAACGGCAACAGTGCCCATCAAAGCAAAAATGTGTTCAAGAAGATTTATGCTGAAATTCGTGAGCAAGCTAGCTTTTAAAGTTCTCACTAATTAATTTTCTAATATTCTTATTGAAACTTGTGCATTATTTTAATAAATAAAAAATGTTTGTTCATTGTTATTCTTATCACTGATCTTCCTAAAAAATTCAAAACTTTTTTTCAGAGTGAATCTTTTATCACTATTCCAGTCCAAAATAAAAAAATAATAAAATTTTTTCATACATAACAGTGACGTTTGTATGTATATTTATCTAGTAAAAAGTGGTCTTAATAAAGACACTTCCAGCTTATACTAGCAAAACAATCTGGTAAATTCAATCGCCTTATGTTTTCCATAACTTGCAAGCATTAAATTTTAATAAACCACTCCCCGCAAAACCATAAAACAATTACTATGTTATTACTAGGAAACTTAACCTATACTTATACTAACTACGTATACCCCTCAATTATTTCCTAACAAAGGAAACTAATCCTAACCCTTAACAACCTTATTTTACAATCTTGCCAGAGTAAACTTGTACCTTGTACACGTAATTGGAAAATATTTCGAAACACACAACGATACAATGCAGATAGCGTATCGAATCTCTTACATGATAAATAAGTCACAAAGTTGCCAGATACTTAGAACAGCACTGCTTGTGGGTATGCTCGTATTGTCACACACCCACATCGTTGCCTTCCAGGAAATACTCGTATGTGCGCACAAACTGAGGTGGGTATCACCTCACAATTTAAACAGGATAATAATACGTTACAACCGCACAATAACAACTTCGGTCGTCGTCATATCGGAGCTAGAGCACAACAGCAAGGATATTAAACTAAACGTCTATCATGGTGTATCTCATCAATGATATTCCATATCCACAGAGAGGGATATGGAATAAAGCAACTATTTAACTTTTCGCTGCAACCGTTTACAAAGGCCACCAGCAGTGCATTCACTCGTAACAAAGGCACAAGGAGCTAGTTGCAAGGACATGCACGTGTAACATCAAATCTAGAATGACGACAACCACCAGTCGGTCTCCGATAAAAGGCGTCGCAAATTAGAGCACACAACCACAAACTCACACCATATATTCGTTTATTTATAAGATATCGCTATAAGAAGCTCGCTTTATTCCAATAGATACTGATACACATTTCATAGATATGACTGCAAGGAGGTGTGGAAATGCAAACAAGGTACAACCATAGGGGCACAAAATGTAAAGAGCAAGGAAATACTTACATACGTGCTGAATGGGTAAATTGGCCATGTCGCGTAAGACGGCATCCACAACTGTGTCGTTCTCACGATAGAGCTCTTTCTTTGATATCGCCAGTTGGAATTTTTCCAAGTTCGTTGCATTCTTGCTGAAATGGCACAAGAAAAATGAAATGGAAAAAGTGAATAAAATTGGAGAAAAAAAAAGTTTACAAAATTAGACAAAAGACGACAGAAAAAAAGGAGAACCCAGCCCCCATTGAACCTTGAGAGAGGAAAATTAAAAATGTGGGCAAAATCGTTTAGCATACAAACACGTACACATGTAGTACTCATGTTAGTCCTTTGAAATGTACAAAACGCTCCCCTCAACCCACGGAGAAGGCGATGGCAGATTGAAATGTGAGAGACATTGCACATATTGAGATACTTTTGCAGCATTGCCACTCGAATCCATTTTGCCTACACATATGTATGTCTAGCTAGGTACTCATACTCGTGAAAGGACCAAGCGCAATGGATTCCATTCCGCACCGAATCGAGTGTGTGATTTGTCTTTGATTTGTAAAATGCGATATGGATCCGTATCCGTTGCCGTCGCCTTGCGTGGTGGCCCCTTTTCTTTCTTATTCCCTCGTAATATCGTCTTTGATTTGGTAGTCAAATTGGTGAAACGTGCGGGGTTAATTTAATGGAAGAGAACTTTCGTCTGCGACATAAGTTATTTTTGTTATTTCAAAGAACTATTTTTGTGGCCGCAGGTGGTATGAGTTTGAAAAGTTTTATTGTTCTTCGATTCGAGGGGATAAAGAAGGTAATGGCGGGTGGAGCTTCAAATATTGGTTTTCTAATTTAAGGTTTTGAAGTGAAACAGGGGAAGATGGAGGATTGGGAAATATTTTTCAATTTTACGGTTTTCCAAATTTATTTTGAAATAAAAACACTCATGGTGCGTTAAACGAAAAATTAGTTTTGCCATTTTGGTGCGGAGGAGTGTCAACTTCTTAACCTCTCTCGACCATAAACCAAATTCTGGAATCGTTTTATTTGTTTGTGTTAAAATGTTGATGTTTTTGATTTATAAAATGTAAACGAATATTTGACATTTTGGTTCGAATGCATAGTTTAACTTGACCCATGTACAGGCGATGAAATGCAAGGCAGTTCACGTAGCAGTGCAAAAAACTTCGAGACCAACATCATTTCTATAGTAGGTTGGGTTAGGTGACTATCGTAGGATTCACTTAGACCAGGGAAGGTCCATTTGTTGCCATGTGAGCAGATTCTTATCGGTACTCTTGGAACCATTTTGAGAGTTCAATGGATTTCCATATTATCCGTTGAGGATAATATGGAATCTGGAATCCCCGATAGGGGGATCCCTCCTCCTTTTCATCCTTGTTTCTATTGGTACATGAGGTTAACTTTCTGTGGTAAAACTCTCCAAAAATACAAACCTTTCCTGGCTAGCTCGTCTGCTTCATATTTACCTGGTATATCCTGTGACCAGGAACCCAGCACGTTGTGATCATGAATCTGCTCGATATCTCGTTCAGAGATGCGCGAGAGTGCCTAACCAAGATTGATTTTATAATTGCTGATTTGTGTGCTGTACTAGCTGTTTGGCTATCGGTGTCAACGAGAATGTCCCGATTGTACATCGACTCCATCGACAGCCACTCAGCGATTTCACTAATAGCCATCACCTCCATCTGGATGACACTACAGTGCCTTGGAAGTCTTAAGGACAAGTTTAGGCTGAACTGACATATAGGTAGTCCATAATTTCTGTATTCAAGTTATTCATTGAAAGTACTCTGGCGTGCCCTAAGTTAGAAGGTTCCCATTGTGAGGTATGTTGACGTAGCTAACTTTGCCTAGTTCTGTCCACCAGATAACAATTACATGTAATTTAGCATAGT
The DNA here is from genome assembly GCA_949775065.1 of Brachyopa scutellaris. NCBI lineage: Eukaryota > Metazoa > Arthropoda > Insecta > Diptera > Syrphidae > Brachyopa > Brachyopa scutellaris. Next base: position 64,448,230 of record OX459114.1, on the reverse strand, counting down.
GGTCATGCGAGAGCAACAGTGGTTAGTCGTCAGCAGTAATCAGTTGTCAATAGTAGGGTAGGCAGTCGTCTTCACCCACTGCCGCAGTGTAAAGCGAGTGCATAATCTGGGGACGGATTACCTGAACGAATACAAATCGGTAGTGGATTTTTAACCCGTTCGAGTGCATTCAATTTCCAGCTGTTTTTCCTATCTAGAATCAAACCCAGAAATTTTGCGGGATCTGAAAGGCTGAGCTGAGTACCAAAAGCTGTGGAATTTCACCCTCGCCAGTGAAAACTAAGCCGCAAGAACAGTACAAAAAGTACGAGGACTATTGAGCGAAGTTTTACAAGATTTGCCAGATTTGCTCTGGAACAGGAACGGTCGCGTATGTTGAGCTCATTAGAATCCAATCATGACAGCACAAGCAGGTGGGGTTTTAACAATATAGTGGAATTTAATGCTTCAGAAACCCGATGCTGTATTCTGTCATTTAAGCATAATTTTACCTAACAGCCATTATCATGCACTGTTGCATGATATGCGTGTTAATGACAACTTAGTTGAAATGATCACATATTCCAAGTCGCTAAAAACGTCGCGCAATGCCTAGGTTTCATTAATAAGGGGTGCAATGCTCTTATCTGGCCGGATGTACGATAAAAGTATTAAGGGATAGAAACATCACTGGGGTCAATTGACTCCCTTGAACACCGTCGTTATATTTCTTATATTACCTAGCCTTCAACCATTTGCTCGCAACATACGTCTCGCAAGGAATGCCCTTCAGTTTACCCTTAAGCCCAACTTCGGACGTAGAGTAAAATATAAAATTCTTTCTTTAACCACTCAACACAAATGTGACTTTCACACAAAATACAATAATACAATAGACATGTTTTTTTGTTAGCATATAGGTATGTATAAGCTACAAAAAAACATGCCTAGTAACACCTACAATAGCAGCAATGAAACGATCGGAAGCTTAATAAAACGAGTGTGACGTACGAGCATGTACATTAACCCTAAAACTTATACTAGCTAGCTTGTGTGATGCAAGCAGCCCAATGAAACCATCTCGATGAAAGAGATTTTGTAGAAGGCAACTTCGTTTATGTATACTTAGACAAAATATCGTATTAAAATATCTATATACACTATTTATAAACTTACCAAAGCTTAACAAAAAGACGCCAAAAACTGGCATATATTTTCTGTGTTATTTCTTTCGCAAGCCTAGTCTGCTGATGAGTATTGCACCATAGCTTGGCTAAACAGCCACCTTACCAGCAATATTTTCAACTAATCACCAATATAAGATTAATATCTAACACTCTAGTTGATTAGATTCCCATGCTTGGTACCATAGCCTTAACCCTTTCGGGACGGAGAAAAGTTTATTGATTTACATATAATCAAAACCTTCAAGATCAACGGTTCAGCACAATAAATTTGACGCCTGATAGCTGGAAATACCTAAAGATAACGTTACTAAAATGTTGGAAGACGATCTGGTACCGATTTCAACCAAATCAGAGGAAAAGTTACGGTGTTGGGAATGTTTATATTTTTGGTGGTACATATATGTCCCGAAAGTGTTATGCTAGGATTCCACTTGTCGAATTGAAATTGACAAACGACGTATTTTTAGGTCAATTAGAAAATTGGCAATTGGAAATAATGATAAATAAGCAGATTTTCATTATTTCCACTTGCCAATTTTCTAATTGCCGTAAAAATACGTCGTTTGTCAATTTCAAATCGACAAGTGGAAACATAGCATTAAGGGAATTAAATACCTGAGACAGTGAATGGACAGTGAATGGTGCCCTAAAATAGCAGAACCTTCTTAAAGTATCCAAAAAAGTTCAATGAAAGGCGAGTAAACCACTTAAACCTGATATTCAAATATTGTCCGCCAAAAGTAGTTGCCAAAAAGTGAGTTCTAATTACTTAAGACAGAAGTAGTCTGGTCAACGATATGTGGTATTCATGGCAGACGACACGTATTGATGTCCTTGCCGTAAAATTAGTTTTTTTTTTTTTAAATCCATACGCCGAATCCAAATGAGTTGATGTAGATAATATAATAACCTATAAATACAGTGAACTCTCTCATAACCGGACACTAACGGTACTGACACGTTCTTTTATGAGAGGTGTCCGGCTATGGGAGAAAAAAATAAATTGACATTCCTTAAAAGAGGAACAGAATGGACACATGGTATTAATTTTATTTTATAAAGAGATTCATTTTTATGTGATAAACACAAATTAATGAAAAATACTACTAATTTATGTCTATGACAATCAAGCGTAAGATTACATATATGTACATACACCTAACATATAAACCTTTTTAAAAAATGCAACGGGATTTTGATAATTGTTGGTTCGCGGAGAAGACGACATATGCCATCACTGTGACCAGCGAAATTATGTTTATCTTTATACAAAATGCACACAAAATAATATAAAATATCTCTCATAATGCAGGAGATCTGCCTGTGTCATTCTAGCGTTCCCCAACGAAAATCATCATGTGCCCGCGTACGTGATTATAACGCAAAGGCACCCTCCACAGTTTATATTTTTGTTTCGTTTCTTTGCAAACATGTAAAGAAGAGGTGAACAATACCAAATCAAAATAAATTATGTAAATAGTTTGCCATACGTAGATGTGTTTTGTCTATTTGAGAAAGCGACATTCTATTGCGGGTACGAAAATTGGTGTCCGTGTCCGGCTATGAAAGAGTCCGGTTATGGGAGATTTTTTTATATGAAAAATCGAGTATTAATTTCCGTTCTTTGAAATCTGTCCGGTTATGAGAGGTGTCCGCAAGGAGAGAGTACACTGCACATATTTTTTTGAAAACAATTATACAAACGTGGCCCCTTTTTTTCCTTTACCAGGCGCTAGAGCTCTTAGAACCGACTCCGTGTACACATAATTTGTATCTAATTCCGATGTGTAAAATAATCAACGGTGATTATTATGACTTAACATTGTAAATACCTAAGGTTACACACATCTGTTGAGTACGTTGTCTTACCTCGCATATCGTTGGCAAAAAGAAAATTAATAAAACCCTCCTAAGCGAAGGAATTCCATCCTCAAAAAGGAAGCTATACACAAAACGTTCTGTTTAACATAAGATGAATAACACACGAGCATAAGCATCAGCATCAATAACAAACACACAAAGGGATTCCTTGTGCGACCCCGTGTCGCAATTCACATCATCGTACAAGCGCTTCTAAAAAACGTAAACAATATCATACATAGGTACATTCATATGTCATATGTCTGCATGTGTGTATATTTGTATATTTATATCGTATATTGCAGGTAGAACGATACGTGTAATTAATTATGATTGTTATTATATCCGCGAACTTCATATATCGTTCGCTGTGAGAACCGCCTACAGAAGTTTGCCAACTTTCAGGCAATTAAAAGCCACCCCCATACAATATGGTAAGGTTTGAGGTAGGTGGCTTTGTGTATGTGGGCCTTCTTAAAACTTGGCACACAATCGACAGGCTCGCTAAATTCTTAATGAGAGTCTGATGGTGGTGGTGGTTGGAATGGTTAGCAGCGAACTCACACACTAGCAAAGGGTTGGTTGAACTTAGCGTAGATTGCGGACTTTTCTCTTTCCGACGCTTCGTGTTTGTTTTGTTTTTTTTTTTTCAATTTCAATTTTCTTCATTTTAAAGTTCATTCTTTCATAAGGGAAAAATATTTTATATTTCCCGCAAGCCTGGAGCTAAAAGCCTGTTGAAAAAAAATGCCGCATCAGCAAGGCGCTCTTTATTTTTTTAAGGACTCACGAAGATCTGAGTGAAAAAAATATAAAACGCTTAATTTATATTCTTCAAGGGATTTAAAAAGCACACAGCTTCAGCAGCGTTGCGGTTACTCCTCGTCCGTGTTCACCTGTTAGCATGCATCCATGTTGCTGTCGTTGCAGAGAATTTATGCATAAAATGCACCCTCAGGGGATCTCGGCGGCAAATTCAAATTATTGTCGTGGGCGTAGGGTGGTAATGGAGAAATTCTCGTGAAATCGTATATACCTTACCTACTCATATAGCGGAACGCTTTAAATCCAAATTTATAATGTCTAAGCATGGAGTGAGAAACAAAACGTAAATCCTTTGTAATTGAGTCACGTAAATTAGATGGAATCGGCGAAATGATATTTATCCACCTATACATACATTTACACGGAAGCCGGTGGAGGGTAGCCAAACCACCCACATTATTATATTAAAACGACTATTTGATAAGGTAATTTGAGGGAGCGGAACGGTTTCAAACAGTTCTCTTTTTTTATCGTCATAGCACATACAAATTTCCATTTTATGTAATTCACTCGCAGCGAAAATCGACGAACGGTATAAGGATAATGCGAACAATGAAGTGTTTTAATTTAATATACACAGTGGGGAGGTGGGTAGGGGGTAGCGGTAAAATGATTTTTCTATTTCTCATAAATGAAATTGAATCTTGAAACGTCCATGAGAGTTGAGTTGATTTTAATGATGGAAGATTTTCTATCCCAGAAAGAAACGCGCCGAAGGAAATGAGCTATTTTCCCGGTAATGAGTTGGATATGGTGTGAAGGAATCATGATCGAAATTGGATCATTAAACTGATTTCATTTCTTGGTGAGAAGAAAAGGAAGAAGAAGCGATGCAAATGGGAAAAAAATCGAGGTAACTTTATGTAATTTAGTTGCGGATAAGAGAGGAAATAAGCTTGGGGTTGTTATTGATTCGATATCGTGTCTGGATTTTGTGGAAGCGCTTGAAACGATCTGCAAGAGGGAGTCACTTGATTGAGAGGATTTCAAAAGTGCCTTATCGAAAATGTACTTGAAAATCAAGTCGAGTATTGGGAGACTTAGTGGGCGGGCTTAAGGTATTTTAATGTAAACGTCACACATTAGTGATACATGTACATATGTATGTATGACTAGTTTAAGGGAACCTATGTAGTATAAATATACCATCGAATCCATTATACTGGTTCAAAATTAACGACCATCAAAATTCAATATGGCGACCCTAGTAGCAGGTGTCCAACAAGAGATGGCGTTCAGAATAGACAGTTGGCATGACTGATCATATGGTGGACAAAATGGCGATCCGACTTCCTTTGCTTGGCATTTTCTTTTTCTTCTAAGATCGCCACAAGGAAGGTTGCCTCTTGAAGGATATATTCAACTTATATATATAAAGAATTTTAGCAAGTAAGAAAAGACCAGGTATAGTGAGAAGCTAATTAAAAACGTTATCCTAAGGTATGAAAAGAATATCTTCGCATTTTTTTAGTGGTATATATATATATATATACTATTTACAGATACGGCTAAGTGTGCTTTTGGTTCGGCTAAATATTCAGCCGGGTGCTCAAACAAGAGGTAGCTGTGGTGTAACAAAAAAAAAGGGGGGGGACCGCAAGAGTCCCACCATCACCGCTCCTAAAGCAGCACCCAGTGCCGTTTGGTGGCTGCCCCCACCAGTGCCTAACCAATAATCGCCACGGCAACCTGATCTGTCGAGATCATCAAGAGATCAGCCGTAGGAGACCACCTCAGTTAATCAGCGCCCGCCACAGCAAATAGAAAATTGGTAACCCTGCCCTGCCTCACCTGTGTCTCGACAGCAAAAACGCCAATTTCGATACGACGACTCACACCGAGTTCAAGCATCGCAGACAGAACGACAGTCTCGGCCATTGTTACCCTGTGCTGATATAGTGCTCCAAAACCGAATCAACAGTGTCATCATAGTGATAAATGTGCTCAAATTTCTAAGCTAAAATTTCTCTTCAATTGTCTTAAATTACCTACCTAACTCTTAATTAAACTATTCAGTCTACCTATTATATTTTTGCTTTATATTAACTACCTTATATCTAAACCTAAATCTAATTCTTATATCAAATCCGTGGTACCCAGTGTGTGAAAATTATTATAGCTAACGTAATTAGAGCAGCATTTGGAAGTCAACGTTAGAAGCTGACCACCGCCCAGTCCTGACATGTCACGACGGAGATACCAGGTAAAATTTTAATTAATCAGGAATGAAATGATCTTCCTTCCTACCTATATAATTTTTACATAGTACCACTTGTTTTTTTTAAATTTAGTACTCTCATACGATCATATCTTTTTGTTATATACATTTTTTTCTAAATACGATGCAATTGAATTTAAAGCCTCCCTCTTTAAATTGGAGGCAAATAAAGCAAATCATGTGTTAAGAGTGAATAAGAGGTCAAACCAGTTTTTTATTGCATACCGCGGATCAAAACCAACTCAACGTGCAGACAATGCACGGTACATCATCTCTTATCAGCATTTAGGAAAGAGAAATTATCACTTCTTGCACAGTATCCACGCAGGCTGAGCTAGACCGGGATGCTAGGCAAGAGAGCATAAGCAAGGGGTGGTAAGAATAATAACTTTCGGAGTTTTCGGATAGCAGAATAGAAAGTGCTCTCATCAAAATTGCTTTAGTGGGTTCGTCGGGATGGAGCCGTACTGACCTCCTGCGGAACATGCTACAGTAATTTGGCGCCCAACTTGTGCGGTTTTTAGCTAAACTAATTAAAATCGGTACAAAAAAAAAATAATTGTTGAGTTGCAATAAAATAAAAATCTGTTAAAAGATGAAACAAAAGTGATCGAGAGTGTGGTTTTGCGATGTGCGGTAATCGTAATCAATCCAATATGTGCGGTTAGACATAGATTAGAGTTTTGTTCTTATCATATTCCCGTTTTCAGATTCAGTGCTTGAAGTGAGATGTAGCGGAATAATTTGGTTTATAACCTTCCACTACTCCTTTAGCATGTATAATTTGTACAGTTAGATTCCTGAAAGAAAACGTGTCAGTAAGTTCTTGGAAATCCTAGTACGAAATTATTTCGATTACGTCTTATATGCACATACAATGATCGCAGAGTTATTTTAGCATACTCTGTGTCACAGTTTTTTTCGTTTTGATCCGGCGTGTTGTGATGGAAATTGGTTTGACTTCGGCATGATAAATATCAATATACAAACATAAATATATAGGAATTTGGCGAAACAAAAAGACATACAGTTACTAGAGTTATTTCAGAATTAATACAAGTAAATTGATTTAAGACACATTTTGAGTTTGGGGCATTTTGATTCGATTTTTAGAGTAAAGGCAGTTAAAACATTTTTGATTGCTTGACGAAACATCTTGTATATTTCACGATGGACTTCGGGTTGTTAGAAAATGATGAGATTCGGCATGAATGCCAAATTCGAGGTTTGCCAACCACAGGCAGCATTAGAAATCTTGCTAAAGATTTAACTAAACTTTATGAGGCGCAAGGAAAGCGGGTATCAGAGTTTAGGTATACAAATAATACCGCGAATGAATTTAGTATTTGCTGTGAGAAGGTGAAGGGATTACGTGCATTGTATGAAGAGGTGCTTAAGACGGCAGATCAGCAGTCGCAAATTAGAGCCGTGTCCAGGGGTCTTCATGTTGTGGGGCGTCTAGACGCTTTACAAAATCGTGCTCCGGAACAAAAAGTTGCGATTGAAGATCTTAGAGATAAAGTAAATCACATTATTAGGCGGCTGACTTCTGAACAGTTTGGAGCGGGTCCTTCCACACCGGTAGATCCAGATGATAGGTTGGCTCAGAGCAGCATTGAAATAGAGCTGAATACAAACAATAATGATTTGCTTAATTGTAGTGTAGGAAGTGCATTATCGCAAAGTTGCCTTTCACGAGTAACGGGTGCTATTCCCAAAAGGAAACCTCCACAACCCCCATCAGTGCACATTTCATCTGCAGCAGATAAACATCAGAATATGCTAGCGCCAGGTCTCAATAATTTGAGCTTAGGTAAAAGCCATCAACAGCAACCTCAAGGAGTTTATGCGAATGAATATCAGGCGCAACAGCCTTACCTTCCAGGCTACTTTCAACAATTTCCGCCACCAAGATATGATTCGATGCGACAGGTACAAAGCAATCAAATAGCCATGGAGAATCGAAGAAGTAGTAGCGCATGGGGATATAATAGAGATCAGAGTCGTGTAGGGGAACTAGATAATTCCATTGCTGCAGAGAGAGGGGAAGAAGTCTCTTTTGATCATCGGAAACTGGCCGGAATATCAAATTGGAGATTGGAGTTTGAGGGATATTCTAGTCGTTTGAGCGTAGAACACTTTGTGTTCCGAGTAGAAGTTTTAGCTAGGAGCCAGGGTATTCCCTTGGACAAACTTTGCTTATCTATGCACCAGCTGTTGACCGGCTCTGCCGTTACTTGGTTCTGGATTTTTGTCACCAGGAACCGGAATCCAACATGGTCACAATTTCGGAAGGCATTCATTTCTGAATTTCAGACTGTTACTACCGACCATGAGATTCGTCGGCAGATGGAGTCCAGGAAGCAGAAACCGAGGGAATCATTTAGTGAATTCAAACTGGCAATAGAATCCATGGACTCGTTACTACGTGTTCCATATTCTGAAGCAGATAAGCTTTCACTTCTTAAAAGTAATATGCACCCAGCACTGCGAAAACAGTTAATGCTCGCACATCCAGTGACGGTTGACCACTTACGGGTCATGTGTATAGAGGTGGAAAAGGGGCTATTTGACATTGGGGAGAGTTTAGATGAGCAGCTGGTGAGCCGTAGGAGAGTAGTACATGAGGTAGAATATTCAGAGGCGGGATACTATAGAGAAGAACCGGTTGAACAGAACCTGGGAGAAGCTTATGCGGTCGAGGAAAGTGACTTGAGTATCTGCTGGAATTGCAGCGATATCGGACATAATTTCATAAATTGTCCCAGTCCAAAAATACAAACTTTTTGTTATTCGTGTGGTGCGAAGAACATCACTAAGCCGAATTGCATGCGTTGCAATCGGTTAAACTCCAAAACGGTTGTCAGGAGGGGAGGCTATCGACATCCGGTCAAAACAAACCCTCCACAACATGCGGTGGTACAGATCCTACCGAGGTCGAAGACTGCAAACTCGCAGCAAACCCAGACAGAAAATTAAGTACCCGATTCCAAAAGTATATAAGAAACAAAAAGGAAATGTACAAGTCAATCAAACATGCAACTATTGAATCTTCCAATGACCCACGTCTCTTCGCTAAAATTGAAGTTGAGCAGACACAACAAATAGGCCTCTTAGATAGTGGAGCCACAATATCAGTTTTGGGAATTTTTAAAAAGCAAAGGCATCAACTTTTTAAAGGTTCAAAGCAATCTGCAAACAGCTGATGGAGTTTCTCAGCCTATTATAGGTTATGTTTTTCTCAAGGTTCGATTCAATGCTAGTATGAAGACTATTAAGTTTTTTATTTCTCCAACACTTAAGAGACTTTTTACATTGGGGATTGACTTTTGGCATGCCTTTGGTTTGGTTGCTGCGGCTGCATGTGAGATTAGTCTACCACCTTCGGATGAAAAGTCTCACAAGCTCACTGCAGAACAGAATCGAATTTTGTGGGAAACTATTGAACAGATTCCCTCTTTCGATAAAAATGGTCTGGGTAGAACAACACTAATTGAACACGATATAGACACTGGCAACATCAAACCAATTAAGCAAAGACATTGGCCAATTTCTCCTGCAATGCAAAAAATAATGGATGAAGAGGTTAAGCGTATGCTTAACTTAGGCGTGATTGAGAAAAGTGACAGTTCCTGGTCATCTCCAATGGTAATGGTTAGGAAAGCAAATGGTACCTTCAGATTTTGTTTAGATGCACGTAAAGTGAACGAGCATACTATCAAGGATGCCTACCCCTTGCCCATTATTGATGGAATACTAGCCAGATTAAAGCGAGCAACATTTATTTCAGCCTTAGACCTCAAGGAGAGTTTTTGGCAGATACCTCTTTCGAAATCCGCCAGAGAAAAAACTGCCTTCCCAGTTCCAGGGCAGGGACTTTTCCACTTTAAGATGATGCCTTTTGGACTGAAAAATGCCACGCAGACAATGTGCCGATTAATTGATAAGGCTATTCCATATGAGCTTCACGAGGATGTGTTCAAATATGTTGACGATCTGTTAATCGTATCAGATACGTTTGAAGATCACATTGAACTGTTATCAAAGGTAGCCAAGTGTTTAAGAAAGGCCAATCTGACGATTAACGTTCAAAAATCTAAGTTTTGTCAACGCGAGATCAATTATTTGGGGTATGTTATCGGAGAAGAAGGTATTAAAGCAAATCCAGAGAAAATTAAAGCAATCCAAGACTTTCCGCGGCCTAGCACTTTAAAGCAATTGAGGAGATTCTTAGGCATGTGTCAGTGGTATATGAGGATGGTCCCAAACTTTGCTGCTGTAGCGGCACCTTTAACCAATATTACGGGAAAAAAATATACCAATGACTGGCCTGAGGAATGTCTACAATCGTTTGAGAAGTTGAAGGCAATGTTAACGTCCGCTCCTATACTTTCTCCGCCTGATTTCGATAAGCCATTTAGTATTCAATGCGATGCTTCCAATACTGGTGTCGGTGGTGCGCTGATCCAAGTCGATGATAAGGGTGATGAGAAACCAGTGGCCTTCATGTCGAAGAAGCTTAATGCCGCACAGCGAAACTATAGCGTCACTGAATTAGAGTGCTTAGCTGCTGTGCTTAGCGTAAAGAAGTTTCGACCTTACATAGAGGGCACTCGCTTCACCATCATCACAGACCACATGAGCCTGAAATGGTTAATGGCGCAGAAAGACCTGCACGGTCGTCTAGCCAGGTGGTCCTTAAAACTTCAGCCATTCTATTTTGAGATCGTGCATCGCCGAGGCAAGCAGAACGTGGTGGCGGATGCTCTCTCTAGAGCAGAGATCGAGGGAATGGATTTTGAAATTTGTGAGATAGATATCTCATCTAAAGCCTTTGAAGAAGAGGAATACAGATCTCTGATCGATATGATTGCGTCTGAGCCCGACCGATATCCTGATTTAAAGGTTTCAAAAAATCTGCTCTATAAAAGAACTCGATTTCGTTCGGAAGACATAGAGAGTGAAAAAGATTGCTGGCGTCTATATGTTCCTAAAGATCTTCGAAATGTTATGATGGATAAACTACATTCTCCTCCGTCATGTTCTCATCCTGGTATTAATAAACTTCTAGAGAAGCTTAGACGTATATACTACTGGCCAAAGATGGTAGTCGATGTCATAAGATTCGTAAACAATTGCGAGGTGTGTAAGACTGCGAAGATTCCAAATCTTACTCTCAGACCGACTTCTCATCCGAGACCTCAACCTTTGCGACCTTGGCAAGAACTCCATGTAGACTTTGTTGGTCCATTTCCAAGGTCAAAGAGAGGCAACACTCAAGCTTTTGTTATATTGGACCAATTTTCGAAATATGTTATTATAAAGCCATTGAAAAGTGCTACAGCCCAGTTAGCAATTCGAACTCTGCAAGAAGAGGTGTTTAATCTCTTCGGGGTGCCCGAACAGGTATTGAGCGATAATGGTGCTCAGTTCACTTCTAAAGAATTCAAACACTTCTTAGCTCAAGCGGGAATAAAGCACTGTCTTACGGGTTATTATTCGCCACAGGCCAACGCCGCTGAACGGGCGAATAAGACAATTTTCACAGCTGTAAGGATGTATATCGAGGAAGACCAGAGAGAGTGGGACAAACACTTGGGTTCGATAGCCTGTGCTCTCAGGAATGTTGTACATGATTCTACAGGCTATAGTCCGTTTTATGTACTCATGGGCTACCATATGGTGACTCATGGGAGTTCATATGAATTGCTGAGGAAACTCGATGGGTTATCTGGTGAAGCACCTGAACAGTTGAATAGAGGAGACTATCTCCAGAAAGTTCGAGACAAGGCACACAAGCTGTTGCTAGAAGCTCAAAAGAAACATTCTAAAGCGTATAACTTGCGTACTCGTCCAAGGGAATTTTCGGTGGGGCAAATCGTCTACCGACGCAACTTCCACCAAAGTGATGCATCTAAGCAGTTTAGTGCTAAGCTCGCACGCAAGTTCTCAAGATGCCGAGTTATAGAAAGGATAGGTAACAGTTTATATGTTCTCGAGGATATGAAGGGTAAAGTGATTGGTAGGGTTCATGGGAAGGATATACACGCGTAGTGGTGATCAGAAGGTTGTCTAATGCCCGGCTTTATAGAGCATGAGTTCAGGGCGTGCGTCTGCCCCACGTTTTTCGTTGGCACATTTTTGTTTTCCAATACCATCGGCCTTAAAACATGGTTGTCATATTTTGGGGCGATGTTATTGTTTTGTAGTATAAATATACCATCGAATCCATTATACTGGTTCAAAATTAACGACCATCAAAATTCAATATGGCGACCCTAGTAGCAGGTGTCCAACAAGAGATGGCGTTCAGAATAGACAGTTGGCATGACTGATCATATGGTGGACAAAATGGCGATCCGACTTCCTTTGCTTGGCATTTTCTTTTTCTTCTAAGATCGCCACAAGGAAGGTTGCCTCTTGAAGGATATATTCAACTTATATATATAAAGAATTTTAGCAAGTAAGAAAAGACCAGGTATAGTGAGAAGCTAATTAAAAACGTTATCCTAAGGTATGAAAAGAATATCTTCGCATTTTTTTAGTGGTATATATATATATATATACTATTTACAGATACGGCTAAGTGTGCTTTTGGTTCGGCTAAATATTCAGCCGGGTGCTCAAACAAGAGGTAGCTGTGGTGTAACAAAAAAAAAGGGGGGGGGGACCGCAAGAGTCCCACCATCACCGCTCCTAAAGCAGCACCCAGTGCCGTTTGGTGGCTGCCCCCACCAGTGCCTAACCAATAATCGCCACGGCAACCTGATCTGTCGAGATCATCAAGAGATCAGCCGTAGGAGACCACCTCAGTTAATCAGCGCCCGCCACAGCAAATAGAAAATTGGTAACCCTGCCCTGCCTCACCTGTGTCTCGACAGCAAAAACGCCAATTTCGATACGACGACTCACACCGAGTTCAAGCATCGCAGACAGAACGACAGTCTCGGCCATTGTTACCCTGTGCTGATATAGTGCTCCAAAACCGAATCAACAGTGTCATCATAGTGATAAATGTGCTCAAATTTCTAAGCTAAAATTTCTCTTCAATTGTCTTAAATTACCTACCTAACTCTTAATTAAACTATTCAGTCTACCTATTATATTTTTGCTTTATATTAACTACCTTATATCTAAACCTAAATCTAATTCTTATATCAAATCCGTGGTACCCAGTGTGTGAAAATTATTATAGCTAACGTAATTAGAGCAGCATTTGGAAGTCAACGTTAGAAGCTGACCACCGCCCAGTCCTGACATGTCACGACGGAGATACCAGGTAAAATTTTAATTAATCAGGAATGAAATGATCTTCCTTCCTACCTATATAATTTTTACATAGTACCACTTGTTTTTTTTAAATTTAGTACTCTCATACGATCATATCTTTTTGTTATATACATTTTTTTCTAAATACGATGCAATTGAATTTAAAGCCTCCCTCTTTAAATTGGAGGCAAATAAAGCAAATCATGTGTTAAGAGTGAATAAGAGGTCAAACCAGTTTTTTATTGCATACCGCGGATCAAAACCAACTCAACGTGCAGACAATGCACGGTACATCATCTCTTATCAGCATTTAGGAAAGAGAAATTATCACTTCTTGCACAGTATCCACGCAGGCTGAGCTAGACCGGGATGCTAGGCAAGAGAGCATAAGCAAGGGGTGGTAAGAATAATAACTTTCGGAGTTTTCGGATAGCAGAATAGAAAGTGCTCTCATCAAAATTGCTTTAGTGGGTTCGTCGGGATGGAGCCGTACTGACCTCCTGCGGAACATGCTACACCTACTCATGGTAATTGCTGTCTTTATAGGTTCGACAATATAACCATTTCATAACCGTTTAACATATTTGTGGGTAGTTTCGTCTCATTTTTACATTTGTATTTCGCATTTTTCTACTTCATTAAACTAAGTTTTCTAATTTCAACTGCATCATTCGCGTAAGTATAGATTTTTTAGTATTCCATACCTAAAAACGGAACACTTATGGAATCAGTTCGGTGTCTGTCTGTCTGTCACAGGCCTTTTCTCAGAGACCATTTGAAGTAGACTATGGACATTTTGGAACAGTTGTAGTGTCCCAAACACATACCTGAACTTAAAATGTTGAAATTCGACTTTGGGGGGCATTCTGGGGAGAAAATGGGATGTTAAACAATATATTTTGAAAGCATCATGTTGGATATCAAATGAAAGCTCTTTAAAGCAAGAATTCAAGATTGTACGAAATTTTTTTTGTGTTACGTTTTCTAAACACTTTTTTAGAAAAACGTTAAAAAATTGCTGTCTCCCCACTTAATTTCTAAAAATATCGCTCAGAAAAATCTGAATAAAATCACAAATATTGAGAATAAAGTGTAGATTGAACCAAAATTATCAGGACTGCACCACGTTTGACAGTTTTTTTTTTTTAATTATTTTTTTTTTTTAAATTCCTACTACTCAAATGTTAACACATCGCACGTTGAAAACAAAAGTGGCACTCTACGTAATTTTCCACTTTTGAGTTAGAGCGACATCTAGGTTCCGATATATACCACGTATCTTTTGCAAAGACACACGTTCTGATACTTCGTTTAGTTTCCATAAGAGGTAACTAGTGCCACTTATTACTTTGACGTAAGTCACTCGTTCGGTAATCGATAAAACGTCATTATTTGTTTAGTGTCGGTTTTCCTCACACAAAAAATAGTGATTTCATATTCAGTGAAATTAATTAACAGGCACTTTTGGTATAGAGCCACTCTTTTCATAACATTTTTTTTAAATCTAAAAACATAACATAAAATAACATAACATAAAACATAACAGTGATTTTTTGTTAAGTGCCATTGTTATAATAATAAAATATAAATAATAATATAAATAAAAACGGCTCCATAAGTAAATGCGTAAAAGTATTAATCAAAAACTGACACTATACCGAACTTTTTCAAAACGCCTACTTTTTTCTTATATGTACATAGTATATCCTTTACTTTTTTTGTAATCTTTAAATTATATTTTACAAAAAGATAGTGAATTTATACTTTGGTCAAGTAACATAAAAAAATTTTTCTTAGAGCTATCGACCATTGAAGTCAGTTCGAAACTTTAATCGGCCATATCTCAAAACTAGGTTTTTTGTTTAGTGACACCTTTGTTTTCACTGTGCGATATGCAGAACTGAAGTAACCTCATAACAATCAAATAAAATTGGATACGTATAGAGAAATTTGTATGTATGAATTATTTATCCTAGAAATATGCCACAAAAAATATCATTGAGCTTATGCTTAAACCATTGATTTTATGCACATCAAAGAGTCTTGGCGGTTTATTATACATTATAATATTGGTATCTCTACTTTTACTAAATTTGTACTTGCGAGACATAATAAATTTGCAACAAAAACAATGGAACAATTTGCTCAAATATACATATAAAATAATATACTTTAATTAACTTCTTAACAAAATAACTTTACAGAACAACACTAGTCGGTGTTTCAATTCATTGTTGACTCCTTTCGTTGGTTTGGTACCGCCAGCAGCGACTAAGACATTTTCATTTTCTTGAGTAATATTTTCAATTTCAGAATAACTACAACGGCTATTTTCCGGAACATACTCAGGATCCACTTCCAGATCAGGGCTTTTGTTATTTTAACTTCTAAATTTTTTTTCATCAATTCGATTTTTTTTCTTTTGATTAATATTCATAAATATTTACAACCTTACCGGGTTAAAAACTGCAACCAACTGATGGCACCATCCAATTCAAAAATAGGAAAAAATTTGTATGTTATTTAGACAGGATTAAAAAAGTTACTGCGAGGAAAGACGTAAGCAAAGATAGGGCTTTTTAAAAAACCATGAGTAGATTAATTCAAAGAAGTAAAATATTAGTCATCTGCCAAGACATCATGCATGCACAATCCGAAGGATTACGCTTTTAATATACGCCCTTGGAACAAAGTAATTAATTGAAAGTAAACTCACTTCTTATGTGCCCACGCCGCGCCGTATATACATTCATACTATTATAATATCCCGCTGTCGCGAGAGCCAATGCATACAAATGACTTCATCATCCATCATCCTTGCACTACACCACCGCTTATCGTTCACCGAAATCATTGTGCGCCACCAGGCGAGACCATGGCAGCTTTTCAATGATACTATGCAACACGCCAAAATGCCAAAAGCCAAATGTACATACTTTCGTATCTTTTGTATTCGTAGATACGAGTATAACATTCTTGAAAACTCGACCATGTATCCTTTCTTTAGACCGTTTCCATTCATTTTTGCCCTGATGACATCTTTCAGTGCCAACCAGCAGCAGTAGTAGCACCACCAGCAGTGTGGCATCAAAGTTTGGGCCAAATTGAGATCTCGGTGTAATAAAGGAAAAACCATCGAAGTCTATTAAGCTCCGACAGCTGTTACTGTCGCACTAGTTCCGGACTCCGTGGTCTTGCAATTTCTCTCAAACATTAGAGCGGGTTTCAGATGGCCATGGCACAGCACCAGCGCACCACCAGAGTCCAGAGACTTTTCTTCAAGGATCTGAATTTATGATGATGGGACACGGGACACATTGCAACTGTTTGGCACAGCGATGCGATGAACTCTTTCGCATCAAACAAGGACATTTGCCGGAGTAGCTCCCACATGACAAAGTTCCTGCTGCCACCATGTCAAGTAAGCTACGAGTACATCTATATCACCGATGGTAATTTGCAAAGTGTGGTAACTGCATTAAAGTGGTCGGTGGAATCTGCAAGTTGCATTAGCATTCTTCTACTAGGTGTCATCTGGTGTCACCAAAGCCCAAACCCAAACGATCGATCATAGGATGAAAAGTTTTTTCTTTTTATTTTCTTCTGTCGGAGTTCAAAAAATTATTTTGGCCTAATGCCAATCAAAATGACACTGGCCAACTGTACGATGTTGCATCGTTAATCATACTGCTTCCACTTTATCTTTCAGTTGCTCTGTAGAGTGGGTAACGATGGGGTCAGCACAGCATCATAATCGATTTCATTGAGTCAAATGATGGTTGATTGCCATTTCCTGTGTAAACTTCAATGTGCTTATCAAAAACATTTCCTTTCCCGGTGAACAACCACAAGCGCGTAGTTGAGAGATGTTGCGAGTGCCAATGTTGGCGGCAAGTGGCAAGTGACAAGTGCATTTGCTGCGCTTTTGAACATTCACATTGAATTAGTCTCGGCCGCGACTGGCATCATTATAGATCCCCAGGGCGTGTCATACTTTTGGACAATTTAGCATTTTATCGCTTAAACGATGTGAAATAGATTTGCCGCACTGTGCCTTCTCCCTCTGCATTTAGTTTTGAAAGGCAATACTCCCCGAGCACAAATTGTGTTTCGGATGGAAATTGCATGGGCAAAGTGGAATTGCTGCCACAAGCAATGAGAATATTGCAAGGCACACAGCACACACACACACACACCTACCATGGAAAATCGAAGTGTGACACAATGATTCAATTACCGAATCAATTTGAAAATCAATCGATCCGTCACCTATTTCATTGACGAATCGAATGTCTACAGGGAACACATTTTTTCTATTTATTTTATTGAAATTACATGCATTCATTCATGTATGGTAAACTGGGGTACATTCGTCATCAGGGCACATCCGTCAAACCCGTTTTTAGTTTGAACCAGGCCTTATAGGCAAACGCCTTTCTGGTTAAATACGCCCTTTAACGCTGAAATGGGATCCATTGTAGTATGAAAGCTATAGTTTGCCACAAAAAAAAAAAAAAAAATAAATAGTTTTGTGTTTTTGTGTGCTCCGATGTTATTTTTCAATACGGTTATGTAAACGTTTTTCATTGCCAAGTTTATATGAATTGATGATGATTTTTATTTTTAGCATTTATTGATATTAAGTTTTTAGATAGGAAACTAGAATCCATGTAGGATTTAAAAGTTTATGAAAAATGAGAAGTCAAAGACGATTTGAGAGATCGGGGCACATTCAGCTTCTGAAAAAGGGGCACATTCGTCACCTGAAAAAGCACCATATTCTTGGAGACACTTCCGATTCAGTGAAAAAAGTCATTCAGAAGGTGGTTTTCAATCTATACATGAAATTTTATTATGAATTAATAAAAAAAAAAAAAACAAAAGCGGTGTATTGTTGTTGGTATTATTCCTTTTTAAATAGTTAATAAGATATGTACTATAAGTGTATATGTATATACAATAGATTCGAACGCCTAAGACTAGTTCTATATATATATGAATATCATTAATTCAATAGTTTAATAAGTTCATATTTAAAAAATTCAAGTGAAACAATTTTGAGCCTATTATTTTCGACTGCAAACTCTTTTGCCGAATGTGCCCCTTAAGATGCCAAATGTGCCCCGGGCTAGAGAGCATTCTTCAAAACGACTTGTTTTTTTATAATTAAAAAAAATCTATGTTTCGTTAATCTTAAGGTCAAAATTCTTATGAGGTTTCATAGCTTAAATATCCAAATCTCTTCCATCATCAAGCATTTTGGTATTCGTTGATAAATTTCAACACAGCATGACTTAGTAAAAAAAGCCGAGCCATATACGATATAAATCTAGTAGACCATTTTTGGGCTAAGGCATATGGGTACGGAACCCAAAAATCAAATGTAGTACATCCTGAAGGTATTCCCCTTTTTTTATAATCGACACACGCTAAAGGGGATATGAATACCCTTATAATGTTTACACACAGCACATGAAGAACAAGAACGAGAGACAAACTGTGTAAGTGTATTAACAGAGTTCCAAGAATGGCCAATAAAGTGTAATTAACTAGGTTGGAGTGATTTTGAAATTTGAGATTTTCGTAGAAATGTACTCGAACAGAAAAAGTATACACGTGTCCCACTGTTCCCTGGAAAAACTTTAAAAGTGAGAGATGAGCTCTAATAATAGAGTCGTAACAAGGTAATGAATCTTTTATTTGTTCAAAGTATGACCTAATATTGTCACTGGAAAACGGTCAGAAAAATGGTATATACCAAAGCTCAATAGTTTTCCAAATGTTGATGAGGAAAAAACAACTGTGAAACATCTTAACAAACATAAGAATTTAGTTTGTCTTTGAAATTTTCCTTAGCTCTATTGACCATAGGCGCAAAAGAGAAAAGCTAAAAATCCCAAATGTAAGCAAGACCCGTGGATACATTATCCCACCTCACATCGTTTAAGTAGTCGTTCGCAGTTAAAAACATTACGTAAGTGATTACATAAAAAATAATCTCATCCCATTTAAGTCCTTCTTTTTCGTTAAGGACATTCAACGAAAAGAGCATTCACTCTCAAAATATATATGTACATGTATAGGTTAGGTATACTCACTCAAAAGTCAAAATTACTTTTTTATGCGGCGTTTCAATTACCATTTTCGTTACACTTAAGTGAAAATGTGAATGCGCCGGATGAGAGGCGAAACTTCCCGGACCGGATAGGGTTCGGGCTCGAGGTCGGGGTAGGGGTACGCATCGTAATGTGTAATAACAGCTTTTATCAATTTGAAAGTTTTCGTTTTCAGTTTTTTTCTTTTTTATATTTTCTCGTTCTCGCGTTGCCATAATTGCGATATAAAGGAACGTATACGAAAGGAAATGGGAAAAGTATCCTCGCCAACGATACTCGAACCGACACTTTGTCTGTCCATTTCCACTTGGGGGATCGTTTATGGATCAATAATCGATAATGGTTCGCACAAAATTTCCTCTGCTACTGTACAATGAAGAGGAAAACTTTTCCGCGTTTCTTGTTCGGAAATTGAAAATAAAGAAAAGCCAAGATTCCACTTTCGACCATTTTACGGTGTGAACTTTGCTCGATGAAGGAAGTTTGCTTTAAAAAGATAAAAACCCGAAGAGGAAATCACCAACACAAGGAGTACAATTATCCGGAATGGCATGCAGTGAAATTGTTTCAATGAAACGGGCATTTATATTTAGAAATACGGTAATACTGGCATTTATCGTCTATTCCCCACATGTGACTCGCAAACAATCATCTTGGAAGACGATGTGCAAGGATGACACAATGCATTTCATCTCATGTGCTGTTTCGAAATGATGACATTCCCTTGCTGTAATAAAACCTTCGTTGATTACGAAATCGGTGTCCTGCTGATGTGTTCTCGCTTCTGTCAGCGTCATTAAAGTCAAAAGGATGAAAGTCATTTGTCACTGTGTTTCTAAATCCAGCACCAGGACATTGCGATATACGTATTAAAAATCGGGCACCAGGAGTGTACTTTTTACAGAGAGAAAGAGACACAAAGAGCGTCACATTACTGTGATAAGGTCCCAAGTTGCTAGTCTGTAGTCTCCCGTTGCGGGCTACAAAGACTGACATTTTGCCATTGGTTACATTAAATGCCATCAACTGTCACTTGCGCTGTCAACGGATTATCTTGGTTTGCCTTTGGCATGGAATTGTAGAAGATGCCTGCGAAAGGGGGCGGCGATCGTATTATGAAAGGTGGCCGTGTTGGCATACACAGGTGGATACTGGAATTCCTGTTGGGATAAGACAATACCCCAACTACGGGTTCTCGCGAAGGTTACCTTAAATCAAGCTGATGGATTGCAAACATTAGGAAGAGGGTTAAAGTGCTCTGCTAACTGAATGCGACCGATTTTTGCGTCAGCTGAGGTCGATTCTGAGTTTAAGAATGTCTGTAGTGGGTTTGTAGTGAAGGGCTCAATAGCGAATTCTGATTAATTACTGACTTCGAGCTATGGTATTATCCTTACTAACTTGAGTTGCTTTCTAGACCTATCAGCTGAACTTACAAGGATTTGTGGGGAAGTTCGTTGTAAGCGTAGCTTTAAGTGAAGGAAATCTTCTATATACTTCTGCCAATAGATTTTTCTTTGCCCACAGGATTATCGGCTGTGTGTACAGCGAAGGGATGTCAAAGCTTCAGCGAAAAAAAAAATTATAAGAAAGATTATATATATATATAATTATAATCTAGAAGGATTTTTACAAATGTAGTATAGTATGTGATATCGAGGGATGTACATGCATAGCTATGTAGCTAGGGTTGGGTGGAGCCCATCTCTATCCTGGACTGAAGTGTCATTATCTGCAGTGCTGGCTTCTATGTAGTATAATAGTAGCTAAAAGATTCTTACATTTAATCTACTGGACAAAATACTTCCAATACCAATTACTATCCTTACAGTGTCCGTGGTGTAATGATAATTGCCTTCACGAAAAAGCTGACAGAAAATGAACACATAAAAAAATTGTAGCAAAAGAGTGTAGTGCCAGTAGAAGCAAGAAGAAGAAGAAGATCCTTCGTTGAAAATAAAAGGTCATACACAGTCTCTCAGTTTACGTATGTCAAAGAGTCCCAGAACAGAAGTAACAATGGATGACTTTTAAAATATCATTTCCCGGTCTGCAGAATCTTTGAAGGAGACCTAGTAGATGTTTTTTTAGCATTACTTCTAGTACTCGTAGCAACTAAATTTACATCAGGTTCAGTCAATGACGAAGCAATAGCGTTCCAGTGTGAATTCTGATCTGATAAATTAACGATAAACCTAATTTTACTTACTTACTTAGTTGGCGCTACAGCTCGAGGTGAACCTGGGCCTGCTTCTCGCAATCATTTGTGTGTGCGTGTTATATTTTTGCACGAATGGAAGGGACCTACAGTTTTTTGCCGACTCCGAACGGCGAGTTGAGAAGCTCAATCGTGACAAATGATACTCTTTGATGCTTGTCAGACATTCGAAAGAGGTGGGCACTGTGAAAAACTTTTAGGTGTTTGCGGCGGGATTCGAACCCAAGACCGCTGGCTCAGAAGTCCGACGCACTAACCACTTGCGCTACGGTGACCACTAAACCTAATTTTAATACCCATTAAAATATTATTGAATTTTAAGTCAAGAATCATAATCTTTCAACGACTTTAACGCCGCATACGTTAGAATTATCGTTGTGAACTTTACAAGGCAAAGGCCCAGGCTAACTTATTTTGTTGTCTCGCGCCATTTTGGAAGGGCAGTCGTGCCAATACCTTACGAAATGTGTTAGCCTGGAAGTTTATAAGTCTAAAATCGAAAACATGCATGAAAACAGCAGTATCTGTCCTCCTGTCGAAGATACGAAATTGACATTGCGCCAGAAATTCCAAATTCGTGATGAAGCAACCAGAAATCGTTTATCAGCGCGGCAAATCTATACAACATATAAAACTAAGTGCCGCCGAATTTTAAGATTCGGCCTTGTTTCGATTTCAAATGCGAAATAAAGCCGAACATTGTTTGCGAAATAAAACCGAATTTCAGAGAATGCAATAGAATTAGCATTTACCGTTATCAATGATTAATGATAGTAACTCAACCTGCAATTACCTCATTAGTTCGTGAACTTTGAGTGACAAACGTCGATTTAGAAATGGCAAATTTGGGTTATTTGGTCCTTTCATATGAAATTTGCGAGGGTTTCAGAAAAGGAAGTTTATGCTGCCAGGATTCATTACTTTACCGCAAATTTTTAGTTCTTCCACTTTTAAAACCAAATGGCATGCACTCTGCATTTGATCTTTTAAGTAACGAAGCAAAGGGTGTGAACTTTAAAATACATGTTTTAGGATTTTCTGATAGAAATTAATATTTTATATAACGATTCATATAAAAAGTGTGTTACAGTGAATTTTAAAGTATTATTTTTCGGCCGTTCCATTTAGAAATCTTTCGCGAATTTAAAACTATTATTTTCTCTAATTCTAAATGGAACGGCCGAAAAATAATAGATTACAATTCACTGAAATACTAACTGAATTTCTGAATTAAACGATAACTTATATGTATGTATGCATATACGTTTAGGAAACTCCTTCAGCTATATCTGTGTTCAGGTATCCCATGAGAACAACATAGAACTAAAATAGTCGACTAAGCAGGAAGTTGGTGAAATTTGGGAATTATTTTTAGTTCGTTGATTCAGTTGATTGCTTGCTAGATGAAGATTTAATAAAATCAGAAGAATTTAAAATGTCAACTAAAAAAAAGAAACAAATCATTAATATAAAATAAAGAAGAAGATACTGGATGTGTTTGAAGCATTCGTGAATACTTGCTCCCGGTAAATTTTCTGTGTGGAAATATGAAAACATGCACATCTGCCTAAATGTGTGTATAAATAAAAGCGTAATAAGCCCGAATCGACTTTATTTCAAATTTGAAAATGAAATAAGGCCGAATTCCAAAATTCAGCCTTATTTCCCATTCTGATAGCGAAATAAAGACGAATTTTGAAATTCGGCCTTATTTCGCTCGGCGTTATTTCACGGCACCTTCCCTCCATCGCCCGTAATTTTCAATCATGTTAGTTGGTTTTTTTTTAAATGTAGATAGTTACGGTGATAGGCAAAGAAATTTCAAAACATTGTTTTTTTTTTTTTTTGAACGCTTGGCGAAGCCAGTTAACGATAAACTATATCTCCCCGTCGCATCAGTGCAAGACACATAGCACGAGTTTTAAATGCTTCACCAAACATCAAATGAAAAAGAAAACCTCGTTTGACTAAGAGCCACAAAATTAACAGAATGGAGTTTACTCGTAGGTATGTACATATATGTCCTGGACCCACGAATAGCGAAATATAATTATATCTGATGAAAAAAAAAATTAACTTAGACGGGCCAGACTGTTACAACTGTTACTGGCATAGTTTAAGCAATCATAATGTGGCGATCGAAACGTAATTTCGCGAGCGGAGCTGTAATGGTATGGGGAGCCTTTTCGTACTATGAGACTACACCTATTTGCGTCATTACCACAAAAATTAACTCGGAAATGTATACAGAGTTGCTGGAAGACATTTTGGTGCCTTCTTACGAATGCGATCCGGAAAGAAAATTAATTTTCCAGCAGGACAATGCTTCCTATGCATTGCAATGCTAATTTTCTTCGAAAAGCATTGAACTATTTCAATGGCCAGCATGTAGTCCCGATTGCAACCCTAACAACCTTTGGGGAATACTTGCTGGTAAGGTACACTATTCAAACGGGAAACAGTACAACAGTATGTTCGAGCTAAAAAATGGAATTCGCTGTGTTTGGCTTGAAATCGGCCACGATACTTTGCATTAATTAGTCAATCATCTTATTCTTTCATGCAGAATAAGGGGAGTCAGCCGAAATATAAAAAAAAAAAATATTTAATATTTTTGTAAATCTTATGGTAACATTTATAAATGAATGTCAACCCCGATTTGCACGTTTTTTAATGTTTTGAATACCTAATTTATGTCGATTTCGATTGGGCATAAAAAGCACTTTTTTTTTTTTGATCTCGAGCAATTTTTATCGCTCTAGTACAATTTTCATTTTCCAACCGACCAAAAAAGCGCTTTTTTTTTGCTCTAGAACAATTGTTATGAATCTCGGATTTAGCTCGAGATTTACACCTACTTGCACTAACACCAGCAGATTTTATATGAAATGTCAACTCAGTACATCAAAATAAATATCAATCAACAAAAATATTTATCAGAAACTGTGTAGAATATTTGGAAAATATAAGGAAAGTGTTTTAAAATTGTATTTATTATTTTTCTTTTTCTAATTTATTTGCTTTTACGAACAAGATGTGAAATGTCACACTAATACAATTGCAGAAAAACAGATCAATCTCGTTTGTTTTCCAACCAGCATGAAAAATCTGAAATCTGAGAGCAAAATCTGAAAAGCCCAATCGAAAACGACATTAGTGTTAACAACTATTTTCGTATAATTAAAAACTCAAAGTTATTTATTTGTTTTTTATAAAAAAAATCGCAAAAATTGGTGAGCGTATAAACGAATATCTACCACTGTAGTAAGTCGTATGAAAATGTTCAGTTCAATTGAAATTTTAAATGCCACACATTGTCGGCTACAAAGTAAAGTCGGCAATATAACACCGCCGACTACATGCTCCCTGTTCCATCGGCAAAAGCCACTCTAGTCGTAACTATGATTTATACAAATGAGTTCTTGCAGGAGTCACCGGAGACTGAATAGTCGATAAAATGGAATAAATACCCACAGATACATTCGGCAAATCTACAATCGATGCACTCTTCTTACAACTTAGTGACAGTTCTGTTCACAGTGTGGTCTGATAGTGTTGATTGTATATGCATCCTCGAATATGTAGAGACTGCGACAAACAACACATCCATTGCACACTGTGGCACCTAAATGGGAATTTATAAATTGATTAGAATGTATAAATCTGAATTTGAACTTCTGTAACTGTATCTACGAAATTGTAGAGCGTACGAAAAGATTAGATTTTCAACTGCCGTCTAAGTTGACCTAATATGAGGATTTAATTGAAAACTAAAAAGGATTCCATTTCTGATAGATCAGAGGCAGCTTAATTGAAGCTAAACTCAAATAGTTGAAGGGGTTGAGGGAGGACGACAGAAATTGGAATCAGATTCCAAATCCAGTGGGAAGGAAATTGTTTGTCTTTTCTCTGCACATACTCGTTCTCGATATACTGGTATTTAAGGACGATTTGTTTAAGAAGTTGGGATCCTTTTCAGGGATATGTTAAACCGAGTGAAATTGTAGGAAAAAGTTGAGCATTCGATAGAGGATAGGCAAGGAGCCGTTAAAGAAAATGATTTCCGATCGAATTTAAGGAATTCATGGCGACAAATTGCAAGTAAGAAATTTAAAAACATAGAAATTTAAATAGAGAGAAATAGAATATGAAATGCTCGTAACTTCGTCACTCTTACATAGCGAGTGTAATAGACTTATCATAGCAGTATGGCTGCGGGCTATTCTGAAAATCTACAGAGTTGCCGTAAAATCAAAGCGAAAATATACATCCCAATGTATTAAAATACAAATTTCGTACTGTATTTTATAGATCAAATAAATCTAAATTCGAACATTTGACAAACATTATGGTTTATGGTATCATCCATTTGAAGGAAACATTTGTTTGTTTTATTACGCTGTGTCCCCACAGGCAATATCTGGTGCCATGGCAATTGAACCGTCAAACAAAAAAATTTCATTGTCAGCTATTTCAGTTGACAAATGTCAAAATTTAATAAAAATGGCTCTTGACGATGTTGACTCGTTCAACTTCACTTTAAAATTCAAATTCCGCCATTTTAAAAGAGATGAAATGTCAGATTAATTGCTTTTGCGATTGAAAGCCTCAGGCAATCAATATTGCCATTGCCATTGCTGTAGTATCTCCATTAGCAAAGCGAGGCAACGCAATGATTGCGGCAATAAATTGCCTGTGAAGACACTGGATTAGTTTCAAGTCTGAAGAAAACTCAAAATATTAATGTGAAAGTATTGATGTGGGTCTTTTATTGCGGTTATCATTTGATTAATATTTTTTTTGTTCAAATAGTACAAGAACAAGGTAAAACAATGTGTATAACGCTTTTCTCAAATTAACGTTTCCAAGTTGATACAATTGTACCATTTCAGCAACACTAGTACCTATTGTTGAAGTTTCTTTTTCTTTTCTTTTCATCTCAAGCGTTCAACAGTTCGGGGTGAACCAGGGCCTACTTGTCGCAACCATTTGTCTGTGCGTGTTATATTTTTGCACGCACGGAAGGGACCTACAGTTTCTTCCCGTTGCCGAACGGCGCGCACAGTGTGGTATTGAGCCCCACAACCTGTCCATAAATGTATTGTTAAAAATTGGCGGCATACCCCTTATTGTTATTTCTCAAAATAGATAAGTAATTACTGCATTTAAATACAAAGAGTGCAACGCGCTAGTGCGACTAAGATGTAATTAACTCTTGCTTAAATATTTATTTTCAAACTTTAAAATTTTTTGTTATATTTCTCCACGCTTCTCCTCAGCGAAGTACTTAGTGTAGAAATCATTTATGAGTAAAACTGCCGCACTCATATTTTGTTGCTGCCCACGTTTTATATGTAAACTATGGTTATATATAAATAATGGATGTCCTGAATAGGCTTCTTTTAACTTCAGACATCTAATAACGGGTTTGAGAAGCAACCCGCACAGTAAAAGAAAACCTCTATCGTCAGAATTTTTAACTTTATTATCAGAAAGTGATATAACAAATGTTAGCATTATCGACCTTATTAATAGTTTTCTATAAATTTTTCGATGCCTAAATAAGTCTCTGTTTAACAATTTTTAGTCTAGAAGTCAAATAAAACTAGGTTTGGTAGCTGTTACAAATATAAAATATTTTTGGCCAGGTTTTGAGGCTCAATACCACACTGTGCGGCGAGTTAAGAAGCTCTTCATGACAAATAATACTCTTTGAATGTTTGTCAGACATTCGAAAGAAGTGGCAACGTGAAAAAACTTTTAGGTGTTTTGCTGTGATTGAACCCGGGCAGCATTGCGCGGTTGTCCAACGCATTTACCACAGTGCTCCATATTACACCCAAGCTTTCATAAAACCACTTTAAATGTAAACTCTAGGAACTTAAACTCGCTATATAGCAACAAGTGTGAAATATTAACCGTTTAAAGCAGTTGTATGGGCTATAATGAGGGCTATAATGGACTTGTGGTTTTATCCAGAGAGAATCATATTAACCTCAAGACAAAGGAGAAAATGAAATGGATTCTCAGGTAAGATAAGATGAAATATCCTAGATCTCAGATGAAAATTGTGTCTTGCAAAAATGTTATTTGTCTTATTTAAAAAAACGTTTGCTATTCGCGCAGTTTATCCGTGGTCCAGTAAAATTATCGAATTATTGAGAGTTGTGTTATGAGTACCTAGAAATTACATCGTAAAAATAAAAAATGCTTGTCATATTTAACTTTTTGTTTAATACGTGTCGCGTTCCCGTACTTTTTAATAGATTTGAATCTTTCTGACACAATTTTACCTCCACTTTTTTTTAGTTTGAATAATAACTAAGAACTCCTGAACTATTTTAATTACCTACCTCACTTTAATGTCCATAACCTCTGCCAGAGATGGATTAATTGTATCCTCCTCCAAGTGACTGTCAACGATTACATTCGAGTATTTCCCACTGCTGCCATCTCTGATTATCTTTATAAGGTCCTCGAATCGATCATGGGGCGATGGCTTTTTTGTAGTTGTCAGACTTTTTCTTTCATTTGAATTTCCTTGACTTTTTGCATTAATAGTTGTCGAGGCTTCTTTGGAACCCGATGAGTTACTGCAAAAAAATAAAAATAAAAATTGTTAATTCCGTATACCCTCGTCCTTTTTAACGTTTACAATATCTACCAGAACGTTTATTGCTTTATGCATACAAAATACAGAAATCAAGTTATAAAAGTAAAAACGTGATTACAGTATCACAACGCCTCAGTATCTCCGCTGATGGGTGGGATGAGGCTTCAAAGGGTTCTTGTTCCAAATTAAATTCAACCCCTTCGCCGGGCACCCACCTTTACAACATGATTTATAGCAATTATGTTTGCCGAGCGGAAGCATGTTCTATGTGTATGTAAAGGTATGCTCCCGTTAGTGGAAAACATAATCAATTTTTTAATGTCGGAAATAGCGATTATTATATCCCGACTCAGTTAGTCGGGATCCACACTGAATAAGCGCCACACCGCACCATCGGCAGGCGTGCAGTAAAAATAAATAAAGACATACAAACTCGTACTCATACAAATTTCTGAAGAAAAGAAACCCCCCTTTGCACCACATTCCCATAAGTTCTCTGTCCGGCAATAAAAATATTATCTTATGACGGTTCCTGAACATCAGAGGCGACGTGAGGTTGGTTTGTGCCGCTATTATTCTTCGCCTGCATTTACTCAGGTAAAGGCACAGGAAGAAGGGATTTGGTGTATCAATTGTGCTATGCAGCACGCTGCTGGTATCAAGGGAGTTAAAGTTCGCTGCAGCTGCATCAGTTTATGGCTGGCTGCTATTTTAGCCGCTTCAGTGCAGTGCAGCACTTTTCTTACGGGTATAAGGAACACAGTCATGTTTCTAACAATTTTATGGCGAGTGGAAGTGAAAGGAGATGTATACTTTCGCACATCCCCCAACACCCTCTCTGGGGGATGTGGTTTGTATTGTTTTACCACCCAGTTAAGGGTTGCGCGGTAAGGTGTGTCACTGGTAGGGAAACACGGCCACAGCCTGAAATAACCAACCCCAGTCTTATGCCCGACCGCTAGCAGGTACAATTGCAATTTAGAAAATAATAATTCACAAAGGTATCGTTGCACGCCTTAAAGATGAACTTTATGCTCAATATTAAGTAAAAATAAAGAAAACGTGAAGGTGCATTTTCTGCGATCGATAGTAACATGTGACGGGAAAGTTGAAAGTACATAGTACCTACGTGCTACGTGGATAGTGTGACCGAAGTTACGTGCGAAATAAAAGCGCATTATCATTGATTTAGAATTCCCGTCCAGGGTAACCTTCCTTAATGATCTTCGCAACTTTAAGTTTGAATTCTTTTTGCAGTAGAGACATGCGCAAATAATATTATACAAGAGCGACAGTGTGACCGTGTTGTAGAAAAATTATTTATTTTAATACATATCGTGAGTTTACAAGCAGAAGGCATTAAGTGCATTTTTTACGATTTTCACATTTGATTGCAAAATGGTTTAGGATGATGATATCTATATACAGGGTGTGCCAGTTTAGAGGTATAATCCATTAAACTGGAGATTCCTGAAGGTCCGGCGAAAAAAATCGTACCGCAGAGAGGGGTCTATTTTCACCCCGCTACAAGTTATAGCCCGAATGGAAGGAGCATTCAAAATCAAGCATAAGCCTGCATTTAGTCTGATTGGGGACACGGCATACAAGGTAATGCTCGCTTTTGAATGTTTCTTGTGACTAAATTAACTTAAAAATGTAAGACCCAGGTAAAAACTTTGTATGGTGAATTTGTAGATGACGTTCTGGACCACGAAAATAAAAGCAATAAAAATAAATTATAAGCACACTTTTCCCAGATAAATGCGGTTATCACAAAAATTGGTTAAAAAAAATTAAAAAAAAATCTGTGTTTGAAGACCAATATCTCGAAAATGAAAGCACGGATGGTAATAGTTAGTTCCGATGTCTATATGGTGAAATTGTCTGGTGAACCGCTGTATATGAAGAAAATAAAGTAAAACTTGTGTATAGTGGAATTTGCGAATAAAAAAATCTTGCGAAACCTAGATAATGGTCATTTTTGAATGCCAATTTTGATTTTCTTCATACAAACTCACTCTTATACGTACAGTGGAAACCAGTGAAATCTGAATAATGGAACATTTTTCAATGAATTTTGTTTTCTTTCTATGCAGGTTCACTCCTCAACAGCAGAATCGAGAAATAAATGAGCCAAAACTCATTAACATTTTGTTGGCTTCGTTTCCTTTTCCGAGAATTTTACATTTAAATTGTTTCTTTTAGTGCGTCTCATTCTTCTATCTGCTACATTCAACAAGTACACATTCTGAGCTCCGATATCGAAATTGATCGAAAAATAATAAAAGAAATTAGATTGCCGATTGTGGAAAAAATTGGGAATAGTAGAAAGGTAGTTGCGAGTGGTAGAAAAAAAAAGATCACCGAAACATTCCACTATTCACAAGTTTTACTATATAAATTTACGCATAGATAGACATTCTTCTTTATCTTCCTCTCTGAGCTCGCTAATTTCAAGTTTTCACTATTAATTGGTACTGTAAATAGAATTAATGTTATCTGGGAATGTGGATCTATGCTTGATCTGAAACGCTTTACCCACTGGCCGTAAAGGGACTACAAATGATGTGTATTATTACAGATATACAACGAAATTCGGCATCCTTCGAAAGCCTTCTGCAAAAGTTGTAGAGATGATGCTCTTCTTCTCCTCTGAACAGCCTTTTCCCGCAAAACAAAACTAAACATAGATGACTGATTATTGCTTCTACAATCTAAAGAGTACATAATTTAACACAAACAGTTGTCATCTAGCACAAGAGAAGAAAAATCCCACAAGATCCTTGGTATCACAATGGACCCTTTTTCTACTGGTATAAGTGTGCTGATACCTGAACTACCAGCAGTAACTACTATCTAACTTAACCTATTTTCTGATTTTAAAATAAAATGTCCACCAAACAAATAAACTTCTCAATCAAATAGAAGGACAGTAACTCTTCAGATTTGGCTTAACAAAACAGAGAAAACACCTTTTCAGACCAATCTTCCTTTAATTTCTTGTTTAAACAATTCAAAACGGGCTAAAATAAGCAGACCAACAAACTCAATCAACCAATCAGTATTTCCATTTCTTTCTTTGGTTCTACCACAAGGTTCTATTTCAAGACCACTGTTACTCATTATCACTTATCAGTACTGTTATGGTAAAGTTTGAGCATTTGAAAATTGAATTTGATAAATTTATCAACTGCGATAAATACTTGACATAGTTTGTTACACACATAAAATGCAAAATAAAAAAGGCAGAATCATAATTATTTGCGTATGGTTACTTATACTACTTAGTGCTCCATAATAGTTGATCGCTACTCCGCCCCTCTCGGCAATGATAACGCGTCTTCACCGATGAAAAGAAGTTTAATTTAGATGGACCGGATGGCTATAACTTCTATTTTCACGATTTACGCAAAGAACAACGGTTTCTTACGCGTCATCATAAACTTCTTTTCATCATCCCTCTCTTAGCACTTGAGCTTAATGTTCAGAGCACTTAAATTACGGGAATCACTTACAAAGGAATATTGGAGTCAGCTTTTCCTAAGTTGAACGAGTTGTTTGGACCTTGGCCTTGAATTTGGTAACAAGATAATGCACCAATCCATACTGCGCGCGTAGTAAAGTCGTTTATTGTAAGCCAGAAAGTGGAAATGATGAATTGGCCATCATATTCACCTGACTTAAGAGGTTTGGTGATGGCTAACTCGCAAAGAATATGAAAGGGGGAGGCAGTGCGACAATAAAGAACCACTTCTCCGGGGTATTAAGTTAGCTTGGGCCGAAATATCGCTTAATTACATACAATCTTGGACGACTCACTTCCAGACCGCATATTTGAAGTGATATCAGAAAACGGTGGCTAAACACATTACTAACTTTTTGTTGAAAAAAAAAATAATAAATAAAATCAAAATGCACAAATTTTCCTTGATTATTGCCATTGCTTTTATTCATGTGAACCGATTTTATTGCATACTCCGAGTCTTTCTACAAACTTTGGGAAAAATCACGTTACTTTGTAAGGGAAAGTAATTTTTGTAAGTTTGTTCTCTGGAGAGATTCCGAAACTTTGTTTACAATCAATAATTATAGTTGTGTATCGATTTTCCTGGCCATAACTCACTGTTTAGTGAAATTTTAATATTGCCTTTATTCAAGTGAACCATAGTGTATATGCATATAATGGATTACATGGGTTTCACGTCTTCGAATTTGTATAGTCTCTACAACATCTCTAGATGATTGTCCTGAATTTTCAAGTCGATCGGAGTAATAGTTTCGGAGATAGAGCCTTGGGAAGTTGCGCGCTCAACGCCAATTGGGCTCAGTTTTATTGGCACTCCAAACTTAAAACGCGTTTTCTCGAAACTGTATTTTCAAAGTCAAGTTGTCAAGATTTCTCAAAAACTCGTGAACCGATCTTGATGAAATTTTACACACGGCTTCGAGATATTATTTACAAGGACTTGGACGCAGAATTGGTTTTATTTTTTTCTATGCAACTATTTTTAAAGAAATTTAGAGCAAATTTTACCCACATTTTTAAATTTTTTGTAAAAATGTCTGCCAAAAATCTAATTTTCACTGTTTTGTTTTTTCC
The DNA here is from genome assembly GCA_949775065.1 of Brachyopa scutellaris. NCBI lineage: Eukaryota > Metazoa > Arthropoda > Insecta > Diptera > Syrphidae > Brachyopa > Brachyopa scutellaris. The sequence continues at coordinate 64,415,345 of OX459114.1, read as the reverse complement.
TTCATCCAAGTTTTAGTTTAAGGTATTAACTAAAACACGTACGTAGTTCTGCTGTCGACGCGCAAGCACCCTTTTTTCCGAGGGGTCACCGGAAATGACGTCGCATTGGCAGAGTTTAAAATATTTTTCTACAAAAATTTTAAAAACTCTTTGTCAAATGTGTATATTTAAGGCAGTTTTAATGAACGCTTCACCAAAATTCGAAAATTCGTATTATTAAATCCGTTCGAAGGGAATCGTCCACTTGTCGGTAATGTGAATGAGATTCACTTGATTATTAAAAACGAGCGGATCGAATCTCCCCATACATTTGACATCCGCAACTATTTTAGTGAGGATTTGTTTGGTGTGTGCAGAAATGGTTTAAAAGCTGATAAATTAATCAGCTGAATAAGTCTTTGTATCTGAAAAAAGTCCTACTAAGTTTGAAGCTGGCAGAAATAATTGATATACATAGCTGTATTATTCTTTATTTCTTGAATTATTTTTCAAACCTATAATCGGCTTTTCAAATGTCAAATCAGAAAATAATTGATTTCGAAACATAAAAAGCGAAGTAGATAAAGTAGTTTATCCGACGAATTTAATAATCACAACTGTAAGTGAATGTGAACCGAATGAGTAAAGGGAATCTCCGATCCGGCGGATTTAATAATAGGGGTGATTGCTTAATTTTCGCCGAATGTGAGGCAAAATCAAATTTAAATCAAAACAGAAAACTTTTCGCCAGTGGCAGTTGTAGATACTTTTAGGGTTTCATACCTCAGGATGGAAAAACGAAATCTTTATAGGATCACTTTGTTGTTTGTCTGTCGAATCCGGACATTTTTTTTTCAAAGCATACATTTAGATATTTAGTTGAATTAATTATGATTGATATTTAAATCACTCTTAACCGCTCTTAACTACAAACTAAAATTTGTGCAAAATTGTTCTCTCAATCCACGGTAAGTGTACCAATTCAAATTCTGTCTTTATAGTTATTAGCAAAATACCGTAACCCATTCATCAAATGGCATATTAATCTAGAGCAAATTCAATGCACTAATTGCAATTGCGAACAACCTTTGTCTATATATCCTAATTAAATAGCGGTCGACATTCTCTATCTCACTCTAGAAAGCAACTAATCATCCGACATTCATGGATGCCTCTCCAAAGCTAATTATTGCAAACACAAAAGCCTGTTATGCAAATGAGGCATTACTTAGCACGGCCACAGCGCCACCACAGTAATAAGCAATCTTCTTACCATCACTATACAAGTATCTACCGCAAATAAAACAGGAATTTAGCCGCACAAACATAAACATATTTGTACATAATAAGGAGGAATTGAGATGTTAAATTGCAAAGGGATGATGCCGAGGAAAAATCCTTTCATTGACGGAAATGATTGACATTATGCCCAATTAAAAGAGTTTAGTGAGTATCTGTTAAATAAGTTATAGAGTAACGTTACGGCTTACTTTATTCGTAGACTACAAAGACACATACACTCCGAGACAACTGGTTGGGACAGTCTCCGTATTTTCGGGTTTCTTCATAAGTTCGTTTTGCATGTATTTACATACTCCCTGTTATTTATGTAATCTTTGTCAGTTCTGAAGAAAATTCGAAACACCAAAAAACCTTTTCCTTTCATATAATTCTAGGAATTTACAATTTTTCCTTAATTGGCGGTCACAAGGTGAGCACCGTGGTGTAGCGGTAAGTGCGTTGGACTGCTACGCAATGCTGCATGGGTTCAGTCCCCGCCCAACACCTGAATTTTTTTTTTCACGGTGCCACCTCTTTCGAATGTCTGACAAGCAATCAAACAGTATCATTTGTTAATGAGCTTCTTAATTCCCCGTTCGGAGTCGGCAACAAATTGTAGATACCTTCCATTCGTGCAAAAATATAACTCGCACATACAAATGGTTGCGAGAAGCAGGCCCAGGTTCACCCCGAGCTGTAGCCTAAAAGTAAAAAAAATACTGGTACACACCATCGATCAAAACTGACAGTTTTGGTGAATATCCCTCAAAACTGAAAGTGTGTTCGACTGAATGATGGGTTGTCGATTTAAAATGACGAATGTGCAGACATTTTTGCTACTGACTGATGATCAGGGGCCATGTTTGTTTTCGCTCGATTGTATGTACACAAATTTCGTCATTTAAAAAGCAAACAGAGAAAGAGAGGGTTGAAAAACAACAACAACAACAACAACGATGATTTGAGTGTCCAACAAAATCTATAGTTTTAGTTGTCAGTTTTGATCGATAAATAATGTGTACCACGCTTAAACGGCAAGGTACAAAGCGACGACTACCCTTCTTAGGCGAAGTAGATTTAAAACAATTTTCACTAGGCCACGTTGGACGTGTATTGTTATGTCGTCATGTTAAAGATCGCTCATGAGTCATGAAGCTAGATTTATCCATAAATTCAGTTCAACCTTTGAACGAACTGATAGTTACATACTTATGTCATCTAACTAGGAATTGTAAACGTGTTCTGTCTAAGCAGTAACAGTGGCATAGGGTATGCTCCGCTGTTCTTTCGACTTTGTTGCATGTTCAACAGATATTATCTTGAGCAATTCCCATAGCCAGAAGGTGTTTTTTGACTCTGCAGTGTCTACTCAAGAATCCGGTAATTGTGTAGATAGTAATTGTAGGAGTTACCTAGTTCTTTTAAGCGAAGTGGTTGGTAGAAAGTGTTTCGCATCTCTGTTACCCTAAGTTTCCGTCCAGTAATACTTTTCGTGTTAACCGCAGAATTGCCTTAACCCGTTTCATGCCAAATGGCATATTTTTTTTACTGTTTTCAATCGTTTGCTATTTAGTGAGTCAATCAACCAAAGCTTTCTAAGAAACATTTTCTATCGTAGTTTTTTCTGCCCGGGGACAGAATTATTCTATCTGCCGCCATTTTTGAAATATGGCAGCTGAAAGCAGAAAAAATGTGAAATTTCAATTGTTTTTTTCCAAACAATCGTAAATTTTAACATAAGCCACCACCGATAGGAGGCTTATACTTCGTATCTGGTGGTATAACTGATTTTTCTAAAAGATAGTACCGATAAAGTAAGGAAATTCAACATGGTGGAAGATTTAAGATGGCGGCCATAAATAACGATTTTTACAAAGTCAACCGATTTGGAATCACGCTGATATATCCGATAAATCGGATCCGCCAACTTGGATTTTGCAAATTTGACTTCAGATTCGTGATCAGCGACTTTTCGCAGAACTAATAGGCACATCGCAGAATTGCCAAGGGCACAATCCCTTTAGAAATTTAAAAAAATCGAAAATCATATTTCGAAAATAAAATGTATTGAGAGTATATTGACCCGAGAAAAAATTAAAATATTAAACATTTATAAAGTTATCGCCCATATAGTCGAGCGCATATGCATATGGTAAAGTGAAACTTTAAACGCGATTATCTCGAATCCGCATTTTCAAAAACTGCTCGTGTTGTAACTTAAAAAAATACAAAGACCTCCGCCTGAAAGAGGCTGAAGGCATCCGGGGAACTTAAGGATACTTTTAGCCCTGTGTTCATGCAAAATATACCAGTCCCCGTTTCTTTAACAGTTTAAGATCCGTCCGCGAAGACTACAGTGTCTGTATGCCGACTTACTATTATTCGTCCATTCTTCCCATGCAGGGTTTTATTGGCTTTGCCATAGCCGGGTAAAAATAGAAAAGAAACAAAAAAACCAAAGGAAAATACAAATACATAAAAATTAGAACCGTTGCAAATTTACTTTTATATTTGTTATCAGAACAGTAAGTCCTATCTCCACGATTAAAAAATATTTAGTAAGCAACAACAACAACTTAACCAAAGGAATAAATGGAAAAGACACAAAAAAACCAAAGGAAACAACTTTCTTATCACGATTCAAAATAGAACAAAAAGAAACAAAAAGAAACAAAAAAAAAAAAAATTAAAAAAAAAGAGGTGCCCCCACCAGGAAACGAACCGGGAAGTTATGAGATGAGAAGCCGACATACCATACACTGACCTACCGCCCATTTTAAAACATGAGTATCCAATTTGGAGATTTGGCTAAAATTTTGTGAGGCTTTTCTCTATAGCATGACCGGAAGGATAAACATACATTTTTAAAGATTTCATTAAAATAAACTACTTTTGAGGATGAAAAATTTGATCATTTTATTAAAGAGCGTACCTAATTTTTAATTTTATACTTTTTTATGATTTTATAGGTTTATCCTTCCCATAGAAAGTAATTTTTTTTTTGGTAAAAAAATAAATAGAGAAAGACTGACAAATGCAGCACTTTTGGACCTTGCCTCAAAGACACCTGAAGATAAATTGAACTGAGCCGCCATTTTGTGAAAAAAATAAAAAAATTGTTTTTATATTTTCATAGTTCGAATAAAATAATGTTACAACTTCAAAATGATTCAATTATTTTATCACCTTTAAAAACACTGTTAAAAAATGAGTTATTTTAAAGCGTTCTAAAGGGATTTATGTTGGTCCGGAACACTAAAATCGGACCCTGTCGCAACCAGTTGTCGTGGAGTGTATCTCCTTATAGAATGTTTGACTAAGACGAGATAAGAATGGCGCGAATATAGCTTCGTGGGTTATAGAAACAATCATTCGATGATCCAAAAAAAGAAAGATGCGATTTGCGTCAACTGTGGTACGGAACACAAAATACCTCCTAGGAAAGCACGCCTACATAACAACCACCCACCCTTTGGCGTTGATTACTCCAACTCGCAACGTGGTTAGCTCTCCACTTAGAGTATTGGTCACGAACCCATCATCGTACTCCAAAAGAGTTAAAGCAGATCCACACCTTCACCTTCACGATTTCGGGGTCGGGTCTCGGTTCACGGCTTCCTGAGGGATTACTAAATTAAAACAAAATCCCAAAGGTAAACTTTGGCAGCGGCTTCATTTACATACCGGCAATTTTTGTTTGACATTGATGTCTGCGCTGTGATATGGAACCTCGTCCTCTTCCTTTATTTTTGTCCTGATTTCAAATACCCGCTAACATACGCGCGGGCACCTGGAATAATATCTATTTGGACGGGAGAAACTCTTGTCTGTCACCATGCCATTACCTTTGTGCGCGCCTTCAGGATCTTATGCGAAATCCTTAACCATACAACTGAAACTCGGTAAGAGTTTTGAAAAGCAAAATGGGAAACCTTTAATTTAATTGAGATCATGGCGACCACGAAAACGTCTGCAAAGAGGATTAATTTTCGAATTGGCTGAGATTCGATTGATTTATTATTATTTAGCATTGCGCACCATGTTTGTGTACACTAGCAATGGGGGTGTATCCGCGGAAGGGTTGCCATGACAACCAAGCAGTGATGGTGACGGTGACGAAAGAATCCTCCCAAGTCCTGTTGCTAGGTGGTGAACAAATAAATTGGCTGGAAGTTGGAATGGAAATCTATAATGTAACATTTCATCAGGATTGTGTTTTTGTTTGAGTTTTGTGTCGTAACCGGGAGTTACTGGGGAGTTTGGGGGTTGGAGAAAAAATGTCAAATGGTTTGATTGGTAAAACGATTTCGTTTTTTGAGCTTTTGTTTTGTATTGATCGAAATGCGAGTATTTAAATACTGTGTGCGCTACAAGTTGTGTGGAGGGTGATTGTTTGTTTGAAACACACTCATGTTTATTTAGGTGTTTTTGAGTTAATTAAATGGAATTTATCTTTCCAATATTCCGGTGAGTAAAATAATAAAATAAGTCAATGGGTGAGTCTACCGAATATACTGCAAAAGTGTAACGACAGCAAAAGTAAGCTTCAATAAATAAAGTGTGGCAATAGTGGCAATAAAGAGATGATAAACGATTTTTTTGTTTTGGCCAGAATCTGACAAAACTAACTTGGACGGTCCAGCAAAATGGCCGGCGGTGTGTGCCATATGAAACTAAACTATTCGAACCCATGGGCAGCTACACCAGCATTTTTCAAGCTGAAATCTGTGCTACCGATAGATGTGCCCAACTCAATCTTGATAAGCGCTTCAACAGGCGCGACATAGTAATAATCTCAAGCCAAGCAGCTATCAAGACAATAGGTGCTCAGTTCATCAAATCTAGAATTGTCTGGGAATGCCTAGAAAAACTAAATAAACTGGGCGAACGAAATAACGTCACCATATACTGAGTACCAGGATACCTGGGGATAGAAGGTAACAAAGAGGCGAACAAACTTGCCAGGAAAGGGGCTGCCACATCCTTTGTAGGACCGGAACCCTTCTGCGGCATAGGAGAATATACCATAAACGAGGAGCTCCGATCACTGGAGAACACAAACAGGACTAAGTCCTGGACAAAAACTCAATCTCCTACTGCGATTTCTTAGGGAAATTCGTCAGTATGAATTGCTGCGACCTATGGAATTCTCACCTGGGCTAGGTGGGAGCGAAGCTCTCTCTTACCGATTGAGAGAGGGATGTTCCTTCATCTAGGACTTATAGGGGGCACAATAGATCTTAAGGTCGCGGCCATACGAGCTATGTACAAAGTTCAATAATCGTGTAATCAGCCGTTTTTATGATGTTTACCGATCTGCGAATTGACATGGACTTTTAAAGGGTGTCCAATAAGAGATGTCCCCATTCCAATAGGAAAACACGTCTTAAAGTCCATACGCTATCGCGCCATGATCATGGATTTTTTGTGCCCGCAATTGGAGGCTATGGATGTGAACTATATGTGGTTCCAACAGGATGGTGCCACTTTCCACATAGCCAAAATCTAAAAGAAAAGGAGTACGCCAAAGAGCCATCAACCATTCAAGAGCTGAAGCGCGAGATAATTCGACACAATAATGAAATTAAGCTGCAATAATGCCTCACCGTATAATCTCTATATATAAAACAATTCACTGACTGACTGACAGACAACGCACAGACAAAACTGCTGGACCCAAATTGCTGAAATTCGGGCAGTACATTGGACATTTGTATGCAATTTTCTTGGTATCGCTCAGTATAATTCTTGACAATGACGCGACTGTTTCACTGCATGGGCAAAGCCGGGCTGGCAACAGCTAGTCTAATATAAAAATCAGCAGACCTACATTTTTCGTTTTCATTTATACAAACTCTGAACACTTTGAGTTAAATATCGAATCAAATATAACATAATGTCCTTTAAACATGTGAAGTCACTACCAAAAGTCGTCACACACTTCGCGAAGCCCTGCATGATTACCAGTATTGCATCTCATTCTGCCATAGATTGGCCTCAGTGTTCTAACCGTTGTATTGTATAGTGGTCGTGAATATTTTTTGAATGCTTAGGCATGTATAAGGTGAGGAAAGTCTTTTGTAGACTGTTTTACAAAAAGCCTTAGAATGATAGCAATCCTGACAATCCGGACCCAGTAGTAGGTGTATCGAACTGCTTAGCGTAAGCGTGCTTAGCGTTAGCATAAATAACCAAAATACAACCACATTATCGAATATCCGACAAGAGCTCACGAGTATGATTTATCGTGAGAAACTTTTAAACTGTCCGTTCGGAACCAGCAAAAAAAACTGTACGTAGGTCTTTGCATCTTACGAAAAATATTACACTTACAAAGAAATGGGTGCGAGAAGCTGGACCAAAGTGTATCACAGACAGTATCGCCATCTAAAGTAATCCATTTGGAAAGAATTTTACCTAAGAATACCTTTATATGGATTCGCCATTTTCATTTCATTTCATTTATTTCATTTTAAAATATTTTCGCAGGAAGATTACAATATCTAAAGAAAAGATTGAGTTGTTTGAGTTTTTTTTTTTTTTTTTTTTTGAATGATTACCCATAAAGACGTAAGATTTTTATTTTGTCTTTACTGTTACAATAACTACCACTAGTGTGCCTGTGAGAGAACTCTCGCAAGAGAAAATCCAACCCCCAACATCCAAACTTCCCATATGATTTTCATCGGTCAACTCATGGAAATCCCATGTAAACCATAAAGGAAGTGTTTGGTTTTTTAAAACTTAATTTTTTTTGATATACCATAATGTATTTGTCCACTACCACTTGCATCAATAGCAAATATATCAACCAAAATGAACTCTTAACCTCTTGAGACCCAGAATGACCATGTGTTTGATGTTACTTATGGTCACTCATAGGGCTTATCTGAGAGTAAATTTCAACCTTAAAAAATGTGTGGTGCGGGGTTTTTGAGAAAAGGGGGGTATCATATATTATACATTGGGTCTATATCTAAGAAACAAATATGTTTTTTTTTTGTTTTTGTTTGTTTATTTTGAAGAAAAAACAATTGTATATTAAGTTGTGTAGACAAAAGAAAGAAAGAAAGCAAAAAAAACTATGCTAAACTAATGTATCCTTTTTGAGACCAGAGATTTTTTTGTATTTTCAATGTCCAGTTTCTTTTTTTTTCGATTTCTTGAAACTTAGAGCTCAAATTTTGTTCCTAAGTGAAAAGAGCATATTTAAGTTTATTTAAGCATATAAAAGTTTATTTCGAGTGCGTTCCCGTAAATAGTTTCTCTTTGAATTAAATGAATAAAATATGAAAATTCTTTTCCGGTAGTACACATGTGTGCACCGCAGGTCCGAAGAGGTTAAAATAACAAATATTACCCATATGATTCCCAAATAGCAAATACATCAACCAAAATGAGTGAACTTTTAAAACAACATAATATTTGCAAATTTTTTTCAAATACAGTGACTTCGATTTTTAATATCTCTAAAGGCAGAATTCGAATGAAATACTGAGTCGAAAGTATTACTTTAAGTTTAATATTTAAATTTGGAGCTGTGCAAAACATATGCAAGTTTTTGGATTTTAATAATTGGTCTAAAGTTCATTGTTTTTTATAACTTCCTCACACATTTTTGACATGGAAGCACTAAGGGAATCTGTTAGCTCACATGGAATGTTTATCCTTTCATCTTTTAAAGCTCTATAAACAGCCTTTTGCGAGGTAAACATTTGTCCATATTTTCAGATATGCAACATATTCTCTATGGGGTTTAAGCCAGGGAATTGCGGAGCCCAATCCCAAACGTTAACTTCCCGAGCCGTTAAAAATTATTTAACGTACTTTGAGGTGTATTTCTGACAGTTGTTTGTTGAAACCTCCAGAACAACAACATCTCTTCCTCAGCATTTGGGTACATTATGGTGTCTAATATGTCATCATATACAAATAGATCCATAATTCTCATTATTTGGTTTAAGGGACCACATGCTTGAGCTGAAAAGAATCCTCAAACCATATTTAAACCGCATCTATGCTTCAGAGTAGCCCGTATATACTCCCGATCCATACGAGTACCTGACTCTTGGTGAACATAGCCAATTCCATCTGAAGACAAACTATACAACTTGCTCCCATCACTAAATAAAACTGTTTTCCATTGTCTCAGGGGCCATATTGAATATTTATTACCCACTTCAAGTCCAAATAATATAAAATTATTAGCAATTTTTAATCAAACAGAAAGGCTACCTTTTTTGATAGAGTTTCAATGTTAATAGAGGCTTCTTAACTGTTCTGTATGCTTTAAAATTGCTTCCTCTTGCTGAGTATAGTGCTCTCATCAATCGATAAGTTGAGATCCTCAACACTTGAAACTAAAGACCGGAAAGGCACTCAGCGAATCAAATTAATGATTTTCTTGTCAGTTTGTCGGTGACGACCACCAGAATGAAGCCTTGCAATGGATGAATTTGGTCGAAAGTTTACAATCATTCTCGGGACCTTTGGTTAGTGATTCCTGAATTGTTCGGCAATCTCTCTTTGCTTCGATCCGTTTTAAAAGGCCTTGATTACCAACTTTTTTGTTCGGGTATCATCTTTTATGGCAGCCTTTTTTTATACACACTTTCAATGAAAACTGAATGACAAAAACCACATATTAAAATAATATGTTTAACTAAAATTTGAATTTAAATTTTCCGCAAATTAAAACAGAAATGAGGAAAAAATATAAAACTTGCATATGTTTTGCACAGCTGCATAATCGACGAGCTATCAATTTTATTCCATAACAAAAAATCTAACGGTGCTTCTGCCAGTTTTCTTGCTTTATTTCAAGAACGAATTCTCAGTAAATGATATTTCTTAAACATTTTATTATACTATTCTTTTTTTGTAAAGTTAATCAAAACAAAACTTCAGAGAATAAAAAACTTGCAAATGTTTTGCACAATTCTGCGTGTATGTATTTCCGTATGATTTCCATATAGTCAATATATCAACCAGAAGGAACTCATTTCCATCAGTTGACAGATGGAAATCATACGGGAAGTTTTTATTTTGGGTATAATATTTGTTTTGATTTGTTTTTTAATTTGCTAAAATTTATAAAGTGAATGTGCGATTCGACACTGTTCTAGGAAATTCTCTTTCTTTTGACACCTCATTTGTTAAGATTGGTTAAGTGTGAGAGCCGCAAATGGTACCTATACCTTGATCATAAATAAAATACAACCTAAAATATTGCTAGCTTCGATAGATTATAGTAGGCACTGTCAGTATTCCTTAGAAATAAACACATGCACATATGTATATGTAAGCTCTACTCTACTCTAGGCATACACTTATTTACTAATTATTATTCTTTCGCAACACTTCCTTGTAAAATAAAATAAATTAAACCTTATCATGAACTACTAGCTACACAACACATATATGTACGCTCAATGTACTTATTTGAACAACTTACGGGCGCGTGCAACTGTCTTAAATTGCCCCACGTCCTTTAAAATATCCACTCGTCGCTCCCGCTCCACAAAATCATTTCAACTTGCAGCCAAACTAATGCCATTAAAAACTATGTGTGTACATAATAATCTTCCTTAGCTCCGTCCCCATCACATACCTCCACTCAAACTAACGTGTATACACGACGAGACTTATGATGAAAGGAAAATCAATGTCTGCATTGTAAGCCAATTTGTTTGCAAACTAAAAATAAGCACTCAACAAGTACTCTTGTTAGAATAACTAGTATCCGTGTACCCCGCAAGTTACATACATCAACATCATGTGATGTTACATACAAGTACATACATAAGTGTACACAATGTCCACCCATAAGCCTTTTCATGGTTTGTTCGACAACTTGACTACAATATATTAGAAATGCTGCACATTTAAACACACAAAGGATTTCAGGCAGTCTATGTACATATGTAGGTGTGTGCCTGTCCGAGAGTACCCACGACAGCTACTTGATAAGTTTGATAAGACTTCTGCGGTACCTACGCAGAGTTTGAAACCATCCATCATTAAGTGAATTCACAAAACCACCCCTGCGAGCACAAAAACTTTCCCCCTCAATTAGAGTTTCACTGTTAGAATAATTACTCTCGCATTGAATTCACTATTCACTCACCTCTTTTGGAGGAACTTCCTTTTGAAATCCCGAAATACACCGCTCTTGTCCTCCTCGTTGACGTAGCGAACTTTCGCATGCGATGGCATCAGGTGTCTATTGGTGACACCAAAATCCATTTGTACGTCGATCACCAGCAGCAGAGTGAATAGAATCAGTGTGGCGCCCAGACTTATGGCCAGGCGCTCCTTTAACTTTATCGACCGAAGGATTCCCATGCTGATGGTCTCTCTGGCAGCTGTGGATTCTTGTGGAGACGCGACTGCGACAACTTTTGAATTTCCAGCGAAAAGTTGTTCTACCTTCTGACAGGCATACTCGGCGAGCAGTCTTTGCTGCGGTACTCCTTGATGGTTCTGTTGTAGTTCGCCTTCGCCACAACAATTCGCCTGGTCCTGGGAGTTAATTAATGACTTCCGAACACGTCTACGCACTACACGCTTTCGCTTGGGCTCATCGGAAGCGACTACGATTTCGGTTGCAACTAAATCGCGACAGCTTTCCACGGGAGCAACCTTACACCACGTATCGATCGATAGGCAGCGGCGACGGAGACGACTTTCGCTGCAATCGATAAAGCCCGATGGCGGCGAGTTCAGGGACAAATTAGCGCTATTCGATAATAATTGTGTGGAGCACTTATTGCTGTGGTCAGCAGCACACGCCGCTGCTAGTTGGGGCGAAGGGCTACACTTGCCACCGCCACTTTTGCAATGCTCATCAGTTTGGGCGAATGTCAGTGATGTGCTAACTGGTGGCGATTGACTACGACTGCGATGTATACTTAATGTTCCACAAGTGTTATCACTTGACCTAGTGACGTCAGCGTAATGTGATGGATTCAATCGAGGCGATAAGGGTTCACTTCCGAACGCGTCTAAGTGCTGTCGCGCAGATACTAAATCTGATGAACGGTGAAAATTTCTCAGACGTTCTGCGATCGTTTTCTGCTCTTTCGCTGGATGCTTCTTATCAGCGGAAAGATTTTCGCCCGACAGTTGTTGTGGTGTTAGTGGTGAAGCTGAAGTGGTGACTGCTTGTTGATTCTGGTTGCTGTTACGTTGACTAGTGTTGGCACAGCTGAAACGAAAGAAGAAGGAAACAAAGCATGGTTAGAGAATAGTTATTGTCAAACCAACAACGGTGTTTTTGTATTTTTCTTAATTTGGGAATTACGAGTATCCTTACTCTTAGGGGATTATAGAGTAGGGAATCTTGTTTCTTTGCAAGTGACGCACAGGTAGATGGAAACAGAGGTGCTGTTTTGGCACTTGTTCTTTTTTTCGTTCTCATCTAAATGAAACGATGTAGCCACATTTCACTTATATTCAAGGTCAGTGAAATGTCAGCCTGTATTGGTTTGGTGTTGTTTTCGTTCGTGTTGTTGTTGTTGTTATCTGGTAATGAACTAAATTTTCATTTCGTAAAGGTTGAATTTTCTCTACCCTCATTCTCGATGGGGCAATTCGTGTGGGATTTGCATTTATATTAAATTAAATTAAGGTAGACATTGGAGGGTGGTGGTAGAAGAAGCCGGTCCAAAACTCTGTTTGTTTTGGGTATGGAATCGGGGTTAGGTGTGTTGTCACAGTCGTTGTTTGTGTCGTTGTTGTACACACTTGGGTGATATTGAATGTTGCAGGTGGCAACACAAAAGATTTCTTTTCTTTTTCAATGAAATGACGAGTAATTTCGTTTCAAATAGAAAATGTTGAAATTTACTTTAAATAGGAACATTCGAAAGAGAGCAGTGAAGGTTTCTCATTTATTTTATTTTTTTATTTAACAGAATTACCTACCAGAGCTGGACAAAGTTTATCTACTTTGGCAGGTGGTTTTAGTTATGTACTTAGATGCTGGTGTCCTTGAAATCGAACGCTTTGTATTTGAAGCTAATCTAAGTTGAAAATTCAGGTGTAAAATTTAGGACTCTTCTGGTTTTTATTGAGTAATAAGCTTTATTCAATATTCGGAAATTACTTTTAGAATGCTAAGCTGGTGGTACTTTGATAGTACATGGTAGCAGATATTAACACCTACGGATGACCAAACAGTTCTGTGGTGGAAACTATGTAGATTTTAGAGTTACATATGAAGTTGCCGATTTTTATGTGGAAAGTTAAAAAAACGCTATTTCAAAAATTAAAATAGTTTATTCCAAAAAATAATTTCCATTTATATATGTGACATTTTTCCAACGTTCCACCAAAGCAAAAATGCCTCTTTTGGAAAAAGTCCTTATCTTTTCGGGCTAAGAAGTCCTTAAAGTCCTGTTTTACGGCATCTGGGCTTATGAACTCTTTCTTTTGAAGGTGATTGCCCAAACTTCGGAAAAGGTGGTAATCGGTCGGGGATAAGTCCGGTGAGTAAGGCGGATCAGGCAAAACTTCATAACCCAACTCCGCCAGCTTCAGCAACGTCGACTGTGCGGTATTTGGTCCTGCGTTGTCATGCAGCAGTATGGGATCATGCCTATTTACCAGTGACGGCTGTTTTTGGAGCAATTTGTTGTGCATTATGTCGATTTCTCTACAGTACAACTCGGTCGTGATATTTTCTTCAGGTTTGAGGAAGGATTAATGACATTATCTGGTCTACCCCTTGGCAAATTTTCAAGCGAAAAATCTCCCTCGCTGAACTTGGTAAACCAGTTTCGAATAGTTCTGTCACTACACGTACCCAAACCAAAAGCACCGTTAATTTCTCTGCTGCGCTCATGTTTTTTTTTAATTGAGAAACGAAATTTGACCTTAAATTTGTTGGTGAAAGCATTTTCTATGTAAGAGAAAAAGTCAACTCAATCAGCCAATAGCGTAAAATAATTTTTACCATTAAAAAGATTAAGCTGCACTCTTTTCTTAAAACAAACTTTTTTTTGCAATTTTTCTGCACAACTGCACGCCTCAACGATCACTTTAGGAGTGATCGGTAGGTCGGCAATTTCATATGTAACGACCTAATACATACACATGCATTCATAGGTATACTATAAGTGAATATATAAAAATATTTGGCTTCAGCAGTCCTAGGTAGAACCAAGCCTAGCTTCCCGCAACCATTTATGTGTGCGCGTTATATTTTTGAACGAATGGAAGCGACCTACGGTTTTCTGCCGTCTACGAACGGCGAGTTGGGAAGCTTTACATGACAAATATTTAATACTCTTGAATGCTTGTCAAGCATTCGGAACAGGTGGGCACTGTGAAAAAACTTTTAGGTGTTTGCGGCCGGATTCGAACCCAAGACCGCTGGCTCAGTAGTCCGACGCACTGACCACTTGCACTACGGTGCCCACTACGGCACTGTACTTATGTAACATACATAAATATGTATCATGCAGCCTAAGTTAAAAAAAATTGAAATTTTTGTTTGCAGTTGTTTTGCAAAAGATCGCTTCGCAACAGCCTTATCGCGCATTTTCTGGAGTTGCATCATTTCCTCAATGTTGAGGTAATTTTGTTCTGTTCACTGCAAATGTGTGGTGAAGCATTTTAGTGAATCTTCTAATTTTACTTTGGATTTTGTATCAATAATATCCATTTTCGCACTTTCAACAAAAGCCATCTTCTTCTCGAGATTTTACGTTTTGCAGTTTTTCGGAGATCCATTCAGAGATGCCACCGGTGAAGAAGTTCTTGTCTGAAAATATCTGATTAAGCATTGTTGTGATGTCAGACCTTTCCGACAAAATTTTATCCCGATTAAGAAGCAAAGAAACAGTCTTTCTCCTCCCAATGATCAGGAGTTCTGATTACTTTTTTCCAACATTTAGCGAGAGTATTCTCTTTTAACTCTTTTCAAGCGTTTGCCAAGAAACAGATGGTATTGTAAGCAATCTCGATCTCAATGAGAAGGGATTGGCAACAAAAGAGCAAAATTTGTAAGCAGCCTGAATATTGAAGGGTTTGATTGGGAAATGAAAATAGACATAACTTTACACCAAAGACTTACTTGTTAAATTTGTAACAGATTTGTTTTTAAATGGTTCAACAACAAGCGACCCTTCTTCAAATGTCAGACGGATCTATACATCGGTATGCTGTTAACAAATTTTCTAATTAATTCCTAATGAACTAACTCATCTATTAAATTTTCTATACATCGTTAAACTTTGCTAACTTCCCCCACTCATTATGTACCTACAATATATGTACATGCCAACATTTTCGATTAGTACTTTGATTTTGTAAGCCTTCTCTCAACATCAGTGATCCTTTAATAGCAGCAGCAGCGCAACCATCCGTCTGCACTTAGCTTGCAAATATGTAGATCCAACATTCTAAACAATAGTCTACATACAAGTGTGTATGTTTGGGTGATGTCGTTATCCCTATTGTGTTCAAATATCATGTGGGGTTGTTTGTGCTTTACCCATCGTCACACGTCTGACCATTTTCGTAGAACTTTTTCTTCTTCCTCACAACCAAAGCAGTGTTTTTGTCAGTGGTGGTCTGGTCATGGTTTTGATAGGCTTGTAGGACAAAGACAATGTTCGCAGGACTAACTTTTATCCGGGAACCTGGCTATGTGGCCACCATCGCCACGGAATCGGAGACAAGAAATTAAAATAGTTTATGAAACAGGTTTCATATAGTGCATAAGTATGAATGTACACGTATGGAGCGACGATTTTCCCAATGACGCTGTGCTGATCCTTTAGCAAATATAAATTCAATTGAATTCTATTTAAATTATCAAAAAACGAGCATCGAGTACACGAAAACATACTCTGAATAAATAGGATATTAACCATGACTTAAAAATGCTACGAAATTGGTTCTTTGTGTACCGGCTAAACTAAAATCATGTTTTTTAACAATTAATCACTTGATCTTCACCCCCTAAATTTACTATCAGCTGGTGTCGTTGAAATATGGACTCGAGTGCCGGGGGGGACCTACAGTAATATCCTTCAGCCACAAAGATAGTTAGATTTTTCTTAGATACATTTATTTTTATCATAGAAAAACAGTTTACATTGGCATTTCGCGATGTTATTGCACAGTACAGAGATATGATAATTAACAATTTATCTTACTACTGAAAAATTAATTTTAATAACAAGTTTAGAGCAGCAAATTTGAAACAATATTTCGAAGGAAAACTATGAACAAAACCTCCATTTGAATATTTTAATTATGTTCTTAGCATAAATAGCACAGAAATAGCTTACATTAACTAAATGACTAAATAAATAAATAAAAATTTGGATAAATAAATAAGTTAATAAGTAAATAAATAACTAAATATATTATATAATGTGTAAATGAAATTAAATAAATAATTAACCGTTAATAGATAAATAAATATAAGAAATAAATAATTAAATAAGTTAACAAAAAACAATGAAAATATATACATATATATAGGTATAAATAAATAATTATAAGTAAATAAATAACTAAATATAAATAAATAAATGTATGAATAATTTAAGTAACAAAACAAGTTAATAATAAATAAATAAATAATAAATAAAAATATAAATAAATAAATAAATAAATAAATAAATGAATAAATAAATAAATAAATAAATAATAATAATAAATATTCTTTGTCTATTTCTATTTATACTTTTATAAGTGTAAGCCAAGAAAGCAAATTACAGCACGGGTCTAGTAGGGGGAGAGGGGGTACATGGGGCGATGGGACACATACATAGATACAGTCGACATTATTTGAAAACAAAACGCAGGAGGCCGATCACGCTCATCCTCGCACACAACGCAACATGTCTATAAACTAGAGGTGGTTCGTTTTCGCTTTTTGTGTTAATGAAACGAAACAGTTGCATTTAAAAAAATATAACTAGTTTAAAAAGTAGTTAAAAAAAAGTTTTATTTTTAAACGCATACGCAGGCATAACCTACGTGTTTGCTTCTTAATATGATAAATTGATAGACAAAACTTTTTTCATGAAATCTATAATATTTCAGTACATGTACCTACCTATAATTTTCTTTTTACAACTAAAATCGCTTACTAATCTAAAATTTGAAATATTTACATGCATACATAAATCTACTGTTATTTAAAATGAGAATCACTAACGACGATTTAGAATTACATACCTAGACGCTAGACCTACCCTACATATGTATGTGCATGTACTGCGAGAAAATAAAAAAAAAAAACATTTTTGTCTCATACATCCGAATGAAACAGTATGTTTTCAGTGAAAAATAACCCCAACTTTGCATGAAACGAGAAAAAAGCGTTTTCATATTATGTATTCGTCATGCAAACGAACAATAAACGGAAAAAAACGCAAAAAGCGAGAAATGAACAAAGAGTTAAAAAAACGAGAAACGAACAAAGAGTTGAAAAAACGGACAAAGGGTTAAAAGTCCGGTCGAGTGCGAGTCGTACTTGCGTAGTACAGTATGACCGCCTAAAAGGCGACCTTTACTAGTAGCCCATCACTTCCTTCAATTTAAAGCTGTCAGCTGTGTTTCCATCTATTTTAAAATATCGCAGACTTCTCAAAACTGCCTCAAAACGTATACTGATTTAATTCAATTTTATTCATTTAAATATTTCATCCTTAAATACTATGGTTTCAGCACCCATTGTCCCTCCCATTCAAACAATGAAATACAAGAACATGAACACTTGTTTTGGTGCAATTTGTATTTAACTTCCGTTTTGTAATCCCGTACTGAACATGTAATATACCAGACAATTTCCTTTCTCTTATGACGTCTGTATAACTGAATAATAAAAAAAAAAAACATGAAACAAGGAGACGCTTCCAGAAACGATGAAGAAGTCACGAACGTGTCCTGCATTAGTAATAGGCCTGTCCTTCAGCTCAGCAATACAGAACTTGACACAAATCCATTTTATACTTCTCTCGAATGTGAACAGTTGTCGTCATCATCATCCTCATCATCCGGAACATTCATATGCTTATGAACTTTTCTAAGGACTAAATATTATGTACATATATGTATGTATATGTATGTATGATTATAGTATGTGTATCCATTAAAATATGTACAAACCAGCTCACAACAATTTTGCGTGTGAAAGGAGAACTTTATCCTAAATTAGTTTATTATGGGATTAAATTAAGTGAAAACAGTTTTATGGTACTGGGACTGAGACCGTTTGTATTATGTGGCTAAGTGTGTGTGTGTTCGTGTGCCTTTTTGATCCTTCATGTCATTTGGGCCGTTAAAGGAAAGCATACACATAAGTGAACAACCCGCCAGCTAGATGGAGAACAGTCTAATGTGTCCCAATTAGCTTCATTTTGCAAATCCTAATTGACAACCAGTTGATTTTCTGTTATACAAGTAGTGTTAGTAATTTTGACATTTCATTCTTTTGGGTAGAGTACCTACTGCTTATTAAAATTTAGAATTCAATTAGAAATAATAAACAAGAATATAAGTTAATAGTGGCATGAGTATAAAAGTTATAATTTTTTACGATGCTAGCTGTGTGGAAAGGAGGACTACCTATTTGATAGAATGATGCTACTTTGAAGTGAGTACTAAATAGTTATTTGCAACAGAAGGTACCACTCTAATGGTACGGTTAGCCATGGAAAACAAATCACTGATAAGCGATCATCACTTTTGTGTGACTTATTTCAAGGTAGTAATAAAAACAAAACCTTTGTGGAACTGAAACTATTAATTAATCATACAATGAATATAATCATTATCTTAGACTTGGAGACTTTCAAAATTTATTTCACATGTGAGAGGTGATCACTCTTCAGGCCCTGACGGTATTGCTTCAATATTCCTTGCTCTGCCGTCGAAGTTTCTTTGGAAATCTCCATAACCGAAGGACAGTAGCTTCTGGAAGCAATCGTTTATAACGCCTGTCTTTTAAGAAATGCGATATAAATATTTGCGCAGATTTATAGTCGGTTAAAGTACACTTTAAAATTACTTTAGCACGGAACTAAATGTTTTTATAATTATAGTCGTCATAAAGCCCACTATATCGTTATCGCCTCGTATGAAATTTAAAATCACCCGAACCTCGTATTAAATATCGAATATGGAATAAGACTTATAAGTTTTTTTTTTATTCAAACTGTCACTTTTATGTGTCCATAAAGTAGACTCGACAATTTTGGAATTTAAAAGAAAAAAATGTGGCAAAATGTGCCTAAAATGTGCTATTACCTATGTGCTATGTAAAAAAAAAAATGTATTCAAAAAACTGAACTTTTATGACTAGGTCCTTTTTATGATGTTTAGTTAGCTCCGCAAAATCAATTTATTAAAACAAAACATATTGTGCTGTAATGTGCCCACAATGTGCTGTTATATGCCAACGTGGAAAAAAAAATATTTGAATAAAAAATTTAGATTTTTCGTAAAATGTTAAGTCTTTATTAATACAAGCCATCTATACATAAATGAGCACAAATCCCAGTCTCCTTGTCTATGTGTTGTGATGCACTTTTTGCTGATACATCATCGAATTGAACCCATGAATTCCTATCTGGAATGTATGACGTATAATGGCCAGTTGATCCTATGGTAAAATTACCATTATACGCGACAACGCCCGCTAATCGATAATGTTTAGTTTCCGATAATTGTAATGCTTGTGGAATTGTTTTGAATGCGGTTATAAATCTTTCTCCAAGGTCGGTTTCTACTATTAAATGTGGCTGCTCCATAATTATCTTGCAGTATTTTTTTTTTGTGTAGGGAATGCATTTTTATGGCTTCTCCCATCATGATAAACCCTTCACTCAATATTTGAACGTTAGCAGGTATTGCGGAATGATTCCTTGAAGAAATTGCTTTCTTACACTTCGAGCATTTTTTAAATATTATGCAGCTTGGAAAGTCTGAAAGTAGCGTAACTGCTAAGCTCCCGATGTTGATGTTTCCATCGATTTTTACTATACTGTGTCGACGCTTTCGACTTTATAAATCGGCGAAATACAAAAGAGCTTTGCCCGCTCTGTGTAAAATTTGTTATTGTTCAAACCTTCTATTACTTAAATGGAAGCAATTTCTTATATTTTGCTATTTACGTTTTCTAGAGCTCTCTGATAATTCGTATAACTTTTTAATGCCATTGCAAATATTTGGCAAATACTTTCAAATGTACAAGTATTCGATAAAAATACCATTCATAATCACAGGTAACTTTATTATAGTATTTTGCATGACGTCGATTTTTTTTTTACTACGCCAATTTTCCTCTTGTACCAACTCTGGTACGTTTTCATTATTAGTATAAGTAATAAAGTCGATTCGTCCTTATTTCCTTCGACTTTATAATACGTCACCCATGAAGTAGACTGTATCTACACCGAATTCTTTCATGATATATTATATGATATTATATTCATGATATAATTATTAGCAAAAATTCGACGGTAGGCTTTCCATCATACCTCAACCAGAGGTCATATCAGGTTAAATTTAGAAGTTTTCTTTTAGAGTCATTTTTAGCAGGTCCCGGCGTCCATCAGGGGAGTCAGTTAGGTTCACTTTTTTCATCGTTGCTATTAATGATGTTTCATCAATCATAAAACATAGCAACATCCTCATATTTGCCGACTGTAGACTTCTGCAATTACATACATATCGATAATTGATAAAATGGTTTAGTCCTTAACCCACTCAAGTGTCAGTTAATGGCATTCTGTATGAAACGGGTACAGAATACGTTCAGTTACTTAATATCGAATCTTAATATCGAGTCAGGTTTATAGGACCTGGTGTTTATTTTAGCCCTAAACTTAATTTTACAGAGCATGTAAACCACATTGTGAATAAATCAAACTCAATGCAACGTTCTGTTAAGAATTTAAAAATCCTTATGTCACTATCTCACTATTTAACAGTCTTGTTTTGTCTCACCTCGAATATGCTTCGCAAGTATGGACACCATATCACAAAAATCACATTACTCGCATTGAAGCCGTCCAGCAAAGCTTCATTCGTTTCGCATTGAAAAGGCTTCCCTAGGACTACTATTCTTTTAAACCTCCCCTCCATATTGCAAGCGGATAAGACTGTTGCAAGCATTTGGCTCAAAGACGGGTCAGTGATTATATACATAATTTCTATGCATCAACTGATTTCAGGTCTGATTGAAGCAACTGGCTCATTATCCTGTTAAGGATGCAACTTTTATGAGAACGCGTTATCTGCATAGTATAGAGTTACTGAATGTTCGTCATCGTAGAAGAAATTACGGGATGCATGAGCCAATACATAAAAAAATATCATCTCGTCGGAAATCAAACGAAGGATTACTTTTGCCAATCGCTGTTTCCTTGGGCTAATTAAGAAGGCGAATGAGTAGTAAAGCAGCCCTTTCCCGATCGACTAAAGAAATCCTATATAAGACCCTTATCATCCCAGCCTCGCTATATGGAGCTTAAGCATGGACTTAATCGATCTTTTATGAAATTGTGACAGGCATCGAGAATCGCTAGCCGATAACATTGTGCGCCAACTCCACTGAACCATAGGTATGTACATATATACTGTTGTTTGTATGTGTATATGTTTTCTATTTCTAATGCAAAATTATAGATTATTATTTATTATTTATGATTTGTTATATATTACTTATTATTCATATTTAATACATATTACATAAGATTATATTTTTTTTGTTTCTTTTTTTACTTTTTTGTTTAAATTTGAGGTTTTTTACCGTTGTTTTTTTAAAAAACAGTGTTTTCCAGTAGAAAGATATAACTATGTATATCACATCTCTGTAACTAAAGTTATGTAAATTGTGCGATAACACATTGTAAATTATGAACGAAATAAATCAATATTGATGGGTATATACTGTTGTTTCGAAGTCTGTCGTCACGCTCCCTCGCTCCATTCCTGTGATTGAAAAACCTACAACCAAATAAATACTTCTTGAAATGTAGTTTGGGTGAAAGGAGGAGGGGTAAACATCGTCTTTTGTCCTTGATAAAATTTTCCTATAAACTGTTATGTAACGCGAATGAACTCATCTGAAAAGCGTACTAACTAATAGCTCAGAACATAGTATACAAGAAAAGCACGATAAGAAATTCGAATAAACAAGGCAGATAGGGAGAAAAATAAATGAAAGCAAGAAGGAAAACCAAAATCTGTGGAGAGACAGAGCTTATTGTGTCCTTGCACTATTTGGCTGCTATTTTATATTTTTTATTTGAGATTTAAGTTATTCTACATAAAATACTCAAACATATGTATATGTAATGTTGGTTTTATTTAATCCTTATTCGGAATGCACAGCACATCATGTCGAGTGAATAGAAGCGAAGCCCATCTGGTTTCTTGAGACAATAGGAAGGACAATGAATATTCCATGTTCGGTTGGTATGGTATACAAACAAAGGATGCCTGTTGGCCATATACATATACGAATATACGAGTATGTACTCGTATTATACAACAAATACTTGTAATTATATCCTCCCTATGCGACTTTGACTGGCGCCGCTTCGTGGCGTAAAGTAAGTGGATAAAAACAATTCCGACAATTTTAATTACTCCCTCTCCTTGACAACGACCACAATGACGACAGCGACAATGTCAGTCAGAAAATGACTGACTTACTGTCAATTTGCAACATTGCAGTTAACAAATGGTAGGTTCTATTGTGTGTGCCTATGCCTGTGTGTGTGCAGCTTATTTACTACACAGTATAAGGACACAATACTTGAAAGACTACAGCAGCAGGACTCTTTTGTTGTTGTGCGTTAATTATAGTTTTCAGTATGAGGATTTCTTTGATGTAAACAAAATGAACACGAGCTACATGCTCGTACATATATAGGACTGCGTCGGGTTGAGAAGGATTTGTGCAACGAGCTAAAGGACTGCATCAAAAGTAAACCCTCATACGTACGATTATACCGGGATTTTATGTTTCTAATAACATATTAGGGAATCGTATTTGTAGTCGTACTCGTCATGTGCGGGAGCTTAAAATTGCCTTGTTCCGGAACATGTCACGTCGCACGTACTTGTTTGCTTGCTCGTGTAGGGCATCCCCGCCGTTACATAGCGGGCATGTTGCTGTTCAATTTGCATTGTTGTTCATTGAGTTCTGCAATGCTTGGTTTTTTTTAGTGATAGTGATGATGATGTTACCTCTCATCCGTATCGGAAATCTGTAGCAGCTAGACATCACGAATAGCTGTGCTTAAGTTACAAAATATCGCCATCCTCGGGTGTAGTGAGTTTGAATGTGTCTGGTGCGGTTGACCTTTAGAGCACGCAACATTGTTTCGCAATCCTGTGCTGTTGACTAGGTATGGAAGGATATGTAGGAAGGAGTAGATTCTATGTATGTATTTGAACTTGGGTGGGTGGCTGAGATTGAATTTCCGATTGTGGGTTGATTTGTGTGTCCTTATCATTAGCCAATCAGTCGCCCACATAGTAATAATTTTCTCATTAACAACATTCGGTGTTTGCTTTTACTGTAGGTGGAGTTTTATAAGGCTAAGTGTGGAGGCTATCCGCAAATCACATCTTTCAAAGTCCTTGTCATGTCATTTGTTGTCTGTTCCCACATTTCCTTTTTTTTCTAAAAGAGGTGGACTTAATCTGTGGGTGGAAAAAGTATCAACGATTCAAGATTTCTATAGATGTTCCAAAGTCACCAATTTAGTGATAATTTAATTTCAATATTTTCTGGAGAACACAATTGTAAGTATATGTACATAAGTCAGGCTACGTAGGCACTCCGAGGTGGAAACCAGAACGAGGAAGGGCTTGGTATTTTTGATGCCATGGTGAATTAAAAATGGTTGGAACTACTTCTCAACTTGAGTATAACTTGAGTATAAATTAACACTGGTTCAACTTATAGGGATATTAAGACATACCTGGTTAGGTAAGGTGGATATCCATATCCACCATACTCGGTAAGATTCACTTACACTTAACATTGCCACGTGACCAAATTCTTAACGGTGGTCTTGGAACCATTTCCAAAATTGAATAAATTTCCATATTTTATTGATGTCTGATAAGGACATATTATCTTGATGATATATTAACAAATATTCTCTTAGTGCCTGGCCACGCACTGAGCGGCAAACAAAATTTACAAGATATGAAATTGTTTGTTTGTGGCCAAGCGCTCAGGTTTCTGTGAGGCAGAGAGGCGTCGCACAGCTTTCAATTCTGTTCTATTATTTTAATGTAGGGCTGAGTGGCAAGAAATCATCAAGGCATATCTTTATATAGGGTTTTCCAATGAGAGGTGTTATTGTGAATGGCTCGCTATTTCGGTAGCTGTCACTTTTGAAGCTTTTATTCTTTGACAAGTAGAAACTACGCCATTACTAAAAATGGAACGAAACACGCTTCAACAACGCATTTAAATTATTAAAATTCATTACAAAAATGGTGAAAATCTTGCAGTCACAGTTCGCAAAACCAAAGCATTTTTTGGTCATGGTGAAGCACCTTGTCGGACCGCAATACAGAAATTGGTGGAAAAATTCGAGCTGTTGGGACAAGTTAGTGATGTGAAGAATAAAACCCGTGCACGTCGCTCAAGAACAACTGAGAATATTGCAGCTGTAGCCCAAAGTGTTGAAGAAAACCCAGGTTTGTCCATTCCTCGTCGTTCTTTGGTATTGGGCATTCCGCAAACGTCATTATACCGTATTTTGCATAAAGACTTGGGACGTAAGGCTTATAAAGTTCAGTCAACACCAGAACTCAAGCCGGCCGATCATCAACAACGTCGTGTCTTTGCTGATTGGGTCCTTGAAATGCATGAAAATGATCCGGAATTCCATCGAAAAATCATCTTGACTGATGAGGCCCATTTCCACCTCGGTGGCTACGTCAACAAGCAAAATTGTCGCATCTGGGGCTCGGAAAACTCAAGAGTTTTTGTTGACTCAAACTCAACGTGTGACTGTTTGGTGCGGTTTATGGTCCGGCGGGGTCATTGGACCATACTTTTTCGAAAATGAGGTTGGATCAACAGTTACGGTGAATGGATTGCGCTATCGAGAGATGATTATGGTCGGAGTTGGATGGTATTGATCTGGACAACGTTTACTTTCAACAAGACGGCGCTACGTGCCACACAAGCAACGAAACCATTGATATTTTACGGGAAAAGTTTCCGCACCGTGTTATCTCTCGAAGAGGTGATCACAATTGGCCACCGAGATTTTGTGATTTAACACCTTACGACTTCTTCCTTTGGGGCCACGTGAAAGATAAGGTCTACGCCAACAGCCCAGCGTCGATTCAAGACTTCAAAGATGAAATTCATGAGGCTATCGAGGACATAGGGCAGCCACTTTGCGATTTGGTTATGGAAAATTTCATGAAAAGGATATGGTCCTGTATGCGTGCTCGTGGTGGCCATTTGGCTGATGTTGCTTTTCATTATTAACGGCATACCTTCCTCTTTGTTATGAAATAAACATCCGATTATTTATCTCAAAAAATGGCATTTCTTTGAATACCAAAATAACACCTCTTATTGGAAAACCCTTTATATAAAAATGAGCTGTTCGTTTGATACCTCATAACTCATAAACTAACCATCCGATCGAGTTGAAAATTACACTGTATACTTTTTCTGATGTTTGAAGTGTTCGTACATTAAAAAATTTCAAGTTTTCCGCTAGATGGCGCTGGAACTCAAAAATTTGTAAACTCGCCGTATGATTAAGCTGAAACTTACACAATATATTTGTAATGAATTGAGAAATGTTCGTACATCAACAGTTCTCAAGCTTTCCGATAGATGGCGCTGGAACACAAAAATTTCAAAACCATCCGATTGAGCTGAAACTTGCAGAATATATTTGTTATGAAAAGAGAAATATTTGTAAATCAAAAGTGTGCAAGTTTTTCGATAGATGGCAATGAAAACCAAAATCTCAAAATTATTACTACAGCAATGCATGGTGCCAGCTAACAGCAATTTTTTGATTTACGTGCACTTTCGCTTCATAACAAATATATTGTCTAAGATTCAGATCAATCGGATGGTAAGTTTTTGAGTTTTTAGGATATTATTGTTTGGACAGTTTTCTTAAATCCAAATAGAGTTGCCAGCATTTAATTCTCCACCAGAGTCACAAGAAGTCACTCGAAAAAATTTCTTACATTCATGACATAAACACTGTTTTCAATGGGTGTAGCGAAGCGCACCGGGTAACTACTAGTATTAAATAAATTGGTTTCTTTCGCTTTGTAATTGATGAGGGGCTTGCAGGGTAGCTCGAAAACTTCTTGGTTTCGTAGGAGATGCGCTGGTTTCTTGGAATTAATTCGGGGGGTCAACAGTTGACGGGTGCAATTAAAGAATTATAGTTGATGTAAACAATCAGTGAGAAAAGAAGTATATGTGAGTAAGAAAAAATGCGTTGGGGTTGAACACTTTCGTTTATTAGGGAACAGGACTCACCTCTATGTGAGTCGGGAAAAGTATAGGATAGCTCAACGTCTTAAGATTGCGCTTGGCATTCGCCTGTACTCGGGGCGTTGAATAATTTGTAATCGTTCTTGCATTTGGTATATTCGCCCATTATTGGAACTATTTCGCGCAACTCTACAACTAATTAAAAGGCGTATATCCATCCCAAGCTCGAGTACAATGCTCATACCTGGTTGGGTGCTCAAAAAACATCACTGCACCTGATCGAACGCGCGACAAAGCTTATAGGGTATAGAAACACCACTGAGTCCCTGAACTCCCTCGAACAACACCATCATAATGTTTCCTGTCTCTCCCTGTTTTATCGCTTTTTCCACAAACAGTGCTCCAGCCAAGTAACCAGTTACATTCCTCCTATTCAACCATTTTTTCGCTACACACGCAGAGAATGCCTATCAGTTTACCCTTTAAGGCTTAAGCCCGACTTCGAACGTACAGTAAAATATAGAGATTCTTTCTTTAACCGCTCAACACGAATGTGGAATGCTTTACCGAACACGATTTTTCCCTCCCATTACGATTTACAAACATTTAAGACCAATGCGCATCGGTATCTTCTCTTTTATCCTCCCTAATTTTACCTATGGTCCGCGCTGTGCAAAGCGTTTTAAGTGTATTCATAACTTTAGCGCTCGTAAATTATAAAACAAAAACAAAACAAACGCTCAAGAATTGCCGCTCGCTAAATGGCCACTTGCCGAATAAGCCTGCCGCTCAGCTTTTTACCGCTCTGCCGCTCAGAGCATGACCTTTGCCTTAAAAACTTTTTTTTTTTTTGGAAACGAGTGCTTTACAGGAGATGAAATGTGGATAATTCCTCCTCCTTATCTATGTAGTTGCATACACATAAGTCATTGACAAGGATTGCTAATCTGTTGGCATGTCTACCTGTTGCACAATCAACTGGAGTGCTGATATGTGCACGACTAATTTTTATCAGGTTATTTGTTTTGGGCCGATTTATCTGAAGCCACATTCGGCACCTTTCGTTAGCCTGTTACAGTGCCAGTCTAAAGATTTTGTACTCTTTTTGGTACGTGAGGTTCGATTTTATAGTTAAATTCACCACATTTTACCTTTTCGCTGCAGGTTATCTGCTTTACAGTTTAATCTGTGATGTTTTTATGACCAATATCACAGCACAAGGTTCGACAGTGTCTAATCAATTTTAATATAATAATTACTGATTCGAGTGCTTTATTTGCTACTCTGCCTTCCATATCACGAATATACATCGACTTCATTGATAACCACACAGCGGCTTAATGAATATTTATAACCTCCTTCTGGAAGACACAACTCTGGGAATCTGAAGGAAAGGTTCAGGTGTACCATCATGTGAGTGTTCTGTACGGAATTGAGTTAAGACAGATATTACCCTCTCCTCCTTCTCATCTGGGAATATTAATCTTGTATTTAATGTTAAATTGTAGGACCGGAGTAAGATAGTCTGTAAAGCCTACAGGTATTCCTCATCCCATCCATATGGCATGTCGTTGTTCTCTGGTATCGCAGATGGACGTGCCACTGGTGGACTAGTGACTAGATACATAAAATCAATGAGTTAAGATACATAAAGTTAATGTTGTAAAGAAAAAAAAATGTGTTTAAATATAAACTAAATAAAATAAATGTTAAGGAAAAATATAAATACCTAGGAGTAACTTTTACCCACAACATGTCTTGGTCGACACATCTATCCGACAGGCTCGCAATAGCAAAAAAACTCAATAAATGCCACATGGTCCAATTTTATCAATGAAAACACCTTCCTCCATTCGGCTAAAAACAAAATTTATCAAGCGGCTGCCAAGTCGATCATGAACTACTGTGCTCAAGGGTGGGGGTATTCTGAACGCATTCAAGCCGAGAAACTCCAGCGCTTCTTTATAAAAATGTCTTTCCGACTCCCAACAAACACACCAAACTATGTTCTTAACATCGAAACGGGCCTCGCGAAAGCCTTCTTCACGACATTGAAACTCCATTTTCGATATATTCAGCGAGCGGTTGGCCTTCCTGAAAGCCGACTACCAGGAAAACCATCGGACGCGATAATACGCAATAAGATCTACTGGGCAAAAGAATGGTCAACGCTCTTTGGGGAAAACAGAATGGTGTTCAACTGGACGATTAAGTTGGAATGGAATGAATCGCTCAATATGCTTCACACTAAACTAAAGGAAAACCACTGGACAGAATTTACCGGACATGCCCTTCAATCTCAGTTTCATGATGAATATTGTGACTTATCGTATGTTGAGGTACCCAATTACTTCGAAGACGCCAATCCAAGGGATATGATCAGCTTGGTTCTGAAATCTAGATGCGGTCTACTCAGTCTGAACCCCAGAGCTTTCAGAAACGACAAAGTTGGTCTCTGTATGATCTGCAATCTTGATGCTACCGAAAATACTTTTCACTTCTTTGGTGTGTGTCCCATATTCAAATCGTACAGGAGAAAATTTCTTGGAAGTGATGAGCTCGACCGCGCACAGTTTCTAAATTTTTTAAACGGAGAGGATTACAAACAACTATATACATATGTTCCTGAAACACGCACTCAAATATCGCAATTTATTAATTAATGAGTTCTCTTAAAAATACAATCCCCTCTTAGCTTACATACTTACTTAGTTGGCGCTACAGCTCGAGGTGAACCTGGGCCTGCTTCTCGCAACCATTTGTGTGTGCGTGTTATATTTTTGCACGAATGGAAGGGACCTACAGTTTTTTGCCGAATCCGAACGGCGAGTTGAGAAGCTTAATCGTGACAAATGATACTCTTTGATGCTTGTCAGATATTCGAAAGATGTGGGCACTGTGAAAAACTTTTAGGTGTTTGCGGCGGGATTCAAACACAAGACCGCTGGCTCAGTAGTGCGACGCACTAACCACTTGCACTACGGTGCCCTCTTAGCTTAATCTATTTAAACCGAAAAACCGTTTTTAACTTGACAGGCAACTTTAAGTTATTGTAAATTGATTAATTAATTTTGAATTACCACAAATACTTTGTTAGTGTTCCGTCCGTACCAAAACGGAACACTAATGGAATCAGTTCGGTGTCTGTCTGTCTGTCTGTCTGTCTGTCTGTCTGTCTGTCTGTCTGTCTGTCTGTCACAGGCCTTTTTCTCAGAGACTACTTAACCTAGACTATTGAAATTTGGAACAGTTGTAGCAATTAGTGGCCTAAACACAGACCAGAACTTTAAAAGCTGAATTTCGACTTTGGGGGGGTAGTTTCTTAACAATTTTTCACAAAACGTTACACCTTGCTGTCCCGAGCTTTTTCTCCGAAAATATCGCTCAGAAAAATCTGAATAAAATCACAAACATTGAGAATAAAGTGTAGATGGAACCATAATTATTACGACTGCCCTACTTTAACCGTTTTTTTTAAATTATTTTTTTAATTTCAACTACCCTACTGTTTACATATCCAGAAAAATATCACAACGCCTAAAAGTAGATACGAGAGTAAAAATTGAATAATTGATGGCAAAAGTGTTATACCCGCAGCGAATGTACGTGGCATATTTCTACCGGATAACTATTGACCTAAGACTTAAACCAATAATACATAATATAACACATAAAGGAAGCTTGATGGTTTCCTATTATAATGTAGGTGTCTCTACTTTTACTATATTGGAAAAAATTGAATTTGTGTATATACAGCCACAGAGAGGGAGACAAATCGCAAAATACGCAGTTAATGCAATTGAACGAATAACGAGACGAAAAATTAAATCTGATGCACAAGCGTACATTTCTTGTAAATACATATGTAGGTATATATGTATGTACATATGTACATATGTAGATATATATGTATGTACGTATATACATGCTTTATTTGTGTTTTTTTTTCTTTTACTTTGTGTGTGTGTATTACTATATTCTTCTGAGCAGATGAGAAAGGACATCCGAGACATATGTACATACATACATACATGCTTAGGTAGGTAATTTGTTCAACTTTTGTGTTGGTATACATTTATGTAGGTACAAATTTGAATTTATTTTTCGCAAATTGTGCTCAATATGTTTGTATTGAAATGTGCTGTGCACCATAAAACTATGTATGTAGGTACTTACTTGTGTCTGCAGGTATACAAGTGCATATGTACATATATGTACCTATATATATATATATATATATATGTTTTTATGTATGTACATACATACATATATGTGAGTATCGAACAAAGTATCATTGTATCTTTAGTAGAAATCGTATCGTAAAGAAAGGGTTCATATTATCGAATGTTTAAAAATGTACTTACTTATGGTCTAGTTCATTTGGAGTGGCTAACAGAGACATGGCGTAATCCCTCTAAACTTCACTACATAGTATCAAAATGAGCTGATTTGATTCATCTGTTTTCTTCAGAAATTATAGCAACACAGGCAAGTCAAGGACCCATTTCCGATCAGACTATTAACGTTTAAACTATTCACAAAATATGTTTCTCTCAAAATATGTTTCTCTCAAACTATGTGAAATTTTAAAATATACAAATTGTCAAGGGGTAATGTCTCGGCTACATATATACAGGGCTCCTTACAGTATTTAGAAAAGTAAAGTAAGGCAAACTGTGGCCAAATCTATTTGACTGTTTAAATACCAGTTGCTTCTGCTGGAACTTCACAATGTACACTATGTCATCGATAGCACACACATCGATTGGATAGCAAAACATAACAGGAAAGAAACAAAACCCTGTGGTTTAATTTAAAGTTACAAGTTCAACACAAGGGAAACGCCAAGTGAACCAAGTGAACAAATATGGAATTGCAATTCAATTTTGGACAATAAAATTGCTGAATTAAGGGTTTCAGATTTCTAAAATATGCCAAAGGTTGCTGGTTCAGGTCACTTTGGTTGATGACACTTCACCCAAAATGGTCGACAGAATATACCTGAAATTGTAACTACATATCGCTACACGGTAGAGTTAGTAAAACTGGAAGTGTCCTGGAATGAGACAACAGAAATCAGAGTCAAACTCATAGCTTGTAGAGCATCAGCTCACGTTGTCGACTAGCGTCAAGATTACCATTGGCTTTTGGATTAGGCATGCCACTCCAGTATGAACACAGACATAACCAATGGTCACCGTTATTTGCAACAAATTCACGGTAATTTCTCGGCATCCCTTGACTGCGGATTGGTCTTCTCCACCTTCTACGATCGAACACCTCATCGTCTGAAACTTCTGTGGAGAGAGTGGTGATACTGTTAAAATTACCTTTGTTATATACCCTGCTATGAGTTAGTTAGTTGCATGTTGTGGTTTCACAATGGAACATTACGTAGCCTCTGAAACGTGGATGTACAAAAAAGTAATGTTTAAAACTTGTGGAAACATTCAACCTTTGTAATTGGAAAGCCCGCACAATCACGTAAAGAAGGAAACCTTATTTTGAAGAAATACCTAACAGTAAATACGAATGTATTTATGTACATATGTATATTGTATAACTTCATCAGTTCCAGTACTTTATTTTTTTGTAAATTTTCGAAAGTTTTCTTTTAACCGAAGTGGATTCCATCTTTACATATAAATAATGCAATTCCCGTTAAATCAGTTCCTGACACCGTACCCTAAAAGAGCAATAATAATAAGTTGGGTTGGGGATTTAGAAGTGAAAAAAAAATTGGG
This sequence comes from Brachyopa scutellaris, assembly GCA_949775065.1. Classification (NCBI taxonomy): domain Eukaryota; kingdom Metazoa; phylum Arthropoda; class Insecta; order Diptera; family Syrphidae; genus Brachyopa; species Brachyopa scutellaris. Next base: position 64,382,867 of record OX459114.1, on the reverse strand, counting down.
AAAACCTCAATAGTCAATTGCGGAATTGTGTTTTCTGTTCTTTGCCATTTCACGAAAGTGAACGAGAACAATGATGGGGGAGAAACAACAAACCAGCCAAGTGCTAGAGTTTCCAGCGTAATCACATTCAACCATCCATAGAAAATATGATTATTCAAAGCCTGCAAAGAACAAACAAACAGCTGAACACCACCACCCGCTCCATACAGCCGCCAATCTCGGGCCATCGTACAAAGCACTTGAAACACCCCAATTCACTTATACACATCATCACCCCTAAACATCAAAAGCAAAGAAACGATGCAAACAAAAGGGAAATATATCCCCTCCGACCCGCTGCATAAAAAAATGCGAACAAAAAGGAAACCCGAAGGAAAAATGTCAGATGGGAAAAAACCCGAGCACAGGCAAAATCTATCCAAATTGCATTACGCTCTTCGTTAGCATGAAACATAGAAAAAACAGTCAACAAGAAGGTAGATGGGTGGTAGAGGAAAACAACCATTGCCGGATAAAGCTCCTTCTGCCCACCCATACTGCTGTGGCTAAACTAATCTAAGACCTCTCTATATGGGTGCTGTGTGTTGGCGACAGCGACGGGACACTTTCTTTCTTTCTTTTTTTTTGCTCGATTTCTTCCACATGAATAAAAGTTCAGGATTTGTTTGCTACTTTGGCATAGCTCAAGTGTATGAATGTGTTTTATTTGTATGTATGCGAAAAGGACACAAAGCCAAACAGGAAGGCGAGCGCCAACTTGTTGGGGGATATGAAATAACAAGCAAAGCATACAGAGCTCACAAATAAAAGCACAACAGGTCCACCAGGAGACTACGAACGAGAAGGATTCTAGCTCAATAAACACACACATACAAAGGGTGGGTGGGAGAGGAGGGCAATGAAAATGGAAATCGCCCCGGGCAAATTAAAAATTCATCTTACCTTTGATTATAGTACGAGGAGGTGTATTTCCTTTCCGCAACGAAATTATCCTCTCTGGCTGCCTGGCTGGGGTTTCGGTGTTCGACAAACGGGAGGGGATACTGGTGAGATGCAGGGTAAGGGAGGTTGCTCGCTGCAGCATGCAGTGAAGATGGTGGTGGTGAGGGGAACCGCCAGTTAAGGTGTTGCCGGCTAGCTTCTTCATCGGTCGTCGTTATCGTTGTCGCTGTCGCTGAACCCCAAACAATTGGATCTGGCTTTAACTGCCCAACAATTCCACCTGGGGGCGAACACAAAGGATCACTGGCATTGCTGGCGCTGCTGTGGCTAATAGAATTTTCCGGTAAATAAGAAATGCCATTCGTCGTTGGCCCTGCTGTTGACAATGGTTCGCCAGTGTTGTGTTGCAATTTTTGTGCCGATGCGCTGGTAATTGTTTGATGCCAATTTTTTCTCTCGAACCAGTGCCAAGACGGCGATCGAACACGCTTTGTCTGTGCTGCGTCTGGCATATTACTGGGGTGGTAATTGCTTGTTGATTGCAGTGGCATTGGCTCCTTCTGATTGTAATGCTGATGGCCTCGATCGAAGACGCATCCGGAATCATGATCAATGGTGGATTTCATCTGGAGAGTCCTTGGTAACGAGATGGATATCCTATCCTTTTGACGATGGCAAGCGTAGGGCATTTGGGAATTTTTATCGTTTTGATTGCTTTGTGCTGTAGAATTTTCCTTTGGCCTGTGTCCAGAACGGGAAATCGTTTGTTGTTCATCATCGTTATTTGGCCGACGTCGTGACTGTGCATTAAGCGGATGTGGTCCATAAGATACCTATGTATATATGGATGGTGGGCATTTAAATGGTGAATTTAAGGAAGTGCATGAATTCGCATAGAATGGGTGTTAGTGCACGGCAAGAATCAGTCATTCGTGCATGCTGTAAGTCGATTAGGAATGAAGAAGCAATGTAATTCAAAGGGAAGTCAAGTTAACTGTCTACAGTGTTTTTGTTAGAATCGAAAATAATAAGAATTGATCTTCTTCGTAGACAATGCTTGGGATTATGGGGTACTCGGACGTATACGCAACATTTAATTCGTTAATTCACTTTAGCAGCAGATTAGATATTCAAAAGGACACGGTTTGCAGTTAACTGAATTTTGAAATTCAGTGCAGTAAACAGTAAAAAACAGTATTCCTAATAAATGTATTATAAAAAGGTTAGAGGCATTTCCAGATGACAATAAAAAACTACTGCTGCAATACATGAATCGCTATAGATTTCTTATTTTCTATTTCCTATTTCTTATTTAGATTGTGTCGTTATTTGTAAACGATATTAAGAAATCTCCTAATAAAACCGAATTCGCGTTTATTTTTGAAGTCGTACATTCGTACATATTTTTGTATATACTTATCTCAAGACGTCAATCGGGCCGTCGATTTCTTAGGTCTGGACAAGATAAATAGTGATAACATCGGATACATCTAATCCCGATATGACTGCCTGCAAATATTCATGCTCGGCCAATGATGGTTTCTAAATTTAAATTTTCGATTCGCCAAATTAAGTGATTATCACATCGCAAGAACTTGTATTGATTTATTGAAACACACTTCAAAACTGAATAAAATAGCAATCCTTTTTCAAGTTTTCTAATATTAACGACCTACATACATTGTCAAAGAAAAAGATAGCTTTATAAGTCTCGAACTAGTCTTGTTGATACTTGGCCGTAACTCTCGGAAGCACACTGCTGTTTTCATTGAAAAACCCTATAATGGTTTAGAGCCAGCTTATTAAGAAGTCGAAAATTATAGAAATGCACAGACACGTAGTAAAAACTGTGTAGGCCCTTAGCAGCTAAGATTTTGGGGCCATTTGCAAACTAAATTGTTATACCAAACGTCTTTAGATTAACTTAATTACTTATTTACTTACTGGTTGGTTGGTTGGTTTTGTGAGGGTGAGGAACAACTACTTCTTCACGTAGGCCGCGGGTCGAACCCGTCGTTTTGTTCCCCTCTATAGCTGTGGTGAGAAAGAAGAGGGCTGGGGCTCGCGTGAGTATAAGGGTTGTGCAGTGGGTATGGAAAGGTTAGAGTGAATATGTGGATTCAGAAAAACCCCTCTGTATGTGGTGAAAGCTCGAATGTTTTCGAGAAATCGAAAGCAGGAAACTCACATAGCAGGTGTTTGATGATTTCGTCCTCTTTTTCGCAACCCGGGCAGTTGCTATGCTGCACTAGTTCTCTCTTGATTGTCGTGGGGTGCGTATCACTAAGAACCTATACTATAATTATAAACTTCTTACAAGATGAACTGTTCCGTATGTTCTCAAAAAATTGATCGTAATTGTACTACAAAAATTAACTGCAATGAGTGCAAAAAATTCTATCACTTTGCATGTGTTAACATAACTGAAGAAGACGCTGATTATTTTAAATCCAGTGCTAAACCCTTTCGCTGTGACAAATGTGCAGTGTTAAGAAGACGTTCTCTTCATATGCCAGTGCCGGTGGTAAACAAACCGCAAAACATCAGTGCGTTAGTTTCAACTTTCTCCAATGCTCCGCAAGCGACTTGTAGCAACACTCTCTCAACAGCTGTAGAATCCATGCATAACAGTGGCAGTGAAGGTCAATGCACTCTTCAGATGATCTACGCCAAACTCTCGCAGCTGGAGGAAATTAACCATCAGTTCTTACTACAGCTAAATGAGTTGCGAACTGAAAATACAGAGCTGAAATCCAGAGTCAATGTTCTGGAAAGCAAGTTAAACTGGCATGAACAACACCTTCTCAGCAACTCAATTGAAATTGTGGGTGTGCCAAATGTCAACGACAATAATGCTATCGGTACGGCTCAACAAATATTCTCCAAAGCCTTGTCCATCGATGTACCCGACGATGCAATTGAGAAATGCTATGTAAAGAAAATACAATCAAAATCCTCCTCGTCGGCCATGAAATCGATCATCTGTTTAAAATTCGCTAACTTAACAACAAAGCAAAGAATAATGTGCGCAAAGAGGAACAACAAAAATACTCTTAACACACACTCGACTGGCATCGATGGTCCATGCGTCAGCAGCGGTGGCAACAGCAGCAGCAAAAAAGAGAGTGGTACCGGAATATACATCAACGACTCTCTTACAAAGTTTACCCAGGCACTCTTAATGAAGACGAAAGAAGCAATGAAACTGAAAGGCGGAAAATATGTATGGTACAATAATAATCAGATTCTTATAAGAAAGGTTGAGGGGGGAAAAGTAATTTCAATTAAATCATTTAATGATCTTGCACTTATTTAGTGCCTTGCATTTTCTATTTAAATAATGAATATTGATACAGATCTATTTGATGACTTTTCCTCCACCAATTTAGGTTATTCCAACTGTAATAATGTTTTTAACAATAGTTCCTATTGCAATGATAAATTTTTTATTGTTCACCAAAACATTAGAAGTATGAGAGAAAACTTTTCAGCTCTTGTCACCCATCTTAATTCTTTTGCTTGCGTTCCAGATATTGTTTTTGTGTCTGAAATCTGGATATATGACTTTGAGAAGAACGATTATTTTATGCAAGGGTTCAAGTTTGTCTCTAAAACGAATGAAAATTACGCTGCAGGTGGAGTTGGTTGTTTTGTGAAAGAGGAGTACACGATTCTTGATGTCTTGTGCGTTGATTTGTTGAGTGCGGATGTCCTAAAGGTTTCCGTTGAAATTAACCATGTAATGTATGTGTTTTTATGTGTCTACAGATTGCATATGTTTAGTGTTGCAATTTTTATTAATGAGTTTTCGGAACTCTTAACTAGGGAAAAATCAAAAAATGTAATTATTGTTGGTGATTTTAACATAAATAGCTTGGATGGTAATGAATCGGTCTCTAGTTACTTGTCTTTACTTGCTTCACATGGACTGGCATGCTTTATTAATGAGCCCACTAGGCCTGCTTCGGGGAGCTGTCTAGATCACATCTACGGGCGTTTAAGTAATGTTTCACTCTCCGAGTGCCAAGACTGTGTCTTTGACTTGCAAATAACTGACCACTGTATGACGGGACTCCTACTAACAATCTCAAAAACCAGAAATTGTAGATCTTCTTATTCATCTCAAAGAAGAGAGAAAGTTGACATTAGTAGGCTAAAAAACAATTTATGCTATGAGTACTGGCAAAATGTTTATGCTTGCAGTGACTCATCTACTGCTTACACAATATTTATTGACACTTTAAAGAAGCACATCTTATCTTGTTCCTCATTCCAGCCCGCCAAAAAATCTGTTAAAAGACTTAAGCCTTGGATATCCAGATTCTTATTAAACAAAGTTATATGCAAAAACAAACTCAGAATAAAGTGCAATAAATACCCCAATAACCAGGGCCTAAAAAGGAGGTACAAGAAATTGTGTGTCGAACTAAGAAAAGAGATTCCTATCTGCCGCGATAGCTATTACCGTGCTCAATTTAACTGTGCACAGGGCAACTTAAGAAATGAATGGCGAGTAGTTAATAGCTTACTGAACAAATCTTCTGCTTCTAAAAAACCTACCGTTCTACGCATTAATAACTCGGAAGTGTACGATAAACTCGCTATTGCTGATGCTTTCAATGGTTATTTTGCTAATGTTGGCTGTAGTCTACAACCGTGTCCTGTCCTATCGAGTTGTACTTGTCCGCCCTTATGTGTGCGTGCTGAGCCGTTTCAAAGTAGTAGTTTTGTTTTTCAGCCCATATCATCTTTTGAAATCTTAAAAGTTATAGGTACTTTACCTAATTCGTCTTCGTGCGGAGCTGACGGTATTACTAATCGTATACTTAAAAAAATTGCATGTTTTATAGTGGATGTCTTGACTGTTGTTTATAATCGTTGCGTGTTTGAAGGTGTCTTTCCTAAAGAACTTAAATGTGCAGATGTCACTCCTCTACTCAAAAAAGGTTCCGCTCTGGAAATTGGTAACTACAGGCCCATCTCACTTCTTTCAGCTTTTAGCAAAATTTTTGAAAAGCTTGTGAAGAACAGAATAGTGAGTTTTCTAGATAAAACTAGGTTCTTCAATCCAGTGCAATTTGGTTTTCAAAAAGGCAAATCGACGGAAGATGCGCTTTTACAGTTTTGTTCTCAAATTATGTCACACCTCGATGGGAAAAAATGTACGGCAGGTTTATTTATTGACATTACCAAAGCTTTCGATATGGTCAACCACAATTTCTTGTTGAGAAAACTAGAAAAAGCTGGATTTCGTGGTTTCATGCTGCTTTGGTTTAGATCGTACCTTGAAAATAGATCGCAAAGAGTCAAGATAGACGAAATAAGGAGCGAAACAAGATTTTTTAACGTGGGTGTTCCGCAAGGCTCTGTTTTGGGGCCTACTCTATTTCTGGTCTATATCAATTCCCTCTTTGCTCTAGATTTTAAGGGATCACCAACTGCCTTTGCTGATGACATTGGTTTCTCATATGGGTTAAACAGTCCTTTGGACCTAATTTCTGATGTCAATTGGGATCTAAGTTTATTGAGACACTGGTTTGCTGAACATAATTTGGTAATCAGCTCCAAAACTAAGATAATGTTCTACAGCTTATCTTCATCATATAATCTGGAAGCAAATGTGTACTTCCACGCACCTGAGTGCCCTAGATACAAACTACCTAGTTGTTATTGTTCGTCTGATTTTTCCTCTCCCACCTTTTGTAATAATCTTACCTGTAGTGATCAATGTTTCTTAGTGGAGAGAGTTGACAATTTCAAGTATTTAGGACTTACACTTGATTCCAGGATGAGTTTTGCAAATCACATAGATGCTTTGAAAAAGTACTTTCGATGCACCCTTCGACATTTTTATTATTTGCATAAAGTATGCTCAACTAAGCTCTTAAAGATAATTTATTATGGTATTTTCCAGTCTAAGTTACAGTATGGTATTACGTGTTGGGGGGGTGTGTATCGCAACAAAATACATCCACTGTTGATTTTACAGAAATATGTCCTAAGAAAAATTTGTCGAAAATCTGGTAGACATCCCAGCTTTCCTTTGTTCTGTGCGCTGAAAATTCTTCCTGTTCGTCATCTGTACTGTTTTAAGGTGTTAAAAATATTTTTTATGAAATCTGGCAATCGCAATTTTCGCTTAATCTCGTCTTACAATCTTCGTGGAAACCTTTCACACATTTCACCTATACCAAATTTCCGAACCACTGCTTATCGTAATTTTTTTTCTGTTCGATCTTTTCGGTTATTTAATGAACTGCCTCAGTTAATCAGAGCAATAACAATACCTGGAACATTCTTAGCCCAAATAAAAATGTGGCTCTTCAGCTTGGACTATGTTGCGTTAGAATCGCGTATTTCAGATGTTTTGGTATAATTTGTTGTTTTCTTTCATCTCTTTTGTATTTTCATTTTTCGCAATTGGATTTATTTTCACAATTACTTAAATTTTTTTTTTTCAATATCCTTAATTCTTTCAATAACTTTGAACTTTATTTAATTTCGAATTTAATTATTTCTGAATTTTGTTTTTCTTGTAATATTTATAGTTTACTCTTTACTTTATTCTAACTACATTGAATTCTAAAGGGTCACCCCACCCCAAAAATTGTATTTTGTAGTGCTTTAGCCTATTTGAAGTGGCATCAACTCTATTTATTAATATTATATAAATACTGATTGTCACCAACCTTTCTTATTTTTTCTTTCTTAGAACTCAAATTGTAAATATCTAATGTATCCAAGAATTTATAAGAAATAAATACATCTACATCTACATCTACATCTAGTCCCAGTCTGTTTGCATGACTGTTCAACTTGATTTGGCCAATACAAGGGCCAGTCATCAGTTTTATTTGTGCTTCACCCAGATTTGGTACTTCCATTGTCCGTTTTGGGTTCGGGTTTTCTAACATTTCTTTGGAAGCCTTACACGATTGGATCTGACCCCACATTAGCCAGTGGCGTTTGGCAAAAGATAGACTGTTAATAGTTTTCACTGATTGTACCGCCGTACCTATAGTAATAACAGTCAAATTTTCAACGTCTTCAGCCCGTGCTCTTGCCGGATCACCTGCTCTCTCATTCGCCGGTATATCATTGTGGCGAGGTACCCAGAACAGGTTTACCGTACAGGACCTTGCAAGGGTATTGAGTTTTCTTTGCATACCTTCACCAGCTTAGAGTTAGTTTATGAATTTGCACAGTGCTTTAAGTGTGGCTTGATTATCAGAGCAGATTGTGTGCGCAAGTGTCTTCCGCCTGGAAAATAGTCACCGAGGGTTCTAAATGAATGGATATATGTACGTATTTATGGAATGATCTGGAAAGTGTACACAAGTTCTCGATTCTTTGTTAATAAGTGATGCCTCATATTTTGGCAATCACTGTGCAATTCTACATGGCTGGAGAATTTTACTGTATAGTCGGTTTTGAAAATGTATTCTTTCTCTATAAGATCACTTGGGTTGGGTTTTCAGGTGTGCCTCTTCCACTCAGTGCCCTCAGTCTGATTGACCTCAAGTTGCATAGGACGAATTTTAAGTATAGTCTCCAGTTATCCCTAGGAAGGCCATTCGCCAGAAACTACGCCAGATTTTTTTATTGGAAGAAACGCCAGAAAAAATTTGTGTTTACAAATTTGAAAAAAAAAGCCACAAATATGGGACATAATACCAGAGAGATGTGAAAAAAGCCCCAGATAGTAAAATGTAAATAAAACCAGAATATATTTATTTTCTGACCTAATTTCCAAATTTATTCTTTAAAAAAAGCCAGAAAAGGTTATTTTTTTTAAAATAGGATATTTTATTGGGCTTGAAAAGTGAAAAAAGAAAAACACCGTAGAAAAGTTATAATATCGGTCCAGAAAAATTTGGCCTTTCTTCGTATGAATATAGGGCAGACTTTTATATAGAAAATTTTCTGCCATTTTTTTTTCAAAAAAAATCTCCCTGTTTCGCCATGGCCGTGGTGGTTAGTGCGCTGGACTACCACATATGCTGCTCGGGTTCAATCCCAGTAGGGTCCAACACTTAAAAGGTTTTTCACGGTTGCCACCTCTCTCGAATGTCTGACAAGCAATCAAAGAGTATCATTTGTCAATGAACTTCTCAACTCGCCGTTCGGAGTCGGCAAAAAACTGTAGGTCCCTTCCATTCGTGCAAAAATATAACACGCATCCATAAATGGTTGCGAGAAGCAGGTCCAGGTTCACCCCAAGCTGTAGCGCCACCTAAAGTAAAGTTACATACTGCGCTATGGAATCTGCAATGAATGCTCTTTCGTTGGACACCCCACTAAGGGTCACCAAGGTCATCGAAAACTGAAAACTGAAAACTGAAAAAAATGTTTGTGCCTGAAAATTTTGTCCTAAGTGCCATAAAAAATACCACCCAATTGTGCCCAATTTAAAGTTGATGGAAAACATAGATACAACTTTCGACTTCGACCTTCGACTAGTTCTTCATACCTAAGTACATAATCTAACAAAATTGAACCCCTTTACTTTGGATGGGATAGGCGGGAATTTGTATTCCCTTAATTTGCTCTTCCCTGAATGAAGAATCACACTTGGAGCAGTCTATGTACGTACTGGAGCGCCAAACGCAATTCGACACTTGCAGAAGGCAACACAACAAACCATAACCAAAATCAAACAACAAAGGATGATACACTGTTTACTCGCATGGCTTGACTCTGATGTTACGGTAGCAAATTGTGTTATTTTGTTCGTCCCTTTTTTTGTATGTGGAGGCGGCGGCGGCAAAGAAACACCAATAAAAAGTATTAACAAAACAAGGCGTACACACAAAAAAAAAACATTTTGTTTTATAAAAAACAACGCAATGCAAAACATTTCAATAAGAGAACTCTTTTAAAAAACAAACACACACACACACACACAACGAAAACAAAAAAACAAAGAAATTCGCAAAGCAAAAAACGCTTCGCTTCTTTCAAAGGACACCATACAAAATGGGGGCTGCCATGCAGGGTAGGGGGCGTAGCTGGCAAAGCATTCAGGTCTCAAATGCATCATTGAAACAGGCAGGATGCAGAGGAAACACAATGTGTACCTCAAAGTTTGGCATTTGCCTTTATTTAATTTTTGTTGGTTTTTCTTGCGTTTTTTGTTTTGCATACGTTTTGTTGTGACATGTATTTTAAGTTTGGCTCGTCCTCGCATAGTCCTTTCAACAATCTGTCACTGATGGAGTTAAGGTTGGCTGGTATTGTTGGCGCTGATACTGTTTTCGTTGGTGTTACTGCTCGTTTGAAATCCTTCAGTGAAAAGTTTTGATAAGTGGTGGATGTTGAGGGCGACGCGACTACTGTAGTTATAGCCTTAAGCGCTGTTGCATTTGTAGACATGGTGCTGTGAACAGAATATAGAAAGAATCAGGACAAAACTTGGAATTGTTTTTTTTTTTTGTGTTGTTCATATAATAAAGTTTAGGACGTGATTGTTTTTAGTGAACTGCAGTTAGCGGCGTGATAGATGCTTTGTAACTTTTGATAGAGATGTAAGAAATGACGGAAACATAACACATACGAGTAAATGTTAAGAGCTGTGGGTTTAATCTGGTAGATGTTATAGGAGCTATTGATATACAGAAAAAATGAACTGTACGAATAATTAAATATATTTGTAGGTAATTTGGAAAAGTCCAAATGTTTGGACCTCAAATACTTTTAGATAAGATGTTTGAGAGATCTAATGAGAGCTATTTATAGCATTGCAAAATTGACCATTTATTTATTATATTTTATTTAATAAATTTTAAGTTGTTCAGGACCGCATTGGCAAATATACTGTGCAGCTGCTTCTAAAACTTGATTTAATAATCGTAATCTACAGCATTATGTAGTTTTTATTCCTAAAAAAAAAACAAAAAAAAACATTTTAGTTTTATTTATTACATGGGTAAATTTTGAGTTTATGGTTTTCTTTCTTTTGGCTTTGTATAAACGAAATGTAAAAAGTTTTGAAAAACCAGTATGGCGACGACTTATATTCTCTAAAACCACAAATCTACCAGCGTATTCAGCGACTTAAACCATCATAAACTCCCAGCTAGTAGATACATAGATAGATAAATAATTTTATTTTCTTCAAAAGGTTTTTTTTTTTTATAAAAAAATTGTTACAGTTACAGTTTCCTTTCTTGTAGCAAAAATTATATCGGATATATTATACATTAGATATTGCACAATTTACAGAGATGTGGTATTATGTATATTACCTTACCACTGAAAAATTAGTAATGTAATAAAAAAAAATAGAATACAAATAATCTAGTAGAAGGTCAAACTACAAGTCAAAACATTCACTTAATACAAATAACAAAACAAAAATACGTAGCTATACTCTGTCCCAACCGAATTGTCAGTACAGAGAAGATTGGATGTTTGCCTCTCAGTCTGGTTACAATAGCTTGCATATACCTATCCCTCTTTTAAGCTCTGACTTCGAGGTCCAAGAACAGAAACTTGGGGTACTCCCGCATGAAAATTTATTTTATCGGATACACTCCCATTAATATGTACCTTAAAACAACGATTTGCTAAAAAGCTTTGGACAATTTTACAGAGGAAGGGCGGGAAATTGAGATTCAACATTTTATAGATAAGGCCATTGTGCCACACCGAATCGAAAGCCTTTTCAATGTCTAGTAGGATCATACCAGTTGAACGTCCTATTGCACGGCTACTCTTAATGCTATTACATATTCTCAAAAGATTAACTTTAACCCATTTCTTGCCACCACTCAAATCAATTAAAATGTTTGATGCTACTTCATAAAGTCTCTGTTCAGACCCCAGGGAAGGTTTATTGGACATTTTTATTTTTTTTCCATCATCCGATATTTAAGAAAATAATGGTGCAAAAATGCACCATTGGCGGTTAATGGATATTATAGGATATAATTTTCAAGCTCAGAAGACGATAAAAATCATTGGTGCAAAAATGCACCAGTGGCAAGAAATGGGTTAATTTAATAATAGTAACACTGTTTTGATGTTGATATTTTCCTTACACACAGCGATTGGCGGCCACACATAATCATTCAGCCATTGACTGTGGAGCTGGCTGGTCATGCAATGATGGGATGTATGCGAATTTGTGGAAAATTACAAAAACACACAACATACAAACATCTAATTGGGTGCCGTGAAGACATGTACAAGTACAGGCACCAGTGTTTGAAAAAAAGCTCCCCCATAATGTTGGGTTTCCACTTGTCGATTTGAAATTGACAAATGATGTATTTTTACGTCAATTAGAAAATTGGGAAGTGGAAATAATGAAAAATGCTTCTTTATCATTATTTCCATTTGACTTAAAAATACGTCGTTTGTCAATTTCAAATCGACAAGTGGAAACCTAGCGTAAGGCCTGTACTGACAATTCGGTTGGGACAGAGTATAGATATTAATCTATGAACTTTTAGGAGGGCCAACGGGGAGGCGTCCAAGGCAAACTTTATTTAAATAACTTTTCAGGAAAGCAACCACAATAATAATGAATAAATTATCAAATAAAGACAGTAAATAGATAAATAAATAAATCTGTATAATGAAAATGAAATGGTGACCGTTGGTAAGCGCATGACTTGAGAACGGTTTGACCGATTTGGTTGATTTTTATTTTTAAAAGTTTGTTATATTCCGAATGAGGTTCTTACGGAATGAAAAATTCAATAGGCGGCGCTGGAGTCAAGTTATTAACAAAGTCTATATTTATTGACCAAAATGGCTCCAATTCACAACGTATGTTGGCTTGGCGCCGTGAGAGAAAGCCACAAAATCTGGACCCGAAAGGTGGCGCAGTAGTCAAGTTATTAACAAATTCTACATTTACTGACTAAAATGACTCATATTCGCAACATACATATATGTATGTATGTTGGTTTGGTGCCAACCGAGAAAATAACAAAATTTTGACCCGATAGTTGGCGCTGGAGTCAAGGTATTAACAAATTCTATATTTTTTTTGCTGTATTGAAGCAACTATTCAGTGGGGCAATAATTTTATTAGTTTTTGATTCAGATAGACCACGGTCAAGGCCAGAAGATGAGTTCAATGTTTGCCTTAAAGCCTAACATCTTTGGCAGTATGTACGAAAAAATACTTTAACTGCCAACATTCAGAGCAACTTTTGAACAAAGGAAACAGAAAAGTACAGAACAAAATATATGAAAGGCTGGTGAATTCTGTCCAGTGGTTTTCATTTAGTTTATAAAGACGTATGTGTTGCGTGATTCATTACATTCGGACGTTATCCTACAGTAGACCACAATTCCATTTTCCTCGAAGAGCGTTGACCATTCCTTTGACCAGTAGATCTTATTGTGTATTATCGCGTCCGATAAATCTTCTCGGTAATCGGTTTTCGGGGAGTCCAAGCACTCGCTGAATATATCGAAAATGAAGTCTCATTATCGTGAGAGGCTTTTGCGAGGCCTGTTTCGATATTTGGAATATAGTTAAGTTTGTTTTCGACAGCCGGAAACACATTTTAATAAAGAATATCACCAAACTTGAAAACAGTACTTCATGATCGACTTTTCAGCGGCTTGATATATTTTGTCGCTGCTAGTATGGCTTATAACTATCTAGCGAAGAGATATAGTACTTTTAATGCTTGATAATACTCATAGATGTCTAATGTCGCAGATTTTGATTGGTTCAAAAACACTACAAGAAGTACTTAGCGGTATGGAAACATAACCATAATCAATTACTCCAGAGTTCATTTTTGACATTGTTAGACTTTTAAGGTCTAGAAATGTTTGACCGGTTGATCTTGATCTTTTAAAAGATATAGGACATTTTTATTTGAAAAGCGCTTAATATTTTAATGCTTGAATATTTTATGTAACTATTTTTACTTGCACATAAATTGATCTGACATTGAACGCTTTCCTATCAACTGCTTCTAAATTGGTTTTGTCTTAAACGTCTAAAAAACAAAAAAATCCGGTCAAGTGCAAGTTATACTTGCGCAATAAGTGTTCCGTACTGTATCAGTTATTTTAACTACATACATATGTATGTCATAGATTTATGTTGATAGATCTATATGAACCCTTTCTTTACGATACGATTTCTACTAAAGATACAATGATACTTTGTTCGATATTCACATATATGTACAAACATAAAAACATATATAGGTACATATATGTACATATGCACTTGTATATCTGCAGACACAAGAAAGTACATGTGTACCTACATACATAGTTTTATGGTGCACAGCACATTTCAATACAAATAAATTCAGCACAATTTGCGAAAAATAAATTCAAATTTGTACCTACATAAATGTATACCAACAAGTAAGTTGAACAAATTACCTACATATGCATGTATGTATGTACATATGTCTCTGATGTCCTTTCTCATCTGCTCAGAAAAATAGTTATACACACACACAAAGTAAAAGAAAAAAAAAACAACAAATAAAGCATGTATATATATACATACATATATACCTACATAATATGTTCATATGGATATGTATTTACAAGAAATGTACACTTGTGCATCAGATTTAATTTTTCGTCTCGTTATTCGTTCAATTGCATTAACTGCGTATTTTGCGATTTGTCTCCCTCTCTGTGGCTGTATATACACAAATTCAATTTTTTCCAATATAGTAAAAGTAGAGACACCTACATTATAATAGGAAACCATCAAGCTTCCTTTATGTGTTATATTATGTATCATTGGTTTAAGTCTTAGGTCAATAGTTATCCGGTAGGAATATGCCACGTAAATTCGCTGCGGGTATAACACTTTTGCCATCAATTATTCAATTTTTACTCTCGTATCTACTTTTAGGCGTTGTGATATTTTTCTGGGTATGTAAACAGTAGGGTAGTTGAAATTAAAAAATTAATTAAAAAAAAACGGTTGAAGTAGGGCAGTCGTGAGAATTATGTTTCCATCTACACTTTATTCTCAATGTTTGTGATTTTATTCAGATTTTTCTGAGCGATATTTTCGGAGAAAAAGCTCGGGACAGCAAGTTGTAACGTTTTGTGAAAATTTGTTAAGAAACTACCCCCCCCCCCCCCCCCCCCCCAAAGTCGAAATTCAGCTTTCTAAGTTCTGGTCTGTGTTTAGGCCACTAATTGCTACAACTGTTCCAAATTTCAATAGTCTAGGTTAAGTAGTCTCTGAGAAAAAGGCCTGTGACAGACAGACAGACAGACAGACAGACACCGAACTGATTCCATTAGTGTTCCGTTTTGGTACGGACGGAACACTAAAAAGAACTAACAATCTAAAAAAAAAAATCCTATTCAAAATCTAACACCCCTTCTGACAGGGATGATAACTTCTATAGAATAACTTTGTCGCTCATGCATATCCGTAGCAGAATTAACCGGAACTTGTCTCTCTTCCGTTTTTTCTATTTTATTTTATCAACAGATTAAAAGAATGGAAATAGCATCCTTTGAAATCAAATAAATAATTCAGTGACTAAACTGACTCTATCTATCCCCGTTCAGGTTGAAGGATAGATAGAGTGTTTGTATCCTTCAGTTTTGTAATCCTTCGACATTTTTCTCAAACTAATATCGATTTCCCGTTACCCTGAACTATATGTGGCATAGGAATGAGGTAGAAAACAAAAAGCAAAAAAAGAAACGAAATGCAATTTGTACCTGCAAGCAGAGGATATACAAAACTTATCATTGAACGATGTCCGAGATCCTAGCGCAAAGACAACTACATGCATATTTAAGTACATTTGCAAACGTAATTCACTGGGGTAGAAACCTGATTAAGTTGGTTTTTACATCGTTATTTTCATCGGATTACACTCGTTAAATCAATAATGATCGAGTTTGTTAGATCATTGTGCTCTACAGAAGGACACAGAAGGATGTCAGTGGCTGAGTGAGAGTGTACGTACTCAGTTACGGTAGTAGAGTTTTAATTAAATCTTTGAAAATATGCATATTTAAAAGAATTAAATCAACAATAGATGAATTGATTATTTGTTTTTATTTGCATTGTCCTTATCTTTATGTTGGGAAGTATCGAGATATTAATTTCAGCATCCCCAATTAGCTCGAAGTTATGTACATGTAGACGCAAAATAGTATTTCTTAAGCTTGTTCATCTTTTCTTTTATGACAGTCTCTAAAATGATTCGGTGAAAATGTGTATTGGTGTGAATATCGGTTACATATACATATGTAGGTACTAACTCTAGCCGGTGTTGCCGGTGGACTTAAACAGTCACTTTACTTACTTGTAGTATAACAGAAAAGAAGTAGTAGGAAGCAATCACTGATTCTTCATTTTTCAACTTCAATGTTCATATTAATAACAAGTTATTATTCCGATCGTAATCAATAGTATTTAAAGCACAAAATCATTTTAAGTGCGCCATCTATCAAAGACAGTGCAAACAATTTATTCTTGCGATCGCACACTTAGATTTTTTAAAAACAGCCATAAAATACAATCCACAAAATAAGTGTGGATTGTACAGGGAGCTCTCATCACCGGACACTGACGGTACCGAGAAATTTGTCCGGTTATGAGAAGTGTCCGGTTATGGGAAAAAAATAAATTGACATCCTTTATAAATGAATTAATTTTTATGTGATAAGCACAAATTACGCAAATTACCGAAAAATACCAATTTCTATCTATGGCAATGGGGGGTATACACGATCCGACATATTTGACAGACTTGGTCGGATAGATGACTGACAGACTGATGTTGTAATTGTAAGTGTTTATTGTCCAGTATGTTGTCCGACTTCACTTTGCAAGTCGATGTGAAAGATATCGGACGTACTGAGAGCAGCACTTATGTTTGATATTTTAGAAGAAGAAAGAAAAGAGAGAAAACGGAAACGAATTTGTGTACAGTAATGGTTGAAAAAGCGACCATTGTTTTCTTATGTCAATTTGCTAACAGAATTATAATACTGAATTCTCCAGGCGTTTTTATATTTCCAATTTTTTTTCCAAAATTCAAATATCCTCCGACAGCAACCACACCCCTTGAAATACATTTCATAAATGAAATTTGCTCTAGGTCGGAGCATACACATTATCAGATATTTCAGTCCGACCACCAAAATATCAAAAAAAAAATAAAATAAATAAATAAATAAATAAAAACCATCCGACATGTCAGTTCTTGCATTCACATTGTTGGATATGTCGGATCGTGTATTACCCCCTAATAAAGTTTAAAATTACACGTACCTACATACACTTAACATACTCACCTATTTAAGAAAGGCGATAGTACCAGTTACTCGTGAGATTTGATGAGTAAACATACGGTTGCGTATATGATAGCGGATAAACAGAGAATGCACTAATACTAAGAGAATCGTATACAGAGAACGCACTAATACTAAGTTTGGTTACGCGTGACGGACGACCGAGAGCTAAGATGTTTACACATTAAAAATGCAACGGGATTCTTAAATCCACATAGTTGTTTGATAATGACGCAAAGGCACACTCCACAGTTTACATTTTTGTTTGGTTTCTTTGCAAAGTGTAAGAAAGATGAAAACAAAACAAAAACAAAATAAAGTTTGCCATATTTAGATGTGTTTTGTCCATTTAGGAGAGAGCGACATTCTATTGCGGTTACGAAAATTGGTGTCCGTGTCCGGTTATGAGAGAGTCCGGCTATGAGAGAATGTTTTATATGAAAAATCGTGAATTTATCTCCGTTCTTTGAAATCTGTCCGGTTATAAGAGGTGTCCGTAAGCTGTATTTGTGTTTTGAATGAGTGACATTTCGTCAAAAAATGCCACTGGGGAGTGTGTTTTTATATTTGAACCAATTTGAATAATATTATGTATAAATTAATTTAAAAATCGGTCTATACTCCGCAGAGGATGTTAAACAACAGGTATACGAAGCTTAACTTCATTGATGTTGATGTCGCCCGCGCATCGTTGTTTCACTACAACGTTGTTTTACTTAACGTTGAAATAAATCGAGATATTATGTATGTATAATTTTGTATAAATTATTTTCGATGGTAAATCAGTCTTAAAACAGAGCTGCTTACTCTGAACCGCAAAATGGTGTTTCGTTCAAATCGTGTTTTTCAGAAATGCATTGCGGACGTTAGGCGGGTTATGAGTAGTCTGAAATAAAGATATCCATAGTAAAGACTGGTCTCTAGTTCCTTTGACCTACACATACATATGTAAATAATAATGGGATTTGAAAAACGTTTTCCTTTGAATATCCTATGTCACAAATAATTATTTGCATATTGTATTTAGAAGAACCTATGGATGAGCCAGAATGGGTCACAGAATTCTCTTTGAAGCCTAAACTGTGAATAACCACAACCATGATGAAGCGGAGCAAAAACATTTGTCAACTAATAAGGAGTAGAAATAAAGTTAAGGAAAATGTAAAGGCACTCCAATGTCTACGACAAACGTTTAACCAGACACACAATAAACAAGAACTTGAACTGATGT
Source organism: Brachyopa scutellaris (assembly GCA_949775065.1). Lineage (NCBI taxonomy): Eukaryota > Metazoa > Arthropoda > Insecta > Diptera > Syrphidae > Brachyopa > Brachyopa scutellaris. The sequence continues at coordinate 64,364,431 of OX459114.1, read as the reverse complement.
TCCATTGAAAAAATTGTCAATCGAATCGTAAGGCTATTGTGGTCCGATTGACTCATTTACGAGATTTTCAGAGAATCATATGAATAGTTCTTTGAATTGTTATAATGTACACATCAGCACCATCTTGTGGCGAAGCGCAACAAATCATATGTGGTCTTTAAGTGTTGCATACTTTTAGAAAATTAGTATAAAGTACTCTCTGATTACTGTGCAATTTAACCTACATACTCGTAGTAGGCACAGCGCTAGATAAAAGAGGACATAGCAACAAAGATCCTTTGCTGATACGATCAGAGGTATTGCAGCTTACGAGAAGATACTTATCTAATATGAAATACCTGTACTTGCATCCCAATTAACTTGTATCCCATATCGGCATCTAACATTCCTTATACTTATTTACCCCTTTTATTATTTTCGCCGCTTTGTGTTTAATCCTCTTCTCTCTGTTCTACAATTATCACATAAACAAACAAGGATATCCGTGAGTGCATAGATATCTAGATGCTTACATCAGCTATTTGCTTTGCAAAAAGGATTCATAGTCATTATACAATTGACGGATGACGGTTGAAAGTAGAATTAAAATAAAGAGCACAAAGAGCTTGAACTCACGTTGTCTGGCACTAGCACTGGCATCCACCTTCAAAGTACGAGCATTCTGTTTCTCTCTACTTCTTTTCGCTCTTTGATTTCTTCTTTTTCTGTACTCTCATTGTTGCGAAAGCTATCATTATCCTTAAACATTTTTAATTAAAACCTTTAATTCCCCACTGCATGTTAGGATTTTCCATCACACTAAAATATTTTTAATTCGGGATATTTTCCCTTTTTGAATGATGCAAAATGTCAATGACAGATCGCTGACATGATGATTATCTTTTAACATTTTCTTTCCAATTTTCTACAGTACCCAGTACATATACATACTCGTTTATAGACATAGACAAAAAAATAACAAATTCCAAAGGACGAAAATAAAAACAGGAAACAAATTCCTTGCAGAAAGGTTAATGGATCGTAATAATTCCCATAATTCATCCCCGATACGAAAGACACTATGTAGCTGCAAAAAATATATATGTATACTATGTGCTTATGTACCATCTTAAGCGTGCCTTTTCTGCTTGAGCATGGATAAAGCAAAAGGGATTTATTGATTGTCAATTATTTGTATACTGCGTGTACATTGGCTGCTTAAATCTACCGTAAAATTGAAGATTTTCTTGGTTATGTTTGTGTGTGAGTGTGATTTCTTTTTTCTTTGCTTTTTCTTGCGTCTCTTACGGTAAGGATCAGGAAAATTTCAGAAATGTTCCATTCGCTATGAGATGACATTTAATGCTACAAACTAATAACTGTCACATTTCCATATGTGTGTCGAGCAGAGTCACGTCGGTCGTCGTCGTCGTACGTTGTAGAGACTGGCTACACACATCGACAACTTCCTCGTGGTGGTGTCGTCAACTTATGTGCGAACTAATGATGACAAGTCCAGATATGGTCGGGACAAATGGCTAACAAGTCGGTGTGGATTGTATTTGGGGTGTAGTAGGAAAGGAAATGAACTTTCGTACGATGAAAATCTAAGAGTTTTTTTTTTTCTTTTCGAATTGGTTGTCTGTGGACAAGGATATGGACGCGTCGTCGTCCTTGGACGGTGGTATTATTCGTTTTTGCTAAGAATAAATCTGTCATTTGTCTCAATTTGTCTATGTGACAGTTTCTTGGATTTGTTTTTTGTTTTTGACTGTCGGATGTTGACATGCAATTTCTTTTGCTGTTGTACAGGGGGTTGTTTCTGGTAGTAACTGCAAGTTGCACATAGTTGCTTGATTAAAAACTTGACTGAGTTATTTGTATAGAAAATATTCGTATCGTGCCATTAGACTAACGAAATGCAAAGGAAATGTGACCGCAATTAGAAGCTAAGGATATGAATAATATGTGGTTCGATTAGCAGTGTTTGAATTCTGCGCCCCCCAAACTTATTTTTTAGGAAATCCATTTTAACACTTAGAAAGTGTAATTTAAATTATGTATACATTTAAGCATAAAATTAGTTCCTACTTACTAAAATGTATGGGAAACAATACAATACGAGTTCGTTCATTTAGGCATTGTAAAATCCCGTTAAGCTTACTTTTCAGGCTTTTTCTGAGGCCAATTTGTCAATAATATGGTCTTTCAATCGCTATACACAACTATTTATATAGCTGGCTTTCAAATTATCATTGTAATTTTAATGCTAGACTAGCAGTGTCTTCAGTCGAGGTTTTGTGCAACGGAAGCTCTGTTAGGAAACCAAAATCAGAAGCTACGGCAGCTTATTATTATATTATATATAATATTAGTATAGATTATCTCAAGCCAATAACCCTATTTGACTGAAACTTCTCCATAAAAATTCCCTCTAGAGAATATTGGATACAGCGTACAGCTGATTCAATCGTCAGCATTAATATTTACACGGACGGATCGAAACAGGATGAAAGCGTGGGCGCTGGAGTCTTCAATTCAAAATCTAACTACAAAAAAGGTTTCAAACTGCCAGATAGTTGCAGCATCTTTCAGGCTGAACTTTTGGCTATTCAAAAAGCCGCAGAGCATCTAATGAACTGCGAAGAAGGATCCTACATTAACATATATGTCGACAGTCAAGCTGCGCTCAAAGCTCTAAAAAGTAACGTGATAAAATCGAAAACAGTTCTAAACTGCTACGCTTTACTTCAGGAACTCAGCAGATGCAACACGGTCTGCTTATATTGGGTTCCTAGTCATCAAGGTATCATAGGCAACGAAAGAGCGGATGAACAGGCTAAACAAGGAGTTCTACTTAGTTCAGAACCCGAAATCATCATAGCACCGATCCAGCACTACTTCTCAAAAATGTATGCTAGGTTACAAAGCATAGCTGACAACAGGTGGAATCAATCCACCTCTTGAAGAATAACGAAAATATTCTGGCCGCACTGCAGTGGCCATAGTCCTAAATACATTCTCTCGCTATCAAGAGTGGAATGCAATTTACTACTAGGCATCATCACAGGGCATTGCCTTATAGGTTATCACGCTCGTAGGCTCAAACTAGTCTCATCGGACATATGCAGGAACTGCAATGAACCGGGGATTGTAGAAACATTAGAGCACCTCCTGTGCGCTTGTCCTGCACTGGCAAAAAAAAGGCACAGACTAATGGGAAAATTCTATTTCAACTCACTCGTAGAAGTGGCAAACATAAAACTTCACCTTCTCATTAAATTTGCTCAACAGACAAACTCATTTTGTTTAAACGCGTACTTCACCTAGAATATGAATGAAAAAATAATTTTAAAAATATGTACTTGGAATGCAAACGGACTCTTGCAAAAACTTGACGAATTGGAAATATTCATGCGTGAAAAAGATATTGACATTTGCTTGATTTCTGAAACTCACGTGAAAAAGGAATCGCTTTTAAAAATAAAAGGCTATACTGATTACCACGCTTGTCACCCTTCGGGCAAAGCGAGAGGCGGATCTTCCTTGTTTATTAAAGACTGCATTGAACAATGCGAAGACCTAAAGATAGAGCTTGAAACTCTGCAACTGTGCACAATTCGAGTTAAAAATAGTCAGCGTACTATTAAAATCTCATCTATCTACTGTCCACCGCGTTCCGCGCTTGTAAAAAGTGATTTTACTAACTTATTTAAATCGCTGAAACCTAATTTTATTATTGGCGGCGATTTTAACGCGAAACATACGTTCTGGGGCTCTAGATACATCTCGCAAAAAGGTAGAATGCTCTATGGGGCAGGTATGGAGTACAGTTGTGGTTTCCATTCGACGGGCAAACCGAATTACTGGCCAGCTGATACTTTGAAAATACCTGACCTGATCGATTTCTTCGTGGTGAAAGGAATATCTAACAACCACATACAAGTTGAAGAAAGCTTTGATCTGTCGTCTGATCATTCCCCAATTATTTTGACATTGAGCGAAAAACTATTATATAACCGAGAGCCGGCGAAATTAACCGGTAGAACAATTAACTGGGAAGGCTTTAGGAACGAAATCGAAGTAAATGTTGAACTGAGCTTACCGCTTACGATACCCTATGAACTTGAGGTTGAAGTCGATCGCTTCGTTGAGATAGTACAGCTCGCCTCTTGGAATAATACGACCAATCAAAGAAAAACGCCGGACAAATACGGTCTACGATATCCTTCTGAAATAAAAGAATTAATCAGGGAAAAAAGAAAAGCGCATAAAAGATGGCAACAGAGTCGTGCTCCACAGCATAAAACATATCTGAATCGTCTTTGCAATTTGTTAAAGAATAGCATTAATGATTTTAAAAATCGTGCGATAGGCTCTTACCTTGAAAGTTTAACAGCAAAAAAAGATTCCAATTATTCCCTTTGGAAAGCCGTAAAAGGCACCAAAAGGCCCAAAATCCCTGCGACGCCACTTAAAATAAATCAAAATGAATGGGCAAGGGAAGATAAAGAAAAAGCGGATATTTTTGCCGCCCATTTGGAAGAAACCTTTAAACCGAACGTTGGTCAAGTGGTTCATGACAACATCAACATCACAAGGATGGTAGTTCCACCATCTGACGATTTAACGCGCAGATCTGCGACGCTTAGAACACTCGAACGTGAGATCGCGAAACTAAAACCTAAGAAAGCTCCTGGTTATGATTTGATTACCGGAGAAATTCTCAAAGCCTTACCTAGAAGAGCATTTATTAAGCTTCTCCATATTATAAATGCTGCACTCAGATTAAAACACGTGCCGAGCCAATGGAAAGTTGCGGAAGTCATAATGGTTTTAAAACCAGGAAAACCGTCATATGAAGTAAAATCATACAGACCAATATCGCTTCTTCCAGTCATATCCAAAATTTTCGAGAGGATATTGCTAAGGCGTCTCCAACCGGTTATAGAAGAAAATAATCTAATACCTGACCACCAGTTTGGGTTCAGAAGTAAGCATTCGACGACTGACCAGGTACATAGAATTACTAACGTAATCGAAAAAGCGCTAGAAGAAAAAAAGATATGCTCAACCGTATTTCTTGACGTCTCGCAAGCCTTTGATAAGGTGTGGCACGATGGCTTGAAATGCAAACTACGACAAGTACTTCCCGCAAACCTATACGAGATTTTGAACTCATATCTCGGGAATAGACTCTTCCGTGTTAGAAATGGAAACGAATACTCAGAGCTCAAAGAAATTTTGGCCGGCGTACCGCAAGGAAGCGTTCTGGGGCCGCTTCTCTATCTGTTATATACTCGTGATATACCGAATGAAGATGGCACTATCCTTGCTACGTTTGCCGACGACACCGCCATCCTAGCAGTAGGTAAAACAATCGAGGAAACGACTGCCAAACTGCAAAACGCATTAAATAAAGTAAATGAATGGACGAAGGACTGGCGGATCGCCCTTAACGGAACTAAATCTGTTCACGTGAATTTCACTTATAGGAAAATTAATGACTTGCCCATTTTTATAAATTTGGCACGAATACCCTTTGCAAATGAAGCCAAATACCTGGGAATGACACTCGACGCAAGGTTGAAGTGGAATTCGCACGTGAAAATGAAACGTAAAGAACTAGATATCAAATATAGAGAAATGTACTGGTTGATCGGAAAACATTCCCACCTCAGTACCGAGAACAAACTGCTTTTATACAAGCAAGTGCTAAAGCCGGTGTGGACCTACGGTATACAACTTTGGGGTTGTACCAAGAAAACAAATGCCAATATTTTACAGACCTTTCAAAATAAAGTGCTAAGAGAAATTGTCCAAGCACCGTGGTATGCTAGAAACGACGATATCCACAGGGATCTCGGAATTCCGACAATCGAAGCTGAAACTAGAAGCTTCGCGCGAAAACATAGAAACCGACTAATCGGACATGTTAATAATACAGTCCTACTTATTTTGGATGAGAGCAGTTTATTGCGCCGACTACAAAGAACAAAACCTTTCGACTTGGCGAGATAAGGATTAACCGCGTCTAAATTACGGAACATGCAGGATCTTTCATTGGAAAGTAACCTGCCAAACGTTTATATTTCGTGATAGAAAAATTGCTTGATAAGTAGTATAACTTAGTTGCAGTATCTAACAAATTTATATCGAAGGGTGGTGTTTTTGGTCAGTAAGAATCTGACACTACTATGAGCACGCGCTTGCTATTCTCATAGTGTCTATGGAAGATTTTCACCTACCCTCGGAAAAAAAAAAAATTTTGTTTAAACAAAGCAACAGAAATTAACTGATTACTCTGAAGAGTTTGTGGTATCACTATGGACCAACACTGATCTATGTGAGGCTAAGCCACCACCCCATGACCGAACCTAACCTTACGTATCGCCACGTGGCGTGCTCGAGTGTCAGAAAGCCGCATTGTTTGTTTATGTACCGGACAACCAAACAAACAACGTTATATATCACAAAGCGTTGCCTTGATCTGAAATGTGTGAAATCCATTTTCCGTGTAAATAAGATGCATTGAATTCAATATAATTTTAGGCGGAACAAAGTTCGCCGGATCAGCTAGTCTATATTATAAATATATACATATATATATATATATATATATACTATATATGTATATGTATATAAAAATGTTGTGAAAAATGTCTATTGAGACCGGCTGGGCCAATTTGGCTCAAATATTTTTTCAATTATTCGTAATTGCCAGGAGAAGGTTTTTACGATTTTGGGAAAACCCTCCGGAAAAGTCGGGAACTCGGAAAAATTGAAATGTACGGAATTTTGTGTGCAATTGCTCCGGAATTGCTTTTCGAATGGAAAAATATAAAATTCTTAGTGGAAAATCCCGGCAAAATGCGGATAATTTTGAATTTTTTTTTCTACAAAATTTTGCATTTTATCGCATGTTACAAAGGTGGAAAATTCGTTGTGAAGCTGGGAAAATTTGTGAAATTCATTGTGATAAAAGACGTTTTGCGTGCATTTAGGGTGGAGAAGTAAACGAGATAAATAATAGATGGCGCTGTGCTGCGATCAATGCACAATGCACAATTTGATCGGTGTCCTTTTCGCATTGTCATTTTCTATTGAGCAAATGTGCTATTTTTCTTGCTGCAATTGATTCGAGTTTTGCGTTTTATTACACTGATTCCGGATAGTCATATATCGCGCATCACACCCGCAAACGGTACAGACATTACGATCAATTGAAACTCAATACAATATTTATCAATTCGATAATTTTTTCAGAAAATAAATATTCTTTTGTATAGGATTAGTCAAAAACGATTTTGTTGTTTTTTTTAAGGAGAGTTATTTGCTTGACTAATGCCTCCTATTAGACGATCAAACCTTGGACGACGTACACGAGACGATTTGATGGGGCTATGATATTACTCTCCGGAGATTTTCGTCAAACGCTTCCCGTCATCCCGAAATGTACTGCTGCGGGTGAACTTAATGCATGCCTGAAATCGTCGTCTTTGTGCCGGCATTTCAAGAAGCTGAAATTGACCACGAACATGAGAGTCGCATTGCAGAGTGACCCATCGGCTGCTCAATTCTCGAGACAACTGCTGGCGCTTGGCATTGGCCGAATTCCTGTTGATGTTTCGACTGGATTGATATCGTTCCCGGCAAATTTTTGCGAGTTCACATCGTCGAAGGAGGAACTCATCACCAAAGTGTTTCCTGGCATTGCACAAAATTATAAAAATCTCGATTGGATTAGTGAACGAACAGATAGACAGACAGACAGATAGATAGACAGATATACAGATAGATAGACAGACAGACAGACAGGCAGACAGACAGACATACAGACAGACGGACAGGCAGATAGACAGACAGACAGATAGACAGACAGATAGATAGATAGACAAACAGACAGATATGTTATAGATATGTAGATAGATAGACAGACATACTGACAGACATTTAATTTTGGTTTTTGTACATTTATGAAATTTATTCATTTTGAATATTTATTTTACTTTAATAAAAAACTGAATTTAGTTCAGCTTATAAGTTGACACAACATTTATTAATTTTGAGGCGATACGAAGTGCACCGGGTCAGCTAGTTTTGTATAAATATTTATTCCAAGCAAATGTAAATAACAAACTTTCTCAGAATTGATGCCCATGACAATGCTACTATTTCAGTTCGTAACAGGGTCAAGTGGAATATTTCTGATCGCCAATATTCATAGTTTTCTTTACTCACTTCTTTTAACTAAGCAGGTACTTAATGTCGTCATACTCAAATGTAATCAAACATCAGTAATGTAAACAAATTAATTATAAAGAATTAAAATTCCCCATTACGTTGATTGGCCACGCTTACGTAATAAAGCGACCACGCAGCGCACGTATTGTATGCCGAAGACCAATAATAATTTAAATAAATACCTAATGAAAAAAAAAACAATAACAACAGCACACCCTCTGTAGACAATTCGAAAATCAAAACATGTCCTTTACCATGCACAATATGCAAGCAGTAAGGTAATCATTTGTGTTCGCCTCCGCGTTCACTACGTGCTACGGACACTGGATTGCAGATACATGCTCACCATGTTAATAGCAGACGGTTGCCTTTCATTTAATCTTGCTTGACATTGGCTCATTTTCTTCTTTGGCTATTAAAACTGAAATAAAAACGCTTGAAATTCATATGACGTTGCATTGCTATCGGCCTTTCTGACTAACAAAAGCCATGAACTGATAGTGCCTTTGGTGGGGTACTGTTACCGACCGAGTGGACCTTGACATTCGCACTTCACTGACTGCAGGTATCGTGGGGAATTTTAATAATTTAACAATTTGACAATGGAACCACAAAACGTTGGGTCTTTTCAGTTTAAATTTGAATACTCTTCTCCAGATAGTATCTAATAACGATGAAACCGTTTTTTATTCCAGTCTAGGTAACGTGATGATTATCTGGTCGTACTCGTATCTATGTATCCACTGCCACTCTCACTGGTGACCTAGATTCGACTCCGGGAACCTAACACCGACTCTTTTGTGGAGCACGAGAACGAGACGTGAATTGGATTCTTGCTCACTTCCAGGTACGAGTACACTCAAACGCGACTTTCATTGTCGAACGAGAAGCAAAGCAGAACGTAAGTAATAGAATTACACGTGACTCCACTATGGCTATGGGAGTCTTAGGAATATAATCTCATGCTAATGTACACGAGATCGAAAAGGTGGCCACAGGCAGGTTTAATTCATGGTATACTCCACGTGAGGTTAGCAGCGCAGCATGCGCGGCGAAGAGCCTCCATAGAGATACTATATCTAGATAGTCTGGCAACTTGAAATGAAATTTCAATTGAGGCGGGTGCCGCCGAAGTTGTTTGCGGCTGTTGTAGATACTCGAAGTGTGCGATAAGTGTTTGTTTGATTGAACGGTATTCCTCGATAGAATTGTGCTAATTTTGATTTGATTGGGTGAAATGTTGACGGATTGAAGGTGAAGAAATTGGGTTTATTACAATATTATTTTATTGAAGTACAATGGAAGATTAAAAGCGATGGCGAATTGTGCCGGAAATTCAAAGCGATATGTGGTGACCACAAAGTAACACAAAGAACAAGGGGCACTGCGCTGTGGCTCAGTAGTTAGGATTGGGTTGGACTGCTAAGCATTCTGTGTAGGTTCAATCCCTGCCTCTCTTGTATGTCCGACAAGCATTCAATAGTATCATTTGGTGTCATGTCATCATTAATTTTTTTAAGTATGGAAAACACTCGTCCAGGCTTATTTCAGCTTATTTCCCCAATGAAATATACCATGTTAGTTCGATCCGATATGGCTTTATCCTACCAGAGGGATTTCCACGTATTAATGCTGAATGGTAAGTTTAAAAAAGGAATGGAATCCCGGTTATATACCATCGCCACCGCGATGCGCGAGATAAGTAGCTCATCCACGGCGGGTTCGACGCCAATGCTAACAAGCTCCCTTGTTTGAGTGCCGCGATTGTAGACCGGGACAAAATAGTCACGAAATAAGCAAGTCGATATCGCCAAGTCGCTGCGTTACTATTGGAACATCTTAGTCTTAAGATAGGTTAGTTTTGTAGGTTAGGATTAGCTAGGGAGTAGCTGAGCCCGCTTTTACGTGGCCGACGCTATGGCCTCGCTCAGGGCTCGGTGCCAGGAGTGGACTGATAAGCGCCCGAAGGCGCAATCTACTACTTACCACCCTGATTACAATTAGCTTAGGTTGAGTAGCTTAGGGTATTTTATTTTTATAATTTGAAATGTGATAAAAAACGGATAAAGTCTCCAAGTTTTCCAAACTTTTCTTAGATAGGTACTCACGTGCTTTTTTTAACGAAAGATTTGCATGTATACCTACTGCATGAAAAATGCGAAAGATCCAGATAAGAGCTTGACATTTACAAAGTATCTGACGGGATTGCCGTATCGCTCTCTACTAATGCAAATAAAGTCAATTTATCACTCAGCTGTCGAACATAGGATTACTTTTTTTAAAGTGGTGTCCTAGGTGGAATGAATTCAGGAAGCTGAGACTGTCTAAACATTTGACCTTTCTAGTCTCCAGTCTCCAGTGAGAAACTCAGTGCTCTTAAGCGCGCTGATCCGTAATCTCATTACCTCAAATACCCTGGTCATCAGGCACCCTCCAAAGTTCTGCTTTTTTGACAAGAGACTTCAGGTATTCCATTAAATAAGGGGTGTGGCAATGGGTATTTCACCATGAGAGTGACGAATAAAATTTTAATGTCAAAAAAATTGTTTCTTATTGACATCCGTCATCTACAGTCTTTTAGACGGTCATGGATAGATACTCGGTGTCGGTGGAAATCGCGATACATGATCTGTTTGGAGTTTAAAATCGACCAGCTGAGCATACAATTTTAAATGTGGTGCACAAATTCCAAGAAACTCGATCGGTAGCAGATCGGATACATCAGTGCAGTGCGTGTTCAGTTGCCGTACTTGAAAGTGTGGACGAGAACCCAGAAACATGAACTCGTTGTCGTGCACAGGAACTAAACCTCCCAACAACCACATGACTAACTTTGCATGACCCGAATTATTTTATAATATTGATGTGGATGATATGTTTCTAACAATAGCATTATCTAATGAAAAGTTCTCGCGAAACAGCGATACCAATTGAAAACCGAGATCGTGCGATTTGATACACTTGGACTTCTTTCTTTGGGGTGATCTTAAAAGTCCATGCTAATAAGTTAGCAATAATTCAAACGCTAAAGAACCAGATAATAAGGCATATTGGAGAAAAAATAAGCAGTTATGTCAGGATGTCATTCATCAAACATGATGTTTTTATTAAGCATCATTACTCACTAGACAGCCGTTAAAGTTTCAACTATATCCATCACATGGTTTTATTTGTATTGCCTTTTAATGCAACAAACCTTTGTTTATTCAAAAAAATAGAGAAAAGTGAGTCAAGCGGTGATTAAACACTTATGTATATTTAAAAGTTGGATGAGTTGGATGAATTTCACGGCACATCTGCTCCTATGTTTACAATTGGGTAAATGAGTTTTAACCCTAGTACAGGGGCAAGTTCCATTTACAAGTTTTAAAGCCTGGGGTAAAATTTTACCCCAAGAATAATAAAACGTAAGTAAATGGTAAATGAGGGCTCAAATGAGGGAACAGTCAAAGCAGTGGGTTTTTGAAGGTGAACGGGCTCCAAAGAAGGCGAAGACGGTGAAATCGGCCGACATGGTATGGGCAACAGTTTTTTGAAATGCATGTGGAATCATCTACACCGATTATTTAAAAAAAGGACAAACAATAACAGGAGCATATTATGCATCGTTATTGAACCAGTTAAGCGAAGAATTAAGAAAAAAATGTCCTCATTTGAAAAAGAAAAAGATCCTCTTCCATCAGGACAATGCGCAGTTTCGATGGCCAAAATTATGGAACTAAGGTTCGAATTATTACAACCCGATTTGGCCGCCAGCGACTTTTTTTATTTCCAAACTTGAACAAATGGCTCGGTGGACAACGGTTTACATCGAACTAGAATGTCATCGCCCAAACGAATGTTTATTTTAAGGACCTTCTAAAATCCTATTTAAAACGGTTGGAAAAACGTTTGGAAAAGTGAATAGAGCTGAAAGGAGATCATATTGAATAATAAAAAAAAATTACCGAAAATTAATTGTTTTTCTATCTTTTTCTAAGGACTTATTGAACGACACTCGTATGTATGCCTCCGAGGCCGTGGTGCACACTTGGCCGATATTTTCTTTAACAGCCAATTTTCATCGAATTATTCAGTAAAAAAAAAAGCATAACCATTCTCACCGTATAAGCTCAGAGCTTTACATAAATGCTGCACCGTAGCGCAAGTGGTTAGTGCGTCGGACTACTGAGCCAGCGGTCTTGGGTTCGAATCCCGCCGCAAACACCTAAAAAGTTTTTCACACTGCCCACCTCTTCCGAATGCCTGACAAGCATTCAAGAGTATCATTTGTCATGTAAAGCTTCCCAACTCGCCGTTCGGAGACGGCAGAAAACTGTAGGTCCCTTCCATTCGTGCAAAAATATAACGCGCACACACAAATGGTTGCGGGAAGCTAGGCTTGGTTCTACCTAGGACTGCTGAAGCCAAATATTTATTTTTTTTTTTTTTTTGACTTTCTTATAAGACATAACCACAAACGTAGCACCTACTCCAAAGTTTATTTTCGAGCCATCGAAACCATTTAAGGCATTGCAGCTTTCACTTCGTAGGATTGATTGCTCAATGATTCGCTGACTCACTTGTCTTCCATCCATCAAACTAAAACAATTGCACCTCGCAGACCACTTTGTCAAAGTTCAAATACGAGTTCCCGCATATAAAAAGTGTCTTTGCTAACTAAATTCAATTGGACAAATTGCCTCAGATTATCTGTCTCTCGGTGACCCTTTCGACACTTGTTTATTGCTTGCATCATCAGTTAATTCCACAGAACTAACACATTCACTATTCCAGATCAAAGGGTCAGAGACACAAGCGGATTCCCACTTAATTTTATTTAATCTTTCAACCTTCCCATGTGACTTCCATGACACCTCCAGCCGAAGCTATAACTTCAAATGGGTTAACGAGGAAATCATTAAATTCTACGTTACCAGTTTAGGTGCTCACGAAGCGCCTTCAAGAAGTGATTAGACCTCAAGTTTAATAAGCTTCATCACACAAATTATATACGAGTATCTGCTACGAAGAGGTTTGGCTCCCCTTTGGATTTTCGATTTTGGATCTTCATCAATAATTGATACCCAATGGCGGAACACTCTCTCCTGCCAATCTAACAAGCAACCAAATTGATAATAAGCTATCCCAGGCCTTTCTCATGGGCATCACCCAGCGAAACCACCCGCTCCTTTGGTGAGTGCTCATTATGGCCTAATGGCGGTACCCGAACGAACGAACGAATGGATACTTTCGACATAGGAATAACTCAATTATTAATATCGGAAGATTAGTGCTGGTGAGGAATAAATTAGCAATTAAGATGCAAATGGGTCAGAATGCGTAAGAGTTTCCCTAACTCCTTGGTGGTGATTGAAAGGAGTGCGCGCTTTCCATTGGACTCCACTTCGAAAGGAATGCATAAGTAAGTTATTGTGAAATTGCGTGCTAGAGCAATAAAAAATTGCAATTCAAACTCGTGCCCCACAAGATTGAAAAGACATTCGCCAAGGGACCCGGACTCAGAGACTCGGCGAGAAAAGGGTTAACAAATTTTTGTAACGTTGCTTGCATGTTAATGGTACTGATTTTCGTGGAATCTCTTAATTCACTTAAGTCGAAAGTAGTTTTACCTTTTTTATTGCAAAAGTTGTAAAAAAAAACCTATGAATTTATTACGAGTACATGGTACACGTGTACGTATAGGTGTAATGGCGGTTAGGTAATTTTTTATGGTCCATTTTCTTTGGCCACCTCCGCACGCAGTTGGAGTTCTTTATAATAAGCCACTTCGCTTTGGTCGACTCTGATTCCATGTGATTAAGTTTTATGTCTAAAATGCTCCATGTCGCTTATATTTTCATAATACCGGGTTTTCAATGATAAAATATAACTTTGAAATACGCGGTATTTTTGAGGTGAAACTTCTTATCGCTCGTTGGGCAGTAATTCCAAACTCCGATGAAACGCGACAGGTAAGTGTATAGGATTAATGGTTCTTGCCTGAGCTAATATTTGGACAAATTTCTACGAGTAACCATTGCAGACTTTGAGGAGTTAACATGTCTAGCTTTCTAGGTTGGCCATTTTTATATCTATCAAAAGTAAGGTGGGAAAAGTGAAAACTATACACTTCAACGGAGCATAAAAATACCAAAAGCTAACTTAAAAGACAAAGACCTTCGTTGCACGGAAGTGCATAAGGAACTTTAATATGTCATTGTAGTTATTTTTTTAAATTCATTTATTAAAATAATCGTAAAAGATTTTGAGAAAAATTGAGATCAGGGCTACTATTGTGTCGTACTTTTCAGTTAGTTTTGGCCATAGTCCGCAGTTTCCCTACTTTCCGTGGCCAACTCATCGGCAAACTCGTTGCTTTCTACAACAAACTGACCAGGCACCCAACATAGTCTTAACTAGTTCTGCATAATGCCATTAGCATTATTCGGCAGTTCCTGACTATTCGATGCATTATCAGGACCTGTTCTGATAGCCACCTTACCTTGGGTAGGGGGATAGCGTATCAGTGATGAAAATATCCAATGCTGGGTTGTAAGTCCAAAGATATTCTGATTTATTGGTGCTTTTCTTATTCTATTTATACAAAATCGCTTAACTCTAAATATGCTTACTTGCTAAAATACCTTAATTGTGCAATATGCTTAGACGATACATTCATTAATTAGTGCGATAAATTGTGCAATATGCTTAGTTGATAAATTCATTAATTGGTGCGATGAGTGCAAAAGTGCTGGATTGCACTTTGGCCTTCTGGTGTTATACAGGTGTTCCGAGCATGCCTGGTGTAGTGTGCAGTGATTATGTACAACTATTGTACAGGACCACTGGAGTCCTAAGTATGGCTAGAACTTCTGCCTGAAAGAGACTGAAGGCATCCGGGAGTCTTAAGGATACTTTTAGCGCTGTGTTCATGCAAAATATACCAGTCCCCGTTTCTTTAACAGTTTTAGATCCGTCCGCGAACACTGCAGTGTCTGTATGCCGACTTACTATTATTCGTGCAGCCGGGTAAAAATAGAAAAGAAACAAAAAACAACAACGAAACCAAAGGAAGCAATTTTCTTATCTATCATCACGATTCAAAATAGAACAAAACGAAACAAAAAAAAAATAACAAAAAAAAAAAAGGAAGTGCCCCCACTAGGAGACGAACCGGGAACCTATGAGATGAGAAGCCGTCATACCATACACTGAGCTACCGCCCATTTCAAAACATGAGTATCCAATTTGGTATATATTTCTCTGGTAACACTTTTTTAGCGCACATTTTTCAGGACAAACATCAAGCGGTTAGACATATTAATGTCAAAAATCTAAATGATTAATCTCCGAGCCAATTAGGACGTAGGACAACCTCGCCTATGTGGCGCGCATAAGCGGTAAAGGACCTCAACCAACATGGAATGCGCTACTGGAGGCAGTTAGCTAAGAACCGGGCTAACTGGAAAGAGTTGTTGGTTGAGGCCTTGGTCCACCTAGGACTGTGGCACCACCTTAGTAAGTAAGTAAGTAAGCAATCAGGAAATATTTTTTTCAAGTCACAAAGACTTTGATAACCCACTTAGAAACATACATATACACGTAAACTGTGCGACATAAAACCGTTTTACTTTTAACTACAGCTCTATCAGGGTATCACTTAAAAGAACAAGCCAAATAAAGGAATACTCTTCGAGAGTATGTATATCAGTTCTAATGGACGAAACATATCGAGTTCCACAGCACTGTTAATCTCTTGGTGGCACTTCTCGCCAATCTGCATCTTCATGGCAAGGATAAAACGCGCTCGTTGTTTGACTGAACTTGTTGAATCTTTTCTCTGCCCAGGACACAGTTGGATAAAATGAAATGAGATTTCCAAAGAATTTTAATAGAAAAGGTGCAAAAGAGACCATCTAAAGGCCGAAGTTTGTGTTTTGTCTGCCAGTACCTACCTTCGGACACGGCTTCCTTTGGACACAATCGAGAGTTGGATGTAGCTTCCATATCCAACTTAATTGAATTGTATTGGCTTATAAATGATAGTTTAAACGTCACTCCTGTCTGAGACAACAGTGGGGAAAGTAAGACGATAATGCGGACCATTTATTTGTGTCTGTCCTGCCTTTGTTCCGATGAGGTTCCGGATTTTTTTTACTGATATGGGGAACGACAAGAACCTTGCGCCTAATAGGATAACCTTTATATCTCTGCGGCATATCAATGGTTACAAGACGCCGCAGAAGCTAACTTTAACTGTGCCTCAACATGGCTAAATACAGCTTCAAAAGTCTTAGGTCGCGGTAGAAATTTTCCCGAAAACAGGAGATAAATCCGTCTTAAATGTTGACAGGTATCGTTTGATGAAACTTAACTAGCGCTTTTGGTCAATTGTGGATGACTTTGACGGTTTGTGAAAACCACATGTAAATTTGACCTCTACTGTCAAGAAAAACGGTCGCCCTACTATCGAACAGGTCTAAAGGACTTCGTGTTTATAATCCTTCTGCGAAAGAGGTGGAAATAAAATTGCATGAGATTTTCTTCATCCGAAATGTTTCCGCCCTAGGAACAAGCCAATAAGATATAAAATATCATCTCGATGACAAACCAATACCTTAAGTTATTTACAAAATCGTTAATCATTTCGCCGATAGCCACAAGCCTGTGCCTACGCAAATTTATCTCAAAACAAATTGACATAAATCTCCATTTTCGAATTCGAACAGCGCTTGTTCGCTGTCAACTAATTGACAGTAATTTCCTTAAAGCGTGAGTTATACACACATATTATAATGTTCATATTTCAATCATTGATAACTGACTCAGTGTAATTAAAAAGTTTTATTCACCAACAGACACCGCAGAGTGCGCGTCTGAAATGCAGCTTTATTGCACAATAATGCAGCCATGGCAGGGCTCAGTCCATTTAATTGGCAGATAGAAAAAATCCGACAGTAGAGCAGTGAGAGAGATGGGAATACTGTTGTGGGAGATGCCACCATCTAATTAAATTTTATTGAACCTCTGTTGGTTAATTAATGAATTCTCTTGAGGACGCCGCCGCCGCGCCGCCACGTTGGCTGTTCATTTATTTACATTTCATTTTTCTGTATCTATTTTTTTCCGGCAAAAGTTTGCCTTGCAATTGACGGATGCTGCAGGAGGTCTTTTTGATATCGAAAAAATGGGGGAATTCTTATCGATGGATGAAAAAATATCAATGAAAAAACTATTGGAACAGTATTGTCATACAAAAAGGCGACTGACTTTATTTTCAATGAAATTTGTTAGAATTTCTGGACCTTGTAAAAACCAGACTCAGAAAATCACATATACATACGTAGAGAAATCAGTAGTGAATATGGAAGCAAACAAGGAGCTCATCACATACATAACGCTGAACCAGAATCCAATGAAAGATGGGCTACTACATAGGCTAATTAGAAACATGGAATCTTCTACCTCAGGCGAGACTCCAGTAAGGATTATGCTTGCTACACTTTGACTTGCAGAAATCACTCCGAACAACATTGAGATGTCGAAGTGCACTGAACACTCAAACCATGTCTTCGCCTCCATCGAAAGTGTTAAAGACGGAGTAGAAAATCATTGGAGCACATAGGGGTGATTCAACGAAATGGAAGTAGAGATTCACTGATTTGCACTGATAGATGCCCAAGATTTAACCTTGTTTTTCTTAAGGACTTGACTCACATACTTTTGCAAAATTCATGCTATTTGCTAGGCGGTGCTCAGCATACTTTTCCTTTGGTTAAGGGGTATTCTAGTCTAGCGGTACGAATTTTGGGTGTTTTTTAAAATTCGGTTAAAAAAAACTAAGTCCATTTTTAGTTGTCAGATTATTAGATATTTATTAATATTTTAACAATACAAAAAAAAAATTAAAGAAACTTTTTTTTTAAATTTAAAAAGTAAAGTGGGGCGGTGAAAAATAAGGGTGCGTCCTTGTTGACATGATTTCAGCCCTTCTGGTGATACGAAAAAAAACAAGATTCTTAAGTATCTTCGTAAGTAAGAATGTCGCTATCGTCTGAACTACGGAAATAAAAAAACTATTTTTTTTCACAAAATGGCGGCTGTTGGAAAAAAGTGACTTTTGCCTTTTTTCAATTTTTTTCAATTTTTTAAAAATGGTTAAAAACAAAATTTTTACATAATTCTAGTTCCTGCGATAGAGGGATATATAAAGAAAATCCAGGCTAAATTTCAAGTCAATCGGTTCATTAGAACTTTAGAAACCGTGTCAGACGTGTTGGAAAAAGTAGTTTCGAGAAAAACGCATTTTAAGAAATATGTTACAACGACCTTCACATAGAGACAGTCTGAGAATCAATTTTGATCCAACGTCTACATCGCCTAGTATAATAATACAGGTCGATCGGAATGATTAAGATGTTCATTTAATTCCACCCTAAGTTATCGACAGCAGAGACCGATCCTCCATTGCAATTTCTAACACATACATTATGTACATAAGGCAATGATGATGGAGCGCTCCATTGACTTTCAACGGATGCTTAAATCTTTGAATGAAAACATTGAAGCAAAGCACGCATAAGGAAGGGGTAGCTTAAGAGACCAACTATATTCCTTCTTTCTATTTTGGTTTAGTCTCTGTCAGGCATATCCTAGAAGGTGTTTCTATAGAAGATACAAAATTTACAAACATCAACGTTCCTAGGATGCCCGCTGGGGTTTACATGGTCCTGCCGACCGGAATCACCTTCTGGCTCTTTGTTCTTCTAGATAGAATTTCTTATATATTATTATCTCTCTTGTGATATATATCCCCAACCTTTTGGTGAGCCTCTGAAGGACTACCATCTTACTTTCTATGCATCCCATCCCACTGCCCGTTGAGAGTTCTTCCTTTATATCTATTAAAATACTGCTGGTCATCCTACTCTTGAATTTTTAAAGCGCAAATTCTCCCTTCTGTAAATTTTGTAATACAAGCATAATGTGTATGTATAGGTGTAACAAAATAGTCTCCTTCTTCATTACCACACTGTATCCCTGTCATTTCTAGCATACAATAACCATTGTTGGCTGGCACCCCAAAAGGATTGCGCTCCATTTTAAATTCATGACATGACACAGCCTTTATTTCCCAACAAATTCACAAATATCCTGTGAATATGAGAATCAAAATATAATTTAATTTCAACATGGAGAAAAAAGTCTACCGCCACCACCACTTTGTTACTATGCGTACGTAGCCGTCATTGCAAAAAAAACTCGTCTATTTGCCTTTTATTGGTAAATAAATGTTTATTGTTATACTCGATGTTTTAACAATTGTTTCGCATTTAATTTTGATAGGCGTAAATATTTATACTCATTTGCACACCTGCATTTGTTCTTTAAACTAATTAAATAGTTTTAATCACTTAATATCCGAGTACTTTACGATGCCTCTGATAAAACGCTAATAAAAATAAAACGTTTGTAGGTAGGTTATTTAAAAATAAAAATAAAATATCAATAAAAAAAACATGTACACTTTTTTCACTTTTTTTTATGTTTATTTAATTAGGTCCTGGTTATTTGTTTATAATTACGTACAAGTGTAAATAATAGCAACTGCGTAAGTGTTTAAAAAAAATTATAAATATCAGGTGTATTCAATTTAAAATTTTATTTTAAGGCAAGGCTTGTGCTTGGTGATGAGTGGCTATTCTTGAATGATAAATTTTCAGCTACTTAAGGAACGAAGAAGTAATTTACTTATCAGTAAGAGATGTTTTATACAGTGAAATTTATACTTAGGAACAGTTCCGATACACATTTTCGGAAACCAGTTCAAATAGAAAGTGTTTCATAAACGAACGCATTAATCAAATGGAGGATTATTATTGTATAAACAGTTGAAACAGAAAGATGCAGATGATCAGCTTTCAGTACAGTTTTTCTTAGTACACAAGCAAATCCATAGAAATCTCCGGTAAATTAGGGGAGCATCCGTGTCCGCTTATGGGAGCTGTTACTATGAACGTGTTATACTGTTCAAAACTATATTAGGTATTGATGCTTGTGTGCACGGTTGCCTAGTTGGGCTATATGTCGCCAATTGGGCTACAAAAAATTGAAAGCATATGAGTCTATCTCTGTGCAAATTCACGATTTCATTTGTAAGTCTTGCACTAGAACTAGCGGATGTCAGTTTGAAAATATTAAGGGCAGAGTTTAATAAACTTCAGGTAATTAACTAGCGGCAGTATTTAAATGAAAAACAATTTATTGGGACAATAGCTTTTTGGTAATTTGTGAGTCCATATAAAAATGCTTTAAATGACCTTATGCTTACAAACATTTCAAAATTTCCTTTCGAATGTTTATGAGTATTCTTACAAATCAATTTTGTCAAACAAAGGTCAGGAATAAAATACATTGGAAGAAATATTACGTATAAGAACGCTAGTGCAATTAACTGGAAAGTGCTGTAAGGACTTTCTGGTAACTAAGAAAATATTTCAATTTTTTAACAATGTATCGAAACTTCAAAACCAAATTGAAAATATAGAAGAAGAAATCTGTGCAAAAGACCTTTTAGAGGCTGCAGATTTTTTTTTTTTGTATTAAATTATTTGTGTATTATTTATTATTAAAACTTAAAAAAAAACGTTTATGTGTGTTTTAGGTCAGGTATTTGATATTGACATTCAAATTTATTAGGCGGTTTTTGGGCTACTAGTGGTTGAAAAAAACCGGCGATTTTTGGGCTACTACTTATTGGTAAATCGGCTACTTTGTCTCTAGAATACCTGGCAACCGTGTTGTCTGAGTGTTACAACACTAGAAATTCTTGGGTCGTAGTAGTTGTTAGTATTTAGCCAAAAATAATGCATTGATACAGACCAAGTTTTCGATTTTTTATTAGTACTGTGACGTGAGAGCGAATGAGATAAGCTAACAGTTTACAATACGAAGCATTTGACTGGTAACGTAAACAGTTTCAAGAGATGCATAGATAGAAGTTGAGTATTAATTAAGTTATTACATATGTATTACTTATTAGGTTATACGTGGTACAAAACACCCGTCCAATCTAGGAATAAAATTTAATACAAACTTAATTTCTTATTTACATATATACTTATATAACTTCTTATGTATAAAGTACAAACTACTACATATTTATTTACTACACTAACCGTAACCCGATGCGCTTCGCTTCACCTATATTTTCAAAATTTGCCTGCGCCGCGTACATAGTTATTCGGGTATGATAGAAAGGAAGTAATAGTAGGAAGCAATCACCTGTTCTATTTTTCAACTTCAATCTCCATTTTTTTCTATCTATCTATCTACCTATTTATCTATCTGTCTGTCTGTCTCTCTATCTGTCTGTCTTTCTATCTATCTATCTCCCTGCCTGTATTTTTGTCGGTTTGTCTATCTTTCTATCTGTCTGTCTGTCTATTTATCTATCTGTCTGTCTGTCTGTCTATCTGTCTGTCTTTCTATCTATCTATCTCCCTGCCTGTATTTTTGTCGGTTTGTCTATCTTTCTATCTGTCTGTCTGTCTATTTATCTATCTGTCTGTCTGTCTGTCTGTCTATCTGTCTGTGCTTGAAACACGCTGGGGAATGATCAAAGAAGGACAAAGATTCTGGTGTTGGGCCCGAATACCCTAGCGCCAACACCGGAGGCCATTTTCGATCCGTCAGTGTACCATACACATACTAGACGTCTTGGGTCTAGGGAGGGTCCGGCGTTTGACGACCTAGTACGTTCCCCAATATGAACTTCGAATTTTCTGCCAAAGCAGCATTCACTTATCATAACATCAGCGACCGACGGTGCAGACCATGTCCTGATCGGGAACATTGCTGATAATATCTAGGTGACCCGAAGGATTACCTTGTACTAACGAATAAGTTGTAGTTTATTAGCGATTCTACCGGCTGACTTCCGTATGAAGATCAGGGGTGAATTTAAAAAAGTAACACGAGTTTCTATACGACGAGCAGCTTGCTAATTGTTAAAATTCGCCGTTTTAACAATGCTTGCTGTTTTGTGGTACAGGCCCCTGTAATGGCGATATACTAATTATACCTTCTAGAGCTATTGAATGGCAGGTGCACATGGCACCGGTTATACCAAGACACGCCATCCGTTGAAGCTTATCGAGCTTCTTGGCCGCATTCTTTCCGGTAATTTTAGGCCACCAGACTAAGCCTCCGTACGAAATGATGGGTCTGACCATCATCATAATTTTATGGTTGAGATCACAAGCTCTACCATTCAGTCGGCGACTTGCGCTTGCACATAAAGCCCTAGTTGCACGGTTTATTATAGAGTGGAGGTGATAATTCCAGTTGAGGCGCATATCTAAGATAACTCCCAGGTATTTGACCTCACTGGAATACGCAAGTGTAGTGCCTTTCAGGATGATTGGATCTAGGTTAATAATCCTTCCCTTCGTGAAGGGTACTAGAACGGTTCTTCAGGGTTTGACTGACAATTCTTCACTGCTGCACCATTCTGAAACGATATGTAGTGCACTTTGCATCACACTCGTGATGGTTTGAATGTTTACGTGTTTTATAACAATTTTTATGTTTTATTATTGCGTGTAGATTAGATTTGCGAAAAAAAATGTTTACAAACGACTTATACAGGTACGGCATTTAAGTTGCTTGGACATGCTTAGTGTCTCGAAATCATTATTTTTTTGGTGAAGCAGTTGATCAACACAAAAAAATTTCAAAAACAAACATTTTTTGCGACTTTTTATCTGCAAGGCGGGGTCTTAGCAAGTTAAAACTTACTGCTAGGCTTCTTGAATCAGATCTGAAAATAGCCACTGGGCTGGGTCGGTCCATTTAAGATTTGTTTGAACCAATTTTTGCAAGCCTAGCGAATGAGAAGGTAATGATATTTTGTACGAGTAAATCGCGAAAGTAATGCAATTTAAAATACATGCGTACGTAGTACATATATATAATGAAGTTGAAGTTTGAGTTAAAGTTGATAACTTACCCAATCTGACACCTTTTGAGATTTCCTGTAATAAAATAAAAGAAACAATTTAGTAATGCATTGCTAGTAACTATAATAAGGCTTTAAAAAATAACGTTTTTTATGTAAATAGGTACCACACCAGTTAGATGGCGGCTAGACAAATTTGATTTGTACTTCAAAAACAGTAAAAGACTCATGTAAAATAATTTTCAATGATTGCACTCATCTCTTGCATGGAGGCAGATGGTGCCAAATTAAAATTATCTGATATCAAATTAACACTAGGATAGCAACACATGTTTTTCATACACCGATAGCAACAGGGGTGAGCTTTCACCCCAATATCTTTAATTAAAATAAACAACTAGAATATGGCTCAAAATTTAACTTTTATATCTGAAAACTTATAATTTAGTAGATGGCAGATATTACTTTTATCATAAGTTTTGATTAAATTTACAAAAAAAATTAATTTTATTCACTAAACACATTGAATGTAAATTTCACTGCGGTGCACCGAGCACGTTGGCAATTCAAACTTTGCACAATATGTCTTGTCTTTTCTGTCTCGGTTTCTAGGATAAATGATACATCTTAACTGCTTTTTTGATTTTAAAGGTGGTTCTTCAACGTTAGGGTCCTGGATATTTCCTAAACCGTGTCGAATTGAATAAGACATTCTCGATGTAAACTTGTCTATAATGGGCACCTTGTTTGAAGTTCAGTTGGAAGTTGCTAACTGCGTCAAAAAATCTTTAAACAGTATTTGGATCTATCCCAGCTTGATCTAACATACCAACGAAATATCGAAGTGGAATTCGTCTTATATTTCTGCTGTTACTAATTGTGCAAACTGTTTTTTCAATGATATCAATTAAATCACTGATTCATCAGAATTTATTTTATATATTTACCATAAATTCAATAGCCCGAAAAGCCATATTGAACTGAAAAATAATGAAATTCAAAGCACAATATCATAAAAAAAAAGCTACATAAATAGCAACAGGGTGACGTGTTACCTCAACAATGTCTGTAAAGCAAAAACTAGGACCTACCAGACCATGCTTTGACCCCTGATTGAAAGCGTTGCTATCAATTTGAAAATAGAGAAAAGAAGAGAGACAACATACAACGGGATACATATGAAATGAAGAGATTTTTGTTTCCGTGGGGTGATATGTCACCCCTGTTGATATCCTAAGGTTAATATAAAAATCGAGTTTTCCAATTCGTATTAAAGGGAAAATATAAAGAAATTTCGAGCTCTGGTAAGACGTAAGTTAGTAGGTACCTAAATAACATACTCGTGTTTTTTACTAACTAACTCTTGTAAGTGGCACTACAGTGCAAGGTGAACCAGGACCTCTACCAGTTAGCCCGGTCCTTAGCTAACTGCCCACACTCGCAAACTCCAAGTTGGTGTTGAGGTTTCCTTCTACTTGTGTGCCGTCTTATGCGATGTTGTTCTGACCCTCTAGCTTCGAATCGAATATTCTGCGGGTCGGAGCGTATAATTATTCATTGAATATTCTTCTCCAAAACCTTTCAACGCAAACGGGACCGAATACCTTATGAAGAAGTTTTATTTTGAATTTTTCGATTAAGTCTTCAGCTTCATAAAGCAACACTTCTAAGTTAATCGGGAGAGGGCTTTACTACTCCTACTTACCCCCAAGAAACAGCGATTATCAAGAGTAATCCTTCGTTTTATTTCCAAGGAGAGGTTGATTTTTTGATTTTATAGTACAGTCGACGAAGACAAAATCCTTTAAAGTTCTATTTGTCGATTTTTCTAAGTATGAACATTTTGTCTATAGGACTTTCCTGGCCTAAAACCGCACTGAAGCAGCCAATCAGGTTGCTGATGAAAGGTTTCAGGTATTCACACAATTATGGCAGATAAGATCTTTTAACCGATGTTGAGGAGGCTGATGTCTCTGTAGTAGGAACAGTTAAGGCAGTTTCCCTTCTTGTAGATCGGGCAAACGTTGCTTAGATTCCATTATTTAACCATATCTCAGAGCTTTGCGCGAAAACCGTCAGGACTAGCAGCTTTGTAGGACTTAAGCTTGAATATTGCTGTGAGCACTTCATTTTGATCAAGTTAAAGTTCAAGTTCAAGGGTTCAATCTGCCTCACACGGGAGTGTTGATCGTCATCGCCGTTATATAGTCTGCAGAAGTAGTTTTTCCATATTCGCAGCAATATCTGTGATTCTACTCCAAAGTTTCGTTCGTTATCTCTACAGGTTTCTATACGGGACTCTTGTCCCTCTTCCAATCGGGTATACTTATCCTATACACATATACGCAAGTCAACATACTGAATAATTACTATGCAATGAGTAAAAGTATTAAGGATTTACATAATCGATCGTTGGCCGATAGGCTTTGTACTAAATTGTACAAAATGTTCTACACGTACTCGTATGCAGATACCTACCGCGCATCCATAATGTATCGCTGTTAACTATATATGTACGTCGACCACATTGGTTTTCTAATTATCCTGCTGATGATACTGTTATCAACAACGAACTGCACACAATTGCTGGAAGGGTGGATTTATTTTTGGATTACCTTTAGCCATTTATGATGCAAAACTCACAATGAAAAGGATTTTCACCGAACAACCAACCAAGGTCCGTGCCCGAAAAAAAAACAACGATCGAATTTAATTTTCAATATTTCATTAGATTGCCTGTGCTTAGATACATATGTACATTATGTGTATATGTGTGTTATTTTTTAACTTGTAGGTGCATATTTGATATGTAGGATAGCCGATATGGGATAATTGTGTGTGTTTATTGATGGGCGACGTTTCGGTTATTTGAGCCAACCAACAATTTACCCCCGCCGGCCGTTAGTTGTGCGTTTGGTTCGAACATCAAAACAGTGCGGGATATTCCAACGAAATTTCGATGGACATGCACAGGATAGCACTTAAAAAAGGGCAGCAGTTAGGTGGTGGCTATCGCTATAGCCTTTCCTATGATTGAATTGTGTGTTAGGGTAGGGCACGACGTGGTTTGGATTTGAAAACAGAGGTTAGGAAATCCTTTTTTAATGAATTTTCCAATTTGCCGGTTGAAATTCCGTGGGTTTTTGTAGGCCATGTGTAGGTACCTAGAGAATTAAAAAAGATGAACTGAAAAAAAAAAAACCGATCAAATGGACGTGATTTTATTTTTATGGTTTAGGTTTCAGAGAGATTTCGACGTTCATAGGTGATGGGGCTTACCAGTTTTTAATTAAAACAAAAACAAGGAAATCTGGTGGAAAATTTAAATTGATAATGCGACCGGGTATATGGGAGAATGTTTTATTTTTTTTTAATTAAAAGGGATTTAAGTTCTAATCAAATACTGACACTCGAATGACTCTTGGCTTTGTGGTCTAAAGATTTTTTAGTTTGAATAGCCTTCTAGTCTTTGCACTATCAGCCATATAAATGTTAGATTGCTCAGTTCTTCTCTGTAGTCTAAAGCCAACAACTGATATTCATAGAAAAAGACTTACCAACTTATATTGTATCAAAGGATACTGTCAGGTGTCAGCCCAGCAATTATGAACGCAAGAAAATTCTTGATCTCGTGATTGTCTTTGGTTTTTATTGTGGATTGCACGCGCCGTCGGACCCAGATGGAAGTCGGATATACTTTTATCATGGTTTTATTTGATTTGTCAAGCTCGTAAGCCGAACTTGGATAAATCGGGTCCGAAGCGGAACAGATACAAGAATAATTTTCAAATTATTGCAATCTTGCCATATCGGCGATACGAGTTATAGAAATTGAAGAAAGAAGACTTTTCTTCTTCTCCAGAGGCTAAAGTTGGACAACTCAAACGAATTTTAAGAATTCGAGTTGCATAGTCAGAATAATACGATTGTAAGCCTAAAAGCGTTATTCAATGTAACTATTAGATCTAAGTTCTTCGACTCCACAAGATCAATGGAGAGAGAAGGACATTATTCTTAGCCAATCAAATGGGAACTCCATCTGTTCCGAGCAATATTTATTTACTATATTGTCTTTTCAATTAGTAAGAAGTATAAAATGTGGGCACCGTAGCGCAAGTGGTTAGTGCGTCGGACTACTGAGCCAGCGGTCTTCGGATCGAATCCCGCCGCAAACACCTAAAAAGTTGTTCACAGTGCCCACCTCTTCCGAATGCCTGACAAGCATTCAAGAGTATCATTAGTCATGTAAAGCTTCCCACCTCGCCGTTCGGAGACGGCAGAAAACTGTAGGTCCCTTCCATTCGTGCAAAAATATAACGCGCACACACAAATGGTTGCGGGAAGCTAGGCTTGGTTCTACCTAGGATATGTGACACTCTGTGTCAAGTCAATTTGTGTTAAAAATTGTTGTTTTCCTGTTGAAATAAAAATCTACTGTGAAAAAATTCAATCTACTGCATTTTTACGAGAATCTACTGCGAAAAAATAGTTGCAAAGCTGCTCAGGTGACTAGTTCTGGTTTGGTTTGCGTTTAATCGTCGATTCCAAGTAAACGTAATAAAATACTAAGTTCATTTTTAGACCTAACGAAGTGCAAGTAAGTACATAAGATCGATTATTATTGTATGACATGCAGCGTCGTCTTGCTGGTCCTAGCGATCGTCCATGTTAATTTCCTAACTTTCTGGTCAATCTTCCAATATTGCCGCCATTACACTTTCAGCAACAGCAGCAACAGATCGAGGATAACTTGTTCTATCGATATTACCGTCTCACGAAATTTACACACAGCATGGTCTGTACATTATTGCACCCAAAACTTTTTTTTACAAAATATATGTGCTATTTCGGCAAGACGACGGCACTCACTTTGGAAATAAATTAATAAAATTTCTAAACGTTGTTTAAGGGTAAATAAATAACGTGCAATTTATTTATATATGCAAATTTGCCAAAATCTGCCCAATCCCATGCACCTTGAGGTACAATCTTGCTAAACTATGTAAAAAAACAAACGTTAATTTAAACTCAAACCTTAATAGTCTCGTTGTCATTTATTTTCAACATGCAGCAGTAAGACCTCCACTTAAATGGAATAATTGACGGTAAATGTGAAAATTGCCTGGCAATTTTCTACTCCAGTGCATTTGGACTCACGTAATCAGCTCACGCGTTTAAGATACAAAAATACCCGTACATATACGAAGGTTGTTCTACACAAAGCAAGCAATTGAACAAACTGAAAGAAACAAAATGATTACATAGATGGTTATCCAATTGTTACTATGTTTGGCATGCATTCAATTAGTTTAGTAAAGCGCATTCATATGAAACTTGCATGCAAGATAATAATAATGTTCTATTTTCAAAGGCTTTGGTAAAGGAAATTTCTCATGCGGAGTCATACATGGGAGATACGACATCAGGACCGACTGCAGTGTCTATAGAAGAAAATAGTAACCAACTGGATTCAAGCATGTGGTTAGTGTTAAAATTACAGGAATATCAGTTTCATTGTCAATAGATTGAAAAACGCACAGGACACTTTTTTGACTCCCGCTGATTCTGGGAAATGTATTTTATCTTATATGCATGCGTCATCACCTCATGCTTGTCGTCGAGATGTCTTTTTTTGAAGCCAACTTTTCACGCCTACATGTAAAAGTGAAATGAAGTGAAGTGTAACTATCCGATTAATTTATCATTAATTATCATTAATTCCTGTCTCTTTATTTTTCAAATACATATATACGTGTAGGATTTAGTGGCTTGTTAACTTTTAAATTTAAATTTTCAATTTTAAAAATTAAATTTTGTTTTTTTTGAGGTTTTATTCCGAAAAAAACTGTGGAAGTAAAAAAAATGATATAAAAAAATTGCCTAGTTATTATCCAGCAAAACAAGCGCAGAACCAAGATATAATGTATTTACTCACCAATAACATACATATAAGTTTTTAATTTTGCAAAAAAACTCGATCCAACGCAAAATAAATTTCGATGTTTTTTTTACAAAAATCGCTATTTAGTCGACTCCCGACGAAAAATGGCAAAAAACTGAAAAATATTAACAACTGATAGTTAGTTTTATTACTGGTTATTGAAGAAATATAGGAAAGGTCAACTGTTGTACAGTCAGGCGAAAAAAATTAACATATGGTCTTTAATGACCGTTAATATGAATGGTATCAAATTTGATACTCTATGCAGTTAAGAGTTAGGGAACTCCTGAGGTCAAACTCGTCATGGTAGGTGGAGTGTGTTTCAAACGAATGATGGTTTTATCTGCCTTCATATGACCGATTAGTTCCTAAGGCAAGGGCAATGGCAAAGGCTACATAGTGGTCAACCTCGAAGTTGCTCGGACCGAAACCATTTTCTTCAATTGAAAAAAGAGTGGTAGAGCGCCTGACCAACAAATGGACCGCGGCAGAACATCTCAAAAGATGGTCAACCGTGGAACAATGTAGACAGGCTAAAATGGCAATAAACCTGCCGGTTAATCTACTCAGAGAAATGTTCTAAGCATGAGTCGAAGGACATTGAAAATGGATGATAGCGTTATCTAAAGGTTATGTAAATTGCGGGTATCATCTTAGGAAGATTGTCTTAAGAATGATAATGATTCGAGGATATGCTCCGATAATTAATTATTGATTTTAACTATCTGAACTCGATCATTCAGATAACATTCAATACAAAACCGTATTGAGAAATATATACATATATGTTGCCAAACAATAAAGAGGATCTAGTTGTTAATAATTTTTTTGTACAATACATAATACAATACATGAAGTCAATTTTATTTGGCCGCCATAACATTCGCAGTTAGCATTTGAAAGTAGTAAAGAAATATTAAATTGGAGTGCTCGTGTTTTACAGCTCAGTGTAGACGACCACCATCTTTGGCAAAAAATCACTATGAGCGACGAAGCACATTTTGACTTGGCTGGCTTTGTTAATAAACAGAATAGCCACTATAGGGGCACTCTCAGCTGATAAGCCAGAGAGCACTACACCGTCGTAGAGTATCTGCATGGTGCGCCATTTGGGATGGCGGCATCATTGGGCCATAATTCTTTGAGGATTCTAGGGGCAATGCTGTAACAGTTACTCGGGACATGAATGGAAACTATCTTGTGCTCGAATTGGATCAATTAGGACGACAGAACATGTGGTTTCAAGTCGGTGCCACATCACACACAGCACGTCCTACGATGCAAATTTTGCGAGAATAATGTCAAAAAAGATATCGTGTGGCCACTTCGATCTCCTGATCTGACTCCTTCCGATTTCTTCTTATGGGGGTACTTGAAGGAAAAGTTGTACACCAACAAACCAACCATTACATGAATGCTTAAAGCCAACTACAGACGAGAAACTAATCCGCCAACTGGTTGACAGATTGATTGCAAATAACTCGTGTGTAGGCAAGTCTGACGATGAGTTGAGCGATTTCATCAAGCCTGCCAACCAGTCGTTGAAAAATCAAAATGTTTTGATTTTTCAGTTTATGTTTGAGATAACAACTGAAGTTTGAAGATTGGTCTTTGCGTCTGTAGGGAAATGATTACAACCAGTCTGTCACCCAGTAGGCCGATTAGTTTCTCATCTGGAGCTGGCTTAGGGACAAAATTCTAAATTAAATTGCTGAAATAACACCAGAAGTCTGCGAAATTGTTATGAAAAATGTGCTTAAAAGAGTTCGCCTTTGCGGCACGACTAGAGGTGGTCACTGGGCCGTCATCATATTCCTTACATAATGTTAACCATTAAACCCTACCCTGTGGTCCAGCGCGATGCTCAAACCAAACTTTCGTGAATATTTCTAAAACTTCGAAACTTACGGTGGCGCTATTTAATGTAATCTCAAACAACATCAGTACAGGTACAGTCGTTTTTATAACAACCTCCGGGTCCCCTGGACGCAAGGGTAGGAATACTATTTAATATTTTCAAGTGTTCGTATTTTCTTTTTTGTGAAATACGTTGCTTGGTAAGTGGATAAATTAAATAAGTTTTATTTGTTTATTAGGTGTATAAAGATAATAATTAAAAATACTGTCCGCCAAACATAGCAAGGCGAACATAGCCGGGCTGTGTGCCAGGAGTGACTCGATTCTGAACTTTAAGTTTTTAACATTAAATTAAGTGTATAATCTCAATAAAAATAATTAAAACGTTTTTTAATTTTTAAAATAAGAACATAAATATGTAAGGGTCCTTTGGACCTCAGGGTAATAATTGTCATCTCCACGGATGTGTAGGGTTTAAGTATTAAAAACCATATACATACATATTCAATAAATAAATTATAAATTATAAAATAGTTTTTCATTTAAACGTAGGTATTAAAAAAACATTGGAACACAAAAAGCACCTTTGCCAGGTAATCCCCTTCGCCAATTTAATTTCGTAAGACTGCAAAGCAGATATAAAGTTTGAAGCTATTAATCTACTTTTCCAATGATTTGCATGTGGCAACGCCTTAATTATTTTGAAATTAGAAAAAGAGGAAAAAACAAAACATAAATCCACTGAGGCTGAAACGCTCCAGTTCACATTGATATTACAAAAACAATCTATGTTGATCAATATCACCGTAAAATAGAAAATAAAAATCACTGATATAGGAAATGGAATTCTCAATGAAGCGGCACATTCTCATCAAAGTAATGAGAGCATCCGACTTGTGAAGTACGTACGAGTACAAACAAACCCCTAACTAATTACACATAACCATTCAATTCATTTGATAATTGTAAGCCTGTCAGGCAAAAATCAACTCATGATTAGTTGCAGTTGCATACCTCCTACTCGTTACTATGCATTTCCACTTGCAGAATTCTCGGTCCAATTAAAGTCCCACCATGACAAAGAACTCCAAAGACCTCTATCTGTATCCAACCATTAGTACCGCAATTGCAAAAGGAAATAATAAAAAAAAAATTCAAACAAACAAAAGCCTCATCCCACTCACAATTATTATCAAGCTGACACAACAGCGGAACTAATAATTATCTCAAGCAAGCAACCGGCATTCATCCGTCAGCCAGTTGGCCGGTTTCACTTAACCTCAGCTTTAAATTGAAGAAACATCTTAGCACGTCACTGGCTGCTGAAGTGCGGTGTGCGCCACCAGCACCATTCGACTATGAAATTGAAAACAAATGTTCAGAGTCATAGATACATTCATACATAGTCGTACATCCGTAGATACTCGTACTCGTACATTGCAATGTAAGCGTGATATAAAAAATCCTTTACCTGAGCATTGCGTGTGTTCTGGTTGGCTGACAGATTTACCCGTAGCTTATGTTGAGCTACAGGGCCACTGTTGGCAAAAAAAATAACGATGACAGCAGCCACTGCGTTGAGATTAAAATGTTCCCAAAAAAAAGGGAGGCAACTCCAAATGCCTAACATGGAGGGGTTACGCAAACCGCATTGAAGCTTCGCGTTACGTAACCGTGATTGCATGACTTACTGCAATCCGGCTTCATCTGTTTTTTTTTGTTTGGCAGCACAGGCAGTACGTACCTACCAATGAATTCACACATAACTCTCGTCAGTGTAATTTGCAACGCAATTCAGATTCAGATTCAGACGTTAAGATTGTTTGGTGTACGTTATGGGAAAACGAGAATTCATATACGAGTCTCATAATGATGTTCAGATTGCTGCAAATATTGACAAAATAAATTCTTAGTATGCGTGTGACTCTCCATATCACTATTCTTATTGATTAACTGAATAAAACGATGAGTCCCATTAGGCTCGTAATAAACAAAGCACAAGGTGAGATCTAAAGTGAAAACTCTCAGCTGGCGGCACCTAGGCATTTAAACACCTCGTAACTCTTTTCGGCAATCACCAAACACCGGTGAGGACGGAGAATGAACCAAATGTGTACTTTTCACGATATGCCTCTACATAATATGTGTATGTCAGGATTCACACGATAGCCCGCTTACCCGTCGACTCTACTGTCGAAGCGTCGGTCGTCCCCGCCCTGACAAGATACACTTGCGTGGTAGTATGGTATCTATGCAAACAACTCTATTTAGTCAGGCAGAATTGAATGCCAAAGCTAATCCGATAGAACAACAAACACACTTATGGTGGAGCTCTTCAAATGCATAATTGATGCGTCGTTTAGTTGCGTTAAATTATTCCCAGGGATTGTTGTTGAAATTAACTGCACGCACGCGATGTGCCACACGGACCTACGGAATTATTATTATTACCAGAGCGGATTCGTTTCGCTTTTATGCGTATGAATTGCCAAATCAATGCGAAGTTATATGATGGTTTGCCTTGACGGTACTTGAAGGAACATTATGGGAGTGTGTATGAGTGGGAGCTATATAGAAGTCTCTTAAGTTCCTTTGTGGCTAAGCTAACAGTCACCTTGGGACGGATTGGAATCCAATCTGGAATGGAAACCCATGAATCATGATTACTATTTTTTTTATTTGTCAAAGATGGTACTGTCATAGTTGACAAGTCGACAGATAATGCACAACGCCGCATGATCGTCGAGTGGGTGTGGGTACACAAGAGCGATTGGTGCGCTTTTTTGGAGTCGTAGTGTCACACTTTCATTGAAAACGAAACCATCATAGTTTATGGAGTACGCTACCGAAAAATACTGATAGGCGATACGACTCGACTGCGAGAAGGTGTTTTGTATGGGCCTTTATTTTTGTTACCCTAAAGATGCGTTAAGGCTCTCAATAAACGTAAATACCTGTCACGGTTCTATAATTGAAATGTACTCGCTTTTCGTTTAGAGATTTAATCCTCAAGAAGTTAGTTTTTGAAGGTGATATCTGCAAATGTGCCTAGTAAGTAAGTTTATGTTGTGCTGTTAGTGGCTCTGAGTCTACATCAGAACCATCCAAATCTTATGAGTATATGATCCTGAATAAATCTGTTAGTTAGTTAGGTTAAAAGTTCTCCTCGACCGGGCGAGAAATACCTTGAGCCAATAGAAAGGAAGAGAAGCTCACTGTTCAGTTAAGTGACCATATTTTCCTATTTAAGCGGAACTGTCCCGATTCTTGAATTACTGACAGACACACTTTTTGAACAAAATCTTACACCTCTCTGATTATGCTCAAGTTTGAAAAGAAAAGTTATTTCGACGCTCAGTATCTTGTATAGTATGTAAGTACTCAAGGCCGTAACTAGGGGTGGGGGTGGGATAACAGGGGTTTGAGTCCCCACCCCCCGAAACTCTTGACAAGTGCATTGTTTTTAAAACGAGAACAGAGCAGTAAGAAGGTAACACGATTTTGTGCCAAGAACTTCTAGGAAAATGCAAATCTAAACAAAAATGAGGCAATTCGGCTACAGTGCAGTAATTTCATAGTTTAACGAGGAAAATTTTAAATTTTATTATTTTTGGATTGAGATATATTAAAGGCTGAGTTTCTACTGTGGAAGACAAAATGTCATGAACAACCAGAGGCACTGCGTTCAAAGAACGCCAAAACAGATTTAGGAGACTGCAGTAAAGATCTTTTTCCCAACATACATCGCCTTTTAAAAATGTTGGCAACCTTACCGGTATCGATGAAACGCTTAAAAACTTTTTTTGGAAACTCTACCGGTGAAGATCGACTTACTGGTTTTGCCGAGGGGCAAGTAATCAATATTTTTGCGTGGTCCTAGACTACAGAATACATATGAATACGTGTGGAAGAATATATAAAGAATACATATGAATACGTGTAAATACCCTGTGATTCACCATGAATACGTACAGAAAAGTTTCTTGAATACACTGATTACTTGGCCCTTGGGTTTAGCCTTAATGTCAATTCCTCGGGAGATAGAAATAAATACTGACGAAGTAATTGATGTATTTGCAGCAAAGCAGACCAGTCGATTAAATTTAGTTTTATTAAATAATTCTTTACTTTGTTATGTTGAATATACATAGTTTTTTTTTTTTTTAACTATTCCTACTTTTGTTATACTAGTCAATTAAAAAATGAAATTTGAAATTTAAGATTATTTTATTTTCCTCAATCGCTTCCAACCTTAAAAATAAATAGACATTTTTCAAAGATGTTGGATGACCCTTAAACAAGAGATTTCGCGCCGTTCTCGGACAGTCAACATATTACTACCATTGCAATGATTTTTTACAAGGAAAAACTAGGAGGTTATTAACATATATGAATCGATACACACTCGCTGAACATATTGAAATAGAGAAAAATCGAACGATGAAAATATCTCAAAAACTTACGTAAACGTCTTCTCGCACAGCTATAGTGCATTTCATCGATAAATTCTCGGACAGGTTGGTGATGGCAAGGTCAGCTGAAGATATCGTCGCCGTAGCTAATAACGTGACTGAAAACCCAGGTTTGTCCATTTCGATACGATCACAGGAATTTGGCCTACTTGGCACCACAATTTGCATCAAGATCTTGACCTACATACATGCGTATAAGATCCGTAGACCATGCGGAATGCCGTACTTTTTATTTTGATTAAAAATGACACTTCTTGTTGGGGGATCCTATATGCATATGTATGTATAATGTATGTGTTAAAAAATATGAGCTTCTCCAATTTGATTTGCGAAAAGGAAGGTCAACTGAAAATGCAACAGTATCTTTCTTATACAGCATTTATAAGGCAGTCGACATAAATGAACAAAAAGACAAAGACCTCCGCTGCATGGAAATGCATAAGGAACATTAATATGTCTTTGTAGTTATTTTTTAAAATCATTTATTAAAATAATCGTAACCGAAGCAGGGCTATACTCTCAACATCATCGGTTCATTTCATCTGGTGTCGTACTTTTCAGTTAGTTTTTCCCGTAGTTGGCAGTTCTCCTACTTTCATTGTCAACTCATCGGCAAACTTGTTGTCTTCTACAACAGACTGACCAAGCACACAACATAGTATTACCTAGTTCTCCCTTTAGCATTATTCAGCAGCTCATGACTAGTGCCGAATTGGTAGTGAACTAATCGAGCGCCTTAAGTGCA
The DNA here is from genome assembly GCA_949775065.1 of Brachyopa scutellaris. Taxonomy (NCBI): domain Eukaryota; kingdom Metazoa; phylum Arthropoda; class Insecta; order Diptera; family Syrphidae; genus Brachyopa; species Brachyopa scutellaris. Next base: position 64,328,252 of record OX459114.1, on the reverse strand, counting down.
GCCTGACTGTCAGTGTAAATAACAATATCCTTGCTGGAAAGACGCTGCAGGCATGCGGGAGTCATAAGGATACTTTAGCTCTGGTTCCGTGCAGTTGATACCAGATACCTATCGTTTACAGTTTTAGACCCGTCCGTGAGGACTGCAGTGTCTGTATTTTTGTGTGTTATTCGTCCACCCTTTCCGCACAGTTTGTTGGCCTTGCCATAGCCGGGTAAAACTAGAAAATGAACAAAAAAAAAAAACAACAAAACCAAAAAAAAAAAAAGAAACCGCCCTTATCGAAAAACGAACATGGGACCCATATAAGGTGAGAAGCCGACGCGATATGTACTAAACCACAGGCCTATTAGAAATTAACCATCCAATTTCTCATGTTTCTCTGGTAACAGTTTTGAAATGCACAAATTTTCATACAAGCATCAAGCGGTTAGATAGACATATGTATTAATGTCAAAAAGCAGCTGGCTTGTCTCTTGATTTAACCAAAGATTTTGGTTAAGTTCAATCATAGCATTTTATTGAAAGTACGGTCAAAGTTTGACTTCAGAGACAATACCTATTCTTATAATTGATTTCAGTACTATTTTTGTAACAGGAAGCAGCATGTTCGGGTTGATTAAACTCAGAGCGAGCCTCTTCTAAATATTGTACATTTAATGAATTGGAATATATAAATCTAAAATCGTACATCTAAAAATAATCTTGATAAGTTTAAAGTACCGTGGCTTTACATTCATTTTTGGATATCAGTTTTTTTTAGGTTTAGTTTGACTATTTTCCGTCACCTTTCAGTTTTTATTTCTTTTTACATAGGTATTTGGACGTAATCAGTGTCATTTTTACACCTATGAGGTAACCTGTTGCCTAAACTAATAATTAGCAGGTCTTGTGCAAACTATGTAGATTAACATCGCGTTAAATAAAACAAACAAGCATTTGCAGATCCTTTGTGGTTAAGTTGAAAGTCAATACACTTTATTTAAATGTCAGTGCGCATAAAAAATAAATCTGACATAAGCCGGCTCTTTTTAAGAAATACACAAATATGAAGTAAGTATACTAAGTGACCAAAGTGTTAACCACCAGCTACTGAACCTTCTTGCTGATTCCCTAAAATTTTGCGGTTACTATATCTTTCCTCACTGGCTGACTTTATTTATCCAGCTGTCTAATTTAAACATAAGATCACCTGTTAACAGAAAAGAGAAAACTTGTTTAGCAAATATTTTCGTGACATTTTATGGAAATTTCCTTAACAAAAAGCAAAACACCTGAACAAGCATCAGACAACTTGGCTACAGCAAAAACAACAACGACGACAACGACCAGAATGGCGAATTCAATTTCCTGTTCACGTCTCTAGGATAAAATATTTACAAAAAAAAAAAACAACAACAGAAAACCATTTTTCTTCAATTATGTAAATCAAGTGGCTTCCGCACTAAATGCAATCATGGAAAATCCCTCCCTAAACGGGAAAACTGGGGAACTACATATAATACCTCCAGCAAGTTGAGAACAAACCCCACCCCACTCGGGACTGGGATAGGGATTTGCTTTAGGAAACTCTTGCATAAAATATTGAAATTATATTCCCGTCGCCGAACATTGCATAATAGTTGATCCTGACGCTGGATGCAATGGTTCTCATTTTCAGGGCGTTTAGGCAAATGTGACGAGATGATGATCCCATCATGCATACAAACCCGTCCTCCAATCCATAACAGTTCATCGAGTACAGCTCCTGCCATGCTAAAAAGGCATTTAATCAATGCTAATTAGATGATATGTACAAGTAGTGGAATGCATACGGCATTCTCTTATTTCACATGGTTTGGGTGCGAGTATTGTTTAAACAGAAATCCTCCTGTTTTGCATGCACTTGCTATATGTACCACCACAGAATACACACACTCTGAACACAACATAAACAATTCGACGTTGAATTCCACAAATTGATTAAGTGCTTCTCTTGTGAGATGAGAGCGAGAGAGAAAGGACACCATCATTATCCTTCGGGGAAAATTAAACTGATTCCCCCAAAGGCAAATACCAGTGAAGTGGTCGACGATGACCATAATACCGTTGTTAGCCTTGTTTAGATATTTCGAGTAGCATGAACTTTACGGGAGAGGGGTGAGGCGTGAGGTTGGTAATTCAGATTCCGGCGTGCATCCATATTAAGCGCATCATTAAATCCAGAGTACAAAACGCATTCCCATCAGATGGCAAACACACTTGAATACGAGATCGACAACATATCTTTGGTTAGGCTTAAGGACGGACGGGAAATAGTGAAGATGTTGATGCAGACATACACAGCACATCGTGACAATGTCAACGTCAATATCTAGCTGCAAAGACGATGTGTCTCCTGATTGCAGTGACACAAGCACATACATCTTGTACATGTTCGCACGTTGACAGAGCGGCAAACAGGCGAAATGTCCTTCTGTCAGTTGACAAGAAGAAAGAAATTCTGGCTCAGAGCCTCAGGAGGAAAAATAAATTCCATTGACGATGACGGCTGTGCAATTAAAAGGTGATATTCGGACACGTACCAAAGGGCTACATGGCACACGTATAGATAGAGATAGATAGACCGAGAGGGTAAATTAAGATTGAAACCTCAGACGTCTGACGGCTCACGCGGTGCAATCGTGGCAACAAAAAGCGGTTTTCTTTTTTTTTTTTTTTTAATAAAATCAATTAGGCCAACCTCATCTCGAAAGGAAGAAAAAGAATCGGGCTGTGGATAGAATAGGGAATGAATAACTCTAGACACATATTTCTTTATTTTGAAGGCTTTGCTGTTTTATTTGCTGTTTTCTATTTCAAGTGGGAGCATTTACACGTTTTGTCTTCTGACGTAAATGAGGAACAGACGCGTACGGTAAACCCAACCCATCAGAATGATTGTCAAATTTTTCCAACTCATATGTGTATACTGACATTCTTTTGATGACTGAGACATTAAAGTGATTAGTTCGTGTAATTTATGCTGTAATGTGCTGGTGTACATGTGTTAAGATTGTTACGACTATTTTGGCAATTTGCCAGTAGCAAAATGGTACGTTTCGTATGTAAGACGATGTGGATGTGATCAAATATACTCGTACACCACCACCACGTACATTTACAAAACGGAAACAATTTCTTTGAGGCGCTGCGCTGAATTGGTTGAAGAAAATTACTTCGTATATACCTGAAGGTACGTGGCTTGTTAAGGATAATGATATCAAGGATGATGTGTTTTTATGTTTAAATTAAATTTAATTTATTTAAATACAAAAAAAATGCATTATGTCAAAAAAGGAACTCCTTTCTCAAGTCTGTTGTCAACTATAGACAGAGGCGTATCTTGGGTGTGGCAAGTAAAGCACGAACCCCGGGCGCCTTTTAAAGTGGGCGCGCAGAATCGCCAATTATTAAATTTAAAAACCCAAATAGACCACCAGTGCCACCAACTTATCTGTTCAGTGAACAATATTGGAACAAACGCAATACTAATGTCATTTTCCATTCGACGTCCGGGACGTGAGCGTCCGGAATCAAAACGAATTCTTCTGAAATCGTTCCTTTAACACATAAACTTCACTTCTTACGATTCTGAGAAGAGAATTTCGCTTCTCGATTTCAAGTCAGAAAAGAAACAACTTCAAAACGGACCAGAAGCGGTTTTGTTGTTCCATACTTGAGTCCTGAGGGCTATAATGAGTTAAGGAAAGAAAGGTTATACGACCTAGCTTTGCTCAGTGTAGAGCGAGAAGAAACGGATAGAACTGATTTCGAAAACATCATCTATATGTTTGCGTCGCAGAAGGCCAGGAATGTGCAATTGTAGTGTAACGGTTTTACACACAAATCGAGCACATGAAGGACGAGAACGAGAGACAGACAGATCGACGTAGTGATAGGAAACTCAGATGATAGGTTTCAATTTCAACTAACTCTAAGGGTGGTGTCCAGGATAACTGGAGAGTTATGTATTCTTTTTGTACTTGCTTATGATTCACAGAATTTTTTTCCAGATGTTTCTTATTATAGTATGTGCGATCAATTTCTTCACCCATATCCAACATCCTACTGCCAGTATTATGCCTTCGCAGTAGGTTTCGATATTAACTTCTGAAACTGATCAACTTATTTTTATTTCGTTATAAAATAGAAATTAAAAATATGTTATGTTTTGTAAGTAAAATGTATGATGGTTTTATTTAGAGTATCTGTTTTTTATATTAAGACAATTTACGAAGGGCCGCAACTTTTATGCCCCTGACTGTAGATACAAAGTTATGCAGGTATAAGCCATACAGCTTTGGCAAAAAAAAAAATAGAATATTGTAAAGATTTTAATTATAACGGTTAGTAAAGATCAAACGATAAGGACACTTGACTAATTGAAAGTTTCCGGCCGCTTTGGGCTGTGATATGACTCGAGTTGTACAACGACTTCAGATGTCCTTGCCAAAAAAAAATAGAAAAAAAAAATATCATTCTTCATCTGGAGTGAAAAATCTCGTCTAAAAGTATATATGGGGTAGCAGAATGCGCTCGCTTAAGCTTGTCGTGTGTTCGATTAAAATTGAGCTAGTTAACGCTTCGGCCAGTTTCTGTTTGGTTTCTAGTGAAGTGCGAAACATGTCGCTATTTTTAGACGAAGAAATTTTATTTTTATTTTATAGATTTTATAACAAAAATGGATGAGTCGCTGCTTTTGAGTCTGTGATTTTAGTCCAAAGAGAGTTTTGGCGGCATTCCTCTGAGCAGATGGACTGTGATTCAGCAAGTTAACTCTATTGCCGAGCGTGGGACAGTCACAAAAGGAGGCCTTCTTAGCGAAATCCTTCAGTTAGGACACAGAATACGATTGTTGCTGGCTGCACTCATACAAAACAATTCTAGCATTTCGACCCGAAACTTATCTGCTCAATTGGGAATAAGCAGACAATTTGCACAAAGATTTGAGCTTATTTTCCTTACTTAAGGTGGCGCTACAGCTCGGAGTGAACCTGGGCCTGCTTCTCGCAACCATTTGTGTATGCGTGTTATATTTTTGCACGAATGAAAGGGACCTACAGTTATTTGCAGAATCCAAACAGCGAGCTGAGAAGCTCATTGACAAATGATGCTCTTTGACTGCTTGTCAGACATTCGAAAGAGGTGGCAACCGTGAAAAACTTTTTTAGGTGTTGGACCCGGGCTGGGATTGAACCCGAGCAGCATGCGTAGTAGTCGAAAGCACTAACTACCACGGCCACGGCGACCTATATTTCCTATAAAGTTCAAAAAAGAAGCAAATTAAATCAGGCAGACTTGCCGATTCACTTATATTTTTCTTAGATGATTATTCAAAGAGTGAAAGAGGACAACAATATATTGCACTTAATTTTTATGCCTGATGAGGCCCCTTATGATTTAAACGGGAATGTATGTAAATAATCATAACTGTAAAATATGGCGTCACTCTAGCCCGAAGATACTCCATGAGATGGAACTATGTCCAGCTCGAGTGTGGTGTGCAGTTTCGCTTAGCTGCATTGTGGGGCCATACTTTTTTGAAGAAAACGGTCGCATTGAAACGGTGAATGGAGAAAGTTAATTAGAGATTTTGAATGAGTCCCAGAATTAATCCGAAAGAGAATCCCTTTGGACTATGTGAAGTTTAAGCAAGATGTGGCAACTTCACAAATAGCCAGGCCTGTTATGGCAGAACTGCAGCGTGAATTCCCAAATAAGCTGATATCTAGGAACTCCAGTTTAGGTTGATCGCCAAGGTCTCCTGAGTTGACTGCACCTGGTTTTTTTGTGGGGTTATTACAAACAGCAAGTCCTCAACAAAACTACACCCAAATACATATTTGAAGCAATTCCCGCTGCAACCCTACACGCAGTAATGAACTACTTTTTAATAAGATGTCGCACATTCGTAACTGAGCGCGGAGGCAATTTGAAATACTGATTTTAAAAACCATTAAAAAACATAGTAAGAATGAATTTATCTTTAAAATGATCTAAAAAAAAATAAAAAATTATATGAATAGCTAGCGCTAACTCTCGCTTGTATTACTCGCTTGCTATATAACCACAGCCTTAACGTGAAAAGTCTATGTATGTCAGCGAGTCGCTTTTAGTGTTAAAGATTGAAGTGAAAACAAGACTGACCTCGTTCTTAAAACAGACAATAGTACATAAAAAATTTATATAGCTATTCCGATTAATATTTGACAATGATTTTGTTTAACGTTGGCCCATGATAGGAGAAATGGGAAACATAAGGCATAATGTCAACATTTATATTTCTGGCGAACGTTCAATCTAAAGTGGTATTGTCCAGTGTTGTCGGTGTTGTACGCACATTCATTCTTCATGAAGTCAACGAGATAGCTGTTGTGTCGTGGATCCTTATTGAAGTCGCCACATAGAACGATTGGAGTCTCTAAATCTGGTTGAGAGCACGGTAATAATTTTGTCAAGTTGCTGAATATGGTACAAGTGACTGAAAAGACATAGCTTAACATCTTCGGCTGACGCCTTGTGATGTTTATATACGGCACTGAGGACAAACAGTGTACGATCTTCGGCTTTCACGTCCACCAGGCATATGTCGCCGACGTTATGTTTTCTCAAGACAAATTTCCGCATGGCCTGCTGATGGCATTGATGATGATTTCGCTGCAGCTCTGTAGGTTCATGTAGATTGCAGAACCTCCGGCTGCAGAAACTCGCACCAGAAGGTTCAGATGAGGTAGACGAACGATAACTACAATATCCAATGCTCTTGCATTGCACCACTTCGACTGATGTTCATGTCCTTCAGTTTGGAGACGTCTTCAACAGATGTGTAGGTAGTATCTTCATTTGTTATGTCTATTGGTATAGGTACAGGAGCGATAGAGGTGCTAGCGGTGGCGGCGTTGTTTACTAAGCGTGCCGTGGCAGCTTTGCGACGCTTCCGAAACCGCCTCGCTCGCTCGGCGCCGGTTATTGGGCTACATATGCGTGGCTCATAACTTCCTCTTTCCAACGATACGCGTGATTTATATTTTCAACTGGCTCTTGCACGGGCTGAGAGCTGAGACCGACATATTGTAGTTCAATAGTTTTTAATAGACTTACTGTTGATTTTACGTACAAATTTCGTCCCAATTACACTAATCTTAACTAAAATCAATCGGTCTCTATACACACACACACACACGAATCACCGCGCTATCACATCTGAGTCGTGAGCTACACTGAATAGAAAGGAGCGAGAGTGCCGGCTTCGGCCATTCTGTGTGGTGCCGACGACGCTAGCTCAAGGTCGTAATAGCGAGCTATATAAGCTGAATAACAACACTAGATTGATGTTTCCAAGACTAATAGTTTGTAATAATTAAGGTACGACGATATAAACCTTTTCGTTTCGGTTCACTTTTGTGACCCTGGTGGTACCCGTATGTTTCGGTGTGATTTAAAAGCGTTTCACGTCAAAAATCGTAATCTAGTCGTAATACTACCTACGATTATCAATATTCGATTACAATAACCTAATCGAAAAAAAATACAGGGTGAGAAGAGACACATGAAATAAATAATTGATGCTGAACCTAAATGGTGTCCCTCTCAACTAACTTTGTTGGTAACGTTCGTAGTAGTTTGACTTTTTTTTTCTGTTTTTGTACCAGTTTATCGCTATTAATGTCAAAAATCTCCTCACTCGTTTGGAACCACTTTTGACTCAACGAAGCCTTATACCAAATCACAATTTTTTTGTTTTGACGCCACCACGGCATTTGACGAGGTAGCATTCCTATATAAATTAAATAAATAAAAAAGGTATTTTCACTTGAAGCCTGATCCTTATTTTGAACGATGAATTGATATAATATGGTATGATAGCAACTGTCGCAGACACGACACAATTCTTTTGACATCCCATAACTGCATAGCCAAAGTAACTAACAAACTTCAGTCGGTTTGGGGAAAATCAACAAACTGAAATTTAACAACAATTTAACGACAGCAATGGAAAACTCTCCAACGATAGTAAATGCAACCTAGTACGTCGACATACACTGCGACACACATACAAAGTAATTTTTCTAAGAAGATATTATCCAACAGATTTGCCGCACAGATTTTAAAACATTTGATATACATTATGTATGTTTATGGTACACGTACATATATGCATCTATTTTACATAATAGCAAAAGTAAAATAACCAACTACTCTAACGAGTAGGTATGTATCACATGGAATGGTATTTGGGGGCTATCCCAAAGCCGTAAGTAAGTTTCAACTTTAAAATTTATTTTAAAAACTTATTGTCTCATTGTCCTCGGACAGTTAAAAATATTCACTGGAAAAGAAAGACAATGACCTCCGCTGCACGGAAATGCATAAGGAACATTTATATATTTTTTTAGTTATTTTTTAAAATCATTTATTAAAATAATCTCAATATCATCGTTTCATTTCATCTGTGTCGTACTTTTCAGTTGGTTTTTCCCGTAGTCGGCAGTACTCCTACTTTCTTGCCAACTCATCGGAAAAATCGTTACCTTCTACATCAGACTGACCAAGCACACAACATAGTATTACCTGGTTCTCGCTTTAGCATTATTCGGCAGCTCCTGACTAATGCCGAATTGGTAGTCAACTAATCGAGCGCCTTAAGTGCAGCCTGACTGTCATTGTTAATAACAATATCCTTGCTGGATATTAATTTCATTATCAGTAAGTACGGCTAGAACTTCTTCCAGAAAGATGCTGCCGGCATACGGGAGTCATAAGGATACTTTCGCTCTGGTTCCATGCAGTACATGCAAGACACCTATCGTTTACAATTTTAGACCCGTCCGTGAGGACTGCAGTGTCTGTATGCCGAGTAACGGTATTATTCGTCCACCCTTCCCGCACAGTTTGTTGGTTGGCCTTGCCATAGCCGGGTAAAACTAGAAAAGAAACAAAAAAAAAAAAAACAGCAAAACCAAAATAAAAAAAAAAGAAATCGCCCTTATCGAGAAACGAACATGGGACCTATAAGGTGAGAAGCCGACGCGCTTTATACTGAGCCACAGCCCTATTAGAAAATTACCATCCAACTTCTCATAGCTATGTTTCTCTGGTAACAGTTTTGAAATTTTCAAGAAGTTAGACATGTTAATGTCAAAAATATCGACATATATGTACATTTGTCGCATAGGTACAACAGAGAATGTCGAACATTGTTCGTTCTCGTAAGAAATTTCTAAAGTAAGACCCGAATAAGTCCATTAGCGGAATTGTCAAATGCCATGAGGTAATTATACGGAAAATGAAGTTACTCGCTTAGCTGCTCAGAGGTACGTATCCACAAACAAGATCCGCGTAAAGGTGAAAAATCTTCACAATCAACAATCGAAAAGTGACAGCTAAGAGAAAACGTCAAAGTCTTACTATATGTACTAAATCTCACCACATTATGTACTAGATTAAGTTAATTTACCTTTAGTTTTTTTTCGATGCTTGGACTTTATTAAAAAGGGTATTTAAAAGGGAAATATTCCATGTAAATTATGACGAAAGAAAGAGAAGCAATGAGTACTTGAACGAGGAATGTATAATAGCTAACCGATATGTACTTAAAATCGGATTTTTATTTTTTTTTTTTTATAATTTGCGCGTGCAAAAGGGATTGTTAGCACCCTTATAATGAACAACACAGCACGGGCCTTAAGGAAATGGGGAATTAGAAAAGAGGAGAAACCGATGCACATTGGTCTTAAATGTCTGCAAACTATAGTGGTCAGGAAAAACAGAGTGCGGTAGGGCATTCCACATTCGTGTTGTGTGGCAAATGAAAGAATCTTTATATTTCACAGTACGGCCGAAAACAGGCTTTAGGGTGAACTGATGGGCATTCCTGGCATAGCGGGTATTGCGGCTGAAATGTTCCAGGGGGGGAATGCAACTGGCTATCTCATTTGAGCACTTATGGTGGAAATAGCGATAAAACAATGTAAGACAGGATACATTACGGCGGTGGCTAAGGGGGACAAGCGATTTCGAGATGTCACGATTGCCGATGAGTTTTATCGCGCGTTTTTGGATTCTGTCCAGTAGCTCCAGGTATGTAATTGGTGCACCGGACCAGATATGAGCGTTGTACTCAATTTTGGGGCGTATGAACGCCTTGTAAATGTTGACCAGATCAGAAGGGGTGAAATATTTCTTGCACCGCTTGAGGAAACCTAGACATTTCGCTGCATTCTTGGCAATATCAAATATGTGATCATTCTAACGAAGGTTGTCATTGATACACATACCTAGGATGGAGAGTCTTTCGGTTTCAGCGATGCAAGTGCCATTCATGGATAATGGCGAGGTGATAAGGTTTCGCTTCAATGACAGAAGACAGCATTGTGTTTTGGAAGTATTAAATTCCACTTCATTGGTTTTACCCCACTTAAGTATGCTGTCAAGGTCGGAATTTAATGAGCTTAACATACGTTGCCGTTCCAGTTCTACGCCCGAAGATGAGGGACGTAAACCAGGGAACGAATATGAAAAGCTGAGGGTACTGTCATCAGCGAAGGAATGGATTGGATTAGAAGTAACAGACAGGAGATCATTTATAAAAATGAGGAAGAGAGTCGGAGACAAAACGGAGTCTTGGGGTACACCAGCATTTATTTGGTGGATTGCAGACTTGAAACCGTCCAAAACAACTTGAATTGAACGGTCCGAAAGTTGATTTCTAATCCATTGAAGAAGGGTATCATCGATCCCAAATGCACGCATTTTCGACAAAAGAGCTTGATGCCAAACTCTGTCAAATGCCTTTGAAATATCAAGTGCAGCTATCTTACTTTCACCACCATGGTGAATTTCGGTTACACTTTTCGGTTAGATATGTCATCAAATCACCAGTGGACCTGTTGCTGCGAAAACCGTACTGTCGGTCATTAAGAAGTTTTCGGAATTCGAGATATTTCATAAGCTGACGATTTATCAGCGTTTCCATGACCTTAGAAAGAAGGGACGTAAGTGCAATGGGTCGGTAGGAGGAGGGAGAAGAAGATTCGCCTTTTTTAGGGACGGGCTGGACAAATGCTGTTTTCCACCTTCTCGGAAAGAGCCCTGAAGAATAGGACAGTTAGAAAAGCTTACGCAGTGGTTTTGCCAGCGTAGAAGAACACCTCTTCAGAACAATAGGGGAAATACCATCTGGACCAGCGGATTTGTGTATGTTAAGGTCTTGAAGTACTCTTGCCACTGTACGAGTGCGAAAATGGATCGGTCCCATAGAAAATTCTACGCGCTCGAGTACAGGGGGAGATAAAGCACAATCTGGAAGCGTGGAGCTAGCTGCGAAATGAGCAGCAAGCAGATTGGCTTTATCTGAAGAGCTGGGTTGTCATTGTAAATGAGTGTCGGAACAGATGATGAGGCCGAATTCTTAATATTTTTAACAAACGACCAAAAGTTTTTACTACCCGTGGGACTTTGTAGTATTTTTTGCCTCAACTTTTGATCGTAGGAGAATTTGACACGATTGATATGAGCATTATAGTAATTTCTGGCTCGTTTAAATTTTTTTCGGTTTTCCTCAGATGGGTTGGCCTTATATGACCGAAAGCACACCTCTTTTAACTTGATAGCCTCTTTACAGCTCGAATCGCACCACGCGTTTTCCTTTGGTTTGATGCTCTTTATCCTATTAGGAATAAAGCATTTCATACCCAGGTGGATTATATTTGTTATCATATCGGCAGCAGAATCCACATCGCTATCGAGGAAGCATAGCGACCAGTTAAAACTCTTAAAGAAGCCGTTTAGTTCTTCCCATTTGGCTTTCTCGTATTGCCATACGGTTCTCTTTGGAGTTTGTTCTTTAACTTTGTGGTTGGAATACGAGAAATTCGCCGATATGATACAATGGTCCGACGAACCTAGAGGGAACAATACATTTATGGTGTATTTATCAGGGTGAGAGGTGAGGAACAAGTCCAGAGTGTTGGCGGTTTGACTACTAATGTCAGGAATTCGTGTCGGCTCATTTACAAGTTGGGTCAAATTGTTTACCTCAGCAAAGATCTCAGCATACCTTCCTTCGGGTGTTATCTGTCCAGAATGTCGAAGCCAATTCGAATTGTGTACATTGAAATCAAGAATATAAATTTATAAGATTAGGGTTTCAAAAAACCGGATTTCACTGTACATGGAATTACTTCTTTGATACGATAGAAAAGGGTGACCAAACTGTCCCCCGTTTAGGTACCGTCATAAGATGATCCAAGGGATCGCGTTGGCCCTCTACAGTGCCTACTATTTTATTATGGCTAAGCCTCGTTAAACGTTTTTAACCTATTCCAGCTTACCATTATGTTGATGTTCATAGACGTTGTTTTTCTTGAAAGTTATGAGTAAAGTGCAGACTATTAGAAAAAAAAATTATTCACCAAATTTGATTATTGCCCCGTTCCATCTACATTTATGTACTTATGTTAATAAACATACATATGTACTTGTTCTCGTATGTGTCATTTCACCTTCAATGAAAGTAAATATTTGTTTTTTTATAATACAAATCCAGAAGTTTGTGTTTACTAATTTTATTTTCTTGTACGCTTGTGCTACTTTGTTGCAGGTTTTTTTTTTTCTAGAAAATTTCATTCGATATCATGAAACTCCATTAAATATATGTAAATACTGTATGTACCTCACCAACATACATACACAGGTAAATATGGTATATTGGTATTACGTGCCACCACATACAGTGTTTTTTTTATCACACATTTCTTTACTAAGATTTCTTCTCGATTCGCTACCAACAACTTGTAACATGAAATTCGATTTGATAAACACGATTGGATTATAATGGTTCAATGATTTATTGACATTGCAATATTTACATATGGTGGCCATACATAAGTGCTGGCATATTTGCGAGATAAGAAAAGTTGACTTCTGTTCATTTTACTATCTGTAACTCTATTGATATCTGTATCAAACAAATAATATGAATAAAATTGTCGTTAAGACGATAAGTGGCTATCCATTTAAATTGATAATAAAAATATTTAGATAAGATCTATAACAGACAGCGTGAGTTTCGAATAAATTTAAATTATTATAAAGTGATGTGCATTGTTAAAGTAGTAAATATTGTACAAGACAGTCCACAGAAGAGCTCAATTTTGTTGAAGTGTTGTCAATATTATTCCACAGCTGAAAAAAATGGACACTACTGGAGGATAGTCCACTACGAAAAAGGGGTCCGATTTCCAATAGGTCAACCTTTGGATTTAAACAATTTTCTTTTTATAGGCCCCAAATGACCCCTAAAACACAAAAAAAAAATAAAAAATCAAAGAGAGGAAATAACAAATAAAGCAAAAAAAAAATTTTTTGATTTTCGAAATTCTAATCTCAAAATACTGAAAACTAACATTTTAATGAATGAAAGTGGTACTTTTATGAGAAAATATAGTGTATTTCACTATATATTTTCACAAATAATAAATAATGTAAACAATTGGATGTGATTAAAAAAAAAACTATGGACAGGACATCGACTGAAATCGTTAAGAAGTGACGGGTCCTGTATGGCTGTTTCCTCAACTACTAAACAGTTGGGTGGGTATGAGAATCTCAACGCCAAAAATAATAATAATAAAAGTGCATAATACACCTGCTGAACGCATTAAAAACAGAAAGCAATGCATACTAGACATTTTTATGTCATATATGTTGACACTTGTACGGTTTGTGTGCACATTTGTATGGTATTGTAAAAAAATATATTATTGTTTTAAACACATAAACAAAATATGTTTCCTCACATTAATTTATATACAGAACATCTTAGAATAATGTATATTTACCCAAAATAATAACAAAAGGTGAAAATTCAGGTTGACCTATTGGAAAGCACAGCCAACCATTCTTCGTCGACCTCAAAGAGATATCTGACAAAATGATAGGAACATTGATCCTCTTCCTTAAACTCCACAGGGTGGATATAGAAATCTCAAAGCTCAAACGGGTAACCTGGGGTTATTGTATCATAACGAACCCCATGGAACACGGCGCTGTATGTACATACACACACATATATATACGTTTTATGATAGTAGGAGCTCTATTGTTTGCAACTCGACGGTTCGAAAATTAGTTGAAACCATCGTCTGTCTAATTTGACACAGCATAACCATAGCTAAATCATTGAAGCGTAATTAGATTTCATCTCAGTCCTAATTGCACCAACTCAACCCCATGCCTCTCAACAAAGGACAGCTTAATTAAATCCCCTACCAGAGTCCAGAGTCACTTTATGCCGAAAATTCGCTCAATTTATTATCCTGATAGTGCCTCCACTAACGCACCAGTACACATCACATAGATGCCAATGATAATTGCAATAATAATTAAGAAACCCATGCAGTACGGTTTGTAACCTGTTGCGCGACGCTGTCAATTTTAGACGCCACTTGCAGTTGCAGCATCGCAAATGACCCCTGTTCGGCACCAACAACGCGCTGTCAAAACAGATTTAGTCCGCATTCCAGTCCACTGTTCCAGGAAAATACAAATAATTCATTCGCACGCTAACGTCGCCGAAAGTCTATAAAACAGGCATGTGTATGTATGTAGATGTTCTGTTAATTTTACATAATTGCGAAAATTGTTATTATGCGAACGACGTGGATTGCGATCGACAGACGTTAACCCACACACACCTTGTGATTGGGATCTAATTCAGCTGAGTACGAGTAGTTGTGTTGACCATTGGCCCATGCTGACTAGTGCGCCCCCTAGCTGATAAAACAATTACATACAATTTCGCACAATGGGCTGTGGTGTACACTTCGACGTCCGGGCTATGCGCTTAACTTGACAGTTGATACTTTTTGCACACAACAGTTCTCGTGAATAGAGGTAATCAATGCAGCAACAGCGCATACAGAGCGAAAATAATCGAGAACAATGTGTTCCGTAATGTGAACACCTGACGCTGCAGTTTGTCAAATCAAGTTGGCATTTCAAGAGGACTGAATTTTTTGTTGTAAGTACTAATTTGTAATCATCTACTTTGTTGTCAAATGTCAACTTAATGTTCCGCGTGCTATTGTTATTTTTTGAAGGGTACATATGTACATATGTAACATATCAATATTTATGTTGAGGTTCCAGAGTAACAAAAGTTGAATTCAAAGTGGCGACCGTGAGTCATTTGCAGATTTTCACTATTGTGACTTTGCGCAGCTCAGTGTTGTCAGCGTTTTATGCTATAAAAACTTATTTTATGAAGCAGAATCAAGTCAATGAAAGAATATTATGTGTATGGTACACGCTTGAGTTTTTGAGGCAGCCAAAATCCGAAATCATCTGAAAGCTACATATAAGCATTGTCATAGAACTTAGACCTTTGACGACATTAAACAATGTTTAGGAGGTGTAAACATTACATTCAGGCGCTTACACAGTATACGCTGTTTATTGAAACAATTGGGAGAAAGTCGAAAGCTAAAATTGGATATTTAAACTAACGCAAATACATTATCTACATTTCTACATATCCGCTTTGAACCTAATTATGTCAATCAGTAAGTCAGACAAGGCATAGGCATATGGACCTCGATTTGTTCCGTTCCGTACCCATATGGTTATACGGAATCATTATAAGTTCGCTCTAAGTCAAAAATGTCTGTCACGATAAAAACATCAAGAACCGTTCTTCCTAGAAACTTGAAATTTGGCGCACGTATACATTCCGGTGGTCCACATACGATGGCCCCATGCAAAAAGATACTAAGTGCATTTTTGCTATTTTTCAGGAGAAGCGTTTAAAGTTTTTTGACAATAACTTCTTTGTTTATTAACGGATTTTTAAGCTGAATGCTTTGTTACTCTCATAATTTTTATACAATTTTTTAGAGATAGAGTTTGGTCTGCAATATTGTGGTTTATTATGTTAAATTGCAGTTAGTATTATTGTGACTGTCTTATTCAAACTTTTGAATATACTATTTGATGTTAGTTCTCTTTAACAGGTAACAAAACATATCAAAAACTATTTTAAGTGCACTTAGTTTAATGTGGCTGGAAATCTATACACTGAAGAGTATACTAAGATACACTTAAGTGTCATCTTCTTTTTCTTGCGTACAGTCAAAAGTATACTAAAAGGCACATTAGTGCATCCAACTTCAAAAAATTTCATGCAAAAAAATACTATGTCAACATAGTATACATGCGTTTATTGGAAAATTTAGTGATGAAAATATTAAGAGCGCTTAGTATGATTTTGCTTGGAATAAGTGTTTACATAAGACATTATACTAAGTGCTATTATAGCTCTATTTGCAAGGTTTTTGGTTCGATTCACACGAAAAAAATTTGAAAAATAAAAGACAATGTGGGGATTCTTATGGTATACATAACTCAAAACTATACTAAGTGCACTTAGTATCTTTTTGCATGGGGCCATCGATATATGAACTAATCACTCAAAAATATTGTGAAACACCTATACAGCGTGGGCAAAATGTAAATTCGAAAAAAAAAATATGAAAAATATATTAATGTGGGACATCATTCGAAAGCGCTCAAAGGAAGGAAAGATTCCAAAAATATTTGTCTCGACTTCTTCCGTTAGAAACACAAAAATGTGTGAAAAATATCA
The DNA here is from genome assembly GCA_949775065.1 of Brachyopa scutellaris. Taxonomy (NCBI): domain Eukaryota; kingdom Metazoa; phylum Arthropoda; class Insecta; order Diptera; family Syrphidae; genus Brachyopa; species Brachyopa scutellaris. Next base: position 64,311,589 of record OX459114.1, on the reverse strand, counting down.
TACCAAAAGTACCCCCCACTCATCTCCGAAACTACTGAAGTCAAAAATTTGAAAAAATCACTGTTCATAGATGGCTAAATATTTAAAGATAACTATAGCGGACCTCATAAGTTGTATAGTTTTTGAGAAATTCACGTCGAAACATTCAATTTATCAACCGAATAACTCGTAAGCTACTGGATCAATTTTAAAGAAATTATCACTATTCGATTAAAAATAATTTTGGGAATATTAAAGGCTGTCCGACATTGTGCTGCCATTAAATAAAAACAAAAATTATGGATTTTGCCAGGGAACGAACCTGCGAACCCAAAACTCAGTAGTACAGGAAACTCTAATAGTGTTTTTACAAACATTCCGATAGAATGTGGCGTTATTCACACATTTTTTAGCTATAACAAAGAAATTTGGATAAAATTCAGTTAGGCGCTTATTTGCTCATGCAAAAATAGATACACGGAACCCGTTGAGCGCGAGTCTGACTCGCACTAGGCCGATTTTTTTTTAAATCAATAGCGATATACTACGCAAGTGGTGACGATAAACTCAAGATCAACACAAATTTTGTTTTCACAGTGCAGTTTCAACGATAAACTCCACTTAAGTAGTGGATTCAGTTAACTACTGATATCCGCGGCTTATGTGTCTATCCAGAGAATACATTTGTATTTAGCGTTCTAAAATAATATTAACACCAAAATACATTAGAGAAAACCTACATAAGCAACAAAATACATATTTTTATATTATCTGGCAATGTTGTTAAAGGCAAATGTCAATTTAAGTTTCCTGTTCAATTGTAAACAAATGGAATTATGTAGCGATTTGCTTGTTGATAATTAAATACATTGGCGCAAATTAATAGTTAGATAAGGTCAACATTAACCCATTTTAGCCTAACGTTACATAAATGTAACACTGCGTCACCTTATTTGTTTGAAACAATTACTATTTGTTTTTCATCGAATTCTGAGTTTAAAGTTTATGCAATGTAAAGTGTAAAGGATTCTATATAGAATAACACGAAAATACTGCATTTTGGTTGTGATTTTTTTGACAATAGAAGATTTTTTACATATTTGAATTTGAGTTGATAGCAAAATGGGGATGAGCGGAAGGTAGGCATTTGTTTGTTAATTATTTTAGTAAACTTACTGTATATTGTAAGAAAAAATATGAATGTTGTGTTATTGTATAATATGTATAGAAGCAAATACCTGAAACAAAAATATTTTTTGGAAATCCGTTTGCCTGATCGCTCAGGTTTTTGGATGCTGTTACATATATGTAACGTTAGTCCGCATATAACATAACATAATTTGTGACGGAAAATAAATTTATGTAACATTAGACCGTATTCAGCAGGCTTTGAATCTTATTACTTTTTGTATTATTCGTCTTGGTAGGATAAAACAAAGAGGTTACAACGGAACCGGAACCATCCGGGAAAATTGCATTCCGGCTTCTTGTCAGTTAAGAAATAAAAAGGAATAGAAGAATGCAAATCGTGGTACAATTGAATTGCAATTCTGCTGAAATGGGTTAACAGTTCCATTGTGAGTCTATACTTTTTGGAAAAACTCCAGTTACAAAACTGTCCACATATTTCCGGAAAGAGCATAAGCTTTGGATCTTCCACGACCCTATGCAATTGCATGGTATAATGCAAACATGGGTGGCACGGACCGTATGGACCGAAATGTAAACAACTACCGAATAGGTGTTAGAGGGAAGAAATGGTGGTCGTCCATTTTAACTTGGCTTTGACTGATAGATGTTTCAAATCAAAACGCTTAGTTACTCCACAAAAAAGCTGGCTCCAATTTACCCGGACTTCAGTTCAAGCATTCGATAGCACGGTTTTATTGGCGGACTCTTGGTGACCCGAAACCTCCTGATGGTTTTCGTAGACATAAAATGGAAACCGAACATGCTAATGCTCGCTACGATCGAGTGGACCATTTGATTATTAAGATCCCCAATAAAAAAAGATGACGATGTGCAGGTTCGCTATGCAGATCACACTGTACTACAATGTGTTCTAAGTGCGATGTAGGCTTATGTGTAGCTTGCTTCCAGAAAAATCATTACATATCTTTAAAATTATGAAATAAATAAAAATAATACTGAAATAAAATGCACCGGGGTGTAGTGGTAAGTGCGCTGGACTACTACGCAATGCTGCCCGGCCCAACACCTAAAAGATCTTTTTCACGGTACTACCTCTTTCGAATGTCTGACAAGCATGCAAAGAGTATCATTTGTCATGATGAGCTTCTCAACCCGCCGTTTGGAGTCGGCAAAAAACTGTAGGTCCCTTCCATTCGTGCAAAAATATAATACGCACACACAAATGGTTGCGAGAAGCAGGCCCAGGTTCACCCTGAGCTGTAGCGCCACCTAAAGTAAAGTAATACTGAAATAAAATACATGATTTGCTTGCATGTATACAGTCTTATTATTTATACGATGTCTGTGGTATCAGGACTAACGTTACATACATGTAACGGCCTAGTGTGACCAAACCTTATTAAAAAAAAATTTTTAAAAAATCTGATCTAGGTTTCTGCACACAATACAAGCCGCGCCTTAAGATTTCGGGCTTGTATCGAACATTTTGGACTCTCGTCATTAATGGGTTAAACGAATTTATTCACCTACATAACTTACAATAGACTTTTTGGTATTCATAGTCACCTTAAAGCCACCGCACAGCACACTACAGACTTTCTATCGGCCGATAGTTTGGTCGGGCTCTTAATCAGTATGAAAAAGTATGAAAGTGCACACACTTCAACGAGAAACAGCCCAGTTCTCCATCGCTTCTTGTCGAAGCGTCCATTGTAAATTCTATAGAGGAAGTCGAAAAAAACCCCGCACTTTATAAAAAAAAAAACTTAAAAGTGTACCTACTCTGATGTTAATCTAAAGAATAAAATATGGGAGCAATTTTTTGAAGCAGTTCTTCCTGATTGGAATCAGCTTAGTGCCGAGGATAAATCTGTTTATCGACTAGCAATCGTCGACTTTAGACTTATAGCCGACTCGAAATTTAAATTGAACCAAACGTCACTTTAAATAATTAGAGTCGGCTTTAAGTGACTGTTAAATTTCTCATATAATATTTTTACGTTTGGGTTTGTTCATTAAAATCACTATACAATAACACTCCAAAGTCGATACTAACTACACACGGGCAAAAATGTGTTTGTGAATAATGAAAAGTTATAGCCGGCTTTTTTATTTAGTACCGGCTGTAACTTAAGTCGGCGCTAGGCACTATTCGTGGGCTGACTTTGAATTTGAGTCATTATTTTAAATGGAAGTGATAGACTCGGATGAGAAAAATATAAGTCACGAGGAAAACTACTACACCACTGTCGTGAGTATTTCAAAAGAAAGAATTATTCCAAACTTAACTCGGAATAAAAATATATAAGTGTTCGATTAGCTGTTGCGGTGTAGTTAGCTTAAGGCTGAAAGGCAATAGTTTGTAAGAATCGTATTAAGTTTAGAGCAAGGACCAGTGAGCAAGATTAAACACTTAAGTTAGATTTTATTTATATGTAAGCATGTACGTTTATATTGAATATATATTTGGCTTCAGCAGTCCTAGGTAGAACCAAGCCTACTTCCCGCAACCATTTGTGTGTGCGCGTTTATATTTTTGCACGAATTGAAGGGACCTACAGTTTTCTGCCGTCTCCGAACGGCGAGTTGGGAAGTTTTACAAATGATACTCTTTGATGCTTGTCAGACATTCGAAAGAGGTGGGCACTGTGAAAAACTTTTTAGGTGTTTTGTGGCGGGATTCGAACCCAAGACCGCTGGCTCAGTAGTCCGACGCACTAACCACTTGCACTATATTGAATATGAATTAATAAAAATGTTCTTAGAAGTAAAAAAAACATACTTCTGCTTCCTCGTTTTTTTACATTTTCGTATTTTTTTAAGAACACTAGCCGTTCTTCATTTCGTGTTCAATCACAGGAACTTATTACCATACATGGTTCACAATGCAACGCAATTTATTAATGGCCTAAACAACCCTTAAATATTGAGTGTGAAAACGACAACTTTTTAACCCTCTGGAACTGACGTGGTAGTATGACAGACACCACAAAATCGAAAAACTAGCGTTGCGTCGATATTTGGCATATCAATAAATGTTTATGTTTAACTTTTATGTATGTCTTATTAATTTTAATAATGCATACTTTAATAATGCATACTCTCAACTTTCAACTATAATAGTTGAAAGTAGGAATATAAAACGAATTAGCCAAGAGTAATTTAGGAGTTAAGGGACAGCATAGGATGCATTATTGCATGCATTGATTGCGAGGTCGTGGTGGCAATCTTAAAATGCTACTCCGTTTATTTCCTATACAATTTATGAATTCGGTTTTGTAAATGGAAAACTCTTTAGCACACCTTTTTGTTTGCTGTAATTAATATGCACTTTAAGTACAGATTGAACTGTCAAGAGTGTCTGACATTCATATGGAGTTGTTGTTTCTTTAAAGGGCAGATGAAACCAAACCATAAGTGCTTACGCTGCACGAGAGTTGTGCTTATCTTATCTACAACATGACTTGTAGTTTACTCAATTCCAATGTGATTAAGCAATTAAATTTGATTAACGTTTTTGAAGCTTTAAATTTGCAAAACTCCACAAATTACAAAACTGATTACCTTAAAAAAAAAAAATAAAATAAATCAGAACTACGTTCTATTTATTTTGCATACACCTAGTGTTAATTAAAATTTATTCCTGCAATGTAAACAATCCGATTATAAATTCCCAAAGCTAGCAAATATTTCCAATTTCAAAAATAAATAATCATAAAAACAAATTGAAGAAGGGTGGTGGTGCTGGTGGTCAAAGTCAAAGTCACTACTGAGCTGTCAATAAGTGAGCAGAGCACATAATTGTAATTGCGCGTAGTAAAAATAAAAAAAAAGAAAGAAATAATAATAACGAGATCAAATTCTAGCGCCAAAGGGGAATTGACGAATTGAGTGCAAATTGTATTTTTTTTTATATCTTTCGCCAGGAAATTTCATCCAATTTCGCTCAAATGACTTAAATGAGAATACTTTCCTGGCTATTAGCGTTTCTTAGAGATACCTGCCACTGTGCTGTGTCTGCGAAAAAATGCTCCTGCTTCAGGGGATGTGGAGACACTTTTTTGTAGCTTTTTTGTTTTTTTTTTTTTTTTTCTTAAGTCTACCTTAAGCCAATTTTTATATATTTTTTATTGCCCTGTCGTTGAGGATTTTTTGTGTTCCCTATTTCTCTTCTTCTACTTTTGCTTCCTTGTTGCTGCTCAATTATACTTATTGCTTAATTATTTCCTTTGGTTGAGCGAAAAGTTTTTAAGAATTATTTTTTTTAGGTTCTTTTGTTTTCCGAAGAAGTGTGCGAGGAGTGTTAACGAAGGCAAAGAGATTTTAACTTTTTATACTTGTATCAGGAGCTTATTTAGGTAATGTAACTTCTGTCAGAGTATAGCATCTTTATAGGGAATAATGGAAATTGTGCTTAAGAGGTCAATAAAGACTAAGTAATGTAAAATGTAATTGCATCTAACTGCATGCATACTTTATGAAGGATGAGAGTGCTGAAACACAAAGATGAGAGTTCAAAATATCTACTTATCTACATTATGTACCTACTCGAAGAAATTTGCATTGAAAGCTAAATTATCTTTCAAAATCTTTGTAGCACATTGAGTAGCTAGTTGTCTTTATTTTATTGTTTACTTTTTCGCAAAGAAAAATCACTAATATACCCTTAGACAAGTGATCACGTCTGATGCCGCGTAAGGTTCCGCAAAACCATTAAATTAATAAGTCTTAGTTCGGGTTCCACCGAAAAACTCAAATTTAAAAAAAGAAAAACACGACTACAGAAGTGTTAAAGTGTAGCTTTTTCTTACAATACAACGAGAAAATACACTTTTACACTTAAGCAATACTCCAACCCTTTTGATACTGAGTGTGCAAACATTTAATTTTGAGTGTATGTTTTTGTTTAAGTGGTCGCCGTGACCGTGGTGGTTAGTGCGTTGGACTACTACGCATGCTGCTCGGGTTCAATCCCAGCCCGGGCCCAACACCTAAAAAAGTTTTTCACGGTTGCCACCTCTTTCGAATGTCTGACAAGCAATCAAAGAGTGTCATTTTGTCTGGATGAGCTTCTCAACTCGCCGTTCGTAGTCTGCAAAAAACTGTAGGCCCATTCCATTAGTGCAAAAATATAACACGCACTCACAAATGGTTGCGAGAAGCAGACCCTGGTTCACCCCGAACTGTAGCGCCACCTAAAGTCAAGTATGTTTTTGACAGCTTGTCAAACGTGTTTGGTTCTCGCAATTAATGAAATTTTGAAATAAGCTTCAGTGTTGCTACAAATACGAAAAAGTGCATTCACATGCAAAGCCATGTATTTTCAACAACCAGTCATGAAGCGCATCGCAACAAAAACATGTGTTCTGTTTTGCCTGCTTTGGTGTGTATTGTCTCAAATAAATCAATGTACCTACTGTTGTTTCAATAGTCACGAGAAAACGTTTTGACTTTTCTGGTGTGTTTTCAACTTAAAAATTCTCCTTAATATCACTTGATCTATAGAAAAGGGCATACAATGCATAACTGTATAATATATTCCATCATTGCAATCCATTTGAAATGCAGATTTTTTCACCTTCATTCAAAAAAGTTGATCCAAAGAATTGTAAGTGCAATTATTCTTAAGCGGAAATGAGTTATTGATACCATTCTTTATAAAAAAACAAAATTCTACTCGCCAGAAAATCGACAGAAGTCTTGTTTATGTTGAGACCACTTAAAAGCAGAAGTGTCGATTTTCATTTACTGGCAAGTGTTCACCAGTCACCACTACGTCAAGAAAACTAACACAACTTAGTTGTGTCTCATCATTGTATATAAAAGTTTCATATACAATGGTCTCATAATTCTTCCAGAAAACGCATATGACATGTCGCGGAAAACGTCACAAGTGAGTAAGTGTGATTGATTGAATGCGAATTTGAAGCTTTATTTATCAAGAAAATTAACACATTTTAAGATAATATGACGTTTTTCGGGGTAAAACATTTCCGAAATGGTATGCCGTATGCACCATTTGATACAATTTGATTTATGTAATTTTTCTTGACAGGAATGGAAGTGATTTTTATCTATCCAAATAGAAATCAAGAAAAACGGCACAAATCGAAATCTCCTAACTAATTATTTGTTTTTATGAAAACAATTTTCAAAATACGTTGATAAATATAATTTCTTTAGGAAGCTGAATCATAAATACTTAATTAATAAATCAAAGATGGACATAGGCATAGGAGCGGGCTGCTTCTCGGAAAATCTAATAATAAGCAACTCCATACGACTCCTAGATCATAGCAGCATTATTCAAGCTGAAGTTCTAGGGTTACAGCAGTGACAAATGCTGCCCAATTGGTGTCAATTAGGACGATATAGCGAGACGATGTCATAATTTACATTGACAGCCAGGCGGCCATAAAAGCAATAGTTGACACGCAAACAACATCACCCTCTTGGTCCCATGAATATACCTTCATAAAAGATCATTTCTACACATCACCCTCTATCACAAGTTGAAAAGATCCTTTAAATGTTAAACTCACGAAGATTAATAATAATCTGGAGTGGCTTTAAATTGAAAGAAGAACAACTCATTTGATTTTATTGTTTCTGAGCACTTTTTGGCATTTCCAAGTTTCCTGGATGGCCTTTGTAATCACCACCCGACCCATCGCCAATTTTGTTAACAGAATATTCTCGCTTTCATGTCTCTCCAACCTAGGTAAGTCTAAGTATAGGTAAATTTTTAAACTCCTGGCAATCGTTTTCCGTCGTCCCTCAAAAGCAAGTCGATAAATCGATCAGATTCCATTTCCACTAAATAAAGGTGGAACCTTGAGAAACAAAAAAATCCATAAGCGACTCGTTCTCTGCTAACTTCACTTGCTTCCCGACGTCCTTAATATACGCCAATATAATTGTCAGATTGTAATTTTATGATAAAAGGCAAATCTGAATAAATAAAAATAAAAGAGGACATTTTCTCACAATTTTTTTCACCGCGAAAAAGGAGAAAGTCCCTCCCTCACCCCCCTCCCCGCCCAAAACTTACACGCAGATAGATTGGTACCTACGAGAATATATAGGAAGCGCTGCTTGTTCTCAAAAGCAATTAACTGATAAGGAATTTAAAATGATCATAAAAGTGTCATTTGATCGGATCATCAGGGGGTAATTTTCATGTTCAGTCGAGGTTTGATGGGGTAAAATGGAATCGACAGCGCGCGTCCTTTTTTAGTCCTTTGGCAGGGCAGGCAGGGCAGGCAGGCAAACGGTGATAAGCTGATATTCTGATTCTGACCAATTCTGTGCGCGAAGAATCTCATTCGTAGTCCATTCATCTACTCGCCCTCTCGTCGCGTCGTCCACTTCCCGCCATCATCGCCGTTACGTCGATTTTTTATGTTTCGACATTTTTATGCCAAATAAATGGAAAATTGAACCGAAGGAGTGATAATAAGAGCAACGACAACAGCGAGCGACGCCAGAAATAAATACCAGCAGGGGGCATTAACAATTCCCGCAGGTGAGATTATCATTATTATGTGCACTCTTGTACGCACGCAATCAGATTTATGTCAATTAAATACATTTCGGGGTATTAAGTTTTTTTTTTGATTATCTTCGTTTGCTTGGTGGAAAATTGCTCAATTTTGGATTTTATTGGAAATTTTGTTTGTATTTTATTTTTCCACTTGAAGTGGTATTTGTACGCGGACTTTATTGTTATTTTGATATTGTTTGCGAAATTTCCTTTTCAATTATTTAAAGTGACATCGGCTGAACATTGACAGGTTAAGTGTTTAACAATTATCATTTTATTTAATGCGGGCGTTAATGTTGCAATGAACTAGATTGAGCCGTTCATAATTGGTTGTCATTTTAATTTGCCATAGCATTTTGTTTCTCCTGTGTTTTTTTTTTTTTTGTACAGATTTATCGAAAACAGATATAAATTGAAGTGTTCTTCGGAAATGGTAGGTAATCACGTTTCGGTAATTTGTTTGTCAAAAAAAAAACACACACACACACAAACTCCTAATGATAACATTTTAATTGGATAATTGCATAATTAGAAAATGAGGGTACCAACCGTGTAATTAGGAGCAACAAAATAACCAGCATAAATATAAATATATGTATGTGTGTCAAATTAATAACGGATTAAGCTCAGAAGTTCAAGGCTAAATGTATGTAAGTGGATTTTTACAATATTTTTTCGCTGAGTATAATCAGAGCACAGGCATATATAATTGCATTCATCTATCCACTATCTAAATAGCAGAGCGAAACACACGCCAATTGTATTTACATATGTATGTATAGAAATGGTGGTATTGATTTTTTTTACTTCAAAATAGAAAATGTAAAACCCTAGCCACTTAAGCCCGTATGACACTACATTTTTTTCTCACTTTTTAATGCATTAAAAAGTACGTAAATTTCAGCCGCGTGTAAAAGAGACAGAAATATTTTTGCACGAGAAAGGCCAATAGAACTTGTAGCAAAAAAATACGCTCATCGAAAAAAAAGAAGACCAAATTAAATTGAGTGATTGTTTTTTTTTTTTATTAAATAATGAGAGGGCAACCAATTGTACACATAATATTATATATGTACCAGTTATTGTGTTAAAGAACTTAAAAAAACTTAATTTAAAAGTTGTTTAAAAAAATATAGTAAAAAACAACTTTTAATCGAGCGAAATAATGATAAGATCTAATAACATAATACAATAAAAATATAGGTATAAGAAAAACAAAATCGATAACTTTGGTAGTATTAATTACTCGTAAATGATTACTTGTTTATAATAGATTACTGCAAATGCATTGGCATTGAATTTATAAGGTTTTGGATCTCATTTTGATAAAAGTTTTCCCTTAAATCTGGATTTCTTCTTTCAGTTGACGAGCGCTTTCGAACTTTCGACCATTTTGGAAAATCCGCTGTGATAATATACTACCAAGGTTGTAAATAAAAAAAAAAGTATTATGTTTCATTAAACACATGCCTGCTAACAGAAAATTTACGGGCCATTAAAATTATTTTATTAAAAGTGCAAAAAACCACGTGTGGTGCATCAATATTTCGCACAGTGATGCTTTTTCTTTCCTTTTAAAAAAATAACGGAAACAGTAAATAAAAAAAACAAATAAAAAAATATCATTACATAGTGCCAATAAGACCAAATGATGGAATACAATTTACCACGAGCACTTATCTTTACATTAAAACGCTAAACCATCACAAACGTTTTGGTCCTTTTTTTTTTGTTTTGCGGAGTATAAACGAAATAACAATCTGTCAAAAAAAAGCGAAAACGTCAAAAAACAAGCTGCCAGCGGCTGAAAAAAGTGAATTGAAATACATTTTTAATGTATTTTTTTTGAGAGTTTCGTATATTTTTGATTCTTGTGTATACGCACTCACACCTATTGGAATTTTGTATGGAACATTTTTCTTACTGCTCTAAGTTCATTTTTAATGCATTAAAAAAGGGAAAAAAAGCTAGTGTCACACGGGCTTTAGCCAAGCTGACTAACAAAATGCTCTTAAAAAAAATGCTCTTAAACTGATATAAATTTGTATTTTGGCAGCAATGTGACCGGCCCTATGGGCTCAGTCAGTTGTATAAAGTCAACATGTAGAATTTCGCGAAACATTTCCACCGAAATGAAAATGTAATCAAATGTAGAAAATTTGCGGTATAACAAACGCTTTTCAGATTTACATTAGTATCTCTTTATAGCGAATGATTTACTTTTCGATATAGCGAACGTATAAATAAATTGTCTTAAAAACCCTGGAAATATTTATTTTCTACCTAATACGAGGACATACGCTCCAAGTCAACCATCGGCGCGCCACGGCAGATGAACTTTTTAAAAAAAAAACCAACGTTACGCCGTTAATACAACCGATGGACCAAAATGCCATCCGCCTAACAAAGCTCCATCACAATAGCTTGCTGAGTGACATTATGTGTTCAGACTCTAGAGGTCTAGACATCAACCCTGTGGAATTTTGCGATGTAGCGAATGCAACTGGACATTGTATCATTCGTTATATTGGACCACCACTGTATTCAAAGTTGAGAACTCTGGGGTCACAGAACAATATTAGCCGTGTTTCTTCGCATGCGTATATAAAAGTGCACCAAAAAGGTCTATCGCCGCTTAACGAATTCATCACAAACAATTGGTAGCACGGATATATTTATGACAGTTAAAAGGACTGTTTGGTGACTGGTATTAGGTCTGCTTCCGTACCTGTGCAAAACAGAGCAAAACTACGCAAAACTACGAATATATTTAATACCTAGTTAAAAAAGAAGAACAGAGGATTTTCCCCCACTTTTGAAATTACATATTTACTATTTGACAGATGTCCTATTTTGATCACAAAACGTCACCAAACAGACCTTATGACACTTGAGCTGTCAGCAGTTGACAAAATTGAAAAAAAAATTATTTTGAAGAATAAAATTATGAAGATGGAAAACTCAGGTATACACATTCTACTATATTTAGTTCCGCAAAAAAACATTGTTTATTCTTAAATAATATTGACTTAACACATTCGCGGACACATGATTTTTCGGTAGGGAACGCTAGAATGACACCCGCACATCTCCGGCATTTTGAGAGATACTTTATATTATTTTTTGCGAATTTTGTATAAAGATGAAAATGATTCCGCTGGTCACAGTGAAGTGAAAATTTGTCTCTGGTATGATAAATAATGCCGGAATATGAAAGTATACTGTATTTCTCGTTAGGGTATCCCATCTATACCTAACATTCTTTGACGGCACATGCCATCATGACCCGCTAATTTCCTCAACCATTGACGGCATAATTTTGCCGCGAACGTGTTAACCAATCGTCGACATAAGAGAGAGATGGAAGAATTGTTTTCGATTGGTCTTTGTTTACGTTTGGATCTCTCCGGTTGTCAAAAAAATGATTTTTTCCATGAGAATTCATCGAAAAAGAAGATTTTTTGTATTTGGTATCACTGTTTTCATAATCGCTTAGCTAATCGGGGATACTATCGCCTCTTATTTTACTCTTGTTATATTTTACATGTAAATTTGCAAAATAAGCGTATATACGCGTGCAACTATTATATACGCGGCTATTATTGTCGTTAATTTGGTGTGAAGAACTCCACACTTCTATTAGAAATTGCATTGGGGAAGACTACCATTGAAATCCCAACTTACGAATTTTGCAGCTGAAATGGCTTAGGTTATGTATTAGGCTTACATGACAAGGAAAAACTTCCACAGAGTCGCTCAAATTATGTAACACAATCCTTAAAAAAAGCTGTATAATTTTATTCACGACACCAAAAGACCATGATACATTACCCACCTTTGCAGATACTAGCCCGTATTTTATATGTTCATGTCAAATGACTAAAACCCGCAGTCTTAAATAATAAGCCATTCGATTTGCATTCATTCGCCGCTATTTAGGTTGTTTGTTTTGAAATTCCTTATTGAGTATAGCCGATAAATAAGGTTTTAGGTTAAAATTATAATTACCCCCCTTTAAGCTGCAGTTATCATTACAACAAAGCAAATAAATTAGCATTGTGTTTCACCACTCGAATCTGCCAAGGTAATCAATTCTAATGGTGGCGCGCACGTTTTACCGGCATAAAATTAAGCCATCAAGCTGATTCGCATAAATTCCAGAATTGTAATTTCTATTGACAACCCTAATTCCATTTAAACCATTATTTGTCCGTCCGCCCGCCGATTGCAAGTGGAATAAGCTTAAAAACTTAAAATTAATTCATTTCAAACCCCCCTGTGCTTTACCTCATCGACGGTTTTCGACTTTTAAAATATGCATCCACATGCGGTACACCGTTAACTATATTGAACTAACCCCCTCTTTCGATATGCGAGTACATGTATGGAATTGATTACGTGTGCACAAACACACACACACACACACAAACCGAAGAGTGCGCTGTTAAATTAGAAACAAAGCCATCGGCCACAAATACCAAAATTTAACCCACAACAAACAAACCAAAATCACCAAAATTAAAACACCTGGTAGCCAACAAGCTAAGCCCCACTTACACCTACACATATGACAGGGCCGATACGTTTTTAATATAAAACAAAAAAAAAATTGAAATTTGCAACTTTGTTTACCCATAAAAGCAGAGCTCCACCGTTTATGTTCTCACGCTCGCACACACTGGCTATCACAGGCAGCAGACATCATTTGGCAAATGAAAGGAAAAATTTCCATTGAAAGGATATCATCCTTCCACTTTTCTTTCAATAAAATAAATTCGCGCGCGTATGTCGGGAGTATTAAGCTTTATTTCCCAGTACAGCAGCTGCCAATTTCACATGTGTGCTGAGGTATACCCACTCGCATTGGCAGTTTTTCAACAAGGAAGGCTGGCTTGGCCTGGCCATGTCCTTGCTGAACATCTGTCGAAAATCTCATAAGCTTGTCTTTTCATCTATACTGCATATGAGAGTGTGAGTTTGTATACTTTATGTTATTATTTTCTTTTCACTTTCGGATGGACGAAGACTGTAGCATGTCCTTTGATTCCAGTGGCGGCAGTGTTTTGATATTTTCACTTGATATGGTAGCATTGAGCGGCATACGTGAATATGCTTCCGGTTTTTTTTTTTTTTTTTAATACAAGAAAAACAACCGGAATACACTGCGAAACAACATCAAAGGTAAAGTAAACATGTGAAGGCCATAGGCAACAAGCGACGCATACATTTTATAAGCAATTCATAGAATGAAAGCAGGATTAGCTTTCACAAGCTACCTGTCAGTCCGGCAGGATATTGAATTAAATTGAATACAGACACTTAAATTCTTTTAAAGTCTGGATCCTTAATCTGCACTTTAAGAAGATACGTGGTAGGTGCACCATATTCAGCATAAGCTCAAAGCACGATAAAACTTAACCTTTCAACTACTTTTTCCATATTTGTTGCTTCTACTCTCAAAGATCTCAGTTATTTTAATTTCGGCAAAGGTTGTAAAAGTGACAATTTCAGCACACTAGCGCAATGTTCTTATAAGGGTAAAGCAACGTCCCAATTTTCAGCGGAATAAAGCCAACATCTTATAGCAAGCTCCACAATCGGGGGCAAATACTTTAGAGAAGTGCATATATAAAAGGGCATTGGGTAGAGATGATAAGTCACCCAAGAAATCCAATGGATGTCAACTGAGAAGTAGCCACCTAAATAATGAAGCACTGGGCAGTGCAGCTATCCCAAGAATCGTGTAACCATGAACATAGCCTGGTCAAGAAAAATATGACAACTAAACTAGGATTGACGACAACTGATTTATGGCTCACTTTAAATTGCAAAACACATAAAATAATCTTACAGGAACTATATGGACTATATGGTGGATATCGATGAAGTCGATCTTCAACAATTACACCGATAGCCAAGCAGCTATTAAAGCACTCGAATCACCAACTATAAGATCAAAATTGGTAAGGCACAGTCGGACGTCTCTAAACCAGATATCAAGCATCCTGACCCTGGCACAGTGTAACGAATGTATGAAGAAATAGGACAAAAATCAAAATTCAAAATATATTGCTTTTATTAATTTTTTTGGTTGTATTTTTTCAAAAAAAATATTAATCAAGAAGTTTTACAAAATTTTAAAGTTTATCAATATAGTGAACTCTCTCTTAAGTGGACAGCCACGGGACCGGAGTTTTTTGTCCACATAAGACAGTGTCCGCTTTAGAGGAAAAATAATACCAAATTAAGCTTAATAAAAATAAATATACGCCGTCAGCAGTCCTGTGGCATGCGACTACGGCTATACCTACTCTTAACATCATCGTTTCGTTTCATCTTGTTTCGTACTTTTTAGTTAGTTTACCCACTGTCGGGCTTTAGTTTTTTTAACTTTATTACTTTTTTAGTTGTAGAAAATATTAAGAGTGTAAGTACATAGGTAAAAAATGTAGTGGTCTTCTTGTCAAACTTGTGCGTCCGCCATATTGAATTTAGAACGACGTCATAGCGTCTCGTATTTTAATCTTCAAGCCCTTTCATTTGATACCACTATCAAGACGGTTGTAAAGATAAAAAAAGGTAATCCGTCATCTTAATGCGTACATAGGTTATGTATTGCAACGTTACAAAACGAATCAAACGACACTTCATTTGTTGAACGCAGTTCCATAGCTTAGGCTGTACGAACCCAGCCTGTGAAAATCAAAACCATTATTTTGCCATAGTCGGGTAAAAATAAAAACGGATGATGTTTTTAAATTTTTGAAATAAATCTCCATCGCAATTAGTTTTCTTTCGAATGAATGGTCCTGAAATTGGGATGCGCTTTTCGCGAGCTTTGACAAACCATTCATGTGTCCATGTATTGACCTTCTTTACATCGCTGCTATGAAACCTCCGTTTTTGTAGCTTATTCGTGACAGTAGTGCTTCATTCAGCAAGTAACAATTTATTGTTTTTCAATATGCTGGCCACACACAATTTTCTAACTAACATCCAATTTTGTTTCTATGGAGCGCACTCCGGATCGGCTAACGCAGAATACTGTCCGCCTTCTGCTAACAAACAAAAACCTCCTATCGATTCTCTTTTACATTATGGAGATCTACTCCTACCAGTTAACGCTATACGAACAAAACGTTATAGATGCCTTACTTACATATTCACAACTTTTTAACCGAATGCGAAAATGCGAGATTTTTCTGTACACCCCCGTTCACAGATGCACGTGCTTGCCCTGCTGCCAAAGAAATTCATATTATGTATGTTTATAACGATCTTTCGCCAGAAGCGAAAACGCGTCGATTCGTAAAAAAAATCTCATTTTCATACGAATGACTCATATTGTCCATTTAAGGGAATGTGTTTACTCAAATATAGTGAAAATACTGTCCATGTCCACTTAATAGAATCGTCCACTTAAGAGGAAAACAACTCATAGAAAATCATGCCAGCCAACCATTAGAGTAAATCTTGTCCACTTATGGGGATTGTCCACTTAAGAGAGGTGTCCGTTAAGAGGAATTTCACTGTATATACATACCTATGATCATATGTACTAAAAGTAATTCGGTTTTCAGAGTCCGTAAATGAGTGATCCGAATTTAAATTGATTGAAAGTGTCCGAAACTCATTATTTTCAGTTATGTACTCAGTACATTTATCTGAAACTACTTTTTTGTGAGTACTGGTACATTTTCTAAGCCTACCTAGACCTGGATCAGACGTAGGAAGAAACATTGTCATGATATCCTTATCCATAGAAAAAAAATATATTCACCGAATCGCCACGTTTCGGCAGCTAAAACTTGTAATAATACAATGTACAGTTATCAACTTTTTTACACAAACATTTTTAGAGATATGTATGTTTTTAGCTCAGTTTTTTAAAAGCTTATCCAAAGTTGTAATATAACATAGCCAAAGTTCCTTTAACCCTCCGTTTAGCGGTCACCCAAAAAGCGGTAAGTCATACTTTGTGGACTGACACACCACATTATCCACTTTGCAGTTGTGGCTTATAAAATCGCGGTATGGTTTATTCCCTGTGTAAGATTAAGTGTAAAATCGGTGTATAGTAAAGTTTTTAAATTATGTATGTTTATGTTGATAGATTCTTACCTTTATTGGATAAAAAGCAAGAACAAAATAGAAAGACGGGTTTAGTTCCATACTGGTAGAACTTACATTTACAGAGCTGTAAGAGGCAGACGGAGCAAACAAAGGCCCATTATCATTCAATAATTTCGGAGAATAAGGTGTCGATGAAGAATATGTTCGAAGTCAAGGGAATTGTATAATATGTAGTAAGGGAGGGGTAGTATTAATTTTGATAATCGCAGCTATGCCAAAAATGTTCATGGCATCTTTGATATGCTGAAAAAGCGATATTTTGTAACTCCATCTGAGGTTTTATCAATTGATTTTCTGTGTAAATAATCCGTCAACAAATATAATATTATAAAGCGAGTGCCGAAACATAAACATAGCACGCTGAAAAAAAAGTCAGTTGCCAGCGATTAGTAGCACGTTCGCACGAGTAAAATGATACCATATGGTCCATCCATTGTGTCCACCCCCGCCTTTTATATATTGTAGTTCAATGTTTGATGGGTTTTACAAGGCTCTCCATCAACGTTACATGTTAAGTGTTCAGTTGAAATAAGAATAACTGACTAACTCTTTTTTGGCAAGTAGGAATACAATGAGAATTTGTTGTAATGGAAACAAACAAACCTGCTATTCTATGGGCAAGTAGAAGAGGCCAGTAGTTCTGGTGGAACAAATTGTTTGTTCCTACGAACTGTTTTAACTTAGGCATGGCTCTTGGACATCAAGGCACTGGCTAAGTCAAGTGTGGAAAAGAAGTTGTCAGCGTATATTGTTTGTCCTGTACCAAAAAACGCTATAACAATATTTATTACCACTCGTTTGCCCTGATTCACCTTTATCTTCATGGGGAGGTTTACCTGTGTGAATTTGACCCTGCAATGGATAGCACGTATTAGAGTCATAAGCCCACCACACCTTGATACCGTATAAACATACACTCCCTCCCTCAATTCCATGAAAAATCGTTTTTAATTATGTGGTCTGAGGTCTGACAGAGCACAACGCTAACCAAAGTTAAAATTTTACTCCAACTATATTTTTATTCTACGAAATATGGACAACTGTTTCAAAATATATCGCATTCGACTCGCTGCATCGAGTTTGACAAAGTCATGGCACCGTTTGCCGAAATATTTGAAAGAAAAAAAATTACAACACAATAAGTTTCAAAATGGTCTGACAGACCACAACGCTAAACGGAACGTTAAGAAAACCGCGCTAACTACACATATTGGAAAAAATTAACTAATTTTTTTTTTTTATTTAATAAAATAAGAAGGTGCACTTTACGATTTGAGAATAACAACAATGTCAGAGAAGCACTACTCAACTTGTAAGCTGCAATGACAATGTCAAATGAAATGCAGAAATTCCAGGGCGATGATATTTAAATTCAAAATAACGGGCATTTTTACTGCGTAAACAAGAACTGGATAAATTGTCTAACGGATTTTTTTTAAAAAAATTGGCAAAATGTGAAAACATAAAAAAATAAAAAAATAATTTTGCATTTTTGTCCCCTAGTCGTTACACTGTGCCTGGGTACTTGGTCATAGTGAAATACCAGGTAATTGTGAATCAGACGAACTTGCAAGAAAATGTACACAGTATTGTTGGTTGTTTGTAGTCAAAAAGGAAGATGCTAGAGCTTTTACAGTCAGTTTTGATTTGATGTTTCTGAAGTGAACAGATGTCGAATACACGTCGACAAGCAATGGAATGCTATACTCCTCAAGATTGTGGAATACTCGTGACTATTTGTTTACGGAATAATACGTCTGTGATTTTGGCGCAATGTGAATTTCGGCATAGATTTCCCGACCGTCCTACGCCAACTGAGGCGTTTAGCCGCTCGGGTCCAAGAGATTGGAACAACAGAAGGAAGGCCTCGCAGTGCTCGCTCTGACGAGCATATTGCCGCTATGGCTGAAGATGTCGCGGATGAGTCGTCAACTTTGACCAGATGTCACAATTGGCCGAATTTTTATTGCCGAAAATTGATGAATTGGAACTGAAGCAAATGTGGTTCCAAAAGCACACTGCAACCGTACAAACAGCTAGTGCGAAAATAGACATTTTAAAGGATGCGTTTCCGGAAGGTCTCGTTTTGGCGTTTTGCACTAGCCGGCAAGATCGCCCAATTTGACCGCTCCAGACTTCTTTCTTTGAGGTTTTTTTTGAAGCCACGGGTCTATTAGAACAAGCCACAGACTCTGGAAGCTCTCGAAGAGGATATCCGACCAGAGTGTGAGAACTTATCGCGCAAAGTTCTCGCCAAATCGATTGAAAATTCGGTAAAAAGTGTCCAAATGGTTATCAACAATAGTGGCGCCCACTTGAACGATATAATCTTCACAAAATACAGGTCCAAACAAACATGAAAAAATTATGAAATTATGTGGTTTCATTTGAAAGATAGAGAAAAACAGCATCGGTTGAGCATTTTTGGGACACTCTGTACATATGTAAGTACATACTCGTACAAATCTAAGCCATTTAAGCCTAGCACCTAGCTTAGAAATGGTGGGAGCTGGCCTTGAAAGTCCTTGTAATATGTAATTTCTCGGAGATAATAAGCACCTTCAGAATAAAGGTTTATTAGAAGCTGGGCGTTCATCATTTGTGTTATACCGCTATCCACTCAATCTCCAGTGGAAAAGTATCTCTCTTTAAGACCCATAGAAAAATGGCACTTCGTGGAGAAACTGATAAACAAATTTACCAAGTGGATTGTGTGTGACAATCCGTAAGTTATGGACTTTCTGTTTCTTTCCGCATTTCCCACATATTATACCGTAACTGCAGCGGACATTGTCTTTAAGTGAAATTGTTCCTCTCATACACTCGTATGTATGTATAAAGTCACGTTCCCCGCAGCAGATTCACACAATTTCGTTGAATTTTTTTCTTTGCTGCATAAAAGAAAAACAACATCACTATTACCACGAGGTATAATGAAAGGGAACTTTGTCAGAGAGAAGATTTTCAAACGTGTCCTCCTCGTTGTTTTGTTTTTCGCTTCACCTAAACATCGCGTATACAAAACCAGCAAAAAATGAAAACACTTTTCAGCTTCAGACAATTGAAAATCGGTAAAGTTAACAAAAATGGAAAACTCTGTGGAAAACTTTCCGTGTACCTACACAGTTGTTAGCTTGGAGTCTCGTAATTAAAGAGTCACCATGGTACAACAAAAAAAAAAAAAAAAAAAAAAAACAAGAAGCAAATGATAACAGGTACAGCGAAATCGCAGAAAATTGCTTCGCTTGTACGAGCAATGAAAACCTGCATGCATCTGGCTTGTTGTTGATGGTGCAAGGCAAAGCAATCCCGGCGAAATAATGTTCAATTGTTAACCTGGTAATTTGGAACTTTTCGTGACTAGGAGAAAATTATACCCACATTGTTGTGTATTCTCGTACACAAGGGTTAGAATGGAAGTTCAACCTGGCGAGAGATACAGAAGCTGCTGGAAGGGTTAAATCGTTGATGCGCTACAGAAAGTAAAATCCACTTCAGTCGTATGTATAAGACAGATACGAGTTGTTTAATTGAAATTGGAACGCAGTTCTCATTTTCTCCAAAGTACCTAACCTACCTACCAAGCTCGCATCTTTGCACATACATATGTATATTTCACTTTAATTACAGTGAATGAAATGAGAGAAATTGATTTCCTTTGTTATCGCCTGCGTGCAAATAGAATGAAGTTGTAGAAATTGATTCACGTGAAAGGAAGAAGTGCTGAATGTGGTCTTTTGGAGAATTAGTCCAAAAACGGTCCCCTGGATCTATTTAAGTATTGTCAGACTTTAGCTTCAAATGCAGTCTCAGTAAACTTCAAGAAGCTGTGAGAGGGGCGCTGTTTTGGTGTTCTTTTAACAACAGTGGGAAAAAAGGGACACCACATTGGTACTGGTCTAGAAAAGCAATAAATTTGTAGTGACGGGCGTAAAAAAGGCTCAGAATGTAACAATAGGGGATGGTGTGATATCCTATAAGTAGGTGCACATTGGTCTAAAAAGTAGATCAAGGAGAAAGTCCACCACCCATCCGAGCCTGCTAGCGTGGATTAAGTTTGGAATCGTGGAGGCTGCTATTGAAAATTTGAATGACCGCCTATCTAAAACTTTATGCTTCGACAGGAGGTTTGATACAGCAATCCCAAGCCGTGAATCATGGAACTATAAAAACAAAAAGCTTAGAGCTAAAAGGTTACAAGTGACATACGGACGGATTAACGATGGACATCGGGCTGGGTGTAGACCCAACACCAGTAGTTTATCCATTCCAATTGGATTTGGATTGTATTTCATGTCATTCAAGTGTGCGCCAACGTCATCCTCGGATCAGGAATAAAATGTGTTCTCATTTATATACTCACGAATAGTTAAGCACTAGGCCCAAACCTGACTGACACCAAATCAGTCCTGAACTACTCTCCAAAACCTCTACCATAGAAACAAAGTCAAAATTTGGTGGGCACCCGGACATGAGGGTATTGATGGAGACGAAAAAACCGATGAACTGGCTGAAAAAGTTTCGGCTCACTCCTTTACCGGCCCTAACCATTTTTCAATATGCCGAACTCAGCTGTAAACTTAAAAATCAAGAGTTGGGAAAATAAAATGTGTGTCTCCTATTGGGAAAATACCCAGTGTCTTCATCAGGCTCAAAGAGCCATCAAATTCTTCCACAATAAATCCATAAAACACCTTCTCCTCAGTAGGAATTATATCAAGATATTAGTAGGAATTCTAACAGGGCATTGCCATCTTCGATAGCACCTAAGCAAAATAAGTCTCATTCAGGAAACTGAATGTCGTCTCTGCATGGAAGACAACGAAACTGCAGACCTGCATGCCATTATGTGCCCTCAGGAGACAACATTTTCACAGAGAAATCCTAGCTCTCGGAGAAATTCGTAAAGTCTTCACCAGTGAGATCCTCAAGTTCATCAAAAGAGTTGAACCTCTTTTGCTCCGCTTAACTGACATTGCGGTACAAAAGATCTTTTGGGTCGCATTGCCCTCCGCAGCTGGCGGGTCAGAACCTTTAAAAAAAAAATTGTTGAATTGCTTTGGGCGAGCTATGTAAGTCTTGTGGACAAATAAATAAATCTTACAAATTATTTCGCAAATCTTTTGGTAATGAGACTCTTCGGATGAACTATTTACGCTTTCAAAAAGAATTTGATTTTTTAAATAAATTTTTGTACAAGGATTATTTAATTCGTACCGAATCGAGTCTTAAACAAAATAGTAAGTTTTTTTGGTCTTTCATAAATAGTAAAAAAATGCTCGAATGGAATACCAAATTGCATTCAGCATTCAGGTACCACTACTAGTAACCTTGCAACTACATGTTTGCAATCTGTTTGCTAATTTTTTTCATTCAGTTCTGGAGTATACTCCAGAATATGTTCCCTCAAACTATTCCACTAATACGTGTACAAGCTCTATTAATATCGCTCGCTTAAACTTAAGTAACAAAGATGTTGAGTTAGCCTTAATCGGTCTGAATGAGGGCAAGCAACCAGGGCCTGATGGGTTTCCTCCAATCATATTGAAGAACTGCGTAGCTGCTCTTACGGGACCTTTAACTTTGTTGTTCAATGGTTATCTTGAAAAGGGTATTTTTCTTGATGATTGGTAAATTTCATACATTATTCCTGTTCATAAATCTGGCTCCAAACAAGAAGATTCTAACTACCGTCCAGTTAGTAAATTATCAACTATCCCCAAGATTTTTGAAAAAAATATTTATGATAAACTTACTTTCATTCTTAAAGAAACGATTTCTCCACATCAGCACAGATTTATTGCTGGTAGATCAACAACTACCAACCTAACAATATTCTGTAACCAGATCAACAGTATCATGGAAAATGGCTATCAAACTGATGTCATATTCACTGATTTTTCAAAGGCGTTCGATCGAGTCAACCATTTTATATTAATAAAAAAGATTGAATCCATTGGATTCCACTCTAATGTTTTAAGGTGGTTTGAATCCTATCTTTAAGGTAGGACATATGTAGTTCGTACGAATAAATGAATCATTATCAGATGCCATTCAGGTCACCTCAGGTCTCAGGAGTACCACAAGGAAGTCACTTGGGACCTCTTTTATTCCAGTTGTTGATTAATGATATCCCTGATTCTATCAAAAATGCTTCATGCCTAATGTTTGCAGACGACATCAAAATATTCCGTTGCATAAAATATTAAGAAGATTGCCATCTACTTCAAAGTGACCTTCAGTGCTTATCAGAATGGTGTGTAGCTAACCAGCTCTTTTTAAACGTTTCAAAGTGCCAATCCCAATCTTTTTGTCGGAGTTTTTCACCGATTGATGACTTATTAGTCGCAATTCAAAAGAGTTTACGGATCCTTTTACTCTCCGTTATCTTTTCTATGCGTATGTTCGGTCCTCATTAGAATATTGTTGTATAATTTGGAATCCATATTATCAAGTTCATTCCTTGAGGATTGAAAATATTCAAAAAAAAATTTCTCGAATCGTTGTCCGCCGTCCAAACTGGAACATTCAAATGCCGTCTTATAAAACAAGGTGTCAACTTCTTGGCCTACAACCTCTTTCTCTCCGTCGTAAATATTTTTGCAAGTCACCTTTTTAATGAGCCTTCTCATCGAGTAAATTATGGTCTTAATGAACCTCTAACGCGAAGCATTAGGGAAGCTAATACTATTCGTAATCATGTTGATCTTTTTTCCCACCTTAGCCGAGATTTTTTTTCATATTAAATGTATAACCTGGTGATTTATGTTAGTATCTTTTTTAAAATAGATGTTAAAAACACTTTCCTTCTTAATTGTTATAAATGAGCGCTGTTCTGTAGTCTGTAAGATTATATTTAATTGTATAAATCTGTTTGATGAAATAAATAAATAAATAAATAAATAAGAATTGTAGTAGATGCACTGAAGGTCAATCGAAATCCATTCTTGTGTTCAACATCACCAATATATTGCATGTTGACAAATTCGACAAAAAATAGACTTCGATCTTCGATGATTTAGCTATGGAATGCGTTCAGGTAAAAGTAATATCATTTAAACATTTTGGAATATCCAAAAACAGCAGAAGACAGATCACAAAGTACCTGTCGTTGCACTTTTAGGACATTACACTGATAAATGTTACAAATTTTATCAAACAACGCCTTGTGGCTTGCAAGAACTGACTGCGTCACATCTCGAAACTTGATCTTAATACATAGGACAAAGACGATGTTATATCTGGATAAATCTTCCATTTGCTTAATCACAAGAATAATCACAGGACAATGTGCCATAGGTCATATGACAAGCAAATGGCTGAAGAAAGTGAACCCATCCAACATCTATACTTTGCTACTGTCTTATCCTCCAAGAACGACACCACCGTACATTAGGCAGTAGATTCTTGGCAGACATAACTGAGCTGGAGATTCAAAGATTTCGGATCTCCTAAGATTCATCAAGAGCATGAACTGGTTTACGAATTGGTAAAAATGGGATTTAGTCCCAAACTATGGGGGGACTCACAATGGACCTTCGAGTCTAAGCGTGGAAATGATTGCCCGAACAATCACACACGCTTCCACACATAATATAACAACCATAAGGACAAGTGGTTGCCGTGGTCGTGGTGGTTAGTGCGTTGGACTACTACGCAATGCTGCCCGGGTTCAATTCCAGACCGGGTCTACCACCTTAAGAGCTTTTTCACGGTACCACCTCTTTCGAATGTCTGACAAGCATCAAAGAGTATCATTTGTCAACTCGCCGTTCCGAGTCGGCAAAAACCTGTAGGTCCTTTCCATTCGTGCAAAAGTATAACACGCAAACACAAATGGTTGCGAGAGGCAGGCCCAGGTTCACCTCGAGCTGTAGCGCCAACTAAGCAAGTAAGTAAGGACATTACATACTTTCATTAGTAAGCATGTAAGGATTGAGTTGTGAAAAAAACAGCTTTCGTAGAATTGTCAAACATACATATTTACAAACGTTTATGTATAGAAGCGACGTTAGTCTCGCTATAAAGAAAATAAACAGATATAGGTACGCAGTCAGGACATCAAGAAGTAAATTTGACCTTCTATTGATTTGCTGCTCCAGACATTTACGTCTAGGAGTATGTACAGGTAGGTACATTAAGTACACCTGAAGCAAATTAACTTAACATCCATCAACTGATGACGACGCTGGCATTTGGAGTACTATACCCATTCGCAGACTTGATTTCCACCCACAATGAAATATCAGCGCACAATAACAGCCTCTCGATAAAATGTAACAAAGTTTACCGTCTGAAATCATATCCTCGTATTTCTTTGAAATACATTTCTCGTTTCTCCTTGAAAAATGATATACTCGTCGCTGTCGCTGTCCCTGCCGGATCTCTGTATAGATAGATACAAGTACCATGGCGCAGAGAAAACAGTTTTATATTACAAATTGGATTAACTCCCGCACAGGGACACACACGGTGTGACGCGTTGCTGTTGCTTTTGCAGTGGAAAGGTTTCTACCACCATACCTCCGATCACAATTCACAAATTCAATTTCATCTCCATTTTTCTTCGCTTAGCCACAACTGTCACCCAGATAACGACCACATCGCCGCCTGCCACCTTACACCAGCGAAAGCCACAAATGACAAATGGCGAGATAAGAAATCTTCGTCGTTTATGTCGTTGTCCGTTGGTCTGGCTGATCACGTTGCAAGCGTGTTTGTGTGTATCTGTGTGTGTCACATTAGACGAAGTCAAATGTATCTGATTTCGGCTCAGAATAATTTATTATGTATTTTGTTTGCTCTTTCTTCAAAGTGCGGGAGTTCGATGCGACTTCTTCTCGGAATTCAGAACAACTCTCGCATTACAATCCAAAGTCACGGTGCTGGTGTAGTTGACTGGACAAACAGCACCCACACTCTTCATCTCTCTATAAAACTATAGCCATAGCAAAGCGCGGCTATATTTCCACAAGAAATCAAATCAAAGAGAAGTCAGATTAAATTGCAGCAGCATCTTACTTTCCTTTGCTATGACCAGAAGCGTTAAGTAGTTGACCGTCACAATTCACATCACCACAAGTCCCCAACCTTTGAATAGTCTGTTGAGTATTGAGGACATGCACTGCTACTGCAGACAAGGCAAAGCTAACCACAAAAGAACGAAGAGGGTAAGTAACAATGGGGAATGTCAACATTGACACTGTTAGAACGACTCAGATCCAGACTAAATCTCAAACCCCTGCCGTTTGGCTAATTAAGTGCTTCGCAGAAAAATCGAAAAGAAAAAAAAAACAATTTAATGAAAGAAGAAACTTACCCCAACACGCCTGAGAAGAGCGATCCAAGCAATGATGATGATGATGATGATGATAACGATGGCAACTACAAGTACAACGTTGACATGAACTCACTCGAACTAAGGTCTTTGCCACGAGTGAACTCTAATTGGCTGCAATTGTATCTATAACGAGAAAATGAGACAATAAACGATATTATTTCGAGATTTTTTTCACTTTTTGTTTTATTTTTTTATTATGTTTTTCATTATCATTGTCTCAAGTGCACTGTTAAGCAATTGAATGGGAGGATGTGGGCCAGTAGGTGGTCTAGCATTCTCATTGAACCTACGGAGGAGGCAAATCTAATTGACTTTTCGTCGCATTAATTTGAGAACGGAAAAAAAACTAATTAAATTAATTGTGATAGTAAGATAACGGACAGTCTGGTTGAGGGCAGTTGCAGATTGAATCGAACTCATTTTCGTATTGTAAGTTGTCCTTGTAAGGTGTCAACAGGGAACGTTGCTTTATTAAAATGCATCTAGATATGTATATCCCAATTTACGTCGATATGTATGCAGGGCCGTTCTAAGATAATCAGCGCCCATGGGCTACCAAAAATAATGCGCCCCTATTCGTAAATACACGGGAGGGCGGATGGTGAAAAAGTGTCAGAATTAGAAATACAGTGAACTCTCTCATAACCGGACACTGACTGACGGTACAGAGAAATTTGTTCGCGGACAAGACAGCATATGCCGTCAATAGTTGAGAAAATTAGCGGGCCAAGGCAATTTCAAGTATGTTAGGACAAGACGGGATACACTGACGAGAAATGCAGTATACTTCCATATTCCGGTATTTTTTGTCCTACCAGAGACAAATTTTCACTTCACTGTGACCAGAGGAATACAAAATTCGCACAAAATAATATAAAATATCTCTCAAAGTGCAGGAGAAATGCGTGTGTCACCGAAAATTATGTGTCCGTGAACATGTCTTACATTTTTGTCTTGATTCTTTGCAAAGTGTAAAGAAGAGGAGAACACAACAAAAATAAAATAAAGTCTGTAAAAAGCTTGCCATGTGTAGATGTGTTTTGACCATTTAAGAGAGAGTGACATTCTATTGCGGTTACGAAAATTGATGTCTGTGTCCGGTTATGAGAGAGTCCGATTATGGGAGAATTTTTTATATGAAAAATCGTGTATTTATTTCCGTTCTTTGAAATCTGTCTGGTTATAAGAGGTGTCCGGTTATGAGAGGTGTCCGTAAGGAGAGAGTACACTGTATTCAATTTATTTCCATTACATTACACTAAACAAAAACATAAAATTCATACATACGCCAAGATGTAAAGATTGCTGTAGAATTTAAAATATGTATAATGAACCGTTAAAACTGTTCTCAGTCGAAACTGAGAAATAGCAACTAGAAGAATAGATCCGTTTGCGTACTTTTTGCACTCTGTAAAACTTCGAAGTGCGGGAGTGCAATTCTCTTAAAGATATAAACATAACGAAAAAGTGAACGAACGTGTTGAACAACAAAAAATTAAAAATGTATGTGATTTGAGAGATTTGATAGATTTCATAAATTTGCCCAAAGAAATTTCTTGCGATAATTCGTAAAATGAGGAAATTTTTTCTCTCTCTTTTACGAAAAACTACGAAACTTTCCTACGGGTTTTCGTAATTTTGCGTACATTTTCGTAGTTTTTGGAGCGAACGCGAACCTAATACCGGACCTGATAAGTTGAATCACAGACAACCTCAAGAGCAGGCCTTTAACTTGTATTGAAATTAGACACAAGTATGGTAAGTCTGTGACGAATCACGAAGTCGGCCGAAGAGAACCCGGCGATGCTGCTGAGCCTGCAATAGTATGGCTGGAACTTAATAAAAAACTGGCGCTAACCGAACCAAAACCGAGCGGATTTCATTGATACACTGTACACATACAAGTATTATAAGTGACCGGAAAAATTCTAAGAACACATACATATTTATTTTCAGGCTCCAAAAGAAAAATATGTATCCATTTTATATATCATATAGAACAGATTTTGAATACAAATTACTTATACCTAAATTATACTAATAGAAAATAACAAAAATAATATAACACAAATAAGAAATGCCGCCCCAAAAGGCTTGCGCGCCGGGGCTATAGCCCATTTAGCCCTGAGGTTAGGGTGGCCCTTTATGTATGCGTTCCATGAAGATGCGACGTCAGCCGAAATACGTAAACAAAATGTTCGACGAAAACAGAGATAACTGAAATACAGCTATGGCCAAAATAATAGGAACGCGTTTTACTTTTCGATACAAGTAAACGTAGCTCTTATTTTATTCGAATATATAAAGCAAGGATAATATGATAATCATGGTAAATGTATTAACAACATATTCCAGGTATAACGACTTGGTTAATTCAAAGCAAATTGTGTTCAGTCAGCTTCATACTGCTTAATTAACCTGGTCAAAAAAATAGGAACACCTAGACATAATAACAAAAAACACAGGCTCACTCAATTTTTTGAAATTTATTTTGAATAAAACGTTAATACTTTGTTATAAAACCTTTATTTATAACAACTGATTCCACTCGACGACTCATGGAGTTAACTAGTTGTTGGCATTTTTCGGAAGGAATTGAATACCAGACTTCTTGAATGATTCTCTGAAAATTCGCTTTTTTAGAAGGGTGTCGTTTGCTTATTTCAATCTTTAGCTCGTTCCAGAGGTTCTCAGTCGGATTTAGATCCGGGTATTGTGAAGGCCACTGCAAAACATTAAAAATGTTTTGCTCAAACCACAGCTTTGTCAGTTTCGCCAAGTGTTTGGGGTCGTTATCCTGTTGGAACCGCCATTTCAGAGCCATATTTTCTTCGGCCCATGGTAGCATTGCATTCCGCAATATATCCACTTAGGTTTCTTTGGTCATTATGCCTTCGATAAGATATACTGGACCAACGCCCAACCAAGAAAAACAACCCCAAATCATTACACTGCCACCTCCATGCTTCACAGTGGGTTTCGTGTACCGTGGATTGTACGCTTCACCCTTTGGGCGAAGAACAAAATGTTAACCATCCATCCCAAACAGATTTATTTTGGTTTAGTCGCTCGTCGGATCAATGTGTTTTTTGTACATGTACTTTTTTTTAACAATGGCACTCTCCTTGGAGCTCGAGCGGGCAGCTTTGTATCTACTAACACTTGGCAAATTGTCCTGGCACTCACTTCAGATGATATTTTTTCATGTTTCAGGTCTTTGGGGGACATAAAGGGGTTCGCCTGTTCTTTCCTGACCAATCTTTTTTTGTCTTTAGCAGACATTTTAGGCGGACGTCCTCTAGTTTCGGGTTTTTTTAGCTTGCAAAGCATTAAATACCATAGTCTGAGAGCACTTTATTTCTTTTGTAATCTTTCGAATGGATTCACCCTGATCGCGTAAGACCATAATGCTTGCACCTGTTTTACACTGTTGCACAGTGTTTATTTCTGCCCATATTATTATATTATTGAAAATAGGTATATCTAAATAAATAATACTTAAATATCAGGACACTGTTTAGGAAATACACCTTACTAAAAAATTAATTATAGCGAGCTCAACAAATTGTTTTCTGAAATTTACTTAGAGTGTTCCTATTTTTTGTCCAGGCAGATCAGTAGCTCTTAATTGCGACTGATCGCAGTCTTCTTTGTTTTTAACAGATCTGCACACAAGGAACTGTTGCGCATATAAAGAACCTTTAGTTTGACTACATTGTTTTCATTTTATTCAAACGAAGCAGTCGCTATGTACGCCATCATCGGAAAGTAATAAGCGTTCCTATTATTTTGGTCATAGCTCTAGGTACCTTTACCACATGGTAGACATCGCAAGAGTACTGGCAGTCAGTACAGATCACTGGCCAATAGGGGACCATGCAGCCAAACAAGCGATCCCTCACAATAATTTCTGCCGAAGTTGCAAGGATAAAAATGAAAAAGAGTTGCTTATTCATTTTCTGTGAAAATGTCTGGCTCTAGCGAGGACCAGGCAACACATACTGGGCAAACCAACTATTATTCGACAGCCTTATAGAGTTATCCGAGAAAAGGATTGAAGAACTGATCCTCTTCTTAAACTTTACAGGTCACCACTTATTTGTGGATTAAAGATAGACAGTAGAAAACGTTTTTCAAGTGGCGCTAGTAAGAGGGGCAAATTACTTGCACACGTAGGAGTTTTTTCTATGCTCATGGAAATACTAGCCAGTGTTCCCAGACTTTCTAAATGAGTTTCCCCTTTTTTGTAGCTTTTTGCCATTTTTTTCCTTTTTTTTTCTATCTATTTTCCCCGTAATATTCCCCTTTTTTAAAGAAAGAAAAAAACACGTATTTTTAAAAGAAATAAAAATATATAGTTATAAAAAACATTGGCGCAAATTCATAGTCAGCCTTTGATTAGGGTATAAAATCGATTCTATTTAAAACCGGTTTTAAATTTAAAACCATATTTTAAGTTTTGTTATTCATAGACACATTTTTCCTATCCTCTAACGAGTTTCTACTTTAAAACGTATTTTAAATGTTTTTTGATCAAACAAACCCAAACGTAAACATAATCTGACAGAAATCTAATAAATTCACATAAAAAAATAATTCAAACTTCAAAATGGATTCAAAAATAGAAACGAAGGCAATTTCCGTTATTATTTTTAATTTAAAACAATTAGTTTTTATGCATGTATGTACATATGTAGATGTACATACATATATGTATATGTATTCCGATAAAACGAGACAGGGGACAGAATTGGGGATCGATTGAAAGGGAAATGCTACGGCAATTTGTGGAACGGCATTTTGGAAGTGGTGGAAAACAAAGGCAATGAGCTTAAGATGAAAATATCAATGGATTTGTGTAATTTGCTTATAAGAAAATATATATTATATATCTTACTAACATTACACTGATTCTTCCAACAAAATGTATATGTATTGGAATTGGTAGCGCACGATTCGTTTGAGATTATTTCATATCAAGGATATCAATAAAAAATTTAGCAGTGGTTTTGTCGAACCTATACCTCGAATAAAATTCTTTTTCATCTAACTCCTCAAATGGGTTCGACCGGGTTTTATACATTTTTGATTTTGTTATCAATTTAACATCTTCGAAAATTTGGAAATCACGATCCCCGGAATCATTTTAATAACTTTCTTTATTGAATGCTGAAAGAAGCTGTTTTTATTTACTTAAAATGACGTTTGACTCATTTTAAATTTAAAATGGCTTTCTAAGTTTAATATGGACTTTATGACAACTATGAATACCAAAAAACTGTTTTAAGCTTAACTAGGTGATTAAATATTTTTAAAATCGGTTTTATCTGACTATGAATTTGCGCCATTGCTTTAATAAAAAAAATTAAATTCAAGGCATTAACAAAAACAAGGAAAAAAAATTTTATTCAAAACAAAAAATTATATATAAGTACGTAACATACAGAAAACTAATAGCACATAACAAACCGTTGCCCGTTAGACAGAAAATGCCATCCAATGTCAGGTTTGTCTGACAGACTTCAATGTTGGGAGTTGGGACAAAGATTACACCATTCCTTTTTCCGTACGTTTCGTCATTCGTTTTTTTGACATGTACGTATGGTACTGATTATATGGTTCCTGATACGACCATTTGTGAACTATTAAAAATCACATTACATTTTGGAAGTGAATATGTCTCTTAATTTAGCTCCAAAATCAACTTTAAAATTTACTATTAAAATTTCCTGCTTTGTTTTTGGTTGTCAAACGAGAAATGCCAAAGATCAACTGGAAAAAATCTTAGAACTTTCACTACGCCCCTCACCCTTTCTGTCAAAAAGACAAAAGACGAAACGTACGAAAAAAGGAGTCGTGTAATCGACATCTTGGACTGATTTGTTGGAGCTATTACTGAAGTGTGAGAAAAATGAACGTAGCCAAGAACACAAACAAAGAGTTACTGTCGCACGAGCTATTGGATAGGTTCAGAGCGTAATTATACTTTCTGACGCTGTTCGGTAAAACAGATCATTCGTTGACAACGAAGACTTAGGCATGCTTTGGTGACTTATTATCATTAGATTTTGTGATTTCGAAAATAGTATATCAAATACGCGTTTTCCCATTGTTTTTGAGAAACATTCCCCTTTTCCCCTTTTTTGCTCAAAAAGCGCCAAAAGTGGCGCAATCTAGGAACACTGGTACTACCTGTTAAAGAAAGAAAACAAAGAACTCTTTAAACGTTTTAATCTTTAAAAAAAAGAAGGAAAAAACATACCGGGCACCTATTGACAGATGTGGCAAAATCAATCTTGATAAACACTATAATAGAAGCGAGATGACATAAATGTCATATGGCCAAGCTGCTATCAAGGTAATCGGAGCACAAATCATCAAATTAAGAGCGGATCGCGAGTGCCTAGATAATCTTAACAGACCGGCCGAAGAAAAGAAGGATATCAGGCCATGCGGGGATAGAAGGTAAATTTGCAGGGAGGAGCTGCTACGCCCTTTGTGGCTCCCGAACCCTTCATCGGTATATATTTACATCAAGAAAGAGCTCCGAACACTGGGGATTAGCAGTGCTGTATAAATACCCAGTGTCTAATACAGGTGAAGAAACTATAACTTGAAGAGATGTAGAGCCTGTTTAAGTCCTTATAAAAACAAACTAGAAGCTGAAGGGCCATCTTAGGGAGCTAGGTTTTTCAGATGACAGCTCCTTCCATTGAATCCAGTTATGACTATAGTGTTTTGGTAAACACCATCTTACGACAGAGAAACTGCCACTTACAACACCCAATTTTCTACTGCGATTTAAGAGGGGAATTGGTTTTGAAGAGGTGCTATAACATATGCAATTTTCTACAAAGCTCTACCCTACCAATTCTCACAGGAATAATGACTAGAAGCCTAAATATAAATAAATAACACTTGGAAAGGCTTTATACGGGCTAAATCCTTGCATTTCAATGCACAAAAAACTAATAAAAATCGTTCTTATAACTGAGTCAACAATCTCTATCCAATTTTGTTACAATTTTACTTTTCTATTCGACATGAAGCTATGGAACTTGTTTTCTTTACCAAATGCAACTACCGATCACAAGAAAAAATGGTCAAGAAAATTAAGAAGTGGGCACACAAACAGCGAATAAATCGGGGATCTTTGAGCAGTCACTTTATGTCTACTAATAATGGTAAGAATTAAGATGTTGCTTTTATTGATGAGATGTATTTATCGAGGTCGTACTAAAATTGAGAATTGTGGGTTTTAATTGGCCCAGTGTTGTAAAAATACAATTAATACAGATTTGCAAAAACTGGAAATAAAGATGCATCTCTCCATTAAAGGCTTACGCTTAGAAGTAGGGAAAGATTCTATACAATGTTATAATATAACACTAAAAGTATTTCCAGCGACTTGCTATCCGAACAAGTAAATGAATAATTGTTCTCATTATTATTTTTTTTATTACTTATTTTCTAAATGAAAAAAAAAACACATTAATCTTCTACATCAACACTACGTTGTATATAAATCTGTCATGACTGTACTTTGTAATTTATTATACAATAAAATTAATTTATTATGCAAATAAACATTCGTCGCACATTAATTTATTTTAATTATATATTTAAATGTTTAAGAAATGAAAGGAATGAAAAGCAGAAAAATCAACATAACATGTGTACATTTATTGTTATCATAGAAAAATAGTTTACATTGACTTTCGCGATGTTGTTCCACTGTACAGTATTATAATAACTCACATTTTATCTTCCTTCTGAAGAGTTTATCACACTAATATTGTAAATGCAGAAGTAACTCTGTCTGTCTGTCTGTTACATTTTCACTACTAAACTGCTGAACCAATCATAATGTAATTTGGTATAGAGATAGTCTGGGACCTGAGGAGGGACATAGGCAAAGAAACAACACGCTAGGTGACACTGGAGTCAAGTTATTAATAAATTCTATATTAACTGACCAAATTTACTCATATTCAAACAAACAAACAAAGACCCGATAGGTGTAGTCGAGTTATTAACAAATTATATATTTAGGGAAACGAACAAACAAAAAAATATCCCGATCTAATGGACATGTTGAATGGTAAACATTTTTATCAAATTATGAACTGTAAGACGGAGCCTACCTTGGCTCGAAGAATTATGCACCGTATGAAAAGTGGAGTATGTATGGACCTGTGCAGTGGTTGGATGAACATACATATGTTGTCGACTCCACTTAACTGAAACGGCAATTTGCCACAAATTTTATTTCACTTAAGCGGTTTTTTCACTAATGTGAACTTAACCGAGTTCGGCTAGCTGAAAAACAATTTAATTTTTTTTTTTTATATAATCTACACACGCTGAACGGGATATGAATACCCTTTTAATGTAGACACACAGCGCGAGCACATGAAGGACGAGAACGAGAGACAGACAGATCGACATCCGAGAAGCCAAGAAGCATTAACATTAAACATTTGAAGACATTTTTATTTAAATAATAAATGTTGTATTAAACGTAAAACAAAAACAAAAATATAACTGAAGAACATACAACATATGTACATACAACAATACAATATTATTTAACAATTTTCTGAGGAAATCGGCATGCTTAGCACAAATATCACATAAATAGCTTACATTAACTAAATGACCAAATAAGTTAATAATTAAATAAATAAATAAGTAGATTAATAAATAATTATTAATATGTATACGACAATTCAATAAATAAATAACAGATAATAATACACACAAATTAATTATAAACATAGGTTAACAATAAATAAATTAAATAAATAAGTAAATAATTAAGTAAATTATAATAATAAAAGCAAATTAATTAATATCTATGCATATGTTTGAGCATATCTGCACATACTATCTACCTACCTACAATGTATGTATGGATGTGACTTTTTTCAGTTTAAAGTACATATACCGTAAAATGGGGTGACAAGCAACTTTTTTTTTTCGTTTTGACTGTATTTTCTTAAGTTTTTATCGCACTCTCAATGTGAGTATACCAAAACATGAGTCACGGCTCCTATTTTCATTGGCAGTCTCCCCGATGCTGTACAACAAGCCGTTTTATTCAATTTTGGGCAAAATATGCCTTGTTGCGAGTCACCCGGCCGTTGGGGTGAATAGCGACGCGAAGGGGGTGACTAGCGACGGTAAAGGGGTGACAATAAACGCCACTGGAATGCAAAAAACCACAAACTTATTAAAATTCAAGTTTAAAAGTTTTAAAATCCACTTTAAGCTGCAATCTGAAAAAAATTCAACAAGTAATACAAATAATGCAAAGCAAATATATTTTCGTTCATAAAAGTGCAACTTTAATAGTTTTGAATAGTTGTATGTAAAAACAAAAAAAAGAATTCAAATTAAATAAATGATGATTGCGTTCTTCACCCTAGTGTAGTTGCTAGTCACCCCTTTCCCGTCGTTAGTCACCCCCTTCTCGTCGCTTGTCACCCAGTTTTTGTCAAAAAAATGTATGGTTTCAAACTAAAGATTGAATAATATGTTTTCTTCAGCGAATTACTTACTTTTTTTAATTAATCTGCTTAGTAAGCAAATAGGCTCTGCCGCCAATACAATATAAAGAATAAATCTTCACTGTTTCACACCGAAATTTAAAGAGTTTTCAGACCAACAAAAATCACTTCAAAATATATTCAACACTCAAAGCCAATTTGGCGCGAAAGTAGGTCTGATACTTGGTGTTGGAGTTGCCGATATGCAAAAAGAATGTATCTTTTTTTGATTTAACCAAAAAATTTGTGCCAGTGTGGAATAATGTATAGCATAGAGTACTGTTTGTCTTTTTACTGGGAATTGTTGCTAGTCACCCCGCAGTTGCTAGTCACCCCATTTTACGGTACATATGTACGCCCTTTTTAGCCAGTTCTTCTTCTTCTTCGCACGTTTATTGCGCTAACGGACACATTTTGGTTTTGGAAAACAGACTTTTCTATGGAAACAGCATTTTTTTCTGGTCATGTTGTAATAGCTCGAACAATTTTTAATTGCGAAGTAGTTGGTTTAGTCCAGATTTTACTGTTTTTACGCCACATCGGCTTAATTTTTTTTGTAACTGTAACTTTTAGAACTGTAAGCAATTCTAACAAAAATTCCTTATTTTGCTAAAACTTGGTGATGGGATTACCCTTGGAACAACAATTTTTTGCTTTCGGACAACAAGCCGTTAGAAATTGGTTTCATAAGGAATATTGTTATATCGTTATATCGACTTCATGTTTGATAAAAAGTCAATAATTTCTACATCAAAGTTGAAAAAAAATCATCCTAAGCACGCTTTTTGAAATTGGAGTGGTAAACTCACATAACTGATCAAATCGACTTTAAACAATTTTCATTTCATATATAGCATTGAAACAGAGAAAGATTTCTTTAAAATAAACCATATTGCTTTACATAATTACGCAGTAATGCAGAAAAAAAGCGTTAGTTTGGCTATCTCAGAAACATTTGATCGAACCTGTTAGTTACGGTACATAATGTAATTTACAAATATTATCCTATTTAAGTCATACATACATACATATGTGAATACATTTAAAATCGATTGACTGAGAAGGGCTTCAAAACTGAAATACTTTTAAATCTATCCTGTAGGTTTTGGTTAA
The DNA here is from genome assembly GCA_949775065.1 of Brachyopa scutellaris. Taxonomy (NCBI): domain Eukaryota; kingdom Metazoa; phylum Arthropoda; class Insecta; order Diptera; family Syrphidae; genus Brachyopa; species Brachyopa scutellaris. The sequence continues at coordinate 64,274,781 of OX459114.1, read as the reverse complement.
ATATTTCGGCAGAACATGCTACCAAAGGTTTATTGACCCACTACCTACTTTTGAGAAAAATTATCTTCATCTTCATCATCACCGACCGACATAATGTGTCTACATATGTTTGTATCTTGCTTTTTACTATTTTACATTAATTTCCATACTCTCGAGCCAATACATATAATTAGCATTTGCATATAATATAAAGGGTGTCCCAAAATTCGAATTGTTTGCCATTTGTGCGTTACCTTTGTTATGTTTAACATATTACTCAACAATGCAAATGCGTTGTTCTTTCAAAAATCACTCAAACTTTTATAATCCCTTAATTGTCAACTGTCACGCTGTCTTTTTCTTTCATTGGCAATACTTTACCGCACAAATAGCGAAAAATTTGGGACACCCTTTAATTTACAGCGCTATCGAAGTCTTATCGAATAATCTGCCAGTCAATATATACAAATTTTATTCCTTTGGCCTATTATTCGACATAAATGTATTGATGTTTCGCCAATTAATTCAGATTATTTTTGATATTAATCCACAACCACACTAAAGATACAGATTCACCGGTGGTAACATTTCCACCCATCAAATTTTGACAACTCTCTGCGCATATATTCTACGGTGTGACTTGAGTGGTTTTTTTTTTCTCGTCCAACATACCGTAAAGACTAAGGAAAGTAGAATCGGCTCATAAAAGTGGAACAAAGTGATCGTAAACCATTGGGTAGAAGATGTTCCTGTTAGTAATTGTAATGGCGCTGGTATCGCTGTTACTCGTTTAGAACCAACAACAGATTACTATCGTACGGTTATTATTATTATCTTTTTTAATTGGCCAAAAGAGTCTGTACCCATGGCAACTTTTTCTTAGTATTTTTGGGTTTCATTAGGTACGTGTACTCGTATCTGACGGCTTATTATAATACCGAAATGAAGAACCGTATTTCAATGTAGATTTATCTGCCAAATGACTCACGCCTAAGTACGTAAACAAGTGACGGCAATAAAGCATTTCTCTGGAACACCTAACACAGTTGCGGTAATAATATATTTTCCATGCACATTATGGTAATAAGTTCGCTGGCTTTTATGGATAGATTAGCATATTACCGGTAACTGCCAACAACGCACAACCAAATGGGGTTAGTCGCGTTAAATAATCATTTTGTTAACAACGGCATAACGTGTCTGATACTAGAATGGAGAATCATGGTGAGATTAAACATGCTAGGAGGTGTGAATTTTTAAACTTTTTGTACATTATGTACATATGTCTTCAGTAGAAAGCGAGATACATAAAACAAACGCCAAATTAAAGCCAGAGATAATTTTTAAAGAGCAGCTAAATATTTACATAGGTAATCGCAGAACCATAATAGATAAGATACAGTGACTTCTTTAACATAAGGTTAGGTATATATTGAAATGAAAAAAAAAAAAACAATAATCATGCTATTCAAAGTACAGTGCACTCTCGATTTTTGCAACTAATTGAAACAGACGTTCTTGCAAAAATCGAAAAGTTGCACAAATCGAACAGAAAATTAAAACACTTCAAAAAGGATTAATGTCTGTTTGGTAACCTTCGAATTCGTACGAATTCTCACAAATTTCTGTTTGTTAACCCAAAAGATTCGTAACAATTCGTAAAAAAGGGACCCAAATAAGAGTGTCAAAAATGTTCCCACAACTGACAGACTTACGAATTCTTATGAATTCTTACACAAACTTTTTCTTTGGGTGAAGTGGGTAAAACCTGTAAAACCAGCCATTTGGCAGTTTCTGTCAGTGAAATAAACTGTCATAAATTCATTGTAAAGTGGAAAACAAAAACGAATTGACGGTTACTACCCACAAATCGTCAAAAATGTGGTTCAACGCGTTTGTTTACTTTCTTGCAAATTTTTCAGAAATTTTTTAGAGAAAACTTTCTACATCTGGAAACATCTTTCTGACAAAATTCTATCCCGAATTAGAAGTAAAGGAACATGATCAGGAGTTCTGATTACTGTTTTCCAACATTTAGCAATTGTGTTCGCTTTTAACTCTTTCCCAACATTTATACCATCATTTTATATTCAAGCTTTTCAGTGCTTCTTCATAATTGCAAGAAAAAACAAGATGACTTATCAAAATTTTTTTGTAGTGGAATTTAGTAAACATTTAGTCAACATTTTTTTGAGCGCCCGGTGATCATTCAGCTGCGTATTTTAAAGCGATGGACGTTTTTTGAGTGCTGCTACATGGTCTTCGGATTTATTGCTTCATTGCTCAAATGATTATTTCAAAGGGAACACGGCTCTATGAAAGAAAGATAAATGTTCTTTTCCATTGGTTTCACTCCGGGATTAGCCGCATTTAACCCAAAACAAAATCTAGATGCGTTCGCGTTGGTATTATCATACCTACCCCCTTCGGGTAGGGGTTAGAATATACCCGAGGTAGGCATGCCTGTCGTAAGAGGCGACTAAAATCCAATCTCCGTATACCGAGTATATAGTGTATACAAAAATGCAATGGACAAAACAAAACGATTAATTACCCCAGGTGGCAGTCCAGCTTTACTGGAAAATCCACCCTCTTCGGAGGTCGGCTCTACGGATTCTGGGGAGAGCCATTTATTGCAATCCAATGACCCTTTCACAAGAAGTGCAAGGGTATCTCGATCTCCTCCATCAAGATCGAATAACTCCGGGAAAAAAAGTCCGCCGGGAGCGCCGCAGCGCGAAAATCAGGACTTAGCGAAATATAAAAGCTTCGAGGAAGAAAATAAAGTACTCCGAATAAAGCTTAACGAAATGGATCTACTCTATCAAGATCTTAAGAAAGAGATAGATCTATTAAAAGAAGAGAATAAGGTTCTAAAGAACACACACTCGCAGAAAGAGCGCGAATGTGCTCCAGCACTATTAGATAGTCGGGAGTTCCACACCGATGAAGAAGAGCTAGCACGCGAAACGAATCGGGTCCCTAAGAAAAGACCTACTAAAAAACGGAGAGCCGGTTCTTCGCCCGAAGTCGTGCCCTTAAACGAAGAAAAGCGTAAAGAACTGCAAGAAAATCAACGTAAAACGCAATTTCGTTTACCGCCACCAATAAACATCGTCGGGATAACGGAATATAATAAGTTGCATAGCCTCCTTAAAGGAACGATAACATCGAAATTTAAGGTCACATCTTTGAAGAATAATGCGTGGAAGATTAACGTCGATGACCATGACGACTATCGCGCACTGTCCCAGAAACTTAATATCGATAAGATTCAGTGGTATACTTTCGAAATCAAGTCAGAAAGGCCACATCGTGTTGTAGCAAGGGGACTTCACCCCTCGTGCACAAAAGAAGAGATTATGAGGGACCTTCAAGACAAGGGCTTTAAAATTCTTGATGCCGTTAATATCATCAAGAAGGAGAAGCAACAATCCGAAATAGATAAGGACATCTTGGTAAGGCGTGGACTTCCGCTTTTTATGCTAACATTCGATAAAGCTGATAGTATCGACGATATTTATCGAATTAAAACCATATTGAATATCGTGGTCAAAATCGAGCCCATGCGTAGAAATTTAAAAATAATTCCGCAGTGCAAACGTTGCCAAGGATTCAATCATACGCAAACGTATTGCAAAAAAGAACCACGGTATGTGAAATGCGCCGGAAATCACCTCTCGCAAGACTGTCGAGTAAACAAGCAAGCCTCTGCAATCTGTGCTAATTGTAAGGGAAAGCACCCGGCAAATTATAGAGGCTGTGAAGTAGACAAGGAGTTGCAAAAACGAAGAGATATACTCCATAAGCCTCAAAATAAAATAATAAAACCGCTAACTAAGGCAAATGGTAAGATCGGTCAGGAGAACGTAAACAAACAAAAACCACCGGGTACAGAGCGGAAGAAGGTGGTGATAGCAGAAAAGCCCTCGACTTCTGGTCTTAAAATAAATGGTAATGAAAAGCCATTAGAAAAGACATCGGGTAATAGCCCTCGGACAGCAGGAGTGCAGACCTACGCCCAGGCTGCAGCATCCGAAAAATCAAAAAACCTCGAAATCCCGACGGACCCTGCTTCTCAAGTTTTCTCAATTATTCTCGCAAAACTTGAAGAGCAAAGCAAAATAAATAAAATTATTCTCGATAGGTTGGTTAAGCTCGAGAGTTATTCACGGAAAACGCGTACTTCACCTAGAACATGAATGAAAAAAGAATTTTAAAAATATGTACTTGGAATGCAAACGGACTTTTGCAAAAACTTGACGAATTGGAAATATTCATGCGAGAAAAAGATGTTGACATTTGCTTGATTTCTGAAACTCACGTGAAAAAGGAATCGCATTTAAAAATAAAAGGCTATACTGATTACCACGCTTGTCACCCTTCGGGCAAAGCGAGAGGCGGATCTTCCTTGTTTATTAAAGACTGCATTGAACAATGCGAAGACCTAAAGATAGAGCTTGAAACTCTGCAACTGTGCACAGTTCGAGTTAAAAATAGTCAGCGTACTATTAAAATCTCATCTATCTACTGTCCACCGCGTTCCGCGCTTGAAAAAAGTGATTTTACTAACTTATTTAAATCGCTGAAACCTAATTTCATTATTGGCGGCGATTTTAACGCGAAACATACGTTCTGGGGCTCTAGATACATCTCGCAAAAAGGTAGAATGCTCTATGGGGCAGGTATGGAGTACAGTTGTGATTTCCATTCGACGGGCAAACCGACTTACTGGCCAGCTGATACTTTGAAAATACCTGACCTGATCGATTTCTTCGTGGTGAAAGGAATATCTAACAACCACATAAAAGTTGAAGAAAGCTTTGATCTGTCGTCTGATCATTCCCCAATTATTTTGACATTGAGCGAAAAACTATTATATAACCGAGAGCCGGCGAAATTAACCGGTAGAACAACTAACTGGGAAGGCTTTAGGAACGAAATCGAAGTAAATGTTGAACTGAGCGTACCGCTTACGACACCCTATGAACTTGAGGTTGAAGTCGATCGCTTCGTTGAGATAGTACAGCTCGCCTCTTGGAATAATACGCTCAATCCAAGAAAAACGCCGGACAAATACGCTCTACGATATCCTTCTGAAATAAAAGAATTAATCAGGGAAAAAAGAAAAGCGCGTAAAAGATGGCAACAGAGTCGTGCTCCACAGCATAAAACATATCTGAATCGTCTTTGCAATCTGTTAAAGAATAGCATTAAGGATTTTAAAAATCGTGCGATAGGCTCTTACCTTGAAAGTTTAACAGCAAAAAAAGATTCCAATTATTCCCTTTGGAAAGCCGTAAAAGGCACCAAAAGGCCCAAAATCCCTGCGCCGCCACTTAAAATAAATCGAAATGAATGGGCAAGGGAAGATAAAGAAAAAGCGGATATTTTTGCCGCCCATTTGGAAGAAACCTTTAAACCGAACGTTGGTCAAGTGGTTCATGACAACATCAACATCACAAGGATGGTAGTTCCACCATCTGACGATTTAACGCGCAGATCTGCGACGCTTAGAGAACTCGAACGTGAGATCGCGAAACTAAAACCTAAGAAAGCTCCTGGTTATGATTTGATTACCGGAGAAATTCTCAAAGCCTTACCTAGAAAAGCATTAATTAAGCTTCTCCATATTATAAATGCTGCACTCAGATTAAAACACGTGCCGAGCCAATGGAAAGTTGCGGAAGTCATAATGGTTTTAAAACCAGGAAAACCGTCATATGAAGTAAAATCATACAGACCAATATCGCTTCTTCCAGTCATATCCAAAATTTTCGAGAGGATATTACTAAGGCGTCTCCAACCGGTCATAGAAGAAAATAATCTAATCCCTGACCACCAGTTTGGGTTCAGAAGTAAGCATTCGACGATTGACCAGGTGCATAGAATTACTAACGTAATCGAAAAAGCACTAGAAGAAAAAAAGATATGCTCAACCGTATTTCTTGACGTCTCGCAAGCCTTTGATAAGGTGTGGCACGATGGCTTGAAATGCAAACTACGACAAGTACTTCCCGCAAACCTATACGAGATTTTGAATTCATATCTCGGGAATAGACTCTTCCGTGTTAGAAATGGAAATGAATACTCCGAGCTCAAAGAAATTTTGGCCGGCGTACCGCAAGGAAGCGTTCTGGGGCCGCTTCTCTATCTGTTATATACTCGTGATATACCGAAAGAAGATGGCACTATCCTTGCTACGTTTGCCGACGACACCGCTATCCTAGCGGTAGGTAAAACAATCGAGGAAACGACTGCCAAACTGCAAAACGCATTGAATAAAGTAAATGAATGGACGAGGGACTGGCGGATCGCCCTTAACGGAACTAAATCTGTTCACGTGAATTTCACTTATAGAAAAATTAATGACTTGCCAATTTTTATAAATTTGGCCCGAATTCCCATTGCAAATGAAGCCAAATACCTGGGAATGACACTTAACGCAAAGCTGAAGTGGAATTCGCACGTGAAAATGAAACGTAAAGAATTAGAAATCAAATATAGAGAAATGTACTGGTTAATCGGGAAACATTCCCACCTCAGTACCGAGAACAAACTGCTTTTATACAAGCAAGTGCTAAAGCCGGTGTGGACCTACGGTATACAACTTTGGGGTTGTACCAAGAAAACAAATGCCAATATTTTACAGACCTTTCAAAATAAAGTGCTAAGAGAAATTGTCCAAGCACCGTGGTATGCTAGAAACGACGATATCCACAGGGATCTCGGAATTCCGACAATCGAAGCTGAAACTAGAAGCTTCGCGCGAAAACATAGAAACCGACTAATCGGACATGTTAATAATACAGTCCTACTTATTTTGGATGAGAGCAATTTATTGCGCCGACTACAAAGAACAAAACCTTTCGACTTGGCGAGATAAGGATTAACCGCGTCTAAATTGCGGAACATGCAGGATCTTTCATTGGAAAGTAACCTGCCAAACGTTTATATTTCGTGATAGAAAAATTGCTTGATAAGTAGTATAACTTAGTTGCAGTATCTAACAAATTTATATCGAAGGGTGGTGTTTTTGGTCAGTAAGAATCTGACACTACTATGAGCACGCGCTTGCTATTCTCATAGTGTCTATGGAAGATTTTCACCTACCCTCGGAAAAAAAAAAAAAAAAAAAAAAAAAAGTTACGAAAATTGAAAATTTTTTTTGAATTAGTTGCAAAAATCAGAAAAAGAAAATCCATTTGCAAAGGTTGCAAATATCGAGGTTTGCAGAAATCGACTACGAAAAAAACAGAAAGCAAAATTCGTGTTGTGGGTTTTTAAGGGTTCCGTACCCATATGGTAATATGGAACCATTATAAGTTCGCTCTAACTCAAAAATGTCTGTCACGATGAAAATATCAAGAACCATTCTTCCTAGAAACTTGAAATTTGGCACACTTATACATTACGGTGGTCCACATACCTACATAGACAACATATTACTCAAAAATATTGTGAAACAAATATACAGGGTGGGTAAAATGTAATCTAAAAAAATATAAATATCATGTCTCAAGGGCTCAAAACAAAGATTCCAAAAATGTTTTACATACCAAATTAGCCCCCTACTATTTTCTCGGAAACTACTGAAGTCAAAAATATGAAAAAAATCATAGTTTGTAGATAATTAACTATATTTTTAAAGATAGCTTAGCGAATCTGGTAAGTTGTATAGTTTTCGAGATATTCACGTCGAAAAATTCAATTTTATGTCGAAAAATTCAATTTCTCAACCGATTAACTCGTAAACTACTGGACCAGTTTTAAAGAAATTACCACTTTTCGAATAACAATAATTTTGGGAAAAATAAAAGCTATCCGAAATTGTGCTGCCATATAAAAAAATAAATAAAAACACGGATGTTGCCAGGAAACGAACCTGATACCGCTGAACTCAGTAGTACAGCGCACAAAGGGTTACTGGACGCACTACACACTCAGCCGCGTTCTTTATGTTTATCCAATTTCTCATAGTGAATAAATTACTTATTATAAGTTTGTAAAGTGAATATAGAGGTGGCTTGTTTTCATTTTTTGTGTTAACGAAACGAAACAGTTATTTAAACAAATTATAACTAGTTTTAAAACTACGGAACCCTTTGAGCGCGAGTCTGACTCGCACTTGGCCAGTTTTTTTTTATAAATGATCACAACGCGTTCTGGCAACATTATTAAAATAAAGCGAGAGATAAATATGCATACATTAATTTATCAGGCAACATAATAACCAGGCTCTGATATTAATCCTAGCCAAATACTGAAAGAAATCGCGCTCATTGTCCTGATTAAACTGCATGTTTCGAAGTAAGATATGTTTCACATTACTGCAAGATAGCAAAAGTTGTAATTGTAATACATAAGCAAGGTAGATCACTATCAATTGTTGCTTCATACAGACACAATCTGACTCTTAACGATATCGTCAAAAGTTTTCGATAAACTAATTTTTAGACAAAAAGATAGATAACTTATCACGAACCTTCAATTCAAGCTTAAAAAATTACCATTCTACATCGTGTAATGTTATAAAATATAAGAAAGACAAGTGCATGCATAATATTCATCACTATTCTAAGAGATTGCACGGGCTTCTCACAGTATAAACTGAATAGGAGTCTACCGAGATAATAAAATAGACTCTTTGGAGTACGAGAAAGAGAAAGGGTATTCTGAACTTAAAAAAATGAAAACAGGTGTCCCATAGGGAAGTGTTCTTGGACCAACTGGGGCACAGTCGCCATCGAGTTATATTCGGAATAACTCACCATAGTGAGTAAACTAACGCTATTTATTTTAAACGCACCATTTAACGATCATGTGAGATCTGTTGTAGTGTGAAAGCTCTAGTTAGCGACAAGAAAAAAATAAAAAGAATAGTTTTATATTTTGGTGTGCTCCGGTATAATTTTTCAATATATGTAAATAACTTAATACATATGTACATATGTAGGTGCGTAATACTTTTACATGCCAATTTAATATCCAGTGATCGTAGATTATTAGCATATAATCCTATTAAATTTGAATACAGGCAAGTGGAATCCATGTAGATTTATAAAATATGTATATACAATACATATGTACACAACACACATACATGCATGTATACTTTTAATTAAATAGTTTAACAAGTTAAGTGGAGCACATTTTTGCACCAAAAGAATTCGTTTCTATTTCCCGAACGATTATCAAATTCAAGCATACAATAATATTGTTTGGGCACCCACATCATCATAAATCCTAAAAGCCTATTATTAGATATATTCAAATTTAGTCATATTGTATAATGTACTATGTTCTCTTGCAAATTAATCATCAAAAGAAGTAAAACTCTGAAGTATAAATCCTAACATTGTAATACGTATGTACGTTATCAAATCATACGATTCCTATGTACCTACTTTAGTAGAACAGTACTTAATACGTGAATTAACTATACAGCGCACTTTCCTTTTGTAAAGCAAAATGTTATTGATGAAGTCTTTTTTGAATTGTCAAAAAATAAACACGTGTAACTGGTAGTCAGTAAACCTCGCCTTTTGATTTCTTTTTTGGCTATTCGTCGTTTATCGTGTTATTGTAGTGTTTCGTGGAAGTTTAAACTTGGTCATTCGGGCTTTTCGACTTACGAGACTATTATATATTCGACTTACGAGACTAATATAACAGCCTAATTTATTTAGTGGTTTTTGATTTGAATTTTTATTTACAAGTAGCAAATTGATTTTATTCATTCGTGTAAAGCATTGACTCCTACTCAATTAAATTTGACGTTTAGATAGTGAAATTGAAATTCAATATTATAAATTTAAATTTATAAATCTATATAAATATAAAAATCAATTGTCGTGCGTTAGTCGCTCAAAAACTCGAGAACAGATCGACTGATTTGGATGATTCTTTTTTTCTTCTTCCCAATAATGGGGGTGGTTAAGGAAAAAAGAAAATTTGGGAAAACCCAAAGGAATAGCAGGAAAATCGAAAAACTAGAAATTCGCGTTTTGTTTGGGAATTTAGTATGGGAGTATACTAAACCCCACCAATGAGAATTGTATTTCGGCAATGAGCATGCATTTGGTAGCCACTTCGGATTACTTTCAAACATATTTCATAGACCAAACCTTATTAGACCTAAGCTATGTTCAGACGATTGCCAGATCTGACGATATTGTATTCATTCGGTTGCCAGGTTTAGTCCCAATAACTGACAATTTACTGACAATGCTCTGACAGAAAAATTGCCAGTTCACACGGTTGGTAGATGATTTGTTCACGAAAAGTAGACAGATCCATGGCCAGACGTTGTTAGACTCATAACATTTGAAAGAAATTTAGTGAATTGAAAAGTCTAAAAATAATTTATAAAAATGTTTTATACATGGACAATTGTAAGCACCAGGTAAAAGCTTTGTATGGTGAATTTGTAGGAACTTATTCAAACAGCCTGTAGCTTCCGTTGGGTTTGAAGATAGATCCCGCTCCCATACGTATTTTTTTTCGGTAACATGGACCAATGAATCTTTGCCCATAGTAACTTTCTTAAACACCCTGTAGCTCGGTGAATGTTGAAGACAGACTCTCCCTCGAATAGGTTTTTTTTTCATAACATATCTGTTGCCACAAGCCATAATCGCTAAAGTCGACTTTAGACAAAATTGAGATTTTGATGCCATTAGATTTATTAGATTTATTCGAATCTATTTTGTTAATTTTTTTCAGTTTTTTATCTTTAAATGTGGCCACCATTTCAATAAAACAAAACAGCTTAAGTCACTTTTTTTAGTTGAGATTAAGGAAAAATAACCAAACTCAAAAAAAAAACCAAATTTACTATCTAAAGTTGACTTATGATAATTTTTTTCAATATTTACAACAGGGATTAAAGAATAGTTGTTTTTCCACATTAAATTTATACCATTATTATTTTTTTTGTCGAGGAATATTTTATGTTTTGTGTGTGTTAATATTTTATGTTTTGTTCACTTTTTTAAAGGAAGAATAAGTAAAAAGACTTTCCTAAATGCAGTTTAGCGCTTTTTCCAAAATTAAATTGTGATTCTTTAAACTGGAAAAACAACTAAACTCCAGATAGGATTTTTTATGATGAAAAACCTAAAACGCCTAGTGACTAAAGTATTCGTTTTGACAATAAATACGTTTACAGTAATTTTTTTCAAAACTTTTTTGAACTAAGAAAGAGTAAAATTATCTTTATTTTACTTTTTATTTAAACGCGATCGGAGTTTCCAATCGCCCAATAGTCATTTCTAATTTCACGCGTTTGTCTTCAGCGGTTTCCCTTGTGACCACGGATACATACATATGTATATGGAGAAAGCGGAAGCATATTTGTGTACATTAATAAGATCTAATTCATATTTCCTTAATCTTAACTAAGACACTAAATGTAATTAAGAACTCAAAATCATCGCGCAACATACCGATAAGTTTTTAGTTTGTAAATTTCTTCAATTTTTTCCAGAAATGCATGCAACATACATACATGTAATCATTGACAGTAGTTTTGGGCAGAAATGTCAAAGTCTACTCAGTTTGTCAGGCCCCAAAATGATCAAAGACAGAGCCACTTACGTGGAATATCGTAAGAAACCAAAATTTATAGAAAAATATGCCAGCAGACATCCATTTTACGCCAAAAACCAAATAAGAGCAAAAAATGGAGATTTTGGTTTTTGTTTTGTTTGTCCTCAGTTCACTTAACCGAGTTTATGCACACATTTTCTCCCCCACCCATCTGTGTCAATTTCAAACTGCCAATATTTCCGTTTTAATGACAAGAATAACTGCTATGACAACAGCTGTGACTGATACCCGTGTGCTCCCATACAAAAAGCACTCAACGCAACACCAACCCCATCAGCAGCAGACGACAGCATCAGTGACAGTAGCAGAGGATAACAAAACCTCACACAAACAAAAAGATAAACCCCAAAATATAATAACTACCCGAGGGCTTATGGCTAGAATCCGCCATGACTTCGTTCTGTCTCTTCCATCCTCTTGCGCTACTCGCACACATATACATAAATGAAATGACACAACTGGAAAGCGAAATAAATTTAGCGAAAGCACAGCACTTCAGCGTGTGCGAACCCAGGACTCTCATTATCCTTTCGCTTGTGTCTATCTGCGGTATAATTATTATTTATCATTATATCCTTCATTTTATCTCATTGAACATGGGAGCGACATGGCGGCGGCCGCGGCGACGGCGGCGGTTCTCCAAACCTAAATCAGTCCGCGCCCCGGATACGGATACATTCATTCGTTGCTTGGTCCGAAACTTCAACACATCAAGTGAACCATTCAACCGTTCAGTACTTAAGGGTGGTGGCTGGCGGCCGGCCGGCGCGACGGATGGTGGCTGAATAATTGTACGACATTGGACCAGTGGACGTTGGGTCGGTTTTGCGAGCGCGTTAAAAACCTATAACGATGTCGGACCATCAGGATTAAGGATGTTGAGTTATCATTACTCGTAATTTCATCCAACACCTCCCCGTTCCGACGACATCATCCATATCGGAGCAGATATGGAGTGTCATCCTTTTATGGCATTAGTAAGACATACCCCACCCTGCTCTGACCACATTCCCATCCCATTCCAGCCAGGATATTTGTCTCTGTTTTAATGATTGAGGATCCTGCTCCGCCCGGGTGCCGCCGTCCAAACGGTTCGCATTTGTTAGATTTCTCGAGCGGAAAATTTGTCCATCGTCCTCGTCGTCGTTGTTGGTTTATTCAGCCACTACCACAACTGGTGGTTATACCCTGCGGACCTGCGGGACAATAATGCGGGCTTTGACTGTATGTTTCTGTGTGTATAGGTTTTGGTGTGTTTGGGGGGGGGGGAGTATTCTCTGGTGTATCATCCTTTAATTCGTCGAGGACCGTGTTTATTTATTTACCGTTAATTGAAGTAAAATAAAACCATTGCCAATGGAAATTAAAACTAAATAATAACAAAAACTGCTAACTGTGTGTCAGAGTAGAGAGAGGTCCGTTGCTAATGGGTTGGGTACGGGCTTATCCAATTCAATTCACATCAATGGCGCCCGGCGCGACCGTCAGATAATCGTTGACTAACGGTTTGTCATAACGCCGAATGAACACTTGATGGATCATTAATTATGTAGACGTTGGCTTTTCCAAACCCCGCTACCCGTCCCTCATCTATCGCTGCAATAGATTTTTTTTTTTATTTGCATATCAAAAGGAATTTGTTCTTTTTAAATAATTTTTGTTTTTTTTTTTAGTTGTAAAAAAAACAATAGCTGGCTGTTTGGGTTAATTGGAATTTTTTTATAATCAGTGTTATTGTTGGCTGAATACTGAACGATACTGAATCGGATTGATGTTTGTTGAGATACAAATCACTAATGGAATTTCGATCTGTATGTCTGGATGGTAACCTCGACTGAGATGATCCTGAAATAGAGACAGAGATATGTATGTATGTCTCATTAAGAGCGATTTAGGAAAAGCTTTAAGAAGGGAAAAAAATCTCCATGGATATAAAACTCAGTTATCAACATTATGAGCTTCGTAGGAAAACTAAATTTATTAATTTTGAAGTACACTGTAATATAATCCTTAAGTTATCTACTGCTGAAAATTCAGTAACCATGCAAGGAATTCGTTGCCATTACTATGATAACTGCGATAGTTTGCACTCAACTAGCACATATTGCGTTTGATGGCAGGTGGTTTATAGACCGAGTCATAAATTGTTCACCAAGGTCTCTCAAATTGGCGATTTCATGGATGATACTTTACTTTAAAATTAACTTTGACTTGTGATCATTTTAATGGAAAAAAACTCACCACTTACCCTAACATAAGCTGATTTCAGACACCCAAGCTGCACTCAAAGCTTTGAGCCCCTATCTGTGGTCTCAAGACTGGTAAAGTGCTCCTTCAATTGCATTGAAGGAAATGAGATTGTGGATGAGCTGGCCCGTTCAGGCTCTACTGCCGAATTCTCAGGCCCGGAACCCTATTGTGGCATAAACTGGGAAACTTTTTCAGCCTTAGTTAACAAATGGGTACATAATCTTGCGACTCTCTCATTGGAGACATTTCCCAGGACTTGGGCAAGCCGAACTGTTAAAAGCCATATATCTACCCATCACAGGGAACTTCTAAACCGCATTAAGACGGATATGAGGTATCTAACAAATTTCCTCTCCAGTTATTGCCAGTTATACGATACCACCTAAGCAAGCTAGGCCTTTCTAGCGAGACCGATTGTCGACTCTGTTTAGAGCAGGTCCAGACCACCGAGCACGTCGTTTGTTATTGTCCGGCACTTTTCGGGGTCAGACGGCGTGCCCTATAAAAAGAACTCCTAAGACCTTATGAATTAAAAAATGCGTCGACCAAGACATACTTGACTTTATTAGAAAGGTGCTTTGCCTCTTGAACTAATCAGTATCCTTAATACAATAGATTTTATAGGTCGCAGTATCAGCCTTGGGGCAGGATCCGTTATATAAAAAAAAGAAAACAAGATGTCTGCTTAGGTCGATAATGAGATTTCCTCTAGACTAGAACTTGGATAGTGCTGGAAGTGCGTAGCTTCCGTTCAATGAGAGTTAAGGTGTGAGTTTGGCTACATGTTCCCAGCAGATGGACTATAGTGAGTCTGGTTACCACTACTGCCGAACGTGGGATAGGTAAAAAAAACAGGCGTTATCATCGAAATTCTACAGTTCGGGCGCAAGAACCAATTCGCTATGTAGCTCCTGCCCCTGCCATGCAATTGAATCCTTTTGATTCGATAGCGAAGAAGAAAGAGGTATTAGCAGGCAGTCGCACTGCAGCCAATATATACAAATTTAAACTCGTTTCCGGAAATTGTAGCAGCGCAGCATCTGCTCGTAACTCTGTGTATGTAGCTCCCGACTAAAGAGATTCCGCGTCCAACTAACATTCAACCAGCTCTCCTACAGCAACAGAGCGCTACTTTTCTTGGTATTCCCTTCGCATGGATATCGGGATTGCTTACACCATACAAATCTCAAATTACAAGCAAACTAAACCCAATCGTCTTGAGGAGTCGCTTGGACATTTGTCAGACTAATTCTTCGAATTTTTGAAGCGTTCTTATGCCTGACGAAGCAGATTTCGACCTAAACTATCGTCGCCATCTATCTTTCTCGAACAAAAAAAAAAGACAGCGTGGCAGCTGGCAGGTAATATTATTAATGGAGTGCTATATGAAAGCACAACGGGTTTTCATTGTTGAGCAATATTTTATAAATATTGAAGGTTTGGCAGCTACTTTCCAAAGAAAATCATCTTCAGCGATTAGGCACTGAAGATGATTGTCGAATTCGGAGTTTTGGAAAATCCACGAGTGCTTGTTGAAAAGGAAATTCATCCACCCACAACGTGTCACTGTTTGGTGCCGATTTTGGGCTGGAGGTATCACTAGATAATTCTTCTTTGAAAACGTGGCTGGTCAGGCATGATCGCTATCGCGACATGATAATCCATTTGTTTGTGCCTAAATTACAAGACATAGATGTGGACGATATGTGGTTTCAACAAGACTATGCCATATTCTACACACCCCGGGAAATAGTTTAATCGTGTGATTTTCCGTTTTGGTGATCAGAATTGGCCACGCCGTTGATTTTTTTTCATCGGGTTTTTGGAAGTTTAATGTTTATGCTAATAAACCCACGACCTACCCCGAACCAAAAGTAATTTGATATCTAAGACATGAAGTGCCGCCATTAAAGTGTCTTTTTGAAATAAATAGTACCTAGTATGTACATGCGTTTGGGTCCTTGTTTTGTACTCTTTTTTGATCCAATTGTGCCCGGTAAAGTCCGGGATTATAATACTCGTTAACTCGTTTCTTCAAAATATTTCTGGCAACTGTAACCCAAACGGGAATATCGATGAACAAAATTGCCGAATATTGGATACCAGTAACCCAAAAACGATACTACATCCAGATCGAGTCACTTCATGGTGTGCCGTTTCAGCACGGTCCGCATTGTCGGACTTTCCTTCTTCGAAAAAAAAAAAAACAGTCACACAGTGGCAGTCCATAGGGAATGATACTTGAAGATGCTTACGGATTTTTTTACACCGCAAACGAATAGCTTGCAACTCTATTTGTTCTCAGCAATATGGTGGGAGTTCGCATAACACCAGAGTCGTTGTAGCAGAATTACGTTGGCCCCCAAGACTATCGGACCTTACTGCACAAGTGCACCTGGTTATTGCAGCACGCATTTAAGACGAAGTCTACCAATTAAAATTACCTAAATCAATCAATTCGCACAGCAGCAACCCTCCAGGCAGTTATTCACAACTTATTTAGAATCATTGATCAACAAAATAAAATTAAACTTTAAATGAATAAAGTGAACTAACAAAAAAGTTATCCGAGTTTCAATGTTGCAAAATTCATCAGTCATCCTGTACCTTCACTTGAATAGGTTTATATGAACTTTGGAAAATAATCTTGTGAGGATAATACATAGGTACTTTTTTTGTATTTTTCGTGAGTCCAATAAATTGAAAGCACTTTCAATGCTTATCGTGTCAATGCTAAAAGATTGTGAAAACTCGATATATTCGCTCACTTTAAGGTAAATTTCCACACCATGATCGAGGACCACATGTTTGTACTTCCCTATATGCAGATGCAGTGCATCTTACAAAGATTGATAGTATCGCAAAAGGTAACACGTGCGCAATACCCACGATTCGCCATAACAACAGCACTGCCTGAAGTTTGCATCTGAGTGTAAAAAAATCTCATATTAATTGTTAGTTCGGTATCTTCTGTTTGAAACCACCATACCCTGCACGTTGTCACGTCACGAGAAAATCGTACCTATTCGCTTACGAAATATACAAATTCGCAAACGACTGCCACAGCCTGACTGATTGTGAATCGTGAATCGTTGGTGAACGTGAATCTCGCAACTAATTTTGATGGATTTTGTCATGGCATCTGCTCCCTCTGTTACTTTCAAGATACAAGCACTACCTCCATAGATACTTTTTGGGCGATAAAATTTCAAATGCATTAAATGCAAATTTATCATACCAGCTTTCGCTGCAATCGGCTGCAAATATTTGTTCGTCCTTATTACGCTCGAAATCGATTAGGTAACTATCCGCATGAGTCATGACCTACTCTCACATATCATCCACAAAAAAAAAGAAGGAGAAAACCGTATTCCAAAATCAATAAAGTGTTTTTCACATATTTACTCGAGGGACATAATGCCGATCTAATAGTGACCAAACTCACTCACAGATGTCCTTTTTTTCCATTGTTGGTAAATCATAAAATCGTGATGCTATCCTTAATATAAACACACACTCAGCCACAATCTGGTAGTGTTTGTTTGCGCATATTTTCATAAATTGTTGATTTACAATTTTGTCCACACAATCGTTTATCCTTAATTTTCAAAATAACATACTCATACTCGTACATATGCTAGGCGAGATGTGTATCCTTACATGAGGCGTTTTTTTATATTCATGCGGGTGGTGTGGGCTAATGGTCAACAAGGAAGAGAATCGAATGGAATATATTTTCCTGAATTGAAATTCGAAATATTTTCATATGGGCGGGAGTTTTATAGACTCTCTTATTTTATTTTTCGTCCTTGTGATGAGAAAAAAAGGGTTTTTAGCTTGTGTTGTCATCGATGTCGCCATTCGAATAAACCCTTGAACCCCGAACGCAGGTCAGGTTGAAAATTGAATTATATTTTTTATATCTCTGTAAGGATCGGAATGCGTGTGTGTGTGTGTGCCTATATGTATAGTTGTGGATTAAGATGAGTAATGGATAGAATGGCATAGGTCACCGTATTTCTATTCATTATTTTGATAAGGACTCCGTTCGCAAATAATTTATAATTCAATGGTGTTTCTATGTTTTATTTTTTTGCTTTTAAAATTGTTTCTGTTTCCGAGATTTTTCATATTTTCTCGTGTCCAAATATTGGGAAAACAAACCCCTTTTACGAGAATGTGGGTGGTTGAAATGTGACTGCGTTGAGTGAAAAGTTTCCATTCAACATAGTCGAGAAGTTTTCCAAAGAATGTTACAGAATTTTATAAAGGAATTTAAAATATTAAACATTTAATAGAGTACCAGGGAATACAAAAGGTCATTGGAAAAGGTCAATATGTCGTAGTGGTAAGAAATGATATATACCAAATGGTGGGTAGACACAATAAACTTGTCTCAAGGAAGTTACAAGCTACAAGTTTATTAAATAATTTCTTTTGAAATGTTTGTGAGGTTAAAAAGAACACACAAACGCTGCTGGCATGATGCTTACAAGGATGGGTTAAGTCTGAAGGGCGTAATAATGAACATACGAGATACTTTATTACGAAAACTCAAAGACGGTACGAAGTTCATCACACTAAATAGGTCAAAGTGGAATAGCTGGTCATTTATAAATGATTCAATTTAATGTGGTCGATTCGTTTGTTTAGATGTACAAATTTGCCGCCATGGAGCAGTAACAAAGCGCCTTGGAACACCGCAGCCAAAAAGGCGCAAAATTGGGCGAGGTACATATATTATATAAAAATGGTAAGAAAAATTTATAGTAATTCATCAATTGAGAACGGCTGGGCCGATTTGGCTCAATTTTTTTCAGATTTTTTCAGGTGTTCGTAATTGCCAGGAGAAGGTTTTTACGAAAGAAAATTTTGGTAAAACCCTCCGGAAAAGTCGGGAAATTGGAAAAATCCAAATGTATGGAATTTTGGGTGCAATTGTTCCGGAATGGCTTTTCGAATGGAAAAATATCAAATTCTTCGTGGAAATCTCGGAAAATCCCGAAAAAACGCGAAAAATTTGAATTTTTTTTTGAAAAAATTTTGCATTTTATCGCATGATTTGATCTAAAGGTGGAAAATTCGTTGTGAATCTTGGAAAATTTCGGATACTTGTGAAATTCATTATGATGAAAGACGTTTTGCGTGCATTTTGGACGGAGAAGTAAACGATATAAATAAAATATGGCGTTATACGTTGACTTAGGCTGTGCACAATTTGACAGGTATCCTTTTCGCATTGTCATTTTCTATTGAGCAAATGTCTTATTTTTCTTGCTGCAATTGATTCGAGTTTTGCGTATTATTACACTGATTCCGGATAGTCGTATATCGGGCATCACATCCGCAAACGGTACAAGCATTACGATCAATTATGCGAGATTGAGTTCTTTTGAATAGGATTAGTCAAGAACGACTGTTGTTTTTTAGGGAGCTATTTGCTTGGCTAATGCCTCCTATAAGACGATCAAACCTTGGACGACTTGCTCGTGATGGTTTGGTGGGGCTATGGTATTGCTCTCCGGAGATTTTCATCAAACGCTTCCCGTCATCCCGAAATCTACTGCTGCCGATGAACTTAATGCATGCCTGAAATCGTCGCCTTTGTGGCGTTGAAATTGACCACGAACATGAGAGTCGTATTGCAGAACGACCCATCGGCTGCTGAATTCTCGAGACAACTGCTGGCGCTTGGCAATGGCCAAATTTCTGTTGATGTTTCGACTGGATTGATATCGTTCCCGGCAAATTTTTGCGAGTTCACATCGTCGAAGGAGGAACTCATCACCAAAGTGTTTGCCGGCATTGCACAAAATTATAAAAATCTCGATTGGATTAGTGAACGGACAGATAGACAGACAGACAGATAGACATACAGGTAGATAGAAAGACAGACAGACACGTAGATAGACAGACAGACAGATAGACGGACAGACAGATGGACGGACAGACAGATAGACGGACAGACAGATAGACAGACAGACAGAGATACAGACAGACAGATAGATAGACAAAGAGACAGATATATAGACAGATAGATAGATAGGCAAACAGACAGACAGACATTTCATTTTGATTTTTGTACATCTATGAAATTAATTAATTTTTAGTATTTATTTTACTTAATAAAAAACTGAATTTAATTCGGCTTATAAGTTGACACAACATTTATTAACACCTTTATGCTCTATGTCAAACTAAAGAATAAAGTTTATTGCTTGTAGTACCTACATACCATATATAGACTTCTCAATCGTCTGCACGACATCACGCTCTCTCCGTGAATTTCCCTTTAAGATAGGCGTGTACTCTAGAATGCGCCTTAGAGTTTTGAGTACCACCGATGAAAGGCTGATTGGTCTGATATACATAGCACTGCAGCTTGTACATTTTCCCTAATATGTAATAGTATCTAAACATTTTCTTCGACAGAAGTCGAATTTCCTAGATTAGAAAATGTCATGTCAAAAAGTCCACTCGTTTACATGAAGTACCAAGTGTGCAACAAAAACCTCTTTTATGGAAGATGCCATAAAAATGACTCAGATATTCGAACGACAATACCTTTTAATCATTTATGATTACTACAAAAAAGGACTCTTCTTTTAAAATAACCGCTTCTTATCGGGTAGTTTATTATACTCACACTTTTGTACTCGAACCAGATTCTATCCTGTAGTAGGTAGCCGAGGTCATAGTAGTTTTCTTAAATATGAAAGTTGTCAACTTGTTTTCGTGTTGTTGTTTATCGGTTGGGCGAGGATTAAGCTGATTAAGGTGTAGATAGCACCTACCTACTTGGAATAGGCGTTCGTTTTTCAGTTCTGAATTACTTATCGCAATATTCTTGATATTTTGTACCCAGATGGTTACAGGGGCGCTGAGACGGAGCGTCGAACTGATATCAACGTTACACGTAGTCACAGTTGTCTTCTAGAAATGTCCCTCGAGTGCTTAGCGTTGTGCTGTTGCATATTTCGCAGCTCTAATTTGAAATTAGCCTACGAATTCTTGATTTGGGTAATTCAATGAAAAAGCGGACATAAAGTTAGTTAAAAAATTAAACTTTTTGACTTTCTACTTCTTCCTAATTATTAACTACATATAGAAACACCTCTTACAAGTGCCCAATGTAAGACTTATCGGAATATGCCGTTATAAAATTAATGCAAACTTGCGATTGCAAATTATCAACAAAAGTTGGCGTAAAAACACGTTTACGTCGTGATTATTTTATTTAAAACTGGTAGTGAATTAAGATGAAAAGTTTCATATTATTTGAAGTTATCAATACTATCTGTAAACAGTTCTTTAGAATAAAAGGTTTAATGTGTAAAATGTTAAATGCCTTTTAGATAAATTTTAGTGATTTTACTTCTAAATCCGTAATTTTTAAAGAGCGAATGGGAAGGTAACGCGATTTACTACCGACTTTGTGTAACGCGAGTTACCGTAAAATTATTAAATTTTCTTTAAAATGTTTACATAAATATTAATTTTCTCATTAGAGATGCACAGATATGGTTATCTTCTTGATTTTAATTATACATAACCAATTGACTTTATTGGTAAATTTCACAATTTTTTGAGTTAAGTACATCTGCAGGAAAACAGTGTCCGAATATGGTAACGCGAGTTACCGACGTAATTTTATTTTTTTATTAAGTAAGTATTTAGTTATCACAAAATATTTATTTCTACATCGCTCTGGAAATGTTTATTATGTCTTTAAAAAAACATCATTTGTATAATTTAATGCTGACATTGATGTGCAAATTTCGATCCATTAGCTATGAATTGTTCCGAATGTAACGCGAGTTATCATGGAATTACCCATTTATGTTTGATGATTGTGGATGAGTTCAAAGCACTAAAGAGTATGTTACCAGCACCAACAATCGATTATTAATCGCCTTGTTGTTTGAATTACTATCGGTAGTCTGCAAGATTGGTGAGCATCGTGGTGAAGTGGTAAGTGCGTTGGACTACTACGCAATGGTGTCCGGGTTCAATCCCAGCAAACACCACGGTGCCACCTCTTTCGGATGCCTGACAAGCAATCAAAGAGTATCATTTGTCAAGGAACTTCTCGGAGTCGGCAAAAAACTGTTAGTCCATTTCTTTCGTGCAAAAATATAATACACACACAAAAATGGCTGCGAGAAGGAGGCCCTGGTTCACCCCTAACTGAAGCGCCACCTACAGAAAGTCTGGAAGATCATATTAATGATTCATTACCTCATCTATAGAATGAAGTCTTTATAGCTCAGTGGCCCAAGAACAGAACCAACGTCGTGATATATGCATACATAGATGGTGTAATATATTTGTCGCTCACTGGGCTGGAAGATAATCAATTTTAAATCAACAGCCAATATGGGCCTAATCCAATAACGAGGACCTTGGTTCAGGTGCTCTTTGCTGATTTCTAATTACTTTTTTTTATGTGTCTTGGGGATATGTGGTCACCACAGTACGGTTCTGCTATTATACCCCATGCTCGCATACTTTTCATTATTTTTTGTTTCACGTGTGCCTGTTTTTCAAACAATTAAATATTTCGAAAAACTGTATTTTATTACTAAACCTAAAATAAAATAAATATTGCAAAATATGCATACATACTTATGCATGTATGAAGAACGACTTTTGGGAAGTAAATTCTGAGTAACAAAAATATTTTTCTGATTTTATGACTGGCTGAACAAAATGAATGTGTAGAGTGAAGTTATGTTTTAGAAGTAAAAGAGCATGTCATGGAAATATTTTGAAAAAAGGGTCCTATATTTGCAAAGTGCGTCAAATTCGCTTTTTTTTAAAGTGGGGTCCCGGGTCCTATCGTCAAAAAGCGTCAAAATGACGCGAAAGAGTCCCAAATAGCAACGCTGCTTGAGGGTATCAAAACAAAGAGGTCTCCATGGTGTATCGTATAATTGGATGAGCAAGTTGGGTAGTCCTAATGCGCTTCTAATAAAGTATCGTAGGAAATTTTCCACCACTCCATACAAACTGTATCCCAATTCATGAGTTGCATAAAAAGGGATCAATGTTGAATTTGCACGGAACAGCTTGGACTTTGAACTACATATGCGAAATGCATTTGTTATTGAAGCTGAGGTAGTTGCCAATAGCACCCACAAGATCTTCGCTGGAACTCCAAATATATTCAATTTTAAGACTAGGCAATCGCGGATGCCAGGAAACTTAGTAAATTGATATGGATGCAAATGTAGATAATAAACTGCCTCTCATCCAACAACCAATACCCTCTCCCCGAATCCTTTCAATCATTCATCAATAATAAGCCTATACAAATCACAGAATTCTCCACCACTAAGTATTCTATTCAAGACACTTTAATAGCAGCAAGACTACTAAGTACTGACTTCAGTTTACATATAACAATTACATTACAGCCAAGATTGATTTATAGATTTTGCCAACCATTTAATTAATTAATTAAATAAATTGAAATCACCACAGCTACCTACCGTCCCATGAGCCAAATTGGATTTTATATGAATATATCACTTCCAAGTAATACGAACGTAATCTCAAGTGGATACTCTCACTTCGTCTGGGAAAACGCAATTTTAATTGCCTACCACTAAACGCAAGTACTCGTAACCAGAGATAATCAAATAACAACAGTAACATACAGAATTTAGCATATCAATATTCCCAGATGGCCAGTAGAAATATATTTAACAACATTTTATTTGCATATTGCAAATATGGTGTTCAAACATTTAGGCGTTGATATTTATACTACTACCAGGACCACAGATGTCCAGGACGACCACCTCGGACTCTGTTGTGCTATCGAAAGTCAAGCTATCAATAAAACAAAATTAAATTTAAATGTTAGTTTATTTATTTATTTATTTATTTATTTATCTTAGAACATCTTCAATTTGTATCTTAAAAATACTTTATCGACTTTGTGCCCAGGGAATTGTTGTCACAGATCGAGGCTTTCGATACATTTTCGATGCAAATTGATAGAGGCAACTCATGTCAGTCACATCGGGCGATTTTAAATGGATGGTGTGTGGTATCTGTGTGTGAACTCATCTTATAAATATTTAATTGAATATTTATATGTACGAACTGCGAATGTTGCAAGAAACCTAACTTAGGAATGTCATTAATAGCTGCCATTGAAGAGTACCAAACAAGCAGAAGCTAATTAACAACTTGGCATAAATGTGGCATAAATGTTATAATTTCAGTAAAAGTTCCTCACAAAAACCCCACGTTTTTTTTCAGTAATATGCAAAGAAAAACGGATTATGATGACTGAAGCCTTGAGCACGGTTGTACAATATATTGGGTTGTACCATATGAAATGTCCGATTTTCGCTCAGTCGGAAATAAGGAGTTCTCCAGTGAACATCTGTGCCAGAACGTTAAATTTTCTTTTTTTATAAAATAAAGTGGTACCTGTGCTTGGCGGGTGAGAATTTCAGGGTTCGTTACAAGTACCGTTATTTTTTATCTAGGAATTATTAACAATGGTGTCGACGTTCAAATTTGGACT
The DNA here is from genome assembly GCA_949775065.1 of Brachyopa scutellaris. Lineage (NCBI taxonomy): Eukaryota > Metazoa > Arthropoda > Insecta > Diptera > Syrphidae > Brachyopa > Brachyopa scutellaris. The sequence continues at coordinate 64,250,402 of OX459114.1, read as the reverse complement.
CTCTTCGTTGACGAATTTAATCTGGGATATAACGAGTCGCTGGCAGCGAAAAAACATTAATGATGCATTTATGGATGTAACGGTAAACGAACGCAGCATTCGACGTTGGTCTGCTAGGTTCCGTTCGGGAGATCTTAGCCTTGAAAATGAACCATCTGGAAAGACAGACTCGGCAATTCATTTCCTCAAAAAGTCAGCACTTCCACGAAAAAGGAATATTTGACCTTGTATCACGTTGGAAGAATGTAACAGATGCCAATGGATCCTATTTTGATTGAATAAAAATATACGGAAATATATGTAATATTGGCTTTTAAATTTTTACTATAAAATCGGACATACAACCCCAATATGGGTGCTATATTAAAAATGAATTAAAAAAGCTACATATGTACATATAAAAGGAGTCCCAAAATTCAGGCAAGATTTGAAATTTTCACCATTTGTGCGGCAAAGTGCTGCCAACAAGAAAAAAATACAGCGTGACAGGGGTTATTAAAAATGGAGTGCTACACGAAAGACCCACGCCCTTTCATTACTGAGCAATGTTTTAAAAATTAATGAAGGTTTATCAAACAAAATCATCTTCAGCGATGAGGCTCATTTTCATCTTGATGGCTTTGATAATCGTTCAAATTGTCAAATTTGAGGTTCAGAAAATGCACGAGTGTTTATCGAGATGCATCCATAACGTGTCACTGGGCTGGATGCATCATCGGACCATTCTTCTTTAAAAATGCGGCAAATCAGGTAATGGTACTCGCTATCGCGACAAATGGATGTCGACGACGTGTCGTTTCAATAACACGGTACCACATGCACAGCCCGAGAAAACATTCAAATGGCGAAAAATTTAAATCCCTTTATATGATGAGAGGAATATGTGAACTTTTCAACCATAGCAATAATAAAAGTGATGGTGGCACTAGAGCGGATAAGAGGCCATCTATATGTATATTAGATGCTACGAGCTGGTTCCCTCCGCAAAGGGACAACCGGGACGGAACACCCCGAGGACATCTAAGTCAACCGACTTTTAATTTTAAGTTTAGATGTACAATATATAATTATATTTTTTATTTCTAAGTCAATGTATAAGGTTAGGCCCCCAGTGTGCCAATAAATTTGTATTATCAATGTATCTCATAGTTTATATTAAGACAATTGTATATATATTTTGTTCAATAAAAATCGTTAAATCGTTAAATCGTTCCCTCTGCAAAGACCATATCTATCTCTAGCATCTATTTTTAATTGACTTCGAAAAAGCCTTCGACAGCTTGAACCGAGGGTAGAGGTAACCCCGAAAAATGGTAGCTGTTATCAAAGCCACATTCTGCACAATGATGAGGACTTTGAGTACCGAAGTATAGTTCATTAGTGTTGCATTCAGTCACCGCTGTTGTTTCTGGTGGTCACTAGTGATGTATGTACATATTTCGTGCATATAGAAACGGGGAAAACCAAGGACTAAAGTGGACAATCGAATCGCAATTCGCCCGCATTTTCAACAAATTATGGATCTCCAAAATTTCGAGACACAAACCCGCACAAAAACCCACCTTTGAACCAAGTTGTTGCGCTCCAACGTCGAACCACTACTACCATACAGGTTTCATTTACGGGAATTATCTAGTATATCGGAGTACTCAGACTAAATACTAGTCCATTATATTATGCCGAACAGGAACCCCTAAGTACCAAAGCCCTGGGTGAGAAATGAACCCACAAACTTTGTGAGGTACGTCAGTGATAATTGTAAGTTGGCCAGCACTCATTTTTAGCTGCAAGCCTTTGTTAACAGATGTCTATGTAACATATTAAGGATATTTTGGGCAGACTCGAACTTACAGACGTTTTCATACAAAACTGGAAGTGGCAATGAGTAGGTTACACGTTACGGCCCGATGGTGTCTCCACTGTAAAATACGCTATGCAGTGAAATCCGCTAACTCGATCGGGTGAAAGAATATGTCGCCTTGCAAACGTGGTGCAGAACAGTTCAACACGAATTCAGGACATTGGGGATATTGTTAAGAGAACTCAAACGCGTTGCAAAACTCCGAACACGATGGCGCACAGGAATGACTGATGCTCTATTCTCCTCGATGGGTGATAGAAACTAAGTAAAAGTAGTATATAAGTGCAATATACATATAAATTGCCGGAACATTTAAGGCGGGTAGGGGTTAGAATATACCCGAGGTAGGCATGCCTGTCGTAAGAGGCGACTAAAATCCAATCTCCGTATACCGAGTATATAGTGTATACAAAAATGCAATGGACAAAACAAAACGATTAATTACCCCAGGTGGCAGTCCAGCTTTGCTGGAAAATCCACCCTCTTCGGAGGTCAGCTCTACGGATTCTGGGGAGAGCCATTTATTGCAATCCAATGACCCTTTCACAAGAAGTGCAAGGGTGGTATCTCGATCTCCTCCATCAAGATCGAATAACTCCGGGAAAAAAAGTCCGCCGGGAGCGCCGCAGCGCGAAAATCAGGACTTAGCAAAATATAAAAGCTTTGAGGAAGAAAATAAAGTACTCCGAATAAAGCTTAACGAAATGGATCTACTCTATCAAGATCTTAAGAAAGAGATAGATCTATTAAAAGAAGAGAATAAGGTTCTAAAGAACACACACTCGCAGAAAGAGCGCGAATGTGCTCCAGCACTATTAGATAGTCGGGAGTACCACACCGATGAAGAAGAGCTAGCACGCGAAACGAATCGGGTCCCTAAGAAAAGACCTACTAAAAAACGGAGAGCCCGTTCTTCGCCCGAAGTCGTGCCCTTAAACGAAGAAAAGCGTAAAGAACTGCAAGAAAATCAACGTAAAACGCAATTTCGTTTACCGCCACCAATAAATATCGTCGGGATAACGGAATATAATAAGTTGCATAGCCTCCTTAAAGGAACGATAACATCGAAATTTAAGGTCACATCTTTGAGGAATAATGCGTGGAAGATTAACGTCGATGACCATGACGACTATCGCGCACTGTCCCAGAAACTTAATATCGATAAGATTCAGTGGTATACTTTCGAAATCAAGTCAGAAAGGCCACATCGTGTTGGAGCAAGGGGACTTCACCCCTCGTGCACAAAAGAAGAGATTATGAGCGACCTTCAAGACAAGGGCTTTAAAATTCTTGATGCCGTTAATATCATCAAGAAGGAGAAGCAACAATCCGAAATAGATAAGGACATCTTGGTAAGGCGTGGACTCCCGCTTTTTATGCTAACATTCGATAAAGCTGATAGTATCGACGATATTTATCGAATTAAAACCATATTGAATATCGTGGTCAAAATGGAGCCCATGCGTAGAAATTTAAAAATAATTCCGCAGTGCAAACGTTGCCAAGGATTCAATCATACGCAAACGTATTGCAAAAAAGAACCACGGTGTGTGAAATGCGCCGGAAATCACCTCTCCCAAGACTGTCGAGTAAACAAGCAAGCCTCTGCAATCTGTGCTAATTGTAAGGGAAAGCACCCGGCAAATTATAGAGGCTGTGAAGTAGCCAAGGAGTTGCAAAAACGAAGAGATCCACTCCATAAGCCTCAAAATAAAATAATAAAACCGCTAACTAAGGCAAATGGTAAGATCGGTCAGGAGAACGTAAACAAACAAAAACCACCGGGTACAGAGCGGAAGAAGGTGGTGATAGCAGAAAAGCCCTCGACTTCTGGTCTTAAAATAAATGGTAATGAAAAGCCATTAGAAAAGACATCGGGTAATAGCCCTCGGACAGCAGGAGTGCAGACCTACGCCCAGGCTGCAGTATCCGAAAAATCAAAAAACCTCGAAATCCCGACGGACCCTGCTTCTCAAGTTTTCTCAATTATTCTCGCGAAACTTGAAGAGCAAAGCAAAATAAATAAAATTATTCTCGATAGGTTGGTTAAGCTCGAGAGTTATTCACGGAAAACGCGTACTTCACCTAGAATATGAATGAAAAAAGAATTTTAAAAATATGTACTTGGAATGCAAACGGACTTTTGCAAAAACTTGACGAATTGGAAATATTCATGCGAGAAAAAGATATTGACATTTGCTTGATTTCTGAAACTCACGTGAAAAAGGAATCGCATTTAAAAATAAAAGGCTATACTGATTACCACGCTTGTCACCCTTCGGGCAAAGCGAGAGGCGGATCTTCCTTGTTTATTAAAGACTGCATTGAACAATGCGAAGACCTAAAGATAGAGCTTGAAACTCTACAACTGTGCACAATTCGAGTTAAAAATAGTCAGCGTACTATTAAAATCTCATCTATCTACTGTCCGTTCCGCGTTCCGCGCTTGAAAAAAGTGATTTTACTAACTTATTCAAATCGCTGAAACCTAATTTCATTATTGGCGGCGATTTTAACGCGAAACATACGTTCTGGGGCTCTAGATACATCTCGCAAAAAGGTAGAATGCTCTATGGGGCAGGTATGGAGTACAGTTGTGATTTTCATTCTACGGGCAAACCGACTTACTGGCCAGCTGATACTTTGAAAATACCTGACCTGATCGATTTCTTCGTGGTGAAAGGAATATCTAACAACCACATAAAAGTTGAAGAGAGCTTTGATCTGTCGTCTGATCATTCCCCAGTTATTTTGACATTGAGCGAAAAACTAGTATATAACCGAGAGCCAGCGAAATTAACTGGTAGAACAACTAACTGGGAAGGCTTTAGGAACGAAACCGAAGTAAATGTTGAACTGAGCGTACCGCTTACGACACCCTATGAACTTGAGGTTGAAGTCGATCGCTTCGTTCAGATAGTACAGCTCGCCTCTTGGAATAATACGCCCAATCCAAGAAAAACGCCGGACAAATACGGTCTACGATATCCTTCTGAAATAAAAGAATTAATCAGGGAAAAAAGAAAAGCGCGTAAAAGATGGCAACAGAGTCGTGCTCCACACCATAAAGCATATCTGAATCGTCTCTGCAATTTGTTAAAGAATAGCATTAAGGATTTTAAAAATCGTGCGATAGGCTCTTACCTTGAGAGTTTAACAGCGAAAAAAGATTCCAATTATTCCCTTTGGAAAGCCGTAAAAGGCACCAAAAGGCCCAAAATCCCTGCGCCGCCACTTAAAATAAATCAAAATGAATGGGCAAGGGAAGATAAAAGAAAAGCGGATATTTTTGCCGCCCATTTGGAAGAAACCTTTAAACCGAACGTTGGTCAAGTGGTTCATGACAACATCAACATCACAAGGATGGTAGTTCCACCATCTGACGATTTAACGCGCAGATCTGCGACGCTTAGAGAACTGGAACGTGAGATCGCGAAACTAAAACCTAAGAAAGCTCCTGGTTATGATTTGATTACCGGAGAAATTCTCAAAGCCTTACCTAGAAAAGCATTAATTAAGCTTCTCCATATTATAAATGCTGCACTCAGATTAAAACACGTACCGAGCCAATTGTATTGTATTGTATTTGGAAGGGGGTTGTCTCCTTAGAGACAACAAGCACGTAGACCTGTAGGCCCATTGTACTTTGGTGAAGTACCACCCCATTCGCTGAATTAGCGATTTGTTGCTGAGCTATATGTCGATCTAAATCTGCCCGTCGCTTTCGCAAAGCGAAGCAATAGGGCAAGATTGAGCTCCAGTAGATCAACGTCCCGTAGGACGTAGTTGCCTAGAGTGGCCTTTCTGATTCGAGCAAAGGCCGGACACTCGCTAATGAAGTGCTCAGCCGTCTCATCTTCTTCCAGGCACATCTCGCAGAGGCCCGAGCTTCTGATTCCAATTTTGTTCAGATGCTCGTTTAAGGGAGTGAACCCAGTGACCAGTCCTGTGAGGATTTTGAGGTCATTTCTACGAAGGTGTAACAGAAACTTAGTTCTGTTTGCCCTGGGCGCGTCTACTAACATTTTGGCCTGTCTGCATGACCTAAGTTCATGCCAATGGTTGTAATGCTGTAGTCGCAGCAGTTCAAGAAGCTCGTTTTTAGCATAAGCTGAACTGCAGCCAATAACAGGCTGAGGACCGATAAAAGGGGTCGCTGATCCAGCTCTAGCCAGAGCATCAGCTTTATCGTTTCCCGGGATGTCAGAATGTCCCGGGACCCAGACCAGTGTGATCTTATTACATCGCCCAAGCTGATTCAGTTTGTTGACAGCTTCCTCAACAATTTTTGAGTTGATCAACGCTGCTGAACAGGCTTTGATAGCTGCTTGACTATCAGAGCAGATGTAGATGGACTTGGATTTCCACCTCTTGTTAAGTGCAATGTGTGCTGTAGTAGCGATAGCATACACCTCTGCCTGAAAGACAGTTGTAAATCTACCCAGTGGAATAGATTGCTCAACGTGGCATTCTTCTGAGTAGACACCTGCTCCGGAGAGCTCATCCATTAAGGACCCGTCCGTATAGAAGACTATACTACCTGATGGGAAACCAGACCAACCTCCGCTGTTCCATTCAGAGCGATCTGGAAGGAGACATTGGAACCTTCGCCCGAAATTGTATTTGGAGCTTATGGTGTCCAGGGCTCCCCCCAAGGCTCCTGGTACTAAATCGAGAAGCTCCCCCACCCTGCTACCTCTACTACCTTCACTGAAGGTAACTCGCCTTCCAAGAAGCACACCTATGCGGTATACTGCTTTTCTAGCTTCGTTTTCAATGAAGATATGCAGTGGAGGCAAGGCAAGAAGGATCTCAATGGCGGCGGTGGGTGTCCCTCTCATGGCCCCGGTAATACTAATGCACGCTAGGTGCTGAAGTTTTTCAAGGCAACGTTTGAGAGGCTTCGCTTTGTACCACCAAGCTATCGAGCCATATACGACATATGGCCTGACTATACTCGTATAAATCCAGTAGACCATTTTTGGGCTAAGCCCCCATGATCTATTGAACATTCTACGGCATTGCCAGAGTATGTTGGTGGCCTTAGTTGTTCTTGCAACCAAGTGGTCTAGGAAGGTTAGTTTTGGGTCCAACAGGATACCCAAGTATTTCACCGTACTAGAAGGTTTAAGCTGGGTGCCCAGGAACGTAGGCCATCTTATAGGAGGCAACTTCCTTTTGTTTGTGAACAGCATCATCTCGGTCTTGGTGGGATTGACCGATAGTGACTGCTCACGGCACCATGCTCCAACAATGCTAAGAGCGGATTGCATCCGCTCACAGAGTGCTGGTAAGTTGCTACCACTGACGATGATGCATTCATCATCAGCGAATCCAATTGTTGGATATCCTCCCTCGTTAAGTCTTCTCAGTAAGGAGTCAACTAAGAGGTTCCACAATGTGGTCGACAGGACTCCACCGAGCCAATGGAAAGTTGCGGAAGTCATAATGGTTTTAAAACCAGGAAAACCGTCATATGAAGTAAAATCATACAGACCAATATCGCTTCTTCCAGTCATATCCAAAATTTTCGAGAGGATATTACTAAGGCGTCTCCAACCGGTTATAGAAGCAAATAATCTAATACCTGACCACCAGTTTGGGTTCAGAAGTAAGCATTCGACGATTGACCAGGTGCATAGAATTACTAACGTAATCGAAAAAGCACTAGAAGAAAAAAAGATATGCTCAACCGTATTTCTTGACGTCTCGCAAGCCTTTGATAAGGTGTGGCACGATGGCTTGAATTGCAAACTACGACAAGTACTTCCCGCAAACCTATACGAGATTTTGAATTCATATCTCGGGAATAGACTCTTCCGTGTTAGAAATGGAAACGAATACTCCGAGCTCAAAGAAATTTTGGCCGGCGTACCGCAAGGAAGCGTTCTGGGGCCGCTTCTCTATCTGTTATATACTCGTGATATACCGAAAGAAGATGGCACTATCCTTGCTACGTTTGCCGACGACACCGCTATCCTAGCGGTAGGTAAAACAATCGAGGAAACGACTGCCAAACTGCAAAACGCATTAAATAAAGTAAATGAATGGACGAAGGACTGGCGGATCGCCCTTAACGGAACTAAATCTGTTCACGTGAATTTCACTTATAGGAAAATTAATGACTTGCCCATTTTTATAAATTTGGCCCGAATACCCTTTGCAAATGAAGCCAAATACCTGGGAATGACACTCGACGCAAAGTTGAAGTGGAATTCGCACGTGAAAATGAAACGTAAAGAACTAGATATCAAATATAGAGAAATGTACCGGTTGATCGGAAAACATTCCCACCTCAGTACCGAGAACAAACTGCTTTTATACAAGCAAGTGCTAAAGCCGGTGTGGACCTACGGTATACAACTTTGGGGTTGTACCAAGAAAACAAATGCCAATATTTTACAAACCTTTCAAAATAAAGTGCTAAGAGAAATTGTCCAAGCACCGTGGTATGCTAGAAACGACGATATCCATAGGGATCTCGGAATTCCGACAATCGAAGCTGAAACTAGAAGCTTCGCGCGAAAACATAGAAACCGACTAATCGGGCATATTAATAATACAGTCCTACTTATTCTGGATGAGAGCAATTTATTGCGCCGACTACAAAGAACAAAACCTTTCGACTTGGCGAGATAAGGATTAACCGCGTCTAAATTGCGGAACATGCAGGATCTTTCATTGGAAAGTAACCTGCCAAACGTTTATATTTCGTGATAGAAAAATTGCTTGATAAGTAGTTTAACTTAGTTGCAGTACCTAACAAATTTATATCGAAGGGTGGTGTTTTTGGTCAGTAAGAATCGGACACTACTATGAGCACGCGCTTGCTATTCTCATAGTGTCTATGGAAGATTTTCACCTACCCTCGGAAAAAAAAAAAAAAAAAAAAAAAAAAAATTTAAGGCATTGCTGTCGTAAAACATATTTAACATTCAAATGGCATACAAACTTCGTTTGCATATACATCCGGGTTGAATTTCTGCAATGCAGTGGCTTGAATGTCTGTTTGTCTGTGTGTCTGTCTGTCTACCTTTTCACATCTAAACCGCTGAACCAATTATAATGTAATTTGGCAAAGAGATAGTCTGGGACCTGAGGAAGGACATAGACGAAAAAACTGCCCGTTAGGTGGCGCTGGGTTCAAGTTATTTACAGCTTTTTTATTAATTGACCAAAATTAATATCTGCTGTAAACATATTTACAAAATTTTACTACTCATTTTCTATCGACTGTACTAGACAACTTTCTTCTTCTTTTATGCATTACACATAAAACTGCTTTAGATTGGATAAATATTCACTTCCCCCTGAGCTTATTTGGATGAGTCTCACACATTTTTCTTCAAAAGGCGGAATAGATTATTTTTATTATTTGCAAGCAAAATATTATTTAAAGATATAACCGATATATGTATGTATCTGCAAAGAATTTAAAAATAATATCTTAAATATTTTTACATTTTTTAAATTATAAACTATAGGCGTGTTTTTTTGAAACGTAGCTAGCCAGTCGTTCATTAAAACGATTCCCAGCCAGCCGAACCCAGCTGACTTACCTCCAAGTTGGTGTGTGTGATTTCGGTCATATGTGTGTGATTTCGATCAGCTGTTATGTGTGAACTGTCAAAGTATTCGGCATTCAATCAAATCGATTTTTTGTTATTTGTTGTGAAAACAATTAATTTCGGTAATTTATTCAATGGATAATTTACATAAAGTGATATGAAATCATAATATAGTGGATTATTTCTGTGAAACATCATTTAGTAATTGAAATTATATAATTTTCATACACGGCAGTCTGTCAAATGTTCTACAAATCGCTTTAAGCGCCACCTTGCCATGAGATATCGCAACATTCCTAGCCAGCTGCTTTTGGCTGCGGATAAAATCAAGAGTTGTAGCCAGCTGGTTGTTGTATTTGTTTTACGTGTGAAATTTGACTTTGCTAGCAACTACTGGCTAGCTACGTTTCAAAAAAAACACGGCTTGTAGGTTTATAATATGTTCTAGAGTTTTATTCTCTTAAATAAATAAAAAATGACAAAATATCTTCAGAAGCAGTTGCTGAAATGTTTGCTTTAGTTTTGAACAACATTTTCTTTTTTTTTATAATCTACACACGCTAAAGGGAATATGAATACCCGTTTAATGTTTACACACAGCGCGAGCACATGAAGGACGAGAACGAGAGACAGACAGATCGACGTAGTGGTAGGAAACTCAGATGGTAGGTTTCAATTTCAACTAACTCCATGGGTGGGGTCCAGGATAACTGGAGAGTTGTGTGTTTGTTTTTGTACTTGCTTATGATTCACAGGAGTTTTTTCCAGATGTTTCTTATTATAGTTTGGGCGATCAATTTCTTCAGCCATATCCAACATCCTACTGCCAGTATTATGCCTTCGCAGTAGGTTTCGATATTAACTTCTGAAACTGATCAACTTATTTTTATTTCGTGAGAAATAAATGCTTCGAAGAAATCTGGATTCGAACCGTGAACTTTCCGCATGACAAGCGACGACGACGACCACTACGCCACGGCCACCAACATTGAAGGTATTTAGCACCTACGAATATTATCAAATGCGGATGTCATGTGTTTGTAAAGTGCTGAAGGGTGTGGTGTCTCCTCAAAAAGGACCTCTTTGCAACTTGAACCAGCATCCTTTTACTTACCCAGTACTCTATAGGCAGTCAGTACTTGGAACTCTTTTAAGCCTAATGATAGTTTTAGGAATCAACTAAAATGACAAATGAATTCCTTGCAACTCTAAATACAATCATTTTAATTAAAACAACAAACGTGTGTACTTAAATTAAGCTTTGTGAATAATTTCTCAAAAAGAATTGCGCTAAAATCTTTTTGATTAAGTCAGCGGCAAATGAAAAACAGAAAACCTAGAACTGTAATAAAATCCCATAAATTACGTTTGCCTGTATTTGCATCTATCTGCATTTTTGGTGAGATCAGGCGAAGGCGCATCTGGAACGTAACGCAGACATAAACATTTCCCTCCTTTGTGGTAATTGTAATCTGCATTGTAATGTAAAATTCTCATGAAAGTTTTCCTAGTTTTTTCTTACACATTTTTTTGGTTTTTTTTTTTTTTTGTCAGTTTCTCCTTCTCCTTCCACGCGAAATCTCTATCTCGCCGTAAAGATTTTAATTGTATTACACTCCAAGGATATAAAATTTCAAACGGAAAAGTTTCCTTTGCAGGCAAACCGTGGAAGGACGCTTTCGCCCTTTTTTTATTTGCCTTTTTTTTGTGTCTCTGAATTTACCAGCTAATTTTATTTGCTCCAATTTATGGGATGTAAAACAGTTAGACACAGAACCGCTGCACCCGCGCGCCGCCCGCATTTACATTATATACATGCATGCATACATACGTTTAGATAACATAGTATTTGTGTATGCGCAATCCGCGAAGAACGTTAATAAATTAAAATTACGAAAATACTTTCGTAATTAAAACAGTCAGAGAAAATACGAGTAAATTTGCCAGTAAAATGTAACCATTGCATGGAAAAGTTTTCGCCTTTGTTTTAGTTGAGATATAAAATGAAATTTTCCAGATTAAGGTAGTCACGAATTTTGAATTTTAATCCATCTTGCGTTTTGAATTGTTCGTTTGTTTGCATTTTTGTATGAGAGGTGATGTGAGCTTTGTGGCGGAAAACTTGAATTATTATAATGAAAACGTTTTTGTTGTCAGTGTAAACTTCTCTACGGGTTACATGATGTTAACAAGATTCTTCTCCTTTGAAATGAGGTAGTACTTTTTATGACTGAGTTTACTGAACTGGTATACTAAATAGTATCATTATCTGGACCTTTATAGGAAGATAGCAAATTTAAGACGGGGCTTCTTATTTTCTCGATGTCGTTTCTGAATCCGCTCATGCTCAGAACTGGAACTTTAGCCCGGAAAATAATGTTTTCGAATCTGTGCAGATGGTTACATTAAGCCGTCATTCTTAGTCTTAACTCTTTCTACTGAATGTGTGCTTTACGAAAATGGAACAAATTATTATTATTATTATTATTATTGACGCGCGAGATGCACTGCGACCTTAAGGCCCATTGTGCCCCCTACAAGTCTAATGGAACATCAGTGTCGTTACTGTTACTATTGGAACGGGTTAAAGAAAGTTTCGTTCGCACTTACCCCAGGTGAGAATTGCATATTTCATCCAAACCAATTTCCCTGATCAATCGCAGTAGAAGATTGGGTGGAGATCCTCTGCTGTAATTTAATATTCACCCAAGGACCTGAATCTTTTCTGGAATCATGTAAAATCTGCATGAGTCTTCATCTGATAGACCTAGCTTCCTGAGATGTCCCTTGAGCTTACAATGTCCCGTAAGGAACGCAGTCAGGATTTTGATTTTGTTTAAGCTAATGCAATCTTTGAGTATCTTCAAGTTGTAATTTCCCCAAAGTTTCTTCTCCTGCCCTAGACCCTGAGTTTTTGTCCAGGACTTAGTCCAGTTCGTCGTCTTTAGTGATTTGAGATCGTCTTTTATGGTATGTTTCCCTATACCGCAGAAGACCTCAGGACCCACGAAGGGTGTGGCAGCCCCGTTCCTGGCAAGTGTGTCCGACTTTTTATTACATACCTTACTTATATCCCCAGGTGGCCTGGTAACCAGTAGATGGTAGCGCTGTTTCGTTCACCCAGTTTACTAAGTTTATCTGCGCGGAACGAAAAGTCAAAGCTTCATTTTAAAAAGACCACGTACCTACGGCCTTATTATTTCTAAATAAGCAGGCATTAGTAATGGCTCTCAAATATTTGAATTTTAAGTTAACAACTCCGAAGGATATCTGGAGATTCTTTGAGTGGTTTAGGCTGACCAATGACCCTGCGCCTAAGTTTTCAAATATAGTGAAAACAAATATGGTTCTTACGAAACTTAAAACTGGTCATACTATACATATATAACCAATTTAAAAGAAGGAATAAGGATTTTATTTCTGTATGGAGGAAGCCGGGAGCGTATCGGAATCCCTCTTTTTAAAATCCTGTTTTTTAAGAATCCCGCCAAAAAAGTTTTAAAACACCGCCTTCTAAAATCTTGTTTTTTAAATACTGCGTCTTAAAATCCCACTTTTTAAAATCCCGTTTAATCCCGCTTTGCCCGTTTCTCAGAATCTCACTTTTGTATTTTAATAACTTTATCTTTCAAAATCTAACATATGTGAGTGTGTGGCTCCATAGGGAGACATTACTTCCTTAAAGAAATCATAAAGAGACTGAAGATATACAAAACACCTGCATCAGAGAGATCTTCAAATTGATCAAGAAAATAGAGCATATTTTGGGCTCTGAAATTGATTTTGTGGTACAATAGATCATCTTAGACGCAGAGCTCAACGCAAATGGTGGGGCGGTATCTTTAAACACCACGAAACTGCGATACCAACTTCAAACAAATTAGACTATCTAAAGACGATTCCTTTCGACTGCGAAGAGGAAAAACAAAAGGACTCACTGCATTGTAGACCAAAGTTCGCTGTATGAATCCCTAGATTATGCATTAAGTTTTATGTCGGGGAGGAGGGGTTTAGTGTTAACCCAATTATAAGTGGCATGACTTTCGGGATGAAGAAGAATTCAAAGTAGCTAAATTTTCTGCATGCGAACGTGACCAGAACTTCATCTATTCAGTCTCTAAGATATAAATCTCAGTTTTGCATACTTTTCTGAACTATGTATTCACATTGATAATTCAATGACCTGTCTTGGACATTAATTTTGTGTCAGCAAGTGTAGTGATGTCTTGCTATTATCATCGCTCACACATATCGGTGTACCGTTAATTTTATACATACTTAATAAGATACATTGGATTACACACTCATTAGATACATACATTACATCAAAATTGAGTAAAATTGTGATAATTCTCCAAATTAAATCGCCGACCTTTAATCGGACTATGTAAACATAGACCGCTGATAATGACAAAATTATAAGAATTAACTTTGTTTGCATCTAAATTGGTTCCAAATTCGATAATTTCAGGTGACGAATGTATACGGTGATTTACATTAACACTTGATTATTCAAAATCAAAATAAATGACAGAAATTCAGCAAACTGAAGAGGCATTCACTTCGGGGCTCAAAAAATACAAAAGCGTTGGAAACTTTTTTTTTTATATGTAATAAGTAATGACTAAGAGTTACCAGTTATTTTCCTCAGTATACCGGGAGGTATCAGAAAACAATCGGGAGATTAGTAAAATAATCTTACTTACTTACTTAGTTGGCGCTACAGCTCGAGGTGAACCTGGGCCTGCTTCTCGCAACCATTTGTGTGTGCGTGTTATATTTTTGCACGAATGGAAGGGACCTACAGTTTTTTGCCGACTCCGAACGGCGAGTTGAGAAGCTCAATCGTGACAAATGATACTCTTTGATGCTTGTCAGACATTCGAAAGAGGTGGGCACTGTGAAAAACTTTTAGGTGTTTGCGGCGGGATTCGAACCCAAGACCGCTGGCTCAGTAGTCCGACGCACTATGGTGCCCAGTAAAATAATCGGGAGAATATTATTTCGTAAGAAAAACTCCATTATTTTATAGTGCTAGAAAAATGTTAGTTTTATTTCAATAACAGTAACAAACCAAAAATAATAAGCGCGCTTAGAAAAAAAAGGTTCAAATTTGTACAGTTTTGGAAATAATCGTATACATAATGAATTTTGATAAGTAAACCAAAGGGAACATAGTATGTTTTGGAAATAACTCGATAGTTACGTTGCAATTTATAAGCCAATGAGTTGGGTTTTGAAAAATTGTTTCGAGTGAGCTGAAAGAATTTAACGAAACGAACAAAACCTCATCATTAGTTCAGTTTAACCCAAAAAGGTACCTACATACTGAGTTTTGAAAATATACCCCTCAATATCTTTGCCTTCGTGCGTTTTTAAAAAACTGTCAAATTCTTGACAAGAAAAAGTAAAGTTGATTTTCGTGCAAATGGTCGATTTATTTATAGGTATCTATTTTTAATCGATTTTTGTCATTCGACCATAAAGATCCTACTATTGAAAAAATTGAAAAAATAGTGCACTTTCATTCATATGTAGGTACATTAGATACCAAATCACTCATTCAATTTCATTGGGAAGTGCTTGCACTTTTTCGAAAAATTGATTTTTCACCTTTTTTTAATCGAAAAATTAAAAAGTAATGTGAAAATATAAGGAATCGAAAAAATCGGGAGATTCATAAAAGTAACTGAAGACCGGGAGATTACTTAAAAAAACTGGAGACTCCCGGAACATCGGGAGAACTGGTAACCCTAATTGACTACTGGATTCCAAATACCTACTGCTAGAAATAATTCTAGAAATAAAAAATGCACAAATATGCCATCTATGGATACAGATATATTTAAAAAGCACTTGTATACTGCGACCACTGGAGGATTAATAATGCTGGCCTTTTCCTTTCAACCTCGAGATGTGATTAGGCTTTTGAGAAACCTCTGGTACCCCTTTAGGTTCCATTTTCCATATTTCGTCCGAGCACAACGAAGTCCTTTGCACATGGAATACTCTGTCCTTTACCATAGCAGCAAATTTATAGTACCTACATTACAAACGTATGTATAATACATACCCTCTTAAGCTCCTAGTCGATTGAAATCATCTTCAATACTAGAGCTGCTTTAGGCAATTTATGTTTCTGGGGGCGGTGCGGATGTTATTCATACATAGTATACCCTTCCGACTTTTTGGTCACATACATATGACTACTTGGACTTTCAACCCAGTTGGATTCATGCATCCTTACATATCCAGCCTCCTCGCTTAAACTCGAAGGTACACTAGCAAAAGTCTAGTTTATAGCTCCAGTTTTTATTTTCATTGATCTAAAATGCAACTTGCTGATTTGCTAAAATGTCTTTAACTTAGTCTTTCCATTGAACGCAAACCTTTTTCTTACCCAAAATTTTCAATGAAATCTGGTAACCGTTAGCTCTCTAAATTATAATGGAAATTCATCAGTTGAAGTCTCAATCATGTCCCAATGCACTCCACCTAAAGTAGTTTCAGTTAACATTAAATGAAAAAAAAAAAGAGAAATCTTAACCAAGCTCAAAATCATAGCCATTCTCCTCGTTTAGTTTTGGTAAATAACAAATAAAGCTCAGTTAAAACAAGTTAATTAAAAAATATTGATTCAAAACAGTTTCGCATTACAAGTATCATACTCGTATTAGAGGTTAGGTACAAATATTTGTTAAAAAAAATCTATCAAACAATGAATCCATCGGATGCTGTCTCTATAAAATCACCGCCTAAAGTGTAGTCATGGCTTGTTAATCTGCAGTACAATTTGCAGCGTAAAGTTGCAAACAAATACTCGACTCAGTTATGAACTCATAGCTTCCCATTGCAACAAAACAAATATTCCATTCACCGGAATCTACATACAAACATTCGAAGCATCCGCCCTGCAAAAAAAAAAATAAAAAAATAGGATTTCGGATTTTTATTTTTCCGATATACGTACATACATATTATGTATGTATGTATATTTTTATATTTTTTCCTTGTTTCGCCATGAATATTGATTGAACTTGGCAACCCAACCCTGTACACTCATGAGGGAAATAGTTTTGGCAAATATTTTCCAATCGATGTCCCTTTTTTTCGTGCGAATCTAATGAGAACTTGGCAACTTGTACGTAATACACTCCGTACCCTAGTCCCGGTAGAGTTTCGAGAGAAAATAAAACAAAGGACGACCCCCATCGGGCTGGGCTGGTGGATCGGAAGAGATCGTGGTTTAGAAGTGAAATTTTACCCAGCATTAGAGAGAAAGTTTAGTTGCCGATAGTGGCGAACGGAGGAGATGTGCGAGAGGGAATTGAACGCGCAGAGCCATACGAATTGGGTCAGAAATTCATGGAACATGCGACTAGCATTGTGATATCCTTTGTTTAGGGATTTTTTTCTGTTTATTTCTGCCGGTGACCGTTGGCAATCTACCTCCCTGTCTTTTAGGAACCGAAATTAGGACAAATGTTCTGGTGTACATTTTGTAGAATTTATTCATGTAGTCTAATTGAAATGGCTCTGGGTCTGGTGCTTGTTGCAAATATGTATAAAAGGGGTGGTAGTTTCGTGTCAGATATTGTGCTCATCAAACAATAGATGGTGTTAGTGTTTTGTTATTGAAAAAAAAAATCGTATGAATATTATGAGAGTGTTCTGCAGAATGAATCAAATAAAAACTCGTTGACAAGATTCAATTGAATTCGATAGTGCATTCACCGTTTCGAATAAATTTTCATTCGAAATTGGAAGAAATAAAGATAAGATTGCAATTTATTAGTTTTAGTAGGTAAGGTTAAGTGATAACCATGGTTTTTAAATTAGTTTTTCCCTTATACCTAGTGCTGCTAAAAGCTCTGTTACACAGTTTCCAGCGCTCATTGTTAAAAACTTTTTTTTACAGAATACTGGGATCTATTATTTTGGAGTGGGGTGTTAAAGTGAATCGAATTGCAGTAACAACAGTGTATAAGTCCGGAAGGAGTGCTGGCCACATTTTTGAGTTGTTAAAACATTCAGAAGAAGGTTTATTTGTCGGAATATTGGTCTCTTCGGTGAATTTTTTGAAGTATAGGACAGGCCAAGAATTGGTTGTCCGCGCGACGCTCATACAAGTGCGGTAGTAAAAGCGGTGCGTGAACGAATCCGCAGAGATCCCCTCCGGAGGCAGACAATTATGTCTAAGGAATTGGTTATATCAAGCAATACTATACCTAGGCTGTTTCGGGATGGTCTCCGCATGAAAGCAGAGGGGGATATCTTTTAAAAAAAGGAGGCTGTAAGCGGAAAAAAAATGTTGTGTGGAAGAAATTTTCAACAAGCAAAATGGCAGAATCTATGCTACGTCATCTCAGGAAGCGAGCGTACAAAGTTGCTCCAAGGGTTCAACGTGGCCATCATCCCACTTCCATAATGGTTTGGTGGGGAGTCTACCAAGGTCTCATATCCCTCTATTTCTGCGCAAGAGGAGTAAAAACGGGTGTTGGCAGGACTCTATTCAATAGAGAGAAGTGGATCTTCCAACAGGATTCACTAATTAATATTGATCATTGTTGAAGTGTATACCTTGTCATTATACGTATTTATTCTTGTCATTTAAAATATTTCTCACTCACGCATGACCTGAAAGACTCCTCACAAAAATTTGGGAAGCCTCAAGGTAGCATGAACCGCAGCAGCGTCAGCGATGTCCATTGAAGTCATGCGTAAAAGGCAGTCATTTCGAGGTAAACCTATTTTTTCTAATGATCAATATTACGGTATGGATATTATAATGAAACAATACTGAATACAAAATGTTTGCTGGTTTTTTATGGTGTTTTGTATTTGTAACAGAACTTATGGCAGGACTATGTATAATACATTGGCTGGTTGTACCCGCTATATCTTTTAAAAAAATGTTTTGTGTTTTCAGAAAATTCAGAAAGTTTTAAATATGTAATGGAAGTTATGTTTAAAAGAAATCTACTGTCATATTTCCAAAAAAGTGATCATCTATTCAGCTTCCTAACAAGAGGACGAATGATCAACGTAGGTCATAGGTATAGTCGTAAGGGCCAAGAGTGCGCATTTTGGACTTCGGGCTTCAATTCTGGAAAATTAACAACAGAACAAACAAAAGAGCTTATTATTTTTGATAGCTCTATATTTTAGGAACATAATTGTTATTATCCTAGTTGCATTCTAATCAGCAATATAACAAAAATGATGCGACTGTATCCAACAGTCCCGAGCTATGTGTAAACATCACGCGGATGGGATCTGTAGCTCCACTTTATTGGAAAGAAAGTAAATTATAACTACTCTGTGTTGGATAAAATTCAAGCCAATCGCATATATGTATACTTATCGATTCCACTCCATTCGCAGCAGTCGACTCCAGGAAACGAACCTGGGACTCCTAAACTCAGTTGTATACTGCGCCAGAATTAGAAAAACCGACGCGGTACACACTCAACCGCCGCGGTTATAAAAACTTTTCACCCAAGTTCTTACATAAATAATATCAGCTTCTAGGTACATGTGTACTCTGTTCTGTCATCTCATCATGAACAGGAAAAATAGAAAAGAAAATAAAAACAAAAACAAAAGAAAAAAACCGCCTCATCTATCTTCTGTATAAATGTATGTAATTAAATCGCTAGCGCAAGAGCTTGTGATTCCTCCTGAGAGCTTATGTCTGCACCGATTTCAATAATTCTAACACTGATTGAAGGCTTCATCAGTATAAATAATTTTTAAAAAAATCATATGAATGAAGTTATTACGGAAAAACATTAATTCAACGTACCTACATACATAATATGTACATTCACAAATGAGGTGTCTGAAGAAAATAATGTCTTGAAACAATGACGAGATGCACTCTGATTTTATAAATATAAACAATTTGTTTACACGTGATCATGTTAGAGCGCGCACATATACTCACACATACACTATTGCAACGATGCCCACTGCTGCCCGACTGCTGGCAGTGGTCACCACTAAAAGAAAATTGTGGGCGATGCTTTGAATAATTGTTTTGAACATTGCTCAGCTTCACGACAACGCAGGCGGATGTTTTATATCTCAAATGAATCAGGGACAAATTTACTAATTGCACCTATTTTTTGTTTCTCAATCAGATAAGCCATTATTGAGTTAGGGCTGTATAAATATAATTTTCCCTCTCAATATGCAGTATTTTCACTATTTTCTGAAAACCATGCCATTTTCCGGGATAAAAAGTTTGTATATAAAAGTTGGCCAGGAACATAAGCAATCATTTTGTCAATATTTTATCGCGCTGCTATGAAATTTTAGTTACAAATTCCGTAACCGTTCGGTATTCCGTCCCCGAAATCGCGGAATTACTCCACTAGAAATTTTGCTAACGCGCGCTTCGATGTTTACACATCAAAAATAAATACTGGGTTAGAAACTCTTACCCACGACTGCGCACTCTTTCCCTAGACGCTACTTTTTTTTTATTGTATTGAAAATCTAAGAACGAATAATATAATAGGCACTCAAAATGTATACTAAATCAAACACACATATACACTGTTTATGCCCACATACTACTTATGTGGTATCGAGTGCCACGCTTTCCTGACATACTTTTAAGGATTGAGTTTTTTTTAACAAAATCCGACTTTTTTCTGGTTGTTTTTCTTTGTAGGTACTGTTAATTGGAACAATTTCGTAGAAGTTGTTCTTCTTTGGCGGTTAGTGAAGCACACATTTTCTCATTTATCGATTTCTGCTAGTTCTTTCACATGTGGAGAAAATGGAACTGCGTACTCTTACCCGCTGCGCACTCGTACCCCAAACTACTCTACTTACATTCCTTATGCATGCGGCGATGAATTTTTTTTGATGAGAGAATTAATTTTCGATGAAGTGGTTTGCAGGATGTATAATGTTTGATGGCGTATGGGACGTTAGAACCCCTGTTGTACTACTACTGTACTCTATTATCCTTGCTTTAAATATCCTGCATACGCTATTATTACTAGATACTTATCACTGTTGTACCTTACATTTGTTTAAAAAAAAAAAAAGTTTATTAAGAGGTATTTTCGGATTTCGTTAATTGCAAAATATGGGTGGTGGTAGAAATTAGAGAAATAGTTTTATGAGATATAAATGGTCAGTTTGAGTTCGCCTGCATAGTTACAAATATTTAGTTACTAAATTAAGTTTTATTTTCACCATGCCATGTATCGAATCAGTTTTCTTCAATCGTAAGTCAAACAAATTTGATTCAGTAAATACTAAGTTAACCACAGTAATATCTTCTTTTTTTATTTGAAACACGAAAAGCTCACAGTACTGATGGTAACTTGTAAAACCGAATTTCAACTAAAACTCTCATATCTGCAGAAAATGATTATGAGCAAGAGGCATACTAAACACATATGTATATAAATACATACAACACACCCCAAGCTCAGTACATTAATAAGCATTAAATTCAGTGGATAGTCACTTAGTGCAATGAGCACTTTACCCAATTGAAATCGACCCAAATATAATTATTATCAGATAGTTGACACATCGCAGAAAAGTAGTAAAATATCCATCGATATCAACAGGAAACGGTTAAGTACCCCCCGCCGGTCGCTAATTGAAAACCTAATACAGTGGCAGGATATCGGCACACATCTATTCGACGTTATCGCTCCAAATGGTTTAAACTTCATTAAGGGTTTTTTTTATCAGACTAATAAATGTGTCATCCCTTAAATAATAAGGGTAAGACTTCACCCTGCTAGGAAGTGTAATTGAGTGTTATTTATATATCGCGTTTGGCGGAATACTGTGAAGGACGATTACGGAAGAAGGCCAACGAATAGAATTTAGTAATTATTATCGAATGTTAATTATAAGTGTCAAAATCGTATAAGAGATTTTAACAGGGACACTTTGAAGGCAACAACTCAAAGTGAATGTTATCAGTGATCGAAGATTTTTTTGAAAAACAAAAGCCTTTCAATTCGATGCAAAAAACGTAACCCTATTAATATTACCCTCCTTATTCTTAGATCATCTTCATTACATTAATCAAGCAGTGTTTTAAAATTTTAAAAATCCCGCTTCCCCTCACGTGTGTCGCTTAGTAGTAATAGTACTCTAAGAAAGAAGACCCTTCAACTGCTCAGTCTCCCCAACATCGTCTAAAAGATTCCATATGCCATATTATGTGAACGTCTGAAACCTTTCGTCAACAACTTGATTGGCCCCTTTCAGTGCGGTTTTAAGCCAGGAAAATCCACCATAGACCAAATTTTGACAATCAGGTACATAGATCCTGGAAAAAATCAAAGAAGTCTAAATCGCATCGATTTCAAGGCCGCCTACGACAGCATCTGGAGAGATGAACTTTATAGAGCCATGCCTACTTTTGACATGCCAAACTCATCCGTCTGTGCACGATGACGATGCAGAAAGCTCGCTGCTCGCTGAAGGACTACTCTTGCCAATCGCTGTTTCTTTTAGCTATGAAGGCAATTTGATGATAATAAATGCTAAACCAATACTTACTGCACATCACTAACTCAACTGTCAGAACTATTGTTAAAGTAAACTTATCTATTAAACTTAACGTTGTCTTTTTCGTTAAGAACATCATTCTTATACATTTGTACATTTTACTTTTTCCACTTCCTTTCTAACTATATAATAAAAAACCACATTGAATTTCTTGAGTCAAAGTCTTTCCTTTTATTTCACAAAGTCTACGATTTTCCTACGAAAATATTCATCTAGATTCATCAGGTTATGGGCCCAGATGCCAATAACAACTTTAATTTAACCTAAAATCGTAAATTTAATTTGATTAAAGTGGATTCATTAAGATAACCCTAAACATTATTTCCTATCAATAAATAAGTTCACGTTTGCTTAGGAAACAAAATTTCACCATCCAGTTCCAGTTTTTTTTTTTTCTCACCAGCTATAAAATGACATCAAGCCATACTACGAACATCGAGAAACTTCTAGGGAGAGAAAATTATGCAACGTGGAAATTTGCTGTAAAGGCTTACTTAGAACACGAGGAACTATGGGACACAATTGAGTATCCAAGTGATAAAACTGTTGACACGAAAAAGGACGTGAAAGCTAAGTCTAAATTGATAGTGCTGGTAGATCCGACTATTTTCGTCCATATTCAGGAAGCAACAACAGCGAAAAAAGTTTGGGATAATCTTCGCCAAGCTTTTGATGACTCCGGACTTACAAGAAAGGTGGGTTTATTGCGTGACCTAATAACAACGAGCTTGGATAATTGCAGTAATGTGGAAGAATATGTTACGAAAATCATGTCCACAGCACACAAACTTCGAAACATACAATTTGTAGTAGGCGACGAGTGGCTTGGAACTTTGCTTCTCGCTGGCCTGCCCGAAACATACAAACCAATGATGATGGCCATGGAAAGTTCCGGTGTGACTATTACTGCTGATGCCGTAAAAACGAAAATACTTCAGGAGGTTAAAGTATCCGATTCGTCCGCATTTTATATTAAACACAATAAAAATTCCTATAACCATTCGTATCAGAAATTTAATAAAAATCAAAATTACAGAGCTCATAATAAAGGTCCACGGTGCTTTAAATGTAATAAATATGGGCATATTAGCAAGAACTGCTACAGTAAAAAGAAACCCGATTCCACTAACAATAATGACAATAACAACTTCTTTGCGGCTTTTTCAGCAGGTACTTGTCTTGATGACAACAGTTGGTACGTGGATTCAGGAGCGTCGATGCATATGACGAAGCATAAAAGTTGGCTCTACGATACGGTATGTCAACCAGTGCATAGGATTAAGGTTGCAGATAATAAGATGTTAGAAGTCAAAGGCTGCGGAAAAGTTGACATAATGATCAAGGCAAGAGATGGTTCTATTCGCAAGATACAGGTTAGAAACGTTTTGTATATTCCCGAATTAACAACCAATTTATTATCGGTAAGTCAAATGGCCAGAAATGGATGTGAAATAAAATTTGAGATAAATGGTTGTAGAGTGTATCAAAACAGAAGAGAAATTTTGACAGCAGCGCTCCATAACAATGTGTATTTACTGAACACAACAATAAACAACAACTTTGCTATGTTATCAGTAATTAAAGATAATGATCATTATTTATGGCATCAAAGAATGGGTCACATGAATTTTTCTAGCTTGCAGAGGTTGACTGAGAGTGCAGAAGGGGCGAACCTGTCACCGAAAAGAGAGGAAGTTGTTTGCACTATTTGTCTAGAAGGTAAACAAACTAGGCAACCATTCAAGCACACCGGTACGAGAGCATCTCAACTACTGGAGCTTATCCACTCCGATTTATGTGGACCAATGGAGAACAAATCGGTCGGAGGGGCAAAGTATTTTTTGACGTTTATTGATGACTACTCCAGAAAGGTATTTGTGTATTTTTTGAATAGTAAAGCCTCTGTATTCGATATGTTCAGAGAATTTAAAAGTTTGGTAGAAAACCAATTGCAAAGAAAAATAAAAATTCTACGCACAGATAATGGTACCGAATTCACTAACCATAATTTAGAACTTTACTTGAAACAGGCAGGCATACAGCACCAAACTACAAATCCATACACTCCCGAGCAAAATGGGATGTCTGAGCGGATGAACCGGACCCTTGTAGAACGAGCAAAATGTATGATCCTTAATGCAGGTTTAGCAAAAGTTTTTTGGGCAGAAGCTATCTCCACCGCAGCGTACATAGTCAACCGCTCTCCGACAAAGTCATTGGAATATAAAACACCCGAAGAATTGTGGTCTGGAAAAAGGCCAAATCTGAGTCATATGAAAATATTTGGATGCGAGGTAATGGTGCACATACCTAAGGAGAAAAGGAAAAAGTGGGATCCTAAATCCCGAAGGCTAATTTTTGTTGGATACTGCCCAGACAGTAAAGGATATCGGTTGTATGATAAGGACAAAAAACAGGTAATTAAAAGCCGTGACGTTGTATTTTTAGAGAGTACAATAAAAAGAGATTTTGTAACCATGCCATTATCTGAATCAATGCCGAATAAGTCAAGTGAAAACAACAGCACATGTGAGTCATCGAAACCTGACCTCACAGTTGAGCAGACGTATTACAACGCAAACGTTACCGACCGTCATGATCGTGACGATGATGATGATACTAACGTTACTGGCTGCCATGATCATGACGATGACGATGAATATTTTCCCGATGAAGCTGTTAAAAACTCAAGACAGAGCCCTATACAACTGAGGTCGAAAAGCAAACAAGAAAAATCAAACGGTGTTTCTTATATGTGTCAAGATGCATTGAAAAGGGATCCAGACAGTGCAGAAGAAGCTTTAGCCAGTGCGGATGCCAACGCTTGGATCGAGGCAATGAATTCAGAATATAAGTCACTTTTGGATAACAACACATGGACACTGACAGATTTACCACAAAATACAAAAGCAATTGGATGTCGTTGGGTTTTTAAGACCAAAGATGATGGAGGTAATCGAATGCGACATAAAGCTAGACTTGTCATAAAGGGTTATGAACAAAGAAAAGGGATAGAATACGATGAAGTATTTGCACCAGTAGTCAGGCAGACTTCAATGAGGTATCTTTTTGGTTTGGCGGTTAAGTTTGATTTAGTTATCGAACAAATGGATGCAGTAAGTGCTTTCTTGCAAGGGGACATCGATGTGGATATATACATGTGTCAACCACCTCTTTACGAAAAGGGAAACCAGGTTTGTAAATTAAATAAAGCTATATACGGACTGAAACAGGCGTCACGACAATGGAACAAAACCTTTTGTAAAGCTTTAAAGGATATAGGATTGAAGAGCCTCGGTGTTGATGCAAGTGTTTATTATAGAATTAAAGACGATGATATGTTTTTTATCGCAATTTACGTGGATGATCTACTCCTATTCTACAATAATAAACAAACTGTTCAGGTGGTCAAGCAGAGTTTATGCTCAAAATTTAATATGAAAGAACTTGGAGAGGCCGATCAGTGCATAGGTTTCAAAATAACCCGTAACAGGAAAATCGGTGAGTTGTATTTAGATCAAACAGCTTATATAGAACGTATTTTACAGAAATTCAGAATGTTTGACTGCAAAATATCGAGCTCACCGAGTGACCCAAACAATAAACTTTTAAGCTCAAAACCAAACGAAGATTTATTAATAGATGTACCATACCAGGAAGCGATCGGAAGTTTACTCTATCTATCTCAGGGAACTAGACCTGATATAAGTTATGCGGTAAATACGCTTAGCAGATTCAACAACAGGCCTGAATCTCAACACTGGACTGCAGTTAAGAGAGTTATGAGATACTTAAAAGGGACTAAGAATTATAAACTAGTTTTTACGAATAATCAAAATTTAAATATAACAGGATTTTGTGATGCGGATTGGGCTTCGGATAGTGAAGATCGGAGATCATGTACAGGCTATGTTTTTATATTCCAAGGTGCTGCAATATCATGGAGTTCAAGAAAACAACAGACAGTTGCTCTGTCAACTATGGAGGCTGAATACATGTCGTTAGCTTCTGCCACCCAGGAAGCAATTTGGTTGAAACAATTGGAAGAAGAGTTATGGCCGCACTTAGAGAAAATTCCTATTACTCTTTACTGTGACAATCAGAGTGCAATCAAGCTTGCTTCAACAGACTCGTTTCATGCTCGTAGCAAGCACATTGACGTGAGGTTTCACTTCTTACGCGACAAAATAGCTGCCAAAAAGATAGATGTTAAATTTGTGGGGACTGATGAGATGACAGCGGATATCCTGACCAAAGCAACATTTAGGCCAAAGCATGAATACTGTGCAAGAAAAATGGGTTTGCATTTAAAGGGGGATGATGATAATAAATGCTAAACCAATACTTACTGCACATCACTAACTCAACTGTCAGAACTATTGTTAAAGTAAACTTATCTATTAAACTTAACGTTGTCTTTTTCGTTAAGAACATCATTCTTACACATTTGTACATTTTACTTTTTCCACTTCCTTTCTAACTATATAATAAAAAACCACATTGAATTTCTTGAGTCAAAGTCTTTCCTTTTATTTCACAAAGTCTACGATTTTCCTACGAAAATATTCATGTAGATTCATAGTAGAGTAGTAAAGCCCTGTCACGATCGACTAATTAGACTCTAAATAAGACCCTTGTCATCCCTGTCTTGCTATATGGCCTTTATCGACATTAAATGAAGATATCCTTGATCGCTTCGAGAGAAAAAACTTTCGTAAGATATTCGGTCCCGTTTCCGTTGACGGGTTTTGGAGGGGAAGATTCAACCACGAACTATACGAGCTGTACAGCGACATAGACCTGGTCAAAAAACTGCACATTGGGCATTTAAGATGGCTAGGACATGTAGAGCGAATAGACATCAACGCTCCGTCACGCAGAGCATTCGATTCTAACCCGGATGGTCAGGGCAGCAGACGACGACCTCACCTAAGGTGGTGCGCAACAGTGGAAAAGGACTTGATGTGGGCAACTGGAGACAGTTAGCTAACTGGAAGGGGTCTGGGTCCACCGCGGAGTGTAGCGCCACCTACGTAAGTAAAATGCATACTTTACCCTTATAAGAGCCCTCAATTTTTGTAAATATAAGTAGGTATACTCTATCTATATAAATATTAACATCCATTGTTTTTTTTTTTTTCTATTTATTTGTGCTATACAATCAATTGAGATATTATTCAGCAATGAATAAAAATCATTTAATTCCACTCAACTCGAAAACGCACACCAAATTATTTAATTATCAAAGCATAACTCTATTATAAATGAAAATATAATTAAAATTCTAACTCTCACCGTCAGCACTTATGGTATTTTGTACAAAACCGCTTTTATCCACTCACCTGCAATAAAAACAAATAAAAAAAATCCAATTAAATAAATTTGTGTTAAAACATTATTTTTATAGACACTTAAACTATGTAATAAGCTACTTATGTATAATATAACTATGTGTAGCTCATATTCGAATTACATTCATTTGTATTTGTACATTTGTTTTTAAAATCAAAAAAAAAATATTTTTTAAAAACAAATTATATAGGTAGTACAAAATTCTTATGAAATTGTTCAAAAATTTTACAAAATAAATTCAAAATCCCAAAATATTAAAAATACAGGAATGTTTGGGTGTGTTGAATTTATGAGTGGTATTCGTATGGTAGCAGGAAATCGGTGGGTCTGTGGTATATCCTCGAGAGTATACCAGTATTCATTCACAACAGGATGCCATCGAAGTTACATAGAATCCACATCAAAAATGATTTAAATAAAGAGTCCCCCGCAACGTGTACGAGAACATTGTGGTAAATATGGTGAATGCCTATACTGTAATTATTCGCAAATTAAGCGAATTCCATTCAAAAATATTTTAACGTGTTGCCGCTCATGGGAACCGCATGTTGCATTATCAATGCCTCAGGGGAATGATGGAAATTAATGGTGATAGAATATTTGAATCTGTTGATGATTGCTTAATGGTGGGGATGGGAATTTGGTTAGCGGTATTTTAAGAGAAACAAGCAGTTGATTGTGAAAAGTTGTAAATTTTTGCGGAAATCGATTCGATGACATTTACGGAATTAACATGAAGCATAAAACATATGTAGTACCGAGGGGCAGATGGGTGTCATTTTACTGAGCGAGGACAGAGTATCAGTTGAACCTTCATCCCTATATCAACTGTCAGGGCACATAGAAGCGAAAAAACTAGCATATCCTGTCAGAGCTCTCGTTCATTTTGACGAGTTAAAACATGGCATCAGAAAATCCTCAACACGGTAGAAGAATGCAATATCCAAGGGGGTGATAGTCAAGTCATGCAAATAGAAATCTGCTTGGACAGCAAAGCGTGTTTGCAAACGAAAACATAATAAGCCTTACACTGCTCAATTATCAAGATATGGGGCCATCAACAAATAAGAAGAACTTCAATCTACCAACCGAATCGATCATAAAATAATGGTTCCATATTTTCAAATGGGCACGGAACCCTAAAAACGAAGCAAAATCTTGATTAAGCGTAGAACGCTATTAAGACTGATGAAAGGACTTATAACAGGGCATATAAATAAAGTACCTACTTTACTTTTACTTAGCGGGCTCCCGACCCGTGAATAGTCTCTGCCTGAGACACAGCAGCCTTCCACTCTCTTCGATCCCGGACACGCTGCTTCCAGTTGTCTAGACCAAGCGAACTGGTATCCTTAAACCGGAGATTCGGTCTTCCTTGTCGTCTTGAACCTGGGCTGTGATTCGTAGATCCTCTTTGCTGGAGCATTGTTGTCCATTCGCTCGATGTGGCCGAGCCAGTGTAGTCGACGCGTTTTGGCTTTTCGGACTACATCCACATCTTGGTACAGCTCATAGGGTTCGCGGTTATATATTCTCCTCCATTCGCCCTCCTCGCATACGGGACCGAATATCCGATGAAGAACTTTTCTCTCGAAAGTATTCAAAATCTGCTCTGCTTTCGTGCTTATCGTCCAACACTCGGCTGCATACAGCAGAACTGTCAGGATCAATGTTTTGTAGAGTATGCATTTCGTCTTCCGAGTTAGGAGTTTTGAACTCATTTGTTTTATCAAACCGAAGTAGCAGCGGATTCCTAGAGTAAGTCTTCGGTCGAACCTCCACTAAGGTGGCATTCGTGGAGTTGATGTTTACTCCGAGGTAGGTAAACTCCTTAACCACATCGAAGTTACTGTTGCCAACAGTGACGTTTTGTCCTAGGCGGTGGACAGATGTTTCTTTGTTTGTTGACAACATGTACTTGGGGGGCAACTCGTTTCGCCTGTTCTTCAATTGCTGTAAAAGCCTCTAACTCGGCGCGCTGGGAGCGACCGATGATGTCGATGTCGTCCGCGTATCCCAGTAGCTGGACAGATTTGTAAAAGATAGTGCCTTCCGTGTTCACACCTGCCCTGCGCACTATCTGTTCCTGCACAAGATTGAAGAAGTCACATGACAGCACATCTCCTGGCCGAGATCCGGTCCATGTTTGGAATAGTTCGGAGGAACTGTTTCCAAATTGCACGTTGCACCACGTGTTTTCCAGCGTCATGCGGCATAGCTGGATCAGTTTAGCCGGGATCCCGAATTCGGCCATCGCTTTGTAGAGCTCTAGACGATGAATGCTATCATAAGTGGCTTTGAAGTCGATGAAGAGATGTTGAGCCTCGACTTGAAAAATTTGGTCGATCGTCGATCTGCCGGGCCGAAAGCCACACTGGTACGTGCCGATTAGTGTGCTGCGGAAAGGTTTCAGGCGCTCAGACAGTACGTTGGATAGGATCTTATAGCACCACTAGTACAGGACGACTTAACACCCAACACGAAATAGGAATCGGTGACATTGGAAAGTTTGCTTAGCAAACGCAAATGGCAACCTCCGTCCTTTATAGCATCATAAAACCCACATCTAACTGCAAAAGCGATCATCAAGAATACCCGAATGAGTTTTCAATTAACTGCTTACTTAGTAGTGACAGCACAGTTGAACCTCGATAGTGCAAACACCCTTGAAGTCAATGTACAAAATCGTTTGCCCAGTTAGCGTTAAGGTAAGGTATCTACTGGTATACCCCGGTTAACGTTGCCCGTACAACGTTGTTTCCCTTAGCGTCGTGTTTTTCAGGACAGCATCAACGACGTTAACCGGGGAATGCCTGTACTCTTAGGGGCGTGTGTTTTTTTAGAGGTGTAGATCTACACACATACAAACCATGGTATTGGCTTTATTGGAATATTTTGCAATAAGATCTTGGTTTACAAGCTTGCAAGATCCAGGTCGTGCAAGAATTGAAGCTGCTTCACAATAGTCTACGTCAGGGAAAGGGCTGCAAACGACATTGCGCTGGATCCTCATTTTCACCACATAAAGAAAACCCACAAGTCATTATTAAGACGCCATGCCGCGCCGGCTGCCGTTACATCCACAAAAATTTGCTGTTTGGTGTGTTTTATTGAATGTGTTGCATATTTCTCAAAAAATTATGCCGACCAGAGCTTCGCAGTCAATGGAGAGCGCTATAGAAATATGATTACTGACTTTTCCGTTCCCAAATTGAATGGCATGTTTGGGGAAGGTCTGTAGTTTTAACAAGAGACGCAACATGCCACACAGTGCCGGCCATAGTAAATGTATTGAAGGAAACATTCGACAACGCATAATTTCATTTAATGGTCCTGTGAGTTGGCTTCCAAGACCATTTAATTTAAAATCTTTGGAATGGGGGGGTGGTGGGTATTTATTAAGTCGCTAGTCTACGCCGATAAACCGATGAACCCTTTGATGTCCAGGCCCAGGTGTTTGAAAATTGGACTTCGAGATTGCACTTTTTTCAAGTCAGCTGCGGCGCCCACATGCCCAAAATTATATTAAAACAGTAATGGCATAGAATTATTTCTCCAATAAAGTCAATACAATGGCCATAGCTACGATTTGCCTCTAAAAAAAACACCTATTACAATCCAAATGTTCCGTTAATTACACTTTGTATCGGAGTGTTACTGTAATAGCAATTTAAGAGCCAGTTAATGTGCCCCAATCTAGCATAGATTGAAGTACATAAATACGGATGAAAAAAAACAGCTGTGTAAATGCAAAAATTAAACAATTTCATTTTATTTTTTTATTTAAAAAAAAACACACACACTCATGCTGGCAATTAAGCACGAACTCGAACATAAAACCGCTATTTTCACGGTAATTTAAATAAAAAAAAACATCACATTTAATGTCTATGGAATCAGTTAAGGACAAAAACTTAACACTTAATAACTGTTTACTAATTAATATTATTAAAAATTTCACATATGTACCTACAGTAAAGCTATATTTTTTTGTATATTATTTTTGTATTTCAAAATGGCACTATGGCTTAGTAATTGCTGGGCAATAATGATAATTAAAAATATTCCCAGAACAATGGTATTTAATTTATCTGTGTTTTTTTTAAATTAAACTCTGTGTGTAACTACAGTTTTTTTTTTTTTTGTCCCCTTTCATGTACTTTTTCCGCATTACTTACCATCACAAATCATGCATAAATAGATACATATACTTGTTTGTATGATTTGTTGTTCATGTTAAATCTGCATGACAATAATTATAATTATCCTGCAAAATGGTGTTCGATTGGTTTCGATATTTGGTGTCATAATGATGTATTATGTAATGTGACATTCATACATTTCAGTACCTACAACTGTTGGGATCAGACTTTTGTGGATTATTTGATTTTCATTTGCAAAAAAATAAGAGGATTTTAAAATTGTTCAATTCGACTGTAAAATAGCTGACTGTTAGAGCCCCCGCACACTACAGACTTTCTCTCGGCCGACAGTTTAGTCGGGCTCTTAATCAGTATGAAAATATATGAGAGAGCGCACACTACAACGATTTGATATCGGCCGATAAATAAGTTTGATAGGCTACACGATTGCCTTCAAACTAAAGTATCGGCAAACTATCGGCCGACTACTTAATCAGTACGGCGCTCTTCTACGTGCGCACACTACAGACCAGGGATGGAAAATGACATTTTTGAATTGTACTTAAAACAGTTTTAAGATTGTACTAAAATGGAGCCAATTGTATTGAAAACTATCTTTCACATAAAAAAACTTAAACAAAAAAAAAAAATAATAAATTAACATGATTTGTAATATTATTATTATTATTATTGCATTATTATACGCACAGAGAAAACTTAACCAGGTCATGAGACGCGTGCACACCTGGATGGAAGACCACGGACTCAGTCTAGCCACGGAGAAGACGGAGATAGTTCTCCTAACCAGGAAACAGATCCCGAGGCACGTAGATTTCCGCGTAGGACCAGAAGTGATCATTAGCAAAGATACAGTAAAGTATTTGGGAATGGCACTAGACTCCAAGCTGACATTTTGGCCACAGATAAAATCTGCATCTGAGCGAGCGGCCAAAGTTACAACATCACTCAGCAAACTTATGGCCAATGTTGGCGGCCCCACCCAAAGCAAACGAAGACTCCTCATGGCGATCACGCATGCCATTCTTCTATATGGATGCGAGATATGGGCTGATGCACTGAAACAGGAGAAATATAGAAAGCAAATGGCTGCAGTGCAAAGACGCGGAGCCCTTCGTATCGCAAGTTCCTACCGAACAGTGTCGGAACCAGCAGTCCTCGTAGTCGCAGGAGTGACTCCCATTGATCTCTAAGCGGCAGAGAGGAAGTACGTATACGGGAAAAAAACGGAAATAGGACTGGAAACGGCAACAGCAGAGGCGAAGGAGCTCACCAAGCAGGAGTGGCAAAGCAGGTGGTGCTCTGAAACTAGAGGGAGATGGACTGCGAGACTGATCAGGGACGTGGCTGAATGGACGGAGCGAGAACATGGCGAAGTTAACTACTACGTTACCCAGTTCCTTACCGGACATGGATACTTCAACGCGTATCTTCACAAGATTGGGAAAGTAAGAAGCTCAGCGTGCCAATATGGCGACTCTCCAGAAGACAATGCTCATCATACCTTCTTCAGATGTAGCAGATGGGAACCAGAGAGACATATACTGGAATCGGAGATAGGCAATATCACCCCAAATAATGTTATGAGAAAGATGATCTCCGGCATTGACAAGTGGAACAAAATATGCTCCTTCATCGAGACAGTGCTCAAAACAAAAAAGAGAGAAGAGAACTCAGACATGTACTCATAAGACTGACGTAAGCCTTACCGGCAAGAAAGATGAAACCCGCACCAGGAGACCAATATGAAAGAGCCGGTCCCCCAAAAGGGGAAGAAAACGACACCACTCTGAAGTAATGCGAAAGCGGTCCCGGAGTGGATGGTGTCAAGAAAAAAACAAAGGGGTTAAAGGTGGTTTTTTGGTGGAGTAAGAATAAATCCCACACTACTTGTAGCAGAGCGGGCCTGCTACTCGTGCACATTAGCGTTTTTCCACTACCCCCTAGGCGAAAAAAAATTATTATTATTGAAGAATTAAAGTGAAACTTCTTTAGCCGCGGTAAGGCAAATTCGCCTGAATCAGACGAAAAGTTAAACACTTCCTCTTCTCAAACTTCAACAGGCAATAAAATCTATACATAGTATAAAAGGAAGTCTCCAAAATGTAGCTAAGCTCGAGAACCAGATCTTCATCTTGAGGCTTAATGCTCTTATATTGCATATTTGTGCTCAAAATATTGCATCTTACGTTCGTTAAAAGTAGAATCCGGTTACCGCTGCTTGTAAAACTTGAAACAAATAGATGTGTTCGTTAATTGTTCGA
Organism: Brachyopa scutellaris; assembly: GCA_949775065.1. NCBI lineage: Eukaryota > Metazoa > Arthropoda > Insecta > Diptera > Syrphidae > Brachyopa > Brachyopa scutellaris. The sequence continues at coordinate 64,216,645 of OX459114.1, read as the reverse complement.
ATTGCTCGTTTTTGAAAAATACAGATTGCAAAATAATTTGAAGGATACAGGTTGATAAATTGTATCGTATTTAAATATGGAATTATGGACAAATTTGGGCGTAAAGCAATGATTACCTCTCTGGAACATTTCTTATTAACTACCATTAAGCGACTTTTCTCTGTAAAATGTGTTTAACGACTAGCAAAACCAAATCGTTCGAGAACAGTCGGCCGTTTGTTTGTCTAGTGTGCGCACTCACTACCAACGCGACTATTTAATCGGCCCAGTGTGCGCACTAACCAGCCCAACCCAACCAAACTATCGGCCGATAGAAAGTCTGTAGTGCGCGGGGGCTCTTACTGGGGATTATATGTTGTCAATCCTTTTTCGGAGATCGATATATATTTTCTATATATTTTTTAAAACTATGCACAGATTTAGGGTAATTATAGATTTCCCTATGTTATTTCAATATTTTAAGTGCTGAGTAATACAGGCTTACAGTACAAACAGCCCTTGGCTAAGAATGCATTTTTATTTGTTTAGAGTTAACTGCAATGTAGCCTATTTGCTCGAAATTGGACATAATATGTTTAACCAATCACCCGACCTTGTTAATATATAAATTACTCTGACATAGTGTTGCCAGAAATATTTTGAAGAAACTAATTAATGAGCATGAAAATGTCGGACTTTCCTGGACAAAATTGGATCCAAAAATGAGTACAAAACTAGGACCAAAACGCATGTACTATTTCTACGGTGTTTGGTCAAAAAGAGATAAGTCAATTTTTTGCGAAATTGAGTTGAGTATGTTGAACTATTCAGAAAAAAATCTATATTCGTTTGGTCTTAACAGCATAAGTTTCAGTAGCCCGAATCCAAAGTTATTACGTGGTCCTAAAAACACATTACAATTATTTTAAAAATTGTGTTTGATCAAAATGACACATAACCCAACATGTGTTGTTTTGACCGAGCGAACATTTTTGAAATAATAACATAGTCAAAACAACAGTTAACTCATGAAAAACATGAATAGTATTCTTTTGTTTCAACTACTATTCACGTTTTTCTTTTGTTTTTTTATTTTTAAACTTAAATAAATGTATTTTTTTAAAAAAATTGTTACTAAAATTATTTTCAATCTGGATCTTATATCAACCCGTTGAAAAAGATCAAAGTATCGTTTGGTCAAAACGATTTTTTAAATTTAATAAATTGATTGTTGTACATCTTATAAAATTTATATTACTATGGCATGACAATATAACTTTAATACGTAAAACTGGATTTAGAATGAATTATTGAAATGCGTTTATCTCAAAACTAAGATTTAGGATTTATGTCTTTTTGACCAAACACTGTAGATTTATTACAAAGAGATACTTTTATGGCAGTACTTCATGTCTTAACTATTGAATAGCTTATAGTTCTCATTTTATATTTGGTTAGTGGGTAGTTGTGGACTTGTTATGCCGTTATGGTACTGCAAGTGCTTTACAAAAGCTTCCACTTTAGAAGCATCAAATCATAATATATTTATTTATTTAGCTTAATGCAAGCAAAAACTTAAACAAACTAAGACCTAAATAAGCAAACTACGAAACTTAGACTAAGACTTAAAACTAGCATTTACAAATTTAAGGGAAGTCGTGAAGAACACTTAGGGCGGAGAGGTGTGGAGGGAAATATTTTGGATAATGATCCAATTGTTTGCAATTACCTGGATTTGTTATCTTCGCATGGGTTGATATCTTATATAAATGAACCAACAAGATGTGCTTCTGGTACATGTTTAGACCACATCCATGCGCGATTTGCTAACATTTCTATGGATTTTTATGAAAAAGGTGTTTTTGATCTCAGGATTACTGATCATTCGATGACTGGTTTGTTAGTTAACGTAGCTAAAATCAATAAATCTAAAGTGTATAATTCTATTAGTACTATTAGTACTAAAATTTATTCTGGAATTTTCCCTGATGCACTTAAATGCGCTGATGTGATACCGCTTTATAAAAAAGGTGAACATGAATCCATTGCTAATTATAGACCTATTTCGATTCCCTCATCAATAAACAAACTATTTGAAAAAGTGATGAAAAATAGGATTTTAAAGTTCTTAAACCGAATTAATTATTTTAGATCTGTGCAATTTGGTTTCCAGAAAGGCAAATCGGCTGAATATGCACTTTTGGAGTTCTGTTCTCAGCTCTATACAAATTTGGACAAAAAATTAAATACAGCTGGCCTCTTTGTGGATATAACAAAAGCGTTCGATATGGTAAGTCATGATATTTTGCTGAAAAAACTTCATAAATCAGGTTTTAGGGGTTTCGTGCTTGAATGGTTTAAGTCATACCTGAAGAATAGGACTCAAAGAGTGAAAATGGACGAAATTAGAAGTAGTATTAAATACATCAATATAGGCGTGCTGCAAGGTTCTGTTTTAGGACCTATACTATTTCTTGTCTATATAAATTCTCTCTTTAGCCTTAACTTAAAGGTATCTTAAAAGCATTCGCTGACGATATAGGCAAGTCTTTTAGAGCTTGTTTCAAATGTAAACTGGGACTTAAATTTGTTAAGAGTATGGTTTGCTGAGCAAAGACTTGTTATGAGCTCAAAGACTAAAATTATGTTTTTAGTTTATCCAAGCAAAATTCCCCTGCTGAAGATATCTTTTATCATGCACCAGAGTGTCAAAGATTCAAGTTAACCAACTGCGCTTGCTACTCTTCGACAATCTTTTCGAACAGTCTAGATAGTAGTACCAATTGCTTGTTAATTGAAAAAGTTGATGAGTTCAAGTACCTCGGGTTAACTATTGACTCAAATTTGTCCTTCACAAATCATACTGTTGCTTTAAAAAAATATTTTCGCTATACGCTAAGAAATTTTTTCTATTTGAGAAGTGTTTGCTCTTCAAAATTACTAGCAACTATATATTATGGAGTTTTTCATTCCAAATTGCAATACGGTATCAGCTGCTGGGGTGGTGCTTACTTTAACAAGATTCAACCTTTATTGACCCTCCAAAAATACACTGTGAGAAAAATATGCTTTAAACATCGTCTGCATCACAGTCTTCCACTATTCCGTGATTTGAGGATTCTTCCCATCCGTCATCTTTACTGCTTTAAAGTACTCAAGGCTTTTTTTGTTAAGTCCGGCAATCTGAATTTTAGAATCCTTGACAGTCATAATCTTCGCGGTAATTTTTCAAATGTAGTTACAGTACCGACTTTCCGCACCACAGCTCACTTGTTGAATTTTTAAAAAATTTAAAAACTTGATTACTGAGTCTAGAATTTAATGATGTCGAAACTCTCTTAAGTGTCGAGAATTAGATAGTTTTTTTTCATTTACAAACTCTCAAACTCCAATATATTTTTGTTATTAATTTATTAATTTATGTATTTTTCCTAGTTTTTGCCTGTTTTGCTTTCGTTTTCAGTTTATTTGCATTCTGTTTTTGCTTCTTGCACAATTTATTGATTTCTTGTTATTTTTCTTGTTCTCTTCTTTTTTAAATAATTTGAATAAAAAATAATTAACTAAAATAATTTAAATAAAGTAATCAATATTGTTTTTCAAGGGTCACCCCACCCATAACTTATTTATAATGTTTTTCGATATTGGAAATAGGCATTTAATTACTATTTATTTTTTATTAAATACACAATGTCTTTAATGTTTCTCAGTTGATTTTATGTAGTTAAACATCGATATTGTTATATAAATCTATTTATGTTAAATATTCTCTTGGGATCATTAAAAAATAAACTTAAACTTATAATTTCTAAGCGAGGATGCAAAGGAAGTAGAGGGTAAAATTATGAGGCGGTAAGTAGATCAGGAGGAGGTATAAACTGCGATCTGTAGTGTTAATCTACTGCAATGGAAATTAAAAAGGTGAGAATGCTGTTGGCCTTTTGCAGCATTCTAGACTGGTTCGTTTAACCCATAATTGGTACGATGAAAGATAAGATGAAAGATGGTAACGGACCTGAGATTTCGTGGGTTAGTGTTAAGGGAGATCATTTGATGTAACCTACTAAGAGTTGTTGAATAAAAGGTATATCGGCAACATCACGGCGTTTTTCGAGAGACTGAAGATTGTTATACATAAACCTTAAGCTGGCTTTACACTTTCGTTCTTCATTCAGTGTTCGTTGTTTGTTGTATATTGCTCGGTTAACGTACACTGAACAACTAATAACGAAGAAGCATTCACATTATATATAAGTTTTTATTTTATTCATTTCGCTGTTTGTATCAAAATAGATAACATAACATTATGGGCAGTGGCAGTGTTTGGGTAAACCCGTACACCGAAAATTCCAAAAAGCTTGGAACTTCTAGCGTAAGTGTTCGTTCTTCATTCGTTCTTCGAACATTGTTCGGAAGGAAAGTGTAAAGCCAGCTTTAGACTTCAAAAAATGATATGAGCCAAATATTTTAATTGATGAATAATGGAAAACCCGAGTAATTCAGAAAAACTATCCCGGGCGTTCCCCGCATAGGCGAAAAAGAGTACATGTCTGGAAAATCCCAGTCAGATGGCAATGCTACTCTGACAAGATGTACTATCCAGAAACTTATGGACGGCAGTGAATAAAATTTAAAACGCCTTTCTTGCCAAAAATAAAACAAAGAAATATATTTTTGTATGTACTTAGGTATACATATATGTTATGTACATACATAAGTAAATAATTGCTCAAAATATTGGTATTTTCCAGCCACGTCCTTTTACGAGCATTAATAACGTCAGTAACATAAAGATCCTGTCTCAACTCGTTCAAACTCAGTTTGTTAATTTTCTTCTTTTATGTTACATACAGGAGGACATGAAGGACAGATAAATAAAGAGAAGGCAAGAATCGATTGCATGAGTTAAATCAGTTCCGTTGAACGTAAATTAATTGTGCTAGGACACATTCGAATGTCGTTCTTGTTCCAATTAAATTAACAAAAGTTTTTTAGTGAAAGGCAAAATACATAGTAATGCCATCGGGAGATTTGAAGGTGCACTGTTTCAGTAAATTCAAACGGAAACCCGATTTGTTTTTGTATGAAAGGTCCTCTATATTAACAAGGAGATACGTCTTTCAAACTAATTCTGTTATCTGTATACTTTAAAAATTCTTCTAATCAATACACATAAAATCAGTAAATCCATTTTCCTGTATCTTGACATAGCCGCCATATCGAAAGAAAGATACAAGTAATATTTCAGGCAGGCAAGGAATACCTTAAAGGAGAACATTTCATTGTAAGACAGCATAGTTCTAATATGCCCTACACTGAAAAACAATGTACCCGTAGATACATATATTATAGATAACAACAGATCACTGATAAGGGTTTTTTTTCGGGTCCTATCCATCAGGCCGTTACATATGAAGTAGCCGCTTTTTATGTGGAAAGTTAAAAAACGCTATTTCAAAAATTAAAATAGTCCAAAAAATAATCTTCATTTACATCTGTGACATTTTTCTAACAGGAAAAATGCCTCTTTTGAAAAAGTCCTTATCTTTTCGGGCTAAGAAGTCCATGGCATGTGGGCTTATGAACGGTTTCTTTTGGAGGTGATTGTCTTAACTTCCGAAAAGGTGGTAATCGGCCGGGGATAGGTCCGGTGAGTAAGGCGGATGAGGCAAAACTTTATAACCCAACTCCACCAGCTTCAGCAACGTCGACTGTGCGGTATATGGTCTTGCGTTGTCATGGGCACCGTAGCGCAAGTGGTTAGTGCGTCGGACTACTGAGCCAGCGGTCTTGGGTTCGAATCACACGTTTTTCACAGTGCCCACCTCTTCCGAATGCCTGACAAGCATTCAAGAGTATCATTTGTCATGTAAAGTTTCCCAACTCGCCGTCCGGAGACGGCAGAAAACTGTAGGTCCCTTCCATTCGTGCAAAAATATAACGCGCACACGCAAATGGTTGCGGGAAGCTAGGCTTAGTTCTACCTAGGACTAGGACTGCTGAAGCCAAATGCAGTAGAATCTCGGAGAGATGAACGAATAAAAAACAGGCCCTGTTCATCTTTTCGAAATGTTCATCTTTTGGAGTAGGTACTTAATTTTTAGTAGATACCTAATTTTGGTTAAGATGTCTTTTAATACTTTAAATTCACTTCAAAGTTCAAACTGGTATGCAAAAAAAATGCAAAATCAAACAGAAAGGCGCAGTTTTTCAATGAATAATGGTTATATGAATCTACTACAAGTCACTAAAACAGGAATAAAGAAGAAAAACAAATTTTATGGGTAGAGCGTTCATCTTTTCGGATATCCAAAAATCCGTTCATCTTTTAGAATACTGCAATGGTGAAAAAATTCCGTTCATCTTTCTGGATAGTTCATCTTTTGGAATAGTTCATCTTTCCGAGATTCTACTGTATTTTTTTTATTTTTTTATTTTTTGTTGTCATGCAGCAGTGTGGAACAGTGACGGCTGTTCTTGGAGCAATTTGTTGTGCATTATGTCGATTTCTCTAAAGTGCGACTCGGCCGTGATTGTTTCTCCGCGTTTAAGGAAAGATTAATGACATTCTCTGGTCTACCCCTTGACAAATTTTCAAGCGAAAAATCTCCCTCGCTGAACTTGGTAAACCTTTCGAACAGTTCTCTCACTACACGTGCCCAAACCAAAAGCACCGTTTATTTCTCTAGTCGCTGTGGCTGTGTTCATGTTTTTTTTTTAAAAATGTTTAAAATTGAAAATTGCACTTAAATTTGTTGGTGAAAGCATTTTCTATGTAAGAAAAAAAGTCATCTCAATGAGTCAATTTTTACCGTTAGAAAGATTAAGCTGCCCTCTTTTCCTGAAAAAAAACTTTTTTTTCAATTTCTCTGCACAAATTCACGCCACAACGATCACTTTAGGAATGATCGGTAATCGATATGTAACGACCTAGTAGTTAGTTGGACTCACTGACACTCAGACTCACTGACATTATACTGCCAAACAGGACCACTTACGGCCAGATATAACGGCTCAAATGTAGTGTTCTTGGAGCCTGAACTCGCGTTGGGTGTTTCAGGGTCTCTGAGTATATACATATGTATGTGCGGCACAAAAAATATGTTTTTTCACATAACTATAATAAAGACTCATCAACCAATAGGTACTAAAATACCAAATAATTATTATTTATGCACATCCATACTTGGAACGTCTCAATTTGTAAACAATTCTATTCTTCAAAATAACCGCAGAGTATTTGAATGTATTTACTATTCGTGATAACCACTTACGTAGTTAAATAAAAATAAAGCTTTATTACCATAGCAACGGCTATAAAATCGCTTTGCTGTGGTAACAAATTTTCGGAAACGTCTATTTACGCGAATAAATTTAACGAGCTAAAGTTTGGGCGTTTGGCATTGCATATGGATACGAGTACCGTACGTGTTAAAACTTCCCGGTGAAACTATTTTTTGTAATTTTTTTTTTTTTGTTTTTTTTTTCTTTTAAAGTTCAAGGCACCCGTTTTGTACCAATCGTTGCTAAAAACGTTGATGACATTATGTATGCATTTCCGAAATTTCACACGCCAAGACTAATGGTGGCCAGATTCAAAGAACAGCGTAGCTGGTGATGGATTGATTTTTAATTGTAGACTTCAGATACTTGTTTACGGACTTACATACGACAATACAAATCGAGAGATTTCACACTTTTTCTTTTCAAAAAGCACACAACAACGATATGCGACATAAAGAAGACTGAAAAGAAGGAGAAAAAAATATATATACATAAATTCTATCTCAGATTCAGTCAAACGGGCCAAGATAAACGTCTTATTAATTAGCTCCCTATTACTGCTATTTTAGTTGTTTATTTGTTTGTTTATCTTGTGCTTATCTTGTGCAAAAGACATCGTGGAGGAGGGTACAGGATTCAGGAAATTTGTCATTTATTCAGAAGGTATGCTGTTTTCGTTGTCTCTAATGTGTTGATGAGGAAACTTGTTGGAAAGATACTATGCAATATATCACAGCATCTTATGGATGCTTTGCCATAAATCACAATGAAGACAACGACAACATAGGGTACGGCGTACGGGTATAGCGTATAGGTAGAGAGGTACACGATGTCATTCTGTGAGTGAGGTCTATACAGTGTGAAGAACCGTTTCAATGTTATTGTTTACATTCTCTTTATGACGGATTTGTTTATTGTTCTTGAGAGTAATTAACTGTGATATATGTATGTGGACAGTTTAAACACTTACAGGTACAGGTACAAGGCTTTCCTTTGACAGATTTATAACGCTGAATGCGCCTAAAAAAATAAAGTGAACGAGTTGTGGGAATTGGGGTACTTGTTTATTTTCCTTTGGCTATAATGCGAATTAATTATAAGTAACAGAATCCCGGTGATGGAGAGAATTTCGTGCTTTTACCACCGACATCCCTTCGAATGCGATATTGGTACTGTTGGTAGTAAATTACTTACACTTTCTTGCAAATAAATGCGACACGTTGCAATCCTGTCAGAGTTAGTCAAACTGATCTTAAGACTCTGAGCTCATGGTGTGGAAACTAAATACTCTACGTCTACGCAAAACGAAAGGTCACTCTACAATGCGTGACTGACCAGACGGACGAAAGTGATGGTGGTAAAATCTCTTAAAGGATTGAAGCCTTAAGCTGTAACAGTAATTAAAGTTCTGAAACGAACTCCCTAGCTATGATGCTTCTCCATAACTACATTCGAATAAGATCAAAAATATTGTTAAAGTCTAAACTAAAATTGGCGAGATTTCCTTATAGCTTATACAATAGTGATAATAAAAGAAAGAGCCTAGGACCCTGTAGCAGCTAAAGAGATACTTTGTACACATACAAGAAATCATCTCAAGTTTTTTTGAATCGAGAAATGGAAATTCTGAAATCTTTCCATAGAGTCTGGTTTGTGCTTCAAAACTCTTGTGACAACAGGCTTTGAAGCATTGTTAAGGTTTCGTTAGTCAAAACCTCTATTTCCAGTTATATCTTTAGTTTTTGAAGTTCTTATATCCTGCCCAGTCTCTTCAATCATGAGTTGCTTCCTGCTTTTGAAAAGAAAATAATAGTATTGTATTTTACTTTTTGGTAGATCGCCAAAGATTGTCATGAACTCGAATACATTTGGATAGCATTTTGATTTTATACCTTTTATAACAAAATTTCCTTAGTTAATAAAACAATAGTAGGGGAAAGTGGGGTTACTTCTAACACTTTTTACTAAAGTTGATGGTGCTCCTAAGATTTTGCAAATTAGTTAGCCAAACCTATTCCAAATCGAAGAACAATATTTCACTTACAAAATCCAAAAAGTCCAAAGTCTGCTCAGAAAATATCGCATTTAAAAAAAAGGGGTAAGTTGTAACAAAAATAATGAACACACAACAAATCACAATTCACTTTATAAAAAAACTAAAAAATAAATAATATAAGGTAGGAACATAATGTAGGTAGAGATGGTGGTTTCGGTGGAAAGAAAAAAATCGCGTAAAGAGGGTGCAGGTATTCAAACAACCTCAGGTCCTCAGGTGTAGTTTAAGATATTTAATTTATATCCACCCTGTGGAGTTTAAGAAGAGGATTAAAGAAGAGATCAAAAAAACAAAACAAAAAAAATAAAAGTTACAAATCTCTCAATTTCGTGGACCCCACCCACAACTTTTTCCATTGACGATCAATTCAAAACGGAAGTAGACACGTCGTTTGCTTCGGAAAAGACGAATATTTTTCTCTTTCACGCGGCTTTTAATTTTCAGGGAAACCGTTTATTTTTTAGCTGTACAAACTTACCCCTGTTACTTCTAACCCCGCTCTCCCCTAGAGGACGCAAAAGAAGTCACATCCTTTTTGGTGACCCCGATCAGCCATGGATTATTTTTGACAACCTGACAACCTGCATCGAAAAGTACAGCGACAACAGCGTTTGAGGATGAAAAAGGCGGGGCGTGTCCAGTGATTTTCAATCCTATTTGTATGACTATAGATGTAAAGTCACAATGCCACACTATGCACTCTAGAAGGAATTGTGGCTGACTAGACAGCTCGCAGTCATATGCAACTTTTCTCAAGATTTGACTTCTCTTTCAAATGTGGGATTTACGATCCAACTAAAGGTACATAGAGCAATGTCAGTAAGTTGTGTGCAGTATTTTCTGCTAGGAGAGGATAAGAGTGTCGCTTCTTAAATATGACGGAAACTATTGGTTTTGTTTGCTTGTAGCCTGGTTAGTCATGCCACCTTCGATTTTGCAAGGGCACTGGCAGTGCTTTCAGGCTTTTCTCTTCTTAACCTTACATAGCAAGCTTGTCAGAGATCTCATTTGTTGTTATTCCGTTATGGTACCAAAATGAAATTCCAAGAGCTCAGCCTTCTGAACAAATCCAAGTAACCTGCTTGTTACCCTCGGAAGTTCATGTTAATGAATTTTCGCATACTTACACAAGTCGGTGGTTAACTGTGTATACTCTGACAGATAAAGAAAATTGACTGCGAAGCTGCCATTGATTTTAACGGTCTAACAGCAGTAGGTGCTCTTGAAGTTCAATAGAAGAATCACTACAAAGGGAAAACTAATGGAACTTTGCACCATCAAAACACAATTATTGAAATTGCTGTCAAAACACGCTTGTAGCTTCTAAATTAAAATCGAATCATTATTTCAATTACCGTACGTGTGAGTATTATTAAAATCCAAAACCCCTTTGCATATCTTGTTTGTCTCCCATTAAACATTTATCGTGCCTAAACAAATAAAGACAAAAAAACAGTCACGGTAGCCACTTGCTCTGTTCGATAGATAACATCTATTCGCCATACTTTCAATTAGGTTTTATTAATTGAGTCATAACAGACAATCAAAGTTGACAGCTAATTGCAAACCAATTGGAATCGGAATCAACTCATGCCAAACTACATTACGCTATTAATGGAATCATAAATCAAATAACTCAACAGATACACTTATATGTAGTTATGTACATATTTATAGATGGATGTAATTACTATGAACAGAAAATAATAGGTTTGAGTATGAGTCAACCGATGTATCTAGGTACATGTAGGTACATATATTTTAATTTATTTAACCAACACGTACTCGAAGTGTCGTGTACAGACAGTTCATAAGATCGCTGAACAAACTGTGTTCACCCCTTGTACGAGTAAGTAATTAAATTAATCAGCGCACTTGAAACAATAACAATCATAATAATAAAAGCGGTAATACATAACACTAATACTATATCAGCATCCGCCGCAGCAAGACTCCCCATCGCCATTGGATTGTTTATCTTTTATTTCTGTTTGCTCTTATCCGCTATTGACCTCCCTTCTTCAGCATGAGATAAGTATCTGAAGAATTAATTTAACCGAAAGAGGGTCATAGACCATAGGTACGAGTACGAGTATCTCACTCTTGGCTGACCACCGTCCAACACACTCCAAGGGGCTTAACGCGTCTCCGTAGCGTTCATTCGTCAAGTCATTCCTTTGTACGAGTATCTACATACATATATATATGTACTACCGAACCCTGGTAACGGTGCCAGCTGCTGGTAAGCCAAACGAAAAGAAGCGTGACCAGAGCAATAGATTCCAGATTTTATTGCCCAAGATTGACTGAGCGGCGATTGTGGTGTGCACATCCATGAGATGTGATTTATGCCCAAGAATGTTGTTATTTCATTGGGAAATGGGAAGCGCTAAGGTGAAGGGATGCATCTATTGTTTTGTTTTTACGTATCCACGATCTGCATTCCGTGATGTTTCCGTTAATGCGACTAGCTGAGCGCATGGCAATTAGTTTAGCTGGAGGTTCTACACTTCTAACAACAAGCGCACCGGTCGGTGTCGGAATTGAAATCAATTAAAAAAGTTTTGATGAGTTGTTGTTGTTTATGATGGCTTTTGGTTTTGTTTTCGTGTTTGGTATTTAATGAATGAAGTTCTTGAATTTCTAGTATAACGCTGCGAATGAGATTTCGCAGATAAATGAGGCTTAAATTAATAGTATTTAAGAGTAGATAAATGCAGACTCGATGGGTTTCAAAACAAGTCGTTTAACTTTTTACTGTTTTTATTTTTATTTTAAGTAACGTTCCTGCATAACAGGTCAAAGGACTCATCAATCTTGATGGAAATTAGTTTTTTTCTTCTAATCATGGAGTGGAAATCATTGACATCCGAAATGTTTAGCATGATGTTTCTGGATCTCTGGTGATGATCAACGAATGAGAACAGTTGCTTGCATTATTTTACATACATAATACAAATATATAATTAGAGTAGAATGAAATACTCCAAACGGTTTAAATGTCGATTTAGTGATCAAGTATATACACGACCAATTCAACTATGGAGCGGCGCGTAGCCAGCATCGGATGACTAAGAATCTTTATAGATCGGGGTGCCTACTTACATATAGGAACATGCAGGGATTATGTTACAGTTATTTGGGAATATCTGTGAAATCAGTTTACAGTTTACGTGGTATAAGTGATATTTATATTTTGTACAGTTTAGTAAATTGCCACTCTAAGATTAACACCAAAGAATTTACAATTTATTGCAAAAAAAAAAAAACAGTAGATACTTACTAACGGTTAATCATAAAATTAAGTAAGTACACACACATCCTCGACTGAATTGTACTTTTATTAATTTTTTCTCTATCAATATTCGCGTTATTGAAAAAGAAAAAGAAATGTTGCAAATTAACAAAACATAAAAAGATAATTCAACATGAACAGAGTAAATTTTTGAAGCTGTTATTATATAAATCTTTTAATTTGATATTTAGTTTTAACCTAGATTTAACCATCCGTCCTCCCTGTGAGACTTACTTACTTTCTTAGTTGGCGCTACAGCTCGAGGTGAACCTGGGCCTGCTTCTCGCAACCATTTGTGGGTGCGTGTTATATTTTTGCACGAATGGAATGGACCTACAGTTTCTTTTACCGATTCCGAACGGCGAGGTGAGAAGCTCAGTCGTGACAAATGATACTCTTTGATGCTTGTCAGACATTCGAAAGAGGTGGCACCGTGAAAAAACTCTTTTAGGTGTTAGACCCGGCCACGTGAGACACCCAACAAAATTTTGTAAATTTACCGTTACAAATTTTTCTCGACCATGACATGCCATAATTCAGTTTAATATTTTCTGCAGTAGTATGCGGTGGTTTCACGCAATTTGCATTAATTTTCAGTATTGAATTTTGCTTCGACAGTTTCTATGGGGCATCATACACCCCAGTGTGCAGTTCGCGTAAGTATTTTTTACAGTTTGTACCTACATAGGAATTTTTATGTACAGTAACTTCTTTTTTAGTAGTTTATCCAGCATTTGAATAAAAAAAATACTAATAAATTGATCTAGCTAGTGTCAGATTTATTTATTCATAACAAACAAGTTTTTTCTAAGATTCAGTAATTTCTTTACAGGCAGAATTTGGTATATGCGTTGCATGAATTCAAGCACACTGCTAACAATAGTTTGCAACCAAAAATGCGTACAATTTTGCACATGTAGTCCAGAATATTATTTCGAAAAACATATGTAATTTTTATTTTTTTTTTTTGTTTCTAACTTTTGAAAAAATTTGACTTTTTCTGAACACCTACTTTTTTATGATTTTTTTGTCAATTGATTTTTTAAATAATTTTTTTTTATATAAATATGTATGTTTTTTTTTTTGTAATGTAAGTGGAATATTTAAAACTATTTAGATGCATTGAAAAAATGAAAAACGAATTAACAATTAATTTAATGAAAAAACATATTTTTTTTAATATTTATGATTGGGGATGTCAGAGCCCAAATGGAGGAAAGTGCAAGTAAAACATAGATGGAGGACGGAGGGTTAATTACCGATTTCAATCGGGATGGCACTGAGTTGACTAACTTTAGAGTGATACTTTGGTCTATTTTTGTTCACTCTTCTCGAAGAGCCCTTTTCAAATCTTCCTTTGTCTTATACATATATTTTTTTCGTGTTATTTTGCTTAATTTAAGCGCTTTTAGCATTCCCCTTGTTTTCATATGGTTTTTAGGGTTCCGTAGCCATATGGTCATACGGAACCATTATAAGTTCGCTCTAACTCAAAAATGTCTGTCACGATAAAAACATCAAGAACTGTTCCTTCTAGAAACTTGAAATTTAGCACACTTTTACATTACGGTGGTCCACATGCATGGACAACATATTACTCAAAAATATTCTGAAACAACTACACAGCGTGGGTAAAATGTAATTTAAAAAAAAATAATTCTAAAAAATATATCATGTGGGACGGAAGGGTTCGAAACACAGATTCCAAAAATGATTTTCTTAATTTTTTCTGATAGAAAATTTGGAAAAAAATATCAGACCAAAAAGCCCCCTATATTTTTCTCGGAAACTATTGAAGTCAAAAATATGAAAAAATCATAGGCGCAAATTTATAGTCAATATCAGTTTAACTCCGCACTAGTTATACGCAACTTTAAACTTAAAGGTATACTTTAATTTTTGTTCAATAATAGACACTTTTTAGTATGCTGCTAAATAATTTCTACTTCGCAACGTTCCTATGAGAAATGAGTTATTGATGAGAAAAAGTGAAAGTTTTGATGAATACAAATATAGTAGTCTAGCTCCATATTAAATATTAAATACGAGGTTCGGGCGATTTTAACGAGACGCTAACGATAAAGTGGGCTTTATGACGACTATAATTATGAAAACACTTAGTTCCGTGCTAAAATAATTTTTAAGTGTACTCTAACCGGTTATAAATTTGCGTAATAGTTTGTAGATAATTAGATCAAAGATAACCTAGCGAATCTCGTAAGTTGCATAGTTTTCGAGAAATTCACGTCGAAAAATTCAATTTCTCAACCGATTAACTCGTAAACTATTGGACCAATTTTAAGGAAACTACCACTATTCGATTAGTGAATACAGAGGTGGGTCATTTTCGTTTTTTGTGTTAACAAAACGAAACAGTTGTTTAAACAAAACATAACTACATAGTTTTAAAACTACGGAACCCTTTGAGCGCGAGTCTGACTCGCACTTGGCCGGTCTTGTTCTAAATACGTCATACATTTTTTAGGAAATACATATGTTAACATTTCATGTTGAGTGTCTACTTACTTTTATGATCAACTGTATGTACGCAGAAATCGTATTACAAATAATAATTATGCGATCCTTTTTCCACTTAAAAATAACCTTAAAACACGTAAATGTATTTCATAATATTGACTTCCGAAATGTATGCGCGTCTCGAAGACCTTACATTCTGTGAAATCACAAATTTCTAAGTCTTCGAGACGACACTTAGCAGGCAGATGGCCAGATGCAAGAAAAATAACACTGCGACCAGACTAGGTCTATTCTGATTACTGTGTTCAATATGCCATATCTCATCTCAGCACAATACCGTTCTTTGGAGATGGGCCAGGCAATAGCAATCCGTCGTTTCTTCTTCTTTGCGCCGCAGAACCTACAGTGCAAGGCTTAAGGGGGCATATCTTAGTAGCCCGTCAGATAGCCAATTACGATCTATAGGTCCTCTTTACTATGTTCAAGTAGCTTTCTAGCTTTGCTACAAGATGGGCTGATCGATTTCTTTGCTTGTCCTTAGGCCAAGAATAATCTAATACTAGTTCTGTTTATTTCTTTTAAAGAACGAAACTGTGATCTAAACGGCATTTTGGTTGATACAAAAATTTTGCAGATTTTCTGTAAGCTGTAAATATTTTTGGTTTAACTATACTAAAGTTTAAACTATTAATCGTTTCACAAAACTGCATCTTCGTGCATGGAGTTGTTTCAGCCAACACTTTAAGTGCTTAAGATTTGAGAGTGCGGACTTTAACCATTGATTTGGCGCTCTTCCTATTGATTCCTATTACCATTCAACTATAACCTGCTTCGGTTTTTAAGGGGCCTACAGACACTAGTACCATGTTGATGTTGAGCCTGTAGCGTACACACAGTCTAACCTTGTTGATCAGCCGCAGTGTGCGACGAGATTGCAACTGTTTAACATCGCAATTTGTGTGCGTGTTTAATTTTGATAGAATGGAAAATGAGTGAAAAAATAAAACTTTTGAAACGTATAATAATTGATAGTTGTTTGGATAGTGACAAGGCAATAGTTAATATTCAATTTGGTTGCGGGAAAGAGGACAGTTATTGCATATTTAGTTATTGAACAAATTTGAATCTGACGATTTAAAAAATTTTTATTCAAATATACATATACATATAATGTTTTATTCGCGATTTGATTAACTGTCATATTGATTGCCCTTTCTCCTTTCATTTAATGGATTATATGCTCCATCGAAAGCAAATTATGGTTACAATGAACCAATTTCTAGATGCCTACGACAATCAAATAATTATTGCAGTCTTTTAGATTTTCATCTCAGTAGGAGTTCATTTAAAAAGAAATTAGTTTTAGAGCTCCATTGTTGGTGGTTTTAGTCAGTAGTTCTAAGTTAATATTTTGAATTGTACTAGTAATCTAAAGAGAACAGTTGATGTATACTCATTTGATGAAATGAAATAAATAAATAAATATAATGTAACTTATTACCAATTATTGAAACTGGTGTCACCTCTTAGCCAGAAGAAAAACTAATTTTCTAAGCCTCTCTTCCAGTCAGGTCTAATTTTTTTTTTTTTTTTTTCGAACAATATATTCCAGCACTTTTTATCTTCCGATCCTTGCACATATCGGTTTTGTTACAATTTCAACAAATTCTCTCCAACCCTCAGTATCCGGAAGAAAGTCTTATCTTTAATTGTTTTATGGCTTCATTTCCCTCTCACGGATAGACGCTCATCCGTTGAAAACTTGAATGATGTTTGACTAAATGTTGGTCAACTTCGATACATACACGAAGACATGGTTGAGAAACTATGGGCTGGGCTCCGCCCCGAAAAATAAAACCACATTTGATTTTACTCGTACCAGACATCAACCGTCCAACTGGTTTCTCAACTTGGTCTACAGACGACCAACATTTACTGAGGTCGTACCATGTTCGCGTACCATATTTCCGTGTCTATATGCCCCTTTAGTCTCTTGCCTAATCAAAACAAACATTAAGTACAAATAGTAAATGTTCGATATTGTTGTTTTAATTTAATAATTTCGTTTGTGCAGTTTAATTTTGAGTTTTTTTTTTTTTTGGAAGAATATATACGAAAATACTTCAACTAAATTCCATTAATTTATTAAGAATAGCCTCAATGAGCTTTAAAAAATATCAGTCCATTTACCTAATAAATTATTTTAATTCCACTCAATGTAAAGATATCAAATAACATTTCGTAATACTTAAAAAGCTTAATGTTCATATGTATGACGTATGTACTTTTGAGCTAAATCTACATCAAAGATTTTTTTCCAAAGTTACATCACCAGCAACAACGGCGAGAGATAATACGCTTTATTGATGGAAAAATAATGTAACGAAGTACAAAGTATTTATAAACTTTAACCAAAAGTAAGAAAACATTTTGAAAGAAGTATTTTTAGCTTTTCTGAATAATATTGAAACCACAAATCGTGTGGTGGTGGCAATTTGCAAAATCAAGTTCACATCGTAACCTGTCTGTTGGTTTAGGTCGTTGAACCTTGAGTCATGTGATAATTATTATTCATTATAAATATGTAAACATTCTGGGAACAAAGAATATAAATTCTGATCACATTTGCTTGCAGTCCTACTGAGGTATGTTTAGGTAGCCAGCCTGTTGTACACAGTTCGATTGTACTGCTCGGATTTAATCCCAGCCCGGGTCCAATACCTAAAAAAGTTTTTCACGTTTGCCACCTCATTCTAATGTCTGACAAGCAATCAAAGAGTATCATTAATGTCAATGAGCTTCTCAACTCGCCATTCGGAGTCAACAAAAAACCGTAGGTCCCTTCCATTCGTTCAAAAATATAGCACGCACACACAAATCGTTGCGAGAAGCAGGCCCAGGTTCACCCCAAGCTGTAGCGCCACCTATATTCGTATACTGGAAACTCTTAAGAAAAGTCGATTATGAGAATCCAAATAAGACATAACTAGACCTTTAAGTTTTTATCCTAAAAACGGATTATCAGCAACCACATGATAATTTCAACAAGAACCTCAAAGTCTTTATCGCAAAAACAGAAGAATGTGTTATAGCCACACCGTCACCAAAAGCCCCAAAACCTATTTTCACAGATAAATCTCAGATGGAAAATCTACTGGATCAGAGGTATTCTCAGAGGGACCACTTAACGACCGTTACAGTAGAAACTTTCCAAGCACAAATCTTTCCAAAAAGAGTGCGGCGCAGGCGTTCTAGGTGCAGGTAAATAACTTCACGTGCAATAACTTCACATGGGAAATAACTTCACCTTCACATAGTTGATGTGAATTTATTTCTTACTGAAGGTTGGCAATAATTTTACCAGAAATTTTGTGTAATTATTTCCCACCTATGATTTTGTCGAAAAACACAGGGGTACCGTGAAATAAAGCCAAGCGAAATAAGGCCAAATTTCAACAACATTGAGAAAAGGCCTTATTTCGCCTTCACAATGTGACATAAATCATAACATATTTAACATATATCGATCCGCGAAATTTGCCCCTTAGAAATAAGCCCCAAAAGTAAAAATTAAATAAGGCCCCGAAATTGGGGTAATTTGTCATAATAAAATTATAACTAAAATGGAAATAAGGCCCCAAAAATAAATGAAAGAAAGAAGTAATAATGTCGATCGGTTTAATTGACATAGAATAACATCGGTTGGTGACGAGAAATAGCCCTGTACGAAATAAAGCCACACTTGGCATTATCTCAATTTTTAAGTGGAAATAGGGCCAAATGAAGAAAAATTTGACATTTGGTTTTATTTCCACCCAACAAAGTAAAATATTTCCTTATTTCATTTTTAGAAATTCTTGAAGATTTAAATTCTTGAAGATTTAAATTTTTGTTAATAAAAAAATAATGACGCACAAAGTCTTTCCAAATAATAAGACAATATAACAGTAATGTACATACATACATATATTTGCGCGAATCTTATATGTACTATTCCTCTATCTTATACTCAAAAACTAAAAATTCAATTTAAAAAGTATTAACCCAGATTCTCCTGAAACTTTTTTTTTATCAGAAATTGATGAATTTTATTTATGTACCAAATATTGGTCTAAATAACATTTAAAAAATACAAAAAAAAATATTGGACCTTTGGGTCCCGAATTATGGGATGTCCCCTATAAGGGACAGTAGGAGTTCAAAGAAAATAAAACATTTCAATATTAAATTTTCTTTAATATGAAATATTTTAAATCATCGTTCATAAAGTCCAACGTCGCATTTTTCGCATCGAGTTGGTGATTTCAGATGGCATACTCTACAGCGAGTTCGGTTCACTTGCTCTACCACGTAATGGTATACGATCTATGAGGTCGAATCTTAAGTCCAAATTTTCCAATGCAGATGGACGTGAAGGACTTCTTTTCTTATAATGATAATTAGACTCTAATAAAAATAGAGAAATTCTTCGTCGAAAGGCACATATTACCGCCACTTTGTTTTTGTAACTGCCAACAATTGTTGAAGGTTACATCGAGAAGATACGACACGAGCGGACTGTGCCACTTTTTCCCCCTTATAGATGTTCGGTACATACAACGATATGTTTTGATCAGCACATCATATCCTCTAAGGTCCAAGCAACAGTATTCCGAAAAAACGTTTCATTTCGTGTAATGAAACATTTAAGCTTATGTTCTTTTGCATGGTGTAACTACTGGTGAGAGATATTGCCATTTCGTAGAATTTGTTATCGAAAAATTGATCAAATATCTCTACTTGCGTTTGATTACTGAGCACACTGCTATATATCGCGTCACCTGAAGTAACATGCAAATCTCTTTTGGTCCAGGTTAGATTTTCAATTGCATTTAATTTATTTTTTTTTTTTGTAACAGCTACAGATAATGGAATGTCGTCGTCATTATCAAAACCGTCATCATATCGATGGCCCCATGCAAAAAGATACTAAGTGCATTTTTGTTATTTTTCAGGAGGAGCGTTTAAAGTTTTTTGACTATAACTTCTTTGTTTATTAACGGATTTTTAAGCTGAATGCTTTGTTACTCTCATAATTTTTATACAATTTTTTTAGAGATGGAGCTAGGTCTGCAATATTGTGGCTTATTATATTAAATTGCAGTTAGTATTATTTAGACTGTCTAATTCAAACTTTTGTATATACTTTTTGGTGTTAGTTCTGTTTAACACGGAAGAAAACATATCAAAAACTATTTTAAGTGCACTTAGTATTAATGTGGCTGGAAATCTATACACTGAAGAGTATACTAAGATACACTTAAGTGTCATCTTCTTTTCCTTACGTACAGACAAAAATATACTAAAAGGCACATTAGTGTATCCAACTTCCAAAAATTCCATGCAAAAGAATACTATGTCAACATAGTATATATGCGTTTATTTGAAAATTTAGTGATAAAAATATTAAGAGCGCTCAGTATGATTTTGCTTGGAACAAGTGTTTACAAAAGACATTATACTAAGTGCTATTATAGCTCTATTTTCAAGGTTTTTGGTTCGATTCACACGAAAAAAATTTGAAAAATAAAAGACAATGTGGGGATTCTTATGGTATACATAACTCAAAACTATACTAAGTGCACTTAGTATCTTTTTGCATAGGGCCATCGATATATGCAACTTCAGCGCCCGCAAGTAGTTGACTGCGTGGTAAGTTGAATATAGCCATTTCATTTTTTTTTCCATGAATCTTCATCCATCAAATCTCCACACGCATTATTTGGCGTTACCAAGGCTATTGTAGCCTGTGCTGAATTAGTATAAATTCGTCTTCTTCCAAAAAAGGCTAGGATCTCGTCAAAATTTACGCACCTACAAAAAAAAAGCAGATACGAACTCTAATCTCCTACTGTCCCATATATGGGACACCAATAAAAAAAATCTTTATTTTACCAAATACAAAAAGATTTTCATAAATCTTACGAAGGAAATCAATAACTTGAAATTCTAACATTGAATTGTTCAAATATTGTGAATACACTATTTTTGTAAAAATGGTGTTAAACTTACCTTTTTGAAGACACTGTCCCATCAGTTTACTTCCCTTCACTCAAAAAAGTGAATAAAAATAAAATGAGGGAACTATCGCTGGTTTTTTCTGTTGGTTACTAGGCAACATATCCAAAGGAATTAAATAGATTTCAAACATTTTTTGAATCTGGTCTGCTAATATAACAAAAAAATTAAAAGCATAGGTGTCCCACATATGGGACAGTAGGAGAATCTGGGTTAATGTCTGCGCTTGCATAGTCAAGACAACTGAACTCAGACTGAGTTTAATAAGTTCAATAGTGGTCAACTCTACCAACGAAATTCTGAACATTACAAATTACGGTAATTTATTTACGTTAAAAGTGCAAGAGTGAATCACGCGTCATTATGGTTTTCAAATTATCATTAAATGTGAAGTTATTGCCCACCTTCAGTGAGAAATGACTTCACATCAAAAATGTGCATTTATTTCCCACTCGAGGTGAAGTTATTTCCCATGTGAAGTTATTGCCCTTGAAGTAATTTCCATGCACCGGCGTTCTACATACAATCACTTGGCATGATACAATCCTCACAACACTAAGAGCAATATTTGTTTGTGGTGTCTAAACTAAAAGTACAAAATATGTGATAATCCTATGAAATGCTTGGAAAAAGGTCTCTAGTTAAATCAACCTACCAACCTATGTAGGTTAGGTTAGGTAAGGTTAGGTGGCTATCACCATATTTGGTATGATTATTTTAGACCAAAGTAGGTCCATTGTGTTTCCATATGAGCCGATTCTTATCGGTACTCCTGGAGCCATTTTGAGAGTTGGATAAATTTACATATTTTATTGATATCCGTTGAGGAAACATCTTGAAGGTCTATAAAGAAAGTATCCTCCCAAAATCCTTTTTCTTAACCCTAGAAGCATAATCTACGTTAATTTGACGTGTGCTCTCGGAATTATTAGTTGTCACGCTTTAGCCGATGCGTAGATCGGGATGTACCTTTAAGAATTCTCATTTGTCGCTCAGAGCTTGCATGGGGTTATCGTTTCATTGAGGTAAGTCACGTTAAAATCGAGATATAGCTATGGTCTACGTCGCGAAGACGTTTGTTCCAACTGCATATAATTTTATTTTATTTATTTATTTTTTTTT
The DNA here is from genome assembly GCA_949775065.1 of Brachyopa scutellaris. NCBI lineage: Eukaryota > Metazoa > Arthropoda > Insecta > Diptera > Syrphidae > Brachyopa > Brachyopa scutellaris. The sequence goes on along the minus strand of OX459114.1, from coordinate 64,194,374 downwards.
TTTTTGTTATTTTACTAAAAAAATATACATATGTATACCTTAAACCTAAATTTAAAGTAGAAAATGTGTTAAAGTACAAACTTATTATTTTTTGAATTCCCAAGAAAATACTTTGTTTTTTTGGTGATCTTGAATGATCTTTTAGTTTGCTTTGTTATATAAAAAATAAATAAAATTTCAATAAAAAATAAATATGTTTCATTTATAAATATATAAATTTATCTTACAGTTATTTTAGACATTCATATTTATAAATAAAATAGTTAATATGTATAGCCGATTTTAAAGTAGACGTAAATTTGGCGTATGATTATCCTTAACGTACATAAAAATATGATTATGTTTCTAGGGTTAAGGAGGAGAGTGCTGGGCCACTGTATAGTTGTAAGTGATGTGAGGATTCCATCTCCTCCTCATCAATGCAGCTGTCACAGAAATCATTGGCGAGGATTCCTAGCTAGTGGTCATGTCATGTCTGCCTATTGCGCAATGAATGGCTGCAAGTTGTACGTCGATTTAGCTGTGGTTGGCCATTGTCTGGCGCCGCTGCACGTGTTAAGATTATGCCATCTTTCATAAGCCTTTTGCAGTGCTTGCATATAGCTTTTGTGTTTTATTGTTTCTACTGGTACATGGGGTGATAAAATTCCCCAGTTTTAAACCTTTTCTGGCTAGTTCGCCTGCTTCACAGTTATCTGATAGATCACTATGACCAGGAACCCAGCACAGCGTGAGCATGCATCTGCTCGATATCTCGTTAAGAGATGCCTAACCAATTTTGATGTTATAATTGGTGATTCGAGTGCTTTAATAGCTGCTTGGCTATCGGTGTGAATGAAAATGTCGCGATTGTACATCGATTTCATCGAAGATGAAAGATGTGGAAGATGTGGAAGATACCACAGTGATCTGGAAGGCTCAATGACAAGTTCAGGCTAAGCTACCTACATAAACTATAAAGTTTTGACAGGGAAGGGTTCCTCAAGCAATCAGTCAATTTGCCATTCGGCGAATTAGCCGTCAGAATTTGTTGACATTCTCGATGTTTTCGATTAAAGTGTCACCAATGGAAAGAGATTTAAATTAGCGCAGGTCTTCTTTCTTTCTTCGTCGGGTTGGGCTATAGCTCGGGGTGAACCAGGGTCTGCTTCTCGCAACCATTTGTGTGTGCGTGTTATTTTTTTGCACGAATGGAAGGGACCTACAGTGTTTTGTTGACTCCGAACGGCTAGTTGAGAAGCTCATTGTGACTAATGGTACCTACTCTTGAATGTTTTTAAGACATTCAGAAGTGGTGGCGCCGTGTTACACCGTGATGGCTGAGCATGCGTGGTAGTTCAACGTACTAACCACTCCGCCACGGCGCGGCGCCACTTTCTTTTATCGTAGATCTAGCACCAGCTTATTTTTATTCTTAAGTTCGTTGCACACCCCTGTTCAAACTTAGCTGAATATTTCACCCAATGGGGAAGGTCATTTATGCAAATTGTAAAGAGTAAACGACCTTGAAAAGAATCTTGTGTGGTTCCAGTTTAAATTGCATTGTTTACGATAACACCGATTTATTTGGTAACTTTTCAATACACTGTTAGTTACTATGCATGTTATTTTAAGTGGCTATTCACCTCTTCCATTCTCGAAATTCTAATCTTGTATTAAGACAAAGTTATACGATTAAAATCAAAATAATACCAAGAATGCCATTCATATAGTAAATATTGGATTTTATTATCACATCCGACCTTTTTGCCGCCCGAAAGTGTAAACATAATATACTTGGTATAGTTTGTTATTTTCCACTTGTCAGTCATGTCAAACGAATGACGTTACTTAAACAGAGACACTTACGTTGGCTTTGATGATGATTAATTTATTTAACACTTCCTCCATTGTGAATGCACAATCATAATGTTTGCGAATTTTATTCCCCAATTTTTGAATAGAAATACGATTACGTATACCTACGTTCTATTAAATACACTCATTTCCAGTTGGGAAAAACAAAATTTGAAATTACATACTGTGAAAGTTATCTAGGGTGGGTGGCGAGCGGGGGGTAAAACAAAAAAATCTCAGGTTGTGACTTGTAAGGTGAGATGGGAGAAAGTCTCGCCGTGCGTCGTCGTCACTGTCGTCGGCTGGGTGATTCGTGTAATTCTAGGAAATGAGTGGAGAATTTGTTTTCGCTGAAAGGTTTCCAGTTCACAATGATGATGTTTTTTTTAGAAATTTGAACACAATACCTTTGTTTTTGTCGAAATTCGTATTTTTTTTTTCCTTTTCCAAGATAATATCAGATTCTTTTACAATGACTAAAGTTAGATAATAAAAAAAATAAGAAAAATAATTGCCTGTTCTGCTCTGTACCCGTTACAGTGATTGGGTACTTTTGGTGTTGTAAGGTTCCCAGGTTAAATTAGGTAGGTAGTACTTAGAGTGGGGCTGTAGTAAAGTTTTAGTTTAGTATAAAAAGTGTAATTGAATGTTTTCTTAGGTTTTTCTTATCATTCTTTTAACTTTGAATACAAGTCCATGACTGTCTTGTTATTTGCTGCCACCATTTCATTATTTGCTCCACTGTGAACCTAATTTAAAGTTGAATCTTCAAATTAAAGAAACACTCATTTTTAAAGTCACTGAGCATAGCCACATCAATTTAATTGTTGTTCCATTACGTCTATTTCGATGGCAATCACGTCATTTTAATTGAAGATTTCTTTAAAATTATGCGATCTCATAAAAGTTTGATGCATATTTGGATATTCTACGATTTGCATGAAGTGTAATATGGCAAGTCACCCTTCAATTATTATTGGCAAGTTTATTTAAAAGGTTATAGTCACCGCTATAATGGACCCAGCTTGGCTTAAAACCTTTTTTTGTTATTCAAATAAGCATGAGCATTGTATCGTAGGATACTAATTAGAGTCCAAGAGGCAAACTATCTTTTTAACAAAGGCTAGTGCGTCATTGGTTGATAGATTTTTTAAACCATAAGGTCTGGGAAGTTCTTTATGTAGGGTACGCCGTTTGACCCGAAAAAGTGCCAGACATTCACAAACGACGGGCTCGACCGACTCGACCTTCTCTAAACAGAGTCCGACAATCGGTCTCGCTAGACATGATAAGCCCAAATTGTTAAGGTGGTATCGTATGGCGTATATGGTAGTGACCGGAGCGATAGATATGTATATATGTACATAGTTAGGGTAAATGCTATCTACCATTATTTACTTTATGCACGACATTTGATAGTTCTGGAGGAAAATGGAATATAAGGACGAATTAATGTTGGTGGTGTGTTCTAATATCTTTATTGTTGGTGCCCTAAATTAGCCTTGGGCTTAGCAAGAGCAAATTGAAATTCATTGAACACCGGAACTTTAGTCTGCAGATAATTCTTAGTACAAATAAATGGTTCTCGAGTTATTCGAGTTATCCATGCCAGGCAAATGAATCTTTGATGATTCACTGCAATTTTTAAGTCAGCAAATCACAAACACATGCATACATATGCAAATATATGTATGCCAAAAATCTACTATTTATAGGCTTAATCGATGTTCACAGCCATAGGGTACCCTGACTAGTATTATGTATTTTCGTGGTTGTCAAAAACCGATGCCCAATTCGTAGAACACAAATAATGCGACCTGACATCTGTAATTTTTTGATAAGGTCCCAAAGATAAAGCAATTTTTGATAATTTTCATGTATAGCTATTTGCGCTTATTTAGTACAGTCGACTCTCCATAAGTCGAATTTTTACGGGATACCAAGATTTGTTCGAGTTAGAGAGAGTTTCGGAAAAATTCGAGTAATAGAGAGAAACATTTATTTTTGTTTTAAAACGTTTGCTTAAAAAAAAAAAGGTTAATGTACTTACAAAAAAGTTAACAAAAAAATATAGCTTCTTGCTTCGCTAAAAAAAATCTAGCTACAAACAAGCACATAAAGGCTGCATCAGCTCTGTTGAAGTTGAACTGCCTAGAATCAAATGATTTCGGAATTCCAGCTGGAGTCTTACTAAAACAGTTTCTTTTTATGTACATACGCAGATAGATCCATTGAAAAACCTGTTTTGAATACAACCAAACCAACAACACAAAGAAAAGGATAACAATGTTTTTTTTTGTTTTTGCATTGCAACTTTTTAAGAACTGTATCTTTAATTGGAGGTCCCAAGAATATGAAAAGGAAGAAAAACGACGAGCTGACGATGATGGCACACGCGATGCTACACATACATATTTAAGGTATTGAAGTGTGTACGTACTTGATGGTAAGTAGTTTATACTCAAATACGAATTCCGAAGGGGTAATGTGTTTTATTTTGTTTTGTGCTAAACAAAATTCAACTTAAGGGGGGAAAAAAGATGCCAATAATCGAGAGAATGTGTTCGAGTTAGAGAGCGTTTCGACTTAAAGGGAGTTCGACCTAGAGAATGGTTTTTGTATGGAAAATTTGGCGAAAAAATTCGAGTTAGAGAGAAATTCGACTTAGAAAGAGTACGTCTTAGGGAGAGTCTACTGTATGTTGTTTTTTAAGCAATCTATTCGAAGTCAACGAAATACAGCACCACAATGAGAAAAAATAAACATATGACAATTAAGCTATTAATTCTTTGACAGCACTTCTTTTTTGATCTGAAAAAATTACTGGGGAAAATTCAGTACCGAGCCAGTGTCGATATCGGACACACTGCAGCAAAATCAGTGCGATTTCAGTATAGCACTTTTGGACATCAAACGCATCAGCGTAAAACCGGTGCGCACTATGGATGGCGGTTATCAAACAAACCTAATTTCTGATCCACTTTGACGCTATAGAGCGAGCGTGGGGCTAGCGCGAGTTGTGAAATTGATTGCAAATAAAGAAACAGTCTTAATTTTTAATGAATAATATTCTTTAAATTGTTTCTCTTTATTTTTTGAAGACATATTAAACTTTGAAGATCATTAATTTTGGACTTTACCCTTAACCACCTACCAGTGCCAGCGGTCAGACCGCAATGGTTTTTCAAATTCAAATATTTCAATGTGTGCGGGTCGTGCGACAAAGTGCATCCATGTACCTTTTCTACTCATCAAACAGTGTCGCCGTCGCGCATGAACTTGGAGAGTTAACACGTTCACGCGTTTAGCCTGCGGTCTCCGGGACTTTCTCCAGGATTTCATTGTGTTTATTTAGTTTTGTGTTTTTAGTGTCAAAATGAATATAAGCGACGAAAGTATTGAGAGATTGCTGAAACAAGAGATGTCTGATAAGGAAGATATGCCAGACTTACAAAGCCGCACTTAGAACGTCGTGTAAAAAATGATTACCTTCAGAGGGATATAAGAACTCTATTCGCCGTGTTCTACAAATACCTATATCAAGATTCACCAAGCTTACCTAGAAAAAAAAGCTTGAAAAAATGAGCCAGTTAACTTATATTTCATGTGCAAATGCGCGAATGTGCTCCAGCACTATTAGATAGTCGGGAGTTCCACACCGATGAAGAAGAGCTAGCACGCGAAACGAATCGGGTCCCTAAGAAAAGACCTACTAAAAAACGGAGAGCCGGTTCTTCGCCCGAAGTCGTGCCCTTAAACGAAGAAAAGCGTAAAGAACTGCAAGAAAATCAACGTAAAACGCAATTTCGTTTACCGCCACCAATAAACATCGTCGGGATAACGGAATATAATAAGTTGCATAGCCTCCTTAAAGGAACGATAACATCGAAATTTAAGGTCACATCTTTGAAGAATAATGCGTGGAAGATTAACGTCGATGACCATGACGACTATCGCGCACTGTCCCAGAAACTTAATATCGATAAGATTCAGTGGTATACTTTCGAAATCAAGTCAGAAAGGCCACATCGTGTTGTAGCAAGGGGACTTCACCCCTCGTGCACAAAAGAAGAGATTATAAGGGACCTTCAAGACAAGGGCTTTAAAATTCTTGATGCCGTTAATATCATCAAGAAGGAGAAGCAACAATCCGAAATAGATAAGGACATCTTGGTAAGGCGTGGACTTCCGCTTTTTATGCTAACATTCGATAAAGCTGATAGTATCGACGATATTTATCGAATTAAAACCATATTGAATATCGTGGTCAAAATCGAGCCCATGCGTAGAAATTTAAAAATAATTCCGCAGTGCAAACGTTGCCAAGGATTCAATCATACGCAAACGTATTGCAAAAAAGAACCACGGTGTGTGAAATGCGCCGGAAATCACCTCTCGCAAGACTGTCGAGTAAACAAGCAAGCCTCTGCAATCTGTGCTAATTGTAAGGGAAAGCACCCGGCAAATTATAGAGGCTGTGAAGTAGCCAAGGAGTTGCAAAAACGAAGAGATATACTCCATAAGCCTCAAAATAAAATAATAAAACCGCTAACTAAGGCAAATGGTAAGATCGGTCAGGAGAACGTAAACAAACAAAAACCACCGGGTACAGAGCGGAAGAAGGTGGTGATAGCAGAAAAGCCCTCGACTTCTGGTCTTAGAATAAATGGTAATGAAAAGCCATTAGAAAAGACATCGGGTAATAGCCCTCGGACAGCAGGAGTGCAGACCTACGCCCAGGCTGCAGCATCCGAAAAATCAAAAAACCTCGAAATCCCGACGGACCCTGCTTCTCAAGTTTTCTCAATTATTCTCGCAAAACTTGAAGAGCAAAGCAAAATAAATAAAATTATTCTCGATAGGTTGGTTAAGCTCGAGAGTTATTCACGGAAAACGCGTACTTCACCTAGAACATGAATGAAAAAAGAATTTTAAAAATATGTACTTGGAATGCAAACGGACTTTTGCAAAAACTTGACGAATTGGAAATATTCATGCGAGAAAAAGATGTTGACATTTGCTTGATTTCTGAAACTCACGTGAAAAAGGAATCGCATTTAAAAATAAAAGGCTATACTGATTACCACGCTTGTCACCCTTCGGGCAAAGCGAGAGGCGGATCTTCCTTGTTTATTAAAGACTGCATTGAACAATGCGAAGACCTAAATATAGAGCTTGAAACTCTGCAACTGTGCACAGTTCGAGTTAAAAATAGTCAGCGTACTATTAAAATCTCATCTATCTACTGTCCACCGCGTTCCGCGCTTGAAAAAAGTGATTTTACTAACTTATTTAAATCGCTGAAACCTAATTTCATTATTGGCGGCGATTTTAACGCGAAACATACGTTCTGGGGCTCTAGATACATCTCGCAAAAAGGTAGAATGCTCTATGGGGCAGGTATGGAGTACAGTTGTGATTTCCATTCGACGGGCAAACCGACTTACTGGCCAGCTGATACTTTGAAAATACCTGACCTGATCGATTTCTTCGTGGTGAAAGGAATATCTAACAACCACATAAAAGTTGAAGAAAGCTTTGATCTGTCGTCTGATCATTCCCCAATTATTTTGACATTGAGCGAAAAACTATTATATAACCGAGAGCCGGCGAAATTAACCGGTAGAACAACTAACTGGGAAGGCTTTAGGAACGAAATCGAAGTAAATGTTGAACTGAGCGTACCGCTTACGACACCCTATGAACTTGAGGTTGAAGTCGATCGCTTCGTTGAGATAGTACAGCTCGCCTCTTGGAATAATACGCTCAATCCAAGTAAAACGCCGGACAAATACGCTCTACGATATCCTTCTGAAATAAAAGAATTAATCAGGGAAAAAAGAAAAGCGCGTAAAAGATGGCAACAGAGTCGTGCTCCACAGCATAAATCATATCTGAATCGTCTTTGCAATCTGTTAAAGAATAGCATTAAGGATTTTAAAAATCGTGCGATAGGCTCTTACCTTGAAAGTTTAACAGCAAAAAAAGATTCCAATTATTCCCTTTGGAAAGCCGTAAAAGGCACCAAAAGGCCCAAAATCCCTGCGCCGCCACTTAAAATAAATCGAAATGAATGGGCAAGGGAAGATAAAGAAAAAACGGATATTTTTGCCGCCCATTTGGAAGAAACCTTTAAACCGAACGTTGGTCAAGTGGTTCATGACAACATCAACATCACAAGGATGGTAGTTCCACCATCTGACGATTTAACGCGCAGATCTGCGACGCTTAGAGAACTCGAACGTGAGATCGCGAAACTAAAACCTAAGAAAGCTCCTGGTTATGATTTGATTACCGGAGAAATTCTCAAAGCCTTACCTAGAAAAGCATTAATTAAGCTTCTCCATATTATAAATGCTGCACTCAGATTAAAACACGTGCCGAGCCAATGGAAAGTTGCGGAAGTCATAATGGTTTTAAAACCAGGAAAACCGTCATATGAAGTAAAATCATACAGACCAATATCGCTTCTTCCAGTCATATCCAAAATTTTCGAGAGGATATTACTAAGGCGTCTCCAACCGGTCATAGAAGAAAATAATCTAATCCCTGACCACCAGTTTGGGTTCAGAAGTAAGCATTCGACGATTGACCAGGTGCATAGAATTACTAACGTAATCGAAAAAGCACTAGAAGAAAAAAAGATATGCTCAGCCGTATTTCTTGACGTCTCGCAAGCCTTTGATAAGGTGTGGCACGATGGCTTGAAATGCAAATTACGACAAGTACTCCCCGTGTACCTATACGAGATTTTGGATTCATATCTCGGAAATAGACTCTTCCGTGTTAGAAATGGAAACGAATACTCAGAGCTCAAAGAAATTTCGGCCGGCGTACCGCAAGGAAGCGTTCTGGGGCCGCTTCTTTATCTGTTATATACTCGTGATATACCGAAAGAAGATGGCACTATGCTTGCTACGTTTGCCGACGACACCGCTATCCTAGCAGTAGGTAAAACAATCGAGGAAACGACTGCCAAACTGCAAAACGCATTGAATAAAGTAAATGAATGGACGAGGGACTGGCGGATCGCTCTTAACGGAACTAAATCTGTCCACGTGAATTTCACTTATAGAAAAATTAATGACTTGCCAATTTTTATAAATTTGGCCCGAATTCCCATTGCAAATGAAGCCAAATACCTGGGAATGACACTTGACGCAAAGCTGAAGTGGAATTCGCACGTGAAAATGAAACGTAAAGAACTAGATATCAAATATAGAGAAATGTACTGGTTGATCGGGAAACATTCCCACCTCAGTACCGAGAACAAACTGCTTTTATACAAGCAAGTGCTAAAGCCGGTGTGGACCTACGGTATACAACTTTGGGGTTGTACCAAGAAAACAAATGCCAATATTTTACAGACCTTTCAAAATAAAGTGCTTAGAGAAATTGTCCAAGCACCGTGGTATGCTAGAAACGACGACATCCACAGGGATCTAGGAATTCCGACAATCGAAGCTGAAACTAGAAGCTTCGCGCGAAAACATAGAAACCGACTAATCGGACATGTTAATAATACAGTCCTACTTATTTTGGATGAGAGCAATTTATTGCGCCGACTACAAAGAACAAAACCTTTCGACTTGGAGAGATAAGGATTAACCGCGTCTAAATTGCGGAACATGCAGGATCTTTCATTGGAAAGTAACCTGCCAAACGTTTATATTTCGTGATAGAAAAATTGCTTGATAAGTAGTATAACTTAGTTGCAGTATCTAACAAATTTATATCGAAGGGTGGTGTTTTTGGTCAGTAAGAATCTGACACTACTATGAGCACGCGCTTGCTATTCTCATAGTGTCTATGGAAGATTTTCACCTACCCTCGGAAAAAAAAAAAAAAAAAAAAAAAAAAAAAAAAAAAAAAAAAAATGTGCAAAAAACCAATTTGCTCAGAGTGTGCGAGCAAAATTTGCGGTAGCTGCCGCGAAAAATTGTGAATGTTGGTGGGTTGCGATTTTGTTGAGTTTTTTTTAATCGATTTTTTATTTTTATTTTATTCTTTGTTTTCTTAGTTTATAAGCATTCATACCAAGAATTCAAATTTTAAGTTCCTACTGCAACAGATCTCATTGTATGAGCGTAGTCATTTTTTGCGCTAAAAGTGCTACTATGTGAAGTTTTTAAGAAAATTACAAAATGTTACTTTAATTTATGTTATTTTAGTCTTGAAAATAAAGCTTAAAAGTGTTACGCAACAATATTATTAATTTTTTTTTATTTAATACCGGAAATCACGAAATAGAGGTAAAAATCTGTAGCGGTCTCCATAACCGCACGTAAGTGGTTAAGGGACTGAAATAGTTGGTAGGTGATTAATGGTTAAAAACAATATTAAAACTCTCAGTCAAAAATCTTCCCGATGTAGCACATTTATTGTGAATATACAAATCATTTACAGCGAGAACGAGACGACAGCGATTCTCGCGTAGCTTACTTGAAACAGGCATAATTCTCGTGCTCGACGCCAAGACTGAATGCGTTATTGGGAAAATACTCGTAATGCAGCCAGAGATATGAGGAAATTCTTTTATTTAACAAAAAAAAAAAAAAGAATCCATTCCTGTGTACGCTATATACTCGTATTCTTGCACAGATGATAGAAATGACTGTCTGTGAACCTCGAGATGACCTAACTTGGCATCCTTTATAAAATTAATGTATAGATCCGCTGTTATTTATTTAAGGAAAAAGGATTCTAGCGACGCAAGCTAACAAGGCCCAGTGGTAAGTATTTAATAATCAAGTGACTGGACACCCATCTCGACACGTATTATGCATACTTGCTGTTCATATCAGACATATTTTTAAATGGCATTCCCTTTTACTTTTAATACCAATTTATTTTTTTATTTTTTTAATCAGAACTGAATACAACCATGTAGTGTATGGATATTGTCATCCTTTTTTCGCCAATTTATTGTGCAATTATTCATTTATCTCTCTTTTCCAATTCTCTTGTCATTCTTTAACATATTTTCCATAGTCCTCCAATTTTTGCAGTCCTTTACAATTTGTGTTTTAAACGATGAAATTGCCAATATGATACAGGACAAGGAATTAAAAAACGATATCCTGTGATAGGGAAAAGATGTATTTCCTTCTGATTAATAATGTAAATGGTTGGCTTTTTTTATTCGTAGTCGTTGTGTGCAGTTCATTTTGTGGCGTTTTAAATGTTATTTATTTAATTATTAAAATAAAATAAGGATGGAAGCTATTTAAGTTGGTAAAGACTTTGTGTATTGTATGTAGATATTACTGATTTCGGTAAAAAAAATATATAAGATTCAATAATAGAACAAAGTAAGTAGGTTTAGGTTTTATGATTAATATCTACAGTTCAAGAGTGTAAGTGAACGTTTTAATGCAGTTCATAAAAAGTTTGACCACAGACAATTTTCTGACTCGAATAGGTGCAAAATCTGTTAAATTGACTGTAGTCTGCCATTCTTCGAGATAAATTGACCGACAAACAATAGTTGAATAAGGTATAGATGGTTTGACCTTCTGTTGCATTGCATAATTTTGAGTTACAAAAAAGACGCTATAATCATTTTAGCTGCGTATTTGACCAGTAAAGCTCCCAACTCATACGCTCCAGAGCACTGCGTCACACTGCATTGCGTATGGGTATCTAAAGGTCATTTGAAGTAAACATATGAATTGTGAGTCATCACTCGCAAGCTGAATCTGGTGATTCCTATACCCAACTAGTGGGAAGAGTCGAGAAATATATTGGCTGGATTCCAAAACGTCACAAAAATACGCATTGAGACTGCATGATGCAATTTTGTGATTCTTTGCAATTTTTGACGTTTTGAAATGGCATGATCCTGATGCAGATTGTTTCTACGAAGTACAAAACTATAAAAATAAATATTTTAAATAATTAAGAAATATGTACTTATGTACATATAAGTCCAGTGGCGAATACATTATTTGTTTTTCATGTATTATTTGCGCGCAATTATTTGTTTGTGCTGTCGCGGTGGCGAAAAATGGGAAATGTCATTTTCATCATGGTTATTCTGTCTGCGCATTCACAATGCATTTCGGAAAGTAATGCATTGCATCACTGGTTTACGACTGCATAATGGTACGCTTTACTTTGCAGTGCTGCGGCAGCACTGCGTTTTGGAATATAGCCATTATTTTTGTTTATATCTACTGCTGCAATTGTATTGCTTTGCCACATGCGATCTACATCTTCAATGACAGTTCTTCTATGCAAGTTCTATTTCATACTTTTGCACCAAAAGTCGTCCTATTTCATATTAACAAGGAAAGAAGTGGGCCCCGTTCATCCAGAGCAGCTAATATGTAATGTACTCCAATAGTACGTGAATGCGAAAATAAAATTCAAACTGTGAATTACAACAAGTAACGAGCACAATAGTTATTATTTTGACAGATTTTATAGAATGACTAAAACAAATTTCTTGAGTTGAACCTCGCCGATAAGGGAACTTCTTTCTTTCGCTCTGCATTTAGCGGAATTCTACGAAACAGTAAGTACGACAGCCTCGGCCGAAGTGTAAATTTCGTCTAATTTCATTGTAGTTTGTATTGTAGTTTTAGATAGAAACAGTCCGGTCTGTTCAAGAAGATACTCTGTAAAATAAAAGAAGAAAATATCAAAAAGGCAAAATCGGTACACGAATTGTTGGAAAAGTATATTCAGTACCTATTCTACTTTCTACCAGAAAAGAACATCATAGGTCATCATAGCCCCTTGCTACTTACAAGCTAGCACTCAAACTTGATACAGTAAATAAAACCAACATTAGATGGAAAGGTGGATCTACCTCCGTTGCCACCAGACAGCCACCTTTTGCCGCTAAAAAGACTAGATATGTATAAGAACGATTAGTGGTGTGACAGGACACTGCAGTATAGCCAAGTATGCGCCTAGGCTTTGTATCCTTTCAAATGACTTTACAGGAGTTATACAGAGACGAAGAAGAAAAAGAGAGCCCAACATATCTTCTCTGTTCAAGTCCAGCTCTCTGCTACACCTTGGAGAATACTTCTTAAACGACCTCAGTGACCTAGCACAAAAAGACGTTCGAAACCTATCGCGCTTTAAACAAAGCTTTAAATGGCTCTCATAAGCAGCGGGGATACAGATCCCCGAGCTCCTTGATTCTATGTTCCATTTGACAAACTGCGAGCTACAAGATATGGGTGGGAAAGACGGAAGTGGGAAAAAAGCACTCTCAGAAATTTTGTGAAGTTATTTCTCACCTATTTTTATTTAAGAATTTTTCGAAAAACAACAAAATCGTCAACATCATCACAAATAATGGAACTTTTTTCATAGTAGTACATCTGGCAAGAGGGAATTTCGCACAAGAGAACAATTTTGAATTCTTCAATAAAGTGACATTATTAAAAACCTTAAATGACAAATAAGTTCACATGAGAAGTGAAACTAATTCGTAAAAAAAGTGGAACTATATCCAACTTCCAGTGTGAAATAAATTCACGTCATAAAAATTCAATTATTTCTCACTTGGGGTGAAGTCAATTCTCATGTGAACTAGATTCCCGAGAAGTTATTTCCCTGCGCATTTGAAATCTAGACAAATATCCTAAGAGTGTCTGCGATTGCGCTCTGCAACTCCGTTCTGCATTTATGAATGTTTGCAGAGTGACGATTTTGTGGGAAACGACGGAAAACTGTAGTTTTGAACGGCGGTTAACAAAATAGCCTTCTGTTTTAAGTTGTTAATTGTTTTCTTGCAAAAAGGTAACGCAAAAATTCGACAAAAAAAAATTGGCGGTTTTGCTCTAAGTGAGTAAGCACTATTACCCAAGACTATCGCATCTGAGAAAGATCTCCAACCGTCTTCAAGCTTTCTAGCGATTGCAGATTTTCGGGGTATACTCTTGCGTCGTGGATGCTACCTCTACACTTTAGATTAACTAAAAAATCTCCTAGGTTAGGTGCGCGTAATGCGGATTTGCATGTCAATTTACAAAGACATGTTCATAGCGCCTTCTGACCACACGGCTGGCTTCATCTCTTATGTCTGGAGGTGAGTCAATGTTTATCATGAGTCCACCAACACACCCACATACAAATGGGAACCCCTCTTTCCTGAAGAATTGTTCTGTGCCATCTGGCCATCTGACTAAAGATTAAAACAAGTGGCATACAATGAGATTTATGACTTGACAATTCCGTGTGATACTCCAATGGCATGTTATTGGGAGCCATTTCCAAGCCAATGAAAGGCGGTAAAGGCCAATGAAGGGCGCCACGGGCTTGCTTCTATTACTTTGGCTTTTGGCACCTCAAATAAGGACCATTTTCGTCAATTAGTATTCCGTTTGCTCTCTTGATAGTCGAAATGTTTCTTTGAAAATCAAAACACTAAGATCTCCGCAGTTAATTCTTGCCGTTCGTCTATCTTCTTCATCACTCGGGAAATTTAAAACATTTAACATTTCTGAGCCAATAAGGAAAAAGCGAACAAGTCGCCTCATGTCAAAATTCAGTTATCGATTACATCGAATGCGCTGTACTTGATTTTATTGTGATAATTTTTTTCGGTTCATTATCTCTAACGGTTGCGGATATATGCTGTTATATTCCAAAATTCCAATGGTTAATGGAACTAACACTAACATTATTTGTATAAACAACTTTTTACTCATTTATTTCTGAGTCAAAAATCTGCAGAGCGCTTTTGTGGAATATGCCCCAGAACTGTTTGAAGTAATTGGCTAGTACAAATCACTTTTGGTTAGAAAATTCCAATTGGATGCCCCGTGAAAGCCCTATTAAGAGTTCTGGCAATCTCCTAAAAAGAATAGAATATTGGAAACCTTCAAATACTCTCGTAAGCTGCTGTTTTGTTTATGTTTGCAAATGTTTTTCTATTCCTTATTGGCCTTCTGATACATGTATTTTGAGTACCTACTAAATCGACTAAACGTAGGTAGGCGATATCGATCTTCCTCGCTGCAATGCAATATACAAATTCAACCAATTTTCCACGAACAAGGCCGTGATCTATTCCTCTGAAGAACGTTAAACCGTTGAGAACAAACTGACACATTTCAATAAATTTTCTGCCATTACAAGCTAATATATCGACATAGAATTAAATCTCGATATTGGTCGATAATGGTCGATAGTGGTCGCCGTGGCCATGGTGGTTAGTGCGTTGGACTACCACGCAATGCTGCCCGAGTTCAACTCCTGGCCGGGTCTAACACCTAAAAGAGTTTTTTCACGGTGCCACTTCTTTCGAATGTCTGACAAGCATCAAAGAGTATCATTTGTCACGATTGAGCTTCTCAACTCGCCGTTCGGAGTCGGCAAAAATCTGTTGGTCCCCTGGCCCTCCATTCGTGAAAAAATATAACACGCACACACAAATGGTTGCGAGAAGCAGGCCCAGGTTCACCTCGAGCTGTAGCGCCTAAGTAAGTAAGTATTGGTCGATAAAATGTACAGATTGACATTTTCGTTCAGATATTACTAAACAGTTTTCTTGAAAGGCAAATGTTTGTAACCAGAAATAAGGTATAAAGTATCAGAATAGCTTGCTTATAGAACCACTTCAATCAAAATGAGTACAACTGTAGATGGTTCACTTTCATTTTGACCAGTCTGTACCTACTCCTACTCTTACTAGCTTTGCTCGTCATATGCAAACAGAATTAATAAAATATGCAAAGTGTCTACAGTTACTGACATTCTTCGGAACCACTGGCCGGCCCCGGCATGTTTCACGTGTTGCTATCATATATTCTGGATTCGCTGTCTGCGTGAAATTTAAGTCATTAACTCCACCACCAGCATTAAATAACTGGACAGGCGTACGGATTCAATAAATTATTTCTTAAATTATAAGCTTAAATTGTTATTTATTGCTCGTCATAAGTCACCACTTCAATTCACGCGAGATGCATTTCAAACCTGTCTAGATTATCTCATTATTGAACAAATAAAATAATTAGCATATTGACCGGATAGACTATGCAAATGAATTTAAATTTTACTTCACCGACACGATCTGTTCATGAACAACACTACTATTTAATACTATTTTAGTACTAAAATAAAGCCGGCAAAAAGTCCCCAAAATGAGCGGGAGAGTATCAGGTAACAATTTATGAATGGAGAGAGCTTGCACTGTGGTCGTGGTGTGGTCAGAAATTTCCAATCTCATCAAATAGTATCGCACAGCAGGAGAGTCCAAATCTACTCGGTTGTACATGCGAATGCGAATATGAATTTAATTATTTATTTAGTGGCATGCCACGAAAATAGATTATTTTATAGCACACACTCACATGATAATATTGTTAATCAAAATTTCAATTCGGTTCGATTCGGCTCAGTGGTTTTGTTGATTATCGGGTCAACACAAGCAAATATGTACTACACCAGTGTGCTTTGGTAATCCGATGCGGGTTTGACTTTTAGGCATATTGATGTGTTTGCCTGAGTCAAATAGACAAATTCAAATGAATTACATCGAATTAAATTGTTTTTTTCTTTTTGTTTTGTTTAGTATGGATTAGAAGACAAATGAAAGCACAACAAACTGTGTGCTGTGTTGACAAATTCTCGATTGGTGTTTTGCTTCCGAGGTGACGACGCGACGCGACGTAGTGATAAGCGCCAAATACAACTAAGCGGTTTGTGTTATCAGGTTATTGTGGTAATAAGACAATTTACTCATATCTAAGCAACAAAAATGTCAAAAGCATTTAAACTACTTTTATCGCCTTTACATGTTATTTTTATTTGCAGTCAACTAAACGTCATGTTCGAAGTTCTGTAGGAGAGAAGCATTGAGAAATGTCAAAACAAACAAACCTGTGCGAATCTGTTTGTCGTTTTTATTTCGCTTTTAACATACATAGATGAAGTTTGTTGATCTTCTGACGGTTGCAACACAAGAGTGTTGTTTACGTTGTAGGCGAATTGTACGTGGATAAACAAAGATGACGGATAAACCTAGATGATTTGTCTTTTTTTCACCATTGGATCTGGTGAATTGAGTACGTTTCCACGCTTGGTGCAGGTTAAGACAATATTTGTTGAAAACATGAGAAAAGATTTGTTTCTTTCAACGTGAAAGTGATGGATTTCGACGCGGTGAAATTTCTTTCTTTCTGGTTATCATACACAAATGTACAACGTTGTAGGTACCTACATATGTGTATCTATGCATGTATGCAAAACTGAAAATATAAAACCGTAAGCTCTTACTAACCAAACCACAGTTCACAAAGGCTTACAGTGTTTCGTTTTAATTTTCATTGCAACCGGGAAACTTGTTTAAAAGTATTGCCCAGCAGTCCTCCCACTCTTGTACTCCTTGTGTGTGTTAATCACAAGGGAAGCGAACTTCAATCCTTGATAAAGGGGATGCAAATATCAAACATGTTTGTGTGGATATAAGGTTTAAAACGAATGGCGAATGCAAAAGTTAGCTTAAACTTTTGCCTAGCTTCCAGCTTCCAGGACACTTTTCCAACCATACAAGAATCAGAAGAAGATTTAGCCGGACATAGTGAGGCTTCATCCGCAGGAATGGATGGAATATTGTTTATTCATTTCTTAACTTCGCTGGTGAATGAAAAAGAATTTTGAGTGCAACGAGGTTCAAGAAACAAAGTATATTAAATTATAAGTTGCTTCAAAGTACCTCTTAAAATTAAGCAAAAGATGAGAATATTGACGTGGAATTGAAGGTGAATTTTGCTAACTACTCCGAAGTTTATAAGAAGTGGAAATCTTCACGAAAATTTATTTTCGCAGCGTGTTTTTGTTACACCATTCTCAAGGAATCCGTTACTATGGCTTTGAACTACGACCAAGGGTTTGGTTTATCGCTATAGGTCTGTTCTCATCGAATCGAATCATATTGTAACTTGGATTGCACCAAACAGGGTTTCTTAAAGAGTAGACTAATATAGAATAGTACAATATGCGCGTAGCTTTTAGTACATATTTTGTAAGCAACAAGTAAGCAACAATAATGGTAAAAGGTGTGCCGAAACGATTACGGTAATTCATAATTATTGCAATTAGGTATAATCTATACTCGTCTATAGGTTTGTAGATAATATTTTTTTTTCTTCAAACACCATCAACAGTAGCTTGGAGAGGGTTTGGTGACCGATTGACGTGTGATACAAATTAAAGCTATATTATAAACCAAATTGTGCTCTTTTCGTTCAAAACTTTATTATTATCACCAGCACTCGTTACGTGTCTATTTTTATTAAAAAACTTCCGCAATGAGTTGGATATCTTACTTTTTTATAACGTGCAGGCTGCAGGTGCAATGATTGTGTAGTCATCGCTTGTCACGTTGAAGGTTCAAGTCCAGATGTCTCAGAAAAACTCATTTCTCACGAAATAAAAATAAGTCGATCTATTTCAGAACTTAATGTCAAAAACCTACTGAGGAAAGATGACACTGGAAGCAGGATGGTGGTATGGCTGAAGAAATTCAACGCGAAAGCAATGAATTATTATAAGAAACTGCTGGAAAAAACTTCTGCGAATCATAAGTAACGACAAATAATTTCAATAATACACAACTCTCCAGTTATCCTGGATACCACCCATAGAGTTAGTTTAAACCCAACATCTAAGTTTCCTATCACTACGCCGATTTGGCTGTCTAATGCTTGTTCTTCATGTGCTCGCACTGTGTGTAAACATTATAAAGGTATTCATAACCCCTTTAGGCCCTTTAGGGTATGTGAAATATAAAAAGAAGATACATACCTACATAAGTTCTTTTAAATAATGACAAAGTTAATTTGAAAAAAGTGGTCAGCCTACAACTTCGTGAATCTGGATATATAGTTAAAATGCGGATGTTCACCCTATATCAGAAGTATTTTATTTAAAAAAAAAAAAACTTTTCTTTGGTAAAAGAAGCAATTTTTCATTATTAAGGAGTTTTTTGGTGTGTTAGGTTACTGCAAAAATGTGGCCTATTAGAAACAGACCCTTTTTTTTGTTAGCTTCCCATTCAACACACACATTCCCCTCCCGCCCACAAAACTAACACGCAGAAGTCAAAATGCCACTTTTGAAGTTCATTTCTGTATTTGACAACTGTTCCAAATTTCAGTTGTATGTATACGACAAAGTCTCTGAAAGAACGCCTGTGGCTGGCAGACAGACACCTGGTGAATTCATAAGCCTTCCATTTTGCCAATTGGGTGCCAAGACTAAAAAAAAAAAGAGCCAATCTCCTAAACTTGTATTTGGTATGAAAGCATACTTTCAGTAATGGTGTTAACTCCGAAAAGTATGCAGTTATCACTCCTAGAAATTTCCCGAATATTAGTTACGGCAAGAACCATTAATCCTGTACACTTACCCATCGCGTATCATCGGAGTTTGGAATTACTGCCCAACGAGCCAAAAGAAGGTTCACTGTAATTATGCCATCTCTAACTTTCAATAGTTCTGGTCGGAACACCAATACCCTAGACGCCTAGACTTTCCAAATACATAATATAATATGTCATCTGAACAAGTCGTTTTCTGCATTTCAAAACAAGTAAACATACAGCATATGGGGTACGGTTTCAAAAGCAATTCTAGCACTCGTATTCTTATATATACAATTAAAGCGAAACAGATTATTTATTACTGTTTATGGTATCGTAAATTAATTTAACCTGCAATTCACCTTTAAAGGGCAACATGGGTCAATCCACGCAATAGATTCTTGGCAGACTGGAACAGATTGCAGAGCTGGAAAATTCGAAAATGGCGGCTCTTCTAAGATTTGCTCTGTGAACTGCTTATACATTTACAGCGTGTCTCACCTTCAATTAACGTTAAGAGGTTAATCGTAAGGAGGTGGATTCCTTAGATTAAGGCAAGAAAAAAATTAATGCGTGTTTGGGGGGTGGGGGGGGGGGGGGTTGCTGAATCGTAATGAACAATTAATTGGCAAAATATCGGACCTAGAGCATACAAGTTCAGTTAATTTGAAAAATTGGGTGGGTTCAAGTGAACGAATTAAAGTTCTATTTTAAAGCCCATTCGGAGAAAATATGCTTCGGTGAATATCTACCTATTATTAGTATTTATTAAAGAGTAAATAAATAACAATTTTACTAAACGAACTACAGCTCGAGCTTCGTGTGAAGGGAAGGATGGGAGTTGCCACTACCCGAGGCGGTTGAAGTTGCTCCACCGCTATGTAGCATTTAATCAATTGTAAAAGAAAGTTTTACGGAACCATAAGTGGCCTAATATGTTTTTTTTTTTTAACTAGATTAAGTTTAATAAAAAATAAAATCATATGGAATCTAAATTTTCCCATTTTTTCATTAGAAAAACAACAGTTGGAAAAGTTTAGTTGTAAGATAGATACGTTTAGGCCGAAAGACAATAGTTATAATAATATGTATTGTTAAGTTTAGAGATTTCGCTTCGGGCCAGTAAGCTAGATTAAGTAAACTGTTAGTTTTAAGATAAATTTAAGCATTTTTGTCTCTGATATAAGTTAATTGATGGACAATAAAAAAAAATGTTTTAAATAGTAAAAAAAAAAAACTGTAGGGCAATGCACTTTGCTGGCACTGGATCCGTAAGATGACTATTGAAATATTAAGACTTAGCAGATTACAAATTAGAATAATTATAGGAATATTATCTGTGTATTGCTTCCTGGGCAAACACGCTAAGAAACTCGGACTCACAGACACGGATATTTGCCGATGCTGCAATAATATACTTACTTACTTAGTTGGCGCTACAGCTCGAGGTGAACCGGGGCCTGCTTCTCGCAACCATTTGTGTGTGCGTGTTATATTTTTGCACGAATGGAAGGGACCTACAGTTTTTTGCCGACTCCGAACGGCGAGTTGAGAAGCTTAATCGTGACAAATGATACTCTTGGATGCTTGTCAGGCATTCGAAAGAGGTGGTACCGTGAAAAAACTCTTTTAGGTGTTAGACCCGGCCAGGAGTTGAACCTGGGCAGCATTGCGTGGTAGTCCAACGCACTAACCACCACGTCCACGGCGACCATAGGTGTATCATATATCATGCTGTCGCCGCAATGCTACGTCCTTAGTAACCTGGAGGAGGAAGGCCAAATCAAACAAACACTCGTTCTAAAATTGTGGCAGTTTAGGTGCCATCCGGGGATGGATTTTTCTGGTATCGGGATTGGTCTACTCTAGTGCCTAGTGATTTGTGACGGCTTAGCCTCACAACCCCTCTCAACCTAACCTAGTCTAACCTTGTGAATTTTTACTGTCAGGAACCAAAGCGACTTTATTTCTGTGGTTGAGGGACCCTTTTTTGTCGCGGGAGGATTTTATTGTGCGACTCTGTGCAGTTCTTAAATCAGTGGCACCTAGCCTCGATTTGTCACGTTCGCGGACAAGACGGCATATGCCGTCAATGGTTGCGGAAAGTAACGTGTCATGACGGCATGTGCCGTCAAAGAATTTTAAGTTTGTTAGAACTAAACGAGATACCCCGACGAGAAATACAATATACTTTCATATTCCAGTATTTTTTGTCCAACCGGAGACAAATTTTCACTTCACTGCGACCTGCGGGATCATTTTTATCTTTATACAAAATTTGCAAAAAAATAATACAAAATGTCATTCAAAATGCCGAGACATGCGTGTCATATGTCCGCGAACATAATAAATGTGGGCACCGTAGCGCAAGTGGTTAGTGCGTCGGACTACTGAGAATCCCGCCGCAAACACCTAAACGTTTTTCACAGTGCCCACCTCTTTCAAATGTCTGACAAGCATCAAAGAGTATCCTTTGTCACGTTTGAGCTTCTCAACTCGCCGTTCGGAGCAGCGTTGCCAGGTTTTGGTGGAAGAAATTCCCTTCTTTTGCATGAAAAAAAAAAAAAATTCCCCGATTTAACGATTAATTTTCCCCGTTTTTCATTTACTTTTCGATTTCGTTAATTTGCTAATAAAACACTACTTTTTATACAGTCCTATTTTGTTTATTAACAGATCAATAGCACTTACAGTATATAAATAACTGAAAAAATCATGTTGTTCATATACATATGTACTTCATTCAACAATGGTTCTTTCTATGGTTATAAGAGTAACAAAATATAAAACTAAAAATAAAAAACAGATAATTGAAAACTTAAGAGGAAGTTCATTAATCACTTAATTTTAGTATTAAAATATTTTAAGGGAGCAAATACATTTTCTAAAATGAAACAGGAGCCAGCTCGAAATTTAAAATGAGCCAAACGTCACTTTAAATATCTAGAGTTGGCTATAAATTTTTCATATCGTATATTTTGACGTTTGGGTTGTTCGTTTAAATCACTTTACAAAAACATACCAAAGTCAATACTAGCTAATACACAGGTAAAAATGTGTTTACGAATAACGAACAGTTATAGCCGACTTTTTTATTTAGTGCCGGCTGTAACTATAGTCGGCTATTGGCACTATTCATGGGGTGACTATGAATTTGCGCCTATGTATTTTGTTTTTAACCAGAAATTGTAAAGCATCCATTAAACCGAGTGGACATTTTTTGCATCATTCGTAATATAGAACCATCAATGGGAACAAATCTGATTCGTTGTATTGGAAATGCGCTAAATCGGACTGCACGTCCACTGTATATAGAAAGGGTTGAAGTCAGTGCCGCATGCGCAATGCAAATGTGAGATTGTGTGTCTAAAATTATTTGAATTGACGTACTGTATTCCTGTGTTTATATATTTAATCTATTGCTTTATTAAATAGTATTTATTTATTGAAAATGTCAATGAATGGAAACATTTTTTAACGCAGTTCATTTTCCCCGTTTTGAAATCTTTTTCCCCGTTTTCCCCGTTTTCCCTTTTGGGTCGAAAATCCCCGGAAACGGGGAAAAATCCCGCAACCTGGCAACGCTGGTTCGGAGTCGGCAAAAAACCGTAGGTCCCTTCCATTCGTGCAAAAATATAACACGCACACACATATAGTTGCGAGAAGCAGGCCCAGGTTCACCTCGAGCTGTAGCGCCAACTAAGTAAGTAAGAACATGTTAAATGATCAAACGATACTAGATTCTGTCAACTCTATATGAGCCAAATATTGGTATAGGGTGTGTGTCTTAAGCAGATGGTTAGACACCCTTTACCAAGTGAATAGTTATGTATGAAAGAACAGCATCGTAGTTGAACAATTGAAGTAAAGCACATATCTCAAAGATGGATGAGACTTAAAAAATTCAATACTCCCATGCCCAATTTTTCAAAATTATCGCAGAAAGTCAATAGTTAAAAACGCTTCTAATATTTAAACAAAACCCTTTTGACGTCATTTTGCAGCCTTAAAAGAATTAAGAGTCTGCTTCCGGAATTTCCTCATTCCTACAACCAAAGTGTTAGTGTACACGAATTCTATTATTAACGCAACTAAAAAAAAATCAGCGCTTAGTCGATTTCCTTTGTGAAGAATTTTAATATTCTGTCTAAACAATTTACGGCCGCTCTGGCTGTCTAAAAATATACATTCGCACGATAGATACACGAGTTCGAGTACCCTTCATCAGCGACGCCATCTCTACTCGGCGTATTTCCGAACACGCACTCATCCGTAAAAATGACCAACTAACATTGAAAATATAAATGAACTGTTCGTTTTGTCGCCAAACGGGAGCCCCCATGTACTTAGCAGACTGCGGCTGCCCCATGTGGCAACAGCTCGATCCGATTCGCTTCCACTCCCGTTTCAACGGCTTAAACGAATTTACTAATTTGTTTATTTTGTTAGCTTTGATCGAATTTAAGTTGTCTTGCTCGTCGAGTTATTTTAAGACACTTCCCCATGGTTTATGGGGGCAAAATGATAAAAACGCGCGAATTCACGAGACGACACAGTTTTACAACCAGTTACCCTGACAATCTTCGATACACTTGAGTGAACGGACACAAAGTACATACATAAGTAGTAGGTACATGGGAGCGTGGGTAGAGGGAGTCCCATTTCAAACGGTACTAACATATTTTCATTTATTTCGCGATATTTTCCACATCGGTCATTCGGACATCATCATCTTCATCTTTCATCAATTGTTTGGATTTGGTTTCTAGTATTCCTTTCTTTTTGTGACTTTCATGATATTTAAAGTGAATTGCTTGGATTAGCCGAAAGAGAGGGGGGGGAATATTTTATTTGGGGACATGAGAGAACGGTTTTTTCTTGAGATTTTTTGGCAAAGATTTCTTCTTTTTTTTTTGTCGTGGATGGACGCCCCCACAATACACGATTTTTGCAGAGTAGGTGAACGTTTGCTGCAAAAGTTTATTCTTGGATGAGATGTGAATTTGGATATTCATTCGGATTCAAGATGCGCGGAATTAGATCGAGTGGAGACTTTATGAACTGCGTCAGAATGAAATCAAGGAGATTGTTTCTGTGATCGATTCGTTTCATTGGCTTTCGCCTCCCCCTCTGCGATGGGTTATTTTTATTTTTGTTTATCAAAATAGCAAAAGCTTATAATTGGAAAGTAATATTTGTGGGTACAGCTGGCGTCTAATGTGTTTATTTGAAATTATTGAAAATCTGTTTACTAGCAGATGGTGGCACTAATTAATGGGTAAATTTTATTTCGAAATACGTTCTGCCGTCCATTTAGAATCAACGCTAAATGATATTTTATTAAAAAAATGTGGATGACATCACATAAAATAAATGCGACAGGAGACTTATGCAAATGCTAATTCTACAAAAAAAATAATGATGAATAGATACTTGTATTTGATGAGATGTAGATTCTATGCTAGCTCTGCAGATTAGTTTCTTTCTTTCGATTATTTTATTAGTCAGATTGGACGTTTACGCTAAATGTTTACAAGTTCTGACCGGATGACGATTAAAATTCAATTCGAACAAAAAATGTAGTTTTGGTAGTTCGTTACTCTCTTGGATTCTGTATAAACTATGTATCTGTATCATCAACCCGGTAACTAAACAGATGCCCGGCTCTACCAAACCAACACAAGAGAGGTGAAGTCGGACAAGTCTAAAAAAAAAACAACCAAAAAAATAACTTTTTTTAGGATACTGATGAATAATAGCTAGAAACGTTAACCACAAAAATTTAGCATTTATAGACCGTCCGCGCTTCATTAGTTCTAATCTTCGTCATGTCTTTCTTTCTTTTAAATACCATGAGTAACCGAGATTGCGAGCTGAGAAAATTACCTGAAGTAGAAGTGAGAGTTGTTATGTTTAAAGTTATCCGGTGAACATGCGGTGCCGTGAAACAAGGCCGAATTTCAAAATTCGCCTTTTTTTCGCTTTCAAATTGGGAAATAAGGCCGAATTGTGGAGTTCGGCCTTATTTAACTTTCAAATTCGCAAAAAAAGCCGAGTCGGCCTTATTACGCTTTTATTTACACATTTAGGCAGAGGTGTATGTTTTCATATTTCCATACAGAAAATTTACCGGGAGCACATATTCACGAATGCTTCGAACACATCCAGCATCTTCTTTTTTATTTTATGTTAATGATTTGTTTCTTTTTTTTAGTTGACATTATAAATTCTTTTGATTTTATTAAATCTTCATCCAGCAAGCAATCAACGAACTAAAAATAATTCCCAAATTTCACCAACTTCCCGCTTAGTCGACTATTATAGTTCTATGTTGTTCTCATGGGACACCTGAACACAGATATAGCTGAAGGAGTTTCCTAAACGTATATATGCATACATACATTATAAGTTATCGTTTAATTCAGATACCAATTAGTGTTACAGTTAATTTTAAACAATGATTTTTCGGCCGTTCCATTTAGAATTTGAGAAAATAATATTTTAAAATTGGCGCGAATTTTATTTTTATATTTTTATTTTTACTGTTATGGAGTAAATTTTGGTTTTAGTAATACCCTTATATTTTATGAATACCCTTATAATGTGACATACAGCACACGCACATGAAAGATAAGAATGATAGGTAGTTTGATCAGCGTAGTGAGGCTCAGGCGTTAGGTTTCAACTAACTCAGGTGTTATGCCTTCGCAGTAGGTTTTGAGAAATATATATTATTTTTTTAGACATTTGGATTTGAACCGTGACCTTTCAGCGTGACAAGCGACGATAACTACCACTTCGCCACAGCCATCCCTGGTGAATTAAAACTGGTTTTAGTGTTTAAAATGAGGTAGCAAAGGACTTTGTCCACCTCGGCCCTGCTATAACATCACAAAATGACATCCCATCGGAAATCAAACGAAGGATTACTCTTGACAACCGCTGTTTCTTTGGGCTTCCCCTTTTTTTGTAGTATTTTGCCACTGTTTCCCCTTTTTCTGTCTCTTTTCCCCGCAATATTCCACTTTTTTTTAACAAAGGAAAAACACGTATTTTGAAAAGAAAGAAAAATATATCGTTATAAAAAAACTCTGCCTTTAAAAATTAAATTCAAGGCATTAACAAAAAACGCGAAGAAAAAATTTATTAAAAATATAAAATTATATATGTACATATGTATGTATGTACGTAACATATAGAAAACTAAAAACAAAACCGTCGCCCGTTAGACAAAAAATGCCATCCAATGTCAGATTTGTCTGACAGACTTCAATGTTGGGAC
This sequence comes from Brachyopa scutellaris, assembly GCA_949775065.1. Classification (NCBI taxonomy): domain Eukaryota; kingdom Metazoa; phylum Arthropoda; class Insecta; order Diptera; family Syrphidae; genus Brachyopa; species Brachyopa scutellaris. Next base: position 64,167,929 of record OX459114.1, on the reverse strand, counting down.
CAAGATTACAAGATTCTTTTTTTCGTACATTTCTTCGTCATTCGTCTTTTTGACATGTACGTACGGTACTGATTATGTGGTTCCTGATATGACCATTCGTGATTCAGACGTTTATTGAAATTCACATTATATTTTGGAAGGGAATACATATGTCCCAATTTAGCTCCAAAATCAACTTTAAAAGTCACTATTAAAATTCCCTGCTTTGTTTGTTATTTTTGGTTGCCAAACGAGAAATGCCAAAGATCAACCGTAAAAAATCTTAGAACTTTCACTACGCCCCTCACCCTTTCTGTCAAAATGACAAAAGACGAAACGTACGAAAAAAGGAGTCGTGTAATCGACGTCTTGGACAGATTTGTCGGAGCTATAACTGAAGTGTCAGTAAAATGAACGTAGCCAAGAACACAAAAAAGGAGTTACTGCCGCACGAGCTATTGGATAGGTTCGGAGCGTAATTATACTTTCTGACGCTATTCGGTAAAACAGATCATTTGTTGACAACGAAGACTTAGGCATGCGTTGGCGACTTATTACCATAAGATTTTGTGATTTCGAAAATAGTATTTCAAATACGCGTTTTTATCTTTTTTTTAAACAGTTTCCACTTTTCCCCGCAATCTGGAAACACTGATTCTTATGTACATTTTCAACCACTCAAATCGCAATTCTCTCTCTCTCTCTCTCTCTCTCTCTCTCTCTCACTCAATCTATTCTGACAGAAACTTCTAAAATACTATTTTAAGACCTTGGATGTCAAGTAAATAAATTATAACAAGCACAATACCTCTGTTTAATTGCACCTACTTAAGCGATAAGACGTGACTGCAATAGAGGTGAACATTTTTTGAATCGCAGACAAAATAGAGTCCGACGCATATGTACATAGATATGTGGCGCCATTGTTATCATCTATGCATACGTAATGCGTTCGATATTCAGTGACATCTTGCTCAGTGAATTCAAGCGTGACTCGCTTTAAACGCACATATCCTCTCGTATTCCTATTGTGTCAACAGACTAATAATTCATTTCGGTTTTTTTTTTTTAATTTACATTGCCTGGGGATCATACTCCACCCATTGAAATACTTAAACGTTGCTCCCCCAGTTTAGTCTGTCGGGCTTTTGTTCTGTTTTTTTTTTTATTATCAAACGCGGAGGATAGGGTTTCAAAGAGCAGACGAAAATCAATTTAGACGACAACATGTAGAATATTAACACATTCTATACAGCGAGTATCATCTATGTCTTCAGTCAGCAAGAAGCACACAATGAAAGAAAAACAGAAACACGAATAATCTGCATCTAATTAACCGAATTATGTTGGATCATTCAGCCTGTACAAGTCAGTCGTATACTTCTATCCACTCAATTCCACTCAATCGCAGATGAATTCCCAAATCTAAATGTGAAATCTCTGAAATCCCCATGATCTAGTCGTCGCCGTCCGCTTGAGGTAGCCTCAACAGACAAAGTTTGTTCGTATCGTATCACTCATTGCAGTTTAATCGTCCAGAATGGATATTACTCGTCCTCGAACGCATCCCAGACACCTACACAGCACAGAATCCATCCCTGACCCCGACGTGGCGACTTGTTATTCCGATTTTTCTATCACACAACAAACGACGACGCAACGAATCTTTAACATGAAATTTTCCACTTGAGTGTCTTCAACCCCAAACAACGTGGGCCATGTCAATCCGACCCCCAGATACCAGCCGACACAAAGCAACCTGCAGGACGTACACACATATACGTATAACAGACACACAAGGAGGCATCAACCCTTAATGGTGGCTCAAAGCGATTATCCTTTGATACAGTACTTTCGATCGATGACAGGAGAAAATCAAATGGAAAATTCACCCCAATGGGCGGGAAAAAGATTTCACTCCACTGCCAACCCCATCGTCACCGTTATACACAGGGATACCATCAATGATTATGGTAGGTGGCGGGTGTATACACAGTTTGGAGCGCTTCGAGGACAATCCCAGCTCCTAGCGTTTAGCTGGTGTACAAATATTGCCCGCTTTGCAGAAATAAAGCCAAACGCGACGCGACAGTATCTTTGTACCACCTGTGGAATTTTCCAGTTGACTCGTTGCCGTGCGACGATTATAATGCGTTCGCTGTGGCGCTGGCTATGGCGGCGTCTTCCGTGGAGGCGACACGACCGAAGATAAACAAATTCATAGCATCAGCATTCTGTCAACTGATTTAATGAGATTTACAAGACATTTGAGAATAGCGTGCGCACTGATGTGGATGTGGATTGCTCTGTTGAGTCACACCGCACCACGCGCCTGCCGTCCGTATCGCTGCCTACATACACCTAGTGACAGTTCACTGTCTGTTTACCTTAACTGTCGGCAGATAAATTTGCCGGCCCGGAAAGTGTGAGGAAAAACTTTATGACACAGTTTCGTTTTTGGCGGCAAAGTTTAATTATTGTTAGCTGTAAGGTGGGGGGAAATAGGGATAATTACTCAACATGCTTGGATAAAAGGTAGGGACACGGGTCGTTAACGGGTTTAAAAACGTTTCCAGGGAACAACAAAAATCCGTTGAAAATGAAACTATTTCTGGGTTAAATGTGAAGGGCTTCCCCTTTTGAGGTTGAGTTCAGTGAGCATGGCAGAAAGTTTAGACATAAATGTTTACACACGGGTGGCAAAGGATTGCTTTATTAAACGGTTTAATTATGCTTTATTTGTTTTCTTCTTTTTTTGGCAAAATTAAGGAGTAGTATGCGTTATGAGAGTAACTGGAATGTTTTTTTACGAGTATGTAAGATATATACATATATGTTCATGTATATCTACATGTGAATTCAAAAGTTACCAGTTCTTGAGTTTTAAGAAATGATAGCAAATCAAAAATAATTAATCATGGCAGTCGAATGAATGTCAGTCAGTGATATCGGAACAAAGCAGCAGCGTAGAGATAAATTCGGCAAATCTTACTGCTGGAATAGGAGCTCTTACCAACTGTCAAGTTTTTATGTTTGTCTTTAAAAAAAAATATTTGGCTTCAGCAGTCCTAGGTAGAACCAAGCCTAGCAAGCCTATGTTTGTCTTGACTTAGTTCTTTAAGTTTGTATCACATTTAATTTGTTAAGACCGTCAGTTTACAAACAACTGTCAACATAACGAACTGAGAAATGCATATAATGTAAGTGAACGAAAACTTAACGAAACGTGCATGATTTTTGTGGAATGTGATCAGCGTTGCCATAACTGCAGATATGTCTGCATTTTGCAGATTTTCAACCCAGCTGTATAATATACAGTGAAATTCCTCTTAACGGACACCCCTCTTAAGTGGACAATCCCCATAAGTGGACAAGATTTACTCTAATGGTTGGCTGGCATGATTTTGTATGAGATCTTTTCCTCTTAAGTGGACGATTCTATTAAGTGGACATGGACAGTATTTTCACCATATTTGAGTAAAAACATTCCCTTAAATGGACAATATGGGTCATTCGTATGAAAATGAGATTTTTTTTACTAATCGACGCGTTTTCGCTTCTGGCGAAAGATCGTTGTATACTTACATATGTATTTGTTTGGCAGCAGTGCAAGCGCGTGCATGTGTGAACGATGGTGTACACACAAATTGTACAGGAAAATCTTGCATTTTCGCATTCGGTTAAAAAGTTATGAATGTGTAAGTTAACAGACTTTGTGTTTGATTATTATCGGCATCTAGAACGTTTCGTTCGTAAAGCGTTAACTTGTAGGAGTAGATCTCCATAATGTAAAAGAAAATCTATAGGAAGTTTTTTTTTGTTAGCAGAAGGCGGACAGTGTTCTACTTTAGTCGATCCGGAGTGCGCTCCATAGAAACAAATTGGGTGTTGGTTGGAAAATCGGGTGTGGCCAGCATATTGAAAAACGAAAAATCGGTACCTTCTTGCTGAATGGAGCACTACTGTCACGAAAAAGCTACAAAAACGGAGGTTTCATAGCAGCGATGTAAAGAAGGTCAATACCTGGACGCATGAATGATCTGTCAAAGCTCGCAAAAAGCCCATCCCAATTTCTGGATCGTCCATTCGAAAGAAAGCTAATTGCGGTGGAGATTTATTTCAAAAATTTAAAGGAATCATCCGTTTTTATTTTTACCCGACTATGTCAAAGCTAAGGGTTCTGATTTTCACAGGCTGGGTATGTATAGCCTAAGCTATGGAACTGCTTTCAACTTATGAAGTGTCTTTGGATTCGTCTTGTCACGTCGCAATACATATCCTATGGACGCATTAAGATGACGGATTACCTTTTTTTATCTTTACAACCGTCTTGATAGTGGTATCAAATGAAAGGGCTTGGCGATTAAAATACGGACGCTCAAGGATAGCATATTATCGTTATCTTTACTTCTCCTCCTTTATATGGGTATCAAAGGAAAGGGTTTGACAAGTAGAACACGACATTTTTTACCTAAATATTTTCTAAATCTAAAAAAGTAATAAAGTTAAAAAAACTAAAGCCCAACAGTGGGTAAACTAACTAACAAGTACGAAACAAGATGAAACGAAACGATGATGTTAAGAGTAGGTATAGCCGTAGTCGCATGCCACTTTGCCCTATGTATGCGTGCATATAAAAACGTTATTATAACGACGTAGTCAGGTTTAAGTTTGTTTAACTTAGTTTATATAGGACTGCTGACGCCGTATATTTGTTTTTATTTAACTTAATTTTGTATTATTTTTCCTCTAAAGCGGACACTCTCTTATGTGGACAAAAAACTCCGGTCCCGTGGCTGTCCACTTAAGAGAGATTTCACTGTATGTATAATATTTTGTTCTTTTTAAAAATTAATTGCAACTAATCCTCTTTCTTCACTTGCCTTCGCTTTATGCCGTTATTTTCATATTCAGCCCTACTTCTATCTTCAAATGTTCACTAAACGCAGTACTGAACGCAGACTGAACGAACTTCTCAAAATAACAGTTTTTGATGTCGAATTCTCAAACTCCTACCAATTTTATGTGTGTGTGATTTTTTTATTGAATTCATATGGTTATTTTTTTTTGTTTTTTGAATATAATTAAAAAATATTTATGAAGTCCAATTATTTCCATAGAAATCTGCATTGAAGATTTTTTTTTCATGTTTGCAGATTTGTCGAAATATTTTCATGGCATGTAATTACATCATGTAATTACTGTCTAAAGCCGGTACTCAATCTAAATTAGCGATAAAAATTACCTCTCAAAATAAATCCATACTGAATTGCACGAATGAGGTGATGATCGAAGCTTAAGCCAGATGATCACTTCTTATGGCATGAGCAAATAAATAAAGTGCGTTTGCAACTAAAGAGTGCTTTATTTGCGATGGTGTATCTCAAAAGATATACTAGTCCTGAAATTCAAAAACACGTGTATCTTTCACTTGCTGAATCCCGCATTAGGTACGGGATACTAGCCTGGGGAAATGCGTCAAAGACCCATCCAGATAAGATAACAAATCTTCAGCATCGATTATTTAAAATCATTAATACTAACAATTTTAATTTAAAGGTATTAGATGTAAACGGTATTTTTAAGATGACAGCTTTACTACAGCATTATGATGATCAACAATACCAGCAAAATATACGGCATAATTGTAATACCAGAAGACGAGCTCAGGGACTTTTGGAAATACCTGAAATCTACAACACATACGGAAGAAGACATCCAAGCTACGCAATACCCTCAATAATGAATGAATTACCAGCAAACCTAAAAAATATTGTTAATTTTAAAAAACGAAAAAAAAAATTAAAAATATATCTATTAGACATAAGTACATCACGTAACTTAAAAAAAAAAACAAACTCTCCTTAAAAATTGCACTTAAAAGTTTCCTTCTTTTTATTTGTCTTTGAATTAAATACTACATACTATAAATAAATTAAAAAATGTAAATGAATTGTAAATACATTTTAAAAATATCCGCAACCACTAAACTGTTGAAACTGTAAATATGGAATATGCAACCACCTGCAGATAAGCAATAAGCTTCGCGGGTAAATTAAATAATTATAACGTTTTGAGAGAAATAAAGAAATTTTAAAACTAAAAAAAAAAAAGACGTCCTTAATGAGCATTGATCGGCTTTGGATTTTCAACTGAACACTTCAAATTGTGAGCAAAATTAGGGCCGAATTCAAAACTCGCTAGATTCAACAACGGACCAATCGGTCTAGGTTAGGTCTGGTAGGACCGGCTATTGGCGTTAAACCAGCACACTTAGACTATTAGAGGTCTACCGATGATCTCTGAGGATATTTACCAAATTACCCAGCTATTCAGAGCTTTGACGAAGCGAAAGAGGTTTCTTACATCTGTTTGTACCAGATCGCCCGGATTATCGAAATAGAATGATCGCAGGTAGCGTTTCTTTCCGAGCAGGTACAAAGAAGATGAAGAGTACTTTCTTCCTTCTCCGCTTTGGAGAAGATTCCAAGTCTGATTGAAACTGCCTATAGGGCAGTGTCCAATGAGAACACAAGTCACCTAATCAACGGTCTATTTATCGACAGCAGAGAGCTAGAGCGTTTGAGATCTAATTGCTTGGAACCAGGGCCTGTTGTACTAATTTCCCAACTAAAGTTAATTTTATTGACCGCGTCAAGTTTCAGTTAAAGCTTACAGGTAGCGGAGACATGCCTATTCATCATTCGATAGATAGAATTGGTAATGTGGTACCTAGTCTGGCGAGTTCATCAGCTTTACAATTGCCTGGAATATCTCTACGCCTTGGCACTAAACAGTGCAGTGATGCTTCCATTGCCGGAATCCGACATACTTTTGTCATAGCTCAGGATCAAAAGTACAATGCGCCAAATCCTTTCTCCATCCACTTAACGAATATATTTATGACTAATTCGATTAGCTGTCTCTCTATAATGAACCCGCCACTCAATCTATAATGAACTTTGAATTGTCATACATAGTTTCAACCCTCTTTTTTGATTTTTAATGACGCATTGCCATTGCTCAGTGTACACGCAAGCCCTTACACCTACTCATATTGACAATCTCTTTAATTCGTTCTCCTTTTCTTTTTCTTAAAAAGTGATTGTAAACGATTCAAGGGGATACTTGACACCGAAGTACATTAAGTGACCACGAATTCAGATTGCTTATCGTGCTTTACCATACTTCTTAGACATAATTTGTCAATAGTGTCATCATACCCCTTAATCTTTACTTAATGTCGTCTTTGAAAATGGATAAAATAAATAACAATTCCGCTTACTTTTTTACTTTCTTAAATTAGATGGTTGCTTTCAATTTCGCATTAAAAACTCAATTTTTTTTTTAACAAAATACACATATACCTACATTCAAAGAATGACAACCTGTCACTTCTATGCATCTCTTCAAGCCTTAGGCATAGTGAATCTTGTCTGGCTCTAGTCTGTTCATAATCCGATTCTGTTTAGACCACAACATGTGGATTATTCACAGCATAACCTTCGACCGGATGCGTTCCCGCATTCAAACAAATAAACAAAAAGACAAGAAATTGACAGTTTATTCGTCACCACAATTGGCGTGCTGTCGCGGTATCATTGATCGGACCGCTTGCTGTTCGACCGCTTTTGGTAAAGAAAGCTAATTTCAATTACAAATTTCAAAGAAAATTAAAGAGAAAAAAAACCGATTAATAATGAACCCGTTAGGTAATTTACATAAAAATTACCATTCGACTTTTTCCTTCTCGGGCCGCGGTAAAAACAAAAACGTTCTCATTAGACAATCGAGTGGAGCCATATAAACGAAACAGTCAGCCACAGCCTATAAATAGGGAGAGAGAGGAACAATAATAACCAGCGAGTGACTGGTGAATTCAAACACAGGTTTATGCAAATTTAATGGGCTAAAGCACTTCTACCAGGTTGAGGTTGAGGGGTCTACACATATTCCAATCTTCTAGCCAAAAATAGAGACGAGATGAACGTATAACGTATATTGTATCAATTTGGTAGCGACTATCTCTACACATTCACACAATTGAATTGGAGAACACGAATTTTAATTGCTCTGGCTTTTGAAAGTTCATTGGCTCGCATGACATAACTTGCCAAGTAGATGAGGCATTTTACCGTCAGCCTGACAGACGTTGCGTGATTTCGAATGCGAAATCTGTCTGTAGTCTGCTTCTGTATTCCGCACAAGTACTTCTTACATTTCAAGTGTGAGGAAAATGTATGTAGGTGAAGGTCATGTTTTAATTTATAGGAACCAAGTGGAGAAACAAGTAGGTTATGGGTGGGTTTTTTTGGTTTGACGAAATGAGCTCTACTTGCTCTTAAAAAGTACATAGCCGAAATCTGACAGAACAGCTAGCGCAATTAACTTGCATAACATGACACGTCAGCTATTTGAGAGGAATCAAAATATGCAGTTGTATAAAGTGCACGAAATAACTACACAGTGTGTCAAATAAAATCTCGGAGATTTTTCGGTGTTTTTATTCGAAATATTCTCCTTCCGATTCAATACACTTGAGCCTGCTCTAGCTCATTCTGTGGAATCGCCTCCAGTGCCCATGTAGAAGATGCTAGAATGGTCGGAGTGACATCAAAAAAGCATCCTTTCAGCTTCAATTTCAACTTCGGGAACGGAATACAGAGACCAACTTTCTGGATCGCGATATTTGGGTCTAATACGACAAATTCTGGCCACCAAACTCTTCAAAATGATGTGTAAAGGCTTCTTTCATCATTTTCAGTGAAGCATTGCGCTTTTGACACTTTCTGGATAATTTCAGGCGTCCGAACTGGAATTGGCCTTGCTGTGTGTTTGTGATCCTCCGCGTCTCTCTGCCGCCCAAAAGAACGCTTATGCCACAATTGCCACTCGAAAACAACTGTTCTACACAAACAATCATCACGGTACACTTTCTGCATCAATCGGAGTGTTTCTGATGCATTTTTATCAAGATTTGCTTGAAATTTAATGACCGCTCTTTGTTACATTTCAAAATCAAATGAAAAGGTGTTCTGGAGAAATAATTTTTATAATTCTTAAATGTCAACAAAATGTCATGAAATAAATCACAGATAGTAGAGAAAGATTCAAGCTTTAAAATGCATGTTCGAACAATAATATGGCGCTCTTGGTTGCTAACATATTATTTGTTTGTGTGATCCGTTAGGTGGTGATTTATAGACTGCAACAACACTACCGGTACTTACGTTTTCCCTTGAAACTGCGTTCTTACTTTATAATTTTCACTGATCATTCCCATCAGTAGAGAGAAAATAGTTACAGACAAAAAAGCGCATTTCTTTCAGTTTTAGAATATTTAAGTAAGCTTTCTTTAGGTTTCTTTCTTTCTTTAGCTTAGGCCAAAGGCAATTGAGTAGTAAAGCCCTCTGAGTTTTTTGAGAGTGAGTTTTTTAGGAAAATTTTGTTAAAATGCCTAGACGAACAACGTTAACTATTGAAGAGGGTGCTAGAGCTCTATCTGATAGAGAGAGTAAACAATTTCTTAAAGAATCCTGAAATGTATGCAACAACGAAGAGACCTCAACGAATACCGGATATCAACAACAGGACTAAAAGAGATATAAGACGTCTAGCAGTTAATAAAAAGCTTAGCCCTTCGCAAATACGTCTTCAATTGTCTATATCTGTAACAAAAAACTCGACAAAAAGAGTTCAATGCATTTTGAAAGAAGATTGTAACTTAAAATATCAAAGTTGTATACCGCCGTTACCTAAGCTTCTACGTCCACGTCACATATCTGCAAGGCAAGCATACATTTTGACATGGTACCATATTGTACTAGTACTAGGTACTATGTATTTACAAGCTATGGTAACTCCATTATGTACAAGTACACAAGTAATAAAGTTAAGTTGATTATCATCCGTCGTCTGTCTCACATTTATTTATAACACGTATCACATGGTGCCAGATGAGGGGTACCATGTTACAGGCATTCTAGAATATTTAGTGATGAAATGTTATTTAATTTAGATGAGCCTGATGGCTGCCAAAAGTTTTGGAGATATAGCCTGTAGGAATGTGAAATTCGTCATTCAAACAATTTTCAAGGAGGATATCTGATGACATGAGCTGCATTTGGTTATCGAGGAAGGAGTGCAATCTGTTTTGTTACACACAAAATTAACTGCGAAAACCACGTAAGCCTGATGGACGGTGTTACTAATTGAGTTGGGAGAGGATTTACGAGGAGACAATTGTATATTTCAGGATAGGACAGCGCAGCTATACATTGCGCTAAGAATGCAAAAGAGCTCTTTATGTCGAGAAATATTCCAATACTGAAGAAGCCTGCTCTATAAGTTCCGACTGAAACCCGATGGAAAAAGTATAGGGTATCTTAGCACAACAAGCTTACGCGGGTGGTCGACAGTTGCACATGCTATTGCAACTAAAAAAAAGCAATTCAAACGAGTTGGCAAGAAATTGAGAAACACAGAGAGAGACTGTTTTTCAGCTTTTGATACACACGACGAAGGATGTTTCAAAAGTCCGTTCAACTGCTTGCATAAAAGGGACACTCAACATCGGCGAATTGGACAGAACTTCACAATAGACAGCTAGCTAGGCACTTTGTCTGTATCAGCTCTGATATAACTTCAAAAGATGACATCTCATCGGAAATCAAACGAAGGATTACTCTTGCGAATCGCTGTTTCTTTGGGCTAAGAAGGCAATTGAATAGTAAAGCCCTCTCCCGACCGACTAAGGAGACTCTAAATAAGAGCCTTATGATCCCAGTCCTGCTATATGGAGCTGAAGTATGGATCTTATCGAAAGTAGATAAAGATATGATTGATTGCTTCGAGAGAAAAATCTTTTGTAAGATATTCGGTCAAGTTTGCATTGACCGGTTTCGGAGGAGAAGATTCAACCACAAACTTTACCCGCTGGTCAAAAAACTGCGCATTAGGCGTCTAAGATGGCTAGGACATCTACAGCGAATGGATGTCAACGGTCCGGCCCACAGAGTATTCAATTTCAACCCGGATGGTCACCGCAGCAGAGCACTACTACGCCTTAGGTGGCGCGCACAAGTGGAAAAAGAAAGGACCTCAACCAACTTGCAGTGCGCAACTGGAGGCAGTTAGCTAAGGACCGGGTTATTGTTTGAGGCCTTGGTCCACGCCGGACTGTAACGCCACCTAAGTAAGTAAGTAAGTACAATCCGCCACCATTCAAAAATAAATTATTATTGACAAGTTACGTAGTCGAAAAAATGAATTTATGTACATGACTATCGCACACCGGAAACTAAAATAAGAAAAAGCAATTCTACCTCGAGAATGCATGGTATGGATGTTAAATTGCCCGTGAAAATGCACTTAAGCTCTGTTGTACATGCAACGTGCAAAAATGCAATCGCAACGTAATGTTTTCAATACAAAAACGTTTTTAGATCCAAAAAAAAACTTGGTGTTGTTAGCTACATACATATGTATGTATTTCATTTCTCTAGAAGTCACAAAACAATTTTCAAAGATTTTTATCACCACTGCCTTCTCTCTGTCTCGAAATACGACGACAATATCTATTCGCTGGTTTCGCGAACTTTTTCACAATGAAACAACAATTCAAATAAAAATCTCTTCGTACGGTGAAGTACGAGGTCGGCAGTTGTAGGTACTCGTACAAGTGAGGTTATGATAAATCAATTGCTATCGGCTTTGGAATAAGACGAATCACATGATGCTGCTATGTTAAGGCTTTGCTTCGATTGATATTGAATTCGAATTTTGTACATAAGTCACGTACAATGGTAATGGGTGGCGTATACGTTTTATTTTTTATTTATTTTGCGCGTCGAAGCTCGTAGGACTATAACAACAATGGCGCGTGTAGGGGAACTATCTACGACAGTGTGTTGTTGAGTGAGCAATAAATACGAGTATCAGGATAGATACGATATACGAGAATAAAAATTGCTCAATGATTATTTTCCGCATTCCAAAATATATATTCGTGATATACATTCTAGAATAGATTTGAGGTTCAAATTGAATAATATGATCTCTGAGTTCAGGTGAAACTTTCATTAAGCTGAGTCTTTTACGACTGACGACGCTTAGATACTACTCTTAGCGCAGTAAGGATAAGCGATGTAGTTCGGTTTAAGTTATACGATAGCAGCAATAACCACAGTTTATGGATATGTTTATGATGGTTTTCACACCTTTGGAATCATGCTCCTTTAGTGTCTATTTTATTTGTTGTATATACATGTGTATGTATGTAGAATACATCTACTCTTTGAACGTTAAACCTCGTTGTACTGAGGAGTTTAATTTTTGGTTTTTTTTTTTTATGATACAGGTTAGAAGGGGAAGTTTAAACATTTTGATGACACGCTATAATCTAAATGGAGATTGGAAATTGGACTGCAGACGATACGTGCTTTGGCGATCTCGTTAATTATACTGAAACTCAAAAGGTGACTGTACTGAAGAAATATGATGCAGTAGATTGGTGAGTAAATCAGATGAAGACATAAACTTCCAATATGATGAACTTTGATGAATCAACTTTGGTCAACATGACGATAGTTTTCGATGCATATTTTATAATGAATAAACCGGCTAATAATCCAAAAGATCATCGAAGAAACTTATTCGCAACCAAAAACAAAAAAATAACTGCATTTTTATCTTCTAAAAGAAGAACTCGTAGGATTTTGCGACCGAATGTATATTTTGGAAGTTCTACCAAGTCACTACATAGTAAGTGCTTCAGATGTAGCATCTTTCCATCCAGTTCGATCATGGTTATGAAGATCCATATCTCTTAATGTCGATTCATAAAATTGATGGAGGCTCTAAGTTCTTTTTTGTTTTGAAAGATAAAAAAATTCGAGATTCGAAATTAAAAGGCTATTCACTCGATACGTGCGAGACCAAGGCTATGTATTTCCGGTTTTTAACAACATTCATTCCAGTAGAGCTCATATAGGTTACGTTATTTCCAAACCTAATTTGGAAATTAAACCAAAAAAGGTAAAGTTTTGTGATGTAATTTCCGTTTTACTTTTTTGCTTTTTTTCTAAAATGTGGCATAATTTCCTTGTATTCTGGCGAATTTTCCTTTTTTGTTTTTTGGCGTTTGTGCCAAAAACTTTACGCCACAATTATTTTGGCTTTTTTTCCAAGACACTTTTTGGTGTAATTTCTTTTGGCGTAATTTCAGGCATCCGCACCAAGCGCTGCCAATTTACCAGGAACCTACCTTTTTTCCTCGAAATTTCGACTTTTATATTTTCCGAGCGCGTCCTAAAACTGTTGGTGTGACTGGAAGAAGGCAGAGTAATCGGGGACCGTCATAAGGCACTTTCTTAAGTTGTTTTTGATGCTCTCAAACAAATTTATGAGGATTTGAGTCGATATGAGTTGTTAAAACGTTATTGGGGTGGCTACACGCAGAATAGCAATGAAAGTTTCAACGATACCGTTTGGAAACTGGCTTTAAAATCTTATTCGAGTGGGCAACGAATTTGGCTTTATGCAATTTTAATGATAGACGAACAAGCATTTTACAAATTCGGAAGATTTGGAAAATGGATATCAGCATCCAGTCGTATAATTTCTGGAAGCCAATGCCAAAAGAATACAGCACGCCGAGCAGTCTTTGAACCACGAGGCAAGGGACGCACACTTTAGCATCAAATCCTCAAGGAAAGAAAACGAGGATGAATATTTTAATTTAGAAGGACAAATGTATGGTCCCGAAACTAATTTTTAAACTTTAAATGGGTTTTTCTCGAGAAACGGGTTTTCAAAACGGCACGCAGCATAACTTCAACAATTGTTATCCTTTTGAATTCCAAATTTTAATCACATCTTTACCTTATTTTATTTTAATGGTATGCTGCTATGGGCAAATGAAATTGGATTGGTTTTCCAGTCCAATTCCAGTGTTCAGTATGTTGATTTAAACATTCAGGCTTCGGTGTGTCTAGTCTTGTAAAAGTGTGGAAATGTATTTTTTTACACCAAAGAGTGAACGCACTTTTTCGTATTTATACCAACGGTGAAGCTTATGTCAAAATAATATAATTTTTTTTACAAAATTAAAATTTTGGAAGATATTTAAATGCACAATGCCAAAAGCAATGGTGAAAACAAACTAAATACAGCTAAACGATACACTTCGTAAAATTTGTACTTTCTTGTTTTTTTAATTTTTTTTCCCAGAAAAACCATTCGGTGCATTGGGATATACGGCGGCGCGGACGGCCACCTCCGTTCTTACAGGGATTTTTTTTGTTTTTCGCAAACAAACCATATGAAGTGTATTGTTTTTATGGTCGTTACTTTTGTCACTTTTGTTTCATTTCTTGTGTGCGCATGACGTACATACAGGTGGTGTCAGTGCATTAGCATTTAATTGCGTACAATGGTTGGTACAAGGGATGAAAGGAAAACTAGCATAAAACATGTATAATTTCAACTCTTTTTACAAAAAAAAACATATTTTTAACTGGATGTAATTTTTTAGTTTTCCCGCTTATGACGCTATTTACTGTCGGTCCCTTGAAAGGCGTCTTAAGCAGATTCTACTCTAACATGTATTTCAAATGAATCCTTTAATTTATTTTTATATTTCATTTTCATCATATTTCATTTTTCCATCTATAACTGAATTAATTCAAATTCATCTTTCTTCTTCAAATTTAGATTTTTTATCCTGAATTTCAAATTCCACTTCTCCATTTTTTCTTTTTCCAAATTGTGTTCTTTTTCTTCCAATTCGACCCTCTTCCAAAAGCTTTTTATCACACACTTCTTTTTATTTAAATGAATCTAATTAATAACGAGATCCAAATACATTTTGACAAACTGTCAGAAATGTACACTTAAAAGTTATACTTTTAGACTCTAAGTTACAATAGGGTTGGAGTGTTGGTAAAGTGTATAAGTGTAAAATTGTAAAAAAAATGACAGCTAGTGTATTTTGTTTTTAAATTGTGAGAAAATGTTACACTTTTACACTTTTGCACTTTTACAAGACCATATACACCGAAGCGTGAATACCCCTATTATTTATAAACAAATTAATGCCTTTTTTGACGAAAAATTACCGGTTTCATTCAAACACTTTCAAATCTCTCAACTCAAAACTCAATATTTTTAAATCCCCTACGTTCTTCTACATATAGCTATAATCATGAAGATTACGAGGAATTTTTTTTTTTTTTCGTTCCAGGTTGAAATCTGCACAAGCTACACTGCGTGCCGCAGAGCGCTCTACTACCTTTCATTCATTTTCAAAAATATTACCAACAAAAACCTTAGTGGTACATAGATCATTGTTGCTAAAAATATAGATACTTTTTCCTTTTTTGGTTTTGTGTTTACATATGTTAAAATATTTCATTAGTCTAATCTTTAATTGTTGTAAAAGTTTAAGCGATGGCACGTTAGCAATGCACCACGATATCGATACTGTTAGCGTATCCTAGCACCTAAGCAGTATTGTTGACGCCTCTACTGTGGCCATACTGTGCACTCTCTAGTCTCTATTCTATCATATAACCGAAACCTTGATTATTTTGATAATAGCTCTGGAAAATTGTCCCAAAATTGCATATTATGGACCTTAGGTCGCACTGATATGTAACTTGATTTGATGACACAATGTGTAGGATCTATGTTAATAAAAAGTTAGCATTATATAACATTTCGGTACATCTCATCATGTCTGAATACAGAAAAAGCGTGTCTGATTTTGTCAACTTCAACTTCGTATCAACACCTTAATGAACAATCAGTAGACTTCCCTCACACCATCACTTGAGAGCTTTCAAGAAAAAGTGATGACTTCCAGATTAAAGAAGCACTTGACCCAATTAAAAACAAACATTGTCACTGTCGGCATTCATTCGATTAATAGAGACGAGGCAATGGATGAACATTACACGAACTCCTCAATGTCAGTCTCAATGGTCAAAAGTCAGTTTACAAGAGTAGTAGTATAAATTCGCCGATTCTGGGACAGAGGGATTAGAGGGATTGTTTTTTCTTATCGCAAATGTCAATCAAAAAGTGTGTTGACCGCAGCATGTGTGCTTATCTTGAGTGTTTGTGGTTGGTGTACCTGTCAGAAGGGGGGGGTTGAGTGTTGATGTACGGGGGTCGGGGGTACATGTGCATGGTTTAAAGTTGATAGTAGATTGAAGGTTAAGTGTACTATGTCTATGTGAGGGTTGATGTACGGGGGTCGGGGGTACATGTGCATGGTTCAAAATTGATAGTAGATTGAAGGTCAAGTGTACTAAATTATTATTCGAAAAAGTGTGCTTATTCCAAAAATAGTTCTTATCAACTTCAAAAACTATTTTCGGTGACCAGACATGTGAATGAGTTCAAGTTGTATAATTTATGTCGAATAAAATACGAACTGAATGTTTGTGGTTAGTGCGCGTTTGATTACGAGGCATGCAAATGTTTGCGGTTAGCGCGCGTGTCAATCAAAAAATTATGCTCGAGACGTGTAAATGTTGCGGTTAGCACGCATGTCAATCAAAAATTATGTTATCATCTTCAAAAAATTATGGTTAACATTCACTTGTGGAAAATGGTGGTTAACACTGGCTCAAGTTATCTATGTACGTGGAAATACAAAATGTTGACAACATTAAATTAAGTGGTAATTCATAAATAGAATGAAATAGAATGATGAGAACCAAAAAAAAATTTTTTGATAATATCTATGAAGTTTCCCACCAAATTTTTGTATAAATACCAAACCGATTTGAAATTAAAAACATTCGCAAGTATCAACAATCAGAGAACATGGATTCAGAAATTGGGTTATACTTAGACAACGTATACCAAGGGTGTTGGGAAATCCCCAACATTTTAAGCCTGACCAGAGAAGCGGCCCAGGACTTCCATAGGTGTAAGTCCTATAAAAATCTTACAAAAATAGCAGATCTTATCTGCTTAATAGACGAGATGCTGAAGACGCAGGATTGTGATGTCAATCTTGTGGTACCTCTCTTTTTAAGAGAGGTAAGAAAATTTAACGGATTTATCGAATAATAAAAAAAAAACTTTTTTACAAAAAAACATGTTTTATTTTTCATTCCATATTTAAATTATAGAGAAATTTCAGACATAAATGACCACAATTAAAAGAATTATAGTTTTGATGTTGAGTATAGTTGTATTGTAGATTTTTACCCAAGTATTTAACAATTTCTTGAGGAGGTTGCAGATTTCCAAAACTGTCAAAATATTCTTTATGATGTTTGTTCTTAGCATATGCTACCCAATGTGAGCCAGACCCAAACGAAGAATCCAGATTAACGATACCACATTCTCGCTGATATGATTGTTTCGGTAGAGTATCCCGCATGAAGACTCCTCTGAAATGTGGTATGAATTTACCATACTTCATCAAATCGATATCGGTGAGCGCTCGTTTGGGTAGGTTTCTTAAAAGTTTTTTGACTCTGACTTGTAAAATAAACCATAACCCTTCCTGTATGGTTTAAGGAATAACCCCTTTCCTAAGGCAATGGCTTCCATAGTTTTATTATGACGATTTGCTTCTTCAAGCTCTTTTCTGGCCGATTTAGCTTGATTTATTGTCTTTGCAATAGCACTCCCACCAGATGCTAAACCACCAATTGCTCCGAGAGCTGTAAGTATTGGTACAAGTGGTAGAAAACCTCCAATTTTAGGAAATGGTATTATACGTGGAATTTTCACTGCAGACTTTTTTCCTCTAAAAGAAGTACCTATTACTTTCCGTGCAATTTTTATTGCGCTTTCAATGTCTTCAGGTTTCTTTTCATTTAAAATATTTTTAGCATTTTTTACAGCAGACTTAAAGAGATCCTTGTTACACTTGGGTTTTTTATTTTTGTTTTTAGCACTCTTAGTTTTTCTAATTTTTTTATCGTTGACCCCCATACCAAATTTGACTTTAGCCTTCATTGCATTCGTCACGAACCATACGTTTGTACGTTCACCAAAACTACTATCTTTGGACTTTACTCTTGACCAGGCCTTGTCAGCTAATATTCGATCTGCTTCGTGTCGTTTATTTATGTCTTTTGACTGGGAATATGCAATATCATGCTCCCTACATGCGGCATCCAACAAATTAATTCCCTTATCACCTCTAGCTAAACGTTCTTTAAGTTTGGTACCTGGTCCGCAAAATTGATAGCCTGGTAGATGTAATTCCACTGGTAGAGAATTAATTAGGTTATTCAGCACTCCTCCTCCAACAGGGTTTCGTTTATGTCTGATTTCTTTTTTATACAACACCGCCATTTTTCTTATACGTTCATGACTTATTAACGTTTCGCTTCAGACTGGATTAATGTAATAAAAACATGTTAGTTACTACAATGCGCTTCATTAAACAACACAAAGATCTTGAGGTTCGAAACATTGATCTCTCAATCAATAGTTTATCGAAACCAGCTAGACATGGTTTACTTTTACCAAATTCAATAAGAGCTTTAATTGTTGGCCCCTCAAACTGTGGAAAAACAAATGTTATGATAAGTTTAATAGAAAGTCCAAATGGTTTAAAGTTCAAAAATATTTATATATATTCAAAATCGTTGCATCAACCCAAATATCAATATCTACGACAATTAATACAACCCATAAAGGGTATGGGGTTTCATACATTCTCTGAAAATGATGATGTTCTACCACCAGATGAAGCGAAAACTGACTCTATTATTATTTTCGATGATTTTGCATGTGAGAAGCAAAACAATATAAGATCATATTTTTGTATGGGACGTCACAAAAACATAGATAGTTTTTATTTATGTCAAACATATACGCGAGTTCCAAAACATTTAATACGAGACAATGCAAATATGATTGTAATGTTTAAACAAGATGAAATGAATACAAGACATATATACAATGATCATGTGGGGATGGATATGAATTTCAAAAATTTTTTAAATATATGTAGTGAATGTTGGAAAGATAGATATGGCTTCCTTGTTATCAACAAAGATGATCACATGGATGGCGGGCGTTACAGGAAAGGATTTGATGTTTTTATTCAGTTATAAACATTCACCAACCGATATTTGTACTTAGTATAGCATCTGCATTCAATCAGATCAGATAAACTGATCTGATCTGGTCTGATAAGATAATCAGTAAAAATGAATGTGAAAGTATTAAGAGATGTTATAAATGCTAGGAGGGCCTTGAGGAGGAAGTTTAATAGTATTAAGACACGAGAATCAGCTGTAGAGAGCATGTTGGAAGATACCTTTAAACCCATCACTAAACCTCTTAAGGAACTAGTTAAAAGTGCAAAGCATAATTATGATGAAACCGACAATGATATCAACTTTAAATCATTTAATAAAACATCAGAAATTAATGCAAGTACTCCAATCAAATCTATTAAAAAAAGAGATACATCCAATTCGAATGATAATGTTTCAAGCAATGAAAGTAAGGATGACACTTTCTTTACACAACTGGATGAAATAGATAACAGTGACAATCAAATATTATTGGATTTAACAAAGTTGAAACAAAACAATAAAATTGATACCTTATATGGTCCATATAGAGATTCGAATTACAAATGGAGAATGGGTAATGCTGCAATGGAAATAAGTGCAAATGAGATTACGATTAATGGTGAAAGCTGGTCTAGAACACCAGGTCTTTTTGAGTTGATCTTTCACAAAACACCACAACACTATAGTGCTAATGATTTGCAAGTGTACAAGGAAATTTTACTCAAAACAAATGCACATAAACGTAGATATGATGAACACAAACAAACCAAAGGTACTAAAGCATTCAAGTACAAGAATATTATCAAAAACTTGTTGAAGGATAAAAGTTCATCATCAATTCATAAACATAAAGGTTCAGGTTTAATGAGAGTGAATCTACAAAAACCTAATTATATTTATTGGAATGATCCAAATGAATTAGTTGACAGATTACGACTTTTGATTTCATCACAATCGGCAGGTCATACAAATCATAATAATGAAATTGTTTCCATTATTGAAGAATTAAAAGAAAGCAATATAATTGTATAATTCTGATTGCGTTCTTACATTAACAAAATGAGTGTTGACAAGTTTGGTCACTTTCCTCATCACACCCAGAATTCTGCAAGTATAAATCAGATTGTTACAAAATCAGAAAAGGAGAACGTACTGTTGAAGAATGATATTAACAAAAATTCTAAGAAACAAACCAAATCATCAGTGGCCTTCAATCTATTCGTATATCGCAAGGAGTTTTTACATCAAAATCGGCGAACCTTACAAAAAGTAAAAGCAAAATTGACTTTAACTGAGAGCTTAGTGTCTAACAATAAACCAAACGCAAAGTACTACAATCGACAGGATCTTTCTTCATTGATGCATGGTGTCATCTACAAACAGAAGCTGGAAAGTAAGCTTGCTAAATTTAAGGAGTGGAAGAAGAAGAAGGCCCAAATCAACAAGAAGGTGATGCAACCCTTAAGGAGATAAAACAAATTTAAAAGTGTGAATTTAAGATATGGACTATCCATTTTGTAATTATTAATGTTGTGGAAATGTATAAATTTAAGTTTAATTTGTATTTTGAATAAAGTATTTGTTTTTCACAATCTAACTAACTTTATTTAGCACTCCTGGCATTCCTTATATTTATGGTTCTCATTTGAATTGTCAAAGCAACCACCAATTTCAGATTATGAACATTGCTAGCAACTGGTACAATAAAAAAGTGCGAGTTGTACAAAAAGAAAGCAATATAATTGCATGATTTTGATTGCATTCTTACATTGACAAAATGAGTGTTGACAAGTTTGGTCACTTTTCTCATCACACCCAGAATGAAAACAGACTGAGAAAAACCCTTGGATTGAATTTAGATCGTGATAGAAATATAAATTTACATTTGAAAAGAATAAAAAATTTGGGTTGATGCTGTTACTAAGAGTTTTGTTTCTACAAGCATAAATCAGATTGTTACAAAAGCAGAAAAGGAAAACATACTGTTGAAGAATGACATTAGCAAAGACATAGCAAAAACCACCAAGAAAATTCAAAGTGTTGAAGAATATATAAACAAGAGAATAGAATCACAAACAACCTCAATCGAAAATATATACAATGATACAACAACACAGAAGTTATATATTGAAGACAGACTCCAAGGATTCGAAAATATTATTTTCAAACAAATATTGGAACCAAAATATATAGCTAAATTAGAAAAGACTTATACCATTCCGAAATGAGTACTACTAATACAAAGAGAGGAATAGTGGATGAGGTTCATAGACAAGCTCGTAGATCTTTTAAACGACGACGTGTGATAACAAAAGGAATTGATGATCTTTGGCAAGCAGATTTAGTTGAAATGGGTAACTATTCATCCTATAACAAAGGATATCGTTTTCTTCTGACAATCATAGACACCTTTTCAAAATATGCCTGGGTTGTACCTCTTAAAACTAAAAACGCATCTGACACCACAAAAGCTATGGAAAGTATATTTGTTAAGGATGGACGATCACCAAAAAATCTGCAAACTGATGATGGGAAGGAATTTTTCAACAAAGAGTTTCAGAATCTAATGGTTAAGTTTCATATTAATCATTATTCAACATATAGTGTTGTGAAGGCATCCATAATTGAACGCTTTAACAGAACCTTGAAGAATCTTATGTGGAAAGAATTTAGTTACCATGGATCGTATCAATGGATTAATGGTTATAAACAGCTGTTGGAGAGATATAATAACACAAAACATAGAACTATTAAAATGTCACCAAGTGCTGTAAATTCTACCAATGAAAAGCTACTACTGAAGACGGCTTACAACAACTTGAAAATTCTCAATAAACCAAAGTTTCATATTGGAGACAATGTACGAATCAGTAAATACAAACATATTTTCGCTAAAGGATACACACCGAATTGGACAACGGAAATTTTTAAAACTAAATCAATTCAAAACACAAATCCAACTACATACATATTAGAGGATTATGAGGGTAACACAATCAAGGGAGGATTCTATGAATTTGAGCTAATGAAGACACGATATCCAAACAATTATCTTGTTGAGAAAATTCTCAGCACCAGAGGAAATAGAGTTTTAGTAAAATGGTTGGGGTTCTCAAGTGACCACAATTCTTGGATAAATAAAAATGATATATTGTAATTCATAAGCATATGCACACACACACACACATATATATATATTCAATAAATAAATTGGTTTAAAAGCTTTGTTTCTTGTATTTTCTATTTCATTCTATCATTGTTCGTTAAAATGTCAATAACACTCACTTTAACGGGGAATACATCAAATCTAGTAGCAAATTATTTCCCCCCAATAGATTTGGATCAGAATTACGAGTGCGGTTTAGTTGATTTTCATACATATAATACTGTACCCAACGTTGACTTGGAAAATAATTTGTTACACATAAAAGATACAGTTATCGAGATTCCAGTTGGTTCGTATGAATTCGCAGATATCTCTGAATACTTGCAGAAAAAGTATGAGGATATAAACAAAACTGGAGTACTTTATATTGATGCTAATTACAACACGTTGAGAACTGAAATATACTGTACTGATGATATAGATTTTAGTAAAAATCGATCTATCGGATCATTATTGGGGTTCAGTAACAGAAAGATAAAGGGGGGAGAGGAATACGAATCAGACTTGCCCATCAACATAATAAAAATTAATGCAGTACGTATAGAATGCAACATTGTGGGAGGGTCATATATTAATAATTCTCCTGCACACACACTTCATGAGTTTTCATTAAATGGTAGTCCCGGCTATAAAATGGATGAAATCCCCAAAAATGTTATTTATTTGCCAGTGAACACTCGACTGATAAGTTAAATAACTGTTAAAGTTGTTGATCAAAACGAAAATCTAGTAAATTTTCGTGGAGAAACAATTACTCTCAGACTTCATTTGAAACCGAAGATACAATGATTATTTACAATAAAAGCAGACCTTCAATCACTTCTTCAACATCATTCAACCAGCGAACATTGATAAGAAAGGTAGCCCCACTGTCAGCTGTCAACAAAGCATATTTACAATCTTTGGGTCTTCAACCAAAGGACTAGTATTAAACAATCATGAGTGAAATACTAAATATTCTACAGAAACCCGTCTATGATGAGAGCATTATAAAAAAAGAATATCACAGCTATATACCATATTTACAATCATTTAAGAATAGTGATGAAATAAGAATAGCTATTCAGAATCAAGATCTCTATGTGCTACCCAGTGATAGTTACATTTACATCGAGGGCTTTGTAACTCTGGACAATGGAACAAAATCGAAAAATATTAAATTGAGAAGGAATTGTATAGCATTCTTGTTTGATGAAATTCGTTATGAAATCAATGGAAATGAGGTAGATCGTACACGATATGTAGGGATGACAACAATGATTAAAAATTTCGTATCCTTAAGTATAAACGAAAGTGAAATGCTCAAAAATGCAGGATGGACAACAAAAGAGAATCAGGAGATGGAAAATGGATATTTTAATTTTTGTGTACCACTTAAAATGCTTTTGGGATTTGCTGAGGATTTTAATAAAATTATTTTAAATTCCAAGCACGAACTTATATTATTACGTTCGAAATCTGATCAGGATGCTGTCTACTCTACTGATGAAAAAGAAAAAATACAGTTAAACATTCTAAATATTACATGGAAGGTTCCTCACGTACACCTGGCTGATTTTGCAAAATTGGAAATTCTCAAAACAATAAATAGTGGTCAACGTTTAACAATGGCATTTCGATGTTGGGACTGTCATTTTAATCCCATACTATCGCAAGGAACACATCACTTGTGGAATGTGAAACTTTCTCAACATAGTGAAAGACCTCGGTTTATATTGATTGTTTTTCAATCAAAATCCGGATTGAAACATTGCGATTTATTAGATATAAAAGTATATCTCAACTCTGACACATATCCGTACGATGACCTAAATCTTAAATTTGAACGTGATCGATATGCTATTTTATATGAAATGTATTCAAAATTTCAACAGAGCTATTATATGCGAGATCCGCAACCGCTTTTATCATGTGAAGAATTTAAAAACAAGGCACCAATCGTTGTAGTCGATGTAACACACCAGAACGAGGCAATCAAATCCGGACCCATTGATATAAGATTGGAGATTAAAACTGTAAAGAATATTCCAGCAGACACATCAGCTTATTGCGTACTCATACATGATCGTATCATAGAATACACACCTCTTACTGGCGAGGTTAAAAGACTCGTATAAATTTTTGAAGTTTATAAAAAGAAAATAAAACAAACTATTTTTTTAAATATTCTCTCACTTTATTTTATTCATAATGGTTTTTTTTTTTTTTTTCAATTTTTACTTGTGATGATCTACCTAAGGGTCCAATATAAGTCAATGTGTACCCCTTCTCATTGATTGCATTCATATGTTTTTGTGACGTCCCATACAAAAATATGATCTTATATTGTTTTGCTTCTCACATGCAACATCATCGAAAATAATAATAGAGTCAGTTTTCGCTTCATCTGGTGGTAGAACATCATCATTTTCAGAGAATGTATGAAACCCCATACCCTTTATGGGTTGTATTAATTGTCGTAGATATTGATATTTGGGTTGATGCAATGATTTTGAATATATGTAAATATTCTTGAACTTTAGTCCATTTGGACTTATCACACATTTCAGAGGAGTCTTCATGCGGGATACTCTACCGAAACAATCATATCAGCGAGAATGTGGTATCGTTAATCTGGATTCTTCGTTTGGGTCTGGCTCACATTGGGTAGCATATGCTAAGAACAAACATCATAAAGAATATTTTGACAGTTTTGGAAATCTGCAACCTCCTCAAGAAATTGTTAAATACTTGGGTAAAAATCTACAATACAACTATACTCAACATCAAAACTATAATTCTTTTAATTGTGGTCATTTATGTCTGAAATTTCTCTATAATTTAAATATGGAATGAAAAATAAAACATGTTTTTTTGTAAAAAAGTATCATTTATTGTTTTTATTTCTTTTTATTAACATTTCAGTACAATTTACGAAATAGTCATTTCAAGGGTTTGTTTGTATTTTTTAACATCAATGAATTCGACATCGGAATGAATTGATGTGTCTTTTGCTGTAAATACTTCAATTTCACCATTGCTCAAAATTCTTTCAGTTTCATATTCACGATATTCATAACAGTTTATGTTTAATTTGCGATCCTTATAATTACTATCATAAGTACAACGAATGGTTAAGCTCACTTGATCATATTCTAATTTAAAGTGTCTGTAAAAGATATTTTCACTTTCGATTATTCCAGCTATTTCCTTCTCTTTACGTATCAAATCTTGCCTAAATGCTTCTATGGCTTCTTCAACAGTAAAATATTGCGTTTTAGGTGCCTCTGTTGTTGTTGATGTTGTTGTTGTTTTATTATTCTTATGCTGATTGTCTAATGTCTCGCTAATCTTCATTAATTGAAAGGATAAATCAATTTTTAA
Source organism: Brachyopa scutellaris (assembly GCA_949775065.1). Classification (NCBI taxonomy): domain Eukaryota; kingdom Metazoa; phylum Arthropoda; class Insecta; order Diptera; family Syrphidae; genus Brachyopa; species Brachyopa scutellaris. The sequence goes on along the minus strand of OX459114.1, from coordinate 64,142,366 downwards.
AGTATCGTTACTAGGTAACAACAAAGTAAACTCCAAATTTCCTTTATTATCACCAACAGCAGACAGATTAATTGGTATTGGACTACCTTGTACAAGATATCCCCATGAAAGATAGATTAACATCAATAAAACAAATTTAGTCATTTTTGTTTTTCTGTAATAGCTGTATGCACTCTAGAAAGGTTGAATTGAAACTAAGACAAATTTCTTTAAATCATTACTTTTTATTAAATTTATTATAGAGTAACATTAGTTTTTTTATTCGTATTATTTTATTTTCTAACATAAAACATGCACAAGTGTCTGGTCCAACTTTACATGCATCTGAAGACCAGCTACAGCTCGAAAAATGATGACCGTATTTAGATTCAATGACTGGAACATGGATGTATTGATATAGTCTTGAGTGAAACTCTAGAAACTCATTGAAATGTTCCTCCAGCAAATTTTCTCTGTTATCTATTAAAAAGTTGTGAATTTGTTTCAAAAATAATCCGCTAGTTATGTTGTCCATCCTTCATCACTAATTAATGAATGCGTACTAATTTTCATTGTTCATAATACTTAGTTCATCTATCAATTTCATATCCTCTTCATCAATGCTGCTCAACGATATGGCTAATCTATCATCAAAATCATGGAATACACAAAGTTCTTGAAAACTATTTGTCCACTTTACACGTTTAACACCATCATTTGTAACGCCTACTAATGTTATTGTGCCACCCATTACTTCAATTTTTAGATGTTCATTAACATTAAACTGATATACCGTTGTTGATAAAAAACTTGGTGCTGACTCTCCTCTGCGCATGCTGAACAACAAACATTTAAAGCCATCCTCAGCTGTAAAATAAACTGATAATTTATCGTCAATTACATCAACGTTTATAATCTGGAAATTTTTCCATGATGAATGACAAATGCAATATTTATCCTTTGACTTTATTAGCTGAATCCAAAACATTTTTAAAGAAAAATTCTTTTATATGTTCTCGTGCAATATTTATTCCTTGTACAACGTGTTGAGGAACAATGGCACTTCTTTTCAATCTTTGTAATAAACTGAATCCAAAACATTTCGCACAACTAATACAATCTTTGATGAAAACACTCCTTTTATGTACCCTTTTTTTGGTTCTCATCATTCTATTTCATTCTATTTATGAATTACCACTTAATTTAATGTTATCAACATTTTGTATTTCCACGTACATAGATAACTTGAGCCAGTGTTAACCACCATTTTCGACAAGTGAATGTTAACCATAATTTTTTGAAAATGATAACATAATTTTTGATTGACATGCGTGCTAACCGCAACATTTACACGTCTCGAGCATAATTTTTTGATTGACATGCGCGCTAACCGCAAACATTTGCATGCCTCGTAATCAAACGCGCACTAACCACAAACATTCAGGTCATTTTGTTTTGTTCGTCATAGATTATGCAACTTGAGTTCATTCACATGTCTGCTCGCCAAAAATAGTGTTTGAAGTTGATAAGAATTATTTTCGGAATAAGCACACTAACCACAAACATTAAGTGGAATTTTTTAATTTTGAACCATGCACATGTACCCCCGACCCCCGTACATCAACACTCAACCCCCCCCCCCCCCCCCCCCCCCCCCTTCTGACAGGTACACCAACCACAAACACTCAAGATAAGCACACATGCTGCGGTCAACACACTTTTTGATTGACATTTGCGATAAGAAAAAACAATCCCTCTAATCCCTCTGTCCCAGAATCGGCGAATTTATACTACTAAGAGTATTCACCGCGACACTGCACACACGTACACACTGCCTGCATTAATGAACTGCAAGTCATTTTTAAAATTGAATTAAGTGGAACTCATCGCCCAAAGCAAATATACTTACAACTTATATACTCTGCCACACCTCACCCACTTCTGTGATTGGTCTTACTTTGTAACGGTAAAGTATGAAAAAGTTTATTTTCACATTTATACCGTTCATTCAAATCAAATCGAATAAAGTTTCTCCATCCCACCACAATGGCGCACAAGTATTGTAAACAAAACAAACAGAAACATTTCGAACCTCAATTGAATTTCTCTCTAAAATTGTGTGAAAAATCGATAATCAGATGCATAAAGTAGTCGATTTAGTTGTGTAGCTACCAGTAGTGACATCTATAGGGAACTTTTTTCAATTTCTAGTAAAATGCTTTGCATTTTAGTGTACAAAATAGTTTCCCAAAACTCACACTCATTCCAGAACTGACATAAGGGTGAAACTTTCAAATAAAATTCGTGTACGAGTATAATCCAATTTTATATGGGCATTCACGTGACAATTTTACATGAAGAAGGCAATTTAAGGAAACTTTCGATTATTTTCAATTGTTTAAAGGAGTATTCGATTTTCTTCACAATATTTGACCTCGAGACATGCTTATAGGTTGAAATTTTAAGAGTATGACATGGAACTTCGACAAGTTGGAGGCAACAATTGATAACGAAAGAGGATTAGAAAAATACAAAATATAGAGTTCGAATAGCCCAATCAATGACAAAGCAATTGAAGTGATTGACACAGCAAGGCAAACCATAGAAAGCAAATGGTTAGAAATTTAAAAAAATCAATTTATTTTTTTTTTCATATTTCGAAAATATAATGTATTGAGAGTATATTGACCGGAAGAAAAATTAAAATATTAAATATTTACAGAGTTATTGCACATATAGTCGAGCGCATATAGTATTGTATACAGCATATGGTAAAGTGAAACTTTGAGCGCAATTATCTCGAATCCGTATTTCCAAAAACTGCTCGTGCTGTAACTTAAAAAGTTATTGATCGACTAGCTGTCCCGCCCGGCTTCGCCCGTGTCTAAAAACAATAGTGTTACTTACAATACATACATTGTCATTTTGATCGTCATTTGAATCAAAGACAGTGCGAACGCACCCCAAGGTTTGCAGTCTATCAATATATGTATACAATCCACAAGTGTGGATTCTAAGTATTTGTAGTTTGAATAAATGACATTGCGCAAGAAAGTGGCATTTGTTAGAGTGTTTTTATTTTTGCATTAATTTAAATAATTTAAAAATCGGCCGGTAATAGGCACAGGATGTTAATGAACTAGAATACGAAGTTTTACTTCATTGTATGCATTAGTGGGCACCGTAGCGCAAGTGGTTAGTGCGTCGGACTACTGAGCCAGCGGTCTTGGGTTCGAATCCCGTCGCAAACACCTAAAAGTTTTTCACAGTGCCCACCTCTTTCGAATGTCTGACAAGCATCAAAGAGTATCATTTGTCACGATTGAGCTTCTCAACTCGCCGTTCGGAGTCGGCAAAAAACTGTAGGTCCCTTCCATTCTTGCAAAAATATAACCCGCACACACAAATGGTTGCGAGAAGCAGGCCCAGGTTCGCCTCGAGCTGTAGCGCCAACTAAATAAAATAAATGCATTAGTTTTTGTGTTTGTCTAATCGTAAGATTGACAGGTAAGAGCGTCACACTGAGATTTATGTATTAACTAGCTGACCCGTGCTCGCGTTGCTTCGCACCCCCTGCAACTGTTAAGGCAAAACAAATTGTATTGGAGATGAGTGCCGAATTATTTTTCCGAATTCACCCACTTAGAGGTGGGATTACAAAAAATCCTCTCTAAGCGGATGTTTATGTTATTATAGCAATGTACTGTCCAAATTTCGGACCTTTAAGTCCATCGGTTTGGTCTGTGCGTTGTCTGTCAGACAGTCAGTGAACTGTTTTATACATAGAGATAGCTGACCCGTGGTCGCCTTGCTTCGCCCATCTGCAACTTTTAATAGAAAACAAATTGTTTTCTTCTAATACATTTCTATAGAATAGGTACAGCGTACAGCTGTTGTCCGCCCGCCATTGCCCGTGCACTTTTTTAAAATTTGAATTTGCTTTTTCAATTATATTTATCGTAGTAGGCCGGGCGCAAAGCATCAATAGAATGCTATTGCAGTAAATACACAGAAATTCAAATATGCCACATACACACACCATGACGTCACCCACTGATGCATGGCTGTTGGCTTCGGTCTCCACTGATGGAAATAATTTCATGAATTGTTATATGTTTTTAAAATAGTTATTTATTTATTTCTCAGCATGTACGTAGAGTTAAGAAAGGATTAAGGTCTTAAAATGTTCATATATATATTGACTTTACACTTTATTTGCCAATTCGTTTAACTACTTTAAAGTTAGGAGTTAATGTGTGGGTCAACCTCAAAAAAATAGGTTTAAAAATATAAAAAAAAAATACATTTTCTTAAGAACAAACAACATTTAAACAAAAAAAAAACATAGCCTAACTGGTTTTAACGAAAATAACGATTATTATACAATTTATTTCACGTTAATCGGTGCAGTATTTGCGGAGATCATTCGGGACAAAGTGTTTTGAAGTTACGTGTTACGTCTTTATATAATAGTAATGATAAGATTTGGCTGATATTTTTTGAGGCTTTTCTCTATATCATTACCTGAAAGATAAACCTAAAGTTTTAAAGATTTTATTAAAATAAACTACTTTTTGAGGATGAAAAATGTCGAAAAAACAGTATAAAATTTGAACATTTTATTTAAGGGGACCTTCTAGTCTAGCGCCATTGAATTTGACGAGTTTTTACGATTTTTTTTTAATGAAAATAATGAGCAATAGTATTTAAACTTTGTAGATTTATTTTACAACATTAACAACATCCAAAAATATTAAAAAAAAAATTATTTTAATTAAACAAAAATTGGTGTTACAGTTGCCCTCTTCAAAAAAAATGGGTCTTGCTGGTGCGGCATTTTTTGGTTCTTCCACTAATCGAAAACAAAAAAAAAACAAAAAACATATTAATCAGTATGAGTGGAGTTATCGCAGGAACTAAAATAAATAAAAAAAAAATAAAAATTGACAAAATGGCGCGTTGTTGAAATTTACGTTTCGCGAAAAGACCGTTTTTCATTACTTTTTGTATGTAAAAAGTAAGAAGTATTCAACGAAGTATTTTAGTTCCAACGATAAGCACTGGTTTACTGAATAACATAGTAAAATTTGAGACGAATCAGTCTGGTAGTTTTTTATTTTTGTTTCACACCGTGCAGAAAAATATACTTTCGAGATAAATGAGTTTAAATTTTACCTGCTCCTTTCACCTGCTTCTGCGCTGACCTGCTAAATAGAAGTCTAGAAGCTGTAGAAGTCTAAATACTGGAAATATTAATACGAAAATTTAACAGTATACTTTTAAAAGCCTATAGCTACTTTTGAAATATCAAAAAAAGAAAAAAACAAATTTTTGAAAAATCTAGACCAAAAGGTCCCCTTAAGAGCGTACCCAGTTTTTACAAGCTTTATTAATTTTATACTTTTTTTATGATTTTATAGGTTTATCCTTCCCATGCATGTGTCAGAAATAGAAAGTATTTTTTTTTTTTCGGTAAAAAGATAAATAGAAAAAGACTGACAAATGCAGCACTTTTGGACCTCGCGTCAAAGGCACCTGAAGTATTTTGTGAAAATTGTTTTTTTTTTATATTTTCATAGAATAAAATGATGTCACAACTTCAACTTCAAAATGATTCAATTATTTTATCACATTTAAAAACACTGTTAAAAAATGAGTTATCTTGAAGCGTTCTAAAGGGACTTAACGCATTCAACTTATGCGAATGGGATATTGGAAACCCTTCAAATACGTGCATTTTTTGAAAGAATTTTTCAACATAGGGTTTTGGTTTGGTTTTAAAAATTGTTTATAACATCGTTCATTGTGATTTAACTTGTCAAAGACAAAATTTAGGTTAATTATTTTTCTTGTGTAGCAGAGTAGTAACAAAATTTAATCTAAGAACTCTATTTTGTCTTTGCCTCTACAGCTTCTGCTGAGATCGTTTTAAAAGGCACCAAGATGTCTTATCATGATGCCATGCTATGGTCGTGGTTTCATATTATATCGAGCTTTGGCTATTAACTACGAATGGGAAAGGAATCGTTGAAATGAAATGAAACGACGAATTAGAGTCGTTCGACTGTGTGATTCCGTAACCTTGAAATTAGCAGAATATAAGACGTAAGTGGTGCAAATAAGCGGCAAGAAGAAGAAGGAAACAATTGCGTATAAGGCACAAGAATGCATCGAAATCTACTAACAAAGAGTAATGTTGTATAGTTGCCAACCTCTGTAAAGAGGGGGAACTATAAGACGCTGCGAAATTTAAAAACTTCATCAGAGAGGATGAATAATTTTCCAAAAAGGAAAATAATGGACTTATCCTAGCTTTAGATGAAAAAGTACACCGAACCTATACTCTGAAGATGCAATGAGTGCAAAAGGCTCAGAGCGTACCTATAACGATCTGCTTAAGTATTCTGACTGTTTCTCTATTTTGTTATTATGTACCTACATTACATACATACATATGTATACGAAACAAAGCCTTACGATGGCAATGGGCTTAAACTGGACAGGTTAAATATTAAGGCTCGATTTTTAATTTATTGCATCATTGCTGGATATGATGGCGCCAAATGAACGAATGTGACTCATTAATAAAACTACAAATGCACATAAAAGGTGTACAGCAAGAACAACTATACTGCATACAATTCATGCTTACTTACTTACTTAGGTGGCGCTACAGTCCGGGGTGAACCAAGGCCTCAACCAACAACCTCTTCCAGTTAGCCCGGTCCTTAGCTAACCGCTTCCAGTTGCGCACTCCAAGTTGGTTGAGGTCTTGTTTTACTTGGTCGCGCCACCTTAGGCGAGGTCGTCCTCTGCTGCGCTAACCCTCCGGGTTAGAGTTGAATATTCTCCGAGCCGGAGCGCTGATGTCCATGCGCTCTACATGTCCTAGCCATCTTAAACGCCCAATGTGCAGTTTTTTTGACCAGGCTGATGTCGCTGTATAGCTCGTATAGTTCGTCGTTGAATCTTCTCCTCCAAAACCCGTCAACGCAAACGGGACCGAATATCCTACGAAGGATTTTTCTCTCAAAGCGACCAAGGAGATCTTTATCCGCTTTCGATAAAGTCCATGCTTCAGCTCCATATAGCAAGACTGGGATGATAAGGGTCTTATATAGAGTCTCCTTAGTCGATCAGGAAAGGACTTTACTGCTCAATTGCCTTCTTAGCCCAAAGAAACAGCGGTTGGCAAGAGTAATCCTTCGTTTGATTTCCGACGAGATGTCATTTTTTGATGTTATGGCAGAGCCGAGGTAGACAAAGTCCTTTACTACCTCAAAGTTGTAGCTGTCTACTGTGACGTTCTGTCCAATTCGTCGATGTTGGTTGTCCCTTTTTGTTGACAGCATATACTTAGTTTTGCCCTCGTTTACCGCTAAACCCATTTTGGCCGCTTCCATTTGATGATTGATTGAGCTTCCAATGATGTCAATATCGTCGGCGTATGCAAGTAGTTGAACGGACTTTTGAAAGATCGTTCCTTGTGTGTTGGCTTGTGAGTTTCAAACAATTCTTTGAAGTATGATGTTGAAGAAGTCGCATGACAGCGCATCACCTTGTCTGAATCCTTTTTTGACATCGAAGGTCTCGGTGAGGTCATTACCGACCTTGATGGAGCAGCGAGCTTTCTCCATTGTCATCCTGCACAGACGGATGAGTTTGGCAGGGATGTCAAAACTAGACATGGCTCTATACAGTTCATCCCTCCAGATGCTGTCATAGGCGGCCTTGAAATCGATGAACAGGTGGTGGGTATCGATTTGGACTTCTTGGGTTTTTTCCAGGATCTGCCTGAGTGTGAAAATTTGGTCTATGGTGGACTTTCCTGGCCTGAAACCGCACTGATAGGGGCCAATCAGGTTGTTGACGAAAGGCTTCAAGCGTTCACACAATATGGCAGATAGGATCTTGTAGGCGATGTTCAGGAGACTGATGCCTCTGTAATTGGAGCAGTTGAGAGGGTCTCCTTTCTTATGAACCGGGCAAACGATGCTGAGATTCCATTCATCTGGCATACTTTCATCTGACCAAATTTTAGAGATGAGTTGGTGTATGCTCACTACCAAGTCATCTCCAGCTGCTTTAAATAGCTCTGCGGGTAAACCGTCAGGTCCAGCAGCCTTGTTGGACTTATGCTTGGATATTGCTATCCGCACTTCGTTTTGATCAGGTGGATGGGAGTTTTGGCTATCATCATCTAAGTTGAATGGTTCATTCTGGCTGACAGCGGAATTTTGGTCGTCATCGCCATTGTACAGTCTGCAGAAGTAATCTTTCCAAATTCTCAGCACCGACTGTGTTTCTACTACGATGTTTCCATCCGTGTCTCTACAGATTTCTGTACGGGATTTGTTTTGCTGGCACATTCTTTTTACCCTCTGGTAAAACTTCCGTACATTGTTCCTGGAGTAGCATTTCTCAATATCCTCGAATGCACGCTTCTCGTGCTCTTTCTTTTTCCTTCTAAGAAGCCGATGTTCTTCCCGTCTCTTTTGCTCGTAGAGCATGCGAGCAGATCTAGTCCTTCTTTGCAGCGCCGCTTTATACGCTTGTTGTTTTTCCGCGTTAGCTAGTCTGCACTCTTCATCAAACCAGGGGTTTCGTGGTGGTGGTCGTGTGAAACCCAGCACATCATTCGCGGAACTTATGATGGCTTGCTGGCAGTGTTGCCACTGGTCTTCTGTACTAGCTGTTGCTGCGGTAGGACTCGTAGCAAGAGATCGGGATATGCGTTCTCTGTAGGCTCTGGCGGTGTCTTGCGATTGTAGCTTTTCGACATTGTACTTTCTCACAGTATTTCGTTGTTGTGGCGCTGTGGATATCCGCATTCGTACCTTGGCTACAACAAGGTAGTGGTCCGAGCCAATGTTGGCCGCCCGGAAGGTTCGGACATCCATAATACTGGAGGCATGTCTGGTGTCGATCGCAATTCATGCTCCATTTCGTTAATTTTTAATTTATTTAAGCGCAGTGTTATTCCAATCGCTCGTTACACATTCTTTTACAATCTGACAGAAGATATCTTTCAGTTTATTTTCAATTTAATTGCGAATGTTCCGAAATAAATGCCATAAATAGAATCAACAAATGTACAACAGGTGGTAAAATTGACACTTTGAAATTTATCGGCACTTTGTTATTTTGACAACACTCAACCGTGATACAAAAAGAGGTTCAGAACAGTACAGAGTGGTGATGAATTTTGCTACATTAAGACTAGAAAGACGAGCGGGGGTCTTAACTTTTATGGCATTTTCGCTTGTGACTTTTATTAAAATAGTGTCAATTTAAATGTACATATAGTTTCATTGTTATATCTTCATAAAGAATTGCTTAAACATATCATCATCCTACAAAGCCGGCGCCGATCATTTGATCTAGTCATTTCATATAGTGTAATTTTTCATAATTTTTTTATATTTTTTTTTCAACATTTTTTTTTTAATTTTTAACACAACCACCAATACTGATGCAGCCTTCAGTTGGTAAAAGACGTCACTGTTATATTTCCAGCTATAATAATAAATCTAGTTTTGTGTGCGATATTTGTAAAATTCCATTACGTGGAAAATGTAATCAGTCAAAAGCAATTATTTGTCATGATTGTAGTAAGAAATAACAAACTTCTTGTTAATAAAACACGTTAATATGATTACATTTAAGTTTGTTCACTGATTGATTAGCACTTTTAAATGATTTACTATATACTATATCAAAATTTGGGGTCAAATGTCCCTTGCCGCCTTTCTTGGTAAGAAGATTTTCCCGTCTTTCTAGTGTTTAGAAGTACATATAACTTTTTTGTTAGTTCAACGACTTTGTTCATTCTTATTTCATTTAAATATGATTTAATTTTATTTTGTGTTTCAATAGTTTTTAAATTAATTGACTTTGTGACATCTTAACAAAAAGGATGGTTTAGGTGGGATAATTATTATGCGAATTGAGCGCTTCAGATCACATTAGTCGGCTTTGGCTTATATTTACATCTCTTACTTTTAATTACCCCAAAAAAAGAAATCAGGTGCAGTAAAGTTAGTTATATGAGATATTACGCCATCTTGATGAAAGTATACAGACTAAGATTGGTAATACGTTTTCGTTGTAGCTTGTGACAAATAATCTTTCAACAACTTTAAGTATCATTCTAGAATTGTCGTTCAATGTGGACATGTGATGTGAATATTGTCAAAAGCCGACAAGTGCATTTATTATGTATTTATTGATGCATTTATTGATAAAACAGAGTAAAAAAGTAGAAATAAAATAATATTTAATTAAAAACATATTTTTCTGATTCTGAACAGCGAACCTCGACACAGGTTGGCATTTTTAAGCCAAGAATTAATTTCAATGTTTTGTTTATTGAAAAAGTTCGCTTATCTAAATCAACTGCTCATAATCTCTTTACCAGAATAAATAGTAAAACACCGTTCACTACTTAAAATAGAATTTTTTTTTGTCCGCCTGGATTTTCAATTTTTCACTTGCTAGACACTTGTCGAAGAATATCGACAAGTTAAGGGAAATTAATTCTTTTGACAAGTGCAACGGTTTGAGTTCTGTTACAGAGTTAATTTGTACTTGTCAGACAAGCATAGTTCGACAAGTGAATTTACACGTGTCGACTTGTCATGTTCTGTTATAGATAGGCCCCTGGTAATGAATATCCAAAATTTACTTTGTTATAAAATCTAAAGACCAATCAGTAAAACAAAAACAAAATATTTTATTTATTGTAATTATTTATTACAGAACCTATAAATAAATTTAGACTTTAATTTTAATTTGCACTTGGAGGTTTTCGAATGGAAAATAAAATAAAACACTGCGGTGTTGCTACAGTCTTGTCGTCACGTTTTTATAAATTTTCATATGCGTTCGTAACTAAATAAATACGTCCGAACTCTGAGCTGTTAATATGAAATGTCTTTTAACGAAGAATTTTCCAATGTTTGCAGAATAACAAAACGTTTCTTAGAACAATAATAATTAACAAATTAGCTACCTGAATTGCATTTAATAACAAATCAAAAAAATTGATTTTGCTATGAGTTCTCAGAATTTATTAAAAAGTTCAAAACTTTTTCTTCGTTTAATCCTTTTTAAGTTCCATTACGTATTCCGAACGTGAAGTCTAATATCGAATGCAGTATTTTAGTGGATTATATATACATGTTCGTATGTAGTTCTGGTTGAGTTTTTCCTTTGTTTGAACTACAAAAGACACTTTGAAAATATTGATTGCGATTGTTTAGTAATGTTAAGCAGTGTTGGGGAAAATGTAAATAAATGGTTTTTAATTAAGCGCGATAGTTATATAAAATGAATACGTATAAAATGATTTTTCACTTACAATTTAAGTATGGAACACCAGATCTTAGTATCCATGTCAATGAGGATTTGAATTTGAATGAATTTTTCGTACAATTGGGGCAATTATTCTTTAATTATTGCTATAAGGTGGATGGGTTCAAAAGAAGCAGCTTTTGGAGGCTAGTTAAAATACTTCTGAAGCTGTCAGCCAGTAAATCGGAGTTTGGTACGTATTTAACATTCATATGTTCATACAGTAAAGCTCCGCCTTGAAAACAAGGGGCCTACTAAACAGTGAGTTTTGTCCAATGCTAAAGAAAATAAAATATATAACCTCCTAAGACCCCCGGTATCATATATGATACCTTGGCTAATTCAATTGTTTTCGGTGTCCAATCGAATATTATGAAGGAAGCCCAACGAAAAATTTATACAGAGATATGTCCTGATTAGTAGAATTTTTATTTTTTTTTTTTAACGTTGCACAGTCTTGCATATTTCTGTGGCAATAAGTTAGAGTCGCTTATGTCGACATAAGCCAAAATCGAGTTTTTTGGTCCAAAATGTTGTATATTTTACTACCTTTTTTTTGGTCTGGTTGTCATGCATCTAAGCCAACAAATAACCGTTATATCGCAGAACACAAAACAGCTTAAGTCTCTTTGGACAAAAACTGATTTTTTTAAAACAACTTATATTAGGTCTACACATTGTTTTCCTTAGTCAGCAGTTGAATACAATTCGATTTGTTAAAACAACTTAAGTTATCACAAAACCTATTATAAAGCTTATTGCATTAGTGTCATTCTAGGTGCTTATGTCGACATAAGCTTTTTTTTATAGTTGGTATTTATTTGTTCGCCTCCTTATGTCGACTTAAGTTACTTTAAAAAAAAAATATTGGTCAAAAATAAATTTCGCGAAGTAGTTTAAGTAACATAAGCTATTTTTCAAACTCTGCAGATGCAAAAGTCGTTACTTAAGCTATATTTCTTATATAAGATATATTTTATTGAAGTAAGTTGAGCTGCTAAAATAGATTTTTAGCGGCTTTGTTGATACTTTTTAATAAAAAAAACCCAACGCCAATAAATAGACATACACATTTATTTGCGCTAAATTTTATTTATCTTGCTTTGATACTTTTTTTAAAAAAAATTATTGAATCTAATTTTTGCTGTACTGAAAAATTACTAAAATAGACATAAGCTACTTTAACTTATTGCCACAGATTTATTAGTTGTATGCTGTGCTTTCAGAAATCAGTCATTTTGGCATTTCGAAGAAGCGGTAACTGTATTTACAAATTAGTTTAGCATTGTTTTTCTAGCTTGTTTTATTTCTTTTGTTTACACAACTTAATATACAATTGCCTTTTCATCAAAATAAACAAAAAAAATAAATAAAAAAATAATTAGTTTGTTAGATATAGACCCAATGTATAATATATTATACCCCCCTTTTCTCGGAAACCCCCACTCCACTTTTTTTAAGGTCGAAATTTGCTCTCAGATAAGCCCTATGAGTGACCATAAGTAACATCAAACTTAGTTTTAGCTTGGGTCTCAGGAGGATAACAAAAAATTAGAAACAAAAGTTATAGTAAGATTGTCCTTAATTTTACATTCACTCCAAGTATGTATACATATTATACACATACAACGTTTAAATAACCTTACAAAAAAATGTTGTTTACATCAATTTCAAATCCATTTTAGGCTCATCTAGTCTATTGTAGGTCAATGCAATTAAAGGGCGTATTACAAACACTTTCTATCTTTTAATCTAGGGGCGTTCTGGTACTGAACCCACAAAAAAAAAACAAATAACAATTTTAAGAGTAGGTCACCGCAATGCATGTCACTGCATTCGAATCCGAAGGAAAAACATAATTCTTTCCAAAAATACAACGAGATTTCATAAATTTACGCATAATTAAATTAAGTGGTCAGTTAAACACAGACCACTTACAGTAGAGGGTCAATAGAATTGTTGGAAACTTCCAAGAAAATTTAATTTGCCATTCGTTTGATCTATCCAGTCTCCATTTGCTGTTTATTTGCTCGTCTATTTTCCGTGACAGACGAAAAAATTTAAATTCTATGATATTGAGAAGCTACAGAGGTTGAGATATTCCTGGGAACTGCTTGTTAATTGAATTTGCCAAATAATGAAACGTACACATATACACACGATATTTTTTATTATCTACAATCTGACAACTTCCCTTAAACATTGATGTGTGTTCGCAATTTGTGTTAACAACACAAGACGCCAAGAATCACTTTCGCCCCGCGGTTCGTCTCACTTTTTTCCATTTTTTTTATCATTTACTTGATAAAAATCACATATGTGTGCTAAAATGTTAAGACACACATTATAATGATATTGGATAATTTATATTTTGAACTTCACTTGTTAGATGACGATGACAGCAAGGTTTTGACTTTTCAATGAAAGGTGCACATAATATATAACATCGTGATGATTAAATTGGTTAAATAATGATTACAGACTTGTTAGCAGCTAAATTAAATTAAATTTAATAAACAAAATGTTTGGGAAGATGAATTGAGTATTTTTTTTTTCAGAAAAATGTGAGTGACTCAGACGTAAGTTAATAATTTAATTAGGTATTTTTATTCAAAATTAAAAGAAACGACAAATATTTCCGAAAGATGTTAATTGCTGGATTGCTGTTGTCATGTTTTATCGAAAGATTTTCTATTAAAAATCATTGAGATACATTTGTAGGAATTTGAAAAACACTTTAGTTCCATTTCAGATCAGACCAATCTTGTAAGGAGTACCAAATGAATGAATTAGAGCAAGTGCTTGCGTATGTAGTGCAGCCTTAAAAAAGAGCGCGAAGTTATACTTCGGATATGAAATCTGTATAAAATAACTTTTCAAAATTTAAGATCTACAGGCATTCTACAGACGGTCAGATGAAAGAAATGCCTCCATGTCATCAAGAAGTCTCCTAACCTTAGTTTCTTATGGTAAAAATAATGCATCGCAACTTCCCACCATATGGTATGAAAATTCCTCATACTGGGTGCAGAGTCTGCAGGCTTCTTACCAAGTTCTTCTAAGCACATGTTTTTTTTTTGGTTTACAAGTATTGTTTCAAAGCTTTCCTCCTTTGGATTTAGATATACTGTTCAGTGTTACCTACATATGTATGTACAGGTGTGTTCAAAATAATTGTATTCATCACTTCAAAGTCAATACAAAAGATTTAAATAGCTTAGGAAGAAAAAAATAAATTATAATATTAATACAATTATGTGTTGTTCAAAATAATAGTAGTGTGTTAAAAACCCAGAAAACTAAGTCAATAATCCCGAAATTAATACCAAAACTATCACAGGCAACTTATGTTGATATCAATATTTTATCGAAGTTTCATTATTGTCCAACTCTGCCGTGCACCTGCGTTGCAAGGAGTTCATTAGACCATGACACCGTTTTTGAGGAATTTTACTACTCGCATCTTGAATCTCTTGCTAAAGCTCCTGATAAGTGAATATTTTGGCATCTGAAACCTCTTTTATATCGCCGGCCAACATATTTCTTATAAGATTGAGGTCAGATGACCGTCATGACCATGGCGTAACCTCAATCTCTGTTACCGGAAACTACTCTTTGACTCTTCGACAAGCATATTTCAGGTCCTTACCCTGTTGACAGGCCCATTCTAACGACATTTCCTGCTCGGCGGAATGTAATATTACATTTTCTAATAGATCAACATACACTTGATAATCCTTCACTTGCTTTATCACATGGATTGATCCCACATCTTGGTACGAAAAACCATCCCGTACTATTACTTTCGATCCACCCTGTTTTACTGTCTTCATGTTGTATTTAGGGTAAAATACGCATATCTCCCAGAGCCAATACCATTGTAAAAGATAATTTTTTTTTCTGTCCGTCCACATTATTTTATGCCATTTGTCGATACGCCATTCAAGGTGTTCTTTTGCAAAACTGTTCTCTTCTGACCTTATATGTTTTTAAGTCAGCAGTGGCGCTTTCAATGACTCCGTACAATTATTCGATCTTCTATGAGATGCCTACGAATATTTAGTATACTTACAGTAAGTTTTAGATCCTTTTTGATTACTTTCGCCGAGTCAAAAGGGTCGGTTTTGTTACACCGCCCGTTATCAATTCTGTAAGTTTTTCGTTTGCGACCCCGAGTTCCCGGCTTTTCTTTAAAAAATTGATTGCACTATCAATCATAGTAGGGGCTCATCCAAAAATATTTTGAGATTCGACACGTTTTCCCTGCCCCCGCAGCATTAAAATGAGTTGTCGTTTTTCAACTGTGCAATGCTTTACGCAGCCCACTAAATTGTTTAAGTTACTTTCTATTGTTTTTATTTCTTTAAATAACAAATTTTCACGCTATTTTCTGAGTGTTTGTAAACTTTTCAAACACAATTTTACAATTCTGCATCAATTTATCAAAGGACTACTATCGCACTACTATTTATTTGAACAGTTGATTTCGCATTCAAATCCAAACTTTTGGTAATATTTTCTTACCTTCATTTGATAATAACTGTTTTAGGAGTTGCATTTCTTAGTTAGAAAATTTTTTCCTAAAAATTGCATCAAAATCGCATATAAAAAAACTTGATTTCTTGCTCTTTTAATGTTTCGAGTGGAGGTACTACTATTATTTTGAACACAACTGTATGTATTTCGGATTTACTCTTGAAGTTGAAAAAAACATTTGATCGATTCTTAAAATATAGATACGAGGGTCGTTCGACCCTTGTAGACAAAAAACTGAGTTTTATTTTATTTTTACTTTATTTTCCGATATAATATCCTCAAAGTTCAACGCTTCTCCAGCTTTCCGATGTCGACTTCTTCGTTGCGCCCAAATTTTGTCCGAATGAACAAGATCGAGCGTAAAGCGCATTTCGCTCAGTTTTTGTTGAAAGACACAGCTTGAATGATCCGGTGCAGGGTTACCTTTGGGACCCTTTGCGGTCAAATGGACCCTTTTTTGATGGCACGGACCCCAGGACTCGCCTTTTTGAAAATCATCGAAATTAGACCCCTTTTGAAAAAAGGACCCTTTTGGGACCCTTTCTGTAAAATGAGAAACAATTGACACATTCAACTGAAATTCCTTCACTTCTTTTAGTAGACAAAGTCACCGACACACACTTTTGCATTAACCCGATTTATATCTATGTATGTGCTTGCCAACGCCAAAATGTAAATTTCCCCTGTAAACAGACTCATTCAAATAGTTGGTGCGTTTCGTTTGTCATACTTCTACTATTGTTAATATTTTTGGAAGATGAAGAGTTAGAAAAATTTAATTCAGAAGTTTAGGGCTTTCATTTCTAACAATTAGGTTTTCCAAATCATAACTTTTTGTTCAAATACTTTTCTTGTGTCTTTTGTTTATGTTACTTTAATTAAAAATGAATTGCTTTTTTTTAAATTAACTGATTTTTTTGTTTTGTTTAAGAGTTTTTATGCATAAGCTTTATATATTTTTAAGCAACTGGACAAAAATAGAAAAAAACAAAAAAAATAATAAAATAATACTTATTCTACCCCGTCTTAATCTTTAATTTTATATGGGACCCTTTTTTCGCCACGGACCCCCTTTTGGACCCTTTCCGGAAATTTTCAGAGGTAACCCTGATCCGGTGCGGTGGGTTATTGCGTCGGAACAACACTTTTGGAGGCCCCAAGTCTCGTCCATTGCCACAAAATGCCGCAAAAAATTATTATTTTTTGATAGTTGCAAGCATTCGGCAGATATTTGCATACGATTTTGTTTTTCTGTGGAGTAAGTACACAGCATCTACATACCTTCTGCAAAGTTAATTCATGTGTAATTCATCACGAAAAATTAAATGTACTCGGTAGATTGAGTTGCATACGGCCAGAACGAAATCGCAGACTTTGTCAATGTTTTCTGACGTCACTGCAGATTATGGAGCCCAGAACGAAATGCATCTTCGATGCTGTCCCGCTGGCTTAAAGTCATTGAAACAATATATCTCATGGTCTCATACAAAGAGCATGAGTCCCTCAATACGCAATCTCCCCATGAATTTCCTTCCATATTTGCGCTTCCATAAAAAAGAATCAAATCAGAAATATAAAAATCTAGCTCCGCTGTTTGAGGTTCATCAAAGGTCTTAACCCATCTCTAGTGTAAAAAAAATGCCAATACCCAAGCCTTTCCATTAGTCGTGGTGCGAAAAGCTTGTTATCGAAAACTGATACAGGACATCCAAACTGTGGTTGGTGGAGTGCTTCAATGATCTATGTATGCTTTCATTAACTCTATTTCTACTGTATATTAATGACCTGCCCAAGTGGACAAACAAATCTCAGAATTTTTTCTTCAAAAAGCCTGCGAAAGTGAGACAGTCTAACCTGTGTTAATGGGACTGATTTTATTTTAATTTTTTACATTAGGTGCATGACGATTTATTTCCCGTTAACGTGCAGTATGAAGTGAAATTCATGATTTTTCTTAGAGATCAATCGAGTGGACACAAAATCGGTAATCGTGGTTTTGTTCTTGAAAACATTAAAAACAAACCATTGAAACTTCTGCTAAATGGTATTAAGTGCATTAGCAACTGAAATTCCATTCGCATGTTACGGCAGGTACTATACTTCAATTCGTAAGACTGTAATCTTCCTTAAATACTGAGCACTGCGCCACAGGTATTCATGAACAGCTTTTCATATTCCACAAAGATAACTGACTTACAAATAGAATCTGAAAATGCATCTATAGCCGGGCAATGCCTCTTTACAGGGCTAGAGGACCTGCATCAGGGTACTCAATAAGCTTTTGTTAGTTAATGCCTTTAGTAACAATGACTTAAAGTCGCAGAACTACCATATACTACTTAATTTAACCTCTGTAGGTAGTCGTCCGTTACTGTAACTTTCAGCAATATTGTTCTGATGATTGCTTTGGTTTGGCTGTCTCCGGCGTCCGTTTGATTTCGACTCGGCTCTAAAGTGAACAAAAAAAATGTAAGACTATTTTTAATCGGCTAGTTAAATTATCTTCCATTTACCTGTATACTCTTCTCAAATGAAGTCCAAGCTAAAACTTTCTTGTACATCCTGGTTTTTATAGTACACTTACAATTCTCACAGCTAAGAATAGCGTTAAAAACTGGTTTCCTTTTTCATTGATCACTTCAACTACATATATTAATTTTATAATCGAATCGGACAAAGCGTTGAGAGTACAATTGTTGTGTTTCAACCCCATAGAGCGCATATTTTTTGCCACAAACATCGGTTAACACCTCAAATATCATGTCGATTCAGCAACTCGAATATCGCCACAGCAGCACCTCGTCAATTTGCAGTTCATGCAATTTAATAAAAAAAACCAGTACACCAAACTTTGTATTATGTCATCTAGCAGTTCTTCATTTACATAATTATGTATAGCTTATGCACATACGTTTGTTTTTACTCATGTGATAAAACAAAAAAAAATAATTTGTTTTTTAAATTAAAAATTACGTACTCGTACATTTTTTTTTGAGTCGTAATACGGAAATTTTGTCAACGTATTCGGCATTCACCAGACATACAGCTATGATCAAAAAAATTGAAACAATCACCAAGCAAGACTGTTCGTGAAGCCGCTGATTGGTTGTCGATGAAGTCGATGTACAGTCGGACATTTTCATTTATACCGATAGCCAAGCAGCTATTACAGCACTCCAATCACCAATTATTAGATCTGAATTGATTAGGAACTGTCGCGCAACTTTAAATGGGATATCGAGCAGATCCTGGTCATAGTGACAAACCAGATAACTGTGAAGCAAATGAACTATCCAGGAAAGGTACAAAACCGGGGAACTCTACCACAAAACGTGAAACCCATGTACCAATAGAGACGATAAGGCACAACATCTACAGGCAAGCACTGCAGCAAGCTTATGAAAGATGGCGTGACCTTAATACAGACTTGGCTTCAGCTAAACCGGGACAAAACTTATAGCCTGCAAAAAATAAGCAGAGCCCACATCGGCACCCTAATTGGGGTGTTAACAGGACAGTATACAAAAGGCAAATCCACCAGCAGATTGGACATTCTCGCCGATGACTTCTGCCGCAGCAATGGATGGGGAAGGGGAAGAATCCCCCTATCAGCTCCTCTTTAAGAAAAAAGATTCTTGTGGGTGGCCGTGGCGTAGTGGTAGTCGTCGTCGCTTGTCATGCGGAAGGTTCACGGTTCGAATCCAGATGTCTTCAAAGCATTTATTTCTCACGAATAAGTTGATCAGTTTCAGAAGCTAATATCGAAACCTATTGCGAAACCACTGGCAGTAGGATGGTGAGTATGGCTGAAGAAGTTGATCGCACAAACTATAATAATAAGAAACATCTGGAAAAAACTCCTGTGAATCATAAGCAAGTACAAAAATAATACACAACTCTCCAGTTATCCTAGACACCACCAATGGAGTTAGTTGAAACCTAAGATCTGAGTTTCCTATCACTACGTCGATCAGTCATGTGCTCGCGCTGTGTGTAAACATTATAAGGGTATTCATATCCCCTTTAGCGTGTGTAGATTATAAAAAAAAAAAAAGATTCTGGGAGAATATTTCTTTACAGACGTACAAGATACGTATTTTCACAACTTTTAAAATGATTCCAAGAGTTCCGATAAGAATCGGCTCATGTGGCAACACAATCGACCTACTTTGATGATCTAAGTGAGTCCAACCGAGTACGATGGATAGCCTTCTTACATAGCACACAAATTCAACCCTGCTCAGTCTAACCGCTGACACTATATGTGACCAGTGCTAAGAGAAAGTGAACAAAAAAGTGAAAGCCAAAGCAGACACGATCAGTAGCAAATAACCTGACAAGGAACATAGCAAGGATCATACGGCAGCTGATCAAAAAGATAGAAACAAAGTGCAATTTAATTTTTTTTTTTTTTTGCGTCGTAATACGGAAATTTCACCTACGTTTCTAGCAATCCCAAAACATATATATTTTTTCCTAAGCCTTGTATTCAAGATTCATTCATGTTCCAATTTTTATTTTGTTTGACACACGTAGGTACAGATGTCCTCAGAAAGGTATTAACGCTTTTTCTAAATGATTTTTTTTACAAAACAAACTGGCGATAAGACCAAAAAGATGCGAAATGTCTACAGTCTACACCATGCTAAGTAACGTGAGATTCGGAAAAACAAAATCCGCGTCAATTTGTTTGTTTTAACGCTTTAAATGGCATTCGACTGGCAGAAAATATCTTATCTTATTATTCAGTGTAATTTGTTTTTATTACGAGTACATGTACATACATAGTTCCATTATTACTCTCACTTAGTTGGCGCTACAGCTCGAGGTGAACCGGGGCCTGCTTACTCTATTACTCTCACACCCCATGTTAACTCTTGATCGTGACATGTACATAGCGACCAGAAAACAGTTCAATCAACCAAGTCTGTAAATATTAACAAATCAGTATCCATTAGAAAAGAGTAAGCACATTCTTTTTTAGATACTTTCGTTAAGGGTAGGTACTGGATTTTGGAGACGTTTTTCAAACCACGTGTGTGTTACATAAAAAGGGTGAATTATAAAAAAAAGGAACTTCAGTCATCGATGCAACTTAGCCCCCGTCACTCGCGCGGGGTGCTGTTTGCACCCCACTACTTCTAATTAGCTATAGCTGTATTATTTTACATCATTGTTTTTGAACCGCACTCGTTCTAATATCTGAGTGTATTGAACTGTTACATTAGTTTTGCTGGTGTTGTTGCGGTAAAGGAGCGTTTGCAAACAAAAATAATCAATTTTTTCATCTTACCTTCTGCAATAACCTTTTCTGAAATACAATGAAATATTCTAATGTTTTAACCCGTTTTTTTTCGTATAAAATTTATAAATAAAATATTAACTTTTTATAAAAGAAATTGTTTCAATTATCAGTTAACCCATAGGCCTATATGAGTACTTAAATTAGGTTAGGTTAGGTTGGGTGGCTATCCTTCGTAATCGGTAGGATTCAATTAGACTTAAGTAGGTCCATTGTGTTACAAATATGGAGCCGTTTATCGAAACTCCCCTACTCCTACTCCTATGTCAACAACACGCGGAGTTTCAAAGTTGTTACGCATCTAAGTACTAACTGCACCCGACGCTGCTTGATTTCGGTGATCTAACGAGAACCGATGTTTTCAGCGTGGTGTGGGCGTTATGAGTCCTTTAATTTAAAAAAATTTACGTTTTAGCTTGGGGTGTTAGTGACACCCGCGAGTAGCGGCGTCCATAAAAAGGTGCGCAAGCAGCGGCGGGTTAAAAGAAATTCTATGAGCAAGTAGATGCGACCCAGTAGTACACTTTTTTTAATTACTAGACAAACATGCAAAGCTAATCTAATCGCCCCTAGTCTGAAATGGATAATGACTTTTACTCTTGTGTTAATATTGTCAGAAAGTTCATCAATTCCGGTAAATGAATATTGATGCGAGACTGGAATGCGTAACAATGAATTGAACAGAAATTAGTCTTATTTACGTAAAACAAATTTAATTGTAGCAAAATAATTCCTTAACAAAACACAGGAATTATCAAAACCGAAGTTTGAATTAGTGATTATTATGGAGTTTATGGACAACGGATAAGTTCTTTTCATATCCCTAGTGGATAGCCTCTTGAAGTTTAAAGATCATTTTATAAGGAATTTCTGAGCTCTTTCTGTACTCACCAGTTTCTGTAAAAATACTGAGTTAATTTAGATATCTTAAGTAGTCTAAGTTTGAGCTAAATTGGTCTACTATGTGCATATGGGGTACAAATCCACTGAATAATACCCTGAGAAAATAAGATTACTTACTTTACTTTAGGTGGCGCTACAGCTTGGGGTGAACCTGGGCCTGCTTCTCGCAACCATTTGTGTGTGCGTGTTATATTTTTGCACGAATGAAAGGGACAGACAGTTTTTTGCCGACTCCGAACGGCGAGCTGAGAAGCTCATTGACAAATGATACTCTTTGATTGCTTGTCAAACATTCGAAATAGGTGGCACCGTGAAAAAGCTTTTAGGTGTTGGACTCGGGCAGGGATTGAACCCGGGCAGCATTGCGTAGTAAATAGTCCAATGCACTTACCAGTTACCACTACACCACTACACTACACAAGAAGATAAGATTAGTTCTTGATAATCATGGCATGATGCTACAGAAAGGTTCTAGAGTAGGTTTAGACCAATTGCCTTTGTAAGGCATCGAGGAAGTATTTTATCGAGATTGTGTCAATAAAAGTGAATAACTGTAAGAAAAGATATAAGTAATAGTTAAATAGTCAACGACCATACCACACTGAAAACATCGAATCTCGTTAGATCGCCGAAATCAAGCAGCGTCGGGCGTGGTTAGTATTTAGATGGGTGACCACTTAACACCGCGTGTTGTTGACATAGGAGTAGGAGTAGGGGAGTACCGATAATAATCGACTTCATGTGGTAACGCAATGGACCTTAAGTGTCTAAGTGAATCCAACCAAGATGATGGGGATAGCCACCTTAACCTAACCTAAACATATGTAAGTGGTGCTCCAGATGAGTATCGCTCAACATTAACTCACTATAAATAATATTAACTCACTAAATCTATAATCTATAAATCTATAATAAATATTATAAAACTGTAGAGGTTTTTTTGTTGGTTACCTAATGGCGTGAAAACCGCTGGACAGATTTCGATGAAACTTTTTTTGAAATGTTTCTTAAGTACCCGGGATGATCACAAGCTATGTAATTTTTTGCTCAGCCTACTGGGCCTTACATAGTAGTCAAAATAACTGTATATCGGAGAGGAATATTATCATTATACAGCTCTAACTCAATAATGGCTTATCGGATTGAAAATAAAAAAAACAGGTGAAATTAGTAAATTTGTCGCTGATTCATTTGAGATATAAAACATCCTCCTGCGTTATCCTGAAGCTGAGCAATGTTCAAAACAATTATTCAAGACATCGCCCACAATTTTCCTTCAGCGGAAACCACCGCCAGCAGTCGTGCAGCAGTGGGTATCGTTGCAATAGTGTGTGAGTGAGTATATGTGCGCGCTCTAACATGATCATATGCTTTGTACTTCAATGTGCTACAAACATTATCACCATTTGCGGCTCTCACACTCAACCAATCTTAGCAAATGAGGTGTCAAAAGAAAGAGCATTTTCTAGAGCAGTGAATTGGATTTTCAGTTTATAAATATTATTAATAAATTTAAAAAAAAACACAAATATTCTACCCAAAGTGAACTTCTGTTGTTTTAAGAGTTAATTTTTGCAATGACATCTGGTAGAGGCGGAAGTGTTGACGGGCTACGGGGCGGTGCGGTTTTTGAGAACTATGAAATCTGCAGTTAGGGGCTGAAAGTTACACGTTGAAACGTTTTTGATAAAACGCTGTTAATCAACAAAATTTACTAAACAATTTTGTGGACTTAGACAAATACTTTGATGTTTCTACGCTCCCACTGAAATTGCATATTTGTATGCATAAGAAAACCCTTGGAATGCGAAGCAAGGCGAGCATGGGTTCAACTAGTAGATAAATATAGTAAGCTTTCAATTACTTACAGCGAAGTTATCTGGCTAGAGGGATTTTCCTAAATATTATCAACATTATTCCCGATCAGAACAGGCTTTGCACCGTCGCTGACGTAATGATAAGTGAATATTGCTTTGGCAGAAAATTCGAAGTTTATATTGGGGAACGTACCACATGGTCAAATGGCGGACCCACACTAGATTCAAAACGTCTAGGACGGTACACTGATGGATCGAAAATGGCCTCTGGTGTTGGTGCTGGGATCTTTGGGCACAACACCAGAATCTCCGTCTCTCTTGGATCACTCCCCAGCGTGTGTTTTAATCTGAGGCCTTGATTAACCTACAGAGAGGCATCAATGTCTTTTCAGACAGCCAAACCGCACACAAAGCTTTGAGCTCCTACTCTTTGGAGTCAAGACTAGTTAAGTGGTGCTTCGATATGCTCGACCTAGCTGCTCACAATGAGGTTGGGTCCCCGGTCATAGAAGCATTGAAGGAAATGAGATTGCGAATGAGCTGGCTCGATCAGGCTCTACTGCCAAATTCCCAGGTACGGAACCCTTTTGTGGCATAAACTGGGCAACAATCTCGGCCTTGATCAACAAATGAGAACATAATCTCCGACTCTCTCACTGGAGAAATGTGCCTTATACCCACCACAGGAAATTTCTAAACTACAATAAGAAGGGTATTAGGTATCTAACAAATTTCCTCAAATTTCCCACCCGTGATGTCAATGTCTAGATTTCAACCAACCCGATGCCCTAGCAAATTTAGCCAGGTCAGATGCTGATCCATCCGACAGCTCGTCGATGTGTTAGCCTCAATCTATAGGCGGTAATTTGTTTAAGTTTTTTTTTTTTAAATATCTTCGAAATAAGATCACCATCATCAACCCTGTTCATAGAACCCAGTGAGACTCTCTGGATTTCTCCAAAGCTCCACTCTATTTCAATTTTTCTTGATCTTAAAGTTAGAACTTCTTCTCCGAGGAGTCGGCCATCGTTATGGGTCTCGTCTAACCCATAACTTCTGCTTAGTAAGCTAATAAATAAGAATCGTGTCACCTGCATAAATAGGTAGCTACGCAATAGTGGCACATTGGTAAAATCAACAAGTATCAAAACACTGCCACGTTCACCTTTCATTTCCTCACAAGACGAATATCCTTAAATGAAAAGACAAACAAACTCACACATTCACATATTTGTAGGCATACCTTACGTAAAATTGACAATTTTAGAGCTTTTATTTTTGGTCAGGAAAAAGCTTTACAAGGAAAACGTCAAATGAAACTTTATTTGTAACCCAATACCAAGTACAACTGAATAGACAGAGAAAGCCATATTCTATAAGAGAAAACTTAATCAAATAGATACAGGAAAAGGACATTAGGACACACGTACGAGTATGTTCGTATGACATTGCAATACGCAGTAATAATTTTCACATACCAAATAAATATAAATAGAAAAATCCATAATAGGCAAGCAAACACTTGCCGGACTCAAAATGTTAGCGAATATGACTTATGGTTGGAGACGGAGAGCCCCATTCAGGTTATGCGCAGTGATCAGAATACGTGTAACTGACATTTGATATCTAACACCACGACCCTTCAATTCGATTAAAAGATGATAGGCACAGAAGGGAAGGACGAAGGATGATTCGCCTCCATTATTTTCATAAATAGCTACACCGTTAGATAGAATCAAATAAAGAATACAATCACTTGCCTATTTGCTGGATGAAGTGTTGTCGTTCCTCGTTCACACTGTGTCCTCCGATGTTATTCTAAGTAAAACACTTTCCACTGAATTATATCACTATTTTCTTAGATTTTTCACTGCAATAGATTAGAAAAGGCCTTCTAAGATACGATTTATGCACAAGCACACGAGCACTGCACTATTGTATATAGCACTGCATTTGACCCCGCCGAGTGACTAAATCGATTAAAATTGCAAAGAAGACTGCGAACTGTAGAGGGGTACGTTCACTGTATACAATAAAAAAAAATCCGAAGCATAACAAACTGCACGGTAAGATTAAGAAAATGGGTTTTATTGCGCGCGCGAGAAAACACTAACTACGACCCATCACTCCCACACGGACAGCAAAATTAATCAAAGAAAGAAAAACAAACTGAATTTTCCTTCGTCGTCGTTGATATTTACAAACAGAGTTTTTTTTTTACTTGCACATTGACAAGAGTATCCGCGCTTTAGATACTTTTAATCGACGTAAATACACAAAACAGATAACAAACACCGTTTACGTGAAGGCCGTCCTTAGAAATAAGCATCGAGTGCTTGGTGAATGGTGAGAGTGTGGGAATGAGAACCGTGAGTGTGGAGAGTGCGTATCGGTATGACGTATGACATTTCTTCCATCAAACTGACAGGAGAAAATCGACAAAAAAAAACACACGTCGATACAAAATCCCTCTTCACCATGATAACAGAGACAGTGAGAAAGAGAGAGTGATAAGGGGGAGTGGAGGACTAGAATAAAATTCCACCACCGTACGCGCGGCTTCCATAGGAACTTAAGGTATCTACAAAAGTATCTCATGGATACACCATTACACCGGAAAATGGGTGGTGGGAGGTGGCGAAAAATGAGGATGAGAACAACATGGGAAAACAATAACAAATGCAACACCCTTTGGCGTTTGATATTATAGATCCATGAGATACTTAAGCTAAAAAGATACTATTTTCGAAAACATACACTAATTATCCGACAGAGAAAACTTTGGATAAATCGTTTCAGTCGCCTATAGAATTATAGATTGATAGAAACGAAAAAAAAATATTCCGAAAATTCACGGCACACAAGAGGAAAACTGCGACGAGCAAAGCTGCGGCACGCTTTAGTGGTAGCAAGTTCCGATATCAACTGTTTGTGGCCAAAAGCGCACAGAATGTGTGTATCTTCTCGATTCACTTCGACTGGCGTTTATTGTTGTTGTGTTTTCGTGTCGTTTACGTTTTCGTTCGCCGCTGCCGCTCGTCAGTGTTGTCGGTGTTCTGTGGATTGGGATTTTTTAATTCGTTGCTTTTTATTACATTTTTTTTAGTTCTCTCTTTACTTCCTACGATTAAGTGAGTACGCGTATAATTTCTTTTGTATTGTATATTGCGTTGACAGTTGTTGATTGTATTTTGTTCTTCTTCTTTTGTAAGTATTAACATTTTGTTTTTGTATTTGCGTTGTGTAATGCACACAGTGAGAAAATTGCTTCAACATCGGATTCAGAAGACCCAAACACAGTAGAATCGAAGAAGAAAACAAAAACAGAGAGCAGCAATTCAACGAGAGAGCGAAAGCATTGCTTCTTTTTTTTTTGCTTTTCTCATTTATTGAATGAATGAAGTATGAAAACGAAGAGGATGTATCTAATAAAATGGGTTTAGAGATAGAGATACGAAGTAAATTTCATTAAAAGAAAGTATCAGCTCGAGCTTAGATACTTTTACATCGCGCTACGCTACGGCACGACTTGGGTACAGCTGATGGCGGTTTGAGCTTTAACCTCAAACTCCCCGTACCGAGCAAAGAAAATGAGTAAAAGACTAGACATAAGCAGTAGGCACCCATCGAAGCACCCAGTCTGATAGTATGACGTTGCATTGCCCCCCAACCGACCCATATGGGGGGCTGCAGTAGGCATGTAGACTTGTGTTGTGACTGGGGGGACTCGTTAGGCCTTTCATGATATATACCGTAATAATAACCTACAAAAAAAAAAATAACCAGTCGTGGGAAGAGTAACCAAAGCAGATGAAGAATAAGAAGACGACGACGGATCATCGGTCGAAAAGAAGCCCCGCAAAATTGGAGCCACTAGAGAGTTTTTCCAGGTCACGTGGAGCACGTGTATGTGTACGGTAGAATATGGGAGAATGAGAGAACTAAGTTAATACAAATTTTATAGCAAACAAGGGCCTTATCGGGTGCGAGAACATGCATATTGATGTTGTGGTCGTCATGGCTTGTTTAGTTGTGGGAAATATTGCATTAGTTCATGTCATGTTGAGGTACGAGTAACCATCTGATGGCGATGCACTTTATTATTTTTTTTTTTTGGTTGTGAGCAGCTGCGTGGTCTTTTGAATTAACACGATTCGATAGGTGTTGCCATATTCAAATGATCACCGACTTTAGAAATATGGCATAGGAAACTTGTGTCAGTATAAGTCGCCGAAAAATTACAACGCTCTCCGTGGTATTGGAGTCCACTTTGAAGGAAATAGAAGGCCTTACGGTCGCAAAATGCCAGGCAAAGTTTTCTTTTACCGACACCGAAAGAAACGATAGATAGGAAAGATACAAAATACACAATACCTCAATCTGGATGCAATTTTTACATAAGGCGTGTTTTTTTCTATCTATATAGGCCGGCTCCGGGTCCTATCGCCCAAAATGCAAAAAATCAAAAAAAATGTCAAATCACACAAAAAAGAAAGTTTTTTAATTTTTGGGCGAGTTGGTATTATGTCAAAATATCCAAAAAAGTGATTTTGGACGACTTTGTGCTTCAGCTTTTTAAGGCGGATCTGTGTCATACCGCCCAACACCAAATCCCCCAAATCTGAAAAATGTCTCGACGTTGAACATTTTTGTGCAATTTAACACTATGACAGATTGACCAAAAAATAAAAATGTTAAATCACCCAGAGAAGAAATGGGCGTTTTATCGCAACCCTTTGGTATTAATAATTTCACCACATTCTATAAGCATTGAGAAATGACGGCTTTTCATAAATTCCTCATCCTGTAGGACTCTGACGAATTCAGCATCCGTCCAAGTACCTTCACCATTGTAGCCTTAAATATCCGATCTTGTCCTGGTGAACTTTTAAAAACTGATAAATGTAATGGCCCTATTTGAAGTAAGTAATGAAAAGAAAAACAGCTTAAATTCGAAATGAGAGATTGAAAAAATGGATGTACAGTGGACGCTCGATATAGTGAACATCGATATAGTGAACACACAATATTCTATACAGGCTATTCTAAATAGTGAACAAGTTTGTTCAGTCACTATTTAGAATATTTGTTTATTTCACAGCTTGTGGTTGTTTTTAGTGCAAAAACAAAGTGCGTGCTGCTTATTTTGTTATTTTTTGAACGATATTCTTTGTGACCATGTCTCTTAAGCACAGTTTAAGTTTGTTGTATTTTTGTTTTTTTAAGTATATGGAATGTATTATGTTTTTACGGAAGAGTTGTTTTTGTTAAAAATATAATATTTTTTCTTATAAATATTGGCTTGTTTTTTAGTAATCGCAAAGAAAAATTGTAATTATATTCTATTTTCGATGAATTGTACGTAAAAACATAAAATTTGCTTCAAGGAGTCCATGCTCGTTACAATGAACAATCTCGCTTCAGTGAACAGGCCTGGTTTTTATTAGTTCACTATATCGAGCGTCTACTGTTTTAAAGCAAAAAGTCAGGCTCCACTTACAATCTAGGGAAAAACAAACGAGCGGGAGGGAGGGGGCGATTTGGTTTCGGGCGGTCGGAAGCATGAGTTCTGACAAAACGCCCACACTTTCTTGGGCGGTTTGACTTTTTTTTTTAATTTTTGGGCAATGTGAAATTTTTCAGATTTGGGAGACTTGGTGTTGGGCGATATGACATAGATCCGTTTTAAAAAGCCGAAACACAAAATCGCCCAAAATTACTATTTTGGGTATTTTGGCATTATTCCAAATCGCCCCAAACATAAAAATATCTAATCACCCAACTTTTTTCTTGGGTGATTTGACATTTTTTTGATTTTTTACACATTGGGCGATTTGGTTCTGGGTGATATGACACGGAGCCAACATTTGTGGCTCAGAACATTGAAAAATGATTGTCGAGAAGCCTCAATCCACGATGTGTTAATGTTTGTTGCACTTTTTGGGCCTTATTTCTTCGAAAATGAAGCGGTTGCAAGTATTATGGTCAACGAATTTTTATAGTCGACACTTGAAGGTATGGAGAAGGGTTTCCTGGCCGAGTCAAAATAAGTCATCGAGATCGTGCGATTTAACACCGTGTTACTTCTTTTTTTGGGGCCATGTAAAAGAAAAGGTTTATACTAACGCTCCACAGTGAATTGCAGTTGCAGTACCACAACCCACATCCATGCCATTAACGATAAAATAGAGCCCGAAATGTGTTGGACAATTTCAACAAAAGAGGCTGGCTTATGCAACAGAGGTCTTGAAGGCAACCCTTGAAATTTGAATGAAGTATTTTCTTGTAAAAATGCAAATGAAACCTCTAACTGGAAGACGCTTTATATGTACTTTTAAATTACTTTATAATGATTTCTCTCGTATGGAAAAAAAGGACGATGAACACACGCCTAAAATTTCTACTCAAATTGGACTCAATAAGCAAAGAAAAAAACAAAACAACAAAGGTGGTTCACTAGAACAAGCGAATCGAACTTTACATCTCGGTGAATGTGGTCGCAACTTTAATAATTAGAACAAAGGCTTTTATACTTACATAATAGGAAAATTCGCTGTGCCTCCTACCTATATTACTTTGTTTTTTTTTTAGTGCCAAAAACTACATACTATAACTCACTGACATTCTAGACACTACGTTTCGGATAAATGTACGTAAAATATTAAGCTCTGGTGTGACCACCGTCTTTTTTATTAATAGTCCTGCTATTGATTGTGGCTGATGTTGGGAGCTCCTTCCATCAAGGAAATTTAATCCTTTAAAACTGGTCATGCACTTAATGTTACATGGTTCAGGAAAAATCAAAACGATTACAAGCATGCAATCAATTTAACATGCGGAAGTACTCATTTTCAACATAAACGGCTGCTCATTTATTCATGCTGAGCTCATAAAATAATGTATGTATGTATGTGTATGTAACTTCGCATAATAGATACAAAAAAATAGTCCCCAAGTAAGCATTGACAAAAAACGTGTCGGAATCATAGTAATTGTATAAATTACAAGCGTGGAGTTCATAATAAAACTAATACGAATTTTATGTTAATGGTTGGTGTATTACGCCGCGCCGAAAGGATGAAAGGATAAGCGTGTCTCTCGTCTGCTCACATTTTTTATTTTGCATTTTTAATTTAAAAATAAGAGACACAATAATCATCTAAAACACTTCTACGAATAATCGCTTAGTTTTGCATTTGAAATTTCGGTTGAGCTGGTGATGGGTAAGTCCCAATGCTCAAATACAAAAAAGACGAGCCTCCAGACCTGCGCGTAACATTTCCTTTTATTTTTAGATGACAAATTACTCGTAGTTTTGGGTACATTCGTTTATTCGTCCCGTGGTCCTTTCTTTTATTCCAGCTGTTTGGTATTCCCCCCCTATGACGAAATGCCTAGCGGCGGTACTATAGGGATACGGGGTCGGATGCAGAGGTGGTTTTCGTTAGGGTTAAAGTCCCACACACAGGCTCTCGATGCTTTCCACCTTCTTACAAAAAAAAAAAAGTTGTTTGGTATTAAATTTAATAAATAACAAAAACTAAAATAAAATAAATAACTACAGTTCGTGAACCTGGGCCTGCTTCTCGCAACCATTTGTGTGACTGTGTGTGCGTGCGCTATATTTTTGCACGAATCGTAGGGACCTACAGATTTTTGCCAACTCCGAATGGCGAATTTTGAAGTTCCTCATGACAAATTATACTCTTTGATTGCTTGTCAGACATTCGAAAAAGGAGGCCGGCGCCGTGAAAAAACCCTTAGGTGTTTTGCTGGGATTGCATTTGCATTGCGTAGTAGTCCAACGCATTTACCACTACACTTCGGTACTAGTTTAGGGTTGCCATATTTTACTGAAATCTCATCGGGATATTTCGGTGAAGTAATCAAGCACTGCTGTGGCACAGTGGCTACAGACTAGTACGCTGGGCTACTGCGGGAGAAGTTTGCGGTTCAGTTGCGATCAAACGCCAAATAGTTTTTCACGGCCCACTTCGCTTTCACGCTAGTCTGATAAACCACCAAGAGAATAACTATCCAGAAGAAGCTTATCAAATATAGTACACTCTGAAAGTAGGTTTGTTTGATGTCAGCCCTAGTGCACAGTAGGGCGCACTGGAAACGCACTGATGCGTTCGATTTCAGTCAGTGTCAATTGTCGACACTGGTTCCGCACTGGAAGTGCTGCCAGACTTCTTTCAAGAAAAATACCACATGATGGCTGAGAATTTACCATTTTCACCAAAAATTTCCCATACAAGTTGAAAGTGACTTTCAAAGTCAAAAGAGTACCACAAAAAAACAGGAAACAGAATGAAAGTAAGACCACACAACTAACGAAACAGCAACAACATAATTTATATAAATTCTTATTGCCCAATATTCTGTTAGTCGTGTCACCATAAAATATATGTCACTGTGACAAATTTGTATTCTCTTAGTCACATTTCATGAAAATGTGATATAGAATGTGAGAGTTTTTGTCATTTTGAATTTGAATTTTTTGGGTGAGAATTTGGATGACAATTTGTCACATCGTCTAACAGAATAAGGGTGATTATAACAAAAAAAAACTGCTACTTTTAAACTTTAAGAAATTCATAAACAAACAAAAAATATTTACATATCGAGGGTTCAAGTGCAGGACCTCGTAAGTCGAAAAACACGAAAAAGATATTATTTATTTATAATAATCAGTAAAATCAGAGTCACCTTTTGGCATTTTTAGTTTATGAATCATGAATGTCACGACATAGAAATAAAAAAGGAAGTGTTATAAAGATGTTGCTTTTGCGTCATCGATCGCCTGGCACCAGTTTCAGTCAACCCTTGAACTGCAAAATTTCAACCAGCTCGATTGGAATCGTTTCCTGTTATTGTCTTCAGTTTTTTTTGACATATTTGCTAACGCAGCAATAGTAGATCGCTACGAATACAATCACACAATAGTTATGGGCTGTATTCATTACTGACTATTGCAGTGATAATGAGTGAGAACGAATTTGTCAGTAGAATTTCCCTTTTTTGTATGGAAAACGGAAAATATTACCTTTTTACCATATCTGGAAAATTGGAGTTGAAATCTACCATGAAAAGGTAAATTTACCATGACTTGGCAGCACTGATCTGGATTCGCCCTGGGTATTTCTTGAGTGCCAGAAATAAGGGCTGTCAAACTCAAAACATGAAATCAGCTGATTTATCACTTGGTTTTTTCTTCATTGCGTTGATTGTTTTTGTGGTTTTTGTGTTCGGATAGGTTACTTAATAAAACAACGAACTAAACAAGTGCAACAATATACGAAAATTAACAAAATCTGATTTATGTTAAGTTTTCAACGCATGACAATTATCAGGGCAAGCTATTGGCGTTCGATGAAATGGGGGTTGCAGCTGGTTTTTGGACAACCATGAAAATACGCTGACACTAGTCAATGCGCCCTAGGGCTGGCGACAGCGAACACTGTGTGTTTATAAAGTGACTCGAGAAGAAACGGTACTCGCTCGTTCAATGAATTTAAGCGTGGCCACACATCGGTCATATCATAACAGATAAGGCAAATGCCGGCTGAAATGGAATCGCTTGACAACTTCGAAGCAATATTTAACCATGTTTTGTTGGAGTTTTTGCGGTGTTTTGTGACCATTCCTGAGAAATGGATACGTCATTACATGCAAGAAATGAAATTGGTTTCACTCGTCGACGGTGCGGAGTATTGTTAGCCGGAGAGTTGATGGCCAACGTTTACTTCATCGACTACTTGAAGAATAAAATAACAGTCACGGTACAAAGACTTGTTCAAGAAGGTGCCCCTTGTGCAGATTCCGAAAAACTACATACGTATATAATTTTTAAAGCTTCTAAAATTTGAAAAGGACCGAATTCCTTACCTCTAGTTAACCAACTCAGCCTGGTTTTCCAGAAATACCAAAATATAAAAATTCTTTACGTCGGTTTCATGATTTGTATTGGAGTTTCTTTGATTAAAAATACTAGGGTTAAATTGTATCAGGGGAACAGGGTGGATACATTTAAGGAACAGTTAGAATAGATCATTTAAAACATACAGTACAAAATGTACCATGTGAACTCGAAAAAAATCCATAATTCGAAGTCCAAATTTATCGTTTTGATTATTTATATTGGCATTTCATAAAAATATAACGTTTGATTAAAAAAAAAAACTACAAAATGCCTATATCAAATCATAAATATTACGTGAATTTCATGATTAGCTCGCGATTAGGTTGACCGCCCGATTAGTTAACCAGTTTTGTTAGGAGATTATACAAAATGTTAATAAATCGGTCTTAATTGCAGCGAACTGAAAGGAGACAATGTTGTGAAATAAATATGTAAATAAGACAAAAGCAATTTTAGACTATTATCCTCCAAGTTAAAATGCTTATTTTGACTGACAGCGTTTATTTATCTACAGATTTGTTATTTTTTCCACTAAATTCTGCGCGATTGCTCAACAGCTACAGGGTGGCGCAAACTGACATTTATGGTTTAAATTTTTTATAACTTTTTTATTTAAAAATTTTGCAAACATGACTTTTGGAATCTCATATGGAACTACAACAGTCAGTGACAGTTACATCCACTTAAGTGAAGGTACTATTTGATGCGGTGTATTTTCCGAAATAATTATTGGCATATATATATATATATATGTAAGTAATTGGGAATAAACCCAGTGCTGTAGCTACCATCTACACTGCTTAATATCGGCGGATGTTGGACTTTTCTTTTAAGCCAGCTGTGCTTGATCATCTACAACTATAGTTCCAATAAGCTGATATTTGTTCTGATCGGTTTTTTAATTTGTTAAAATTTATAGAGTGAAAGTGCAATTCGTCAGGAAATTCTCTTTCTTTTGACACTTCATTTGTTAAGATTGGTTATGTGTGAGAGCCGGAAATGGTACCTATACCACAGAAATAATAAAAGCTGTTACGGGACAAATTAGACGAGAGCATTATTTCGCACAGTAACGTTCACCGAATTAAACCGCTCCTAAATGTTTTCTTTGAGCTTATTTGAAAGAACCAGGAAATGTTGGAAAATAGCACAAATGTGCGAGGCAGAAAATTACCACAATTTGCGACACGTAATTTTTCACTTAAATAAAAATACAGTCGACTCTCGATAGATAAAACTCTTGGTAAAATGAACCTCTGGTTAAATTGAAGTTTTTCTTTGGTCCCTTGCAAATCTCTCGGTAAATTGAACAAATGCTATATATTTATATACACTCGTTAATTTGAAGAAATTGTGCCGGCTGTTTCTCACACAGAACACGCTATAAATTGAAGTAGATGAGGCGACCTTTCGATAATTTGAACCCATAGAATTCGTTAGTGCATTGCTGCGACGTTTTTAACTGTCAGTTAGAATACACGCATTGGCATTCTTATGGAATGTGGCCCATAAGCCATAACCAACGCATACATATGAACTTCGACGCAGTAAGTAGGTTTACAAATTGAGAGTAAGCACATTCATTGGTGAAAGCATTGAGAGGAAATTGAGGAACTGTCATCGCCGTGACGTTGACAATCGGTTGACATTTCAAAATTTAAATCAATTTGAACGGGCACAGTGCTTAGCTGTCGTCTCTCAATGTAGGTATGCAACGGATTCTATACGACGGCTCTCTCCGGGAAACGTTAACGTCGAAAGCAACGACGTCGACGCATTGTATGAGTCGAGGCCTTAATGTACGTAAACAAATCACCGGAGGAATAAGTTGCTTGTTTGAACCTGTATTCCGTATATTTTTTTGAATACTGTATAAGATTCTTCTCTACGTAATTCAGTAGGCATTTGATCGTAATCTATGATATGAGCTTGGCTTTAGCTTGCATTGGTGTAAGTGTCGTAAAAAAATGAGGCGATATATAAATAGAAAATGATTTTTAAAAAAAGGGCTCTCGATAATTTGAAATATTTCTTATTTTCTCTCGATAATTATAACTTTCGTTAAATGAAACTCTCAATAAATTGAAATTTTTGCCAGGTCCCCACAGATTCAATTCATCGAGAGTCGACTGTAATTTAAAAAGATAGTAATAACCGTGAATGTAACTTCTCGCCACCCTGTGCATACATTATGTTCCAGTTCAGCACGTTTACGAGTATCTTTCACATAAGCCAATTACTATTTTCATTCAAACAGGTCATGCCGGCAGTGACAGTGAATCTCGTTTTGTAGATTCTAGATTACACTAAACTCACTCTAGATGAGACAATCTGGCAACGCTACAGCAACGTAATTGTATAGATTATCTTTTAACCTTTCTTCTAAATGTCAGTGAAAGCCCATTACGCGTAAACAAAACAAAATTACACTCAACAGTAAGAACTGCAACACAAAGAAGATTTTAATTAGAATTTCTTCTTTCAATTAACTATCATCATCCAAATGCATACATACATGAAGTACCAGTACTTGTACAAATACAGCTACAATCAAACATACATGGCTATGTGTACACTCTTCTCTTGATTATCGCTCTTTCTCACAGTCAATTATACTTTAACCTGATGTTCGTTTATTTCGATTATTGAATTAAAAGTGATTACATGAGTGCAAAGGGGAAGAGAAAAGAAAACAGGGAGAATAAAAAAAAGTGTGTTAGTAGTTTATGTTGACACAGAACAAACAATCCGGGAGATACGTACTACAACCGGCATACGACACGAGTACTTTATGTACACGAGTATCTTTCTCTTTGATCTGTTTCGGGTGTTAGAATTTTTTCTTTTTGTTTTTTTTTTCATCTATGCTGCTTCCCTGAAGCTTTTTTTGACGTAAAACAAAAGCTTTAAGTTATACAAACAGTTAGGTCAGTAAAATGCAGCGCATACCATTATAACGAAAACAAAGGATTGAGTATGCAAGGCTAGGCCTTAGGAACTCTTATCACGTCAAACAGGAAACATTTGCAAAACTATTTTCATTTTCATAATATATTATTGCTACTGGAGTATCTAAAATAACTTGAAACAACAACTCCTCCCATTTATATGACATACGTACCACACGATTAGTTCATTTTGTTGTGGTGAGTGTGTGCAAACAGGAAATTATTATGCAATATCATGCATTCGCAGTCCGGGTGCATTATGTGCAAAACCCACCATCTAAGTGGATATTTATCATAATTTTCAAATAAAGATGAGAGAAAAATATTGTTTAGTTGGTTTAGCTAGATTACAGCGCGGAAGCATTCGAATAAGCTATACTGGAATGTGAACTGTTTCGAAAACTAATAAAATTCATTCAACTCTCCCGCGAGGATTATTGAGCAACTAAAAGTAGTCTTTAAAAAGATTCTTGTGAACCAAATTAATATCTTCTGACAGTACTCGGAAATCGGTATAAATTTCAAAATAAAAATTACGAAATGTCACTGCATTGTTTCCATGATGAGAGATGACGTAGTATGTGCAGTGGAGGACATAATAAGTTCACAATAGCCGTTTTTTCTTGAAACGTAACTAGCCAGTAGTTGCTAGCAAAGTCAAATTTCACACGTAAAACAAATACAACAACCAGCTGGCTACAACTCTTGATTTTATCCGCAGCCAAAAGCAGCTGGCTAGGAATGTTGCGATATCTCATGGCAAGGTGGCGCTTAAAGCGATTTGTAGAACATTTGACAGACTGCCGTGTACAAAAATTATATAAATTTCAATTACTAAATGATGTTTCACAGAAATAATCCACTATATTATAATTTCATATCACTTTATGTAAATTATCCATTGAACAAATTACCGAAATTAATTGTATTCACAACAAATAACAAAAAACCGATTTGGTTGAATGCCGAATACTTTGACAGTTCACACTTAACAGCTGATCGAAATCACACACATATGACCGAAATCACACACACAAACTTGGAGGTAAGTCAGCTGGGTTCGGCTGGCTGGGAATCGTTTTAATGAACGACTGGCTAGCTACGTTTCAAAAAAACACGTCTAATCTCAAAAAAAAAAATCAAACAAACAAAGTAAAGGATTTATCATTCATTAGTTTTCAAATATAACTAGTGTGCCAGTGCGAGAACTCTCGCAAGAGAAAATCCAACCCCCAAAATCCAAATATCCCATCCAACATCCAAACCAGAGTATATCTAATAATGAGTAGGGACATTCTCCATGTGTTCCTTATCAGTTCCATTTTTCAATTACACAGACAGGAGGAAAAATAGACAATAATAAGAAGTTTTGTAGTGAAAGAGAGATAGAAGAGGAGAAAAATTATTTTAAAATTTGGCACAGGGTGTTCTTTACAAAATCCGAAAAAAAATAATTTGCAATACATTATTGTTTAAAAAATATCTGTATCTATCTGTTTTTACCTTCTGTAATATTAGTTATTTGTTTAAATGACCAAATCAGGTATACCCGAATATTTCAAACGGATAATCACTTGAAATACTTGCTTTTTTAGAAATGCCTTTCGTTGACTCTTCAATCCTTCGAAATTTGTTTATGTAATAAATTTTGTTTATTAAAAGAGTGGAACAACTTTCGCTTACCTAAAAAATGGGAAATTATATGTAGGTGCATATGTAATTACAATTATTTAATTTTTTGTAATTTTGCTTTAATCTCACAATATTTTACACTTGAAATTACTACACATTGTTTAATTTTAACTTTTAAAAACGAACTTCAACTTTTCTTTTCCTTTTTAACATTGCTCTTATTTGAACTTATGTGGTTTTCGATTGGGCAAAAAAAGCACTTTTTTATCGCGAGCAATTTTTATCGCTCTAGCTCTATTACCTACAATTTCCATTTTCTAAAGGGCAAAAAAAGCGCCTTTTTTGCTCGGGATCATTTTTCATGAATCTCGATTCCATCTCTAGATTCACACCCACTTGCACTCACACCAAAAAATTTTTTACGAAATTGAAACTCAGCACATCAAACTGCTATCAATCAACACAAATATAATCAGAAACTCCATACAAAACTTAGAAAATATAAAGAGAGTGTATTTAAAATTGTATTTATTATTTGTCTTTTTTCTATTTATTTCCTTTCTTTAATTTGACGAACAAGATGTCAAATGATGAACGACCAATCAATCTCGTTTGTTTTCCATTCACCTCGAAAAATCTGAAATCTGAGAGCAAAAGATTAGATTAGTAAAGTCATAGTACAGTTAGATTAACCCTAGTATAGGGACTGGGGTAAACTGTTACCCCAACGCTATTTTAAAAACGGACAAATTTTTTTCTGTCATGTTTTAAAACCTAGATTTTTGTGCTACTACTACAAATTTTGTATTATGTCAATTTTTAACGTTTCCAACGATCTTGGAGCACTCCATATACTTTTTCCATATATCTTTTCAAAAGTCAACGAGTTATTTTCAAGCTATTTTCATTCGTTTCTTATGCCATTTTTGTTGACAACTGCTACATGAAAGCAGTCAATTTCGTGCTAAATTATAGTTCTAGTTTGGTCCATAAAAGAATCGCGCTCAATTTTATGTCAACAATCTTGCCACACCTAGCCCGTTTATTTAAGTTTTCTTATTCGTGGGGTAAATTTTTTTTTTTTTTACCACAGGCTTTAAAATTTTTAAAGAGTTAAGGCCGAAAGGCAATAATTATTAGTAATACTGTTAACCTTTAACTGGGTAGGTGGGGTGCTTATAACACCCCAAGCCCTTATTTTTCAAAAATATTATACTTTCCGACTGGCAACACCCGTTGTTGGTACAGTACCTTCCTGTTGTTTTCTATTATACAGATTCAGATGGTTTTAAAAAATGTTGGTTGTAAGCCGTGACAGACTCTTCAAGCTGCAAGGATGCTGTCAACACCCCACCTACCCAGTTGTGTAATTTTTTTTACTGGGTGAATTTGTATAGGTAATTTAAAAATGTAATTTGAAAAAGGATCAGGAACACATTCAACTGTTATTGACACTATATAAGTGAAGATTCAAGTGAAGAGCCAGACTTTATTGATACGAATGATGGCAAATTTGTTTAAACAAAAAATTGTTTAAAAAAGTAAAACGGTTACAAGGCTTCCCTTGAAATGGTCCCAAGCAATCCAGCTTTTAAATATAAAACCACAATGGGATGAACACTGAACACTGGGGTCCAATGCTTATTTTTTTCTAGTCCTTGTTAATACTAGAGATTATAGTGAGCATATTGCCATTTAGGTTGCTGATGTATGAGTACATTTCACCACCGCCAAGACAGTCAGCTCAACGAAAGCAGTAACACTCTTGTGAGTTTCTTTTGAAAATCTGATTCGATGTACATACATATATTATGTTGTAGGTGTAAGTATCTGGTCTGTATAACCTATCCTGTGGAGCAACTTGCTATGGAGAAATCTCTTTCGGTCCGTAGCTGCCAGGTGAATTATTGAAGACATAAACTGACTGACCTACTAAATGTTCCTTAAGAACTAAGTTAATGTAGCAGTTGCCTAATATGGATACAAAGAATTTCCTTATTAATGCATTTAGCCCACCACCTGTTATCATCAGCAGGTGGACAGATCGACGTCGTCGTCACCACTTTTTATTCATTTCCCCTGACATTGAGTACGAATTTCAGCGGTAATTTCACTTATTTCCCATTAGCACGATTCGTCTACATCACAGATCGCTAAAAATACATTTCTTAGGTCTACTTAGCCGACAAGTGAGTCAATGGGAAATGGTTTTCAGAATTTTGTTGGCACCGGCCACAACGATGTCGTCCTCATGACACGGATCTATTGCACTTTCGCAATAAAGTAATAAATTATTTTAAGTATGACTATGGCTATATCTATAGTATATGTATGTATTTTGTAACTATTTTGTTTCTCATTGTGGGGATTTGTTAAGATATTATTATATACATAAATACATGTGAGTATGTACGTTCCCGTAGTGTATTCAGAAGCTTTAGTACGAGTGTGAATTTGTAAATTTTTCTTTAAAAATAATCTCTCACACGCTGCAACATGATATGTGATGTGAGAAATGCCAAACGGCCATCAGATACAATGGGAATATTCGCTTAAATATTTGTCTATTGTATTTTAATTTTTTTTTTCGAATAACAATATACATATACATAATGTATGTTTACTCGTAGAGAAAACAAAAGAAAAGCAAAAATTTTGTAAGATGATTTCCTGTATTTTTACGGACGAGTAAATGTTAACAATTTAAAAACAAAAAAAAAAATGCACTTGTAGAACGAATTGAAAGTTGAAAGGTATTCATTGTGGGCTGATGTACTCATAGTAAAAAATTTGTGCAACGTTTATTTGACATTTGTTTTTTAATACATAATACGTTTTCCATGAGATTTGTTTTTGCACATTTTTTCACTTTCTACCTGAATTAAATGGAATTGCCGTTATTGACACCTGTCGGATAAAAACTATGTGATGGATATTTGCTTGCCAAACTAAATGTATGTAAAAAATAAAAATAAAGGAGATGGTGCACTTTTGGGCCAAGAGCGTAAATCAATGAGACTGGTATCAAAATAAAGCTGACCGTTAGTACATAACTACATAGCATAAATAAAAATTCTAACTGCTATCTTTTAACGTGTTTTTAATTTACTTTAAAATTAAAACAAAAAAATATTAGTATACAATCGATTATTAGATTCCGTTAAACAGAGTTCCTATGTACTGTTAGTTAGAACCAACAATTTTCTTGAAGAGGAATAATCAAGGTTGAAGACATCCGATACAATACTGTAGACTTGAAAAAAAAAATAAAATAAAGAGCCTGGATTGATTAGAATCACCTCGTAAATACATACATATTAAAAATTTGAAAAATAGATCACCATGAATTGGAGAACGATAGCAATCAAATAAAATAAAATTATAACGGAATTCTCTTAAATAACTATTATTTTTATACAGTAGACGCTCGATATAGTGAACATCGATATAGTGAACAATCCAATATAGTGAACACACAATA
The DNA here is from genome assembly GCA_949775065.1 of Brachyopa scutellaris. Lineage (NCBI taxonomy): Eukaryota > Metazoa > Arthropoda > Insecta > Diptera > Syrphidae > Brachyopa > Brachyopa scutellaris. Next base: position 64,100,491 of record OX459114.1, on the reverse strand, counting down.
TCTTATACACTGTATAATATACAGGCTATTCTAAATAGTGATTTGTTTGTTTCACAGTTTGTGCGTGTTGCTTATTTTGTTATTTTGTGAACGATATTCTTTGTCACCATGTCACTTAAGCACAGCTTAAGTTTGTTGTATTTTTGTTTTTTAAGTACATGGAATGTATTATGTTTTTTACGGAAGAGTTGTTTTTGTTAAAAATAAGTTATTCTTTCTTATAAATATTGGCTTGTTTTTTAGTAATCGCAAAGAAAAATTGAAATTATATTCTATTTTCGATGAATTGTACGTAAAAACATACACATTTTGATAAAAATTGCTTCAAGGAGTCCACGATCGTTACAATGAACAATCTCGCTCCAGTGAACAGGCCTGGTTTTTATTAGTTCACTATATCGAGCGTCTTCTGTATATACATTATATTTACATATCTAACAATCTAACTGTACCTATTCTGTTGGTTCTACAGATGTTCAGGGGATATTGAATAGGACTAAATGCTTCATTACTTTTCCTTCTATTAATAATTGTTCCAGGTATTCTCTGCCGAGCTTGGAGAAATACTTAAAGTCATTATCGTATGCTAAGAGATGATTCCATGGGTAGACAAGATGGCACCATTTCTTTTTCAATGTTGCTTTTTCCTTATTATTCCGAAGACTCTGAACATGTTGCCCACATAGCGTTGCCATCTGTCCGGGTTTTCCCGGACATGTACTCTTTTTCTCCTATGCGGGGAACGTCCGGGATAGTTTTTCTAAATTGTCCGGGTTTTCCATTATTCATCAATTAAAATATTTGGCTCATATACACTATCTACTACGAAAATCAGTCAAATCCTGTTCCCGTACGAAGATTTTTCGTAGTTTTTCACAGAAGAGAGTAAACAATTTCCCTATACCGCGAATTTTGGCCCAAGAAATTTATTTTGTTATATTATGGATGAGATGTGTTTTATCAAGGCGTTGGTATATGCCATATAGCCCGAGAAACAATCCAATTACTTACTGCATGAGTCATTTTCTGGTCGTGTTATTTCTTGTTTTGGTGATCAGAATTAGCAGCCCATATCATGCGATTTAACGCCGTTGGAATTTTCTCTCTGGACCACCCACGAACCAAATATAAAGTGAGAACTACAAGTTATTTAATATTTAAGTACCGCTATAAATGTGTTTACTTATAACAAATAATGCATGCGTTTTAGTACTAGTTTTGTACTCTTTTTGGGATCCAATTTTGTCCGGGAAAGTTCGCGATTTTCATGCTCGTTAACTAGTTTCTTCAAAATATTTATGGCAACCCTATGCCCACATAATAGCAGGCTGTAACTTAACAAGCCCTTTGAATTATTGAACTTTGATACTACTGCATAGAATTATACAATCAAAAGAGCCAAAATATCTGAATGATAAAATCAATTTTGCCAATAGCAATCGAACATTACAAATAATTGTAGATATATTTTATCCATGCGATTTAACTATGGAACCGATCGGCGCAGGGACATAACACCAGGGAACATAAGTGCTCTGTTTTCTGCAATTTCTGTCGCGGCAAGTCATGCCAGAAAGTCCCTACAATTGAAATAGACGAATCCGGCAACGAAGAAGAATACATCGACAAGCGTTTAACTATTGATTGGTAGTAAAGTTAAATTGGTAGTATTGAGGAGGACATGTTATCTTAAGAAGAGTTGTCTTAAAAAGATGATCGGTTTGTGCAAATGTGTGTGTTTTGTGTAAATGTCTATTCAATAAAACTGAATAGACTTAACAACTTTTTATTTGTTTTTCACAATTTCATGTTAGGTTTAGGCTAATATTTTAAAACTTGTAGTACTGCAATTTTTGTTTTTTACGATTACAAGAGAAATATAAAGGTTCCTGACACATTTTGCGCTTAAATGCAAGGAAATCATATCTGCTAAAACTTTATATATCAGAATTTTTCTATAAGCATGAGCGGTTATCAATCTCTCATCGGACATATGCAGAAACTTTTTTTTTTTTTTTTTTTTTTTTTTCTCCCCGAGGGTAGGTGAAAATCTTCCATAGACACTATGAGAATAGCAAGCGCGTGCTCATAGTAGTGTCAGATTCTTACTGACCAAAAACACCTCCCTTCGATATAAATTTGTTAGATACTGCAACTAAGTTATACTACTTATCAAGCAATTTTTCTATCACGAAATATAAACGTTTGGCAGGTTACTTTCCAATGAAAGATCCTCCATATTCCGCAATTTAGATGCGGTTAACCCTTATCTCGCCAAGTCGAAAGGTTTTGTCCTTTGTAGTCGGCGCAATAAATTGCTCTCATCCAAAATAAGTAGGACTGTATTATTAACATGTCCGATTAGTCGGTTTCTATGTTTTTATGTTTTCTTGGTACAACCCCAAGGTTGTATACCGTAGGACCACACCGGCTTTAGCACTTGCTTGTATAAAAGCAGTTTGTTCTCGGTACTGAGGTGGGAATGTTTCCCGATCAGCCAGTACATTTCTCTATATTTGATTTCTAATTCTTTACGTTTGTGTATGTATGTTTGTAGAAACATTAGAGCACCTCCTGTGCGCTTGTCCTGCACTGGCAAAAAGAAGACACGGACTAATGGGAAAATTCTATTTCAACTCACTCTTAGAAGTGGCAGACATAAAACTTCACCTTCTCATTAAATTTGCTCAACAGACTAACTCATTTTGTTTAAACAAAGCAACAGAAATTAACTGATTACTCTGAGGAGTTGTGGTATCACTATGGAGCAACATTGGTCTATGTGAGGCTAAGCCGCCACCCCATAACCTAACCTATGAGCGGTTATGCCGATATTCGGCTGAAAACATAAGCCAAACTCAATATTACAATATTTTTGGAAAATCAAACACTTTTTGAAACTTCATTTCTCAAAAACTATTAAACATACGTAGCTGTGGGTGTCTCAAATCTAACCATCTTAAAATGATGGTGTCAAGTAATGTCAAAAAAAAACCCATAGTTTTTTAATTAAACTGCAAAAAGTGAAAAAAGTCCGAAACTATTGCAGTTTTTCACGTATTGCGCAGGTTGCACAACTTTTTTTTGGTTGCAAAACGTAGTTTTATACCCCCCTAAAGGGGTCCAAATAACATACCAAAAATGCAGCTTTACATCGCGTTTTGCAATTTTTTTGCTTTTTTTGTGAGATTCATATTAGATTCATAAGTAAGTTGCATCGTGATCGAAAATGAATAAAACAAGGTTTTTTACTTTTAAAGTGGTCGGACAAAGGGTTGTTCCCTGTAGAACTTTGTTTGACCAGTATATTTGTAAGGAGGACGTATGTACCTTTCATTTGGTACCAGTTTTTATTCATTTTCCTGATAAGAATACATTTTTTTTACTTACGTTAACAGAAGTCGAAAAACAAGGTTTTTTACCTTTAAAGTGGTCGGACAAAGGGTTATTCCCTGTAAAACTTTGTCCGACCAGTATATTTGTGAAGGGGACAAATATACCTTTCATTTGGTACCTATTTTATCCATTTTCTTAATAAGATAGGTTTGCAGCAAAATTCCCGTTTTTCGATTTGGTCGAACAAACCCTTATTCCCTGATTTCGCTTGTATTTTAGAATCTATATTAAAAACTCTTTCTACTTCTTTTAAAATTTTTCGATGCCCTTATGAGATAGGTAAGTTGCAAAAAACCGTACCGGAAGTAGCCATTTCCCGCCCAAAGTTCCCTGAAAAAGTTTGTCCGACCAGCAGTTTCGTAATTGGTGCTTTTTAATCTATCGATCCCTCATTACTATTTTCTGTCTCCTTATCAGATAGGTAATCTTACGGTCGCCTCCCGGACTATTACCAGTAATCTTTACGGATTTACCAGAAATTACAAAAATTACGTGTGGCCATGTACTTATGAGCGATAGTGACAAGTTTATATGCTCCCATGTAGGGTTAACTTTCTGACTACGCTACAAAGTACAGAATGCAACAATTTGGGTACAATTAGATAACATAAACTAATTTTTTCGATTGTTTACCGCATGACTACGCTCGGTATTTGTATTTCCATTCCGCCTCTCTAAAAAGTTGTTCGCAACTTGAATTAGTTTCGTTGAGTGCGTTTTTAATTCCCATTCATTATCCCATTATAAACTCGGTTTCGAGTATTTCATTTTAAAGTGCGCACTCACACGAGCTACCCATTATTTGAACCCGAACTCGCCGGTACCTAAAACCACGTGAAATGCCAAAGTTCATTTGCATGACGCGCGGTTGCTGTTTGTGATTGTTGTGATTATTTGCGTTCTATTGGTGATCACATTTCAAATGCTTTCAAGTGTATCTTTTAGATACCATGTGCTGCGTCCAACCGATTATTATTATTATTATTATTCCAAAACAAGGTGGTGGTACTCGCAGTCACAGCAGCGGTGCTGGTATCTCGAATCTAAAATTGAAAAACGATTAACCATTCGGTTTGGTTCGAGTTATTTTTTTTTTTACTTGCGAGAACGCCGAATGCTGGATGGTTTTAAATGTTCAAACTGAAACTAGTTTTAATGGATTTTTAATTGAAAAGAAGTACAGAAACAACAAGAGATATGAAAATGGGAAAATTATGCTTCCCAACAGATTCACGGATACTACATCCATAGGCATTGGAAAAAAGTGGGTTTGTATTAGAGTTGGCGGATTGCTGTCGGTTTGCTTAATCAGTTTGGGAAAGTATTTTTCGTTTTGTATCTGCTATAGAAGCCGATGAAGCTTTTAGATAAAAAAATATTCGTGCAGCCTACAGTAGAGGTGTTGAAATTAAGTTAAATATGTACCTGCCATGGATGAGAAATTTTCAGAGTTCAAACACAAAAATTTAGTAAGCTACGCAGTTTTGTAAATTAAAAGATCAAATCAAGATATGGGTATACTTGTATCAGTGGTATTATTAAATTCAAAGCGGATAGGTAAAAGGTCATATGCAAAATAAGCGCGTCATTATAATCGCTAATGTGAGAGATGTTTGGCAAAAAATAATGTAATACCGCGTTGAACCTCCATTCGGTCTTTTGCACATGAATTTCAAATTTCATCAGCATGGGCTGGACCTTTTGAGTATCTTGTTGTGAGTTACACAAGAGTAGGCTGAACTAAGAGTACTATCGCCGGCAATTTTATAAATGCAGGGCCTACACTGCACTACACTACTACTGCTCATTGAATTTGCAGAAAACCTGAACTCATTTAAACCAGTTTGGGTACCAGAATAGGAGATCTCTGATGAACTTACTAGAAAAGGCTCAAAAGAGGTTTTCTTAAAACCGTAGCCCACATTGGGTCTGCCAGCATCTATGGTCGATGATTTCATCGACTCCAGTGAACACAATCGAAGAACTCCCCTTGATACAGGCAGGCCAAACTAATGGTCCCCACGCACCGTAGTATGCTCTCAAGCTCCCGCTTCTTTTATGGATAAAGCCATGTCAAAAATAGAGATAGGTCCTCTTTGCGCTTCCACAAACAAAAACGAACTGTTTGCCTCGGACACGGATGATATAAACTCTACATTGGTGGAGGTCCATCCGTCTTAGCTTTACCCATCACCCATATACTCGTATAATCTGTCTCTCCCTCAACTTTATATTGATGGGTCGCCACTTACATATGTCTCCAGCGTTAGAAATCTAGGAGTTATATTTAATCAAAGCCTTACTTCGGAGGATCGTGTTATTAATAAAGTCTCTATTCTATGGATCTCTACGAGCCCTATATCAAGCTGGAAATTATCTCCCATTTAAAATAAAAGCTATGTTAGTTAGGTCACTGCTGCTACCAATGTTATTATATGTCCATCCAGTGTTTTGTGAGCTAGATAGCAACAGCTCGCGGAAGTACTATAGTAATAGTACTGTAAGGTTTACTTACAATCTGAGTCGAAGAAATCATATTTCTGGCCGCGTTAGGGAATTTTTCGGAATGGATCTACAAAAATATCTGGATTTCAAAACATTGACTTTTCTGTTTAATCTTAAAGTAAATAAGAACCCATATTATAGAGATCATATTTTGCATCCTCAGTCAGAAATGGTGCATTTATTGCATCCACGTTCAATTTTAACGTAACAAAAAAACAATTTTTTATATACGCCATAAGACTATGGAACTCGCTGCCAGTTAATATAAGAAGATCAATAGGCATTAGCGACTTCCAAAGAAAACTAAAACTGCATTTATGCACACAAAAACTAAAATTATGACCTTAAAATTAAAATTTCTATTAAAATTTATATTGTTTTTCTGTTGAAGAGTTTTGTTTTATTTTATTACTTTGTTTTTTTTTTTGTTTTAATTATTTGTTTCAATATTTTAATAATATGTAAGCAATAAATCTTAAAAAGATTATTTAAATTTAAAATCTCAAATTTTCATTCTTTTTTTGTCTATTAAATTCAAAATGTATTCTATATGTGTATTGTTAATTTCTTCTGTTAATAAATTCGGATAACCTTAAATCAATGTTTTACTTTTAAAGATAATTGTATATCTACGTGTAAACATGCTCATAAGTAAATGAATTACAAATTACTTCAAAGGAGCTTCAGCGACCCCTCTCTTCCGCCTTCAACAACTGGACAAATATGTCGTCTTGATCCAGAAACTAGGTCATGGGTATGTAGTAATACAAAACTTGGACCCAAGACTTCAAACTATACTCTTTAGTCTTTACTATATGCAAAAACAAGGTAAACCAAGATTAGCCTTCAATTCAGAGGTTTGGACAGCTAAGATCGGGGATGCAGCTGGTATTGCCTCAAGTAAATCTACTGTTCGACGTGTGATTCATAGTGCCAAATACCTTAACCGACTTAATCAAAAGAAAAAACCACCACTTAATGCTTCGCGAAAAATCCAAAGCTTACAATTCGCAAATGACCACATGACCTGGGATGTGCCACAAGGAGCAAGTTCGAATAGCTGGAAAAAAGAGGTCTTTTCTGACGAAAATAAATTTAATTTAGATGTACCAGATGGCTATAACTATTATTTCCACGATTTAAGAATAGAAAAACTCTTTTTAAACCGCCATCATAGCAGAATAGGGGGCGTTATGGTCTGGGGTACAGTATCTTATTATGGCACCGTCGACTTGGTGGTTCAAAGCTCTGAAATGACAGAAAACAGCTACACATTTTAGAAAAATGTCTGCGGCTGGCTTACACGAAAAGTATACTAAGGTGGAAGCCAATACTACGTGGCCGTGGCGTAGTGGTAGTCGTCGTCGCTTGTCACGCTGAAGGTTCACGGTTCAAATCCAGATGTTGCCGAAACATTTATTTTTTATTATTATGAAAATTATGTTTTCATAAAAGAAACCAAAAAACATTATTTTTTTCATTCATTTGTAAGGTGCTTCTAATCTTATGAACCGATTTAAATGCAATTGTTTCTGACTCATTGGGCAAACAGATTTTCCAGGTACCTCTATGTCGTTTTGAAATTTTTTTAAAACTTGATTATTAATTAAATACAAACTACTCTAACATTCACCATTTTTTTTTTTGCTTCGCTGACATACATATAACAGGAGAAATATCAATTTTATCTCCCAGAGTTAGGTGCATCTAATCTAGAGAACCGCAGCGAATCTAACCTCCTCAAAAGCACAACCAACGGATTGTTTCGAAAACAAAACTAAAGCTGCTCTACATCAAAACTGTCTTGTCGAATTTATTTAAGCTCTCCCTGTAAATTAGTTAAAACATAAAACTCCAAAGCACTATCTTTTCTCGGTGAGTTCGGTTTGGGTTTTTCTATGTCCTCCCTTTAAGGTCACGCTTTGTACAATAGTTTCATAATTAAATTCAAAAGACCGCCTTAGCTTGCTAAATGCCTTAATCTTAATACACTTGGCATGACCGATACGAAGGTGTTTTCATTGACATTATGGCTTAAGCTTAACTTCCCCCAAAACCAAATATCCCACGGGCATTGAACTAGCACATCAATGCATTTCCCCCAAATAAATACATCAACAACAACAACGAATGAGCAACAGTTTTGTTGGGTTCATTTAAGTGCACAAAAGTTAAACAGCTTAAGAGCTTACGAAATCTAACCATTCTTTGGGGTAAGCTTCAAATACAGTTATTGTTAACGATTGAAATGAAGACATAATAATAAATACATTTTCCCGTAAATATTCAATGAACAAAAATTAGGAAGAAAAAGCAAAAAAAAAAAAGAAACAGAAAACCAAAAGAGAGTTTCATTAATCCCATTAACAGCAAAACGTTTCAACAAATCCCACCTTCTTTAGTCGAAAAAAGCAGAAAAGATACTTCTTGGCTTATTATTGACACACACCACAGAGTTCGGCTTAATTTTCTTCTCCGCCGATTTGTTTATTTACACAGGAACTTAAACGGTCCGAGAATTAAGTACTGTAACCATATAAAGGAATGCGAATGCCCATATTCAATCGAGTAAAGTATCTTTGTATCTTTTACTGATCATGAGTCATCAGTGAATGATTAATTGACGATTTGATAGTCTGGTGGCAAGTAATCGACATCATTCATTAGGAAATATAAAACGCATTAGCTCTGCCCCTCTCCCTGCCCTTACAGATAACCGTTTCGTAATCAACGCCGACGTGCACATTGAGTAAGCATGCGAGTGCAATTTAATCAGCTTTGTTGGGTGTGAATTGTTAATCGACTGGCATTTAGTGCTAGTAGTTTAGTTATTCCCACAATCTGCAACTGTAGATGTATTTTAAATGTTCTTATGTACGAGTATTTTGGGAAGCGGAAACTGGAAAACGTGTTGTCGTTGACAGTTAAGTACTATGGGTCAATAACTTCTGGCAACCGGTCCCGACGTCGTCGTCGTCGTCGTCGTCGTCGTCGTCATCGTCATCGTTGAATCACTCACCGTGACTGAAATGACGTACGTAGGTGAATACCTGTTAGCGCCGAGAGGAACCAGAAATTCCCAGTTCTGAATCTGGTGCACGATAAACGCCCAGGCACATGAATGTGAATTGGCGGAAGCGCTTGCTACCACTATGCCAAGCGGGCCACCTGCAGCATGTAATTTGAGGTAATGTTGGTCAACAAGAACATAAAAGAATATCTTTTCAAGTACAAGGTTATGGTGTACAAGGGTACTTATATGCATACATAGTTACCACATCGAGGCAGGAAACATTAATGTTGATGTTGAAGTAGAAGTGGATGTGGAAGTTGTAGTGTTTGCTCAGACAAATACCTTTTAGAAAGTCGAACACCAGAAGTTCTTGAATTACGCTCGAGATGAAGTGTAAGATTAAGATTGTTGATAATGTCCAACATCTGGGTCAACTGTTGATTATTGTCTACAATCTCTAGATAAACATCATTAGTGTCTGGATATGCATAGTTTAGTACTCATCCACTTATGTCAAGTTCAAATCTGTTCTACGACATTAAACACCCAGAAGGTAAAGCCTATGGAGGAAGAGATATATCTAAAAACATCATAAAACATCATAAAACATTTTCTTGTTGTTCCCAGTGGTTGGCAAGTAAAAATGTTTCAGCGCCAATGCATTGATATAGGGAGTAAGGTTATGTTCGGTTAGGTAAGGAAGGGTGTATGGGTTGCAAAAGTCGATACAATTGTACTGTTTTCGATACAATTGACCTTGCTTCAGTACACAAATACACTTTTATAAAATTCGATACAATTTGCGCTGCTGCTAATTTAGTAGGTATTTTCTTCATCAAAGTATGTTTTAAGAAACCAAAACATCATATAGGTTGCCTTTGCTACTTAAAATCGAATTTATACCAATTTCACTGAACATACACATTTGTTGTCAGTTCACAATCACTGTTTTTTACCCGACTACGCAAAGGAAGGGTTATGATTTTAACAGGCTGGGTTTGTTTGTAGTGAGAATGTCACCTTGTACAGCCTAAACTATGGAATCGATTTCAACAAATGAGGTGTCGTTGGATTCATCTTGATGCGGAGAGTGTCCTAGGCTATGTGACGCCATAGAAAAATTCAATATTGCAGGCGCACCAAACAAGATGGCGGATTACCCCCCTTTTTCTTTTTTTATTTTTTCTTTACAACCGCCTTGATAGTGGTATCAAATGAAATTGCTTGGCGAGTAGAATACAATACGATATGACGTAATTTTAAATTCAATATAGCGGACGCACACTACATATTTTGTGCAACTAAAAAGTTTGAAATAAAAAATTAAGCTTAAAAAACTGAAACCCGACTATGGGGAAAACTAACTAAAAAGTACGAAACAAGATTAAACGAAACGATGATTTTCAGAGTATAGCCGTGGTCGCATGCAGTTACAATAACGTATTTATATAGTTACGCATTCATTGACAAAGGGGCATGCGACCACGGCTATACTCTGAAAATCTTTGTTTTGTTTCATCTTTTTAGTAAGTTTTTCCCATAGTCGGGCTTTAGTTTTTTAAACTTAACTTTTTCTATAAACTTGTACAACATTATGTGGAAAATTTGGTTCCAAAATAACTAGCGCCACGTGTTTTGCAGTGACAGCAAAGTGAAACAATTGTCCGCTATCAAGCAAAGATAGAAACTGTGGCCATCTTATTACCTTATAAACGAGTTACTACGAAAATACGTTGATTTCCAATTTTTTGTGGGTTGAGTCCAACAGATTTCACTACCAAAATTTCGATAAAAAAAAATTAAAAAAAGCTTACTTTACTTTTCTTTATTTACCGATAAACCGGATATATATATGGTAAATTTATTTAGAATTTATTTTTTTTGTTGATTAATATTTTGTTTTGGTGGTTAATAATTCAGTACAACTTATCACAATTTATTAAGAAAATACTTTAATCACAAACCAAAGGCTTATTCAAACGCGAATTCAAACACAATGTAAGTTTAAAAAAAAAATCAACTAGTACAATTTCAATACAATTTTTTTTAAACTTTCAATACATTGCTGAAAGGCCATTTTTCATCCCTGAATCCGCTCATAGTTTGAGAGTGAATCCTCTTTTTTACCAACTCGTAAACCAGTTTGTGCTCTTGATGAATCTTAGAAGATCCGATATCTTTAAATTTCCGATCCCTGGAAGCTCTCTACGGTGGTGTCGTTCTTGGAGGGCGGAGCAGTAGCAGAGTAGATGTTGGATCGATTCGCTTTCTTCCTCATCTCCGCACCTTCTACAGATATCATTGGACTCAGGTAGCCATTTGCATGGCACACTGTCCTGTGATTATTCCGGTGATTAAGCGTATGGAGGATTTCTCCTGATGTAACATCGTCTTTGTCCTATTAAGATCAAGTTTCGGCCATAAAGAACGAGTTGTGCCGCAGTCGGTTTGTGTGAGCCACAGCGCGTTGGTCACTTTTTCAATTACATATATGGTCGATTGTGCTGAACAGTGTTTTAATCGGTGGCAGTATGGAGGTGTCAGCATCACTATTGCTCATGGCTGATCCAGCTCTATCTAGTTCGTCTGCTATCTCGTTCCCTTCAATATTGCTATGTCCGGGTACCCAGTACAGTCTAACATTGTGGTGCTTTATGGTGACATTTTTGGACTGCCTTTGATTTTATTGTATTTGATCCTATTCCTTTTAGAGCTGGCTGACTATCCACCAGAATGGCTATCTCCGGCGGAGGGAAGTCGCTTCCTTTTATGAATATTGCAGCCTTTTCAATCGCCAGTAGTTCCTTTTGGAAAACACTTTCCCTTTTATTTAGTTGTATCTGAGTAGAACCCTGCTTCAGTACAATGTTCTTACATTTTTGAGCTATTTTAAACAGACTTTACAATATTTGTATGTCAGGGCAGTAGAACTATGTAATAGGCATTTTTTGGAGGGCTGATCAAGCTGAGGTTCTGAAAACCCTTCCCCATTATTCTTTTGAGGTATAAGTATAAGTAGGGTAAGGCGAGGTGGTTTCGACATGTAGGAGGATTCATCAAACTCAAATTTTTCACTTCCTATAACTATGAGAGATATGATATTTTCTTATGTCCACAGTCTAAAGGTACCCCTACTTTTCCGCTTATTGAGTTCAGTTTCTGATCAGCGTGTAACAAGTTCAGTCGTGTTTTCATTTTTGGTAATTTTGCATGTAATTTTTTTCAGTGAATTCTTAAGCTATAACTTTTTTTGTTTTAAGTGTTTAAAAGTGAGAATACAACAACTAAACGAACAGATTAATAGTGTTTTTATTAGTTGTGACCCTTTTACGTAAGTAAAAAATAATAAACTTTTTTAAAGCGTAAATATAATGCATGCATTGAAGGAGGTTTCGACACGTTTCGCTGAAGTCGTTTCGTTTCGTTTTTTCAACGTTTCGTTTAAGTCAAATTGTCGAAACCTCCTCCTTTCACTGTTTTACTTAGTTTTAGTTTTTTTGTATTGAAATTTTATAGGTTTAAATCAAAATGGCTAACATTTATAAAAGAAAGTATCCTGAAAAGACACTTGACAAGAAAGCCATGAAAGAAGCAGTAAAAGCATAGCATGTTGAAACCTCCTTCTTTAAAGTTGGAACCTCCTACAAACTAGGAGGTTCTGTTACTTTTTCCTTATTTAGAAATTCATCAAAAACTCTGAGACGGTTAATAAATTAGCCCATTAAAGTTGTTCTCGTAATAGATTAAATGTTAATAAAGTAAAATTTACATATATATAGTTTTATTTGTAAACGGATGTACCTAATTTTTGACAATATCCGTTAATGTGTCAGAACCTCCTCGCCCTACCCTAATGGATGGAATAGACAGTAGTGAGATATACATGTAAGGTTTGATCTTAGTCTTGGCTGGAATCTGACCGAAACTGTTTAAGTAGGTATCTTTATAATTAAATCGCTAGCGCAAGGGCTTGTAATTCCTACTGAGAGTTTATTTCTGCACCGATTTCAATGATTCTAACACTGATCGAAAACTTATCAACTGAACTTCGTTCATCAGTATAAATAATTTTAAAGAAGTGCATATGAGTTAAGTTAAAACATTATTACCTACCTACATATACCTACGGGTATAGGGTTTCTACATGCGAGATTCCTCGCACTGGTACACTAGTAAATAAGTATTCTATCATAAATTGATGTCACCTTTTCATAAAGTTCGATGTCTGACAAAACTGCTTGCATTAGGCAATTTTAAATTACAATGTACTTGTCTACATTTGTGTCGATTTGCAATAACATGCGACTACTACAAATGCGGCTAATGACTTCTCCAGCAATTTGTGCAATGTACAGTAATCTGAAAATCGATTTGATGTTTTTTTGTTATTTGAACGATAAGTGCAGTGTGCAGCAGTAGCAACAAGTGTTCATGATTAATTCGCTTGCATGCAGAGTTCGTGTGTAAGCTATGTACACATGTATGTAGCTGAACCTCATACAGTACCCTAAATTCTGCTGATCTGTATACTGTCTGTAGTATTTCAAAAAAGCCCACCAACACTTTTTTTTAAGCAATTACGAATATGCACAATGTAAATATTTTCTACATAATACATATGTATGTATGTATGTACGTACATTATGTATTTCCCCATGGCTATTATGTTTTATTTGTAATAACATAAACCCGATTGTGACATCGCGTATGTCATAATCACTGTTTTGCTTGATTCTATCGGTGCTCCATTAGACGTATGTACATATACATATGTATGTATTTATCAGGCATTTTTCTGGTGCAGTTGACAGAACTCACATAACTTATGACTTTTGAACTTCTAGTATCTTCTCTACTAAACCTCTTTTGGGTTTCGCTAGTTGTTTAGGGTTTGTTGGCGTAGAAATGACTTTCAACTAAAAGTCCCACTAAAAAAATCCGACGGCGGCGTGGCGATAAATTACATGAACTTGACGTCATCAGAACGTGGAATAATGCGACCTGGGAACTTTTTACGTAAAGCGTCTTACGTTGCACCCGATGTGTGTCAAGTGGCGCCGTCTTGTTGGAACCACATGTCTTCCAGTTTCATATCAATATCTTCGAGTTGATGTCAAAAATACTCGATCATCACGTGCCTTTAGCTCTCATCATTGATTGTAACAGTCCGACCCTCCTAATCTTATAAAAAAGTAAGGCCCAATGACGCCGACTGACTACAGTGCGCACCAAACAGTCACTTTCTGGGCATGTAATGTTGTCTCTTAAATCACACGAAGATTTTCATTGCAGAGAGATGGATATGTGCCTATCCAATCTGCGTGAGTTCTTTGCTATTTACAGTTACTGGACTTCAGTTCTTGTGCTAACAGAATTTAATAACGGACGCTACAATAATACGCAGGCCTTACTTTGTCTGTAATGCTTCCAGTTTTTTCTAGCCTTGTCCACTGCGTCGCTAGTTGGTCGCTCCATACGAGTAGAACGATTAAATTGCCAAAAATGTTGCCGTAAATTTCAATACACAGTTCGCACAGAGTTGTTATTTCCGTAGAACAAATGCTCACAGAAGCAGCAAGTTACACCTCATAAATTCATCAACCTTAAACTGCTGTACCCGTCACTATTTTATTTATTTATTCATTCAAATAAATTTGCAACCTAGGTCCTAGATAAAAAAAAAATAAAAACATAAATTACTTGATATTCTTGTGATTTCCACTTGTTATTTAATTACTCATCTTTGTTCATCTTTGTTCTCTGTCTAACGCTGAGCCCTTTCTGGCCAGTTCATCTGCTGCTTCGTTGCCTGGTTTCTCGCTGTGAGGTCTATAGAGGACGGTTCAAAAACAGAAGACATGTCATCAAAACGTAGGACGTCTGGCAACCGTAACCCACCCTCGTATGGTCACTGCAACTTCAGGTGTCCCATAAGGTAGCCATTTCTGGCCGTTATTCTTTTAATGCTTGTGTGCTTGTCTACTATTTGCAGATGAAATAAAAATAAAATGTTTTCTAGAATTTGCAACATCTCTGACTGTCTTAAATTGAAGGATAGATTTGTTTTTATACTGCTTCATATGATTCGTTCATCTTAGAAAGTAGAGTGACCAATTGAGGGGCATAATTCCAAAACACATTAAGTACCCATCTCTCGATTCTGAGATAATCGATATTAAAGTTTTAAAGCACTTCCCGGTGTTCTTAAAAAGTCTGCTTTTGTGTAGGTATCTCTTCTTTACTGCATTTAACCCTCCGTTTAGCGTTGTGGTCTGTCAGACCATTTTAAAACTTATTGTGTTGTAATTTTTTTCCATGTGCCATGACTTTGTCAAACTCGATGCAGCGAGTCGAATGTGATGTATTTTGAAACAGTTGTCAATATTTCGTGGAACAAAAATACAGTTGGAGTAAAATTTTAACGTTGTTTCGCGTTGTGGTCTGTCAGACCACACAAATAAAAAACGATTTTTCTTGAAATTGAGGGTGGGAGAGTGTGTTTATACGGTATCAAGGTGTGGTGGGCGTCTGACTCTAATACGTGCTATCCATTGCAGGGTCAAATTTACACAGGTAAACCTCCCCATGAAGGTGAATCAGGGCAAACGAGTGGTAATGGATATTGCTATAGCGTTTTTTGGTACAGGACGAACAATATACACTGACAACTTTCTTTCCACACTCCACTTAGCCAGTGCCTTGATGTCTAAAAGCCATACTTAAGTTAAAACGGTTCGTATGAACAAAAAATTTGTTCCACCAGAACTACTGGCCTCTTCTACTTGCCCATAGAATAGCAGGTTTGTTTGTTTCCATTACAACAAATTCTCATTGTATTCCTACTTGCCAAAAAAGAGTAAGTCAGTTATTCTTATTTCAACTGAAAACTTAACATGTAACGTTGATGGAGAGGCTAGTCAAACCCATCAAATATTGGACTTCAATAAATAAAAGGCGGGAGTGGATACAATGGATGGACCATATGGTTTCATTTTACTCGTGCGAACGCGCTACTAATCG
This sequence comes from Brachyopa scutellaris, assembly GCA_949775065.1. Classification (NCBI taxonomy): domain Eukaryota; kingdom Metazoa; phylum Arthropoda; class Insecta; order Diptera; family Syrphidae; genus Brachyopa; species Brachyopa scutellaris. The sequence goes on along the minus strand of OX459114.1, from coordinate 64,084,557 downwards.
CTGGCCACTGGCTTTTTTTTCAACATACTATGTACAATATGATGGATTATATACACAGAAAAAAAGTAACAAGCGTCAATTGGTTAAACCTCAAATGGAGTTACGGGCAGTCAATCCGAAAACATCGCTTTTTCAGCAGATCAAAGATGCCATAAACATTTTTGGCATAGCTGCGATTATCAAAATTAATACTACCACTAACTATTATAGAATTCCTTTGACTTCGAACATATTCTTAATCGACATTGCAGCCACCATATTCTCCGAAATTATTGAACGATAACGGACCTTTGTTTGCCCCGTCTGCCTCTTACCGCTCTGTAAATGTAAGTTCTACCAGTATAGAACTAAACCCGTCTTTCTTTTTTGTTCTTCCTTTCTATCTAATAAAAGTAAGAATCTATCAAACACGAACATAATTTAAAAACTTTACTATGCACCGATTTTACACCTAATCTAATACATGGAATAGACCATACCGTGATTTTATATGCCACAACTGCAAAACTGATAATGTGGTCTGTCAGACCACAAAGTATGACTTACCGCCTTTTGGGTCACCGCTAAACGGAGGGCTAAATAAACTTCCACTAAAAAAATAACTATCCGTGATGTAATTATTTAAAGTTATTACCCTCCGATTGGCGAGAAGGTCCTAGGGGCCTTTGAATTGTTTTAATGTTTACAAATTTGTCTCTACAATATGCATTTATGTACTTTATACAACCAAATATACAAAACTGTTAAGGCAAAACTAGCATAATGATAATACAGTACATATCTGGACAAATTGTACACAAATGCCTCTAAGTCCCTAGGGACCTTACAGCTTGTATATTGCTATCGGGTCTTTTAAAGGGTTAACAAAATAAATCCTACATAATCAGTTTTGATAATAAAAGTTCTACTTACTGAGTTCCGTAAATGAAAAAAGTTACTTAATCAGTTTTTTAAATACCAAATGACCAATTTTTCTTAGCAAAATGAACTAAAAAAATTTTATTTCACAAAACGTTTAAAAAAAAAACATAAAATAATTTAAAAATAACTAACTATAAGTAGGTACTGGTTTTATTTAAATTCGTAGGTCCGGTGAATCTTCAAATTCTTCGCAAATAGTTTTTCGAGAATGGTTGTTGGTATTGCTAGGCATCCCATAAAGTCATTTATAATAGTTAAGCTCTGTGCCTCTGTCAGTTCTCCAATGTGTGTCATATCGCAGGGTTAAAAGTTTGTTGACGTCCTTCAACCATTCTTTCTCTGAACTCCGCGTTGAAATGAGAATGAGTTCAACCAACTGAAAATGTTTCTTCGGTTTTAATAAGGTAGAACGAAATTGGCCCAAATCAGACCTATAAAATGTATATGCCTTATATTCTTTCGCGCCCTTAGAAGCCATCGTTGTTGCACAGTAAAAAAATCTTTTACTAAAACAATTAAACAAAAATGTTCCTACCTACGCTTAGTACCTAGTCAGTGGGCAGCATGTCCACTCTTCTCTAATATTGGTATTATTATGAGGAATAATAGTAAACAACACACAAAGTTCTTAAAACTCCTGCCAAAAATGTACTGACCGAGTTTGCTGCGAACTAATCAAAAATGTTCAAATTTTTATAGAACATACACAGTTTTGGAAGTACAGTTGAACTTCGATAAGTCGAACTTCGATAACTAGAATATTAAATAACTCGAATGAAATCGGTTGGCGCGCTATTCTATTGCCAACCAATTTCATTGACTGAATTGACTGAAATTTACATTTAATTTTTATTTACTGATAACTCGAACTTCTATTAGTCGAATGTCTTGATAACTCGAAGAGATTATTTGGCGTCACTTTCGATAAGTCGAATTCTGAAACGGAATTCCCAAATTCTGCGTGCTTTTGCAAGTTCGTTTTATAATGCATCGCTTTCGGGGCCACTGTGTAATATGCGTGTTATATTTGAGTAAGAATAAGAATTGTTAAATTTCTTGTTAGTAGGTATTAAAATACACATATGTATATTGGGCGATACGAACTCAAAGCTTAGTTTTTATTTAAAAAAAAAATAGTAGGCGCCTAAGAAAACACAAAGAGGAAAAGCGTACGTTAAAAACATTAGGTCTGTTGTACTTTCTGCACTAAAATTTATAGATTTTCAAATTTCAAGGAGTGGGGGTAAAAAATATGTCAGAGATAGGGAAAACTGTGCAAAAGTACAGGAACAGATTGAACAACAAAAAATGGAAAATGGTTGACATTCAGCAGATTTGACATTCGGCATAATTAATAGAGTTGGGCTAAGTCGTGAATTTATGTTCACTGGTATAACTGTGAACGTGATTTTTTATTCACTGTGAATATAACCAGTGAACGTGAATTCACGATGATGCGACTATGAAACTACATAAACTACTATAAAACTACATATAATTTACACACAATTAATTATTGACTATGTAATGTGTAAATATGCATGTACATACGTTTGCATGTATACTAGCCGTACTAGCCGTTAAAAACATTTCGACGCAATAATTCAAAAATAAGCTTACCCCAGAAACTAATGATATTAACGGATGCTTGATTTCCATATGCCTTTTCAAATTGCACTATTACATTTTACGAAACTTTCGTCAATTCAAAGAAATTCCACAAAAAATAAGTTTTTCTTCGCTTTGTTATTGGCGGCATCTTAAAAGTATTTTTTTTTTGTAAATACGTAGTCCTAAACACCAAACAAACAAATGCATGTAAATTGCCTTAAAATCACATATTCGCATGCACAGAACTAAACTAGCACACACGAATTCTTAGAACCGCTACGAAGTTCAACCTTCATCCCTTTTTTCAGCGGCAATTCTCAATGCAACCCAGCGAACAATATACATAACACACTATACATACATGTTTGTGTGCGCAAGGCAGCATTATTCAGTATAATATACACAATATCGTTCACCGCGTTCTGCTTTGTTCTACGTACCATTCACTGCCTCGCACCTCACGTTCATACTCACGACCGCGACTTTTGTTGTGAAATCGTTATTTGTGAATTCCAAACTGTGACGTGAAACTATTCACTATTTAGCGATTCACTGTTTATTTCCAAGTCGTTAACATACGTTAATAGTTATTTTTCGTTCACGGTGAATAATTCACTGGTAGTGATTTTATGCTCATCACTAATAATTTATGATACCAAACCAACTATACTGGAATTTCCAGTACCATACTGGATTCGAGGTCCAGATACTGAATGAATTTCCGTACTGGATTTTATACTGGAATTTCATAAATTTTATCAGTTTGTGCGTACTACGAATATTGAACAAACTCTTCTAAAAAATCAAGACTCGTGCGCATGTCGAATGCACTCTTTCACCACACACAAGAGGTGTGTTTGGTAACTTTTTTGAGGCAAGTGGGCCGGGCCGGGCAACGTAAATAGTAAATAGTAAATAATTTGAAAAGTGGGGGAAAATCCTGTCAGAGAATGGAAAATTGGTAAGAAAGTAACCAATCGCGTTGAACCACATTAGGGTAAAAATTGTCAATTTGTGTTTGTTTTCTACTTTACAATGAATTGGCGACAGCTAAGTTCACTGAAAGAAACTGCTAGATGGCTGGTTTGACAGCGTTAGCCCACTTCACCCAAAGAAAAAGTTGGTGTAAGAATTCGTAAGGCTCTTAGTTAAGCGGACATTTTTGACACTCTCATTTTGCCTCTCTCTTTTACGAATTGTTACGAATCTTTTGGGTTAACAAACAGGAATTTGTCAGAATTCGTACGAATACCAAAGTTACCCAACACACCTAAGATGTCAAAAAAAGCTGTAGGCACTCAAATGTTATTGTCAAATCTACTTTTTGCATATTTTTTTTATCGTTTTTTTCTCGTTCAACTTTCAATAGCTGTTTTATTCGATCCAATGACTTTTTGTGAAAAATCTCGTCTTACGACAAGTATGCTTTCAAACAAACGCAGACAAAGCCGCAGTCAGCTGATGTTAGTCTGATGTCAATGCAGTTCGCTGAATTTAGCACAGAATCAGATTAATAAAAGAACTTTCGTATTTTTTTTTTTAATGAGGTAATAAAAAAAAATTTAACTGAATATACTGGGTTTATACCGGGTTTTAATAATAAAAAGTATTTATACTAAATAACTATACTGGATTTCATCTTGTAAGAGTTGGCATAATGCTGCCCAAAGAAATTTCTTGGGCTAAAATTCGTAGCATGGGGAAATTTCTTACTCTCTTCTTAGTGCTCTCTTCTACGAAAAATCTTTGTACGGGAACAGGATTTGACTGATTTTCGTAGTTTTTCATAATTTTGCACTGTTTTGGGCAGGTACGGGAACAGACCTATTATCTCTTGATGAAAAATTACATATTTATATCAATTTTGTATTTTAGTTAATAACTCGAAGTCTTGATAGCTCGAATTTTTTTTTGTGGCAAGTGATGGTTCGAGTTATCGAAGTTCGACTGTCATCTTTTGATAAAATTTCAAAGGGAACATAACTATGTTTTGGAAATAACTCGATATTTTAGTTGCTATTTTATAAGGCAATGAATTGGATTTTGAAAATTTTCTTTGAGTGAGCTGAAAGAATTCAACGAAGCGAACAAAACCTCATGATTAGTTCAGTTTGACCCAAAAAGGTACAAAATGAGTTTTGGAATTATACCCCTCAATTGATTGCGTATGTAAATCGATTATATGCTATGTATGTACATATGTCCAACAATTGAAGGTTGTTATGTGTCATGAGAGACACTTCGCTACTTTGACAGGAAAAAAGGGCTTTTTATCGCCGCGCCGCCGAAAAGCCTTCAGAACACCAATTTAATATGAATGCCAAAAACAAAAACGCAGAGCTGTCCGCCAAATATCACGCTCCCTAGCTGCTTATATGTAAATTATGTATGTACGTTCAAAAAAATACGAATACCAATGCAATGGATTTCCCCTTCAAAAACTAACTGCACGACTATGTATTTCTTGCGAAGTACGAAAAGTTTAAAACAACACAAAACCGATTGCGAAATTCTTCTCACGATTCGGTCGGTTGGGGGCGAACTTCCGGAACTACTCGTAAACCAAAAGCAATTTATGCGCCGAGTACAAGTTCGATTGGTTTGCGTTGGAAACCAGCACAAGTAGACATACATTATGGAACCCAGCAAAACCAAGATTCCCCCCTCCGCCCCGATTGCCAAGATTATCTTAAGGTATACAGGCATGCCTGTGCAGGCGTTTACCATCACAATTAATTTCCGCTTTTAGTGAGTGCAAAAATGATTAGCATGATGGATGCGAATAGACGAATATGCGCTACGCAAATTGAAGGTACTTCGACTGTTGTTGTTTTTATTTCTACGGAAGCACCCTCACACACATCGTAGTTGCTCATAGAACCCGACATTGACAGAAGAAGTACCTTTCGCTCATAACCCATACCACGCACGTACCTGTAATTAATTCGAATGTTAGAAGTAGAGGAGCTAGAGCTACCCTTAAGAATGAATAAATTATGCGAACGCACGAGCGAATTGATGAGCGCTGTTGTTTTCAAACGAATGGCATAGTCTTCGGGGGGAGGCAAGGCAACCCCCTTTTCGACGACAATAATAAGCAATTAATATACAAACATCATCCGGCGGATTCTTGTGCCTCCGCTCCGGAATTGCAATCTTGTTCGGGAAGGTGATCTTTGTGTTCTTTCTCATGCAAATATGTTTGGGAATATGTTTTGTTTGTTTGTTTGGAGACTTGTTTTCTGTGTTTTTTGTTTTTGTGAGGGGACCGACTCCATTAGCTGTTAGGTAACGCTTCAGCATACTGAGACTGGCTGGGGGAAAGAGTTAATTGGCATTAGGGTATTGTCAGTAGTCAAAGGTAGATGATGAGTATTTGAAATGAAGACATCTGTACTCAGGCATATGCCAAGGTGGCTGATTTGAATTTCAATTTGGGGATAATATTCCAAAGTGAGATTTGGCACGATTTGCTTTTATTGAAATCTGCATGACGTATATTATGTGTGTGTGTGTGTGTGTGTGTGTATAGAAGGAATTCAAAGAAGAGTGCAGAGTATTGTTGGAGTAAATAAATTTGGTCTTACTAGGGAATTTGAATCAATTGACGTTGTTATGCTTTTAATGTGCATTCATGCAAATGGGCATGGTACCACTGTTTCTGTACTACAGTGACAGTGAAAAACCTCTTTTATCCGGACCTCTTATAACCTCTTATATTGTCTACACGATGAACTTAACTATTATGTCTGGTCTGTGCATACAGATACATTCGCACCTATGCATCTGTTATTTCTTTTAAGCAAGAAGCCGACATGACGGTGTATGCTTAACTTGGCCTGGGTGCGTTTAAGAGTTGACATATTAACAATTTAGAGAAATGTGTAAGTGTTAAATTTGTATCAAAAAAATATGGATGCTATCAAAGATGCCAAGGCTCCTAATGTGGAGATTAAAGAGGATGTCGAGGTGATTTATGAAAAAGTAGCGTAAATGTAACTGAATCTATTTTCTCCATCAGAAAACTCAAAAATTTTGTTAAGTTCTCCACCCAGAAGTTCCGCAGTCTCATAGTTTGCAAGATATACCCGATATTATGCTATTGAAGAACAACTTTAGGGGGGTTGCACAACATCACAAGTTTGGTATCTCTTTTAAAACAAGTATAATCTAAGAGGGTTATTCTTTACAGTATCTTTGAAGTGTAAAAATATCCGTAATAGTCAAATGCACTCACCAATATATATACCTATTAAGCTACAGAACCTACAGAGAATGCGTATCTCTCGCTACGAGTCCTACCGCAGCAACAGCTAGTTCAGAGGACCAGTGGCAACACTGCCAGCAAGCTATCATAAGTGCCGCGAATGATGTGCTGGGTTTCACACGACCACCAGCACGAAACCCCTGGTTTGATGAAGAGTGCAGATAAGCTAACGCGGAAAAACAACAAGCGTATAAAGCGGCGCTTCAAAGAAGGACTAGATCTGCTGGCATGCTGTACGAGCAGAAGAGACGGGAAGAGCATCGGCTTCTAAGAAGGAAAAAGTAAGAGCACGAGAATCATGCGATCGAGGATATTGAGAGATGCTACTCCAGGAGCAATGTACGGAAGTTTTACCAGAGGGTAAAAAGAATGTGCCAGCAAAACAAGTCTCGTACAAAATCTGTAGAGAAGCGGATGGAAACATTGTAGTAGAAACACAGTCGGTGCTGAGAATATGGAAAGACTACTTTTGCAGACTGTATAATGGCGATGAAAACCAACACCCCGCTTTCAGGCAGAATGAAACATTCATTTTAGATGATGATAGCTATAACTCCCATCCACCTGATCAAAACCAAGTGCGGAAAGTAATATCCAAGCTAAAGTCCAACAAGGCTGCTGGACCTGACGGTCTACCCGCAGAGCTATTTAAAGCAGCTGGAGATGACTTGGTAGTGAGCATACATCAACTCATCACTAAGGTTTGGTCAGATGAAAGTATGCCAGATGAATGGAATCTCAGCATCGTCTGCCCGGTGCACAAGGAAGGAGACCCCCTCAACTGCTCCAATTACAGAGGCATCAGTCTCCTTAACGTCGCCTACAAGATCCTTTCGTCAACAACCTGATTGGCCCCTATCAGTGCGGTTTCAGGCCAGGAAAGTCCATCACCATCACCAAATGTTCACACTTAGGCAGATCCTGGAAAAAACCCAGGAAGTCCGAATCGATACCCACCACCTGTTCATCGATTTCAAAGCCGTCTATGACAGCATGTGGAGGGATGAACTGTATAGAGTCATGTCTAATTTTTACATCCCTGCCAAACTCATCCATCTGTGCAGGATGACGATGGAGAAAACTCGCTGCACCATCAAGGTCGGTAATGGCCTCACCGAACCCTTCGATGTCAAAAAAAGATTCAGAAAAGGTGACGCGCTGTCATGTGACTTCTTCAACATCATACTTGAAAGAATTGTTCGAAACTCACAAGCCAACTCATGAAGAAGGATCTTTCAAAAGTCCGTTCAACTACTTGCATAGGTACGCCGACGACATTGGCATCATTGGTAGAATACAGCGAGCTGTCACCGGTACGTTCGCGAGTATAGAAATAGAAGCAGCTAAAATGGGTTTAGCGGTAAATGAGGGCAAAACAAAATATATGCTGTCAACAAAAAGGGACACCCAACATCAAAGAATTGGACAGAACGTCACAATAGACAGCTATAACTTCCAGGTAGTAAAGGACTTCGTTTACCTCGACTCTGCCATAACATCAAGAAATGACATCTCGTCGGATTTGCTCTTGCCAACCGCTGTTTCTTTGGGCTAAGAAGGCAATTGAGTAGTAGGGTCCTTTCAACAGAGGACGACTAAGGTTGCGCGCACAAGTAGAACATGAACATGGTTATAAATATATCGACATTACATCCGAATAAACGGGGCACCGGAGGTTATGGTATCGGAATGGCGCTATAGGGGCTTTTGGGGCTTTTAGGGTTTGCTTCCATCGAAACCACCACTTCCACCTACCTACCCTAACTCACGCGCATATTCCAGGCCACCTGGCAAACAGTCAGCCAGATCGTCAATGAACAGAGCAAAGGGATTGCAGCTCAGCGCACATCCCGGTCTTACACCCGAGTGCGTTTTGAACCATACCGATAGTCGTCCAAATTTTAGTAACACTCCCAAACTGTATGTATGCGAAGTACCCTGACCTTAAACCAGCTAAGAATTCATTCAGTGGGTTGTTGGCTCCTAGCTACGTATTCAATCCCCTAGATTCAATGTACAGCCCTTTTTGTGGAGTGGACAAATTAAGGCCTCCTTAAATCGCTGTGGCGGCTAGCTAAACTCTAAAATATTACAAAAGTCAGTCTGTCGCGAAGCAAGTTCGTGCCATGTTTATAAAACTCCGTACGAATCCCATCCGATCCTACTACTTTGCCATCTTTCAAACCACGCAGTCCTTTGCTAGATGTGCTATCAAGAAATTCATTCCCAAAGCCAGGTGCCGCCGCGTACAAAATATTTACTTTTACAGTATTGAACTTATACATACATATATGTACACTGCGGTTCACTAGATTAGAAACAGGCAATTTCGGAAAATGAAAATGATCTATCTTCCGATATTTGGCAGTTTCAGAACAAAAAATGATGGTGAAAGAAAGAGTGGTTTATGCTGAATGCAATGGTGAATTCCAAAATGTTAAGAAAACAGGCTAACTGTACTTTTGAGAAATGTTAGCTTCAGATTCGCATGCATTTAAATCGGTTCATAAGATTAGAAGCGCCTTACAAATGAATGAAAAAAATAATGTTTTTTCGTTTCTTTTTATGAAACTTTAATTTTAATTTTCATACTCCAGGTACAATTTTTAATAATCTCGAGGTACAATTATTAATATGTAGTAGAATCACTTTAATTCAAAATAACCTCAAAAATTCGGTATTTTAGGTAGATATACAATGAGGCTAAATAGTCGAGTGAAATCTCATTCCAGAGGGGCTTAACGGCTTCGAAAGCGCTTCTTTATCATCGCATTACTTTCCACCTTCGTATACTTTTCGCACGAGCCAGCCCCAGACAATTTCTATAGTGTTAACGTCTGGCGAATATTGTGACCATGAAACAAGTTCAACATTTTTACTGGCAACAAACGATTTTACAATGCGAGCTGTGTGTATAGGAACGTTGTCCTGTTGAAAAATCTACGAAAGTGGTCCGAAGAGATCGTGGATCTTCGGAAAAGGAGATTTCATCACCACTGTTTAGCTATTTCCTGCCATTTTAGAGCTTTGAACCACCAAGTCGACGGTGCCATAATAAGATACTGTAGGTACCCAATACCATTACGCCCCCTTCTCTGCTATGATGGCGGTTTAAAAAGAGTTTTTCTTTTCTTAAACCGTAGAAGTAATAGTTATAGCCATCCGGTACATCTAAATAAAATTTCGTTTCGTCAGAAAATACCTCTTTTTTCCAGCTATTCGAACTTGCTCCTCCTGGCACATCCCAGGATTTTTGGATCCTTTAAATGATTGATCCTGCCAATGATAGCACACTTGAGATAAGTCGTCCGAATTGTAATCGTCTATTTTCGCCCGCTCTGATAATGTCAAACAATTTTCTTTACCGTTCTTAAAGCTAACCCTTTCTTATTGACAAAATTTACTTTTTATATATAGTCCGATTCACTTGATTAGACGCACACAATTTTTTTCGTTAAATGTTGATTCTTTTCCCTTAATTTGGATCAATAAGCAAACAATTGCATTCAGCAGAAAGGCTAGTAATTTCTCTGTAAAATGAAATAAAAAAATTTTGGTGAGAGACACCTAACGGTACTGTTGCACTCTTTTTACTCAATCATGTCAAAATAACAGCATTTTTTCGGTTCACTTGATTAGACACTCGGGCAAATTTACTGCAGTGAAATATTAATTTGTGATTAAAGGAAGTTTTTGTCTTTTAGTTAAGAAAGAAATGGGCAAAAAAAACAGTTAACCTTGGAGGAAAGAGCAAAAATAGATGCTTACCATTCGGAAGGTCTTTCAAACCGCGGAATAGCCCGTAAATTATAGCGGAGTGAACATGCTGTGCGAAATTACATTAATTAACGCGATTCCTATGGGAGCAATTACAAAGAAAGGATTTAAACAGTGTTAACGCCTCAAGACAAGCGGAAAACTCAGAGGTCAGCATCCAATTAGGCTCACTCTACAAACAACATCAGGGCATTAGCTGTGGTAACTGCCAGCAAATCAACTGTTCATCGCCCAATTATGAGTCCTCAATACTTAAAGATAAGAAAGCTGATAAAAAAAACCACCGCTTAGTCCTGCAACTAGGCAACAGCGACTACAATTTGCAAAGATAGATCATTTTCATTTCCCGAAATTGCCTGCTTCTAATCTAGTGAACCCCAGTGTATGATAGTTGAAGTACAATACCTACTGTAAAAGTAAATATTTTATTTTATATGAAATATAATAACTTTACAAAACTAAACGTTATGTGTGCTATCTCTTTGAACACCTGTAATTGCTAATGATCAGATTTTTTATTTACACAAATATGCATACATGTACCATAGGAGGCTCATTATTTAATTCAACCTTCATCACGTAATAATTCCACGATTCTCATTATCAATACTTCCGAACGACGACAACAAGTCCAACATACATACATATGTATATGAAGCGCTCCTACTCGTATCATCTCCACCATAACCCCAATACCGGTACAATTACGATTTCGATTCCGGATCCGTAATGTAATTATTTAAAATTGCACATATTTTACATTCCTCACGTGTCGCAACCTGTGGTGAGCCTGCATCGCTCCAGTTTTCCACTTGTCATGGCTCAATGCATTTGTAGAAGGAATCAGAGACAAGTTCAAAGCGAATGCATTCGCTACACGGAAGAATGGAGGAGATTTTCGGACTTGTTTGCCGCTGTTAAACAGGCTTCGGCTCCACCGAATTATCCCTCAATGGCAGTGGAAGCAGCACAAGACCCAACCTTCACGAATGCAGTGGACAGCCTGACTGACTGACTAACGGTGCACCAGTGTAGGGGCTTTTATAATTTATTCATGAAATTAAACTTGTATCTGTTAACGGGGATTTGGTTTCATTATCAAGGTAAATGGAGCTGTAGTATAGAATTACGTAAATACCTTCGACGGCAATTTGTTGGTAAGCGCGTCTGACCGTTGTCGGTGTCCATTTACAGAGCATTGACCAGCGGATTGCCTCTAGTAATGATGCTGGTCTGGTGTTCGCTTCGATTGGGTAGGTGGGATGGAGGGAGGTACGTGTGCCGGCATGTATGCGTGACACGAATGTGGCTGGCATCTAATTAAAGCGAGTTTTTTTCTTTATTCATTTCTGCGCCTTTTATCTGGATTCGGTGAGAGCGGCCGCAATGGTTGCTATCATCGAATGCGAATCCAGACAACTGTATCTGAGCTGGACAGTTGAGAAGACGCGAAACATGAGATAACGTCTGCTGGTGATACTTTTGCATACGTGCATGAAGGAAACTTTGAACCAGATGGGCACGGAAGCATGCGAGTTCAGTTCTTGTATCTGGAAGTGGGTTATTGTGAACCTGTTTGGGTTTCGTGAATCTGGACTGTCTTTGATTTACCTCGCGCCTAGGTGAATGATCCTAATTAATCTTTGCAGCTTGACTGACATGTGGTTTAGCTAATACGTATGATGGTACCGTACTTTCATATATGTACCTACGGGAATACATGGAAAATGGTATGAATACGAAACATTAGATTTTAGTTTCTACTGAAGTGAGTTGAGCACTTACTTCATATATGGTGAGGGCTTAGTTTGATTTCGCCTAAAAGTATACAAGATTATTTACGCGCGCTGAATGCGATTGAATTACAGCGTTGCCATAGTTAATTTTCGAAATTTGTCACGCTTTAACATTCGAAAAGATTATAAATAATGTCGTTCCATTTATTTTCTTAACTTTGTCAAATTTTTGAGCGCGAAATATCTGTCAACGGAAAAGTAACATGTAACCAGACCTGTAAAATTCAAGTACAAGTACAAGTACAAGTACGATTACCTTGTACTCATTTTTTTTTAAGTACAAGTACAATTCCTTGGTACTTGTACTTGAAAATTTCAAATACCAGTACCGGGACTTGTACTTGTACTTGCAATTCCTTCAAAGTACTTGAAAATATGATCTTAAGTACTTAATTACTTAAAAATTGTACTTAAGTCTTTTTCAATTCCTTTCAATTCTTTTTAAGTACTTTTAATTACTTTCAATTCCTCAATTCCTTTTTAAGTACTTTAATTCCTTTTAATTCCTTTTAAGTACTTTAATTCCTTTTGTACATTACATACATAATTTCTATAACTATTATTATAAAATTATACATTTTATATGAAAATATTGTGAAAATTCTAAAATGCATAAAATAATATAAATTATATTGACGATAATAGTTACACAGAGGGCTAGAAGCAGGGGCTATCAAAATCATGGGAGAAAGGTTATTGCCGAAAATATGTTCAAAAATACTGTAATTGAAAGTATTCTATTAAGTTAGGAATCGTCGTCGTTTTCGCTGTTATATCCGTACCGTAAATGTCCAACAGAAGCAAGTCCAACATTGTTTGAAGAGCCGCGGTGGGAGTGGTTCATATAGCTCCAGTAATGCAGATGGACGCCGTTATTTGTATTTTCGTAAGTATGATATATTGACGTAGCTGAGCAGTGCTGGCCACCAGACAACAATTCTGTACAAACATATGTATATATAATTATAGAGCCAGTGCATAATCTGAGAGCGCATTCCGCATTTACAGCCTAAGGCTTTGTTGCACGAATACAATGCGGTAGCCGAATTTTTTTACGTGTTCGAGTGCATTCAATTTCCAGCTTAGTTTTCTGTCTAGAAGGTCCCAACCTAGATATTTGGCGTAATCCGAAAGCTGAGCTGATTACCACTTAATTTTTGAGCGGTGACTTGAGGGATGTTGTGCTTCTTAGTGAATATCTCAAGCTTCGTTTTTGTAGAAGTTTTGATAGAACTGCTTCCATCAATTTTGGATAGCCTGTAATTGAGTAGAATCGGGTACTGTAGTATACATGTTACCTTTATGACCATATCGAGCAAAGTATCCTGTCGATTTCCAAGAAAATGTGCATGTTTATAAAATAAAGTATTACCTACCATATTATATATATTTTAAAAACAAAACATTCGTATAAAAGTGACATGGTCCAAAAAGTGACTGCTTAAAAAGAGGATGGGTAATGTAGTATACATGGGTAGTCAAATGTGGTATACTTTGTGTTCTATTGTGATACACGGTACAAACAGCTCTCTTCATATCGTTTGGGTCCCACACTTGAATTTTACCTTTTTTAGGCATTACTATTGGTAAATTAATAGCGACACAAAATCACAAAAAAATATACTTATATTAGCTAAAAAGTTTCAAGACGGGTAATGTAGTATACTACACCACTGTAAGTGACTAGTGTACCACATTAGCCGAAATTGAATATTTTCACAAAAAAATATATAAAAAATATAAAATTAAGTTGTTAAAACAAAACTCGCAGTTATTCTATGTAAATTAATTATTGCTATTTCCAAATATGTAACTGATCGTCTGGTTTCAAACAGAATTTTTCACTGCGCACAACCACTTTTTGTTTTACTAAACAAAAAAAGTCGAAAGCACACGATAACATATTTTGAACAACATTTTGAAAGCTTGGCCGGTTTTTCACTTAATTAAAAATGCATGTGGCTCTCACTGCAACCGCTAACTGCTGATGTAAAAAGAATTATCAAAGTGAGCTCAGTTTTCGAGAAAACCGCTTGTACCACATTACCCACATATACCACAATACCTGATTCTTCTCTTAGTCTAAAGGATAAGTGATAGCTTAAATCGGTCCAGTAGTTTTCGATTTATAGATAAACTAGAAGAAGAAAACTTTATTTCTGATAAATTAGTACAACTACAACTACAGTCGCAAAATTTAATTTGTGGATGTGAATTTATCAGAAACTATACAACTTATGACTATCGCTGTATTTATCGTTCAACATCTGCAAACCTTTTTTTCATATCTTTGGAGTTAAATAGTTTCGAAGATGAGGGGGGGGGGGGGGGGGGTAGTTTTTCACATATTTTCGGCAATAACCTTTCTCCCATGATTTTGATGATAGTCCCTGCTTCTAGCCCTCTGTGTAACTATTATCGTCAATATAATTTATATTATTTTATGCATTTTAGAATTTTCACAATATTTTCATATAAAATGTATAATTTTATAATAATAGTTATAGAAATTATGTATATAATATAAGGAATTAAAGTACTTAAAAGGAATTAAAAGGAATTAAAGTACTTAAAAAGGAATTGAGGAATTAAAAGTAAAAAATTGAAAAAGACTTAAGTACAATTTTTAAGTAATTAAGTACTTCAGATCATATTTTCAAGTACTTTGAAGGAATTGCAAGTACAGGTACAAGTCCCGGTACTGGTATTTGAAATTTTTAAGTACAAGTACCAAGGAATTGTACTTATACTTAAAAAAAATAAGTACAAGGTAATTGTACTTAAGTTGTACTTAAGTCCCAAAGTACTTCATTACTTTACAGGTCTGCATGTAACCAGTAGATTGTCCACACTTTATCACATACCACCGTTTAATCGTTTGCATAGTGAGTCTGTATGCATTTTCAAGACAAAAATAAATATGACGACACCCCCTAACATGGTATACATCTATCTTGTGGAAATTTTGAGTAAATTTCATACGTTTTGATCCATTTAGAGATACAGTATAGTGTTGTATTTCATTACTTTTGGAAAAGTATTTCGTTACTCCAGAGAATATGGGTTAAATTAATACAAATATCAACTTTAAAATGTAAAGTTTCGTATGTATATAAAAATGTATAACTATTTATCCCTAATTATATATTTATTAATTTATTATCTTTGTACTTTTTTGGGTTTGCCTTAGTTTCAATTTTTAGGTTTAAGTGACATTTTAAAATTTAGTAGATACCTAATTATTATTAAGAAAAGCCCAATAGAGGCGAAGTGTAGGTATGTTGTAAGTCGGGTCCGAAATTATAAAATAAGCCAACATTATGTTTAAAAAGTTTTCAATAAATTTGAATTCAATTGAACTGATTCTTACAGACAACAATCTTATGTGCTTTTCGATTGGGCAAAAAACCACTTTTTTTGCTCGAGATCAATTTTCGTGAATCTCGATTCTAACTCAAGATTCACACCTATGTATGTACTTGCACTTGCACCAAAACGATATTTTATACGATGTTTAAACGCAGTACCTACATTGAAAGGCTATCAATCAACACAAATATTATCAGAAACTCCGTACAAAATTAAGAAAAAATAAAGAGTGTACTTAAAATTGTATTTATTGGGTATTATTTTTCTTTTTTTTTAATTTTACGAGCAATATATCAAAAATGGCACACTAATACAATTACAGAAAAACAAATCAATCTCGTTTGTTTTCCATTCGGCACGAAAAATCTGAAATCTGAGAGTCCAATCGAAAAAGACATTAGCTTTCGTGTAGGAATAATAATTTAGCTAAACTCGGCATGACAGCGATGCATAGATGTTACTCGATTCTTAACAGAGACCAACTGTTTGAATTTCATAAGATTGCGATGCGCTGCACTTTAAATACTGACCAATCTTTTTAACCAAAACTTAAACGTATTTCTCAGAACATTTGATCAATAAAAAACGAACTTTAATGTAGGTTAGTAATAGTAACGTTAGTAGGTAGGTGGGGTGCTGACAATACCCCATAATGATTTCACTTTATTACGCTTATCTTTTCTCTGGTAAGTGGTTCTATGGTGGAATTGTCATTGTGATATCGTTCTGGGGTAGAACAAAGTTAAAAGAACTAACTTTGAGACCCTTTTATAGAGTTTTTAGTCGTCCTTTCCAAAATAGTGCTTTCCGTATTAATTTTTGAAACAATTTTTTGTTTTAACAAATTCGCCATCGCCCGTATCAATTAAGTCCGGCTCTTCACTGGAATCTTCACTTATATAGTGTCAATAACAGTTAAATGCGTTCCTGATCTTTTTCAAATGACATTTCCAAATTACCTATACAAATTCACCGTAAAACAAATTACACAACTGGGTAGGAGGTGGGGTGTTGACAGCACCTTTGCAGCTTGAAGAGCCTGTCACGGCTTACTTGTGCAACCAAACTTTTTTAAAACCATCTGAGTCTGTATAATAGAAAACAACAGGAAGGTACTGTACCGACAACGAGTGCTGTCAGTCGCAAAGTACAATATTTTAAAAAATTAGGGGCTTGGATGTTGTCAGTACCCCACCTACCCAATTAAAAGTGAATGGGATTAATGTCCAAGCTTATCGCAGGCCAAGCCATAATGGCGACGTGTGGTCAGCATTACTCTGCATCAGCAAGAAGTTTTCTCCAGTAAGCGGTGCGAAAGGAATTACATATTTCTCCAGGACTTTGTTGATGCTATAGGAAGAGTTCTCCGATCATTACATGATTCTCAGCTCGGTTTTTCTTTGCCACATTATGACGGAACCTCCCCAAAAATGTCCGCGCTGGGTAACTGTTACTGTTCCTTACAAATTAGAGCGAGAAACCACAAACTGCGGTTTGACGGAGATGACTATACAAAGTAGTGGTAGAGAATTTAGTTCTGTTCTTTTGTGAATTATTTACGTTGGCATTCTGTTACAGTTACCAAAGAGTATCTGTCATCTGCCTGATCGTCTCCACACTCTGTTAAGTATGTCCATCTAGTGAGCGTAGAAAAAAACTGGACACATCACTAAAAAGGACTCCACCCAAGCCGTCCGCTGTCCAATCATGGTGAAGGCGAGCAAATTCTATACGATATCGCATATGATATAGCATGAGTCTCGGTTCATGAGCAGGTAACTTATGATGAACGTATGAAATAATAAAAATAAAGCTAAAAATAAAAAAGATGACCACGCCACATTTTTTTTGTTACTCAGTGTATTTTAATACCTACGGTGTGCGTGTTAAATACTAACTCAGTCGACCTTACCGCTGCACATAGGGGTATTTGCATGAAAAAAGTGGACAAAACTATTTTTGTGTCTCAATGGTGTGATCTATGTCTGAAACAATAACTGATTGATTGATTGAGGCAATTCTCTTATTTTTTTAAAATAAAAAAAAATAATTAAATTCGTACCAAGCGTGGTATTTTTACTTCATATTCTTTTAGTTTGCCCAAGCCTTACTTTGTAAATATTGATCTTAGTAGTCCAATTTTGGATTTATATCGTTTCCTATACTCTCTATTATTAGTTTACATACATTTTTTCTGAATAAAACTCTCAAGCAGTACAAAAACGTTCCATAACGTCTGAGTGCTTTTTACACGAAAGTGAAAAACTCATTGACCTACACTACTATAAAGAGCACGTAGGAGCAACCAATTTTTGTTGTATTGACTTAAGGAATATTGAAACTAACTTATAAACTTCAATTCATTGCCCAATAACGGGCTATACTAAAACAAAATCATTAAAACTTCAAAAATAACAAAAAAAAAATTAAGTTTTGATACAATAGTTCTAAGCCCGAATTGAAACAAGAAACACCGCCAAATATTTCTAAAATTCAATTGAAATTGGAAAAAAATACCATTTAAATTTTTTGAACTTTTTATCACAACACTTCGATATCACTTATTGAAGGACACTTACCAAAGTAGCACGCATTAAAATAAAAATGCAGTAGATGCAAATGTTAACTTTAAACTCATTTTATCACAACACACAATCGACAAAAAGAAAAATAAGTACAGCATATTTAGCACCCGCTAAAGCAAGCTTTTAGTTGTTAATTTTGCTTTTCAGAAAATCGACTTTTGGCCAGGTTTTTCATCAAAATACCCCTATGTGCGCTGGTGGAAAATTTGGTCCTTCGAGCCGGATTGTGCATATCACCATAACACCGGGTTATATAAATGTTTATAAATAAGTAAGAATAAATAAACTGACTCAAAATATACAAAAAATTCTGTTATATGTCCAACCTAAGCTATCCCCCACCAGCCATCGGTACGGTGGCATGAGTTGGTATATAACAGTGCGTAGCATTTCTTTAAGATAATGAAGGAAACACATTTTTAAATACGTATAGAGCCGCAATTGCTGTTAGCACAAAGACCTTCGCTTAAAGAGTTTGGTTTTGGTTCTCTTTAGAAATTGCCTGAAATGTACATCTACGAGGCAATTACACAGATTTAATGACATTACATCGGTTTCGTTACAACATACTCGTTCTAAACCAAAATTCTCGGTACACAATCCAGGCAGAAAATCTTCCAGTCTCCGGAGCCCGATTAAATAATTAAGCGAGTACATTATACCTACACACAGTATAAAGCAATTATCGATGCGCGAATCGTTTTCTCTTGCGAATAAAAATCCCCATTACCATCGATTATAAGTCATTAATAATTCACTCCTGCACTTTGAATAATGAATTGCTTCGCCGCCAAGACAGAACAATCAAGACAATTAATTCACTTAGAGCAGCGATTGCCTATGTGCCAAGGACCAAATTGCTTAATAATCTTTGGATTTCTTATCGTTACAAGGTCTTAGCGTTATATGTATGCACGGGTATAATATTCCGTATGGAATCAATGGAAATTTCGACATTCTAAGGCACTTATCTTGTTTGGTGGAACATTAATACCACACCATCTCGAGGCTGAATAGCACTTTTACTCTCTCGCATTCATCGTATCCTCTGGTTCGCATTAATTTAACAAATTAATTCGCATAGTCTATTTATTTTTTATGTCCTCGTACATACACACATACATAAATGTACATATATGTACGAGTAATACGTATTCTTTGTTTCCAACATTTCAAGTATATGTCAACTTCAGTTCCCTATTTCATTAATCTCCTGAACTAATCCAGTGATAATAGCAACGACAATGGCAGCACTACCGCACCCATATACGAGTACGAGTATGTAACATCAATAGCCCCCGCTTTTACAGCACCGCGCCCAGATAATCGTATCAATGGATATTCTATGAATAGTGTTTTTTTTTTTTTGAAAGAAAATCCTTGAAGAATATGGAATGGGAATAAAAAGACCGAATAAAAGAGAAAACCACCATGAAATTTAATTCGTATTAATGTTTTACCATTTTCGACAATTGGATTTATGTGTATCCTTGTTGGTCAATGCTCACCTGTCCAGGAAGAGCCCCACTAGCCAAATACACACAATACAGCTGCCGGATCAGATACTCGATGGTAGGGAGTGAGAAAAACCACATGCACACCACAACTGACATGCGGATTGTATGCCAGGACCTCACCTCATACACAGCATCTTGCAAAGATGTGGAAACAAAAAATAAATCCATATACACACATACACACATGTAGCATACAGAACGTACGAACATAAAACAAATTACTCACCTCTACCTGTCCATTATCAAATTAGTCCGAAATTTATTGCCTTTTTGGTTTCAATTAACTTGAAATCGAATTTTCTTTCTTGTTGCGCTGCTCCGTGGCGCTGGCACTACTTGGTATGGCATGGCACATAACAAAACAGGAAACCAGGCGTATACGTAACGGTGTAACGTGGCCACAAAAAGCGCACAAGGTGATAGATTTAGGATGTGTTTATGTTGGCCGGATGGTGTGCGCTATTGCTGGTGGGCAGATTGAATCAGGTTAGAAGGGCGCTCTCCTTCTACTCATGGCACTTGATTTTCTACTGCTATTTCGAACGAATACACCATATCTTGTTGTTATTCAGCGCGGCAGTTTTGACAGACATTTGCGGAATGGCTTGTGATGTGTGTGCACTTAATTTAGATCAATAGACGGCGCGACGCGCTGTGCGTTTCGTGTCTGTACATGGATTAGTGATAGATGGTTTTTCTTCTTCTTTTTTTTCGTGTTATCCTGTACAGTTTCACGTCAAGTTTTTGGTAATTACGTTCATTGTTTTTGACATAATGACATACTGAAAGGAGAAAGCTGGACTCCGACTCGATTTACCATTGCGATGAGGTTGTTTTGTGAATATTTTTATAAAAGGTCGAAATGTTTTAACATGATTGTTATTTTCAACTGACGGGCTGTTGCTTTTGTATGACATCAGAGTATCTAGCTGATTGTATTCCTTGTAGGTTAGGTTAGGTAAGATGGCTCCCATCCATTTTTGGTAGGATTGCCTTAGGTTAGATCAGTCGACTTTCATTTTTACTCATGGATCCATTTAGATTTTAAGATAGTGGAAGGTCATGTACCTTGGACCGGAATTTACTATTTTTACTGCAACTTTTGTTCGACGTAAATGTTTCCAATTTAGTTTGTTTATGTTAAAAGTGTATTATTTTGGATATTCAATAGTGTTAAAATTACATCTTAAGTTTTTACCGTATGCCTAGAAAATGCTTTTTTGCAAGGAAACCTCAAACGGTCCGAGGTACATATACTGAATGTACCTTGGACTGTTAGTGTATGTACCTTGAACCAAAACCCTATTGTGTTCAAATGATGCAGTGTAAATTCAATTATATTTCATTAAAAAAATGCAATCCATTTGTTAATTCATTAATAAGTACATTTGACTGAAAATAAAAGAACAAAGACTAGAAACAAATAAGAAAAAAAAAAACGTTAGTATTTTAATATTTTTTTTGTGGCAGCTGTGAGAAACTCCGAAATCGACCAATCACTTTGCTAGGAGATCTTCTTCTTCAGGCGAAAATATTTGGTGGTGGTTAATTCGGCTTTCATAGACGAAATCAGAATGGTTCGATGTGTTTAGCGATGTTCTGCATTAAAGTGGTTTTGGAAACGTTGAACATACATATTTGCTGCGGTGTTTTGCATGGATTTTCCATTGTCCACTACTTTCTCCACAGCTCGCCGTAAAGCGTCAACGTCAACAGTTGGTCTTTTTGATCCTGACTTACTCATTGGCATTTTTCTTGAGGAAAATGGAAAACAGAACTCTTAAAAAAATCGAAAAGCATGTACCTTGGACCGGTCCAAAGTACATGCATGGACATATCGTAGATCCAAGGTACATTCACTAAATTTTTTTTAAAAATACAAAATTTTAACACATTATGTTGTGTAATTGTAGCAAATTAAATATTGAATTTTGAAATGCATATATGTTTACATATACTTACACATTAAAAACCAGTAACTTGAAAGAAATATAATAACTGCATGAACATAATACTTCAAAAAAACACAAAAAATAATACTAGAGTGTGTAATTTATATTTTGTTGTTTTGTTTTCACGTCCATCTTATGCGACAAATGAACACAAGCTGAAATGAGTCCCATAGACATACTGGAAAATGTACTAAAGAACTGCGAACATGCTGCGTTCAGCCAATTGCCAGGAATCGGCACTCGGTCCACGGTAAAATCGGTTCAAGGTATATGACCTTCCCCTAAATGCTCAATTTCAGAGACATCTCGACGGTCGTTCTCTTAGAATGTATTCGTTTCCCTCTTCATCATTACACCAGCGACAAAGTCATTGGTCAGGATTTCCAGCCTATTAGCGTGTCTACTTATTGCACAATGGCCACTCAGTTTTCCGAATAGGGTGTTAATATATGCTCTGCAGGCTATTTGTTTGGCGCGGACTTAGTTCATGTCTGACTCCCGTGGTTGAATCCCTCCATCTTTTGTTAAGCGGAAGCAGCGTTACTGTTTCTTTTGATATGATGAGTTCTTCTCTTAACCCAATTTTGAATCTTTCTTGTCCAGTTCGACCACTTTCTGTTAATATTAGTCCTATATCTGATATCAAAATCAAGAAGCGAGGTCTGATAGCCCGTAGCTTAGTTTGAAGATTGTTTTGATGTTGAAACTTGATATTTCTCCCCGTGCGTCATTATGCCGTTTTTACTGATATGTTCCATACAGATCCAATCGAACAACATGAAGCATGGTTTCCAGAGCCTCTATGGGCGTGGTCCACAAGGCCCCACTGTCAAAAATACACATATCATCTGAATCTTATTAAGGATCTCAACTTATTAGACACGCTGCCGCAGTGTATAGTTAGTGCATTATTTGAGGTCGGTTACAGTACGGCAGCGGTTTTTTGCCCTTTTCTATTTTATTTACCTACCAAGGACCAAACCAAATTACCTGGCGTGGTCTGAGAGTTCTTTTTTGGGTTGGATCTGATGGATTGATTTGAGAAATGTTATGCAAATGAACATTACAAGGTCTTTGTGCGTGGGAAAATTATCAATCCAATGCACACATGCCATGATTATTTGACTGAAGTACTAATGTCTGTTTATACATAAAATGCCGGTAAAAAAAAATAGCATCAATGATAGTAGTTTTACCATTTAAAAAAAAAAGTCAGCTGAAACAATTTCTTTAGTTGCTACTGTTATCATACTATTGCTTAAGTTTTTCTCTCTCTAAAAGTGAGATCACTGGTATCAAAATGATAACGGTTCTTTTTTGCAGAACAGTCTTGAGAGGATGTACGATTTTGTACGGTAAAAATAATAGCACAACGCTTACGTTTTGGCTGCAAAAAAGAAATTTGTTTTGAATTTTTTTAAAATAAAGCATCACAGTGTTCTTGTTTTATATCATAAATTGTATGAATATATCCCTCCTCTCGCAAACTCTTCTTCCTTTGTACACCATTACAGCTAAGAAGTTTCACTTGCGCGTAACTTCTATACGCACTCTTTTTTTTCGATTAAATATGTATACATCTTACTTACCTTTATTTATTCTCGATGACGTTACAGTCCCTGATGGACCTAAGTCTCAGTTAACAAATCACTTTAGTACTCAGTACTTACTAGTAGATAGCTCCATCCAATTAGAAAAAAAAAAAAAGTGTATAACGTTCCCTTGTGTCAGTGCCACCTGAAAGTACTATCATCCTATACCGATGGATGAGAATACCTATCCCCTTGTTACATTTCATCTCAAGTTAACCTTCGCTAAAAAAATTAAACTTCAAAAATGACAAATCACAAAATACTCGTGGCTTATTGTTTCGAAACAATGAAATTAAGAGTAGTTTATTATACCGGAATATAAGAGTACTTACATTCTTACTTCAACACAATGCCATACAAAATAAGCAGAGGAATCAATCGCGAATGCACTTCAAATCAAAGCTCAACTGCCAAACCACATTGCAACAAAGTGTTCAAATTTAGTGACCTTATTTCGTATAAACAATTCTTCAGTTTCACTTATAGGACGAGGCACTTAATTTATATAGTTAACCTACTCGTAGACTTCTGTGGGTGTGTGCAAAACTGCTCCTGGCAATTTTATTTGAATAAAACTCTACCCTTTGAATTGTCGCATCAACACGAGTACAATGTCTATCGTATCGATCGATGACGATTGAAATGAATGCAGTCGCTCTTCATAATTTCTCTCCCCTGGCAGATATACCATCCTCTGAACTGGAAAGTCAAGGTAATTCACTGTGCCGGGCATTCAGCATCGACTGCAAACACTACATTTTCCTATCGAATGGAATCCTGAACGAGTATTTTCTTGCACACATTCATACATATAGACACAATTGGCAACTAGGGGCTAAATGGAAAAAGGATTTCTCTTTTCTGCCAGGTTTACAATTGAAAATATGTAAACAACTTGTACAATTGCAAACAAATCCAATGGTGCCTTCGGGGAAAGATATGTTGCACATACCGGAAATTTCTGCTTCAGCGTTCATGTGTATGTGTGCGGAATGTTAACAACTAATAAACAACAATAAAATGTATTTATTGAACTAGAGCTTGCCATAGTTGTGTGTGTCATCGTCACCAAGAGGATAATAATAGCACATTTATATTTGCACAACGTTCAGTATATAATATGCTCATACGTGTATGTATGTACATGCACGAAAGACAGAACCTGCAGTGCGATGCTACTCGATGATGTACAGACGAGTACAAGTATATAAATGATAGGAAGGATGGAGGAATCCTTGTGGATAAAACAATATCGTATTGGTATCACTCTGATTCATTTTTTAGCATTTTGCTGTTCAGCTTCAAAAATGTGGAAATCCACTTTACCGAAACAAATCAATGTAGCGGTAGTTGTCGTTTAATGTGACAAAAATGCTGCGATATCCTTGAAAATTATTTTATTGCATTGTCTTAGCTACATTCGTACAGTATGAGCTGCAATAGAACGTTTTAGCCACCATAGTTCAGAGTACATTCGGCACATCACTTAAAAGTTTAGGTCAGCTGGCTCTGTGCTTAATCGACTAACTGAATTCCTCGTGGTACACAAATCTCCACTTAGCAGATCCTTCAAACAAATGCCAAACGAACTATTTGATGCGCTATATTTTCATTGTCTGGGCTTCGATCAGATCAAAGTTGACTTGACTTACTGGCCGAACACAATAGTGAAGCTGCAGTGGAAGTAGGAAGTTGAAGTTGGCTGAACTTTGCGCTTCACCATACAATTCATACTACAGCAGCATTGTGTTCGCGCTATAGGGTTTACGTGTATATTAACTTTGACAGCGCTTCGACAAGCTTGATAGCTTCGACATTGTGTTCGGCCAGTTATATATGGAATATGGAATCTTTACTACTTTTACTTTGTCTCCAAGGTAAGTATTGTTAAAGAATGGTGAAGGTGATACACACTCGTAGGCAACTTCTGCGTAAAAAGTAAATAACTCCACAAAACAGTGACGATGAACCTGTGTCAAATGGTATCTTTCGATTGTTTTCCTGTGTGTCAAGTCACTTAAGCATTAAGCATAGGCTGATACAGATGCTAAGGGACATCAAATGATATACCATTAATACTGTGGAGCCACGATCATATTATTATTGAAGTACACACCGCGATCCTAAGGTCTGTTGTCCCCCTACACATAATAGACGAAGAAACATCGCACATCGAAACATTATTCCTGTTAGAACTGGTTAGAGAGAGCTTTGCTCACACCTAGCCCAGGTGAGAATTGCATAGGTCAAAGCACCAATTGCCAAACAATCGATACACGGTTCCAGTTGGAGACGGGGAAAAAAGAAATACTGCGGTATAATAACGCTTGATGTCAAAACCGCGTTTAACACAGCACTTGGTGCTCCGCGAAGAATATCCAAGTGCTCCGCGGAAAGATCAGAAAAAAATATCAAAACTTAATTAAACTAATTAATTCCGCGCTTCTGAAACTTAATAGCACTTTGTTCATTTTGTTCACAGCAATCGAATTCGAATTGTTCATTTAACTAGTGGTCGGCATTTCATGGTACGCGTACCGGAGGTGGTACGCGAAAGAAAATTTCAGTTGTCTAATTCATTATAATCAAAATCGGAATACGAGGAATTGAGCCAAGCTGCTGTCAACATTTTGCTTAATATGTGTGTGAAACTTCGTTTTCGACAATGGCTTGATAAAAACTAAGCAAAGAAAGCGCTTGAATTCTGACCACGCTGTGCGAGTTGGCATTTCGAAAATTGAACCAAGTATCGGTTCATTGACCAAAAAAGTTAGCAAACATAATCACACTTAATACAAACTGTCATACCAACATCAACAATATAAATATTTAACATTATTATTATGTTGCATTTGATGTTTGATTAAATAAGATCAATATATTTAATTAAAAAAAAATATTCGGTGGTACGGAAGTGGTACGCGAAGGTGGTACACGAAAAAAAAATCTGCCGACCACTTAACAAGTAATCAATACAGAAATTAAAAGTAGACTTCAAATTTTTGAAATGGCAATACTTGTTGGCAATCAGTCGAATAGAATCAAGTCGTAGTGTTGTTTTACAGTTGCTATACGTATGAAAAAAATAGAGTTCTACGATTCTACTGTTGACAATTGCAACCGATACAGTATTTGTTCAGTAGGAATTCACGTTAAAACGAATCGCAGTGTCAGATTATGTGTAATGCTTTTACTTACTTACTTACTTAGGTGGCGCTACAGTCCGGGTGGACCAAGGCCCCAACCAAGAACCTCTTCCAATTAGCCCGGTCCTTAGCTAACTGACTCCAGTAGCGCACTCCTAGTTGGTTGAGGTAAATATAATGCATTTAGTGCGTAATTTTCAATAAGTTTTTGTATTTTGTATATTATTCTCACTTTTCGGATTGATCGCTGTGAAAACAAGCAATCTTTTTGCTGCTTAGTAATACTGAAATTATACGGATCGCTAGCTAAAGTCTGAATCCTTAAAGAAACCGCTAAACCGCTTTGTAATTTAAATATTTAAATACGTTGCATATTTGAGAATTGAGAATTTTTATGAAAAAACGAATTATTTGTGTTTCACTGCTTCGCTTACTTTTACGCAAGTTCAAGGCGTTCCGTTGTCAGTTTTAAATAAAGAGTTTTTGAACATCGGTACTTAATTTGAAGGAGCTGAGCTTGCCGGCGTTCGGGAAATATTTGATAGCGTTATACGACGAGACATCGACTTTGATATTCTTCGTAGACTATCATATGCTTTTGCTCCAGTAATATCTTGCGACGTTGACCGTTCGTTCTCATCGTACAAACATTTTTTTGATGAAAACCGGCGTAGTTTTATTTTTGAAAATTTAAAACAACATCATCAACAAATTGAAAATTGAATGACATTAAAAATAGAAAAATTTAATTTTTTACTCCATATTTTAATCCATATTTTTATGATTTTTGATCCATAAATATTCGAGCCCTGGTCATAAGTAACGAACATAAAATAAGATTTTTCATGTATGTGATAAATAAATGATATCGTTAAAATATTTTCCCCTAATATTTCTAGGAAAAAACTTTTTAATCTGTAACTCTAAAAGCATTCAGCAAAGAAACGACAGAAAAAAATCGAGTTACAGAGTACCTAGTGTAAAAAGATAGGGGTTCGAATTAGTGGAGCATTCAAATTATCGAGTATTCAAATAAGTGAGGTAGTACTTATCAGAATTATGGTGTATCTTGAAGCACGAATTCAAAATATTGTCCGATAAAGCGAAAATAATTGTTCTGCCGTTTGCAATAACTTACATGTGTGAATCGGCGCAGGGTCATAAGTCCACAGGCCAAAAACCATAATGGACTTTTGATCCACCTTGGTGGGTTATAGGTCCACAAACCAATTGTGCACTTATAACCCACCTAAGTGGGTCAAAAGTTCATAAAATTTCGGGTCATAATTCCACAATCTGAAAAATGAAGTGGGCTTATAAGTCCAGAGTCCAGTCCAGACCCTGCGCCGTGTGAATCAGGATTATCTGCCTACGTTAGCACTAAAACAAAATATAGATCCCGCCTCGATGCAGAGCAAGATATTCTGTTGTAGTTGACCCAAATTCAACCAGATATACCAGCATTGTGCAGGTTTAAACAGACACCTAGAATAAAGCTTTCGGTCTTATGACATATTTAATTAAACGCTTTATTTTTTAAGTTAACATGTTGTTGTTTTTTTCATTTAAATTGCTAATTACCAATTTAATTAAATTGAAAAAAAAATGCCCTAGTTAGTAATAGTTCTAATTTTTTTTTTTAAATATTTTTAAAATATCCTCATTACCAACCCCAAATATACCGGATATTTCAATTTTGTGGCATCTCAAAACGGCACCATGATGAACATACCCAACTTGTAATAGCTTCGAAAAATGGCATACGGAAAACGAAGTGCTCCGCGAGGAATTTCTCTACTGAAAAGTGCTCCGCGGCCAAAAAAGTTTGGGAACCGCTGGCCTAAACTATGGAACCGATTTCAAGAAATGAGGTGTCGTTGGATTCGTCTTTATCCGGAGAGTGTTCTAGTGTTCTAGAGCACCAAGCAAAATGGCGGACTACCTCTTTTTTTTTTTTTTTTTTTTACCCGATTAGTCTTTATAACCGCATTGATAGTAGTATCAAATGAAAGGGCTTGGCGAGTAGAATACAATACGATATGACGTCATTCTAAATTCAATATGGCGGACGCCATCCAAGATGGTGGATTTCCGTTATCTTTACTACATCCCTAATATTGGTATCAAATGAAGGAATTTGACAGGTAGAACACGACATTGCTTACTTATATATACACTACATATTTTTTCAAACTAAAAAGTTGTAAATAAAAAATTAAGTTTAAAAAACTAAAACCCGACTACGAGAAAAACCAACTAAAAATTACGAAACAAGATGAAACGAAACAATGATTTTCAGAGTACAGCCGTGGTCGAAGCTTAGGTTTGGGACCTTACATCTTACACGACAAAGTGGACTCACGTAAAGTGGTTCGCGAAATTGTGATTGCTATCCGCTTCGTATGTCTCTTGAGATACTAAATCTGTCATCTTGCAAAAGAAATCTAAAAACTACTTAGATAGTAAGCAGTTGATATGACATGAATCTTAATCTGAATGCATCTCAAACAAAATGATTGCACATTCTTGAACCTATCAAGGTATGAAAACTATACATAAAGAAACTTAAATCGAAATGGTAGCGAAAATTATAGAGTATTCTGTTCTAGATGAGGAACATGTATTAAAGCTGGGGCCCAACTATGTAACTCGATTCTACAATAAAAATGTTCGAATTCGCAAAATGCGTACTCTATAATTCTATAGCAAGCCCTAGTATTTGAAAATCGAACGAATCTCGAACTTCTTATTTTTTTTCGGAAATTTGGTACTACCTTATTCTAAAGTAAATGTCAAAATCGTTCGAATTCGCAAATAATCGTTCTAATGCAAATGTCTAATGCAGCTGTTGGACTGTGAAATTTCCAAAAACGTAGGTGGCAATTTTTTCCATATTTTATTATACATTGCATAGAACTATTTAAATATATTTTGTGCGTAGCTCATTTTATTAAATGAGCAAACAAGACGTCTCAATTTGAGATTCTTGTGGAATATATACAAAGGATACTTGAGAACACCGGAGGCTAGACGAAAATCCACACAGAAAATACAAAAAGACATCTGTTGAAAGTTGGACATATTTTTTATTACACTAAAATTAAGTCATTTTATTACAAATGTTTTGATTAATAAATGTACATATTCTAAAAAAACACTTTTTCACTCAGCTCTATTATTGGATTTATCTCGAACTCGTCTTTGCTCAATTTGACCACTGCGATCCTGTTTCTCCAAAATACGACACGCACCATGTTAATATATGAAAACTATTATTATTTCCTTGTTTCACAAATCACAATAAATAATAAATTACTTTAGTTTACGTCTATCTGTCGAACACAAGGCGAGACTCGTTTGAAATTCGGAAATTTTGTGGGAAAAAGTTGGCATTACTAACGTTCGATTCTAATATCATACGTAGTACGGTTTGAGAGTAGAATCGGGAACAACTTTCGAATAGAATCGAAAGTAGAATCGAGTTACATAGTTGGGCCCCTGCACTTAGAAAAATTTTAATGACGTCAAACTCTGTAATACTCATAATAAAATATTACAAACAAAAACCAATATAAGGCTAACTACTACTCTAGAGTATTATGATAATGCGAGATTTCAACATTTGATGAATAAATAAAAAAAAATTGAAACTTTAAAGATCACGAATTTTCTTTTTCCACATACTGCTTGAATAAAACTTCTTTGGAAAATGTCCTCAACCACTATAACCCCCCGTAATGTTAAGTGTAATAGTATCGATATGATAGGTGAATTCTAGCACAAGGACACAATTTTGCTCCTTTGTCGTTCGTCACAATTGTCATCGCCTTTTTGTGTGTCCTTGTGCGCCGTCATCGTCTATCTTTTTTTTACCGTTCTGATGATGCCTTAATCGTATGTGATGGCAACTTCTATCAACTTACCTGTGTATTTGATGCTAAATTGGAAACTCAATCCAGATGAGCAGCTCTTTTCCTCCGTTGTATAGTCATTCTGTTTTATTTCCCTTGTAGCTGGATTCCTCGTTATGTGCAGTAAGCTGTGTGCATGCTAGAATGCTTGAATAAGAGTTGCAAGAGGATTTATTATTATTACGACAAGTTCGAGTTATCCTTCGACAGAATAACAGCTGATGGGGGGATTTGTTGATTGAAAAAGTGGATTAATAATAATGATCTCATTGTTACAAAATATTTTACATTTCTATACTTAAATGGGATTATATTAGATTCGATGAGAATGGTTTTTGATTGCTAAGAATGTACATGTTCTTTGTGGTTTAAAAATAACAGCAATGGGCGGTTTTGAATGACAAAGAGCGGTCCTAAAATTATAAGCGTGAGCCATCGT
Organism: Brachyopa scutellaris; assembly: GCA_949775065.1. Taxonomy (NCBI): domain Eukaryota; kingdom Metazoa; phylum Arthropoda; class Insecta; order Diptera; family Syrphidae; genus Brachyopa; species Brachyopa scutellaris. The sequence goes on along the minus strand of OX459114.1, from coordinate 64,053,674 downwards.
TACACATTTTCTGTCCTAGATGCACATGGATATTTGGTTTTATTTGTCTGGCTTTACAAATGATCAAATACCTATATCAAAACTGGAGTTCATATGAATTTCGACTCTGCAAGAACGCATTCACATCACAGGAATATTAAGGGTTGGTTGTTTTTTTTTTTTTTTTGTTTGGCACTTCAGTCATTTCTGAGATAATTTTTTAACTCTTGAAGTGGAACAGACAGTGATTTTATGATCATTTTATTTTTTCAACAACTCCTGCCGCTATCTTTCTGGAAAATAAAAAAAAATTGTAGTGATTGCCTTGCTTTTCAGAAGGATTTAACAAGCTTTTGCAGTTGGTGTGCTTGAATTTTTTTACTTAACTTAATTTCGATTAAAGGTTTTCTTTTAACATTAAGTCGTATCGTCGCGTCGTAATCTCTATTATTTTTAATTACAGCATATAACTTACCTTTGAACTTCATGTTTGTAACATTGTGTCTCTAAAGCTAAATCGGTCTTAGGATTCATTAAAAGAAGTACGCTGGATTTCAAATGTCCGTCCTTTTCTAGAGTATTGTTGTATAGTGTGGAATCCGAGTTTTAAAAAAACTATCGGACATAATTGAAAGAGTTCAGAAAAATTTTTTGAGGTTCGCTTTAAAAAAGTTTTGAGCAAGCGGGAACGTTATTCTTAGTTACAAAAGTAGATGTTTGCTGCTACGAATAGGAATGCAGACTCTTGAAATTCGACGTTAGATGTATAGATAGTCAAAGTGTTATATTCATTAGTGATATTATCTGTTGTACTATAGATTATGAGAATCTTCTGGCGTTAATTCACCTGTAAGCACCTAGTAGATCGCTAAGAGTGAGGCCACTTTTTCACGAATTGGCACATACTATAAATTATGGTCAGCGTGAATCCATTGCTCATTATTTTTCATATGTTTTATTGTAAGATCGATTTATGTATGTATATATGTATGTCAAGATTTAAATTTAAAACTTTATTATTGATAAATTTGAACTAAGGCTAGGTACACACATGCGATTGCAGCCGTACGACTATTCGGTCGCAAAATATAGAACATATAGTCTTCAATGTAAGTGCGGGCACATAAAACCTATCAATCGCAACGTATCATGTGCGCGCACTTACTTTGAAAGCTACATATATGTTCTATTTGTATCGACTGAATAGTCGTGCGACTGCAATCGCATGTGTGCACCTAGCCTAATATAATATGTTTAATGCTAAAAATATACTATCTATATATAAGCTTGATCTGTTGATTTAAAATCGTAAAAATATTGAATAAATAAATAAATAAAAATATAATAAATAAATAATATAGAGTTGTTTTTTTTTTTTTTTAACTGTTAGTAGAGTTTTATTCATAAATTATAAATATAAAACCACGACTGGAAAGAAGCTTTCTCTCGTCATTTAGGCAAATTCTTTCCTGAGACAGAGAATATACAGTCGACTCTCGATAAATAAAACTCTTGATAAAATTAATGTCTCATTAAATTGAAGTTTTTCTTTGGTCCCTTGAAAATCTCTCGGTAAATTGAACAAACCCTATGTTTTTATCTACACTCGTTAGTTTGAAGCGATTGTGCAGGCTTTTTCCCACACAACACGCTATAAATGGAAGTAGACGAGGCGAACTTTCGATAATTTGAATCAGCTAAAGTACGTAATCAAAACATTGGAGGAATAAGTTGCTTGTTTGAATCTGATTATTACAACTTTCGTTAGCAAAACTTTTAATAATTTTAACTCTTTGCCAGGTCCCCACAGATTTAATTTATAGAGAGTCGAATGTATCTGTCAAAGACATTTCTGGATTTATCACGAAATCAGGTATCACGACGGAGCTTTAAATTGCGGAAATCACAAAAAAATGATACAAGAATTTACTGCGAGGGAAAACACTCTAATTTTAACAAACATCCCGATAAAATGTGGTGTAATTCACACATCTTTTAGCTATCAAAAAAGGGTTTGGATAATATTTAGTTAGGCGCTTATTTATTCTTTATTATGATTTTTTGATTTATTTAAATCAATTATATTTTCCAACAGGATATACTTCTTCGATAATGTCATCCAAAAATTGGAATACGGAACCCTTTGAGCGTAAGTCTGACATAGAAATGTATTATGTTGCTAATATGCAACGCATAATGTATTTTTTTATTAACTAGGAGGTTGTGAAGATAACAGTAATCCGCCACCTAAGCGCCTCCGCCATACTTTAAAATGTCATTTAATATACTATATTGTACTCTCACCGGACTTGTATACGTGTGCATAATTTTAGCATGATCAGATATCTAAAAATGGGTGTAAAATCGGTTGCCAGATTCCTCCTTCACATAAAGTGAAGCTAATATAAAACTTGTAAAATACAATACTTTATTCTCTGCCACCAATTTACATTAATTTATTAATTGCACATTTTCTGTTGGAAGAATACGAAGACTGCTTCTTATCGACCCAGTTTATTCAGCAACCAGCTAAGCTGGTGTTGAACTTAGTTTTGTATTTACTACAAAATATTCTGTCGAAGCCATAAAGTATAGAATTCTGCTCATACCAGTCATAAATCTGTAAGTAGATATGTACACAAAATATCAATAAATATTCGTATTATTATTTCAATATGTTTTGTATTGAATTTAATCAAAATGCAAGCACTTGTATAAACACAAAAGTTGAAATTTGAATTCGAGTTTGAGACATAACATAGCGCACCTGATTTGTCTGCTACGAGTACCCCACCGATGGCTGAGTTCTACTTATTGTTCTCGCGCCAGTCGTACCTACTCCACGAAATGCTGAATATTGAAATGGAAGTTAGCATTTCATTAAAATACCAATGAGCACGCCACAGATACACATACGAATGCGTAGCGGGTACAAACAATAATAAGGAAATTGAGAGAACGACGTTCGCGTTAAATTAAAATCTCAAAATACAATCCATGAGAGTATGCGAAATGATAAAACAAGGTTCAGTAAATCCTGTTGCGAGAAATGACGACATTAGGAGGATACTCGTGCTAGATGTTTACTCAACCCTGTGAGAGGAGTTTCTTTTTTTAAGCTACGAACGACGATGATGATTACGAATGGCTGTCATGATACGGATGTTTGCTTACACTATGACTCGGAGGAATAGATTACAGACTACCTTACAATCTGTTTTAAACAGATTTTCGAAATACTACAATTTTCGAATGTCCCATCACGAATGTCGTTTTGCTATTATTTAATACTTAATACATACATGTACATAGAATCTTCCCCTAATACGTTTCATTGCACGTATCCAATGACAGGAGCTCTATAGGTATATTCATTTGAGCGATAAATTTAAACGCCTTGACCAGGCTAGAGAAAATAGCAACTCAGCTCATGCTCAGTCGCACCAAATAAAGTGAACACAGTGCTGTCATGTAGTGAAATGCATGGCCTTTACCAACCAGAATCAACCTGTCTTATTTAACTGCGACTTAATAAACCGACTTTTATCTCGAGTAATCGATATACATATGTATGTAATTGTATGTCTTTAAACTTAAGACTTTGGGCTCCAGGCGACAAGTGCCGTGGACGCCATCAACATGACTAAGCAATGTCCTTGTTATCGGCGTTAATGAAGCCACGATTCCTCTTTTGTAACACATACTGTCTACTCCATACGTAGGTAGCTAATTATAATCCCATCAAGATGCTAATCAGCATTCCATTCCGGTAAACGAATACAAGCTAAAATTAAATTTTAAAACGATGCACGAGTAGGTGTCCTGGGTATGCTTTACAAAATTTTAATGAATTCCAATAGGAAAGATGATTATCATGCGCATTTTATGAATTCATTAAATTGATTGCAGCTCATTTCGATTGAATGACAGTAAGCTACCTACGGAATTTCATTCCTACGCAAACATCTACACATGCCATATGTACTTACCATGAACGAGTATTTTCGTAAGCATGAGGGAAATGTAATTGCGCGGGTTCGATCATTTACAGCATTCAAAATGATGGATTTGACAATTTAATATCCTTGGTAAGTCATTTTGAATGACTTTGTGATTAGGACCAAACCTAGCATGGATATTAGTCGTGAGTTCAATACGAGTACTTGGCAATGGTCTTAAAAAGGGAAATATTTCCAAACAGAGTGGATGAAATGATTTTCTTCAGGTCGAATTCAATATTGAAAAATGATTGACTCTTGAAACACTAAATACTGTCAAGTTGTTTATCATCAATCAAGAGGAAACCATGCAGGCACTGCACTTTACATTTGAAGATGTTTCGATACCTAATTTTCTTTAGACACCAGGTAAATTCATCAAATCATTCTCATGATATTTTGTTTCGGTTGACTACTTGAAAACACTGGATAAGACAGTTTTAATCAAATTTAAACAAACGTATCTTAAATTGAAAAAGTACCTACTGCACGTACTCTCAGCAATACCATATAATGATTGTTTCTGATAGCCAATGAGGTAATGTTGGGAAAACATCGCTAGTCTATCGATAGCAAAATACTATCGATACTATCGAAGGTAAAAGAAAACTATCGTTAGTATCAACTTGCAGCCGGGTTTACCACGACATCTCGAAAAAAAAAATTTCGAAAAAAAAATGTCGAAACCAAAAATCTAGAAAAAAAAATCTCGAATGGCAAAAATCTCGAATTGATATTAATTTTTGAGAGAATGGTAATAATTCGCGCGCGCGGATTTTTTTGTATTGAAAAGTGTTTGATTCACTGTTCATGCATGCAAATGAGTTTATTCAATACAAACAGTTTTTCTAAAACCTGATCGATGTGGACATGGTTCAACAAAAAAAATTATATAAACTAATAAATTTGCCTTCCTTTGGGTCATGTACTGAACAAGCACAACTAAGCTTACCAAGAACACAAAATATAGTTGATACTAAATGTTATGAGGGGCATTGCCTACAACTTGAGTTTCAAATATTTAGATAATATCAATGCATTAATAATGTACATACATATTTTGAGTAAATAGATTTTACACAATGTGATGTGCAGAATTATTCATTGTATAAAGTAATAACAGTACCTAACTACCTACTACAGTAAATTTGGAAAAAAAACAATTTTTTGCTGCAAAAAGTTTGTTAAATTCTTATTATTTCCAAAAAAGTAACAGAATTTACATTTTGAACCCGTTTTAATTACTTTCGCAGTAAAATGAAGAGCTGCAAAAAGTTTGTTAAATTCTTATTATTTCCAAAAAAGTAACAGAATTTACATTTTGAACCCGTTTTAATTACTTTCGCAGTAAAATGAAAAGCAAATTTTTTTCGAGATTTTTTTCGAGATAAAGTCTTTCGAGATATTTGTACTTTCTAGATTTTGTCCATTCGAGATTTTTGTTTTCGAGATTTATCAAATAAATTTTCGAGATTTTTTTCGTTCGAGACTTTAGTCGTTCGGGATAACGTGGTGATCCCCTTGCAGCCATGTCGAAAAAGAAATGCTCAGAATTAAGGGTAGAGTCAATATAAATATTATTATCGATTGTTTTCTAGAAGAAAAAACTATCAACACTATCAAAAGTTGAAACAATTAATATTTTCCCAACATTATAATGAGAGGACACTCTACTGGAGCACTCTAGCTAAGAGACTGACCCTTTGTACTACCAGGTAGAGAACCTCCTTTTAATAATTCTCGTCCTTCGACAAAAGACTACCAACTCTTCTGACCACATCCCAACAACCAAGGAAGTTCAAGATAGTTCGCCCAAGTCCACCCCGGACAGGAACAAAATTTTTAAAGCATCCAAGTGAAATGATTCTTTGTGGACACTCTTTCGATAAATTCAATATTTTGCTATAGAATGAAGACTATAACTTATGGACCTATATACATACATGTGTCTAAAATATAATACCGTTCAAATGGTCACTTTGGTTTTTTTTTACAGCCTGTAGAAAATATCATTTCAAATGTCAGTTATTAAAGTCCAACCTGCGGTCTATATTTCGTAAATTCTTCAAACGGAAGAGAATTATTATGCATTCGCTTGGTTTGGATTAAAAAGTGGTTATGCGGCACCATAGTGTTTCGCGCGATCCCCTGGACCCGTCATAGGACAGTACATAAACCGAAAAATTTCCGTCTAGACACTTCATTTCCCTGCTATATTTTAAAATTGATGATTATGGCCATTTTGGCCAGCCTCTTCCAGTGTACAAAAGAAGTAGCACCCTTAAAATTTCTTACGAGAACTACATAGCAACGGCCTGCCATTCTTAAAGGATGTGTTCGACTTCCTCAGTTGTACTTATATCATTACAGTATCTGCAATCGTCCGTGTTTGAAAGTCCCATTCTTTTGGCGTGTCCGGATGGAGAGTATAGCTATTAAAGTTTTTAAATTTGCCCTGAAACCAAGGATTTCCTTTGTCTTTTTGTGGTTGAAGGTCGGCCAAAGAGCTTGTAGCCCACCATACTTATAACTGCCTTCTTTTATTTTTCCCTGATGTCGCATGATGGTGGTGTTATGTGTACCATCTCGGTTATAGGCAGTGCCCCTTCCTTTCTTAATAATTCATCCGCAAGCTTGTTACCGTCTATACCAAAGTGTCCTGGTATAATAGACCCTGCTATGTCCGCTTAGTGTTTTAAGCATAGAGCGACATCCTTCTAAAATTGCCGATTTAATGACACACGATTCTAGAAGAGCTCTGAGCGCTGCCTGACTGTCAATAAAGATGATGAGATCAGCTTCATCACCAACAGTTCCGTCGCCTGTCTTCGTTCGGAAATGCATTCGCTTAACATGTGGTTCGATTTCAATCACATGCACTTCAAAGACAGTAGACCACACTTGGATTTTCACACAAATAACAGCGTCCAAAATTGAATTTAGTGAAATTCGCTGTCGACAGAACTCGGCTTTTTCGGGCATTCCAGAATAAGGGAAGGAATGGATTAGATTGCGAGTTTGAAATAATGTCAATAAATCAATGACAAAGCAAAGAAGGTTGGATGCTGTGCAAATAGGGTAGAATATTTGTATAGGCTTTAACATGACAATTCACAGTGGTGTAACTGTTACCATAATTAATTGTGCTTATTTTACCTCCAAGTGGTAACCATCGCATACTAGTCGCTGACAACCCGGACTCGACTTTCTGAATTAATAAGCGCGAGTGCTAATCCAGAGATGTAGCATCACTTTAAAAACGTCAGCAATGGAATTGCCTCGAAGAACCAACGGTGGCGTTAAATATCCATAACGATAACACTACTTTATCTACATATGTAAGCTATTCCGACATTTTCAGAGCTTAGGCTGGTAAGGATTTCCAAGAACTAGTCAGTATCGTGGAAAAGCGATGGTAGCGGACAAGTCAAAGACAGCACATACTTGAAAGTATTATTCGAAGCTCACAAGCCAGCACATGAGGTTCACATGAGAAGTGACACCGTGAAAAAACATTTTAGGTCTTGGATCCGGGCTGAAGTTGAACCCGGGCAGCATTACATAGTAGTCCAATGCACTTACTACGACCACGGTACCAGACACATTTCCGATGACACTGATGCATAGTTGCGGCTCAATTGCATTATCCGAGTGCACAATCAATCAATAACCGGATCGGTGTTAAATGTGACAGCACCAGTGCGTCTTCGTACAATTCGTTCCATTCAAAACATTGCATCTGTACACGCAAGTGTGACCGAGACTCCATCAACCTCTATTCGTTATCGCACTCAGAACTGCATAATGCACATCTCACGGAACTCCTTGCAGCGAATTTTAACAGTGCATGAATTTCAACTGGCTCAGGAACTAAAGTCCTCAGACCAGGTATTCGAAGCGTTGCCAAATTAGCCAACAACCATTCAAGAGCTGCACGATGGGATAATTCGACACATTAAAGGAATTGAGCTGCAATTATGTCTCAGCGTCATCCAAAATGCATGCAGATAGAGGTCTGCCGCCAGAACCGTGGTGAACATTTTCCTCCATACAAGACTTTAATAAATCACGGATTAAAAAATAAATTTCTTAAAATATTTTAAAACTCTTTGTTTATATTCATACTTTATATGATGAAATCAATAATAGGTCGCCCCGGTGCGTTTGCGAGGAAAGAATTGGAAGCAGCTCAAATGAGTTTGGCGGTTAACGAGGGCAAAACTAAGTACACGAGAAACGATACTCAAAGTCGACGAATTGAACAGGACTTCGGCTCGACTTTTACATCAAAAAATGGCATCTCATGCTAATTGCTGTTTCCTTGAGCTAAGAAGGCAATTGGGTTTAGTAAAGCCCTCTCCGGATCAACTATGATCAACCAAAGAGACCCTTACGATTCCAGTCTCTCTACTTGAAGCTGAAGCATGGTTTTAATAGAAAGCGGATGAGGATATCCTCATCGTGCCGTGGTGTAGTGGTAAGTGCGTTGGACTACTACGCAATGCTGCTCGAGTGCAACACCTAAAAGTTTCTTCGCCTCCTTCGAAAATCTGACAATGAATGACAAGTAATCAAAAAGTATCAATTGTCAATGAGCTTCTCAGCTCACTATTCGGAGTCAGCAAAAAACTGTAGGTCTCTTTTATTCGCAGAAAAATATCACAAATGGTTGCGAGAAGCAGTCCCATGATAACCCCGAGCTGTAGCGCCATATTAATATCCTTGGGTGCTGCGAAAGAAATATCATTCGTAAGATATTTAGTGCCGTTTGCGTCCACGGGTTTCGGAATAGAAGATTCAACCACGAGCTATACAGCAACATCAACCTGGTCAAAAATTGCGCATTGGATCTTGGAAATGGCTAGGACATGTAGAACGAATCTGCACCAATGCTACGACCCACAGAGTATTTGAGGAGATGACCTGCCCTAAGGTAGCGCGCAAAAGTGCAAGGGAACCTCAACCAATTTGCGCATTTGGAGGCAGTTAACTAAGAACTATACTAACTCGAAAGGGTTATTGGTTAAGGCCATGATTCACCCCGGACTGTATCGCCACCTATCTATGTAAATAAGTAGGTAAATAAATGGATTTTTTCTGCTGACGACATTGCTTAAAAAGAGGACGACTCTTTGTGCAAATTAATTAATTGACTTGTTCGCAGAAATCTATCTCACTTTATGCAATTCGGGGTGATGATTGAGTACAGTTAATTAAATATGTCATGATATCAGAAAAACACCCTGAACACAACACTATGATTCATATCGTTGTTCACTTTAAAACAGATAAGCTTTTTTAATCTTCTACAACTCCACCCCTTCTTACCACTTTAATTAATTAAATGTTTTTCTTATCAAAGTGCAAAAATAAAGAACAAATCTATTAACTTACCCCATCCATGCTGATTGTTGGAATAAACGACGGATTCACGGAATATGTATCCACTCCATATTTGTCCAAGATATCGACGACTGTTCGACTTGCCTTACAGTTTTTGGCAGCGTTCACATCTACCCGATATTGTGTAGCGCACTAATTAACTCAAAATCAAATTTAATTACTGGCATACAGCCCCACCCCCGTATACCCACCTCATCCAGTTTCGTATTGTATCCCCTCATCAGACAAGTGATCATGTTATAAGCGTCCTGCTCGGTGTTATTCTCAATTATACAGGCATGTTCGGCATTCAGTTCGCACTCTCTTACCCCGTGCTGACATAGCAGAACCTTTTGATGAGTCTTCGAGTCGTTATAGAACTACAAGGGGGGAATAAGAATTTACAGAAAACAGAATTTGTGTAAATATCACGAGCTTGCACAATGCACATACCACAACATTACCATATGGCACGAACTTTAGATCGGCATAATCGAAGCGACCCTTATCCGACATCGAAGGTCGAAGCTGGTTCGTTATAAAGTTGATGCTGTCTGGGCAAAGGGCTTCGTAGTAAATCTTCACTTCTAACCTGTTGCTGGATGCATCCTAGTGGATGAAACATTTTCCAATGAACTCAGCGAATTTTTATTTAATTGGTCTTACTTTGGCCTCGACTTTAAGCATGCAAATTGCCAGCACTAGCACCACTGATAAGAGTCTATAGACGAGAGCTAACTTAGGCAGCGACATTTTTTCGACGCGTACGCGATCAATAACTGTGCCAACAACGGTTCAATTGGTACTGAAACCAAAATAGCATAGCCTAAAGAATTTATAGCATATTTGGAGTACGAGAATGGGAAAACAATTTAGAATATACATATGTAGCTGCTACGTCGACGATATTTTATTTCTTCCAGTTTGCAAGATCTATAAAATATCGACAATCGAGTGGGGTCGAAGACACCGTACGCTACCGCTACGCAATGAATGAGATACTCTTCGTGTTGGCGCGTGGATTGTTTGTAATTTTATAGCGGGCATGGACATTTCAAAATGCTTGTGGTGTGGCGTGTGGATAGGAATTCATCTTAAATGCATTGACCATTCCAATAATGATCTCAGATTAACTTTTGTATTGTCTCTGATGCAATTGGACCGAATTGTTGATATAGTGATTGATGTTGTGTGGGAAAATTCATTATTAATTGATAGCTAAAATGTGACATCTGGTTTTCGGACAGACGAGATAACTACATAATAAAGCATCTCTAGCCAGCGATTAGACTACCAAAGTGATTCTGAAACTAATTTTAGAATTATATATTATAGATGTAGATATGGTCTTATCAGTGCTCAAGTTTAACTTATGTATGAATATGTGTGTAGTTCGGTTAATCTGTCCGCATAAATCATTCATATTTCTCAGTTAATCTGTTAGCGAATTTTATTGAAATGCAATGGCCCCTATAGAACATGTTTATAAGGTCATACTCGTACACACTGTTGCGAAAATTGGGAAGGGAGGAGCTACACTGCGTGAAAGAACTATATCGGACAAGCATAAAACTTAAAAAAAAACATATTTATTTTATTATTATTTTAAGGACCATATTTTTTTTAAATTATAGGCATATAACTAGGATGAAATCCATAAAACAAATTAAAGTTGTTCGTTAATTAGAAAAACAGAAGGTATATTTTGTATAACTTCGAACGAAATAAGTATAACAGACAAGATCTTAAAAGTCAATTCTCCTATAAAAAATTTAAGTGAAATATTTTGAAAATAATATTTAAATATTTTATTATTCCTCCTTTTTTGGTTAAAACTACTACTAAGCGTCGAGGCATTGAATCGAGTAAATTTTGTAGTGTGGATATGTCAATTTGTGACCATTCTTCCTGGATAGTGACTCGAACTGGTCTACACCTGAGTAAACCCGCTTCGGCAGTATGGCCCATGATTTCTCTATGGGATTTAAGTCAGAACTTACTGTAGGCCAACAAAGAGTGGGGATGTTAAGCAACTTAAAGTAGTTGTTTGTATATGCCGATGCATGTATGGCAGCGTTATCGTGCTGGAAAGTCCATTATTCTCCCCACAAATTTTCACCAAAATAAATAAGAACATTCTCCAGCAATTCCACATATTTCTCCGACCTCATTTTATGGGAATCAAAACAAATAGGAGTATTTCCTCTGTACCTGTTATCCGTAAGATTTACAGTGGAAATACAAAGCTGTTCAATAAAAGACCGATTTGGAAAACGTTATAAATTGCAGTGTTTTATTTGTGTTTCGTTTATGCATTTATATAAAACTAATTTGACATTTTTATTTGTAGCATGCGATAGTTAACATTTTGTTGTGACATATTTAAGTTTGTTTGTTTTGATATTTATTTGACATATGTTATACATTAATTCAATTCAATTTGATTTCAATTGGAATCAAATAACGATCGCCAACAGTACCCAAAACAAGCCCATACTCCCAGCCATCCTTGGAAGTCCTCCTCGAGTGCCGAATTTCACGATCTCGGTGTATATCTCTCCACTACTTGTTTCCTCCGTCAGGACCATCCATATTAAATTGATTTTCATCACTGAAGATGACAGATTGCCATTTTGTGATGCAAAACTGATATTTCTTAGCAAACCAAACCTTGCCTCCTGATACCGTAAGATAAGCTTATATTGATATACTAGTTGAACCCATGCTCGCCTTGCTTCGCATTCTAAGGGCTTTCTTATGCAATTTCAGTGGGAGCGTAGAAACATCAAAGTATTTGTCCTGGAGCTTAATCATTCCGAGGCAACCAAATAGCTCGCTCACAAAGCTAAGAATTCATACGGTTTTTTAGTTGTGATATATCACTTTAAACCACCAAATTTTAATTAACAAATCAGAGAAATGTTGTACGTTCGGATGTGCCTCGTGGCACTACTGATAACGTTTGCCTAAAGTCTCGGCAAAAAAGCACTGTAAACCAAACATCCCAGATGACTTCCACATAGCAAATACATATGTGAATACATATATGAACCAAAATTAACTCTTAAAACAACAAAAGTTCACTTTGGGTAGAATATTTGTTTTTGATCGTTTTGTTTTTTTAATTTATTAATAATATTTATAAACTGAAAATGCAATTCAATGCTCTAGAAAATTCTCTTTCTTTTGACACCTCATTTGTTAAGATTAGTTGAGTGTGAGAGCCGCAAATGGTGATAATGATTGTTGCAAATTGAAATACAAAGCATATGATCATGTTAGACCGCGCACATATACTCACACACACACTATTGCAACGATACCCACTGCTACACGACTGCTGGCGGTGGTCTCCGCTGAAGGAAAATTGTGGGCGATGTTTTGAATAATTGTTTTGAATATTGCTCAGCTTCAGGATAACGCAGGAGGATGTTTTATATCTCAAATGAATCAGCGACAGATTTACTGATTTCACCTATTTTTTTGATTTTCAATCCGATAAGCCATTATTGAGTTAGGGCTGTATAATGATAATATTCCTCTCCGATATGCAGTTATTTTAACTACTATGTAAGACCCAGTAGGCTGAGCAAAAAATTACATAGCTTGTGATCATCCCGGGTACTTAAGAAGCATTTCAAAAAAAGTTTCATCGAAATCTGTCTAGCGGTTTTCACGCCATTAGGTAACCAACAAAAAACCTCTACAGTTTTATAATATTTATAGATATAGATTATAGATTATAGATTATAGATTATAGAAGATAATGGATTTATCGTCCTTTAAAAGTTATTGGACAATTCTTGTTGTTACTAGAAGAGACAACTGGAACCTTATTTGGAAGGACTGATTTGCTTATTAATGGATAAGCGTTTAATTTGCCTTTTAACTCTTTCATCAACTTTTGGTGGACGACCAGATCTGCTTTGTTTCCCATAATTATCAGGATCCTTTAAGAAGTTTTAGACACTGTTTGTATTTCTCCGCTATTTGTCTAACGGTTAAAGCATTTCTTTGAAAATTTGGAATTCCCAGCCTCTCGTCCACAAACAGTGCTTTTCCCCTAGGCATTTTCTGTTAGTTGCAAAAAAGAAGGTATATTTGACTAAAACTTAACTAAACACATTAAATGTTTTCAACTACACACCGATTTAATATAATTTGTCGGCTTAGAATTACTTTCACCACCTAAACCTGCGACTAAGACTCGTGTCTGGTATATTTATTTCGCACCGCAAAACTAATAACACACGAAAGAACAATCCGAAACAATAATATAAGGATATTGAGAGAGCTAAAAGTACCGCTATGTTTTACTGCAAACACTCCATTTTTCAACACAATGAAAAAATTATGTGTTAGTTCAGAATTTTTTATGGTTTTTTGAGAAAATGCAAATGGAAATGCTTGTCCGATATAGTTATTTCGCGCAGTGTATTTGCTAATCCGCCAGTAACCGATGAAATGAAAAAAAGGTCAATAAAAAAAAATCTAACGACTAGAATTTCGGTTTCCGAGAGGGTTTTTGTTGGAATTTGAGCACATTCGTATTTATTTCTACCATTAAAAAACGACTCATACTTTCATCGGTGCAACGACTCTTTATACCAGCACTGTCCCTCTTCCAGCGATCTTGCAGTCTCCGCCGCACAGTGGTTTGAGAGACGAAAAAAATCAAAATTTATAAATTGTTTGAAACACTTAGTGGCTATGCATTCTTAAAGTATATAAGTTGGATACCACATTTCGATGGAATGGAGAAAAATTTACACTTATGGTAACAGTTGCGATAGCTTTAAAGTCGCTCCATTATGAAACCATTTTTTGTGCATATAGCGATGTGCCTTGTACTCTAGTCAATATATGTTCCACGACAAGTTGATATTAATTTTAAAATTTTAAATACGTTTTACAATATGTCTAAAGATTACGTAAACGTTATCGTAATTTTAATTTTCTTATTCTTCAAGCAGCTATGAATTTTTAAAATAAATGGTCTAAAAATCAATATGTGGGAAAGTTCAGTAGAGCAGAACAAACGTGCTCCACTCCTCTCCATTTGAGTTCTTCACTTAAAATATTCCTTGGAGCATTACCTAAACAACGGTACCATTTTCAGCTGCGTCAAGCTGCGTCTCCGCTTATAAGTTCAAAAATACCGTTGAAAAGTCAGCTCTTATTCAGTCTGTCGTTATATGGAGATGGGGATCTCACTATACCTCCCTTCAAAGCAATTTAATTTTTTCCTCATTTGATAGCTATTGTTTCAACTAGTATGTGTGCTAATTAATTCATAGTAGTAATAATATTAGGCTGTGACCGTGATTTTTTCATTTAAGTATGTAGTTTCGGAGATAAGCGCGGGGAATGGAGTTTTTCACACATTTTCGGAAATAACTCCCAAAGTTTCTTACAGAAAAAAATAAAGAAAATATTTTTGAAATCTATGATTTGAGCCCTTTCGAATGATATCCAACATGTTATATTTTTCAGAATTTTTTTTTGTTGAGCTCAAATTTTGGCCACCCTGTATAGTTGTTTCGCAATATTTTTCAGTGTTAAGTTGTCTCAAATATGTGGAACACCGTGATGTATGAGTGAGCTAAATTTCAATTTTCTAGGTAGAACGTTTCTTGATGTTTATATCGTGACAGATATTTTAGATTTATAGCGAATTTATAATGGTTTCGTGTTACCATTGGGTACGGAACCTTAAAAAATTATGAAAATACAAATATAGTTAAATACATTTGAATTTATTTTTATAAAAAATCAGTAATATTTATTCGTCAGATATTTGTTTTTAGCCGATTTTTAATGTATTTTTTATTTTAAATTGTATTATATAAAATTTTAAATAGTAGTAAATAGTAGTAAAAAAATACAAACACTTTGATGAAAAAATTGAAATCTCCATGAAATTTCCTTTCCAACAATGGGTTATATGGCCGGGAAAAAGACCAACGCCACTTTAAAGTAATCGCACCTGTGATTGCATTTTTATTGTTTTTTTTGCGATTCAATGCGATAATCTTTTGGTTGAATGTGCCTACTGCCTACAATTGGCTTGGTGTTGAACGCAGCTACCGATTGTAAATTTGTAAACATTACGAAACGTCAAAGTTCGTGTTGTTTGCCTTTCGTTTTGTGAGTCCGAGTGCTTTATTTTCGGATATCGGGGTGAAAGCTTCGTGCGCTCGCACTGCCAATAATGAGGATGGTGGAAGTGATGGGCTATAGTCTAATTTAAGGTGGCTTGTCAGCATGCATACAGGTGTTCCGATCTTGCGATGTGAGTTCAAGGGCTTCTTCGGTGGTGACGGAACCACTAAAAAGTACGTCAGTTTTAGTGTGTCTGTGCTAAAAAATCCAACAACCAACAAAATTAAGTCCTCGACCCATAGACTGCGACTGCGTTGACGTTGGCGTTAACGTTTACCGCAGAGAGCCGTCCCATAGAATGCGTCGCATACCAGCGCCAGCGCTGAGAGATGACATTTTGCTATTGTTGAAAGCAAAGCTGTCGTTTCGTTAATTTGTTGGGTGCTAAATCGTAGATAACATGGTGGTACTTTTCGAATGAAGGTACATAGTACCAATATTCATATATGAGAAAAATTATGAAAATGGTAATTTGTTTGGAATCAGAAACAAAATTATCTGAAGCTCACTTGTTTTGATTTTTTTCTTTTTTGAATTTTTCAGTGTGTATGTTCTTATCGATTGCCGGTTAGTTTTTCAATGCAGGCATAATTTTATTATGGCCTTTGGAGTTTTCTTTCCAATGTCTTACCAATAAAGTTCTATTATTTGGTATAAGAACCTGACAATATTTGCAATCACTTTTTTTTATATCAAGCAGTTCAAAAAAGCACTTTTTTTTGCTCGACATCAAATTTTGTGAATCTCGGATTCGACTCGAGATTTACACCTACTTGCACTAACGCCAGCAGATTTTATATGAAATGTCAACGCAGTACATCAAAATAAATATCAATCAACAAAAATATTTATCAGAAACTGTGTAGAATATTTAGAAAATATAAAGAAATTGTTTTAAAATTGTATTTATTATTTTTCTTTTTTTATTTACATATTTCCTTTTACGAACAAGATGTCAAATGACACACTAATACATACTATTATAGTACAACCGACAGCACTGGCTTAAAGTGTTTTCTTTTCAAGCTGATGTCAGCTGATTGTCAACAGCGATGACAATTTCTCTACATTTCTCTATGCTTCCACCAATTAAAATGCATACTCTCAATTTGTGAATGCGTGAACTATAGTTATGTGAATGTGTGAACACCCAACGCACAGCGCATAGAAAAATAGTTCAGGGTGACTGATGAAATGCTACCATAATAATTTTTTTTCTGTGTAATCAATCGGTTCATACAGATTGGCATTGAGATTTAACATAAAACGAACGCTTGGGACGATGTCACTAGTCACTCGCTATCAAGCTTTGGAGCATGTTATTTTAGTCAGACGAAAGTCTAGGCGGACGTTCCTCCGAGCAGACGGACTGACTAGTTAACACAGTCACAGTCACAAGATGGCCTTTTCACCGAGATTCTCCAGTTAGGGCACAGGAGACGATAGCTGCTATAGCTGCTGTCACCATACAAACCAACCCTGGTGTTTTGACAAGGAACTTATCTGCTCAGATGGAAATAAGCAGACAATCACCGCAGACAATTCTGTACAAAGATTTGAGCTTAATCTCCCTAAACAAACTTCAAATAACAAGCAAATTGAACAGACTTGCCATTCAACTTCTTTTTTATGTCTGACGAACCCCATTTTGATTTAAACCATCCAAACTGTTTACATTGCCTAAATTGTTTTTTTCCACTCCATGAGATGGAACTGCATTCAGCTCGAGTCACAGAGCGGTGTGCAGTTTCATCTAGCTGCATTGTCGAGCTATACTTTTTTAAAGAAAACGGTCGCACTGTAACGGTCAATTAAGACCGTTATTTTAAGATGTTGAAGTAATTTTTCTTCCCAGAACTAGGATGAAAGCAGTAATAGGCAAAGCAGATCCAAGCAGGTAATGAGACGGGATCACTTTTGGGTGGGAGAAGATGGTCTAGATTTGGCCCAAGAAAATACCAAGATAGTCCTTCTGACCAAGAAGAAGATTCCGACCGTCACACACAGGCGGATTTTCCAAAAAATGTTCTCATCAAATGGAAATATGTACTAGCAAAAGAGATGGAGATGGAAAACAGGTTGATCAAGAACGTTGCGGAATGGAAGGAACGGTTTCTGAAGATTGTTCTGCAGCTGACGAATCCAGAGATAGAGCTATACTATTTATTTTACTGTTTTTTATTTATGTTTCTTTTGTATTGCAAAAATCAAAGGACAATTCAAAAACACAAATTCACTTTGCTATCATAAATTGTACTTGACAGAGACACTTCCTTTTCTACATTCACGTCGGTATGGAAACTTCCCCGACGGATTCTACGATACCAAGTTAAAGTGAAAGTGAATCGAATAAGTGAAGGGAATCCCAGATCCGGCGGGTTCCACGATAGGGGTGAATATTTCACTGAATTTATTTAACGCCTACGTTTAGAAAATGGGCAACACAAGGAGTTCAGTCTTTGTAATTTTGTAAGTTTTATTCTTCAAATTCATTGATTTACAATAAGAGTTTATCTGCAAAGCCTGGAAGGCTCGTCTGCAGAAGACTGTTTACAAAAATATTTTTAACAAATTAAGCTGAGTTGTTTTTTACAAATTATTAATTTTACATAGATCATAGGTACATATTTTAAAATAAATTATACGAAAAATATACAATCATGAACATAAATACATATTGTTTGCCTTTTTTAATAATTCATTTTTCGTTAGGTTGTGAAATTCTCTCGGGAGTCCGTTAAGGACCAATGGGACTGCGACATCGTACTTTCTTCGACCATACTCATTCCAGTACCTCGGAATTTGAAAAACTTGCTGTTGTCGTCTTCTGGTGTTCACTGCCTGTTGCGTTGGTGTTCTATATGTGTTGTCGTTGTGAAAGTTTGCCAATACTTTTGCCATCCTAAGCAGACGACGCAAACTACACATTCCTTGCCTGCAGCAGATGAGAACCTGAAAGAAGTGAAGTGGAACCATTGATTGGCGTCATCACTCCGGACATCATAGCCGCAAAGTTGTCAAGATGCTCTTTTATTAGAAATATAGTCAATACAATAAACATACCTTCATAAATCGAATAAAAGCTCACCGGCAAAAAAATAATTGTCAAATTGTCACCATGGGGGTAAGACAACAACACCACTCTAAGTAGAAAGTAGTTTAAGGTCGTTGTTTACTTGCAATAGACCTTTATCTCGTGACCAAACCCGTTTTTCACTTCCCCCTAATAAAACAAATAATAAGAAGAAAAACTTTACAACACTTTTCAGTTTTATTCCTCCAGGTGGCGTTACCATACTTTTGAATTCGTTAAAAATTTCAGTAAATGTCCTTCGTCGCAACAAATCAAAATCCTTGAGACACCAGGAGAATTGAAGACGGCTTAAAATCACCTTAATCGTGTATGGTTTTTCTACATGGTTCTAGTCTAGGTTCTAGGACATTTATTTTCATAAAAACTTTACGCTAAGTCAGAACAATTTATTTGTTGTTCGTTGTGGTGGTTTTGTTTATTTTTTTTTTTTACTTCAAACTTACCTTGCAAAACTTTATAAACACGATAACACCGAAAACCAGTCATACAGAGAGATTTATTGCAACAACGCTAATCGATTTCTTATTTCGTATTTTTCTCCAAAGACGTGTCCTCGAAAAGTTTATTGTACGAGTATGAAAGTACGTAGTTACATATATACGTGCATATGTATGCTCCTTTTATCCTATAACGATATTGTGGTGCTAGTACTGTTTGTGCAACAGGAGAGGACTAAACTTTAGTCATGTCGCATCGAAACGTTTATGCTGCAACTGCAAGAGTACAAGTTGAACACTAATACGACATCCAGCAGGATAAGGAAAACTTTATGGAAGCCGATACACTGCTGCAGTTCGATTATAAGTTTGCTAATTGTTGTGAATTTTCTGGCAGTGACATTAGCTTAATTAAGCGATTTATCTGTATCTTTTGTTAAAGACTTCAAAGAACTATGCGTGTGTGTATGTTTTTTGTGTGTTTTCTTTAATAGTTTCGCTTATGAGTTGGTCATGCTTGTGGCAGTAGCATGACCCGACCGGTACACTCTTAAGTTACCCCTTATAATCGAAAAGTTATCCATACTAAACCATCAGAGTAACATTCAGTTGCAATTTCCATGGGCAATGATGTTTCTAAGTTTTGCGATTAGTAAGTACTTACGACACATTTGATTAGGAAACTATGAAATTAATAGAAGAACGTTTAATTTAGGAATAAGTTTTTGGAATTTGTCAAAGATTTCGAATCTATATGGTGGCTGTCGCTTTCAGTTACCTTTTATGACTTAGTATCTTCATAGTTTTAGGCATTTATTTAAACTTGTGAATACGTTAGAAGTACCGCTGAACTACTTATTCTTGGTCATAGAACTACACCAACGTCATCTCCAAAAACTTGATTTTAGATGTATTGACAGTGACTTTGCGGCTGTAGTAGAGATGTCCGTCGATACATTTAAAAAAAAAAACGCCTATGACATTAGGTTTATACATACTACTTCCATCTCATTATCATATACAGGGTGTCCCAAAATGTATCACCCTATTAAAAGATGTTATAACTTTTGCAAATGGTGGCAACTGTAAGTTTTGTTTTGATATTTGTGAAGTAAAAGGATGCAGAATACACGTCGACAAGCCATGGAATGCTATACTCCTCAAGATCGCGGAACACTCGTGACCATTTTTTCACGGAATAATTCCGCAGCTATTTTGGCGCAGACTGTCCTACGTCTACGGCGTTAAGCCGCTTGCCTCAAAGAGACTGGAACAATCCGTGACAGAAGAGGTACTGGAAGGCTTCGTAGTGCTCGTTCCAATGAGAATTTCGCGGCTGTGGCTGAAGATGTCACGAATGACTCGTTAACATCGTGCTGACGACGTGTCAGGCAATTGGCCGAGATTTTACTACCGCAAATTAATGACATCTCATCGAAAATCAAACGAAGAATTACTCTTGACAATTGCTGTTTTTCTGGACTAAGAAGGCATATGAGTAGCAAAGCCCTATCCTGATCGACTAAGGAGACTTTATATAAGACCCTTATCATCCAAGTCTTGCTCTTGCTATATGAAGCTGAAGCATGGACTTAATCGAAAGCGGATGAAGATATCCTGATTCGCTTAGAGAGGAAAATCCTTCGTTAGAAATTAGTTCCCGTTTGCGTTGACGGGTTTTGGAAGAAAATATTCAACCACGAACTATAAGAGCTGTACAGCTACATAGACCTGCTCAATAAACTGTACATTGGACTCTTAAGATGGGTAGGGCATCTAGAGCGAACGGGAATGAACGCTCTGGCCCGCAGAGTATTCGACTCCAACCCGGATGGTCAGCGCAGCAGGGGACGACCTCGCCTAACGTGGCGGGCACAAGTGGAAAACGCTTACTGAAAGGGGTTGTTGGTTGAGGCTTTGGTGCTTTGATAATTATGATCGACATAAAAGCCACCCAATCATTACCAGCTCGTAATAAATTTTAAAGTCACCAAAAACCTCATCTGAAATTATAGCTTTTAGAGATTGGATTATACATAAATGTCCTCTATCAATCAAAATTATGATTGACTAAAATTTCAGGTACGTTGTAAACTAGGAACTAAATAGCAAATTGTATTTTAAATAGTTAATTACTGAGCAAATGTAAGATCAAGCTTTTAATATTAAAGTTGCATATAGTTACTAATGTGTCATCTGTAATGCGAAGCTTTTCAACAAGTCTTTTAATCACTACTGCTGGTAATAGATTGATTGACGATATCAGAGCACCATACTCTATACATACATATGTGGGTACTTGTTTCGAATTTAAATGTTAGATCATATTAAACAGCTGACAACAGCACAGCGACCTTCTAAAACGAAAAACATGCGTCAATATTTGATGTACTCGTATACAATCAGTTTGATGTTCTTTCCCAAATTATATATCTCAAATCTAAGAGTATATCGTGCTTATATGATTGGATATATGATAGATATTTGAATATAAATGAGATAAATTGTAGCCATTGTATTTATTAGAGACATGTGGTACGTCAGCGAAAATAACGAATCTAAAATTTTGAAAAGGCGTGAAAACTTTCACCGCAAAAAAATAGAATTGAATATAGGATTAGCTGATGATCTGTTTGCTAAGAACTATTATGCCCAGTTTCACAGTGAGAGCTTAAACTCTCGTTTTGGTTTAATCTTCCGTTTACATTTTTTTCGGTTTCACAGTGCTCATTTAAACTCAAAGAAGAGTTTGACTCGTCGTTTAAGTTAAACGCCAGTACTCTGCCGTTTAAACTTTCCAATTCTACTTTTTTCATCCATCGGCATCGATCCGTTGGCACTTCACACATTCATGCTTTTAAGTTCACACATTCATATACTGAAGTTCACGCATTCACAAATTGAGATAATGCGTTTTCATTGGTGGAAGCATAGAGAGCATGAAGAGAATCGTTGGACATTTCAAAACAATAGCGCCGAGTTTTTGTCTAACATACCTACCAAAACTGCGTTTTATTAACTGGAAGATTAGTTTAGACTGTGAAACCGAATGAGTTAAACGAAAAGTTAAAACTCTCGTTCACGTTTAGTTGATCTTCAATTTAAACTCTCACTGTAAAACTGGACATAAGTCGATCAGTCGATATCAGGGTTACGTTTTGATGGTGCGGACTTTAGGATTCGACTTTTTGAAAATTGTCGAAAATATGACCCATTTTGACCATTTCTGTAAAGTGGGAACAATCGACAGATTCAACCGAAAACCCCTTCACTTATTTTATTAGACATCGCCATCGAAAGCAATCTCACTTTTGCATTTACCCGATTTCTATCTACATACATACACAAATCCGCATTAAATATTTTGGAAGATGAAGTGTTAGAAGAATGGGTCCCTAAGCCGAATTTAATTCAGGAGTTTAGTGTTTGCATTCCTAATACATAATTAGATGTTACCAGAGTTATTAACCGATGTGCGTTGAGAAAAAGCCCCAGGAGAAGATCGTATCCCCTATGAATTTTTTAAAAATGCAACAGAAAATTTCAAAAAAGGGGACCCAAATGAGCCAAGTAATTACAGAAGGATATCGTTTTTAAACGCGATCACAAAAATATTTACAGGCATTATTTTAGAGCGCTTAACGGACTGGGTACAGGAAAACAGTTTACTTAGCGAATTCCAAGCTGGTTTCCGGAAAGAATACTCCACGGTGGATAACATATTCTCCCTGACAAACATCACCCGGACGTTTTTAGACAATGGGAAAAAACTATATGCCTTCTTCGTAGACTTTAAGGCGGCTTTTGATTCCATTCCATAGGAGAAGCTTATTTCTTAAACTGTGCAATATCGGAGTATCGACAAAGATCCTTAAAGTGCTGCAAAAGCTTTACGAAGGAAATTCTACCGCGGTCTGGGACGGAAACATCTTATCCAGTTGGTTTAAATCAACAACAGGAGTAAAGCAAGGGTGCCTTTTAAGCACTCTCCTATTCTCAATCTTTATAGATGACTTAGGCACGTATCTACCAGGAGGAATACCATTTGTGGAGCTTAATATTAAGCTCCTACTTTATGCTGATGACATCGTCATACTAGCGGAATCTCCAAACATGCTGCAGATGATGATAAATAGACTTCAACAGTACTGCGATCATTGGAATCCATATTTAAATACGAGCAAATCCAAAGTCATGATTTTTCGAAATGGAACTGGACGCTACGCAAGAGATGGAAAATGGAGCTGGCATAACGAAGAACTCGAAAACGTAAGAGAATATAAATATCTTGAAATCCTTGCGATAAATTGTAGTTGGAAAGGTATATTGAGCAAGAGAAATATAGCGCCGAGTACGAAGTTCAAAATCTTTGAGGCAGTCGTGAGGTCGATTATGTGCTATGCAGCACAAGTTTGGGGTATCTTTCAGTTCGATGAGGTGGAAAAACTACTCAGATATTTCATTAAGAAAATCTTCATACTGCCAGAAAACACGCCGACTTATATGCTGCATCTGGAAACTGGTCTTCCGCCACTGTATATCTACACTCTATGATTACACTTTCTATATATACTTAAAGTATAGGGCCAACCAAGTCATCGTCTCCCAAATAAGATTGCTACGCATCTTAGAAACAGAACTCTTCAATGTTTTGCAGAATGGGCGAGACTGGGACGAGAATATAATGTCCTCCTATATCCTGAAAGTGAAGCAACTCTGAGCAGCGCTCTTCAGGAATTACTAGTAAAAATGGAGGAAAGAACACGAGAAATCTTTAAAACACTAAGCCAGCAAAGTCAAACAAGAGACACGTATAGAGTACTTCAACATGACCTTCACGCTAAGAACTACTTTCATGACCACAACAACGTGGATTTAATTTCAACAATTGTCAAAGCAAGAGGCGAGCTATTATACTTGAATTACATACCATACAGTAGTGAAGTAAATACTGACTGTACTTTGTGTAATCAAAGAGCTAATGAAAACATCCAACATTTTATAGGAATTTGTCCCATTCTTTATGAAATCAGAAGATCTAGTTGGGGAAAAAGTACTCTTACCCGTGAAGAAATTATTTGCATTTTAAATGGAGAAAATTGAACAGTCCTGTACAACTACTTGAAGCATGCTATGAAATACCGAAATCAAATAATGAATGAGGCTTTTTAAATGTTTTTTAATATTGTTAAAGAAATGAATAACAAAATTAGTAAGCTTAGCTTTAAACTCAAAAATTTAGCTTAAACTTTAACTCACTTTCACGGCTGACGGCAACAGCCAATGCTATTATTGTGAACTTTTGTTAAAAAAAATGAAATCTTGTTATGGTATTAATAAAGTCACTACTACTACTACTACTACTACTACATAATTAGGTTTTTCAAATCACAACTTTTTGTCCAAATCCTTTTCTTTTTTTGTTACCTATGTATGTACTACATACATTTTTTAAAATGAACTGATTTTTGTTTGTTTAAGGAATTGTTAATTATTTATAAGCGTTTTGCATTTTGTAAGCAACTGAATTACACATAAAAATATATAATAAAATAATACTAATCATACCCCATCTTATTCTTAAATTTTATATAGAATCCCTTTTTTTCACCAGGTACCCCTTTTAGGACCCTTTCCGAAAATGTTCGTCTCGATATCATCTGGACGAGAGAGAATTTGTATACCTTTGTGAAGCATTACTATCGATAATGATATCGAAAACCATGTCGACTATCTTACGTGATAAGCGCCCAGCTCTTTCCCGTAGCAGAAAACTACACCTAGGTGAATGCTTCTTCAACGACCTCAGTGACCTAGAACAAATAGACGTTGGAAGCCAATCTCGCTTCATACAAAGCTCCAAATGGTTCTCATGAGTAGCGGGGATACACATCCCCAAGATCTTTGGTATCACAATGGGTCTTTATAGGCCTTCGAGTTCTGGTACTTACCCAACCTATGTATATGTATGTATTGTTTGTGTCGATTTTAGTAACTTTTGTAATGTAAAAAGGAACTTTATCTTTCGACTTATATAAGTTAACACACACGAACATCAAGCATCCAACACAGCATAACCGGACACCTCCGTACTTCCCTTCCTTTCCCATATATTCACCCCAAGCTCATTCACCCATTCACCTTGATGCAATTCACTGTCAGCACTTTCCAGCCGTTCACCCATTCACCTTGATCAAATTCACTGTCAGCACTTTCCAGCCATTCACCCATTCACCTTGATCAAATTCACTGTCAGCACTTCCCAGCCGTTCACCCATTCACCTTGATCAAATTCACTGTCAGCACTTTCCAGCCATTCAACCATTCACCTTGATCAAATTCACTGTCAGCACTTTCCACTTTACCCCATGCACTAACCATTTCCCTTACTTAGCATAAGAAATACATTGTTAGAATTAAGTAAATAAGAATAATAAAGGACAGACGGTCATAGACTGCGCAACCGAAAAGTCATTTTTTCATAAAAAAAACTCAAAACAATCAGTCGTAGACTGAAGAATCAGTACTAAAATAACTGGCGCCCAACTTAATAAGAACCTGAACAAGCAACTCAATAAGGATTATTTAGGACCTCACCAATCAACAAAGAAGGAGACTCAACCCAAAAGGATTAACCAACGAAAAAAACAGCAATAAGAATGAAATTTTTGTGAGTAACCAAAAAAAAAATTAGTGATTATTTATTATTTGAAATATTGTAAGAGTTAAAATAGAAAGTGTAAATAGTAAATAATAGTGTAAAGGTATTCCAAAATGAGCATTACAAAAGAACAGATTATTGAACTTGTTCGTGCTACCGTCGAGCTATCACAGAAACAGTTCGCGGAAAAAATAAATGATTTGACATCAGCAATCGGTCAATTACAACCGCCTAGTGTTGAAACTTATGTGCCTGTATCTATTCGAAGCGGTGTTCTAAATCGTGGTGGTGGTCTCGATTTAATAAAATCATTACCCGAATTTAAAGGCGACTCCGCCTCATATCCTTCCTGGCGTACAGCAGCACATTTTGCCATGGGCTATTATCACGAAGGCTCTGAAAATTATTATATTGCAATGGGAATTCTAAGAAATAAAATAACAGATTCTGCAAACGCAACCTTATCCGCTTTTAATACTGTGTTAAATTTTAATGCGATTATTGCTCGATTAGATCAAGTGTATTCGGACAAAAGGCCATTACATGTTCTCGAAAACGAACTTAGTATTTTGCGTCAGGGTAACTTATCCATTAGTGAGTACTACGATGCAGTCGATAAAAATTTGACACTTATAATAAATAAAAATATTATGACACATAGTGGTAACAACGAGGTTATCGTCGCTCTCAACGAGCGTGCTAGAGAGAATGCTTTACGTATTTTCATTTCCGGTCTGCGAAAACCCTTATGCGATATATTATTTTCTGCTCGCCCACTAGACCTACCCACAGCTCTTGCGACGGCACAAGAGCTGGAAACAAACCATAAACGATACGAATTCGCACGTACGTTTGCAGCAGGCAGCTCAACAAAAATTAACGGATCACAGTATCGAACAGATTCTGATCCACGTACTCGCAATCACCCACAGTATAGTCGTGTCCAAAAAAATGAACCAGTTCCTATGGAAGTAGATAATCGTACTTCCTATTTTAGAAAGCGAACTCCCGCACAAAATAATTTTCCAAAACAGCATTCTAGCAGAAACTTTACATATGTAGACCAACAACAAACCACGATGGCTAAACGCCCACGCGATGGAACACATTCTAGCCAATCGCCTATTCAAAAATTACAAAAAATTAACGCAATGCCAATAGAAAATTCCGAAATAAGAAGCGAATTATGTTGGGATAATTCTTACGAAGTTCAGTCGGATAATCAAATTTATGATGAGATCAATTTTTTAGGGTAAAATCACTCTTGCCATTTATTACTAAAACTGCAATAAATGGACAAGAGATACGAATTTTAATCGACACAGGAACTTCCAAGAATAATATTAAAAAACATAATTTTCTTAAAGCAGTATGTTCAGTAGAAAGCCCCTTTCATGTTAGGTCCCTCAACGGAAGTAACTTGATTACAGAAAAATGCAAAATGAATATCTTAAAAAATACTTCAACCTTCTTTTTACTCCCTTCGTTGAGTACTTTCGACGGTATCATAGGATATGATTTCCTTAAGCAAATAGAGGCAAAAATCGATACCAAAAATGAAATTTTATTTTATAAACATGGCGAGGAAAAACTACACCATCTCATTTGTCAACAGGTTAACTTAATTATTACAGACCAAAAATCTGTCCCTGATTATCTGCAAACACAATTTAAACAGTTAATCCAAGAAAATGCCTCTGCATTTTCAAAGCCAGACAGGGCATTACCTTATAATACGCATATTAAAGCCACCATACGCACAGCAACTGACGAACCTATCTATACTAGGAGTTACCCATACCCTATTTCAGCAACCGAGTTCATAAACACCGAAATAATGTCACTGCTGCGTGATGGTATCATTCGAACATCATGTTCACCATATAATTCCCCAATTCACGTAGTTAATAAGAAAGGTTTAGACGAAAACGGCAAACCTAAATTACGAATGGTCATCGACTTCAGAAAAATAAATGAGAATACCATAGCCGACAGGTACCCCATCCCGGATACATCGGTCATACTAGCAAATTTGGGTAAATCTAAATACTTTACAACCCTGGACTTAAAATCCGGGTTTCATCAAATTCTTTTAGCCGAAAAAGATCGACAAAAGACAGCTTTCAGCGTGAATAATGGCAAATATGAATTTTGTCGCTTGCCATTTGGCCTTAAAAATGCTCCCAGCATTTTCCAAAGAGCTATTGACGATATTTTAAGAGAAGATATCGGTAAAATCTGTCATGTTTATATCGATGATATAATCATATACTCCCCAGACGAGCAAACACATATTACACACATAGACAGAATATTGAAAAAACTGGAACAAGCCGGAATGCGTGTTTCCACGGAAAAATCAAAATTTTTTAAAACCGAAGTAGAATTTTTAGGTTTCCTAGTTTCACAAAAAGGTATCAAAACCTGCCCCGACAAAGTTCAGGACATTTTAAACTATAAAACACCAGAGACACTTCGAGCATTACGCTCATTCCTGGGATTATCAGGATACTATCGTAGGTTTATAAAAGACTATGCGAGAATAGCTAAACCTTTAACGAAATTCTTACGCGGAGAAAATGGTCATGTAGGAACTAATCATTCAAAAAATATAAAGATAACATTTGACACAGAGGCCTTACAAGCATTTGAAAAACTTAAGAAAATCTTAGCTTCAGAAGACGTTTTACTACAATATCCGGATTATGGGAAGCCCTTTGAGCTAACTACAGATGCCTCTTCGTCTGCTTTAGGAGCGGTCCTCTCTCAGAATGGCAAACCAATTACCATGATTTCACGAACGCTTTCCAAAACGGAAGAAAATTACGCCACCAATGAGCGCGAACTTTTGGCAATAGTATGGGCATTACAGAATCTCAGACATTACCTATGTGGTACAAAAGGCATACACATCTACACAGATCACCAGCCACTTACATTCGCAATTTCAGACAAAAATCCAAATTCAAAGATCAAAAGATGGCGTGCGTTTATTGAGGAATTCTCGCCTAAAATCCATTACAAACCTGGGAAAGAAAATAAAGTTGCAGATGCACTTTCCAGACAATTCATTCATAACTTTTCTAAATCAAACACAGAAACGGAAACAGTACATAGCGAAATTTCACTAACCAGAACAATTCAAACAATAAAGTTCCCCGTTAACCAATTTAGAAACCAACTAGTAATATCCAGATGTAGCCATGACCATAAGAGTACAAAAATTTTATTTCAGAAATGTATCCGACATACAATAAACTTTAGTACTACTGCTGTATTAATGCAATATCTGCAAGAATGCGTTAATCCTAATGTGGTTAATGCTGTTCGATGTGATCTTCCAACTCTGGCCCAGATTCAAAATGCTCTAATATTAAATTTTCCAACCGTGAAATTTGTTCACACTGAAAAACTGGTAATTGACCTTTTAAACAAAGACGACCAATTAGAGACAGTTACAATGGAACATAATCGTGCACATCGATCCCTTCAGGAAAACTTTCAGCAAATTCTCAATGACTACTATTTCCCCGATATCAAGAAAATGCTCAGAACTATTATTATGAATTGTAAAATATGCTTGGAAAACAAATACCAAAGAAAACCTCCTAAGCCCGAGATAGGCGCAACACCGTTGCCTAGTTTTCCGGGAGAAATCCTACATATCGATATCTTTATTACAGATAAGCAGCATTTCTTAACATGCATTGATAAATTCTCCAAATTCGTAATAGTAGTCCCTATAGCCTCACGTTCCTCCATTGACATAAAAGAAGCATTACTTCAAATCTTAGGAAAATTCAAAAGTCCAAAAATAATAGTTTCCGATAACGAAAAAGCATTTTCATCAAGTATTATTACAACGCTCCTCAGAGATCACTTTTCTATTGAACAATTTTTCGTCCCGACACTCCATAGTGAGAGTAATGGCCAAATTGAACGATTCCATTCAACGCTTTTGGAAATTTCACGTTGTATCAAAGCGCAACAACAAATAAGTGATACAGTAGATCTGGTGCTTTTAGCAACTCATAAATATAATAATACAATCCACTCTATTACGAACGCAAAACCAACCGATATACTGCATGATTATCAAACAGAAAAGCTAGAGTTCATAAGGAAAAAACTAGCCACTGCTCAAGAAAAAACACTTGGCCGAATAAACAAAAATACATCCAATAAAATCTACCATCCCGGCGAAATAGTTTTCGTC
Organism: Brachyopa scutellaris; assembly: GCA_949775065.1. Classification (NCBI taxonomy): domain Eukaryota; kingdom Metazoa; phylum Arthropoda; class Insecta; order Diptera; family Syrphidae; genus Brachyopa; species Brachyopa scutellaris. Next base: position 64,023,745 of record OX459114.1, on the reverse strand, counting down.
CGTAGAAATAGACGCTTAGGAAACAAATTTGAAAAAATCTTTATTGAAAAAGTAATAGAAAAAGATTTAGGCACCACCGTTTTAATAGACGGCAAGAAGATTCATAAGAGTAACCTTCGTTAATACTATATTTTCAGTTTGTCACTCATCATCCTTCGGATATCGATAGCCGAAATTCACAATTACTCAAATGCACACTTCATAGCGGTAACGAAAGGAAAAACAGTCACCTTCAACGAATTCTCATATCTTGTCCATGTCACAAACCTTTCTGAATATAGGAACATTGCTTACGAAAGCAAACACGTTCACATTACGGCCCTGCAGAAAGGAAACGACATCCTAAATCAACAGTCTGAAGAAATATTGCACATCATTAGTACACTTGAAGTCCCAAGAAGATTCGCAAGGTCTATAGACTTTATTGGAAGTACACTAAAATTTATAGCCGGAACACCTGACCACAACGATTTTGAACTCCTTTTAACGAAACAAAATACACTTATTGAAAACAATAATAGGCAAACAAAAATAAATTCTCAAATACAAGACAAAATTAATGAAATAACAAATCAAATCAACGCAATAATTTCACAACATAGTGATATAAGTAAATCATCCGAATCAGAATTATTACTTTTGGAATACCTATCTGTAAGAAATAATCTTGTAATTAACCATTTAAATAATATAGCGCTTTCAATTGTGTTAGGAAAAAATAACATAACTAACCCATTAATCTTAGATAATATAGAAATAAGTCACTTAATTGATTCTCAAAACCTTCCGATAAGTATAAGTAATTTACTTTCCGCTGCTAAAATTAAAATACTTCAAAATTCAGATGTCATCCACTATGTATTGAAAATTCCTAAAATTGAAAACTTTTGTGATTTTATTGAAATTTATCCGGTAGTCCGTAATAAAACTATTCTTAAGCTAGATAGAAGTCAGGCTGCAAGATGTAAAGATTACATACTACCCGTAAAAGAATGCATTTATACGCCAGATGTCTACATTTGCCAACCTACAACTTCAGAATGCGTCACACAGTTGCTCAATAACAATACGGCTCTATGCACCTCCCAAAACGCATACCACGTACCCCTCGTACAACAGATTGAAGACGGAGTTATAATCCTCAACGATGTACCAAAAACAACAGTCATCGACCAGGTTCAGTTAGAAGTCCAGGGAACATATCTATTAACATTTTCGGATTCAATAAGGGTTAACGACACCCTATACCGGGTAAAGAAAATAGCTGCCTATGTCATACCGCATCCACCGAAGACTCTTTCTATAACGCACCTTGAGCATGAAGAAAAACTATCGCTTCCATATTTGCACCATATTCATATCGACAACACAAACCACATCAAAACACTTAGAGAAGAAATATCGACTCAAAAACTTCTCTGGTGGACCACTATTTCGTCAGTGGCAATAATTGCTTGCACAATAATATTAATTCTCCTTATACGCAACAGGCAAAATACAGTCACCTCAAACCAAATTGACTCAATAATTACGCAAGTCAAATGTCGAAACGAGGACGTCTCGATCTTATCAGGGGGAGGAGTTAACACACACGAACATCAAGCATCCAACACAACATAACCGGACACCGGACACCTCCGTACTTCCCTTCCTTTCCCATATATTCACCCCAAGCTCATTCACCCATTCACCTTGATGCAATTCACTGTCAGCACTTCCCAGCCGTTCACCCATTCACCTTGATCAAATTCACTGTCAGCACTTTCCAGCCATTCAACCATTCACCTTGATCAAATTCACTGTCAGCACTTTCCACTTTACCCCATGCACTAACCATTTCCCTTACTTAGCATAAGAAATACATTGTTAGAATTAAGTAAATAAGAATAATAAAGGACAGACGGTCATAGACTGCGCAACCGAAAAGTCATTTTTTCATAAAAAAAACTCAAAACAATCAGTCGTAGACTGAAGAATCAGTACTAAAATAACTTATACACATGTATATTGTACATATATAACTAAAATTGCATGACTCTATTATAACTTTGGAGGCGGACATCGTTCAGGCAAATAGAAAAACCCAAATAATCCGTACGACTATAAATTTAAAATGCAGATAAATACAAACCACAAAATACTTATTTTATACAATCAATTTGCACTAATCGACGAATATCGATTTTTAAATATTATCGATCACTTCTTTGTTTTTGTAGCTCCAATGCCCTTCACATGGATTCGCAACAATCAACAATGTGAATTTTATAGTCGCTCTGCATCTATGGCAACCAGTCCTGATGGTGTCATCGTTATAAACAATAAACTATCTTTGATTTAAATAAAAGCGAATTCCAAAGGTATTCGGCGATCACGTCACATTAATTAATTGATCGACACAGCACCCACAGAAATCGATTAAAAATGTATAGATTAATGGTGTGAAAAAGAGTTGTATAGCTTTTTGATTGGTAACGGTTACTTGACAGTAGTAAATAGTTCGAATGAATATTGCAGACTATTATGCGGCGGACCCAATGGATTGTTTTCGTCGGACTTTTGATTACACTTTATCTGAAATTAATGCAAAAGCGAGGTGTTATAAAAATCCGTGCTGTCCATTAGGTTTCATCAAACCCATCTCAGTATTCAATCGAGAAAGTCCATCAAACAAAAACAGTCATGCACACATTTGTGGTAGGACTTGTCTTAAAATATTTGTTGTTCTTTTTGTCGATAATCATTTCTTGAACTCATTTCAGGTCCTAAGCTTAATTGCAGTTGTTTCTGCAGAGCGATTGGGATATGACTATCAAGTCGGTTTGCTGGGACCAGGATATCAGGATATCGGCTCTGAAAGTAATGGAATTTCAAACTATGGTCTCGGCCCAGAAGGGGTTGCAGGACTTGGTTTGAACTCAAACCTTGGAGGCAGTGGACGGGTCATTTATGAGGGATCAGCAGATTCGCCTACATTGAGCGAGCCAGTTGTCAGTGGAGGACTCAACAAAGAATTCTATCACTTCTCTGCTCCGGAGGCGGAATTCTATGACGGTGATGCATCTCAACGAGCTATTTCATCGTTAAAGCAAAATCTTCGCGTTGTGTTCATTAAGGCACCAGAAAATAATGGACTTACAGATGCCGCCTTACAAGTAGCAAAACAAGCAACCAACGATAAGACTGCCATCTATGTACTCAGCAAGCAACCAGATATCTCCGAGTTGGCCAATCAAGTCCAACAGATTAGGGACTCTGTCCGCCAGAGACCCGATGTACGCTTTATTAAGTATAGAACCACTGAGGAAGCCATCAATGCTCAACAGGCTATTCAGCAACAATATGATGCTTTGGGTGGATCAACACACAGTTCAAATGAAGGCATCGCTCCAGTTCTGAGTTTCGATACCGCTCCACGGTTTCCTTTAACCAGCCGTGCCATCGGCACTGCTGGTGAGTTGGATGGAAGTAGTTCGGCATCGAAAATAAGCCCAAGTAGATTGATTGGAGGTGGTGTGAGTAGACAATATTTACCTGTTATCGATTACTAAAATCGATTTAATCGTATGTTATACAAAAGCGTGAGTGAATGTGTTGAACCATCTGCATTATGCATGATATTGTTTTATATTTTTAATTGATATTTCTTGTAAATAAATTGTTGAGTTTAATTAAAAGTTATCTGTTACTTCTATGGCTTAAGATCAATTGAACGGTCACACTGTAGATCGCTGGTGGAGTTACATATTAAACGATGCAATAACCAACGTTTTCTTCTGGCGGACTATCGCTGAAGCACTCTTAGTAAAAACCATAAGTCGCTTTTTGACGTAGGCTATGGGAGCGATGATTTCTTCTTCTGCACTGTATTTGTATGTGGACTGGTTCTGTACTTAGTAAGTACTTATAATAATAATAAGTTGAGACAAAAAAATTATGGTGCTGTCTTAACATTGCTATACTACCTAGACCTACACTTTGATCTTAGTCATAAACTCGAGAAGCGAAACAAAAGAACTTCACCTGGGGATAGAAGGTTATGAAGAGGCGGACAAACTTGCCAGGAAAGGAGCTGCGCACCCTTTGTAGGCGCTGAACACTTCTGCGGCATAGGGAAACACACAATAACACACATAAAAGATGAACTCTGATCACTAGAAAAAACAAACAGGACTAAGTTCTGGACAAAAACTCAGGGTCTAAGAAAGGCGAAGAATCTTTTTGGTAATTACAATTTGAAGAGATTCAAAGCTTGCATCAGCCTTCTCGACTGCGTTCCAGAAATGGTTCAGGTGCTTGGGTAAATACCAAATCGTAGCAGAGGATCTACCACTCATAGCACCCAATCTCCTACATCAATTTTTTTTTTAGAAAATTGGTCTGTATGAGGGGCTATGACCTATGGAATTCTTACCTGAGCTAGGTTTGAGTGAAGCTCTCTCTTACTAGTTCCAATAGGAATAATGACGAAAGGGATTTTCTTCGTGTGGGACCTGTAGCGGGCACGGTACATCTTACCCTTCTTAAAATAATAATAATAACATTGTTATTGGAATAGAACAGTGAGGACAGTTCGTATTGTGCAATGAGGCCATCGGATCAGTGGGGGTACATCTTGGGGGTGGTTGTATGCTGTGAATTGGGATAAGAACTGGTCGGCTTTGACCTGGCAAAGCCCAGTGTTGTTACTGTTACGATACATCAATTGTGCTTATTTTACCACTTTCGGACTACACTGTCCCATACTTGGATTTTGAAAGACCCTTCTCATCAACCTTTCCAAGTTGAGTACAATGGGAGAATAATGAAGTATCAAACGAATCTAAGTCCATCTTTCTACACCGATGGGTCAAAAATGGAAATAAATATAAGAACGGGTTGTTTCTCGGAGGAACTTAAAATAAATAGCTCCATACGACTCCCAGACCACAGCAGCGTTTTCTAAGCTGGGGTTCTAGTAGTGACAAAGGCCGCCCAATTTGTGTCAATAATGACAATATTCCGGGAAGATATCGCAATTTACATTGACAGCCAGGCGGCCATAAAAATATAAGCTCCTACGCAAATAATATCTAAGCTTGTGAAATGTTGCCCCGAAGAGCTTAAGGTTCTTGGCACGCAGCACAACATAAAACTCTGCTGGGTCCCTGGTCACAGCGGAATACCAAGCAATGAAGCCGCGGTCAGAATAGGCTCAGCCCTAGACAGAGAGCAAGCAGATGACACGATTATACCTCCACTCTGTAACCTTAAGGCCAAAATCCAATAAAAAACACTATCTGAAGCAAATAGCAGGTGGAAATCACTAACCACCTGTGAAATAACAAGAAATATATGGCCAGAATACGATAAAGGTAAAGTCAAAAAACTTCTACAAAAAGATAAGAAATCCCTGTCAATACTGATAGGAGTGCTAACTGGCCACAACATGCACACGACTTAACGATGATGACATATGTTGTATGCAGGGGCTGCGGTGACGAAGAGGATCATGAGGACACAGCTCATTTCCTCTGTCACTGCCCTAACCTCTGTCAACTAGGAAACAGAGCCCTGGGGAAATTTTTCTTCGAACATATCGACGAACTATCCGACCGATCACTGTCAGGTCTACTTAAGTTTGCCAGGACGTCCGGATGGTTGGAACCAAGACACTGATACCACGGTTGGGAACATATAATGGGTACCACAATGGGATCACATGAACCTCAGTGTGATGAGGAAGAGGATGTAATCATTCTCGTCAGCCCGCTCACCTAACCTAACCTAACTCCTTCCTGTTTTTTTTTATTCTGGACACGAAATCTACGAACATTAACAACCATGTCGCGGCGCTACGGTAAATGAACTCTTGCATTTTAAAAAATGCAGAGCATAAAATGCAATTATTGAACTCAGTAACGACTGTTAAAATGAGAAAATCAAATTATTATAAATGGTTTATTTTTTATGTATTTATAGGCAAAGTGTCACCCGTTGCTTGTTTTCCTATATACGCCACCTGGCTGTCAATACCACAAATTATTACAACTGTCATAGGCAAGAGGTTGGGTATGGCAACACTGGTGCATGTCTTTTTCCCCCATATACTTTTTCGACTGTCACGTCAACCTTTTCGGGGAGCAATTCAAAAGTAAAATTAAACAAGAAATACTAGTTAAATTCGATTAAGAGATTGAAAATTAATTTCAGAAATGGGTGAACCAATTTCTACCGCGCAAACTTTTCCGATTTTCGAGAAGCCTGTACTTCAATTCAACGAAAACGGATGGGGACCATGCGAGTTACCAGAAACATTTAAGGATATGCCCTACCAGCCTTTTAGCAAGAGCGATCGTTTGGGTAAAATCTGTGACTGGACTGGCTCGTCAGCTAATGATAAGAAATACCAAAGTGAGTGCAAAATATGTTGTAAAAATGAAAGTTGTACAAAACAAATTAAAGAGGTTATGTTGAATTGCTGCCGTCGTGTGTGCGGCTACATACTTCGAGGGTAGCCATTTTGGGATATTTTGTTCACCCCAAACAAAAATTCCCTGGCTAAAAACTGTCAAAGAATGGAATGTAAACAAACTATTTTGTTAAAATGTAGCCTTGCTAATACAATAGTCGGATAAACAGCATCAACCATTTAAATAATTTATATCTTCTACTTAGATAAGTACCAGTCAAGCTTTGGAACCGGTAGTCAATATGCCTACTTCCATGAAGAAGATGAGACTACTTTCCATTTGGTAGACACCGCACGTGTGCAGAAGCCACCTCATCAACGTGGCCGCTTCCGTGGAAACTTGAGGAATTCCAGGTATCTATTTAGCTTGTTCTTAATCCCCAGCAGATTTGTATAAATTGGACTTGTTTCTCGACACAGATTTATGCACAGGGGTCGCAACTCCCGTGGGGGGCTCCAGTCTGGTATGACTACGCTTGGTAAAAACGTGAAGTCGCGTGATAACCGTCGTGGAATGGGCAAGAAGTTTGGTATGCGTGGCGCTCCACCGAAAATACGGGATGCTTCTGTTGCTGTTCGTGCTGATTGGTCTACTGTAGAATCCATGGACTTTCCACGTCTGATTAAGCTGTCGTTGCCAAATATCAAGGAAGGTGAAGATATCCTTACTTGCGGAACCTTGGAGTTCTACGACAAAAGCTACGACCGCGTCAATGTTAAGAACGAACGTCCATTGCAAAAGATTGACCGCATTGTGCACACTGTAACAACCACCGATGACCCTATCATCCGTCGTCTCTCTAAAACTGTTGGCAATGTATTTGCAACTGATGCAATTTTGGCAACGATTATGTGCTGCACTCGGTCTAATTATTCTTGGGATATTGTGGTCGAGAAGTTTGGTGATAAGATTTTCATGGATAAGCGAGATAACACTGAGTTCGACTTATTGACCGTCAATGAAACATCTGTGGAGCCGCCAACCGATGATGATGCATCCCCGAACTCACCACGGAATTTGGCTATTGAAGCTACTTTCATCAACCATAACTTCAGCCAGCAGGTCTTGAAGACTGGTGAGAAGGAACCCAAGTTTAAGTTCGATGAACCAAATCCATTCATCGGTGAAGACGAGGATGTTGAAATCGCCAGCGTGGGTTATCGCTACAGGAAATGGGACTTAGGTGGTGGAGTTGTAAGTCAAAACTAAATATACACGATAATTAAATTTAAAAAAAATATTTTCAACTCTTCCAGGTCCTTGTTGCCCGCTGTGAACATGATGCTGTTTTGCAAACACCCAACAATGAAGCTCAATTCCTTACCATTAAGGCTCTGAACGAGTGGGACTCTAAGCTAGCCAACGGTGTAGAATGGCGTCAGAAGCTCGACACCCAACGTGGTGCTGTGCTTGCCAATGAATTGCGTAACAACGCATGCAAATTGGCCAAGTGGACCGTTCAAGCAGTTCTATCTGGTTCCGATCAGCTGAAGTTCGGCTATGTATCTCGTGCGCACATTCGCGATCCATCACGTCACGTAATTTTGGGCACACAGCAATTCAAACCCCATGAGTTTGCTACTCAAATCAACTTGAGCATGGACAATGCCTGGGGTATCCTGCGTTGCATCATTGACATTGTGATGAAGCAGAAGGATGGCAAATATCTGATCATGAAAGATCCCAACAAGCAGATGATTCGTTTGTACGATATCCCTGATAATACGTTCGAGAGTGATGGCTCAGAGGAGTGCGATGATGATAATGAAACTTTCCAACCCGTGTATTCGTACGGCAGCGCCAAGAGGATTTAACTTTTAGGTGTGGATACGCTTTTTTAAGAAAACATTTTTTTACATACACCAGCTAAGGAAGAAAATAAAAACAAGGAAAGCAGGTGATTTCCTGGAACCGATTTGTATTTCTGGAAAGTCTGTATTTATTAGCCGAACAAAGTGAAACACGCAAACTATGATTGTTCATTGTAAAAGTAATTATTCCATAAAGTATAACTTCTTCAATAAAAAACATCATAGAAGAATTTGGTGTTTTTTTTTTTTGTTCTCGTTTGAATTCTTAACTCTTCTGTTGGTTCCAGTGAAGAGAGGCATTCATACTGCTGCAGTAGTGTTTGTTGTAAATTCTAAATTTTTGGCGCCAATCGATATATATACATATTTGGTTTGGTGAATTGTCAGCATCGAATGTTCCCGACACAAAACTGGCAATCACATACATGTTTTACTGCTTGATCCAAAGCTTGTAGCACTTGTTGGAAGTTTTGGTCCTTCAGTATGATTCTTTCAGTTCAATAACACAAGAGAAACGACTTTCAGCCACCTGTTGGCGTTTTTTCCCCCCTCTTACAGAAGAGTCTGCAAAGAACCAGGATTAGTTAGTAGTTTCAGTTAGTTCCAGTGAGCCGAATTACAAGATGTCAGAAAATAATAGGTCTGTTTAGTAACTTGCGATTTTTTGTAAAAATTAACCATTTTTCATAAAAGTACGAAGAATCACAAGTTACCAAACAGACGGTATGTACGGCTTGTGTCGGAGCTAATGCTTTTTCTTTGGGAATTGTGACTAGTGACCCGTTCCCTTTAACTAAAGACAGAAACCAGCACTAAAAACCTGCTAAATGTCTGTATCCGGCTAAAGGTTATGTAATCAAACGGCAACTTCGCGCTAAATACCTGTGTCTGAGCTAAAAAGGTCTGTATCTGAGCTAAAAAGGTGTGCAATGTAATCCAGTTTGTTTTATTTTCACTGCGTGATCCATATAGATCATCGGCGATAATAAAACACGGCTAACATTTCCACAGAGTGCCATGTAGTCAAATAGAATATGTTCCGCAGCTTCGTCGTCTTCCATGCAAAGACGACATTCAGTAGCCTATTTTGTTTCCGTTATCTTTTGATATCATTCCCACTGACGAGTACGTGTTTTAAGGAAGAGTTAAATGGCTCTTTTATCCTGACGAAGATTTTATACATTTTATTTCCCCAACTTTTGATTTTTAAGTTTATAGTTGAGTTATTCCTTTTTTAACTAGTTCGTCGGCTTTTTCGTTTCCAACAATACACTCATGTCCGGGCACCCACCAAACTTTGAATTTGTTTCAATGGGAGAGATCTTGGAGAATATTAAATCAGTTTGATTTGGAGTCAATTAGGTTTGAGCCTAGTGATTATATAGCACAGATCACGTCAAGGTCTGGGACTTTGGATAGAAGATTTACTTGATCAGTGTAGCTTATCTCTCATGTTTGCAGTAGTCTGACTGTGCTGCAGATTGTCATCTTTTTTATGAAAAGGTGAAGTGACGCTGGCAAACGAGCGCGCATATGGGAGCTGTCGGGCAGGTGCGCATAGCGCCGGTGCACGGTGCCAAGGCATGCCAGTCTTTGCAGCTGTTGCAGCTTGGAAATTGTGGATTTCTCTTTAGTTTTGTGCCACCATACTACGGAAGATAAATGGGTCGTATCATCATTGTATACATCTTAAGAGTGTCCTTTGGGGATGACATTAGTACTGCTGAAATAATAGCCAACAAATGGTAGATAGGCTTACAAAAATGAGGAGTTAATTATGTTTCAAATGTGAAACAAATATTCACACCTATTATTAAATCCGCAGTGGGAATGTATCACATGATTTCGAAATTCAGTATAATAGAATCCGTTCGAATAAAATCGTCCACTTGCCGGTAATGTGAATGATCATTAAAAACGAACGGATCGGGACCGGGATCTCTCCATACAAAGTTTTGCATTTCAGATCCGCGAGAAAATCATTGTGGATTTGGTGCTTTTGCTGAGGGGCCTGTGGGGTTGACTAAAATCTTTTTTTTTTGTCAAAAAACTTTGAACGTTGAAAGTGCAGAAATGTGTTAGTGAAATGTGATTTTTTCGGGCGGATTGCTGTTCGGGTGAAACTCACTATAAGGCTGATTATATTTATTATTCCTAGATTTATGTTTTCACTTTCACGATCGCCTTTTCCAATGTCAAATCAGAATACAGCTGATTTCGAAAACATAAAAAGTGATGTAGATATATAGATATGTAGTGTATCCGGCGGATTTAATGACGACAATGATGACTGAATGTGAATCGAATTAGTGAAGAGAATCTCCGATCCGTTGGATTGAATGATAGGGGTGATTACTGTGTAGACGCAACGTTTTGGCAAATCGAAAATTCATTTGAGGCTCATGCCTCGTCAATCATAAAAATTAAACTCCATTCGCATAAGAAGAATTTCTCATTTTTATTGAAATTAATGAAAATAAAATAATAGTAATCTATTTGCTTTCGATTCTCTATTCTATAGCAAAAAATTCAATTCTTTTCATATCTAAATATCAGTGTTGATTAACATATTCTTCTCTTTTGCTATTTGTTTAATAAATACATTTTTTATAGCAGATTTAATGTTTAATGTAATTAGCTTGTAATAATAATTATTTTAATTTAATTGAGTTTATTTAACACATTTTCTTTGATTTTCAATTTTCAAATAGTGATAAAGCTTTTCGTTGACTTTCTTTAAACATTAGTTTTAATTGAATATTCTAAAAGGAAACAAACTTAGACAGCAATTCCCATCATTATCACTAACTTAATACACATAAATATTTTTTGAAAAAAAAAAAACAAACATTATATTCATACGTTCATGCAATAGATTAGATTTTCTAATTTATATTTAAGTTTCTGGTGAAAATAGGCGCAAAAGTGCTTCGTTTCTAGTCTCTTCACATTATTTCTGGAAATAACTACATTTGTTTCTACGTTGCTTTAGCGAAAAGCCTTTAGTACTTGGACGCTTTGCGTTTTTTTTTTTTTGTATTAAATCTCAAAAAGAAAACACAACACTAAACAAAAATTAAATGGAATTTAATTAATTAAAAAAAAAACATAATTATACAACAATTTGTTTATAAAAAATGTACAGTTGTATATGGTAATAATTTAACTAACATTATGTAATAATACTCATAACAAAACATTGATCAGAAAAAAAAACAAAAAAAAGAAGAAATTCTAGTTAGTTTTACACGGGGAATATTTAAAACTTGACCACCATTTTTTTATATAATTAAGAAGGTAGGTATAGTTGCGATTTGCGAATGATAATAACAAAACGAAACAAAAATACTGAAAATTCGAAAGCTGGTTGAGATTGCGTACTCGTTTAGAAGTTTAAAAATTTTCTCTAAAATTACCTAGGAACGAGATTTTTTTTTTTACTTGAATACAATCAGAACTGGCTCAGGGTTATTCAACTACTGCAGCTGTTTGTGTTGATGTTGTTGCACCAATTGCATCGATTTTTTTGCGAAAGTTCTCTAGAAGACCTGCCAGTGTAAGGCAGAAGCCGCGGCTTGCAGGCACAAGTGGAAAATCTGGTGGATCACTATCAGTTTTTAGCGGTGCAGGAGTAGGATCTTCTTCATTTGGGGTCATAGCATTTTGGCTTAGTGATAACTCCATCCAGCCCTTAATGCGGTTGTACATTGAGACGCCATTTCGTTTGAAATGTTCTTCGATTTGTTCACGAAATATCGCCGGTGTATTAGACATAAGCTTGGTCATAGCTTGTACCATTTTAATGATGGCCATTTCGTTGTACATGCGCGAGTTTTCCTCACCTTGTTGGGTACCTTTAAATGAAAGAAACAATGAAGTACTTGTATTTAGAATTAAGAGTTTTTGAAACTAATAAAATAAATTAAATTAAAAAAAAATAAAAATAAATTGTGGTCAGTTATAAAAATGAAATTCTATCAATGGAGAATCGAGACATATTCCCCCCGGCGGATTTAATGATAGGGGTGAACGCTATCATCTGGATCTTGAAACGACTTTTTCGAGTTATTGAAAACGTTCGTCGGATTTGAGGCGAGACATACGACTTATGAAGCAGCTCTACCTTTCAAAAAGAGCCATACATCTAAGGCTAAAAGAAAGATTGAACATTCGTTTAACAGAACAGACGATTAGAGATGGATGCTAGGAAGATTAGTCTAGCAAGTTAAAATAATCATGAACGCGAAAGTTTCAACGCATGTTTTGAGGGCCATTGTCACAAAGTTGTGACTTTAAGAGTTTATTTCGCTTCGTTTTTATAAGCAAAAAATTTTAAAAATTCCAACTCACCTCTTTGCTTTTCGTAACCGGCTTCATTAAAATACGGCTCTGACACTAATATCAATCCCTGTATTGAAACAATCACTTGCAACAGCGTGCTATTCGGTCCCCAAACTTCTGTATCACGTCCAGACCAAGTGCCAAGCAATGAAACGCACACCTTTCCATCTTCATATAGATTGGGATTCAATCTATCCGAGCAATAACTTATATAATGACACAATGGTGGACTCTTTGGGTAATCTCGACCAAGCTGAATATCAAAGAAAAACATTCCATCCTCGTAGGGCGTGTTCTTCGGTCCCTCAATCATTACACTTACAAGGTCCATGCGATCTTCAAAAACTCTAAAAGGGAAAAATAAAATAAATGACCCAGCCTACCAGAGAAAACTCTCAACTCATACCTAACCCATACACCAGGAGGCAGTGCAGAACGTAACATCCTGTGCTCTCTCTGCACCGCCCGATAATAATGCGCCGAATTATTTGGATGCAAGATAGTTAATTCAAATTTATGAGTTTTCGGTGCCGCATCCAGTACTTGAAAACATTCTGAAGGCACTGGTTGCTCAACAGGTGTCGAAACAACTGTCTCAGCTTCATCAGTCGTTGAAGTCTCTGTGGGACTAAGGTAATCTATTACTGGTGCTCTTTTTGGAGGGCTTGTGTCATCGTTAGTTAGGTTGCTAGACTCTGCTGTTATATCACCGTTGGTGATGTCATGCTCAATGATTTCACTCAAATTCAAGTTATCCACATAGTACTTGTTGCGAATCTCATTTATACACTTGACCAGCTGTTCTTTGAGCAGGCAACACAATCGAATACAAACAAACTCAGGTGCATCTTCAGTAAACTCGATACTGCTGCATGAAATCGATTTCTGATCATCGGTAGTTTTTAAGAGGCTGCCATTTGTATCGATGTTTGTGAGATCATTAGAACTGGCGTAGCTAGTTGAGCTGCCATCGCAGTTCTCGGTACGTGTGTAATTTCCCGAATCATCTTGTGATTTGACATTTGACAGAACATTTCCCAGCTTCAGTTGGTTAGTCTTCTCTGTTGCCTTTTCTATGTTCAGCATTACCGAGGTTAGTAGTTTATTCTTCTCTTGGTTGTAGGGGTTCTTTGGAGAATCTGCCAACGATAGTTTGGCATTACTTGAAGCATTACTCAGCTGCTTCTGTGGTGACTGCAACTCGGTAAATTCCTGTGTTGTGTTGTTACTTATATTCGACGTTGTGATCTCTGTTTTGTTGGCTTTCTTCTTGATACATTTGAATGGCGTAGAGGATATATTGAAAATAACCTTTGGTGCGTAGTCCATTGGAGAGGTCACACCGCCGGGATTCGATTGTGCACTGTTCACAGGAACTACTATGCCTATAGCTTGTTGCGAATGTTGTGTTGACGACTCGCTGAAAAGTCGATTTTTACGATCCTGAGGAGTATCTGGTATCGTCTGACCTCCACCTTTTCGTACGCGCTCCAGTAATCCCTAAAAATCAGCTATTAGTTATATGAACATAGATATTTCAAATAAACTCACCATAAAGTGATCCTCATGAAAGAAGCTTGTGCTCATCAAACGATCCAGATACCGACAGTTTTTATACACACCCAAGAGTTTTCTCATTACCTGCAAAAAGAAACTTGGAGTCAGTCTCAGATTGTTATTAATTCCACTTTTACTCACATCATGATTTTGCAGATTAGGATTTATACTGAAGATTTCCTCCAGCCTTGAGATAGCTCCCCTCGCCTTTTCGAAATTCGACAAAATATGAGACTCCGAAAATTTTAATTGCGGTGTTGCGCCACCTAATTCGCTAGTTTCACTCTCTGTTTCCCATGAATCATCCGTATCGTGGGCCCAATCAGCGTGATCGTACTGTCCCACTTCGAATAAGTCCTGTGGCCAGCACATACTAATATGACCATCGACCCACCACACTTTTACCTTTCCATCGATGTAGTTGTCTATAATTTGCCCAGCTGTACATGCTGCATCTGTGCCAATGAAATTTGCTACACGAATAACCATCGTCCCAGGACGGTATTGAAAATCCGGATGATCTTTCAGATCATATACACTCATTTCAGAAAAACCCTTGTACGTCGGCCTGCAAAAAATTCAATAAACACTTCAAACTCTAGCAAAACAAAAAACAAAAATCGTGTGCAAAAACTATTCTGCTCGAACTGAAAACCGATTTATTTTTGATATTTGTCCGTTTGGCAGGAGGATTTTCATTCGGTTGGTATTTCTGTACATGGCGGACTGGAAATTTCCTTAACCAGATACCATAAATTGTGTTAATTAATTCCTTTGAACAGTGTGAATGTTTGTAGAACTACAAAAGTCATTCATATAAAAGAATCTGCTCTATTTTCACACAATATATATCGCGTAGCAAATGCTCTTCCAAATTATGCAATTATCTATTTGCCAAAAATGGATTTACCCAAAAACTATGTTTTCGCTGTATTCTTGCTTGTTCTAACGCTCACTGCTTTCAAAGCCAGAATTGTGCGTTGTTTCTTCCTCGACGAGATCTTGCAGAGTAAAATGTATTGAAATAGTTTGCCCAGCGAAGGAAAAAAAAAAACCTAAATCTAGCCAAGCATGTAGTTTTGACATAAATGGAGACGCGATGTAACGTTACATACAATTTTGTGGTAAGAAGCGTTACTTCAAAAAAGAAAAAACCTACTTGGGTTCGACAGCAGATGTGTAGGTGGTAAACCATTTGACATGCGCAGTTCGTCCATGATGATCTACCGTCTGAATAACGCCATAATCTCGAAAAGACAGATCAGAATCTTCTTTGCCAGAGATTACAAAATCACCAGGGAAAAATTCCTGTAAAAAGGCAAACCGTAAACATAAAAATACTCCAGTGATAGCGTATTGTCGTCCATATTACATGATCATCCAAATGGTGAATAGGATACAGTTGGGTGGATGAAATGCCCGTTTCAATCGCACCATCTTGCCAAACAACTGTAGCTGTGCTGTAGACCAGCATTGCTTCGGTCACCAGCTCATCACCTACGGCTGGAAAGATTTGTGGTACACTGCCACTTGCGCTACTCTTCTTCAGCTTCTTCACTTGTTTCTTCTGCAATCTAGACGTATGTTTTGGGCTACTTCGGGGTGTTGGACTTGAACATGTCGATATTGTAGTATCGGTACTCTCGGTCCCATCATTCAAATCAAGTCGTTGGACAATAAAATCATCATCATCATCGGTTTGCCAACCATCGGCGGAGTAAACAAGTGGTCCATCATCTTCGCGTGATTTCTCAGTCTCACCTCTCTCTTTCGATGTGTTAAACTTTTCCAGGTTCGCCTTATTTAACGGTTTAAGCGATAATTTTGAAAGCTGTTTATCTAGAGTGGGTGCCGCTTCCAATGCCGAATTGGACAGCTTAGTTTGTATCTTTTCGCGGGACGGTGTAGTTTTCGAATTTCTTCTCTGGTTCCTCTCCTGTTTACTGAGAAGCAATTTGTATTTTATTGCTAAAAGGAAATTGATTAGTCGGTCTATAGAGTGAAAATAAAAAACTGCAAAAACGTACCTTGTTCTTTTTCCCACAGCGACTTTCGCTCTACAACATCAAAGTCAGCGACTTTTAAATAGTTTTTATCGTTAATCTGAAGCATGCACGATTCGAAGAGATTCAGCCGTTTAAGTCGTTCTAAATGAGCTCCCGTAACGCATGGCTCTGGCTGTTGAAGAAGATTCGATTCGATGTCACCATCTTCGGAGAGGGCTTTGCATTGCCAATGCACCCAAACAGAATCAAGACGAACCGATTGGACTGTGAACTACAAATAAGTGGGGAAAAATTGTAATACACATTTATAGCTATTAGCTTAGTGATAAATTATCGTCTAGGATTTGTGATATCTATTTAAAAATATAATTTCATTCTTCTCGGACCATTGCCGGAAGGTACCTATCCCTGGTGTATACCAAGCAACTTAAGACAATAGATTCAAGACAAATAAACTACTCATATCATTCTGAGCTTTAAGAAATTTAACAACTTATTTTTTATAAGCTTTAAGGTTGGTTACTTCTTTAACATTTGAAGGCAGTCGATTATACAATTTGAATCTTAGCTCTTAGACGGTTTACCCGCAGAGCTATTTAAAGCAGCTAGAGATCACTACTTGGTAGAGAGCATACACCAACTCATCTTTAAGATCTGATCAGATGAAAGTATGCCAGATGAATCTAATCTCAGCATCGTTTGCCCGGTCCACAAGAGAGGCATCCGTCTCCTCAACATCGCCTACAAGATCTTATCTGCCATATTGTGTGAACGCCTGAAGCCTTTCTTCAACAACCTGATTGGTCCCTATCAGTGCGGTTTCAGGCCGGGAAAGTCCCCCATAGACCAAGTTTTCACACTTAGGCAGATCCTGGAAAAAACCCAAGTTCAAATCGATACCCACCACCTGTTCATCGATTTCAAGGCCACCTATGGCAGCATCTGGAGAGATAAACTGTATAGAGCCATGTCTCATTCTGACATTTCTTTCAAACTCATCCGCTTGTGCAGAATGACGATGGAGAAAGCTCGCTGCTCCATCAAGTTCGGTAATGAACTCATCGAGACATCCAATATCAAAAAAGAATGCGACTTCTTCAACATCATACTTGAGAGAATTGTTCAAAACACATGACGAAGGATCTTTCAAGTCCGTTCAACTACTTGCATACGCCGACGATAAAAGGGACACTCAACATCGACGAATTGGACAGAACGCCACAATGGACAGCTACAACTTTGTGGTAGTAAAGGACTTTGTCTACCTCGACTCTGCTATAACTTCAAAAGATGACATCTCATCGGAAATCAAACGAAGGATTACTCTTGCCAATCGCTGTTTCTTTGGGCTAAGAAGGCAATTAAGTAGTAAAGCCCTTTCCCGATCGACTAAGTAGACTCTATATAAGAACTTTATCATCCCAATTTTGCTATATGGAGCTGAAGAATGGACTTTATCGAAAGCGGATGAAGATATCCTTGGTCGCTTCGAGAGAAAAATCCTCCGTAAACTATTCGGTCCCGTTTGCGTTGACGGGTTCAACCACGAACTGTACGAGCTGTACAGTGACATCGACGTGGTATAAAACTGCGCATTAGGCGTTTAAGATGGCTAGGACATGTAGACAGAGCATATGGACATTAACGCTCCGGCTCGATTCTGACCCAGGGAGTCAGCGCAGCAGTAGAATAGGACCTCAACCAACTTGGAGTGCGCAACTGGAGGCAGTTAGCTAAGGACCGGGCTAACTGGGAGGAGTTGATGGTTGAGCCTTGGTCCACCCCGGGCTGTAGCGCCACCTACATAAGTAATTCTTAGCTCTTGCGCTTAAGAAATTTGGTAATCTATTTATTGCGAAAGTGAAAGTCGCCTCATCAACAGACCCTTCAACAATCGTTCATGTGGCAATCTGCATGTTTTGATGCTTGAAACTTCGAGGTGCTAGTATCGATTCAAACCAACGAAATAACCGGTTTGAATATTCAATAACGCAACAACTATGATCATCATCATTCATAGAATCTATGTCAAAAAACTACACTGGAAAAATTCAGCCGGGGTCTTTTGAATCACACAGAGATCACTCCGTGCGTATGAAAATCAGAATATCTTATGAAATTGAAGTTAATTAAAATTTTCAGCTGTAGCAAAACTTATGGTCAGTTCTATAATGCAGTTTGTTTCTTTTCGAAAGGTACTTTCATAGGAATAACCAACGCCCCATGAAAATTATGACATAATATAAACAAAAACAATTCCCCAGATGCTCGCCAAACGCAAACTAACCCCTGCTCAAGATTATAATACAATTCTAAAATTGCTTGTTTGAGTAATTTTATTCCAGAATGGCACTTACCTTTCTGGACAATGGTTTACCCTTTCTGTTCATCTTCAATGGGTTTGTTGGCGAAAGCAATTTGACACTGTCTAATGATTCTATACGACCGTTAATCACCTGTCCTGGATAGTAGACCATCTCAGCGAAATGTCCATTACGAAATTTAGTATTAGCATCAGTGAAATGTAGCAAATCCAAGTCTGACATTTCAATTAATGCACCGCATGAGGATCTACACAAAGTTAAGATAAATGCATTACTATTTTTTAATATTCTTATTTATAACTCACTTTAAAACTATCTTCTCGTGGACACCTTTTACACTGCCCACCCATGAGTCTAGACACACGGCACTATCGCGGGGCATTTGAACCATTGGTTGTAGTCTCTCTGCCATCACGTTTTTAATGACATATTTTGTTCCCAGAATGCGAACATCTGAACGCATATTTATTTCACGACAATAACCACGTTGTGTGTCCCTTCCGGGTACTAAACGACGAACCACATCACCAGGCATTAATGTTCGATCTGCAAGGCCCACCTGAAAGAAAAGGATTATTTAAAACTTTGAAATTAGACTCGAGTTGGTGGTACACAAATAAACAAATTGAAAGTTATGTAATTGTAAATTCAAATCGAAGTTGCTGTGGAAGAAAATTGTAACAGTTTTAAGTAGGTAGGAACCCAGTAAGTTATGAATCACAGCGGTTAACTATTCAAGGATCAAATAAAGCATCGTGAAGTTATGATACGTAGTACAATGCAGAACAGTACAAAAGAATTAACTTGTTTTAATTTGTTGACAGTAAAAATCAATGTGAGGTGGTATTTTTATGGACATTAATAATTCATTGTTTTCATATTTTCTGATTTTTAAATCTCTGCTAGCTAGTAATTTTGATTTTAATTAAATTAAATTATGTATTAATGAATTTTTTATACATTTAGACATATGTTACTAAGTGGCGGTACATATTTTGCCAATTGCAGCCAACTAATAGGCAATTTCCGATATTTTCAAATGGTGTTTTAGAAAATAGAACGAATATACACTTTGGAGTTCGGGACTTCAAAAGTTTCTATTATCCCATTCAAGTCCTGGACTTAAAATTAATGAAACGTTAACCATCGAATATTTATTCAATTGGGTTGCAAATGAACAAGCCAAGTTCCAAAACAAACGGCGTTCATAATAAGATATTGTACTACGAATACGAAGGTTAGAGTCAGCATAAAGATATAGGATAGTTATTTTCTGAATTTTATGATGAAGATAATGATCAATTAAGATCCAATGCTAATTTTATCGTTTTTTTTTTTTCTAATTTAAAAGTTTTATATCACCAGCTTAGTCAGAAGAATAAATATACTCATATCATAGGGACTGACTAAGCGATTTATATTTTTTGTAATTTAAGTTGTACATATTCATTTGTAAATTAAGAAATATTTAAGTATTTAAGGCTATAAATAAGACACAAAGGCGCATTCGTCAACTGAAACTAGAGTGTAAGTTGACTGCATTCAATTCTTCCCATTGAAACAGATCTTCACGTGGATACTAGCTAGAATCGTTTTTTAAAAAAAAATTAAAAATTTAAAAAGTCAATATCTTGACGAGTTACGCAGTTTGCGATGGTCTTGTCATAGCAAACTCTAATTTCGTAATTGTTAGTTACTGAACCATTCGATTGTACAAAATTATGATTTAGATGAGGTTAACTTTTGCAAATGGATAAAGACATCATTAAAGCGATAACTGCATCCAGTAAAGCACTGTGTCCAATTATTTCTGGAGGAAAATACACTTATTGTCAAATGTGTTTCCTTGGAAATTGAACAAAAAAAAAATCTATTTCCGCAGCCTGCAAGTATAACTTGTGGCTGTCACGCAATTGTATATAAACACATGGTAGTATGCTCAGATTGATAAGGATAGTTTTGAAAAAAGATTATGTTTGGGCATAATCCCAAACAAAAAATCATATGCTAGGTATTACCACACTGTTATGACAGCATCAGGTTTAGAGTTACAATCTATGATTGCAGGACAAAAGCGAAACAAGCTAGAAATAGTACCTACCTACCAACGATTCAACCGAGTACTTTTGTGAATCATCACATTCGATGAGTGCCAAGAGGGAAATGTGGTCTAAAGGACATTATGTCTCAAAAAAAGGGTGCAGGATTCACAGTAGACATTAATTATTTATAAGTATTTTTTTTTGCACTCGGTGACCTGTTAAGTATAAAAAATAATTGCAAAACAGAAAGAAACTTTGAATTGCAGAATATGGGAAATCCGGACAGAGCATTAGTCACCGATATGAGAAAAATATAAGACCGGTAACTATCCAAGCGTGAAACGCTAAATATGAACATAATAACACAATTTGTTCTGCTACGAGTAAAAACAAAAAACCACTGTATGCGATTCCGTGGAATAGATTGGCCCCATATATCTTCCGTTCCCTTATATTTCTAGAACACATCAGGAAGTTGAAGCAGTCTTTTTTGTTAAGTAATTTGTTGTTGTTCAATTAAAGCAATTCTCATATTGATTGCTAGAAACGCCTTTCGTTTTAAGAAAAAAAAACCTCCACGACTGCCATTGAATCATTAGTTGGATGTATTTTCTTCAGATTTTGCCGTGGTACCTTTCGGCTAGATTATAGCAAGACTTGTACTACAGTGTACAAAACACCATTTCCAAATGGAAATTTTCGGCGAATTAAAATTCAATAGATTGCATAAACAAGTCAGTCAGAAAATATCAATTTCAAATCACAAAAATGGCTTTGGAAATTAATAAGCATCACGTGCTTACAAGTCGTTTACTTACCACACGATCCGTTATGACTTCCTCTTTGCCATCAGGGTGCCATATAACACGAATCTCACCTTTCGTTAGAATATCTAGCTCATCATCATCGTCACCAGAGAAAGCTTCGGAATTCTCCAGCACCAGGCCGAATTTCACACGTCCTCTTTTATCGATGCGGAATATTTCATCCTCATAGAAATATTGATTGTCCACAAAAGTGGATCCTGCAGCAGGATTTTCACGAACTCTAGGCGGCGGCTGCGGAGGTGGTGTCGTTGATGTTGGTGCCGTTTCAGTCACCCCAGTTGCCATAATCAATTATTGAGCATTTAGTGTGTGGTGTTAGGAAGAATTTTTTTTGTTCAAACTTATAATTTTCACGTTTAGAAATTTTGTCGATTTTCTTTTGGGGTTTTGTAAACGATTACTTTTTGCTTCCCTGGAATTAACGGCAAATTGTTTTTTTCTTCTCAACTCAAAGTACACTTCATGTACAAGTAGAAGTCAGTTTTTTTGATAGATTTTTGACGGCTGTTCGAGAACACTGAACTGTGCATTCGTGTATACTCTTTTTAATGAATGAGCTTTGTAGATTCCACACTAGAGGTCGCGATAACAAACAGCTGATTGGAATTGCTAGTTTTTTACACAAACAAAGTATGGAGTGCGAAGGATTTTATTTGCATACCCGTGGGCGCTAAGGAAAATGTGTCAAAACAGATGTGGTAGAGTGACCAGTCGTCGAGAATCTAGTTTACAAAAGAAAACTATGTTTCAAGGAGTACCTACATAACGAGGAAATAGACAGGCCAATATTAATTAATAATGACTACATATTTATTTTTTTTAATTTAGTTGAAGCCTCGTAGCTAAGTAGGCATGAGTACGATAAGTTTGGCGCAAAGATTTGACAATGCCATTTTGTAGATCTCGGTGAAATAAGCACAAAATATAAGGTAAAAAATATTAATTAATCGTTTAGTTTAGGAGATATCGAGGTTTCAAAATTAATTTTTTCCTATGGAAATCCCATTGAAATTAATTATTTTTGCTTCGGTAGAAACAAAAGTGTTGCATACATCTAGGCGTAAAAGTAACGAAATTGTTTTTAAGGATTTAAGTAAGGAAATTTTATAAACTTTTAATTTTTGAGCATCAGACTTTGAAAAAATAAAACTAAAAAAATCGCGCGTGGTAGATATACACTATTGATCAAAACTATAAACTTCAAAATCGAAGTTTTCAATAGGTCTGTTTGGTAACATGCTAGTTTTGGAAAGTTCTACGTAAACTACATAGAATCTGTCAGTTTCATGGTTCTCAATTTTTTTACTCTCATTTGGCTCTCTCTTTGCGATGAATTAACTGCAAGACCAATTCCTTGGGGTAGGCCGAGCCAACTCTGTCAAACCAGCCATCTGGCAGTTTGCGAAATGTCATTATCTTCATTGTTAGTGGAAAACAAAAACAATTTGATAGGTTTGACCAAGTGTTGCTTGAAAAGCGTTTGTTTACTTTTGTGCAAGTTTTCTGTCTTTGAGAGGAGTTCTCTCTCTTTGAGAGGATTCTAGTATTTGACAGATCTCAATTTCGTGTGCCAAAAAAGATACCAAACACACCTAATATGACAGCTACTTTCATCACATTGACAATTGCAATTGTCAATATCACAATTCCATTTTAAATTTGAAAATCGAAGTTTACAATCTGACAACCTCAGTTTTCTATATGACAACTGCTTTGATACCTTCCCGCAAGAATGTATTAAGCGACACTTTTTCTGAAAATGACTTTTTGATTTGTTCTTATATTTTGTGCTAAGCGCCACGTTGTGGCCTAGGTTTGACTGCTCTAGCACGTATACAAAATTAACTAGAGAGAAAATGAAATTGAAGTAACCGACAAGTTTGACCAGTAGAATACCTAGTATTGCTCCCTGAAATTTGTACTATCCGCCAAAAAAATTATACTAAGCGCCATGTTAGTAAAGCTAGTTGTCATATGCAACAAAATGTTCCGACCAAAATTTTGTTGCATGGCGTTTAGTTTAACCGAAATTGTCGCCTAGAACACTGGCCCAATTAGAAGTTGGTAAATTTTTTGTCGCATAAAATAATTTTTGTCCAGACATAATTTCTTTGTTTCGAATTTATTTGAATGAATGGCCTATTGTTTACTTGCAATTTCTCTCGCCAGTTGCTTGCGCAGTTGTTTAGGTGATTTTCTAATGTTTTCTTCTTTGTTAATATTAAAATGAAATTTAAAAATGAACTAAGCGACAAAATAATTTTAATCTTGTGCTTTTTGTGACCATTTCAATGATTTAAGCGCCATTTACCATTGTATCAAGCGACATTGTCTTGACTGCAAAAATGTATTAAGCGACGAAAAATTCTTATCTGATTAAATTCTCGGTTTTGCAAAATATCTCAAGTTTTTTGTGTTGAAAATCCCTTTCGAAATCTGTCTAATTCGCTAAAATACACAAATAAATAACTCAGCAAGAACTTTTTATCGTTTCCTGTAAAATTTTAAAAATGTCGCTTAATACATTCTTGCGGGAAGGTATCGACATTGACAATTGCAATTGTCAATATGAAAAAACAAGTTATCAAGCTGAAAAATGAAAATCGTAAATTGTCAAGTTGACAACTATAGTAGTCGGTTGAAAAATGACAGTGTTTTCATCACAATGATTACAAAAATTGTTAATATGACAACGTTTTTTGGTTCAGTGATACTACTGCAGAGAATATTAAACTGAATTTACATAGGCATGTCATGGTGTCATGTCAAATTTGTAACGGTAATGGGACAATTTACAATTTTTTTTGTCTCACACCCCACAGGGAGGACGGAAGGTTAATTACGTTTCGCGCGAGTTTACAATTTGTGAAATTTTTCGGTAAATAAAACAACTTCTATGTCTCAGTCGAGACTACTTTCTTCATCTCTCTCCAAAATTGAAAATTAATAAAGGTCAACGCATTCCGTTTCCGGTGGCCTTCGATCAGCAGAAATTTTATATACATAGACATCGACACCGGAATGCACCTTGTTATGTATATGTATTACTGACCTGTATTTGTATTTGCTCACGCATAGTATCCTTGCTCTATCCATTTTTGAAATTTATTAATGATGCAAGCACAATGCAACACGGAAAAGTACCGAAAAATTTATGTTCAAGGACAATATTTTATCGTTTGAGTTGAGAATGCTCGTAGGTTTATTCTCAGGGAAAATCGAAAAATTAAAGAAATCGGTAAAGTATGACATTTTTGGTTCACTAAGCTACGTGCAGACGATATGTTTGCTTCAAATGCTCATATGTTCATGCGGCGTATGAAAGGTGTTCAAACGATATGAACACTTTGTGCCAAAGTTGCAGAATTTTGGGTATGTTCATATGTATCTGCTCAAATGCGTTGTGTTCGTATTTTTTCTGTGAATATGATTGGTGTTCACACGATATGAACAATCGGTTCATATGACAGATATGTGCACGAATATGAACATATGAACAAACAATTTATTCTTTTTTTTCAAAATGTTTTTTTTTTATTGAGCTTAAGAGCTAACAATACGAGGCTTCAATGTTGGCCAGATTTGTCAAAACGTGTATGGGCGCTTTTATAAGCGAAATTATAAACCATAGTCCTTATGGGATATTTATTGGGACTGGTTGAAATGTTTCGGTTCAACCGAAACCGGCCATTACTGTATGTTCCAAAAACCCACTTTCTTTAATAAACAAAAAATAAATCATCACACAATGAATAACTTCTAAAAAAAAATAATAATATTTCCATGTCATAACTTTTCGAACTTTTCGGATCACAGGATCAAAATTTCTTCAAAATTTACTGTTTGTTTTTATAAAATTATATAAAATACCAAGAAAAAGATGACCTCAAAACCATTGGGTAAATGATACATAAATGTATATAAATTACCGTTACAATATGTAAATTTTTTTTTTTTGTCAAGGACCGGGACCTGGAGCGTATGGTCTGCCAACAGAAGTCGGCTTCGACGGACATGACATCCGTAAGCAACGACTTCCCCAATACTCATTTGGAGCTCAAACAAAGATACTCAATAAAAGAGTAAGTCCAGGTCCAGGCGCTTACAAAGTCGAGGGCATAACACGGTATGGATATAGCAAGGCTCATCAATATACATTGGGGGCTCTAACTCCAATAGCAGGTAACCTTCAACTTTTACACGTACACACCGGAAATATTATAATTTTTTTTGAAATCTTTTTTTTTTTAGAAAGAAGTAGAGGTCCCGGTCCCGGTGCGCACGAGGTTCACTTGAAGCCATTCTTTAAGGGTACTAATGCCCCGGCATATAGTATAAAAGCTAAAAACGAATATCAATTCAAGCAGTTCGCTCCTGGACCCAATGTTTATATGTTTGGAGTGCAGACAATAAAGCCGGGCATTCCAGCATATAGCATGTAAGATTTAAGATTCTCGGATATTTCATCAAACTCAGAGTTCTTACTTGTTTTTCTTTCCAGGGGAATGATTAATGAAGTTAAAATGAAGCCTAAGTCTCCTGGTCCGGCTACATATGGGTGTACAGATTTGAATACTAAACTCAAACGTAGTCCCGCGTACACCATGGCGCCACGTAATAATTTCCAGTTCAAGAATTATGCTCCAGGATCGAATGTGTATAACTTAGCGCAGCACAAGCCTGGCAAAAAGGGAGTAGAGTATTCATTTGGCGTTAAACATTGGGAATATGCTCCACCGATGATCGTAGAATGTGATAATTAAAATAAAAAAATCTGGTCTTCTTGGCAAATTATGTGTTTTGAATAGTTTGATTAATGGCTAGGCTAGGTTACGTAGATGGGTGGTGCTCTGTGGGGTAGAACAGTCACCGCTTTTTAAGAACATCATTTGAGTAGGTACACTGTGCCGATTGGATTGTACTCTGAAACCTAAAAAAAAAACACCTATTTAAAACCACCCTAATAGAGATATGAATCTTGGAATGCAGCAATATTGCTCCAGCTCCAAGAGGAAATAACTTAAGTACAAAAGTCCGCATCGCTCTATCAGCAAGGTCAATCACATAGCTGGGACCCGTTTCCGAAAAACAGGTTTAATAAAAAGGAGATGGCAGCCATTTCGAATGAATGGGTGCTCCAGGTTTTTTGCAATATTGGTTTCGAGACTTTGAAGAGTTTAAGAAAAACCCAATCGACTAACGATGACTCGTGAGTATCTAAAGCTGTTTCAAACTAATCCAGTGGATTTGTTGGCCAAATTTTTGACGACAGTGTGTGATATTAACAGATTATTCAAACAATGCTACCGACTGACCGATTACTGCAGCGTCTTCCACTTTCAGATATATATACATGTTATTGAGAATGTAGCACAGATTTTCATAGCGGGGGAACTTCCAGCAATTATGTGTACATCACTATCTGCATGGGCAGCCAACCGTTCTTAATTCACTTGACTCCAAATTTTGTGACTCCAAAATGCGGTAAAATACTACCTAATGGTACTCAGAGAATGATAGACTGCTGGGTACCCAGACGTGTAGGAGTTGAATGAAACGAAACAGCAGATGAACTGATCATCTGCTGTTTTGTTGCGCTCTAGAGCTGGTGACAGCGAACGAAGCTAATATTGTACACCGTGACACCACAAATATAGCGATGGCGAAATACAAGCAATTGTATTAAAGCTTGCAGCTTGTTAACCGCAGTCGACCAGACAAGATCGATCCCCCTGCTTTTGCTGAGAAGACGCCAAATGTATGTGCTCATCGGACACTGAACCATAGGAAACATGGCCAATGATACGGTATGCTCACAAATGACTTCTGTAGAAGCTACATGGACGAAGATGAAATAGAATCTGTAGCAAAGTTTTTACAGCACTGCCCTGCTCTCCAAGATGGCGCCTCTCTTTCATAGGCGCACGGTTCCTTGACTGCTTGGAGAACACTGGCTAAGATACCGCTAGCAGATCTCAAAAGATCCATCATGCTCGCCAAGGGAATACACATTGGGCCTTTTCAGGTGAAATTACACTTGCTGCAAACGACTCCCCCAAACTAACCGAGGCTAACCTAACTGATTCTAGCGAATTGACTTTGAAATCAGAGGAGTCTTGTGGTCCGATTATGCAAAGCGCCGTAGATCGAGTTCGACAACAAATTTCTTCAATTCGCTTCTGCTCTTGTTTTCACTGAATCTGCTCAGTGACTGAATGCGAAGGCGGGTTTCTTATGATAAATTGAATACCATGTGTTTGTCTGGTGAATTAATACTATAAGTAGACAGAACAGGGTGAAATTATGTTGGGTGCCAGGAGACACTGATATGGACGGCAATCAACTTGCGGATGAATTAGCAAGAAAGGGGGGAGGAACAGCCTTGAACCAAGACGGTGCACGTAGCATTAACATCATGCGGCATCAATGAAATACTAAAGAATACAATTACCAGTTTGGAGGGTCAGTGTAAAAAAAAACAACAATTTGTAATAATAAAAATAAAATGTATGTTAGGTAAGGTAAGGCAGCAGTGACTGCCGGTAATAAGTACCTGCACACTTAGGCCTATAGAGGCCCATTGTGATACCAGGGATCTTGAGGATACTTACCCCGCTACTTAAGAGAAACATTAAGAGCTTTGTACAAAGCGAAGAAGGCTTCATATGTCTTTTTGTATTAGATCACTTAGATCTTCGAAGAAGTATTCTCCTATGTGTAGTTTTCTACTACGAGAAAAAGCTGGGCAAGAGCAGAGCGAATGTGCTGGACTCTCCTCCTCCTCCTCGTCCCTACAGCTTCTGCAGAAGTCATTCGAAATGACGCCAAGTCTAGTAACATGTTTGCCTATAAGGCAGTGTCCTGTAATGACACCGACAATCGTACTGATATGTAGTCTTTTCTTTTTAGTGACCAAAGGTATCTAGAGCGGTTTAGATCTAATCTAGACCAGATTTGCTTTGTAGCAAGGCGTTGGTTTTATTGACTGTGTCAAGTTTGAGTGCTAGCTTAAAAGTAGCGAGTGGCATACCTATATTTTTTTTTTTTTTTATAATCTACACACGCTAAAGGGAATATGAATACCCTTATAATGTTTACACACAGCACGAGCACATGAAGGACGAGAACGAGAGACAGACAGATCGACGTAGTGGTAGGAAACTCAGATGATAGGTTTCAGTTTCAACTAACTCTATGGGTGGTGTCCAGGATAACTGGAGAGTTGTGTGTTATTTTTGTACTTGCTTATGATTCACAGGAGTTTTTTTCCAGATATTTCTTATTATTATAGTTTGTGCGATCAATTTCTTCAGCCATACCCACCATCCTACTGCCAGTGTTATGCCTTCGCGGTAGGATTCGATATTAACTTCTGAAACTGATCAACTTAATTTTATTTCGTGAGAAATAAATGCTTCGAAGATAGGTATTGTTGTTCCCTGGAATGTCTCTGTGCCGCGGCACCCAGCAAAGGTCTCTATAAGAGATGAACGGCAGTTGGAGGTGGTCTTAGAAGTGGATGAGACTGATTCCAGAGATTTCAAGGCCGCCTGACTATCCGAGAAAATGCTAATATCGTTAGTGGATATAACATTCCTCTTGATCCAGGACAGTGTTTCCGAAATCGCCACAATCTCCGCTTGAAACACGCTTCAGTGATCAGGGAGGCGAAAGGAGAGATTTAGTCTTAATCTTTCTGAGAAAACACCTCCTCCTACACCGTCATTGGATTTGGATCCATCAGTGTAGAAGTGTATCGCGACTTATCTGTTGTACCACCTATGTAGGTCATCCCAGAATGACTTGTCGGGAACCTTAAAGTTTTTGTCGAAATTGGGGTTGGGTACAGTGTAGTCTATATTTTCGGGAAGAGTTAGATTATCTAGTATTATGGAGTGGCCAATATAGTTACTTGACCACTGTGAGATGGTTTTGAGTCTTATGGCAGGACTGGTTGCCATTTGCTTACCGATTATATCTAGCGGTGGGAAATATAGTAGGATGTCTAATGCTGCGGAGGGTGTTGATCTTAGTGCGCCATTAATGCACACACACGCTAATCTTTGTACTTCCCCCAAACTGTCGCGATGTACAGCTTTCTCCAGAGCGGTCCACCAGACCACTTCGCCATACATCAGAATCGGTCTGATGACAGATACATAGAGCCAGTGGGCGATGCGGTGTTGAAGACCTCATTTGCTGCCAATGGCTTTCTTGCTGGAGTAGAGTGCTATGGTAGCTTTCCTTACTCTTTCTTGGATATTGAGCTTCAAGCTTAGTTTATTATCTAAGATGAGACCCAGGTATTTTGCTTTGTCGGTGAAGACTAGTTTGGTACCATATAAAGAAGAACTCCGTTTTCTGAGGGTTAACCCCTAGTCCATATTTATCGGTCCATTTCGAGCGCTTGTTTAGTGCATTTTGCGTGACTTCATTGATCGTGTGAAGATGCATGCCGGAAATAGCTATTGCGACGTCATCAGCATATGCAATTACTTTGCATCTCACGCCTTCCAGGAGTAGCAAAAGTTCACTTACTACAAGGTTCCAAAGAAGGGTGGATAGGGGGGTACTTCTGCTGACAAATCTCCACGAAGGGACTCACCCAGCTTGGTTTTGATAATTCGACTAGTAAGTAGTAAATCAATCAATTTGCGAAGCAAGTTCTCGACCTTGAGCTTTGAAAGGGCATCAACTATAGCTTCCGATTTAACATTATTGAAGGCACCTTCTATGTCTAGGAAGACAACCATTGTATATTCTTTGCATTATATCGTTTTCTCAATGGTATAGTATATTATATACTATTTAACACTAAGAATAGGTTCATGAACTTCTTACTCGGAGTACCTTCTATTCTAGACAGTTAAACAGAGTAACCATTGTTGTGTCTAAAATAGTTTAATGAGGCCCTTACTCATGTAGACTATTTTACATACACATGCTGTGGCAAAAAGGAAAAACAGCTTATGTCGTTTTTTACAATTTTTCAGGAGGGCAGTTGAAAGGTTTGACGTTAGTTTACAAAAAACTATGCACCGTATAAGAAAGTTGTTGATATAGAAATAAAGATAAGAAAAAGAATATTTTAATACAATTACTAATGGTTGCTTTAGTTTCAGTAGCTGTTGGAGCATAAGAACATATGTCAAAAGTTTACGGAAAATATTTACTTATGCTGTTTTCCATATGCATATTTGCGGATAAATTACTGATGTTGTTTTTTGCTGGTCTATAACTCAGCAACCGTTAGAGATAAAAATAAGAAAAAAATATGGCAAATAGAATTGGATATTGGGCATCCGTTGGTGTAAAAAACTCAATTTCGACATACGTCGACTAAAGCTGTTTTTCCTTTTTGCCACAGATGTATGAGCAAATGTATTGATTCCCTGTTGGTCTAAGTAACAAGAAAAATGACAAAAAACAAAAAAAGACAAAAACAAAAAAATTAAATGCAATGTGATATTAGATACAAAACACTTTAATTGACGTCTAAACTTTATGGAATGTTAAGCCTTCTAAATGTAAACAAAACAAAGATGGGTATCGAGGCCATCCTTACCTTAAAGTGTATCACTTATATCGAAGTGATCGTTGTGTATTCGAAAAAAGTGATACACCCTAAGATAAATCTAGTAAATCCTAGCTTAAGGAGATTCCAGGAGGTTCTGTTTGGAATATTCTTAACCTAGCACTTGTAGGTCTATGTTCTATAGGCTAAGCTCTAATGGCCCCTAGATCCTAATTGATACGCTTTCCTTTTGGTTATTCTTCACTAGCGCAGGTTATCACAAGGTACAATCATCGGTGGCGAAAACTCCGAATGCCTTGTACCAAAGGAATATGCGGTCCCTGTTCTACCGGGTTTATAGTCCTGAATATTGTAAGCAACTGGCCCAGGACTACACAATTTAAACGAGTACAAGTTACGTCCAGTCATCGAATATATAGGACTTTTGTTCAGCTTCGTATTAAAATAACCACATCCATACACAGCTGGACCAGGAGAACGTATACGTTGTTTTATGGGCAAACCTATTCCCCTATAAATAAAAACCATAAAAAATATAAGAACCTATATAACTAATACAGAAATATTGCTTACATGCTATAAGCTGGAGGACTGGGCTTTATCACTTTAACCCCAACCTGGTAGGTATTCGGAGCGGGTGATACCACATGTTCTACATTTACATAGTGCTTGGAACGTAAGCTATAGGCCGGTGCGTTTGAACCCTTGAAGAACGGTTTAATATGAACATTGTGTGCAGCAGGACCTGGACCAATGCGCTTTTCTAAGGAGATTTAGATTCATAACAACTACTGTTTCACATGCCACCAATATTCAAATCGATTACCTTTTACAGGTGCCTTTGGTCGCATCGTATATTTGGGAGTTCCGTCATTCCCATATCGTGTCAACTTCTCTATGTAGTAACCGCCCGGACCTGGACCAGTCGATTTGTGGATATTTCTATACTGAATTCCAAATGAATATTCTGGACGACGTTGCTTGCGGATGTCATGGTCAATGAATCCGACGGTAGGCGGGAGAATATACGCTCCAGGTCCAGGTCCTGAACACAACTTAGATATAAATTTAAAAACCAGAATACAGTTAAAAAGATTTACCTCTTGAGTTCATCTTTTTTTGGTATTTTTTGTAATTTTATGTATGAAATTTTTTATATAATTTTTTTTTTTTAATTTAGACTATAAATTTGAAACTGTCAACCGAAAACTTAAGAAATAAATGAATAATTAAATGATGACTTTTTACATAATTATTGATTGAAAATACACTGAACTTATTGCGAAATGCTCTTTTCCACTTAACAGAGTTTTGGTTGCAGATATTTTTCTTAAATTACATTTAATGCAAATACAGAAATGTGTTGACATTTATGGTTTCGACAAGTAAGTCTGTCGTGCATGATGCATTCAATAGTTGTAATATACCTACTATAATGAATTTTCGAATGACTATAAAAAATAAAAAAATAAATATTTGGCTTCAGCAGTCCAAGGTAGAACCAAGCCTAGCTTCCCGCAACCATTTGTGTGTGCACCTTATATTTTTGCACGAATGGAAGGGACCTACAATTTTCTGCCGACTCCGAACGGCGAGTTGGGAAGCTTTACATGACAAATGATACTCTTGAACGCTTGTCAGGCATTTGGAAGAGGTGGGCACTGTGAAAAACTTTTTAGGTGTTTGCGGCGGGATTCGAACCCAAGACCGCTGGCTCAGTAGTCCGACGCGCTACGGTGTATGACTATATATACGTAGAACTGTAAGCGAACCAATACTTGTATAATTCGTCGCAAGAAATTCATAGAAGTAGAACTGATTCCTTTCAATGTGAGAGTGATACTTTATGATGCGATTCATATCACTCAACTTTCAATCTGATTGTTAGGAACTAGTTAGAATGAAATCGAATGGACTCCCAAATACCATGACGCAACTAAAGATTTTAATCGCTGCGCTAAGTGCCGGTACACACTTGCGTTTTTTTAACGCACGCAGCGGCAGAAAAAAAATTGAAAAATTGAAACTGTCCCCATGGCACCGCAGCGGTGTCGCACGTGTACGCAAGTTATACAATACAATACATTTTTTTCGGGTATTACGGCGGAAAATGATAATGAAATGTACTTAATAACGTCGTTTCTTTTTTGAAACATAGGCGCAAATTCATAGTCAGCCCATGAATAGCGCCTATAGCCGACTATAGTTACAGCCGGCTATAACTTTTCGTTATTCATAAACACATTTTTGCCTGTGTATTAGTTAGTATCGACTTTGGTATGTTTTTGTAAAGTGATTTGAACGAACAAACCCAAGAGTCAAAATATTATATGAGAAATTTATAGCCGACTTTAATTATTTAATATAACGTTTGGGTCATTTTAAATTTCGAGCCGGTTATAAGAATAGCAAAAAGTATATTTTAGGTTATGTATGTAGGTGAATAAATTCTTTTATCGTCGGCTCTATCTGACTATGAATTTGCGCCATTGTGTTTAGTGTTGTACACTCATTATTTTAGTTTTATGGGGACATTCATCATCCGTATCCTCCAGTGGACTTAGCTACCATTTTCGATGGTGGTGATCCACTGGTAGTTCGCATATAAGACAGTTTCTTGCTGAATCACCTTCTGTAGTCACAAGCTATTGCAAGCGTGCTAAGGCTTCCTACGCTGAATTGCTTTATCAGCACAACCAGTTTGGTTAAGTTTCAACATGATGTTGGGAATTAAAAGTTTAACTCTAAAAAATTCAGAAACGTAAATTAAAAAAAAACTTCATACTGCTACCGAATAACTGCAGAAAACTTTAACTCTCATTCTATTTATTTAGTTATCATTAAAAAACCTATACGTTAAAATAAATAATAAATCCAGTTAAAAAGAATGAATTTTATTAATTAAAAGTCCACTTTCTCTATTCGACTGCATTATATAGCTTCTTATAGTGTGAACCGGGACCACTGCCTGATGTAGCCAGAAGCAGTTGATTCCGTTTCTCAGCCACAAACTAAAAGAAGCAATAATTTGTCACAATATGTCAATTTAGTCGTGTTAAGGCCTACTTACTTTGGGATTATATTTCTGATAGAGTATTACTAAGACCGGTCCATAGACGATGTTAAATAATCCCATTAAACGCATCAACCAGGTGAATCCCAAAGCCTGCACCAGTTCTCCACCAAGTAATGGAGCTAAGGAGCCAAATATTTATCGCTTCAATACAAGAGGACACGTTTTTTCGAATAAAATCATACCCAAGCAATAGGCGAGACTGACAGAAGTCTGTTGGATGGCATAAACTGTTCCGTAACTTGACATCGAATCACTTGCAGTCGACTGATCATCACATAGGCTCGCATCGACAAAAGTAGCAAGAAGTGGAACCAAAGCTGCATCTATGATTCCAATGCCCAGACCCAAGCCAAAGTGTGGCAAAAGTAGCTGAGGAACTGTTGTCGCGCTAGGAATCTAAATAGAATAAAATCAGAAGTCAAAGAAATTGCCGAAGAAGAAAAAATTTATACTTACCAATATGGAGGCTATTCCAACTAACAGCAGCGATAGACAAGACACTCTTATTTGACCGAAATTGTAGGCCACGGTACCAAAGAAATTCGTTCCAATAAAGTAGCCAACAGAGTCTGGTATAAAAACAGTTCCCAATTGCCATTTGTAGGGCCTCAGGTGTTCCATCAGCCAAATTGGAAGACATGGTTCCAAAATAGCCATAGATGATGTGGACACTAAAATTGCAAAGACAATGGCCAAAATCATCTTGTTTTCAAATATTGGCCGCCATTTTGGTTTGCCAACTTCCAAGGTAACCTAATATAAAAAGAAACAAGTGTGTTAAAAAATTGAGGATGATCGCCATGTATACATACCTCTGGTTGAACAGAAAGATCCATTGTAAGCAACTGCATTCCTGTTAAATAAATGTAAAGATGTTTCCAGGATCAAGATTAGTAGGTTGAATATTTTTTTAGTATCTCACCCAAATTAAGAAAAATTAATGTGGAGAGGATGATGAATGGAGATGATTTCCCCACAAGATCGTAGAGAATTCCACCGAATGGATAACCCAGCAGAACGCCAAGAGCAATGCTCCCCAAGATTATACCCATTACTTTGGAACGTTTATCTTCCTCTGGATAGAGCTGAGAAGATAAAAAATTAATTTTAATTAATTTGTAAACCATGTAAAAATTCGTATGTAAAATATTCTTTCATACCCAGCAAAAAGAGTAAGGCTTATTTAAGGCTTATGTCAATATAGTTTATTCCTTAGCAGATAAGGCTTCTTATCTATAAGGAATATCTTTTGAGTAAAAATATCACTTATTTTATACCTTATTTTTCTATAGGCCATGTCCTAGGCAATCAGGTATATACTTTTATACCTTACACATAGCCTTTATTTAAACTTATGATAAGCTTACTTTAAGTCTTATTTAAGGCTTGTTTTAGCCTTTCTTAATACTTAGTTTAAGGTGAAACAAATTCTTTTTTCATTACATTAAAAGCTTTTCTATCAGTTTTTGATAAACAATATATTTGTATTGTATTGTATTGTATTGTATTTATTAATTCATCTTGCTAGGTATACAATTTATAAAATGTGATTAGAACAATTCAGAGAAAAACATTAATGAGTTACAAAAATAATAGAAATAATTAGCGTTATAATTAACAGAAAACCATTAGTGCATTACAATAAAATTATACTAATACAAAAATTTACAGTGTTCTTCAAAATAAATCATATTTAAAAACCCAGCAAAATTAGGTCTGAGACACTCTTTAGCTAAGCTGAAAGCAAGAGCTAGTGG
The DNA here is from genome assembly GCA_949775065.1 of Brachyopa scutellaris. Taxonomy (NCBI): domain Eukaryota; kingdom Metazoa; phylum Arthropoda; class Insecta; order Diptera; family Syrphidae; genus Brachyopa; species Brachyopa scutellaris. Next base: position 63,988,017 of record OX459114.1, on the reverse strand, counting down.
CAAGTGTCCCATCAAAGACAAGAATTCAAACGTAGTTGTGTGCAGGGTGAAGATTTTATTATTATTATTATTTTTTTTTTTTTTTTAGTTGATTGAGGATAATATGTGTTCAATTTGAGTGTGATCGTGATTAAAAAGCCAGGATTTTATTTTGTGTAGGAAAGGTGACAATTTTCTTAGACTTCTGATAGAGAAAGGTAATTTGTTAAAAATTGAGGGGGCTACTACAGTAAAGAATTTTTTAAAATGTATTTTATTGTAAGCAGGGATATTTACCAGAATGTTGGAGTTCACTCGCAGATTATGCACCGAGTATGTTCTAACTGAAAGGTAACCACTCCTAATAAAAAATATTTTAAGAACTTTAAAGTAATAGAGATGCCTTAGAGGTAGAACTTTTAGCTCCTGAAACAATATGAAGCTGCTATGGAAGCGATGTTTCTTACAGATAATACGCACAATATGTTTTTGGGAAATAAGAATTGGATTAATCTTATTCATATAAGTCCCACCCCAACAAGTTATCCCATACTGAAGCTTTGAGTGAACAATACCATAGTAGATCATAGCTAATAATTTTTGTGAGCAATACAAGCTTAGATTATAAAATTTCCTAGAGCAACATAATAAGTACTTTTTCAGTGCGCTGGTGTGAACGGACCAGTTCATTTTACTGTCGAGTATTATTCCAAGGTATTTGAAGGAGTGGACAAAATTCACCTGAAAGCAATGAGCCGAGCAGGGTGCATTAGAATCAAATGAATTACTATCACTTAAATTGAATTTGAATTTTATACAATCAGGAGAATGATAAAATAAATAACAATCATCTATAGTATGGGACTCTGTTTGACTAAAGTACATAAGTTTGGTTTTGTCACTTAAGACCATTCTATGGATGGCAAACCAGCGCCTTAGAATGTCCAAGTCTGAGTTGATGTCCGAAATTAGGCTGAGCAGGGAGCTGCAACTGTATGAGAAGGCCTCATCATCAGCAAAAGCTGTAATTAAGCCCTTAAAATTCTGTTTGAATATTGAATTGATGAAAATCAAGAACAGCAATGGACCCAGTACAGAACCTTGCGGAACACCAATAATTATGTTGCGAAATTCGCTAGAGCAACCATTTATTTTAACCTTTTGCTTTCTATCTTTTAAATAAGAAGCTAGCCAGTTATAAACGAAACCCCGCATTCCTGCCTTATATAATTTGTTCAAGAGAATTTCGTGATCAACTAAGTCAAAAGCTTTGGTTAAGTCTATGAAAAGTCCAGCCGTAAGCAGATTATCATTTATGCTTTCGTAAATCTCACTGCAGAACTTTAGCAACGCATCTTCGGTTGACCTACCGGCTCGAAATCCATACTGTGATTCATTAAAGAAATTATTTTTATTTAAAAACCCCAAAATTCTCCTTTTCATCGCCTTCTCAAAAATTTTCGAGCAGACAGGTAACAGAGATATCGGTCTGTAATTATTCAGATTACAAGGGTTGGACTTTTTGTGGAGAGGAATGACTTCAGCTATCTTAAGCGCGCTAGGGAAAATTCCACAGTATACGCTTTTATTGAAAATATGTGCAAGCACATCGACAACATTAAACGCAATTTTTTTGAAGACTATGCTAGAGCAACCATCAGCTGTAACTGAACTGGAATTTTTTAGTGATTTAATGATGCTAAATAGTTCACCAGACGAAAAGGGATCAAAAAACAAACTTTCATTTAAATAACTATCGTTTACTAATCCTCTTGCACAAAAATAGTCATTGTTGCTTCCAAAAACCTCAGTAGAAGCATTATTAGCTATAGAAGCGAAAAAGTCATTGAAGCGATTTGCTATTTCAGTAGCATCAGTAATCCTATTATTATTCTCTTCTATTACCAACGGCTTCTCGGATTGAGAACTTCGATTTAAGATTTTGTTAACTACATTCCACTCTCCTTTAACATTACCTTTATTTTTCTCCAGCTCGGCTAAAAAGTAATTTTCCTTACATTTATTGATCTCTTTCAATAAAATTTTGCATAATTTTTTGTAGTCTGATTTTAGTTGAGCGTTATTTGGGTATTTCTTACATTTTAGTCGTAGCTTATTTTTTTCGTTTACTTTGCCCAATAGATACCCTGTCATCCATTCTTTTAGACGTTTGGATTTATTGTTAGTTTTGACCGAACTAATAGTACAACTCTTAAGGAGAGTACCGAGTTTATTTATGAAATTGTCATATGCGATAGATGGATCACTTTCATTATAAACACTCGCAGAAGCAAGTTGAGCTTGACAAAATCAATTTTTATAAGTTGCATGTAGGATACATCTGTTTTATTTTCATGCATAATATCCAAAAAATGAAGGCTAGTCATACAATGATCCGTGATTCCTAAGTCGGCTATTGAACTCACTAAACTAACATTACGAGATAAACTACTCCTGCAAAAAATATGATCAATTCATGTCCTTGAATTATCACCAATACGTGTGGGCTCGCTTATACAGCAGTCTAAACCGTGAGCAGCTAGAAGTGTTAATTAACTATCCACGAAGTGGGTTTTAGAAAGAAGGTCAATATTAATGTCACCCAGAAAAATAAAGTTTTTAGTTTTTTCAGCCAACAACAAATTGTTAAGTTCTTCCAGAAAAACATCTCTACTACTATCATTAAACCTATAGACACACACAACGCAGTGTCTTTCGTTATTTAGATTATATGTTACCTTTATAATATCCGCAGATTCTAAATTATTGCTAACAATATCACAACCAATGTATTTATTTTTAAGGAAAACACCAACACCACCAGCAGAATAGGAATTGTTACATGTGGGAAAAAAAGCATAACCTGGGATTTTATAGTTATCTCTTTCATAGTCAAAAATCCAAATTTCTGAAACAAAAACAAAGTCCGGCTTATTTGAACACGATTCAATATGGAGCAACAACAAATCGAAGTTTGCACGAATACTGCGGATGTTTTGGTGTGTAATAAAGAAACTATGGGGGTATTTATGACTATTTTGAAAAACACTTGACAATAAATCACTTTCAAACTTACAAATAGATACTAAATTATCTTCAGGATAAAAACTATCAAATGGCATTAAATTTAAATGTTATTTAAGTCGTCTAAACAATTAATTTTAATAACTTTATCACCTTCTTTTTTTCTCGTTAATAGTTCAGAGTTTTGTAACCACAGAAACTTGTAGCCAATGGCTTTTTTCGCGATCTCAGCAGCTTTCCGAAGTTCACGGGTGTGAAAAGTCAAACTATTGTTTATGTAAATAGTACCCTTCTCGTTGTAATTGTTTCCAAATAATTTGGCTGACAAACGCTTTTTGATCTGCACTTTTTTCTTCATTAGCTTAAGCTTGGTGTTCTGCGCGCAAAATTTTACACACAAAACATCAACACCAGTTGAGTTTTCACCAGCAGAATTAACTTTTGAAATATTGCTTCTGATTTTTTTTATGTAAAAATTGTCGATTTGCTCTTCAGCTATATTCTCACCAAGTCCATCCGAGAAAAGCTTAAGAGCTTTTTCTATTGCGTTTGATTTATTTAAGTCCGGTATACCAACAATCTCCACAGTATTCTCTCGTTGTTGTTGCTCAAGCGAATTCACTCTAAACTGAAGTGAATCAATTCTCTTTTGCATGACTTTCTTATCCTCTTTTAATGCATGCATAGCAGACAGAAGATCAGCATTAGACTTCTTTATCTCCAAGATTTCTTTGTAAATGGCTTCTAAAGAAATCGATGGTGGTATGGGTTTGATGACAGTAGAAGCACTTGCTGTAGAGCTGGTGGCGGTGACAGCGTAGGTGGTGATTGCAGTCTGAGCAGCAGCGGTAGAATTGGCGGCAGCTGATCCGTTGGGTGGCGGTGCAGTTGGCAAAGAAGAGAAGAGAAGCGATTTTCGGCGAAGAGTAGTACACGCAGAACAGCGAAACGGAGTACCGCTCTTCTCCAAATAATCCACGTCACTATCGAGAATATTGACGCAGCTAGCATGGAATATCGCTAAACAATCGCCACAATTCACTTTAGAATTATTTCGTTCAACTTTCTTGTTACAAATTGCACAATAGCTACTTTTTACTTGTAAAAAGCCTGGTTTAAGGATTGTTTCCTTTTGGGAATCATTATTTTATAAGGTTATATAGATTTAGAAACATTTTTTTAATATTAGGTATACAAAATACAAAATAGGTCTTATGTTCCAAGATAAATCATACTAAGCGCTCTTAATATTTTTATCACTAAATTTTCCAATAAACGCATGTATACTACGTTGACATAGTATTTTTTTGCATGGAATTTTCGGAACTTGGATGCACTAATGTGCCTTTTAGTATACTTTTGTCTGTACGCAAGAAAAAGAAGATGACACTTAAGTGTATCTTAGTATACTCTTCTGTGTATAGATTTCCAGTCACATTAATACTAAGTACACTTAAAATAGTTTCTGATATGTTTTGTTCCGTGTTAAACAGAACTAACATCAAATAGTATATTCAAAAGTTTGAATTAGACAGTCAAAATAATACTAACTGCAATTTAACATAAAAAGCCACAATATTGCAGACCTAACTCCATCTCTAAAAAATTGTATACAAATTATGAGAGTAACAAAGTATTCAGCTTAAAAATCCATTAATAAACAAAGAAGTTATAGTCAAAATACTTTAAACGCTTCTCCTGAAAAATAGCAAAAATGCACTTAGTATCTTTTTGCATGGGGCCATCGACATATAAATTGAATATGAGTATTGAAAATTTTGTCACTTTCTCTTTAGGAGCTGAATATGAGTCAATTTGTCAATGAATATAGAAATTGTTAACTTCTTGACTCCAGCGCCACCACCACCGGGTAGTTTTTTTCCTATGTCCTTCCTCAGGTCCCAGACTATCTCTATACCATTTACATTACATTATGATTGGTTTAGCGTTTTAGACGTGAAAAGATTACAGACAGACAGACAGACAGTTACTTTGGCATTTATAATATTAGTGTGATGTGATAACAAGAAATTCACAAATTGACCATTTTTATACCGTAATTATGTGTATTTTGTTTTGCTATTTTTTTGCTTATGCATTATGAGCAATTGTGAATAGATAATAGTTCTAGTAGTGTTTTTTTGATTGAAAGCAATGGTGATCATGGTCACAAAGAAGTGATAAAACTAAAATGAACTAAAATGTGGTGTATCGCTATTTTAGTAAACTATATTCTATAAATCTGACGAAAGCTTCGGGATACTGCTGTTCTAAAGAGCCAAAGTTGTAAAAAAAAATTACAGATATCAATACAGATATTTTTATGTAGACATATGTGTGTACTTAAATGAAATAAACTTTTTAATAAAGAAAATATTAGCTTTCCGTTTCAAACCTCGCAAAAGGTGGTCTATTTATCATTTTGCTCACTGTATACATAGGTAATTTTTCCTCGGTAGGTGCAACAACTTCAGTAAATGCAATAACCCCAATTTCTATCAGTTGCGATTACCGAGTTCGTAAATCTGTAGGCACCGTAGCGCAAGTGGTTAGTGCGTCGGACTACTGAGCCAGCGGTCTTGGGTTCGAATCCCGCCGCAAACACCTAAAAAGTTTTTCACAGTGCCCACCTCTTTCGAATGTCTGACAAGCATCAAAGAGTATCATTTGTCACGATTGAGCTTCTCAACTCGCCGTTCGGAGTCGGCAAAAAACTGTAGGTCCCTTCCATTCGTGCAAAAAAATATAACACGCACACACAAATGGTTGCGAGAAGCAGGCCCAGGTTCACCTCGAGCTGTAGCGCCAACTAAGTAAGTAAGTAAGTAAATCTGTAGTATAAGCCAGAGAACCGTTCTTTTAGCTCAAAAACGTAGATATTGTATCCCTTCCGAAAACAAAGGCGGAAGAACTTTGTAAGAAAAGAAAATTGAAGAAAATTTAGGTTGGAGGTAATCCCGAAAACTAAAATCCCAGAAACCCAAAAGCCCGAAAATAAGTCGTAGATTGAATAAATAAAGAAATAATTAAATTGATTAGCTAATATTCAAGTGTTAATCATGCACATGTACACATATGGACATAAAAATAGAGACACCTGATTGCACCACACAAACTTGCAAATTCTAAAATCAACTCTTAACAAAAGAAGAAATATCCATGTATGTACATATGCATTCGGAAAATATTTGTGTAACGCTAACGTTTAGAAATTTGTCAGAACTACGCAAGGATCGTTTTTCTTGAGGCCATTTAAATATAAAGACAGTAGTTGGGAAACCAGCAGTGTACTCGGCTTCATTAAATAAAATTCATAACAAAGTTGCAATTAGTGTGACTAAGCAGTAAGTGATAATGATAATTAAGTGAATTTCAGTTAACTTTAAATAAAGATATTGCCGTAATCTTCCTATACTCGCACATACGGTCTGTCAGACCGACAGGTTCTTTTTTCTATTTTTTTTTTTTTGCAATGAAAGAGAGCTAGTGCAATGAACTTACAGCAGCTATCGGCAAGCAAATATCATACTTCATATCATCATCATTGTTGGTCGGGTTTCCAACTTATTGTAGCATCCAAATGAAAAATGAAACATCTGTTTTGTTCCACTTGGAGAATGCTTTAAAAAACTTTATTTTTAAAAAAAAGAAACGTTTTAGAATTCATAAATTATTATAATTTTTAATTTACTCACTTTGGTCTGCCGTTGCTGCCGTTTTCTTCTTCTGTCAGATTTGAAATGAAATGAGCGTGTTTAAGGTGTATTTTAAATAGAAATGAAATTGACAGTACACAGAGCTATTTTATGAGTAATGCGGCAGCATTCGGAGACCAACTGAGTTTACAATAAAAAGTCGAAGTGGTGTGTTGGTAACATTCTCCCCCCCGGTATCACGATCATCGTAAGTGCATACCTTACACTATTGAACAACACTGCCACCATCTTTTTTCACATCTAAGACAGCAATCTTGGTAGCTGGCCGGAGATATTCACCATGTATGGTACGTACGGTTGCGCTCCTTACTTGTCCGTCCCTTGCTTCGTTCGTGCTCGTCACAACTCCTTTCGGCCAACAATGCCGGGGCAGATTAGGGTCGACGATAATTACCACATCCCCAACTTCAATGGGCTTAATTTTCTGGAACCACGATGTTCGCCGAGTTAACGTTGGCAAGACTTCAGCCACCCATCTCTTCCAGAACTTGTCAGCGAGGAGCTGCGAATGACGCCATGACATTCTTGCGTATTTGTCGGTGTCTTCGAATTTGCCTGGAGGCTTACAGCCGGATGATGAGCCCAAAAGATAGTGGTTAGGAGTTAGAGCTTCCTCTTCGGCGGTGTCCAAGGATAGATAGGTCAGTGGTCGATTATTAATTATACTTTCGACCTCCACCAGCACATTACAAAGCGTCTCGTCGGTCAGTTTGGTGTCGCGTGTGATGATTTGGTACAATACGGTTTTTATTGAACGAACCATACGTTCCCAGGCACCCCCCATATGAGGACTAGCAGGAGGGATAAAGGTCCACTTGCTGTCCGGACTTGTAAATTTAGCTTGGATTGCGTTAAAATCGATCATTTGGTGGGCTTCTCGAAGCTCCTTTTCTGCCCCTCTTAGGTTGGTGCCATTGTCGCTGAAGATATGAAGCGGTGTCCCTCTACGACCGATGAAGTTCCGAATTACCATCACACACGAATCCGTTGATAAGCTATGTGCCACCTCTATATGAACAGCACGGCATGTTAGGCATGTGAAGACGACACCGTATCGCTTTTCCTGGCGTCTCCCGACTGTGACCAAAAATGGGCCAAAAAAGTCAAGCCCAACGTACGAAAAAGGTCTTGTATAAGCCGACAAACGCGCTTCTGGTAGAGGTCCCATCTCTGGTGGATTAGGATGTGCTCTTCGGATTTTACATAGCTGGCAGTTACTGCGAACAGTTCTGAGAAGTGATCGTACTTTTGGAATGTGGTACCTCTGAAAGATCTCGTTGATTACTGATTCGTGGTTAACATGCTTAAACTTGCGATGGTACCAATCTACCAGCAGCCTCGTAATATAATGATCTTTCGGTAAAAGGATAGGGTTCTTAGTTGCGTCACCTATCACCTTGGCGTTCTCAAGGCGACCTCGCATTTTAATTATCTTATTTTTGTCAATAAAGGGCGACATACAACGTAGTGGACTTGATTTGGGGAGCAGGCAATCAGGATTCTTTAGCAACAGGCAGGTCTCATGGCTAAAGGTTTGGGTTTGGGCAAGGCGAAGTAAAAACTCTTGACTCCAGAGCAATTCGTCAGCAGTGAAGTTAGTTATGTTACTTATTCTTGGATCGATCTTTGAAGCCTTTTTTACGGTTTTTGTTGTTTTCAGACATGTTATAAAACGCTTAACATACGCTAGACATCTTAGCAGACGTTCCCATCTAGAGAAACGATTGTAACATACAACAGGCATTGGTTCATGGACTTGAACTGCTAATTGCTGCGGCTCCGAAGATTGTCGTAGTTCTATGTCACATTTGCTTTCGAAGTTTATTTGATACTTGGGCCATCGGTCTATTTTTTGTTTCAAAAATGCGGGCCCCGTAAACCATGGCCCGCTTGGATCGAAGTCTGGTTGTTGGCTCCACTTAGTGCCTAAATCTGCTACGTTCTGCTTCGTTGGGACATAGTACCAATTCGCTATTTCCGTCGTTTCTTGAATTTCACCTATGCGTAGCATGACGAACTGCTTGTAGCTTCTTGGATCGGAACGTAACCACAACAAAACGGTTTTTGAGTCCGACCAATACATGGTTGTTTCAATCTTGAAATCGTGGGCTTTGATGACTGTATTTCCGAGGCGGGCGCCCATGACTGCGGCGAGAAGTTCCATGCGAGGTATAGAGATAGGACGTAATGGGGCCACCTTCGTTTTCGAGCACACCAGGGACACCTCTATTCCTTTCGCGCTTAGGATTCTCAAGTACGCTACTGCGGCATATGCGGTCTCGCTGGCGTCCACGAATACATGTAATTCCATCTTACTCTCGTTGCTAACGGATAGGCCAAAGTAGCATCTTGGCACCTGAACATCTTGCACTCTCTTGAGAAATGACAGCCATCTTTTCCATGCAGTTGCCAAGTCATCCGGTATGGTTTCGTCCCAACCTATTGCACTGCGCCAGACATCTTGGAGCAATATTTTCATATAAATTGTAAAAAATGATAGAAATCCTAATGGATCAAAAATGGACATGAGCAGTCTAAGAAGCTCCCTCTTGGTCGGTAATTTTTCTCCGCGCAGAATTTCCTGACTGGCCTTTGTAAATTTTAAATTGAATGTGAATGTGTCACTAGCTGTTTGCCACCACAGTCCTAATACCTTGTCTGCTTCTACGATTTGTTCTACTACTTTTCCTGCCCGGCAAAACTTATCCGCAGTACCTATTTCTCCTAGAGCATTGGTGACCTCGATAGAATTTGATAACCAGTTTCGAATATGAAAATTCGCGCGCTTGTGGACTTCTCTGACACCCTTTGCAAGCTCAATAGCCTCTTGAACGGAATTTATACTGTCTAGCATATCGTCTACATAATGCCTCTCGACAATAGATTTGACTGCTCTTGGATAGTCCTTTATACACTCATTGGCGTTTTCGTTTTTAACAAACTGTGCAAGCGACGGTGAGCAAGTTGCACCAAAACTCATAACTCTAAGCACGAAGATATCCGGAGGCCGACTGGAATCCCCGTCTCGCCACATAAAACGCTGTGATTGCTGGTCCTCTTCATCGATGGCTACCCTGTGAAACATTTCACAAATATCGCCGCATATTCCTATTTTTCCTATTCGAAAATTGAATAGGACTCCAGTTAACGATGTCAGCAGATCTGGGCCCTTCTCAAGGCATCCATTTAGGGATATGCCATTGCATTCCGCGGCGGCATCCCATACCACTCTTATCTTATGTGGTTTGTTTGGATTCCTGACTGTAAATATCGGCAGGTACCATTTTCGCGGGAAATCTGTATTTATCTCAGCAGCACTTAACTTGCGAATATAGCCCTTAATTTCCATGCTTTTAATATGGTCGTTGACCAGTATCTTTAAATTTGGGTCCTTATTTAACTTCTTTTCGAAACAGCTTAGTCTTCGGATAGCCATTGTATAGTTGTCGGGCATAGTTATATTGCTTGAGTTCCACAGCAATCTTGCAACAAAACAATCACCATCTCGCCTTACGTGCTCTCGTAGTTTTTTATTTTCACTTGCATCCAACTTATCCTTTGGCTGTGCACCCGACAGTTCGTTTTCAATTCTCATATTCTCTGTCATTAGGTGCTGCAGAGCCACATCGTCATCGCATTCACATACATGTAATTGCCTATGGACCTCACTCGTATTTCCTTTTGTTCCTGTGGCGTCTCGATCCAGTTCACCGTATATTGTCCAGCCTAGGCGCGTTTTAGTAGCCGCAGGTTCATCTACCTTTCCTTCTCGGAATTTTAATGGCATGGCTACGCTTTTGTTGTTTATACCAATGATCACTTTCGGGACAACATTTCGATATGACTCCACTGGAAGACCTTTGAGATGTTTATATCTTTCAATAAGTTCCGATACCATTAGTGTCTGCGAAGGTAGATCAAGTGCACTTACTGACCGCACGTTTCGTAATGAATATATTTTTCCGATGTTACCTTTAGGCGATATTTTTAAATCAAGACTATCCGAACTCTTCTCTACCCGTACTGACCCATCAGTCCATTTTAGACACAGATCTGACTTTGAGCCCTGAATTTCTAATTGCGCAAGGATATCTTTCTCGATAAGAGTGGGACCAGACCCGTCGTCGAGAAACGCATATACATCGATGGATGATTTCTTTCCATGAACAGTAATTGGTACAATTCGGTATAATACTTTGGAGGTCTCTACATGGTGTACTGCGACTACATCTGGCTTGTCTTTATCATTGTTGATATGGGATTTGTGGAGTAGAGGATGGTGCTTAGCGGTGCAGTGATTGATTCCACATTCTTTGCGATCTGGACAATAGTTGGCCTCGTGACGCTTTAAACATGTGCGGCATAGTTTGTTCTTGTGCACCACGTTCCACTTTTCGCCATATTCTAACCCTTTAAACTTTTCGCATTTTACTATTAAATGTGCTTCATAGCATGCAAAGCACCTTAGTGCCTCTGTGCTCTTGTGATCCATTCTTTTTCTCGTGGACTGTCCCTTCTCTTCGTGAAAACCGACACGATGTGTTTTACGTTTCTCAAAGTCTGGTTGACTAGATTTGGTAATCGGGATAGAGATCACACTACTTGCAGCTTCCGCTAGTTCAAATAGCCAATTACTGAAAGTTGTTAAATTCTCAACATGAACTGTTTGGGCAAAAATCGCCCAACTGAGCCGCATCTGTGCTGGAAGTTTCTCGAGAAGCTCTTGAATAAGCAAAGGATTATTTAAATGTGCTTCAAGTTCAGCTGCCTCCATAGTAGCTGTAATATTTTTTACTTCCAAAGAAAAGTTCACCAGAGTTTCTAACTTGTTTGCATTTACACCTGGTGACGCACGTAGCTTTGCCAGTAAATTATATATAATGTGTTCTGGCCTTCCAAATACCATACGCAAAGTAGAAATTATCTCAGGTACTAGTGCCGGTATCATAAGTCTACTACCTACATATTCAAGAGCCTTTCCTTTCAGTGCATGTTGTAGCCGAAGTAGATTCTCATCATTACTGAATCCACACAGTCTTGTTGAATTTTCAAAACTACTTACGAAAAGTGGCCATTCCTCTGGTTTGCCACTAAAAACTGGAAGCTCTCTTGGAACGACCTGACGCGCACAAGCCTGATCTGCATTTAATGTACGAGCAGTTGACCCTGATTGCACTCCGCTCATATTTAATGACGTTGGTAATTTATTTGTCTGAATGCCCTGTACGTTTTCGTGACAACCGTAACTAACCCTAGCACCTTTTTCACCCTTGCCTACCTTACCCAGCGTGGAACCATTGCCATCCGCCCAATGTATGCCTCGCTGAAGCTGCTGCTCCCCCAAATCAATCTCAATATCTTCGTCGGATTCATCGGAATCCTTATACATTTGCATAGCCGAATACTTTTGCTCTAAGTATTGCATGTTTATTTTTCTTTCTTCCTCCAGACGCATTAGTTCTAATTTCATACTACGTCGTTGTTTGGAGGCGCCGCACATATTTGTATTTGATGAATTAGACAAATTTTCTGTACGTACCTTTTGTCCTTCTTGCGAGGTCACCCCATTTGGTGACTGAAAGTTACCGCCGTCTGTCGCTGTAGATCGCTGTTTGTTCTGTTTTGCTGTCGATGTTGAAGCGGAACACATGTCGCAAATAAAGTCCTGCTTTGAAATCTCGTCGTCGACATGGACGCACTCGAAGTGAAACCACCCATCACATCTGTCGCACTGAACCATTCGCATAGTATCTTCCTTTTTACATATTCGGCAACTTCCCTTGGTTGGATCTTCAACCCCAGTACCACTTGTTGCTTGACTCATTATTGCTCGTTGCATCCGCGTTGAAAATGAGTAATGCGCAGTTGTGGAAGTTTCCAGGGACTCTTATGAAATCAGCAACGCTTGCCAACAAATTTTTTAAAGAAATGTTGGTCGGGTTTCCAACTTATTGTAGCATCCAAATGAAAAATGAAACATCTGTTTTGTTCCACTTGGAGAATGCTTTAAAAAACTTTATTTTTAAAAAAAAGAAACGTTTTAGAATTCATAAATTATTATAATTTTTAATTTACTCACTTTGGTCTGCCGTTGCTGCCGTTTTCTTCTTCTGTCAGATTTGAAATGAAATGAGCGTGTTTAAGGTGTATTTTAAATAGAAATGAAATTGACAGTACACAGAGCTATTTTATGAGTAATGCGGCAGCATTCGGAGACCAACTGAGTTTACAATAAAAAGTCGAAGTGGTGTGTTGGTAACAATCATACTATATAATAAAGCAGTACTGGCTTTGCCGTATACGCCACAAAAATAACTTATTATTTGTGCTCCCATACACGTTCGTCAAAAAAAAATTCACGTACGTCATTCCAATAAATAAGCGAAGATCTGGATCGAATCGTATTTTAAAGTTCACGGTTCAATAAAAATAAAACAATTCGATAAATTTTTTTTATTTTTTTACTAAATATTGTATGAGTACATACGAATAGCCAATTATTTATCATCAGAGGTAGGCATTGAAACTTCTGACTACACTGAGCTCTTTTATTGGTAAATATAATTCACACCGTCATTTTCTTAAGTTACATATATTTTTGCCCATTAAGCTCTGGGGGTCAGCTAGTCATCACTACTTTTATAAAAGGAAGTCTAAAAAAAAATATGTAGATATGTATGTATGTGCCGCAAAAACAAAAAAAAACTCCTGAACGGATTTGAATGCGATTTTCTGCAATCGATTCTGGTTGGATTAAATCTATAAAGTGGATAAAAAAAATCAATATACATATTTCAATAAAAAACTTCTAGATGAGAAAAAGAAAAGTTTATAAATTAACTTTTGGGCACTTATCTCGCTCTATCTTAATTCTTAAATAACGTATTAAAATAAAATTTACATATTTGCTTAGATTATTTCACAGCGAAGATTTTGATATATTTATCTTCTTTGCATATTTTCTGTGGAAAAAGTTAAAACATAAAGAATATTGTTTGTATGCTTTCGCGACAACGATCAGTGAAGATCATTGCCACCGTCCATGCACCGGCGGCAGCAGGTATGCGTGTATGCGATACATGCGTGTAGTATAAATTGTTCGATCAACTTTAATCCAATAACTGGATATTTGGTTGAATTTTTTTTATGATAAGTAGATGCAGGGCTTGGAACAGATACAGACATGTATGTATGTATTATATATATATATTTTTTTTTTTATAATCTACACACGCTAAAGGGGATATGAATACCCTTATAATGTTTACACACAGCGCGAGCACATGAAGGACGAGAACGAGAGATGTTTTGGCGGTAAGAACGTGCTGTAATATTTAGGAAAGCGTAAAAGTTAGATTGGAAGAAATTGCTAACACACCTGCGTCACTTTTTTATTTAATAGTCTATGGAAAATCCTTTATCCAAGCAATTCATTCAGTCTATAGGATCCTATAATAATTCCACTCAAATGACTTCATTTACTTACTTAGTTGGCGCTACAGCTCGAGGTGAACCTGGGCCTGCTTCTCGCAACCATTTGTGTGTGCGTGTTATATTTTTGCACGAATGGAAGGGACCTACAGTTTTTTGCCGACTCCGAACAGCGAGTTGAGAAGCTCAATCGTGACAAATGATACTCTTTGATGCTTGTCAGACATTCGAAAGAGGTGGGCACTGTGAAAAACTTTTTTTTTAGGTGTTTGCGGCGGGATTCGAACCCAAGACCGCTGGCTCAGTAGTCCGATGCACTAACCACTTGCGCTATGGTGCCCACTTCATTTGGTGCTAAGCAAATTGTGAAGCAAGGATTTATGCCAACAAGGTGCAACGACAAGTGTAGCATTTAGCTGGAAGTCTCCTTCCAGTAGACAATTTATTACAAATACACATGTCTACACACAAAGATAATATATTTGTATGCGCAGCGAAGCGGGTACATCAGCTAGTATTCTATAAAATAAAAAAATTAAAAAAAGACCGTAGAACCTGTGCGCGGGTAAATGTGTTATGTCTAATTTGGGGCGAGTATAGGAAGGTTAACGGATATGAATAAAATATTGAAATTTATTCGACTTTCAAAATGGTTCCAAAAGTTCCGATAAGAATCCACTCCGTGGCCACACAATAGACCTACTCTGGTCTAAATGAATACTACCGAATGCAACGGATAGCCATCTAGCCTATCCTATTACGTGACTACCTATAGGTAGGTTAATTGGTTTAGGTAGCAATGTTGCCGTTTTGGTGACTTTGTCACTATATCTAGTGGAATTTTCACTCGTTTAGTGACAAAACAAATTTCCATGTCACCAGATTTCTAGTGCTTCTTCTAGTGACTTCTCAAGCAAGCATTTTTGTGGCATGCAAAAACATATTTTCCTTAATATTCCATCTCTTTTCAACTTACTTAAAATCAAGCTGTCTTACTGGACACGTTTTTCAAGTTTCAATTTCAATCCCATGAACATGCAGCCCTCCATTTTTGTCACTGAGCTGAATAACATTTTATTTTTCCTACAATTTTTTTTCCTGGTGACTTTTCTTCAAAATTTCAGTAAATCTAGTGACTTTTGGAGGTTGGCGTAGTGACTTTTTATTTCAGCTTGCGGCAACACTGTTAGGTAGTGGCCAGAAATGGGTTAAGTGGTTTTTTTTAGCCTTTTGTTGTGTCTCTATTTTAATGTCCAATGGAATGTGTTGTTTTTTGTGTGTCTTTTAGTTATTTAGCTTTTAATTGTATGAATTTATGAAATAAACATTTATTTTATTAATTTTCAGTTCAAATAATTAAAATAAGGAAATAAAAAATATTTAGCTATATCATTTTTAAGTCGAAAGTATTTTATTTTTGGGAAACAGTTCATAGTGTCTCTATTTTAATGTCAATATGTGTGTACATATGTAAATTGACACATTCACTTTTGGTCAGATTTTCTGATACGGGTATTAATAAATAAATTCATAATTCAACTGCAGAAAAAAAAGGGATAAAAAACTGTTTCAATAGTTTTTTTTTCCAGAAGAATCCTTTACAAACAAACTTATTTGTTCGATATATGTATGTACATAGACTCTCTTCTGCTCACCGTTCCGTGAAATTGCCGAAACGTTTTTGAAAATTGATTTCAGCCAAAATTGTGAATTCAATTCTCTTGAGTAGTCTTCCCTAAAGGTTCCATTTGAAAATTAAAAACAATAGGTAAGGTCATTGCTTCTTGTACGTTGATATTATAGAAGGGTCGCTACACGTTTAAGCCAAAGTTTCATGTCAGAATGTGTTATTGTATGTTCAAATAAAATATTCTCTTTGTAGGTCTCTAAGGAATACACAGACACACATATAGCAACTAGCCTGCGAAGCAATCTTAAATTAATTAAAAAATTTCCCTGGAATTTCGAAATCGATTTAAAACTTTCACACCACACAGTTTCGCACATGTCGTATTTCCTTTTCCAGGAATTGTTTCATTGATGTTAAAAACTAATTCATCAACTTACTTGCGCAACCAAACTCATTCCGCACACTCCAATGCAGGCGGATCCGACACCTTGTACAGAACGTGCAATCAATA
The DNA here is from genome assembly GCA_949775065.1 of Brachyopa scutellaris. Taxonomy (NCBI): domain Eukaryota; kingdom Metazoa; phylum Arthropoda; class Insecta; order Diptera; family Syrphidae; genus Brachyopa; species Brachyopa scutellaris. The sequence goes on along the minus strand of OX459114.1, from coordinate 63,971,726 downwards.
ACGTAACATATGTTTCTCCGATGGCGAAAACTTTTCCAGCGAAAGCATGAAAAGGATAAAAGCAAACAATGTTGATATTTATTCCCTTTGACCAGATTTAGTGAACCGGATTTATGGTCATACCCAGAGCCGATATCAGCAGGCAAAATGTCCCGAATACAATCGGCAATCGATATCCAAATTTGCTAGACATACCGCCAACGATGGGGTTGAAAATCAGTTGAACCAGTGCCTTCATGGCCAAGAGGACTCCAATGGAACCATTCTCACTCGCCAGGGTGTCATTATTGTTGTTTTCGCTAGTAGCCGAGTCCTCTCCATCTGGTGTCGCTACCGGAGCTATTATTACCTTATCCTCGACAGTGAAGTTAACCAGAGACTTTCCAGGTATCGGATGTTTGGTAATAATCGCCACTGGAGCGTGATGTAAATCAATGCTACGATAGGCGAGATTCTGTGCTAGCAGCTGCTGGTTATCGGCAACTAGGGATTTATTATTAATCGTTGCCAGGTAATCCGGAAGAATTGGCACTGAACAAAAATTCAAATTAAAGGAATGTGATCACAGAAAAAAGGACGCAGGATGGTTTACCTATCACCGTGAGCAAAATGTTATCGACTAGAAGGGCGAGGTAAACGATTGTCGCGATTATTGTCCGACTCTGACCGATGGGCGGCGGCGGGGAGGGTGGTTGCTCTTCTGATTTTGTTTCCATTTCTATTTTTTTGGTGCTTTTTTATGTAAACAATTTTTTTTCTATTCGAAGTCACAATATTTAGGTTAACATATGCACAAGTTTCACTGAAACAACAACAAAAAAACAAAATCGACACCGGATCCTTGGGGTACTCGCGCTCGCTCAACAGGTGTTGACTCGACAATGGGGAGAACACAATTGAAAGGCTCCCGATAGCTAGTATGGCATTTTATAGAGCGAATCACACAGATTTTGGGGGAGGTGAAGTGGGCTGCCATTGGAAGCCTTTTTTGGGAGGGTTATAATCCTTGTCGTGTTCGTGTACGGGTGCAGGAAGTGAACGAGAGAGCTAACGAATAGTTATTTAGCATCGTGTGGTGTTGTCGTGCTTTTTATTTAACAGAAATGTATCCTTTGTGCGGCAAACCAATATGATGATGTTATACAGAGCTCCTATTTGTGTCGTGAAGCACATTTGAAAAAAAAAACCTGAAATTGGTTTTCTTTGCTTATGAGTTAGAAGGTTTCATGTTAAACTAATAAATAAAATGAGTTTTGTATTGTTCAATTAATTTCAATTAAAGGGCACATAGTGTGAAACATAGTATAACCAATATGGCGGCAACAACTTCGACTTAGGTAATTTTGCCAATAACAGTTTGTTTGAGTCATAATTTGAGCAGTGGCTAAAATCTTAATCTTCATTAAGCCATAAAGCAAGAAGTCGCACTATTTATATAACCTCTCCTGCAATAATGCGATTATGTCGCAGCGAAATATCTTGCTCTGGATAAACATGGATCTTTTGCAACACTTTTAGTCACAAGAACTGTTTGGTTAATCTGGCTGGCCGAGGATTACTTACTTTACTTAGGTGGCGCTACAGTCCGGGGTGAACCAAGGCCTCAACCAACAACCTCTTCCAGCTAGCCCGGTCCTTAGCTAGCTGCCTCCAGCGCGCCACCTTAGGCGAGTTCGTCCTCTGCTGCCCTGACCCTCCGGGTAAGAGTCGAATATTCTCCGCGCCGGAGCGTTGATGTCCATACGCTCTACATGTCCTAGCCATCTTAAACGCTCAATGTGCAGTTTTTTGACCAGGTTAATGTCGCTGTAGAGCTCGTACAGTTCGTGGTTGAATCTTCTCCTCCAGAACCCGTCAACGCAATCGGGACCGAATATCTTACGAAGGATTTTTCTCTCGAAGCGACCAAGGATATCTTCATCCGCTTTCGATAAAGTCCATGCTTCAGCTCCATATAGCAAGACTGGGATGATAAGGGTCTTATATAGAGTCTCCTTAGTCGATCGAGAAAGGACTTTATTCAATTGCCTTCTTAGCCCAAAGAAACAGCGGTTGGCAAGAGTAATCCTCCGTTTGATTTCCGACGAGATGTCATTTTTTGGCCGAGGATTAGTTCGAAGTTTAAACCGCCTGACCCGTTCAAAGTGTGAGAGGATGAGAGGATCAAATTTTTAGCCCGGACCGGAACCAATTATATCACCGGAGAACGCAAGGTCTGCTATTTTTGTTCTCGTAGACCTTATCTTTAAAAAAAACATAATTTTGGTGGCTATTATTATGTCGCCATTTTAAGAGATGATGCGGCCTTACAATATCACTATTATTTCTGCGGCAGGAGACCATGCATATATTCCAATTCAACCCACCATTTTCTAATAAGCTAGCATGGTCCGATAGCAGGCTACTGTTAGTACGTGCCGCCGCCATATAAAAAAATATTCTAACGTCAGCACGGTCATATAAGAACTCACCTAGAGCCATCTTTTAGGAAACCAATTTTCTTACTTACTTAGGTGGCGCTACAGTTCGGGGTGAATCTGGACCTGATTCTCGCAACCATTTGTGTGTGCGTGTTATTATATTTTTGCACGAATGAAAAACTTTTTAGGTGTTCGACCCGAGCTGGGATTGAACCACTACACCACGGTGCCCCACAACCAAGTTTCATTATAAAAAAAAAACTTTTCTAGAATTAAGATTTTTTTTTTTTTGTTTTACTTGCGCCAAATATTTTGACAAAACGTACGAACCCGCTGCTTAGGGCCAAAGCTAAATATGTAGATATACTATACCAGGTATGTTAATATGAAACTGGAATTTACCTATAGATGGCCCTAGCTGTGAATGTAGTTACCATCAAATCGCGTCATTGGCACCATTGTCTTCTTTTAGATCTGATAAAGATTTTCAACTCGCACCAATACAAGTTTCATACAACAACAAAGTTTTTAAGAGCGTCGATGATGTCAAATTTTGTGCCCGAAAACTACAATTTGTGGATAGCATAGGTTTTTTATTACCATTTGAGGAAAACTGCAGAATCGCATCGTACTTGCTTACTTACTTAACGGGCTCCCGACCCGTGAAGAGTCTCTGCCTGAGACACGGCAGCCTTCCACTCTCTTCGATCTCGGGCACGCTGCTTCCAGTTGTCTGGACCAAGAGCACTGGCATCCGCGGTAGCTTGGTCCTTAAAACGGAGGTTCGGTCTTCCTTGTCGTCTCGAACCTGGGGGCTGTGATTCGAAGATCCTCTTTGCTGGAGCATTATTGTCCATTCGCTCGATGTGGCCGAGCCAATGTAGTCGACGTGTTTTGGCTTTTAGGACTACATCCACATCTTGGTACAGCTCATAGAGTTCGCGGTTATATCTTCTCCTCCATTTGCCCTCCTCGCATACGGGACTGAATATCCGACGAATTTTCTCTCAAAAGTATTCAAAATCTGCTCTGCTTTCCTGCTTATCGTCCAACACTCGGCTCTATACAGCAGAACTGGCAGGATCAATGTTTTGTAGAGCATGCATTTCATCTTCCGAGTAAGGAGTTTTAAACCCATTTGTTTTGCCAAACCGAAGTAGCAGCGGTTTCCTAGGGTAAGTCTTCGTTGAATCTCCACTAAGATGTCATTCGTGGAGTTGATATTTACTCCGAGGTAGGTAAACCGTAAACTCCTTAACCACTTCGAAGTTACTGCTGCCAACAGTGAATTTTTATCCTAGGCGGTGTTTGTTTGTTTGTTGACAACATGTACTTGGTTTTGTCCTCATTCACTTCAAGGCCTGTTCTTTGATTGCCGTAAAAGCCTCTAACACGGCACGCTGGGAGCGACCGATGATTTCGATGTCGTCTGCGTATCCCAGTAGCTGCCCACATTTGTGAAAGATAGAGCCCTCCGTGCTCATACCTGCCCTGCGCACTATCTGTTCCAGCACAAGATTGAAATCACACGATAGCGCATCTCCTTGCCGAAATCCGGTGCATGTTTGGAATAGTTCGAAGAAACTGTTTCCGAATTGCACGTTGCACCGCGTCACGTCACGCGGCATAGCTGGATCAGTTTAGACGGGATCCCGAATTCGGCCATCGCCTTGTAGAGCTCAAGACGATGAATGCTATCATATGCGGCTTTGAAGTCGATGAAGAGATGCCTATAACTGAGATGGTGAACTCAGCACCACCATCATGCGGCATGAGGGCGAAAATAAAGAATACTTTCACGAGTATGGCAGCCAATAGCAGTTAAGCATATCCTTTGTGAATTTGACATTACTCGTTCGCGCAAAAAGATTATAGGGAGTTACTTTTTTGATACACTGGGAGAGGTGGGCCAAACTCGCCACAATCAAATTTTAAAATTTTGCAGGGAAATAAAATGTTTAGGTCTAGGTACTTATTGCATGTTTCGGTTTAGGTAAACCGTCAATAGATGGTTCCAGGGGATCGCGTTGGGCCCACCATGGTGCCTAGTGTTTTGTGATGGCTCATTTACACCTCCAAAACAAAGTAAAGGAATCAACGAAAGCTTTTAGCTGATCATGAAGAAATTTTCTCAGTCGGAAAGATGTGCCAGTCAATACAAAGTGTGAGCTATTTGAAGCAACTGGAAGATCCGTAATATGTTTGGCAAGTCAGATATGAGGACAGGAAGAGTACGAAGAAGTTGAAAAGCTGCAAAGATTGTTCCTCAAGCATCTGTTAGGCTATCAACAAATACACCAACATATTATGAGCTCTATGTTGAAACAAGCCTGCCGCTCCTACCCTTTCTTTCTTTTCTTTAGGTGGCGCCACAGCTCGTGGTGAACCTGGGCCTGCTTCTCGCAACCATTTGTGTGTGCGTGTACTATTTTTGCACGAATGAAAGGGACCTACAGTTTTTTGCCGACTCCGAACGACGAATTGAGAAGCTAATTGACAAATGATTCTCTTTGATTGCTCGTCAGACATTCGAAAGAGGTGGCAACCGTGAAAAAATTTTTTAGGTGTTGGACCCGGGCTGGGATTGAACCCGGGCAGCATGCGAAGTAGTCCAACGTACTAACACCACGGCCAGGGCGCGACCACTACCTCTTCTTCTTTCAAGTATGTTTTAAGAATCATCAAGCTTCCTGATCATCGGCTTCCAAAAGTAGTCCTCCGATACCTTATCACCAGGACAGCGAACTTTTTCCGGAAGTGGCAGCAAATGACCGAAGAACTAGGAGTTGGGTTATGCTTAAGATGGGACTGGACTGTGGCCCTCGATAACATTTTGCGGAAGCTAGATGAAAAAATTCACCAAGGATTTATGAAAGAAGCAGCGTGTTCATCAAGTCGCTCAATCTACAAGCAATTAAGCCATAGTTTAATGGATTTGAACTACTTCCACGAATCTGGAAGACTCAAGGAGAATAGTTACCTCTGAATTTCAGGCATCATCCAGCACTCTGCACTTTGTGTAACTTGCGTGAAAAAGAAGATACGATTCACAGATGAACCCTGAAGGACACCGTTTCCGATCGAAGTAAAATCTACGTTCTAGCTTATCTTCGGCAGCAATTGAGACGCAGATCTATACTCGTACGTAGATACGTAAGTAGATTCAACACATTTGAAAGTATCACTCCTTCTGCAATGTGCTTCCCATAGTCTGTGGTTGAAATTTCCAATTTCAAAATAACTCCCGCGGGATGCCATGTTTTTCAGCTATCTGTTATTCAACTGGTGTGAAACGATATGGAAGCCAAAAGCACTACGGTCTATAGAACCATGTGTGTATGCATTAGTATCTGTAAACATACACTCATTCATATGTATACAAAAAATCGTATCCATATTGGATAGCAAGGAGGGCGTAAAAATAAACAAAGGATCATAGCGAAATTTTAAACTAGGAATATCCATTACTCCAGTGTGTAATTGTTTTATTCCAGTCGATGGGTTTCAATGGAAATCAATCAAACGGTGTTGCTGTGTTGTTGCTGGAGTGGCTTCGCTCCAGCATTCTTCACGCATACTGTCCGCTCTGACATCCTGCTTAGAACCACCACACAGGATACAATTTTTTCTTATACAGAATCAATGGCGTGGTTCTGTTTTCACATTATTTTCTTCTCCTGTCGATCCACTTGTTTGTGTGTGTGTTTGTGTGTCAGAGTGAAATCGAATTGGGGCATAATATGTGGCGAGAAGCTTTTACGAAATTTACGCCTGATGGTTGTCTGTGTTAAGTGTTAACTAACTAACAACAGGCAGGACGAAATAACTGCAAGTTGTAAATTGCAATCTGTAATACGGGCGGTTACTACCAGACCCTGGGAAGGGGTTCACGTCTAAATGAGTGATGCTTTGAACCTAGATAATTGGATAGATGAATAAAGTTAAATCTTTAAATTGATTATTCGGTTCAAAAGGAGTAAAGTGCTTCCTTAAAGTCGTGTACGATAGTTGAAGGTTAGACGAGATCAAATTAAAAATCAATGAGGAATCTGAGAAAACTTGATATTGGCAACTGTAAGCTAAAAACCAATTCATTTCTATTTGGAGGGACAAGTTGTTCAAGGCTTCTGTCCACCCTGGATTTAAGTGCCATCTGACAAACAGCCCCTTTCGTCTTCCGGATAGATACGATGTGAACACTTTTGGCTTACTGATTGGGTACTATGAATGAATTTAGCAATTTAATAGGCAATAAACTTTTTAAGCAATCTGTCATCCAAATTCAAAGCAATCTGTCTTATATATAAATGGAGTTGAAAATCGCTTCAAGGTTATACAGTAAAAACTGCCATAAGTGGACACATAGCACGGTCCCCTAATTTTTGTCCGATTATGCGATAAATATTAAGAAAGCGTGTTTAATTAATTTCATTAATTAAATATTTTTTATTCATTTTATTTTATTTTATTTTATACAAAAAATAACCCTTTATTTAATTAATGCGTTCGTTAATTTTTATTTAAAAAGAGCTAAAAAAAAAAGTGTCCGTGTCCGTTTAAGAGAGTGTACGTTTATAAGAATGTATTTTGTATGGGAAATTAGAGAAAAAGGCGAAAATGTGTCCGTTTGTCGGAGTTGTCTGCAAGCAGAGCTTTTACTATACCACCCACGTTAGCTCAACGATTACAATGGAGACTACTGTATTTTAAAACTGCTGTTATTTAATAAAAGAGATTGAATTCTTATCTGTAACTTTGATTAGAGTAATATAAAAATAAACATAAACAGGTGCAACTACTTCAGAACCGATGGCAATCTCTTGATAAAAATATACAGACATACATATGTACATAGGTAATTGTGTATATATTTTGTATACTTTGCTAATGGTATACAGCTCGCGATGTCGTTAGTGATAAAATGCATATTTTACCAACAAATTAAAAATTTAAAGAAATGTTAAAGATACGCCATTATGGTGAAGGGATAAGGCTAAATTCAGCTGTAGGTAGATACAAGGTTTGAAGCATTTTATTCGACGTTGAACTTTTAGCCGGTTCGGTCATTTCATTCATAAAGTAAAAATGAAAATAAAAATTCTGTTTTGTTCCGGTGCTGTGTACTTTATTCTGTCCATTTATTTTCAATTCAGCTGTAAGTATTTTAAAGAGCCTGCCGAAAAATTTGAAAACAATTCTTGGAAATGCATACACTGCCGGCCAAAAGTTTGGAATCACCTATGCTTTATTCGGGGTTTTGAAGCTAATAAGAATTTCAGAAAAAAAAATCGTTGATTTCAAAAATCTTGGTTATAAAATGGCTTTAAAAGTAGTATGCCCTAAATATAACAAAGTCAAAATAAATTGAATTGGTTTGATTCATCCTTAGTGCTAAATTCATAAAAATACCAGAAATGCAATATTATATTATAATCATCATGATTTGAAACTTATGGTCGGCAGTATAGATACAGTAAGACTTGTGAATAGTGGAATCTGCGAATAAAGGAATCTTGCGAAACCTGGATAGTGGACATTTTTGGATGCCAATTTGGATTTTCCTCATACTAACTCACTCTTATATAGTGGAAACCTGTGAAATCTGAATAATGGAACATTTTTCAATGCATTTTATTTTCTTCCCATGCAAATTCACTCCTTACTAGCAGAATCGAGAAATGAGCCAAAAGTAATTAAGACTTTGTAAGCTTCGGTTCCTTATCCGACAATTTTGACATTTTAAGTGTTTCTTTTCGTGTGTGTCTCATTCTACTAGTGGTAAAATTCAAAAAGGACACATTCTGAACTCTGATATCGAAATTGATCGAAAAATAATAAAATAAATTAGGTTGCCGATAGTGGAAAAAATTGCGAATAGTAGAGATGCTGCGAATAGTAGAAAAAAATGTGCACCGAAGTATTCCACTATTCACAAGTTTTATTGTACATTTGATAAAAAGGGCTAGCGTGGCTACAGTAACAGCATACTTAGGCCATAGTGTTTTTTTTCGACTTAAACGTTATAACAGTTTTGTAAGCGGAGTGATCAATTTTTTATTTTATTTTTTTACTCGGATTGAAACCAGTGCCAAGCACAGTTAAATGCATTTAATTCGTTATTAAAAGCCATTTTTACTTATTCTTACATACATACCTATTCTTGTAACATTTTTGTCGTTTTAAAACAGTATCTTACGTCATCTATTTAACGCCATCTGGTGTAGAGCTGTGTTTAAAAGGTTGATGATTATATTTAATTTAATTGGTGATGTATACTTTACGTTAAGTAATCATAGTTCTAGTAAGTTCGGTAGCAATATCGTTATTCGTCTAGTACCGCTTGACTGTTGACTCATAAAAGACGGACTGAATGCAAATAATCAAAAAGGATACGAAGAATGACATTTAGTGGGGTATTTTGAGTACCTTTCAGACCCATGTTAATAAAAAGTTGTTAGTTAAATAAAAACCAAGCACAAGAAAGAATTGAGCCTCAATTTAAACTGAAGATTTAAAGGGCGTTTTTCTCTAATAATAACTAACATCGTTGTTCCGCTAGGCCACTCATCTTATACTATTGTATCCTATCCTATCCTATCCTACTAATCCTATCCTAGCCTACTCCTTCCTATCCCATCATATCCTTTCCTATCCTATCCTACTAATATATAAATCCTTCCTATCCTATCCTACTAATATATTTTTTTTCCCCGAGGGTAGGTGAAAATCTTCCATAGACACTATGAGAATAGCAAGCGCGTGCTCATAGTAGTGTCAGATTCTTACTGACCAAAAACACCTCCCTTCGATATAAATTTGTTAGATACTGCAACTAAGTTATACTACTTATCAAGCAATTTTTCTATCACGAAATATAAACGTTTGGCAGGTTACTTTCCAATCAAAGATCCTGCATATTCCGCAATTTAGATGCGGTTAATCCTTATCTCGCCAAGTCGAAAGGTTTTGTCCTTTGTAGTCGGCGCAATAAATTGCTCTCATCCAAAATAAGTAGGACTGTATTATTAACATGTCCGATTAGTCGGTTTCTATGTTTTCGCGCGAAGCTTCTAGTTTCAGCTTCGATTGTCGGAATTCCGAGATCCCTGTGGATATCGTCGTTTCTAGCATACCACGGTGCTTGGACAATTTCTCTAAGCACTTTATTTTGAAAGGTCTGTAAAATATTGGCATTTGTTTTCTTGGTACAACCCCAAAGTTGTATACCGTAGGACCACACCGGCTTTAGCACTTGCTTGTATAAAAGCAGTTTGTTCTCAGCCAGTACATTTCTCTATATTTGATTTCTAATTCTTTACGTTTCATTTTCACGTGCGAATTCCACTTCAGCTTTGCGTCAAGTGTCATTCCCAGGTATTTGGCTTCATTTGCAATGGGAATTCGGGCCAAATTTATAAAAATTGGCAAGTCATTAATTTTTCTATAAGTTAAATTCACGTGAACAGATTTAGTTCCGTTAAGGGCGATCCGCCAGTCCCTCGTCCATTCATTTACTTTATTCAATGCGTTTTGCAGTTTGGCAGTCGTTTCCTCGATTGTTTTACCTACTGCTAGGATAGCGGTGTCGTCGGCAAACGTAGCAAGCATAGTGCCATCTTCTTTCGGTATATCACGAGTATATAACAGATAAAGAAGCGGCCCCAGAACGCTTCCTTGCGGTACGCCGGCCGAAATTTTTTTGAGCTCTGAGTATTCGTTTCCATTTCTAACACGGAAGAGTCTATTTCCGAGATATGAATCCAAAATCTCGTATAGGTACACGGGAAGTACTTGTCGTAATTTGCATTTCAAGCCATCGTGCCACACCTTATCAAAGGCTTGCGAGACGTCAAGAAATACGGTTGAGCATATCTTTTTTTCTTCTAGTACTTTTTCGATTACGTTAGTAATTCTGAACCCAAACTGGTGGTCAGGGATTAGATTATTTTCTTCTATAACCGGTTGGAGACGCCTTAGTAATATCCTCTCGAAAATTTTTGATACGACTGGAAGAAGCGAGATTGGTCTGTATGATTTTACTTCATATGACGGTTTTCCTGGTTTTAAAACCATAATGACTTCCGCAACTTTCCATTGGCTCGGCACGTGTTTTAATCTGAGTGCAGCATTTATAATATGGAGAAGCTTAATAAATGCTCTTCTAGGTAAGGCTTTGAGAATTTCTCCGGTAATCAAATCATAACCAGGAGCTTTCTTAGGTTTTAGTTTCGCGATCTCACGTTCGAGTTCTTTAAGCGTTGCAGATCTGCGCGTTAAATCGTCAGATGGTGGAACTACCATCCTTGTGAGGTTGATGTTGTCATGAACCACTTGACCATCGTTCGGTTTAAAGGTTTCTTCCAAATGGGCGGCAAAAATATCCGCTTTTTCTTTATCTTCCCTTGCCCATTCATTTTGATTTATTTTAAGTGGCGGTGCGGGGATTTTGGTGCCTTTTACGGCTTTCCAAAGGGAATAATTGGAATCTTTTTTCGCTGTTAAACTTTCAAGGTAAGAGCCTATCGCACGATTTTTAAAATCCTTAATGCTATTCTTTAACAAATTGCATAGACGATTCAGATGGGTTTTATGCTGTGGAGTATGACTCTGTTGCCATCTTTTACGCGCTTTTCTTTTTTCCCTAATTAATTCCTTTATTTCAGCAGGATATCGTAGACCGTATTTGTCTGGCGTTTTTCTTGGATTATGCGTATTATTCCAAGAGGCGAGCTGTACTATCTCAACGAAGCGATCGACTTCAACCTCAAGTTCATAGGGTGTCGTAAGCGGTACGCTCAGTTCAACATTTACTTCGATTTCGTTCCTAAAGCCTTCCTAGTTAGTTGTTCTGCCGGTTAATTTCGCTGGCTCACGGTTAAATAATAGTTTTTCGCTCAATGTCAAAATAACTGGGGAATGATCAGACGACAGATCAAAGCTTTCTTCAACTTTTATGTGGTTGTTAGATATTCCTTTCACCACGAAGAAATCGATTAGGTCAGGTATTTTCAAAGTATCTGCTGGCCAGTAAGTCGGTTTGCCCGTCGAATGGAAATCACAACTGTACTCCATACCTGCCCCATAGAGCATTCTACCTTTTTGCGAGATGTATCTAGAGCCCCAGAACGTATGTTTCGCGTTAAAATTGCCGCCAATAATGAAATTAGGTTTCAGCGATTTAAATAAGTTAGTAAAATCACTTTTTTCAAGCGCGGAACGCGGTGGACAGTAAATAGATGAGATTTTAATAGTACGCTGACTATTTTTAACTCGAATTGTGCACATTTGCAGAGTTTCAAGCTCTATCTTTAGGTCTTCGCATTGTTCAATGCAGTCTTTAATAAACAAGGAAGATCCGCCTCTTGCTTTTCCCGAAGGGTGACAAGCGTGGTAATCAGTATAGCCTTTTATTTTTAAATGCGATTCCTTTTTCACGTGAGTTTCAGAAATCAAGCAAATGTCAATATCTTTTTCTCGCATGAATATTTCCAATTCGTCAAGTTTTTGCAAAAGTCCGTTCCAAGTACATATTTTTAACATTCTTTTTTCATTCATATTCTAGGTGAAGTACGCGTTTTCCGTGAATAACTCTCGAGCTTAACCAACCTATCGAGAATAATTTTATTTATTTTGCTTTGCTCTTCAAGTTTCGCGAGAATAATTGAGAAAACTTGAGAAGCAGGGTCCGTCGGGATTTCGATGTTTTTTGATTTTTCGGATGCTGCAGCCTGGGCGTAGGTCTGCACTCCTGCTGTCCGAGGGCTATTACTTGATGTCTTTTCTAATGGCTTTTCATTACCATTTCTCTTAAGGCCAGAAGTCGAGGGCTTTTCTCCTGTCACCAACTTTTTCCGCTCTGAACCCGGTGGTTTTTGTTTGCCTACGTTCCCCTGACCGATCTTACTATTTGCATTAGTTAGCGGTCTTGTTATTTTATTTTGAGGCTTATGGAGTGCATCTCTCCGTTTTTGCAACTCCTTAGCTACTTCACAGCCTCTATAATTTGCCGGGTGCTTTCCCTTACAATTAGCACAGATTGCGAAGGCTTGTTTGTTCACTCCACAGTCTTGGGAGAGGTGATTTCCGGCGCATTTCACACAACGCGGTTCTTTTTTGCAGTACGTTTGCGTATGATTAAATCCTTGGCAACGTTTGCACTGCGGAATTATTTTTAAATTTCTACGCATGGGCTCGATTTTGACCACGATATTCAATATGGTTTTAATTCGGTAGATATCGTCGATGCTGTCAGATTTATCGAATGTTAGCATAAAAAGTGGAAGTCCACGCCTAACCAATATGTCTGTATCTATTTCAGATTGTTGCTTCTCCTTCTTGATGGTATTAACGGCATCAAGCATTTTAAACCCTTTGACTTGAAGGTCGCTCATAACCTCTTCTTTGGTGCATGAGGGGTGAAGACCCCTTGCTACAACACGATGTGGCCTTTCTGACTTGATTTCGAAAGTATACCACTGAATCTTATCCACATTAAGTTTTTGGGACACTGCTCGGTAGTCATCGTGGTCGTCGACGTTAATCCTCCACGCATTATTCCTCAAAGATGTGACCTTAAATTTCGATGTAATCGTTCCTTTAAGGAGGCTATGCAACTTATTATATTCCGTTATCCCGACGATGTTTATTGGTGGCGGTAAACGAAATTGCGTTTTACGTTGATTTTCTTGCAGTTCTTTACGCTTTTCTTCATTTAAGGGCACGACTTCGGGCGAAGAACCGGCTCTCCGTTTTTAAGTAGGTCTTTTCTTTGGGACCCGATTCGTTTCGCTAGCTCTTCTTCATCGGTGTGGTACTCCCGACTATCTAATAGTGCTGGAGCACATTCGCGCTCTTTCTGCGAGTGTGTGTTCTTTAGAACCTTATTCTCTTCTTTTAATTGATCTATCTCTTTCTTAAGATCTTGATAGAGTAGATCCATTTCGTTGAGCTTTATTCGGAGTACTTTATTTTCTTCCTCAAAGCTTTTATATTTCGCTAAGTCCTGATTTTCGCGCTGCGGCGCTCCCGGCGGACTTTTTTTCCCGGAGTTATTCGATCTTGATTGAGGAGATCGAGATACCCTTGCACTTCTTGTGAAAGGGTCATTGGATTGCAATAAATGGCTCTCCCCAGAATCCGTAGAGCCGACCTCCGAAGAGGGTGGATTTTCCAGTAAAGCTGGACTGCCACCTGGGGTAATCAATCTTTTTGTTTTGTCCATTGCATTTTTGTATACACTATGCACTCGGTATACGGAGATTGGATTTTAGTCGCCTCTTACGACAGGCATGCCTACCTCGGGTATATTCTAACCCCTACCCGAAGGGGTGGTACTAATATATGAATGTGAAAGTTTGGATATTTGGATGTTTGTTGCTCAATAACACCTTAACGGCTTAACAGATTTGAATGAAACTTTCGGGAATAGATAGTCTACTTTCTGGATTCGAGATTAGGCTACTTTTTATAAAAAAAAATACAATTCCTTGATTCCATAATTCGCATTATTCCAATTTCCGCTTTTATTATTTGGTCATTATTTTTGGGTAAACCATTGTAATTGATCGCCAGTCTGTTGGGAGAGGGTGGTTCGTGTAGATATTATGCTCTTCTCTTCGCCACAAATTCATCGCTATCGCTTACTCTTTAATTTTCTTTCTACCCATACGCGTACGCGCATTGAATGATGGGAAACCATTGCCATTGATCGTCATACTGTTGAGAGAGAGTTGTTCGTGTTAATATTAGGCGAGTTTTTTTTTGTAACCTGTATAGGCTAAACATGTTTCAGCAGCATGTTTACACATGTAAAATACAAAAAGACCATAGCCTCGATAATTATCGAGTCTTATTTTTGCACTGAAAGCTTTTTCGAAGTCTATATAGGTTACAAAAAAAACACGCCTATTAATGCGTTGTGTTGTGGGATTGTGGCACAAAGTAGAGGAGGGATGATTTTGCTGATATGTGCTACCGACTTTAGTTAATTGTGTGTAGATGTGTTTTTACACAGGTATATTACATTTTCATCAATTTTTTATGCAATATTTTTATCTATAGGGAACAACCACTAAGATCAGATTATAATGTATTGACTTCAGATTTCTTTAGAATCTTAATTTAAATAATATCGCTTCCTATTACTTCCTTTCTATCATGCTAGAATCAAATAGTGCGACTGATTTAAAGCACGGGCAACGCCGGGCAGGCAACAGCTAGTATATGATATAATTACTGCGAATGGTTGAACTTCTTTTGTTAGTTATCAATATAAATACCTATGTACTTTAAAAAAAAAAAACTAATATTTTTCCAATAATTGTCAAAGGGTCCCTAGGAACACTTATATGTACGTAACTATGTACTTATGTACATAGTAATTTCGCTCTCTTCGTCCGTCCGTCTATATGTCACATTCCTCTCATTCTCTCATTGGTATATATATTGAGATGAAATTCGGTAAACAGACATAGACCAGTGACCGAAAAATACAAAGGGGACACTGATTTGGCACTAACATTCACTTGACCATTCAAATAGTTAACAGCTCTCCAAAACTCGGCGGAGGATCGTGTGTTATTAATGACAACAATTTTATTCTGCTCGTAGGCTGTCTTTTTTGCAAGGCAAAGGCGCTTAAAATCCCTATTTGCTTCTCCAGCGTGATTTAAAGATATAACATATATAAGCGTTCGGGTGGACTGATTTATAAAAAAAAAAAACTAAACAAACATATGCAAAAATGTACGAAAATTAACTAAATCTACTTTATTGTTAGTTATCAAAAAATGACTGTTGTTCAGGGCAAACTACTTGTGTTTGATGTATCGATCGAGGGTTGCAATGAGTTTGTTGATAACTACGAAAATATGTACACTGACACTAGTCAGTACGTCCTAGGGCGGGTGACATCGAACAAAGCTAATAGTCTAAGAGCGCGCTGCAAATTTTTGGAGTGAGATATAACCAAAAAATGTGCACATGAATATAAAGCTTGGAAATGTGTGAACTCGAATATGATAAATATGACTAACAAAAGCACCAGAAAAAGGCTGCCTGACGGTCATATTCGAGTTCACACATTTCCAAGCTTTATATTCATGTGCACATTATTTATTGGTTATATCCCACTCCAAAAATTTGCAGCGGGCTCTTGGTCTATAATTAATCATAGGTGTTTGGCTGAAATAAAGGTAAAAAAGTGTTAGTTTTAATGATTATTATACTACACACAACATACAAAGTGCTAAATTAATAATAGATCAATAAAATAAAGAATAGTAATTCATGCAACGCATAATTGTCTTTTTCTCTCAACACAACGCCCACCCTTCGGCAACAACAAATTTCCATCTTTCCTGGAATTCCAACAATCAATGTTCTTATTTTATATCCAGGATAACGACACAGTAGAGCCATTCCCATTACCGGTCAACATTCCCATCATCTAAAACAAAAATAAATATTCCAACTACATAATCTAATCACTTTGGTTGAATCTTAATATGGCGCCTGTTTCATTTTAGCCGCCGCCACCACACCCTGTGCATTACGTACCGTAAAGTATGGAGCAGTGTGCGTATGCAATGCAACCTATTGCGACTATTTGGATCCGCTGAATCCCGATGCTGAAGATGATTTTATCCTTACCTCATCCAGTAAAGTAAGTAGTGCTGCGAGCTGCGATGCGGTAGATCTACATACATACGTGTTTTTATCGCCTGCGAATGTACAAATTATTTTTAAAACTAAGCCAAACGCTGATGTTTATGCATAACGGGCGGTGTAATTCACTGGATTAAAGAACATTATTAATATTTCCGAATTAAATGTGAGTAAATTTTTACTTTAAGGGTGGTCTGCGATTTTCCACTAAAACTGGTAAATTTTCTGATGGAGCAGTCGTGGTAGAAGATTGGTCGGAGCAGGAAGATGACGAACTGGGAAGATCTCCATCTAGAGGTTAGTGAACGTAAAATAAAAGCATGAGGAATCATCTACACAGTAAAGAAATGTCTTCCATTATAGCAACTCGTCCGAAAAGATCGGTAGAGATTCATGTGGACAGAAGTAAGCAATTCCAGAAAATTGTGGGTTTTGGAGGATCATTCACTGGTGCTGTGTCACATAATCTAGAACAAATATCTGAAGAGTTGCAGGATGCAGTATATCAGTAAGTTGTATTTAGCAGATAATATCTTCAACTTAAATACCTTTAGCCTTATTGGCTCGGAAATCATGCCTTATAAGTCCGCATCTATTCTCGTTTTTTTTTTCAAGTAGGTTTTCTGTGGCCAATTGACAATCAGGAATATATATCCATATTTTATCTGCATCCCAGAAAACAGATTCTGACACTAGGTTCACCTATAAATTAAGTCGCAGTTCTATGTAGTATAGCCGCGTTATTGCCACTGCCGCACAGTGGGACAAGACGGTAGATTTACTGGACATGGCATTTTAACTCAGTTATTTCCACTGAAAAATTTCACCGTGGATCATATGCCCCTATTCCATAACACAACTCAATTTATTCGAGTTGGCTGTCATTCAACTCCACTTTCGCGCAACTCAACGAATTTTTCATATTACATAAAACAACCTTTTTCAGTTGTGATTGTAAAAAAAATTGCATACTTTGAGATGCGAATAACAACTACAAATTGACTATTTAACGTAAATCTGACCTCTGGTGGTCGAAGTAGAAAATAATTTTGCCGACAGAAACTCAATATTCAATAAAAACAGAATGAAAAGAAGTTTTGATTTGTTTTTTTTAATGATAATAATGATGAAGATAATATTGTTATTGTTGTGCACATATATGAAAATCTATCCGTGAAATATTCCAATTCCAACTAGAAAAAATGCTAAGTAAAGAATATGCATTTGCAATGTGTAAATTACTTCTGTTATTTTTAAATATTTACAAGTGTTTTTGTACTGAACACAGAAGCATTTTGCTTCGTTCAAATCGAAACCAAAGATTTGTTAAAATTGCATGGACGCTCGATTGCAATTGCAATACCACTACCAGTTCCGAGTGCTGAAGATGTAAAACTATTTTCTCCAACTAATGTGGACTATATGCTTTTAAGCTGCACACATTGTTTAATGACGTTATTAATAATATTGCATTATTTCATTTGTCCGATATACGTCTTTTTGTCCATTTTCCATCTTTCGTATCTCAACATTTACTCTCAAGCAACTGCTTAAACCCAGTTGTTAGTTTTTGACAGCTCTAGCAACCAAAACATAACTGCGTTGTCTACCATAATACCAGAAAAAGTCCCACACAACTCTAGAGAGGATTCGCCATCTTGGTTTTATGTTGACAGGCAACTCTTTTTCTCAGAGTTGTGTTCAGTAATACCGAATTTCAAATTTCAACCAAATTTCAACTCAACTTAACAAAAGTTGTCTTACGGAATAGGGGCAATATTTTATGTATTTTTTCGTGCTGAATCGTGAAGTTCGTTTGGCTGTAGGAGTACCACGAAAGAAGCTACAGCCCACAGAATAACCACCTTCGGTTTTATTTAGTTTTATATGAAATATATGAAATTAAATTTCGTACGAATTGTAATAATTTTTAACTGCGATAAGCACTAAACAATTGTCTTTGAAACAAGCCTACTTTGGTTGCCCTAATTTTAATACACTAGAAGTTATGATTAAATAACTGTTGGTACCTCTTTTTCCGAAGAAACCTTTTTAAACACCCTGTAGCTCAGTGGGTGTTTAAGATAGAAATAATTTCACCAAAGAACAAAATAGTTCAGCAATGCTATAAAATTGACTTACATTTTTGCAGAATCACTTCACACGACAGCTACACTCGACAACTATTCGTAAACGAGCAATTTGTCACAAGAAAACAGTCATTATCGTCTCTAGAAATACCTACGTTTTCACTCGAGTGAAATCTGACGTTTCAGTTCGAATACAGGAATACCAAAATTGAGTGACTCGTGTTCAGGAATACCATTTCATCACTGTCACATGAAATTGACTCTCACTCGTGTACAGGAATAGGCCCCCTGACTTATCCTCTGTATGCTAATATGGGTTAGCACTAGTTCAGTTTTCTGAGGGCTGTCTCCCAGTCCACATTGTTTCATCCAAACGTTTAGCGTGTTCAAGGTTCCTTGCACTAGTTTGCTAACAGTGGCTACGAATTTTAATTATTTTAAATTATTTTAGTAGATAAAAAATAATATAAAATAAATTTTTTTTTTTAATTGTAGATCATTTTACTCGCAAAAAGGAATTGGATTCAATATGATGCGAATGTCCATTGGTGGCTGTGATTTTGACTTGGCACCCTGGGCATACAATGAAACTCCTGAAAATGATGAAGACCTTTCAGGTTTTACTAAGTTGGATTCTCGTGACGAAAAAAAGGTAATTTGTAAGAAAAAAAGACTGATAATAATGTTGTACATGCGCTTCCTTTGTTCTATAATCTCACAACAGATAGAGCAACTTAAGCGTCTCAAGTCGACCGCCGAGATAGATGACATAAAAATCATGGCTGCTGCGTGGAGTCCACCCAAATGGATGAAAACTAACAACGCATGGACTGGTTTTGGATTCCTTAAGAAGCAGTACTATCAAACCTGGGCGAACTACCACCTGAAGTGAGTAATGATAGACCTTCTCGATAGGATTTGAACCTTCTTTTTTATTCGCGAAGATATCTCGAGCTGATGGAAGCTAATGAGATGCCAGTTTGGGCCATCTCTACTGGCAACGAGCCACTGAATGGAGTTATTACATGGTTTTTAGTGCCCTTTATGAGCCTTGGGTGGTTACCACAAACACAGGTAAACGTTAATTCGATTACCTTTGATTTTTCACACCGAGCTTTGCTATATTTTCTAAGGCTACTTGGTTGACGGATAATTTTGGACCCACTATTAGAAATTCCAAATACAGCGATATTAAAATATTCAGTAACGATGATCAGAGGTATACATTCCCGGCATGGTTCCTAGCGGTAAGTATAGGGTAAGAAGGTTAACTTCATAGGGTTTCACAGGGAAAAGTTAAATTTTAGATGAAGGCTGCAAGGAATGAATCTCTGGACTACATCGATGGACTGGCGGTCCATTGGTATTCGGATGAGTATGCTGAACCCATTTTAATTGACAAAGCCCATGAGATGCTTCCCGATAAGATGCTCTTTAGTACGGAATCCTGTTTGGGTGCAAAGCCTCTGGCTACTCATGGCCCAGAGTTGGGTTCTTGGAGACGCGGAGAAATATATGCTCATTCATTTTTGCAGGATCTTCAGCATTCTTTCAATGGTTACATTGATTGGAATATCATTTTGGATGAAGAGGGCGGTCCTAATTATGCCGACAATTTTGTAGATGCTCCTGTCATTGTAAATGTTACAAGTGAGTCTAAGAATATGATTCTATGTTTAGCTCAGATCATCAATATTTTGTTAACTACTTCCAGCTGGAGAAGAGATCTACAAGCAACCGATGTTCTATACCATTGGCCATTTCTCCAAATTCATTTCTGAAGGATCGATAAGGATACAGGCGGATCGATCCAATATTAACATTGTGTCAGCTGCATTTGAACGTCCCGACGGAAGGATAAGTGCTGTGATCTTTAATAGGTAAGATATTAATTAAAGTTTTTTTTTTATTTTAAACTGCAAAAAGAAATAGAACCGGAACAGAGATGTACATGTTCAGTTCTTGAATCCTGGCTTTTTAAATTCGGACTTCATGTCCCTGCTCCTAGACATCATGAATTTCTCTGGCTCCGCCAGGCACTTGATAAGGTATCTACCATGTTGTATTATGGATATTGATATGCGCCAACTTCAAAGCCTTAATCTTTAGAAGTTGATTATCCATTCAGCTGTCGTATTAGCCTAGATATCGCCACTTATCACTTTGAAAGCAAACTTTCTGGCCGACAAATGTCACTTGTTCACTTGCATACTGATTTTACGAGTCGGCATTTGTATTTCCGACCGAGTTAAGTGGCGCTCGTAAAAATGGCATAAACTCATGAATTAAGAATTAAATAAATTTTAAGACGATTGTCATGTTTTTTTTTTTTTTTGTTCGTTTTATCTTTTAATGTTTCATTACAGTGGGAACGCTGCCGTTGATGTGACGCTGGTAGACAGTCTGCGAGGCAACATTGTGATCAGTATTCCATCCCGATCGTTGCATACAATTGTCTATAATTAAGACTGGAGGAGGGAGGAGTCTACAACAAGGAACAGATGATGAGAGAGAAGCACTGTGCGTTAATTGAAATGAAATTTACGACTGTAATAAACTAATATATGATGTGATTTAAAATAAAATTTTAAGGATAAATAGACAATGGTTCTCAAAGAAAATTGTATTTTTCGCCAGCAAAATTTAACATAGTGGACTTAATTTCATATGTACATACATATAACGTTGAGCGTACCACAGCTGGGGTATTAAATTAAAATTCAGTTGCTTTCATCTTGTGGCATTTTAATTAATCATATGAAAGCGGCATAACAAATTAGATTAAAGTCTAAACATAAGCATACATTGTTGCAAGTACTGTGGTTAAATAGCATTGTTGGCGGTTCTAATGATGGCAAATGAAATGAATGAAATTCAGTATATTTAGTATAAATACTTTTTTTATTATTAAAACACAGTATAAAGTTCAACTATTTTTTTCTTTTTTTCCTTTTCTCTCAAATGGAAGGTTTTTTCGTAGTTTCCTTCTAAAAATTCAATTAAATTCAATTATATAAATCTTATTAAATTATTAGACAATACTTCAGTAGAAAGATAAAACAATATCGAATCTCTGTGTAAATTGTGCGGACAACTCCAGTGTATACTTATATCGAAAATAAAATCTATCCATCTATCCATTATTAAAAAAAGTACAACACTTTTTTTTATTAATCTGAGTCTGTACTCAATTCAGCGAACTGCATTGACATCAGACTAACATCAGCTGACTGCGGCTCTTTCTGCGTATGTTTGAAAGCATACTTGTCCTGAGACGAGATTTTTCACAACAAATAATTGGATCGAATAAAACCGCTATTGCACGTTGAACGAGAACAATACGATAAAACATGCAAAAATTTACATTTACAAATGTGGTTCAACGCAATTGGTTACTTTCTTACGAATTTTCCACTTTCCCCCACTCTTTAAATTATTTACTATTTGACAGCATTGACCGGCCGCGCACAAGTTATCAACCAGACCTTGTGTGTGGTGAAAGAGTGCGTTCGACATGCGTACGAGTGTTGATTTTTAAAAGAGTTTGTTCAATATATATAGTACGCACAAACTGATAAAATTTATGAAATTCCAGTATAAAATCCAGTATAAAATCCAGTACGGAAATTCATTCAGTATCTGGACCTCGAATCAAGTATGGTACTGGAAAATCCAATATAGTTGGTATCATTAAGGATACCTAATCCCAACGAAACCAGAATTGTCTTCGGGTTATCATAATTGCGCAATCTGGGGGTTGCGAGTAATAGATGTTAAACAGAAGTTAACTGACTGTTTAGTTATGTTATATGTATGTACATATACATATGTACGAGTACGTATTGTACACACATATGTAGGTGCGCTGGTGCAGTCTTCTAGACTGGCAATGTGGACCAGCAAAAAGCAGTCTGGGAATCCCGGCAAAAACTGAGCTCTAGATCTTCACTAAGAAGCACAGGGTTCCCAAGTCACTCCTCTGAGCTCTGTTCTTCAAAGAAACTAAGGCCCAATACACACGGAGCAACTGGAAAACAACTAAACTGGTTGGCAACTCGAGTTACAAACCAGTTACGGACTCAGCGGTGACTTGACTCCACACACGAGAAAACTCATTACTCATTACTTCATTAGCAATCAAAATCTCTAGTTTGTTCAGTGTCGTCATGGATACCTCCCCCACCAGCAACAGGTTGGTCTGTTGTTCGCTCATATTTGACAAACTAGAAACTGAAATCAATAGGCAACACAACAGCGTTGCCGCTCAAAAAAAAAAAAACATCGTGCCTCATCCGCTGAAATACCGTGCCAATTTAAGCGATAGCGTGCCTAATCAAGAAAAAATTACAGGTTTGTCTATTTCTTTAAAATTTCAAATATTTTTGTTGGGAATCTTTTTCTCTAAATTTTTAAACCCTTCTGTACATTCAGTGCCGACAAAAATATCATATATACAGTGACTCAACTTTTTGATCACATGATTAGTACAAAAATGATTTTTCGTTGTAACTTGTTTATTTATTAAGATAATTCATTGAAATTTTGAGGAGAAAATAATAGTAATGTTGGTATTCAGCAGAAAAAAAAACTTGAATGTCTTTTTTAATTTCAATATACCTCGAAAAAGTACAAAATATGATATGTGATCAATTAGTTGACTTTGAGAAACATTTGTAGTTTAACATCCAGTATGACCTCCTTTTGTTCTGAGAACAGCTTGAATTATTTTCAGCGTAGATTCCACAAGTGCTCTGCACTTGCTAGAGCCTAAACTGTTCCAAGCAGTTTGAGTCCGGTCCCACAAATCGCTTGGATTTGGAAAGTCTCCTGGCTTTTTTGAAATTGCACTTTTGACCTGAACCCAAAGATTTTCGATCGAGTTAAGGTCGGGAGAATGTGGTGGCCAATCAAGCGTTTGAAACTGCTCACCTTCAAGTCATGTTTAAGCCACTCGGGTAGTGTGTTTCAGATCATTTTATTGATGGAAGATAATGTCCGATACATTCTTATTCCAATCATTCAGACATTTCCGCGGTCCTCGTCCAAGGATGCTGACGTATTGGTTGGCATACATTCTCCATTTAACTTCCACACAATTACCAACACCCTTCATGATCATACACTCCCAAATGATTAAATTTCCGCTACCAAACTTAACGATTGGTTACTGGGCTCTGGTCAACGATGGTACTGGGTTGCTCCATCAGTCTTTTTCCAGGTCCATTGACAACCATCAGAGCCAGAACGATTAATTGTGTTTCACTCGACCGCACTACCCTTGCCTAGTCACTAATCGTATAAGTTGAGTATTTCTTTGCGAACTCTAGCCTAGGTTTCTTATGTCGATTTGTCAACAATGGTTTTTTTACTTTCACACGTCCGTGTAAACCGATTTTGCGTACAATTTTCCGAACAGTCTCTGTTGATACAACTATTCTGTCATTTTGTCGCAAATCTTTGTTCATTTGGGCTGCATTTTCGTGCAAATAAAGTACGGTATTTGTCTCAAAATACGGCTTTGTACAAGAGAATTTAAGATGGGTTTTTCACCGGTTTTTGTTTTCTACATCTTCAAACTTGAATTTTTTTCTTATTTTTGTGATGGAACCCAATAAAAATCTAGCTTTTATAGAAATTTCACGGTATGTGTACTTAACATCAATAGGCACTTTGATTTCTTCTATTTTAGAGCGGCTTAGTTCTTTCATTTGATCTCGAAACAAAACAAACGTAAACAACAAAGCAAATGCAAAAATAGTAAATTGTTTTACCTTTTCCTGGGTTCAATATAACAATACGTACATAGAATTAAAATAATATTTGAACAAAACTTCAATTTCTCCCAGTTTAACTATACTACGATCACACCCAATGCACAATTTACACCGTCTCAACTAATTGATCACATGCTTTCGAGAATAGATTTCCGAAATTCTCCGAAATCTAACGGTACAATTATTGTACTTAATATTTTATTTATTTATTTATTTTATTACATTTAAAAATAACAAAACTCTTTCCGATTGAATTTTGATTTCTTCAAGTTGGTAAACTTAAATCTCATCGAAACACTTCACTTCATGTAAAAAAAATCAAATACGCAATCAAAGGTGATTTTGACATTTCTGACAAATCTGTTCTACCTCAAGAGTAGGTGCTGAAAAGCTGTCCAGCTCAGAGTCATTGAACACAAAGCAAATCAATCTCGGACAGAAAGTTTTCTCATTGAACACGTAAACATTAATTATAGGTAGGTACTTTTCTGTTGTTTTCTGCCCAAAACAGTCTCATTGAACAAACAGACTTATAATCTTCTTTTAAATTATTTTTTCGGACTTAAGTGCATTCATGCTATAAATTTGAACGAACGCGTCCGATTCTATTGATGATTAGTTAAACCGTGCTTACACTTTCAAATTTATATCATTATGAGTTTAAGTTCCAGTCAAATATGGGAAATAAGGAAAATGTGCCAAAATTTATATTTTCGTGCCTGCGTGCCTTCAGGAAATTACCGTGTCAAAAAGGCACGATCGTGCCACATCGGCAATGCTGAACACGACAGGCAAATCAATAGCCGACTGGTTACAAACTGGTTTTTGTGAATCGCAGACGAGTTTTCAACCAGCTGAGTCTTGTATCGTGTGCGGCGTCCCATTTGATTATACAGGGTATGCCTCAAAGCAAACTACAGTTCTGTGTAAAAATTTAAGACCAGTAGGATAATTTTAAAAAATATTGACCTCAATTTTAACATATTTTTAATTCTTTTTCAAACTAAAAAAAGTAATTACATTGTAGGCTTATATTCGGGTGCATTAATTTGAAGACTGTTTTCAACATAAGTACAAGAACTTCATCTGAAACAAATTAGAACAAAAGTGAGCAAAAATCCTACTGGTCTTAATTTTTTACACAGGACTGTAGTTGCCAATTCGAATCGCTAATCAGTGTTTTTTTTAGTTGCTCCGTGTGTATTCGGCCTAAGCATTTAAAGAATTGGTTTACAAGATTTTAGCCCCCCAGTTAAGTGGAAAATGAGTTAAAGAAAAATAACTAAGGGCGCGTATAATTAATATAATATTGTTTTCTAACCTATCCATTGTTCATGTAAGTATAGACGTACTATAGTTTATAAACAACATAACAGAAATACATTTTTAAATCTGTCAAAAGAAAAAGATTAAATGACTGCATTGAGTGATGTTTGAAATGGAACATGTTCTGTGGAGATAAAATATGTTCACTCAAATGCATTAAGACATTAAGTCATCGCTTGCACTAGGTGGACGAGTTCGTACACAATTTCTTAGGTCGGCAAAATCCAAACTTATGAAATTCACTCCATTATTGACTGAAAATTCTTGATTCGTATGTACTTTTTTGTAGATATGTACTCTTCTTTAAAAAAAAGTATGCGACTGCATCCAACAGTCCCGCACTATGTGTAAACATCACGCGGGTGGGGTGTGTAGCTCCACCTCATTGGAAAGAAAATAAATGAAAACCAGGCTATGTTCGATAAAATCAAAGCCAATCATTTATTTATCACATGCCCTCCATGCGCAGCAGTCGACTTCTCGGATTTTTGTCCCCGCATGGCAAGATCCCGGAACTAATCCACTGGAAATTTTGTTAACGCGCGCTTAGATGTGTACAAATCAAAAAGCTACCAAAACGAGATAAAAATTACCAATTGACCAAAAATTTAAATGTGCAAAAAAAACAAATGACCAAGTTTGGTTAAAAATTATCAATGTGGCAACCGTGGCTGGAAATTGAATGCCCTCGAATAAGTAAAAAAAATCCGCTGCCGGATTGTATTCCTGCAATAAAAACCCGTTAATTGGGAATCCGTCCCTAGATTATGCACTGGCTCTACACTGCGGTAGTCAGGCCCATACTTATGTACCTATGTATGAAACTGTAGTCTGGTGGACAGCACTAGACAAAGTCCGCAACATGTACTTCTATATAGGACTTTTTTCTTCTTCTGCTTTTGTTCCGTTCGGCCTCTAGTGTTTGCACTGCCCAAAACTCCTTTGAAATATGATGAAAAATATGATTTGACAAAAATATGGACATTGTGCTCTAAAAGTTTGGGTGCGATTGACCGCATCTTAAAATCTCGCATTATCGAAAACTCGCAAAATAAAAATCTGCTATCATCTTGTAAATACTATTTACAGGGTTGTTTCCTAAGCCCTCTACTTTTCTCAATATTTCCCGATGACCTCACTACTTTTTTTTACCTGGGGGGATTATGTTCAATAGTCTTCACATCTTAACATTGAGACCTCACCGCACATCCAAACAGAATGCTCGGCGCTCATACTAAACAGAAAAAGCAACACCGGTAGCGAACTAGTTGATAAATTTAGCCTAGCACCCTAAATCCAAAAAAGATGGTATACTTTTTATTACTCTAGTGAGCCAGAGATTTGCTCTAGAATAAACATGGGTGGCGGGCGCAATCGATAAGTGATATAATTTTTAGTTTTCTTATTAATCAAATGATAATACCATGAAATTTCCTCTTACGGGCAGATCCTTAGAGGGACCGATCCTTTAGACGGACAATTTTTTGTAGCCTAGCTTTTATGTTTCAGATTGCATACTTTTTACATTACCTTCACCGGACATTCTCTCGATCGGACTAGGACAAGAGAAATTATTAAATTTAATTCCATTAGCCGGACAAACACAAGAAACCCCACTCTCTTTGTCCCGTTAAATGTTTGGGTAGGTGAACAAAAATAAATACCACATACCTAGTAGAACACGTTGCATAAAACAGAAAAACTATATCGCCTGCGTAGTTACATAGATTAACCGTTTCAAACAAAGTTGCAGTCTGTTTTCCTCTAACGACCTTAATTCTCTACTAAATGGTTTTTTTATAACTGTAGATAGCTACGGTACAAAGGTGATGGTCAAAACTTATAAAAAGTTTTTTTTTTAGTTTAATAAGTTTAATAAGCTAGTGTTTTGATAAATAAAAATAATTTGTTTAAAAAAAATTGACAACTCCCTTAGGCGGACAATAATGTTGTCACCGCCACTGTCCGCCTAGAGGAGGTTTCACTGTATACATAATCATTATCAAAAATGATAATTTCATAATCACCACGATCACTAGTAGATTTATGTTATGATCTAACAAATAACAACGAAATCAAAGCAGTCACAATATTCCTATCAGAAAAAAAATGAATTGGAATCAACCCCAATGAAAATATTGATTAGATCAATATAAAAATAAACAAAGCAAGAGCCATAGTCTTAGCTCGAATAAAAATGCTGCGCGGCTTAACGCAATACTACATGTATGTTCACATACATTATGTATGTATTTCGTGATAGAAATATTTATTATCAATTTGTGGTACTACTCATACTCGTATAATAATATCAAATTTGTGTATCTATGCATATTTACTGTTATAAAAGGCATAATCAAATGCCAGCATCTGTACTGTAACTTGGTACAGTATAATCCACTGTGATAGTAAACAATTCGCGATATCTTTGGCGATAACGTGAGGTTTATCATCAATGAATGACCACAGTGCACGCGTACAACCTAAAATTATGGCAATCTGCTTGAAATACACATATGAACATAATATGTACATCCACTG
Source organism: Brachyopa scutellaris (assembly GCA_949775065.1). NCBI lineage: Eukaryota > Metazoa > Arthropoda > Insecta > Diptera > Syrphidae > Brachyopa > Brachyopa scutellaris. The sequence goes on along the minus strand of OX459114.1, from coordinate 63,943,910 downwards.
TGCCACTGCTTTCGGGGTTAAATTTAGTTGGAGATATAAAATCAGAAGAAACTCAGTCGTAGTCAAACTTCACGTCCATCTGTCAGTTCGGTGAATTCATTGAATTACGAGTAATTATTTAATCGACGAAAGTGGTTACTTTGGTTAATTGGTATTAATTGGTATAGCGTTGTAGAGAGATTTTAAATGGCAACTTTCGCCGGGGCCCTGTACTTGATTCTGTGCATCAAACTAATTTGTGAGTATTTCAACATGTACGAGTAGCTAGATGCAAGTTCGTAGTGTTTTATTTTGTTATTGTATTATTTTCAAATCTAGCAAAGCGCTTTTTAAGTAAACCAGCGCTTGAGTTGAAGTTAATTTTAAGAAAATGAAAAGGTCTTAGCTTATTTGTGTTTATTTATGGGTTGAATTTATGCTTAGCTTGCAGTATTTTAAGGGAAAGTACGCCAGCACCAAAATTACAAAGTATGTACCCAATATTCATTCTGTCAACTTGACAACCTGTCAAATAGTTTTATGCCCCTATTCCGTAAGACAACTTTTGTTAAGTTGAGTTGAAATTTGGTTGAAATTTGAAATTCGGTATTACCGAACACAACTCTGAGAAAAAGAATTGCCTGTCAACATAAAACCAAGATGGCGAATCCTCTCTAGAGTTGTGTGGGAATTTTTCTGGTATTATGGTAGACAACGCAGTTATGTTTTGGTTGCTACAGCTGTCAAAAACTAACAACTGGGTTTAAGCAGTTGTTTGAGAGTAAATGTTGAGATACGAAAGATGGAAAATGGACAAAAAGACGTGTATCGGACAAATGAAATAATGCAATATTATTAATAACGTCATTAAACAATGTGTGCAGCTTAAAAGCATATAGTCCACATTAGTTGGAGAAAATAGTTTTACATCTTCAGCACTCGGAACTGCTAGTGGTATTGCAATTGCAATCGAGCGTCCATGCAATTTTAACAAATCTTTGGTTTCGATTTGAACGAAGCAAAATGCTTCTGTGTTCAGTACAAAAACACTTGTAAATATTTAAAAATAACAGAAGTAATTTACATATTGCAAATGCATATTCTTTACTTAGCATTTTTTCTAGTTGGAACTGGAATATGTCACGGATAGATTTTCATATGCGCACAACAATAACAATATTATCTTCATCATTATTATCATTAAAAAAAAAACAAATCAAAACTTCTTTTCATTCTGTTTTTATTGAATATTGAGTTTCTGTTGGCAAAATTATTTTCTACTTCGACCACCAGAGGTCAGATTTACGTTAAATAGTCAATTTGTAGTTGTTATTCGCATCTAAAAGTATGCAATTTTTTTTACAATCACAACTGAAAAAGGTTGTTTTATGTAATATGAAAAATTCCTTGAGTTGCGCAAAAGTGGAGTTGAATGACAGCCAACTCGAATAAATTGAGTTGTGTTATGGAATAGGGGCATTAAGCTCTTTTGGTGCTTTATTTGTGACTCAAAATTCACCTTTTATTTATGTCACACTTCAATTAAAATTTGATAGAAGTTAAAACAATCGGCTTGCACATTGCCCATCAGCGGCGCGCGTACACACTCTCACGCAAATCTTAGCACTTGCACCCGGATTCGAATATTCGCGAGCAAGTGTGTGTATGTAGATGGCAAACTGTGCCGTCAGTTTAGTGTTTAGGCTTGGCATGAGAGCGATCTGCGGCTGATTGATTTTTTGAGCAAACTCGAAGGCAAGTGCGAGAGTGTGGGACTTAGTTCTCACTTAAGGGAAACTAAATCCACTTTAGTGAAGTGGACTTCGTTCCCATGCAACGTGGGCACGTACTCCACTTTCTTATGGGAACTTAGTACACACTAAAAAATGTGAAGAGAGAACTAACTTTCAACAACAATGTGTAACAAAAACGAGATATGTATGGGGGGACGTGCTGCCCCTCTGCAACCCCCCTGCTTATTCGTTGTTGGATTGGAGGTGGATGCGAGGTTGGAGGTGTAGATAGAGTGATACTATTAAATTAGATATAAAAAAACTTTGTATATATCCAACCTCGCATCTATCTACCCCTAATCCAACAGCGTACAAGCAGGGGGGTTGCAGTGGGGCAGCATGCCCTCTTCCCCCATACATATTTCACTGTTTATGCACAAAACTTTGCAACCGATGTAACCACATTATGTGGGTACAAACAATTAATTTATATATAATTTCACTCATGCAGAACACGTACATAAGTACAACTGCAAGAACTTTTTTTGTATCCTAACTCTTTACAGTCGAAACACACTCAAAATAATTCATTTCAGGGTCTTGGTAACTAAGTTTCGAAATTAACTGCTACTTTTCAATATTTTGACAATAATCAAAAAAAATCTTACTTAAAAGTGTATTTTTATTTCATTTATAAGGTTACGAAATACCTGACTTCTTATTTTACTTCTTCCTCAGTGGACTTAGTTCCTGGAAACTTATTTCCCTGCACCGAATTTTCGTGCCATGCTTCATTATTTGTGAGATACCTACTGTAACAAGAATGTCTCAGGAATAATTTGTGATATAACTATATATAACTGCGGAATATTTTAGATCTTGATATGTTCTACCAGTAAGCAAAACTTGCAATGTACCTGGTAGTCTTTCATGAGTGGAAATCGACTTTCTTAATCTTGCATCTTGCCGTTGAATTACACTGGTCTTCAACGAAATCGTTGCATTATCAGTATAAAGAGTTTAACATGCATGAATCTAAACCTGGCAACAGAATCGCTCTAGGAGGTCATCATTTTGAAATATACCAATCTCAAAGTGTTAAAAACACGGTTTTTGGCAATATTTGAAGTAATTTTTTGAGTGCACCAAATTTGTATAGCCTGTTTTAGCTAAAGCATCATTTAGTACTACTCTTTCCCTTTAAATCCCATTTTAGTTTGTTTCGCTACGAGGTTTTTCTCTCAAGAAATCAACTTTAATCCTAATTTTAAATGCGATTAAACTCTTTTTGGATACAAAATAGTGGTGGGGCGGTTCGACTCATCCAGTTGAACTATTAAAATGTTGGAACTTAAATATGACACCCATATCTATCCCGTAATTAAGTTTTGCGAAAATCAGGTTTTCTGTTTGTGCGTTGACCACATAGTAGTTCCATACATAGCACTACGTTATATTAAATATTTCAATAATTAAGTTAGTTGTTTGTTTTATTTTAGCCGCTACCACAACACCATGTGCATTACGCTTTACTCCGTATGGATCGGTGTGCGTTTGTAATGCCACCTACTGCGACTATCTGGATCCGGTAAAGCCCGCTGATGAAGATGATTTTGTCCTAACTTCATCCAGCAAAGTGAGTATTGGTATGAGCTAGCCCTGCGAACGAATACGTTATATAATTATATTTGAAATTAAGCCAAATGCAAAATTACGCGTGAAAGGTTTAGTCTATTTATTTCATTAGTGTAACTCGGGAATGATATTAAATAAATTTTGTGGAATTTCTGCTTTCAGAGTGGTCTGCGGTTTTCCACTATAAGTGGGAAATATTCCGATAGAGCTGTGGTGGTGGAAGATTGGATGGATTCGGAGGAGGAAGATGAGGATTCTGATGGTCCGAATGTAGTGTTGGTCGAAAGAGGACGTTCCTTGGCCCGTTTTCCGAGGAAAGGTAAAAGTGCAACCAATAAGAAATTAACTCCTCACTAGTGTTTGAATCTTTCTGCAGGAACTGCTCTTACGAGGTCGGTAACGATTAAGGTAGACAGAAGTCAGCAATTCCAGAAAATTGTCGGTTTCGGAGGAGCATTCACTGGTGCTGTGTCACATAATCTGGAACAGATATCCCAAGAGCTGCAAGATGCAGTTTATCAGTAAGTATATAGCATAAGTACATACATACATATGTACATACATTTATAAAAGAAAAACAACCGTGTTAGTGTCAGTTTTTAATTATGAGTTATATTTGCTATCGAATGCAAAAGACCTGTCGTATTGCCATATCTAAACAATAAACCAAGCAGCAAATTATATTCTCAGATACTTATTGTTCTGGAAGCTAAGGCTTATATATGTATGTATGTAGGTCTAGGTATACCTATTGCTTATGGAATATACGCTATTGCATTTGCCAAGACCTAGCTACTTATGTACTCTAGGAGTGACGTGCGACACAAACCAGTATATTTAGTAAACCGCTATAGATAAGCCAGTTGGAAACACTGTAAGTACATGATCGACATGCTCATCTATGTGTTTCCTTAGGCAAGATTTCCACTTGTCGATTTCCACTTGACAAACGATGATATTTTTAAGTCAATTAGATAATTGGCAAGTGTAAATAATTAAAAACTGCTTATTTATCATTATTTCGAATGGCCAATTTTCTAATTGACTTAAAAATATCATCGTTTGTCAATTTCAAATCGACAAGTGGAAATCTAGCTTTAGCTTTCATGTTATTAGTCAACTTTTAAAAATAGGCTGGTCGTTGAGTAAGGATGGACTTTACCTATCAGTCAGTCAGTTAACTTTATTGGGGCGGTGAGGTGAGCGAGTTGAGTTGTAATTTTTGCATTCGGTGACAATTTCCAGTTAACTTTCTTGACGGTTTTTTTTTTCGTTCGTGAGGAAAGTCAAAGAGGTGTCATTTTAAATCAATATAAAAAGTTCAGCATTGTGTCTGGTCTGCTGGCTTCAATTCGGGTTGGGTACGATTTCTCGCCTTTATTATCTCGATTGCACGCCTTGTAATAAGGAGTTAAGGTCTAGTATCTCACAAAATGTAGTTGGGTTGGCCACATCCCATAAATTGTGGTGTTCTTAACTCCTTTGTTTGTGTGAAATTATAATGAAATAAGTTTCAATGCAAAATAATGAGAAAAAAGGCATTGAAATAATGGAAGAGAAAAAATAAAACTCAAAACGATGATGATGCAAAGATGGTCTCTTTAATAGTAGCATTTGACACCCGGAAGCGATTATTATATTACAAAAGTTAACACGTGCTAATTGACATTATTCGATTGTCATTATTTGATAAGTGTAGACAAATACAGGGTTGTTTTTATGTAGCAAAAAGAAAAACATAGAATTACTTCTTAACATCCTCCCCACCTTGAGAGGATAATGTCCGATCAATTGGAAGACGTCTAACCTTGGCTGCTGCTATTTGTGTTTCACCATTCGAAGTCTTGACTGTTACAGCTCTGACGACCCCATCTTTGCCCGGTTGAACGCTTACGACTCGACCCAATCGCCACTTCAAAGGAGGTAAGTTTTCTTCCTCCAGGACCACAATGTCACCAATGCTTAACGATTCGCCATGTTTCGTCCACTTTGATCGTTGCTGTAAACTTAGCAGATACTCAGTCGACCATCGGCTCCAGAACTGTTGCAAGTACCACTGTAACTTTTGATAGCGTTGTAGTCGGTTAACATTTGTAAGTTGAAGATCTGGCTCAGGGATGGCATTCAAGGCTGTACCTATTATGAAATGTCCAGGTGTTATGGCTGGTAAGTCATTAGCGCTTTCAGGAATAGGTGTGATCGGCCTGGAATTAAGGACAGACTCAATTTGGATGATTAGAGTATTAAATTCAAAGAAATTTAGCTTAGCATTCTGCGGCTTCCCATAAGCCACCATAGTGTGGAGAACGAGCAGGTATCGTTTTCCATTCTATGCCCATTGATGAACAGGTGCTCAAGATATTATTGAGCTGAAGCTGGTTCTGGAATAGTTTGTGCATTGTCGCTGTATATGGTAGAACACATCCCTCGACGACCAATAAAACGTTTGAGTGCCGCTAAAAATGCGGCTGTTGTAAGATCCTCAACTAATTCCAGATGAATTGCCTTTGTTAAAAAACAAACAAATACTGATATGTAGCCCTTCGTTGATGAAATTCCTCGACGATTGAAATATATTTGAAACGGACCGCAAAAGTCTATGCCTATGACACTGAAGGGCCGTGTTTGCTGCACACGAAGTTCGGGTAGATCACCCATAAGAAGCTCTTGTTTGGTAGGCTTAGCTCGGAAGCAGCGGATGCATTTGCGATAAATTGATCGACAAATTATTTTTCCATGCATTGGCCAGAATGTTTGCCTAGCAATGCTCAATAAAGTTTGTGGACCGATATGATGGTTTGCAATATGAAGATGTTGAAGAAGGACATATGTAAAGGGGTGGTTCTTTGGTAGTAGTATGAGGTGTTTGCTATTGTAATCCAGTACAGAAAATGTCAGTCGTCCACCAACTCTTAATACACCTCTGTCATCGATAAACGGCGCAAGTGATTGTATGTGGCTCTTAGGAGGGAGAGACCTATCCTTTTCCAATGCAAGAATCTCTGCAATAAACGATGTCCTTTGTACAATTTTCACGATAGTAGTAAGAGATTCTTTCATCTCTTCAGCTTTTAGTGATCCATGCATGCGAAGGATCTTATTCTTTTGCGTGCAGTTGTTCTTAAAGCGTAAGATATATCCAATAACATGCAGTAGGGAAGAATAATCATTGAAATATTTAATATTAGTAATAAAATCAGAATTACTGTGCATAGAGTAATTGTGTAAAACGCTTTTAATCTTTTTCCTTTCCAGTTTGCTTTCATCCTTTTCCAAATTGAATCCAAATTTTGGCCAATTCGTTAAAGGCAATGACAAAAATGCAGGTCCATGAAACCAAAGCTTGGAACCAAGGAGATCTAATGGATACGAACCTCGAGAGAGGATATCTGCGGGGTTCATTTTTGTCGGTATATGTCGCCATTGGTGAAATGTGGAAATTTCTTGAATAATTGAAACTCTATTTGCAATAAAGGTTTGCCAATTGCACGATTCTTCCTTAATCCAGCTTAAAACGATTGTCGAATCTGTCCAGAAGGTTATATTTTCGAATTTAACGAAGTTAAAAATGGTTTTAACGCGCTTTACAAGTTGTGCCATAACGACTGCAGCACAAAGTTCAAGTTTTGGAAGGGAACATTTTTTCGCTGGCGCAACCCTTGACTTTGCGCATAATAAATTGACCTTTATCTCATTAGCAAGGTCAACCGATCGAATATAAATGCAGGATCCATATGCGCTTTCTGAGCTATCCGAGAATGCATGTATTTCATAGCGAGAATTTGCTGAAAAGGCAAGACGATCTACTTCTAAGTGATTTAATTTCTGTAATTGATTTCTGAAATTAATCCAAGGCTCTTGATATCCTTGCGGAAGGGGATCGTCCCAATCTAATTTCAAGCGCCACAGTTGCTGCATAAATATTTTCGCTAATACAATGACAGGATTGATCAGTACAAGAGGATCAAAGAACTGTGCGATCTCTGATAAGACAGTTCTCTTTGTGATTGATTCATGAAAACTGGCGTTAACCTCGAATAAAAATCTGTCTGAAGAAGGATTCCATAATATCCCTAATGCCTTGATTGCATCAGAGCTCCTGATTTTGAATAAGGTTTCTCGATCTTCTTCAGGTATGTCTTTTAATAAATCCGTGTGATTTGCACACCACTTTTTAAGGCTAAATCCGCCCTTTGATAATATAGCGGATAATTGTTTTTGTAACTCGATTGCTTCTTCTAATGTGTTTGCACCTGATAATATGTCATCAACATAAAAATCTGAATTGATTGACTTAGAGGCCAAGGGAAAATGCGTACCTTCATTGATAGATAACTGCTGGAGTGCTCGAGTGGAAAGAAATGCAGCCGGAGCTGTGCCGTAGGTCACCGTTGAGAGCTGGTACAATTGAATTGGATCGCTTGCATTTGATCTCCAAAGAATGCAATGGTATCGTCGATCGTCTGGATGTAGAGCCACCTGACGATACATTTTTGTGATATCGGATGTAAATACGTATGTATAAAACCTGAATCTCAATGTTATTGTAAATAGATCAGGCTGAATGACCGGACCCACCATCAAAAGCTCATTCAGTGACATGCCAGAGCTTGTCTTTGATGAAGCGTCAAAGACGACACGAAGCTTTGTAGTCGAACTGGACAATTTAAATACGCAGTGATGGGGTATTATGTAATGAGGTTGCTGAAAGTCGAAATGCTCAATTCGTTCCATGTGTTTTAGCTGAATAAATTCATTCATGAATTGACTATATTGTAGTTTAAGCTCTCTGTTTTTTTGAAACTTTCTCTCAAGACTCAGAAATCTCTTCAGCGCAATGTCGTATGAGCTTCCTAAGTTGAGTGGACTTATTTTAAAAGGTAACCTAACTTGATATCGCCCAGTTTGCAAACGAGTAACATTTGTGCAGAAATGTGACTCACAATCTCTTTCTTCCTTTGACATTTTTGCATCTGATGACTCAAAGCTTTCAATTTCCCAGAAAGTTTTCAATGTATCATTAAGTAATTGTTCATGGTTAGCCAAATCAGTAACTTGTAAAAGGTTGCATTGGCTAATGCCGTTTGATATAGACGATGTTGGCAGCCTTCCAGCCACAACCCATCCCAGCAGCGTATTGACAAGCGTAGGTAGACTTAGACCAAGTCTCAACTTTCCCACTTCCAAAACGTCGTAAAAAATATCAACTCCTAAGAGCAAATCCACTCGTTGCGGGTAATTGAAATGAGAATCTGATAACTGAATGTTGTTTGGTATATTCCAGCCATCAATGTTTACTTTGACATCAGGTTGCATCCCCGTTATTTGACTCATGACTAACGTCTCCAGTGTCGTGGAAAATGAAGTAAACAAAGATTTTATTGTTACGGAGCATTTGAATTTTGAATTGCCCAAACTATCGTTTACGCACATGAACTCGGTTGGTGAAAATCGTCGTTTGATACCAGCAAGGCGAACGATGCGCTCGGAAATCATATTAAGCTGAGAGCCACTATCAAGTAAGACGCGACACGGGATATATTGATTATTTTTGCCTATGAGGTAAACTATAGCAGTTCCTAATATATTGTTTTCTGATGAATCGTTATGAAGGGAATATATATGGTTTGATCCTGATGGTGTGGTACGTGAGCCAATTTCATTATTTGGTGCAGTGTTCCGGTTTAGTAAGAATTGATTTGGAGAAAAAGTACTACCGTGAGCTGAAGGGGAAATGATGACATTGTTCGCTACTGTTTGATTCTGGTGGAGCAATGAGTGGTGTTTATCACCGCAAGTATAGCAATTGCTTTTGGACGAACAGTCAGTCAAAGAGTGATTGTTAGACTTTAGGCAATTTGGACATAATTTAAGTGAAATGATCTTAGCATACCTCTCTGACACAGGCAGGTTTAGAAAGGCAATACAGCGATAAATAAAGTGTCCCTGTTTGTTACAAAAATTGCATGCATTTTTAACAGTCATAAGTGATCTTGGTGGTTTATGATTCTTAATTGAACTACCACTATCGTTTTTAATTGAATTAGGTGCTAGTGAATGTGAAATTACATTACCTTCGATAATTTGACACCTTTTCTTCAAGAACGTCATTAGTTCTGCAAGTGTTAGTAGTCTGTCGACAGGAGATTCTTCATTCCATTTCATCGTTGTTTCTGGATCAAGCTTGGATGTAATGATATGTACTATGAGGTCATCTCAACCGTCAACTGGTCGATTAATGTTCTTTAGTCCGGTAAGGTGGTTATTCATTTTATCCATCAGGTTCCGTAGTTCAGCAGCGTTTGGCTTAAGAATTTTGGGATGTTGAAATATTAGTTTAATATGTTCTTTTCCAATGATTTTTTTATTTTCAAAGCGTTCTCTTAATTTTTCTAATATTACCTCATAATTTTCTGCAACAATTTTCAAACCTGCTATTGGAGCTCTGGCAGTCGGGCTAAGCTTGGAAACTAAGTGCCGCAGTTTGGCGAATTTGGTTAGGTTTTCATTGTTATGAACCAAACAAAGAAATTCGTCATACCAGCTTACCCACGTGGTAACATCACCTGAAAACTCCTGAAGTTCAATTTTTGGTAATTTAATTGAGTCATACCTTTCATCCCGATCTGCTCCCGTAGTGTTGGTTTTATTAAGTGGGTTTTCCTGCCCATCATGCTTTGCAATGAGAACCTTTAGAGCTGAAGCTGCTAGGTAGTACAATTCTTCGTAGGTTGACCTATTGGGTCTTGCAATTTCGTCGAAATCCCTTTCTTCGATTTTTCCTTGAACAGCTTTAAATGTCTGAAATGCTGAGTCCAATGCTTCAGCACGAATATTCATCTCCGCAACAGATGTAGAGAGTGGATCCTTTCGCACACGTGTCAGGTATTCCTCTATGCATTGCATTTGCTGCTCGCATACTGAACGTCGAGCTCTTAGAGTTGATAGCACTTTGTCCGATTTCTTACCAATTATTTCAGCTTCCTCCGAATTCGCATTCCTTGCTCTTGAGAGTGAAGATGTTGAAGGTTCTCTTGGGGGCTCGTTGCCCACATCATGATCATCTAATGACATTTCACGTGATTACACAATGCACGGAAAATTAAAAGAGTATTAATTAGAATTTTCAAAGAATATTCAAAGCCTTTATCTCGCCGGGGCCTCCAAATGTTTGTGTGAAATTATAATGAAATAAGTTTCAATGCAAAATAATGAGAAAAAAGGCCTTGAAATAATGGAAGAGAAAAATTAAAACTCAAAACGATGATGATGCAAAGATGGTCTCTTTAATAGTAGCATTTGACACCCGGAAGCGATTATAATATTACAAAAGTTAACACGTGCTAATTGACATTATTCGATTGTCATTATTTGATAAGTGTAGACAAATACAGGGTTGTTTTTATGTAGCAAAAAGAAAAACATAGAATTACATCTTAACATCCTTCTCGCATTTGTAATCCGGTTTTTTTTTTTAACTTTTCTTATATCTTTATTAGAAAATGGAACAAGCAATTTAAATGTTGAACGACAAAGTTTTTGAAAAAAAAGTGGGACTCTGAGAAATGGGCAAAGCGGGATTAATCGGGACTTAAAACGCACTATTTAAAAAACAGGATTTTTGTGTTTTAAAACTTTTTTGGCCGGATTCTTAAAAAACGGGATTTTAAAAACTGGAATTCCGAAACGCTCCTCTTCAGTTCTTGTATCAACTGGACCTGGTAAGCATTTAGGCCAAGATCTTTATGTTAAATGCGGTGTAAAGCTGTTACAGATAGGCCCAATTTTCGTGATATTTTCGAAATGGACACTCTTGCTTCAGTCACACTCTCAGCTACAGCGGCAATATTTTTAGCTGACCTTGTCCGACGAACACGATTTCTTTTTCTTTTATAATTCACGCACGCTAAAGGGGTTATGAATACCCTTAACCTTAGAACCGTGTACGCTCTGGCCAACTTATTTCCGTGTTTGGGGAGTTGTACTCCCCAGTACATTTTGTATTAATATAACTCATTATTAAATAATTTTATTTGGTTTTATGTATGTAATATGTACAAGTACATAGTACATATATGCAATATACATATATGCAATGTTACTTTTGCATTTGCATATCCTTATACATATGAACATATGTACATAAATATGTATGTATGTACATACATTAAATGGAGAAAAATAATTTTAAATCAAACACTTACAAAGCTGAGTGTGAACCGTTTTAACCTAATATTGATGAGCTTCCTGTGGATGGATCTATCATCCTCGACAGTACACATTCATCACTTGAGAGACCTTTGAGTTTGAGTAGGTAACACGACTGGCAACTTCGCAAGTTCGATTTGCTCGAGCGCTCCGTAGCCATTACTGCTCTATATACAGAATGGCATATGGGATTTAGAAACTAAGTAGGTATGTAGATATTACAACCCTATTATGGTTAGCGAATCGAACGTTCGATATAAAGCGAACTCTTTTGCGTATCACCCGTATCGTGTGGTACTATGGTTAGCGAATGTGTCATTCGCCCGTGAAACAGCTGCTGCAACAACAAAAAACAAATTAATATGACAGTTGCGAACGTAATATCATGATACGGGTGATTCGCAAAAGAGTTCGCTTCATATCGAACGTTTGATTTGCTAACCATAATAGGGGTATTAAGCTTACACTAAACTCGATTTCTCTGTACCAGTGTAAAGCAAAATGAACATTAGTATTATTCCAAGCTTGCAGTCTTCTCGGACTCTCTTGAGGCTTGATTCTTCTGTCCTTTCAGCTTTTTTTGGTTTCTAATACAATCGTTTCAACTATGGCTATTGCCAAAAGATGCTTGAATGGAGATTGCTTTCCAAAGAAGATGTGTGTGCTACAGCCAATGGACTCCATTCTCTTTCTTTTCAGAATTTCATTGCTAACCTGGTCTGTAACTGTAGCTCTGTAGCACTAGGCATTTTGTCATTTTGCCTTGACCGAAGTATTTCTGGCCGCGATTTGCTTAGATTGCTATTGCTGAAACTAATACTTGCACTTACTTCTACTTCTTCTACTTCTACTTCGCAAGCATCTGAATTCCCCATCTCTTGAACCAGCTCCGTCAACCGGATATCTTGAAGCGGATCATTACTAGCCATCAAAATCGCTCTCTAATAAAACGATTTCGTTAGCAAAAAAATTTGCAGCAACGGCAACGTCCAGAAATAATGAAGCTACAGGATGATCTCGTCCATTATCAGCTTCACTCACTTCACCCACATCATCGTCGGTATCTCTGACAAAATAATCAGCAAGCTTTTGTTGTTATTCGTCAGTCGGAGACGAATATTTGCTATATAAATATTTCTGCTATCCATGTTTTTCCTTATCATAAACTTTACGGTTTGATATAAAAACCGAACACCGAAGCAACCGAAAAAAAATATTATTATGTTATAATAATGTTATATCTATTGTTTTATTTATGTTTTTTTTTTCCCCTACAAAAATCGTGAAATTCAAAAAAAGGCGGGAAAAAATGCTATTATTCAAATCGCTTTCCATACTAAATGTACTGAAATAAATATTGGGGAGTACAACTGCCCAAACACGTAGGTATAGAGGTTGTGCCATTCTAGGCTCTCTCGTATATGGGTTTCATACAAAAGAATATCCAAACTCACTATTTTCACAAAGCTAAAGGTACAATACATCGAAAAATACTGAGGTATTATATTAGTGTGGAATAAATTGTGGGTGAAATTCGTAGTCGAAAAACGAATGGGGAGTCCAGCTCCCCAAATACGGTTCTAAGGTTAAAATGTCTTGCACAACGCGGTCCATAGGGAAATTTAGGGAGGATGAAAGAGGAGATACCGATGCGCTTTGGTCTTAAATGTTAGTAGATCGTAACGGCAGAGAAAAATCGTGTTTGGTAAAGCATTCCACATTCGTGTTGAGCGGTTTAAGAAAGAATCTACATTTTACTGTAGTGGGCTTAAGGGTAAACTGATGGGCATTCCTTGCGGGTCTCCATTATAGGAAACAATTCCGCGACATTTTCACCATTTGAATTTTTACTATTTCAACACGTTTTAGGAGTGTGTATCGATCCATATTTAATAGTTTCCTGGTTTTAACTTACAAAAATTGATAGCAATGATATTTGAATGTTGACAGTTCAACAGTTCAACAGTGGCTCTAAAAATGACACCTCTTATTGGATGGCCCTATGCAATTGGCTCCAAAGATATATTTTTCATGAATTTGTTTAAACTTTATAGATCATTTTACTCGCAAAAAGGACTTGGCTTTAATATGATGCGAATGTCCATTGGCGGCTGTGATTTTGATTTGGAGCCCTGGGCATACAATGAATCTCCAGAAAATGACGATGAACTGTCAAATTTCACTAAATTGGATCCTCGTGATGAGAAAAAGGTGCTCAAACATGCCGTCTTCTTCTCTCTTGTAAAATATTTACATTTATCTCATACAGATGGAGCAACTTAAGCGCCTCAAATCAGTTGCCGAGATTGATGACATAAAAATCATGGCAGCTGCGTGGAGTCCACCCAAATGGATGAAAACCAACAACGCATGGACTGGTTTTGGCTCCTTGAAGAAGCAGTACTATCAAACTTGGGCGAACTATCACCTTAAGTGAGTATTGTAAAACTTCTCGGCAAGATTTAACACAAATGGTGATTTTCGTGTCCTCTTTTTTATGTGCGAAGATTTCTCGAGCTAATGGAAACTAATCAAATGCCGATTTGGGCCATCTCGACTGGCAATGAGCCATTGAATGGAGTTATTGCATGGTTTTTCGTACGATTTATGAGCCTGGGATGGACACCACGCAATCAAGTTTGTTTACTCGATTTTAATGTTTTCCTTTCAATGGATTATTCTCATTTACGAAGGCTATTTGGTTGACGGATAATTTGGGACCCACCATTAGAAATTCCAGATTTAGCGATGTTAAGATATTCAGCAATGATGATCAGAGGTACACGTTTCCAACGTGGTTTGAAGTGGTAAGTGGAAGAATGTGTATCTTAAAAATGGTTCCTTAAAGGGAGAATTTATCCAGATGAATGCCACCAGAAATGAGTCCCTAGGTTATGTTGACGGATTGGCAGTCCATTGGTATTGGGATGAGTTTGTTGGTCCTAGTCTTATTGATGAAACTCATAAGCTGTTGCCCGAGAAGTTGCTCTTAAATACTGAGTCGTGTTTGGGTGACAAACCATTCACTACTCATGGTCCCGAGCTGGGTTCATGGGAACGCGGAGAAAAGTATGCCCACTCATATTTGGAGGATCTTCAGCATTCTTTCAATGGTTACATAGATTGGAATATCATTTTGGACGAACAGGGCGGGCCAAGTTATGCGAACAATTTTGTCGATACTCCTGTTGTAGTAAATGTTACAAGTGAGTTAGACTTGTGTATGCTTCGATTTCATTCATTCAATTACAATTAATGTTTATTTTACTTCTTTTTAGGTGGCGACGAGATATACAAGCAACCGATCTTCTATGTTATCGGCCATTTCGCAAAATTTATTCCTGAAGGATCGATAAGGATACAAGCGGATCGATCCAATATTAATATTGTTTCAGCTGCTTTTAAGCGTCCCGATGGAAGGATTAGCGCCGTGTTTTTCAATAGGTGAGATAATAAGAATTAAAACCATCTATGTACTATACAAACACAATCACTGACTGGTTGAGTAATATGTCCATGACTGCTGGGTTGGAGTTGCCAATAGAGTCAGTAGATTGTCATACGCAGCATAACCGGAAATCGGATCGTTAAGAATTGGTTAGAAAGGCAAAAAAAAACCGGTCTAGAAAAAATAGTTTTTACGTCGTTATCCTTAATTTCGAGCATAAAATTTTCCGTATTTTTAATTTACTAGCGGACCCGGCAAACCCGCCCAACATAGATTTTTCAATTGAAATAATTTCGAACATTCACGATTCCACCCGAAGTAAATTTTTTTGATCGAACATTCACGATCGATAACAGATGACGTCGCTCGAATTTCAATTATTGATTGAATGAAACACTTTTCGAATTCAATTGAATTCAATAATCCGTTATTTATGTTTGATCTTCTAATGGGCGGCATAATGTCTTCCGAACACTGAAAGTACAATGTCGAAGAACTCGAATTATCATCCTCGAAGCAATATCTGTTTGGCAAATGCACTGAAAACACTAGAAACGTTGAATCAGCGGCAAAATCACAAAACATGAGTTGATGACTGAACAACCATCAAAATCGCGCTGAACTTCAATTGATTGAGATAAAGTAATCGTTCACGAATGATTTGGGTACTAATATTGAAATTGATATTGATATTGATATTGAAAATCTGATAATTAATGCTCAAAAAGTGATTTTCAATGTGAAATGCACAGCCGGCCTATAAAAGACGGCAAAGTTGCATTTCCCCAGCTCGCGCATTGTCAAAAATAGACATAGCCTAAATTTTCCTGTCTGTGAATGAATGTGAATGACCTCGTGGTCATCAGTGTAGCATGTTGTTTCCTTCTTACCTTTTGAATACAGCCTGTCATTTCCTTAACATCAACAAAATGTACAATAATGATCTAAACAAAATGGCTGCGCCCATCCTCCACCTACTTGTAAGAGTGTGTGAGTTAAGGCCCCGACCCATAGAATCCGTCAATGCCGCTGCGCTTAACGTTGACGCTGACGTTGGGGCATGACGGAAAGTTCCGTCCCATAGAATCCGTCGCATACCAGCGCTGGGGGGATAACAGCCGATGACATTTTGCTATTGCTGAAAACAGAGCTGTCGTTTCGGTAATTTTTTGGGTGCTTAATTTTTGATAACATGGTGGTACTTTTCGAATGAAGATACATAGTACCAATATTCACATATAAGAAAAATTATGAAAATGGTAAATTGTTTGGAATCAGAAACAAAATTATCTGAAGCTCACTAGTTTCCATTTTTTTTGAATTTTTCAGTGTATGTTCCTATTGATTGCCGGCTGGTTTTTCAATCCAAACATAATTTTATCATGGCCCTTGGAGTTTTCTTACCAATGTCTTACCAATAGAGTTCTATTATTTGGTATAAGGACCTGACATTGCAATCACTTTTTATATCTCGAGCAGTTTTTATCGCTCCAGTACAATTATCATTTTCCAACCGACTAAAAAAGCACTTTTTTTTGCTCGAGATCAATTTTTGTAAATTTCGGATTCAATTAAAGATTTACACCTACTTGCAGTAATACCAAAACATTTTATATGAAATTAAAACGCAGTACATCAAAATGCTATTAATTAACACAAATATTATCAGAAAAAATTAGAAAATACAAAGAAAAAAAGTGTATTTAAAATTGTATTTATTATTTTTCTTTTTTTATTTATTTCCTTTTACGAAAAAAAAGGCCAAATGACACAATAATACAATTGCAGAAAAACAGATCAATCTCATTTGTTTTCTATTCAGCACGAAAAATCTGAGATCTGAGAGCAAACTCTGCAAAGCCCAAACAAAAACGACATAAGGCAAGTGTAGTACGGACTGCAGATGAGTATACAGAAGAACTATTGTAGTACGACCGACAACACTGGCTGCAAGTGTTTTCTTTTCAAGCTGATGTCAGCTGTTGTCAACATCGATGACAGTTTCTCTATATTTCTCTATGCTTCCACCAATTAAAATGCATACTCTCAATTTGTGAATGCATGAACTATAATATGTGAAGGTGTGCACTTCAATGGTTGAATGTGTGAACACCCAACGCACAGCGCAGAGAAAAAAGTAGAAAGTAAACCTACTTTCTGCGTCTGCGTTTTTATGTGCGTTGCTTATGGGCCACCTTCCATAAGAATGCGTGTATTCTATCGGGATGTCCGTTAAAACGGATGAATAAACGCACAACGGGTTCTATGGGTCGGGGCCTTAGGCTCCCATTTGATTTTGCTGGAACGTCAGAATACTTTCAAGCTTCTAGGTAAAAAGTGACCAATTTTAGCTTGGTGAAGCGAATCTGTCAAATGCATCGAAGTTTGCCGTCTAGGGTCTAGTATATGTAGTTAGTCTATGATGAAATGAAGAAGCGAAAAGGACACCTGTCAAATTGTGCAATGCCAAGTGGTCTAACCGCGCCATCTCTTATTCATTTTGCAAACAAAAAATCATTGCATATGAATGTGTGGGCAATGTTGTTGCATGTGAATGTGTGGGAAAAGTGTTTTTCCGATTAAAAAATTTCCAAATTTGGCGATTACGTCGAATTTGAACTTTTGCAATAATTTGAACTGTAATATTACGATCAAATAAAAAAAATAGAAAATTCACCATTCAAAATGTTTGAAAAATCCATTTTTCTGAATTTTACGATTTTCCTTTAAAGTTTTCCAATTTTCGGCTCTGTAGTGTGCTTACCTGGTTTAATACGAATCAAATAAAAAAATCCCTATGCAAATCGAATGTAGTTCAGCCGAGTTATGCGCGTACGAACAGACACCAATTCATTTTTATATACAGTGCAACACGAAAAAAGCCTCCTTTATTTGTTAGAGCCTACCTAATTCGCTTAGGCTTTGAATCCACTCAATTTGAAGATGATCCGTGGATATTTCCCTATCCCAAACTTCTCCAATCACTTCATTGGGGATTTTCATCGAGGAAGGCATTTTGGTGTTATTAATTTTTTCGTTGCGTATAATTACTAAGGGATTAGAATAGAAATAAAAAAAGAAAATAGCTTACCATTTTGGAACCATAACACGGAACAGAACCGTCTTGACAAATCCCATTGATGGCCTCTGAGAAATGCTTTTCAATTGACGTTAAGAGTGATTAACCCATTAGTGCATATGGTCCGTTTAAACGGACGTCATCTAAATGTAAACTTGCAATGTTTTCTCTGCATAGAGTCCGTTTAAACGGACACACTCTATCTACTCATAAAAACACAAAATGTTCTGATTTCGTATTTTTTTTTTTAAATAAAGAGTGTTTTACTGCAAAGAAACGACAAAATGTAAAAAAAAAACTTCAAATTAACTTCATGCACTAATGGGTTAATTAAAATATTTTTGTTAACTTCTGAGTTTACAGTTCCTTTAACGAAGCATAAATCTCCAACTTCATAGGAGGACAAACATTCTCATCAGAGCATATGACTTGTCTCTAGTCAATTTCTGTCCACTTTTCATATTTGTTGGCCCAAATTGGCCTTCAGTTTAAATCTAAACATCGGTTTTCTTTTCGGGTGGACGAGCCGAGCCATTAAGCCGAATTCTCGGAGTCTTTAACACACTATATGCACACTAATTTCAATTGCATTTGACTCCACGAATTCTGCTCTTATTTGTGCATCTGTTTTGAAACGGTTCCTCAATGACATTTTTTTTTTTTTTTTTTTATAATCTACACACGCTAAAGGGGGTATGAATACCCTTTTAATGTTTACACATAGCGCGAGCACATGAAGGACGTGAACGAGAGAAAGACAGATCGACGTAGTGGTAGGAAACTCAGATGATAGGTTCCAATTTCAACTAACTCTATGGGTGGTGTCCAGGATAACTGGGAAGTTGTGTATTATTTTTGTACTTGCTTATGATTCACAGGAGTTTTTTTTCCAGATGTTTCTTATTATTATAGTTTGTGCGATCGATTTATTCAGCCATATTCAACATCCTACTGCCAGTGTTATGCCTTCGCAGTAGGTTTCAATATTAACTTCTGAAACTGATCAGTAAATCTATGCAATTTTTCTAACTTTTTGTTTCATTACAGTGGAAGAGCAGCGGTGGAGGTCACTCTGGCAGACAGCGTAAGAGGCAACATTATGATCAGTATTCCGCCGCGATCGTTGCATACAATTGTTTACAATTAAAACTGGAGCAGGAGGACGAGTCTTAAATAAGGAACGAATGATGAGAAAGAAACGATGTGCGTTAGTTGAAATAAAATGTATGACTGTAAATATGGTTTTATATAAAATCTTAGGGATATAGGGTGGTTTTCTAGAAAACTTGCGCGTTTTGGTTGGAAAATTTGAATAAAAGATTGTTCCAGGAGTTTTTTTTTTACTATGGCCAATGGCAATACTCGTACAGCTGAAAAAATAGTTTCATTCAGTACTAGTTGAACCCGAAACCGCCTTGCTTCGCACTTAAAGGCTTTCTCATGCATACAAATATGTAATATCTGTGGGAGTGAAGAAATATCAAAGTATTTGTCCTTGTGGACTTGGATTGTGTAATAAAATTTGTTGGTTAATTGCATTTCATCAATGTCATTTCAATGTGTAACTTTCAGCCCTAAGTGCAGATTTCATAGTCCTCAAAAACAAACATGCTCTAAAAGGCTGCGTATCGGAATCCCGCTTTTTAGAATCCCGTTTTTTAAAAATCCCGAAACAAAGTTTTAAAATACCGTCTTCTAAGGTCCCGTTTTTTTAATATAACGCGTCTTAAAATCCCGCTTTTTAAAATCCCGTTTAATCCCGCTTTGCCCGTTTTTCAGCATCCCAATTTTGTATTTCAACAAATTCATCTTTCAAAATTTAACACTGCTTGTTCCATTTTCTAGGAAAGAAATAAGAAAAGTTCATTTAAACGAAAAAATCAGGTTCTGTGCGACGTATCGCCCACAATATACAATTGACCTAATTACATAAAAAAAATTTGGTTGTTCCATTAATATTTCAATGTATGTAAATATTTAATATACAACTTCTGAGTTTTATTTCATTTATTTTTTTATTTTTAAATGAATATTATTAATTTATTTGCATATTCGTTAAATTGTTATACATATTTGTTATTATATTACATTTATTGTTTTTTGCAAATAATACGAGTTATTTATAAAAGGTAAGTGCATATTATTACCTCTGTTTTTAATTCACTTATTTTTATATTTTTTTTCTAATCTCGCTTTTGCAATCAGAACTATTTATTTTATTTTTTAAAATAAAACAAATTTAAGGTCGGGATTTTAAAAAACGGGATTATAAAAAGCATCGTACCCAACCCCTCTAAAATGTAATAAAATTTCATCTACTAAACCTTGTCAAAAAGTGGGAGGAGCTGGGGACTGGCTATAAACATGCGCATTTCACCCGATATAAGCTCTTCAAATTTGAGAAACATATTTAATGAAATATTAGAGAAAACAAGCCTACTTCTACTTATGAAGGATGTAAACTTAAAGCACAGTCTTCACAACATCGAATGATCTATAGCCAACTCAATTTCGACCTCCAGGAACATACGTATGTATTTCCATAATCAGTTTTCGCTCATCATGATAAATGTTATATTTAAAGTTGGAGGTGAAATAAGAAACTTAAATTACATTCCGCACCTACCTGACCTGCCAATAATATACGACCTTTGCAATCTCAAGGAGAGAGAAGATAATAGGTATACAATTTCATTGCCAGACGTCCCGTCTTAAAAAAGTTCCGACTGAGGTACTTTGGAGTAACTTTGATGGAAATGAATGAAGTTGTGAACATTTAAAATGGGAATTTTGATTGGTAAGTTTTATATAAATATACAACAACTGCATGAAGTTACAGGCAGCGTATAATCGAGGAAGACTTTTAAGCAAATGAATATTGTAGGGGGAGTTTTCGTCTGCACCACGTCGTGACTGTCGTGAGCCACTTTGATAGGGCTTTGGCTGTGGCGGATGACTTCTCCTACACTATTTATAACTATCTTAAGCGAAAGGCCAAGTCAGTGATGCCAACCCGAATTTCTAAAAGTCTGTAGATAAAAGTTACAAATTCTGTAGAATTCTGTATTTTTGCTTGATGCAAATCTGTAGAAATCAAGACTTTTCTTAACGCATAAAAAGTGATTAGAATAAAAATTAGGATACTATAAAACATACATAAATCATTATTTACATTGAACTTGCACATCGTTTACTAGCAATCTGAGTCAAATCAATAATCTTTATTTTTGAAATCATACCTACATGTTTTTTTGCATCCTGTATTTTCGGAAAGATGAACCTCACAGCACAGCGTTGAGAGCACGCTTTATGTAAATAACATATTGATAATATTTTGATGTACTGCGTTGACATTTCATATAAAATGTTTTGGTGTTAGTGCAAGGAGGTGTGAATCTCGAGTAGTATCCGCGATTCACGAAAATGAATCTAGAGCAAAAAAAAGTGCTTTTTTGGTCGGTTCGAAAATGAAAATTGTACTGGAGCGCTAAAAATTGCTCGAAATAAAAAAAGTGCTCTTTTTGCCCAATAGAAAATGCCCCAGATAGTTGAGCTAACATGTTCAGGTTAATATTTTTGGTTCTACAGCGAACAGATTTGTTAAGGGAGAAACGAACATTTATCTATGCTATTGTTTTATTCGCTAAAAGTTTTTATTTTTTCCTGGAATTTGAAATGTCTGTATATTTTGGTTTGATTTCTGTATTTCTGTAGGCAGAGTAAAAATTCTGGAGATCTACAGAAAATTCTGTATGGTTGGCATCGCTGGGCCAAGTATTGGTCGAAACGCTAAGATGGAGTGGAATATCCGGAGCGAAAGGCCAAGTGTTGGTCGAATCGCCGGATAATAGTGAAAGTAAAAGATACAGAACCAAAAGATTCAATTCTTTCGGGAAGGCCAAGTATTGGTCGAACCCTTCAAGAATCGTGCCGGACGTAAGAAAAACCCTTGTGTTAACTCTTATAGTCGTATTCGGCGACAATTGTACATTTTATTGATTATTTACTTAAATTCTAACAAGAAGTGGGTGTGAATTATATAATGTATGCAAATAGTATTAGAATGAAGTAGCATTTAGTACTATTTCGTATTGTTTAGTATTATTTCGTACTATTTAGTATCATTTCGTACTGTAATGTGCATGAGGTGCCTAAGGTAAGTATTAAGTGCATGAAGTGCCAAAATATGTACAGTGTGCATGAAGTGCCAAAATATGTATGAAGTTAGAGGAAAAATGATATGTTGACGCTTTTCTCCGCTACAATATAGTATTACATAAAGTTTATAAAAACTAAGCTTAAAAATTATCCATCTGGTAGACTGTTAAGTCCAAAAATTGTAATTTTGAAAGTATGTTTTATAATAAAGTTTTCAACTTCTACTATAAGTAATTGATAAATTATTGTATTTTATTATGGTAAATATATTTCACAAAGCTTCTTTGTAAACAATGTTTGAGGTTGTGTTGCCTGGAGCATAAGCAAATACGTGCTGACACGGGAAAGAGACACGTACAATTGGCCCTGGAAGAAGCAGCCGGTGGTGAGGTTTACGTCCGCAGTACACAGTATTTGTCCCTGCGTCTTATTTATCGTCATCAGGAAGCGGACGCTGATGGGGAGTTTTACATACTTATACTGGAATGGAGAATGCTAAGGTATGATCGGAATTCGACGAATAACTACATGTTAACACTTCCGCTTTAACCAGATATCTACCAGAGGCGGGCTCCACTTTCTTTTATGTCAAAAGACTTAAAAAGGCAAAAAAAAAAAGAAGCATTTATTAAAAAACCAAGAAAAAGGAACGTTAATGCACATTTAACTATAGTAGCATTGAACTACCAAGAGCTTTTTGAAATTTTCTGGTAATAATGTTCTCCGGTTGTCTCTTAAGTGCACCATACACACTTCAACTCAATTGTAAACTGAGTCAATTAAAATCAAAATCAACCCGTGTGTGGGGCAGTCATTTGATCGATTTGACAGTTGACGAGTTGGTTGAGGAAAAATCAAAAGATTTTGATTTTTAGAAGTTGATTTGTAAGTCTCTTAACTCAGTTGAACTGTGTGTGGGGAAGTCATTTGATTCGCTGTCAAATTGCGGAAAATTTGTACTAGGCTTGTGAAATCTGTGAATGTGTGTGTGAGCGAAACGTAAACAGCAAGATGACTTTAAACGCACACAAAAAGAAAATTCTAGATATTTGTGGCAGCTTATACCAAGTTTTTCAACTCATTTCTCAGTTGAAAGACTGGGTCATTTCAGTTCTTTTCTTTTAATGGAGTAGAGTAGACGTATCGAAAGTCTCGTCCGGCAAATCATTTAAATACCTCTCGTTTTACTACGTAACAACTAAAGAGCGATAAATAAAAGTCAAACTTGCATATTGCTAAATAGTTATTGCTAAATCGAAACACATTTATGCTGATGACATTCAGATTCACCAAAGTTGTCCTTTGGGGCTCATTGAGGATTGCGCTAGTAGTTTAAATGAAGAACTTCAGCGAGTTTCCGATTGGTCGTCAAAATGTGGTTTAGTACTTAATCCAGGAAAGTGTAAATGTTTGGTCATATCTAAAACTAAACTGGACCTATCATATTTTCCGGTTATAATGCTCAACGGCTCAAGTATAGAATTTGTTGATTCTTCGAAAAATCTAGGTGTAGTCTTCAATAGAACACTAACGTGGAACAATCATATAAACTCCACGGTGGGAAAGACGTATGGCGTTCCTCGAACACTATGGACTTCTCAAAAGTTTACAATAATTCAAAACACGACTGATACTTGCTAAAGCCTTAGTTATCCCTTTGCTTATTTACGGGTGCGAAATTTTTTATGCATGTGACGCTGATAGTAAAAGGAAGCTACAAGTAGCATTTAACAGCACCATTCGATATGTTTACTATCTCAGAAGATATGATCACGTTTCACAATTTGCTAAAAACCTGGTGAACATGTCCTTTACAAATTATATTAAATTTCGAACGATCATTCTTCTTTTCGGTGTCCTTAAAAGTAAGCAACCAACTTATCTGTACGAAAAAATCCAGTTTCCGGCATCCAATAGATCTGCTTGCTTATTGCTTCCGCGATTTACATGTTTGACTTCTGAGAGACAGTTTTTCATTGCTGCTATCCGTCTTTGGAATTCACTCCCACGTAACATTCGAGAACTAGATGACGCACGACGATATAGAAGCGAACTTCAATATTTCTTTAGAAATCAGAGCAACTTATTTCTCCTTACCCTTCCACTTTTCCAGAAATTTCAATTCAAGTTTAGTTTAAAAGTAGAATAGAATAAAAATTGATAAAACTGTAATAGCATTAAAATTAAAATAAAATTACATACTCTAATTTAAATTAAATTAATATATTTAAGCTAAACTTGATTGTAAATTTAAATCAATACTGTTTATCTCTCACAGACTTGTAAGTGCACTCTTACTGTGTTAGCATGTACAAGATAAATAAATAAAATAAATAAATAAATAAACAAATTTGATGTAGTGTGTGGCCAAGCATCAATTCAGTTGACAACTAAATTTACATTAGAATTGAAATGTGTATGGGCTGGTTTAGAATAGCTTTGAAGGAGCTAAATGACCTTTCTACTTCAGCTGAAACGAGTGGAGCGCATTTAAAGCTTTCAACATTATTTACACCAATGTCAATGACGGTACTTCAGGAAAATATTTTTCAATCTCTATGGTGGGCGGTAGAACGAGTAAAAGTCAAAAATTTCAATTTTTCAGTAGAGGGAAAAACTAAATAAACCTTCTACTATATCACATATAGTAAGGCTTTACTTTGCACTGCCTTTTTTAACCATTTGTGTGTGCAATAGACCGATACAGCTACACCAAACATGATATATAAAATTTGCAATCGAATGATGTATTTATCTGATTTTGACAAATTTTGACTTATACTCGTTCTACCGCCCAACATAGATTTGTCAGAATACGTGTACATGCCTATTTATGAATGCACACAAGCAATAAAAATTTTCAAATCAAAGCGGGTAGATATGGAAAAACATACATACATACACATAGCCTTGGCCAAATGTATTAGGCATCCCATGAAATTCTTAATATCTTCGAAAAACAAAAATTTAAATGAAATGAAAAGACGCAGATGAGATAAATTAATAGTTTTATTAACGATAACTGGTATTTAGTCACGCTGCTTCTAGCCGTGACGACTGCAGCGACTATCTTGGGTCTATACCCACACAAGCTGACTAGCTTGTGACACTCTCCTGAAGAAATATCACGCCACTCTTGTTGTAACACATTTTTAAGTGCTTCTTTTGATGTTATGGAGTGCTCCTTGATCCAACGCTTTACAATACTCCATAGATGTTCCATCGGATTGAGATCCGGGACTGCGCAGGCCACTCCAATAGGTCTTCATTATTTTCCTCAAACCACCTCATAGTTAGGGCTAGTTTGTGGCAGGGTGCATCGTGTTGTTGGAATTTTACATTTTCCATGTTGGTGTCGCCGAAAATGTTGGACAGGGAAAGTTGAAGTCAATTTTTTACACATTTATGTACTTTCGAGAGTCCATCCAACCATCACCCACATGCATTTCACCCACACCGCTGGTAGCGCTGCATCCCCAGATCATAATACTGCCTTCACCGTGCTTTACAGTCGGTACCATGCATTCTGAGTTGTAATCCTCTCCAACCCTTCTCCTCACAAAAGTCACACCACAGGGGTGCCAAATATCTGAAAATTGTTGGATCCTGTCATTATTCTTGATGCAATCGAAATATTAAAGCATTGAGTGATAAATAATTTAAAAGTTGCCGCGGAAAGTTGCGGATAAGAACGTAATTAATACTGTTTTTTTTTACGCAACTTTTAAAGTAATTTTTTATGTTAAGCGCATTTTTAAAGAAAAAGCGTAAGACGTAGACAACTTTATTCTTTCTTTCCAGAAACAATTATTGGTCTACTTTTGCCTGCGAATCCAAATGAACCTGGTCATTCTTCAGAAAGAACTCTGGAGAAGCTAAATGTAATGGGCACTTGATTTGCATACGTGAGGGCTGGTGGTGCGGACAAAGGCTGTGGTACTCAAGAAATAAACTTGCGATTGAGTCAGCATCTGTTGGTGGATATGGTTTTATTACAAATAAATTTGTTTACAATTTAGTTAAACCTTTTTTTTTTCATTATTTATTATGATCTTTTGATGCATTTGAACGCGAGTCTGGAGCAGGAATGAGGAGGACCTTCAGTTGTTTGCCGACTCAGAACGGCGAGTTGAGAAGCTCCACATGCCATATGATTATCATTGAATGTTTGTCAGACATTCGAAAGAGGTAACATCGTAAAAAAACTTTAAGGTATTTGCTGGGTATTGAACCCGGGCAGCATTGCGTAGTAGTCCAACGCACCTACCACTACACCACGGTGCTCACCCCAGTCCATTTTTTCAAGCACTATACTTCAAAGCGTACAGGGTGCGTTTAATTCGCCGATCCTTTTCAACGTTTACACGAGTGATCTCGTAGGGTCTCTTCACCACGTTATTGCGTACGCAGATGACTTGGTCGCGTACAGATAAGGACTAAAAATTGAGGTCATTGCAATTCTCGCAACGCGACTTCGATAAGATTCAGCGATATTGCGACGACTGGAAATTGAAGATCAACTCTCAGAAGTCAGAAACCATCTTGTTTCCAACGCCGACCGTTGTTTGGGTCCTCCAGGGATACCGGAAAGTATTGGCCAAAGTTCGCAATCATTGGACGGCACGGGCAGCCACTTGCAGGTCGAAATGTAGTCAGGAACCTCGGGCTCTGGCTAGATCAGTATCTGTATTTTAAAAAAATATAAAAAGATGCTGCTCTAGACAGAGCCAGAGGCGCTTTTGCCCTTACAAAGGGACTGTTTTATAGCAACCAACTCGATGCGAAGGTAAAGGTTATCTGCTTCATTATACGGCAAATGATAGGATATGGATGTCCCATGTGGTTTAACGTGGGACCAAGGAAAGGATTCGGGTGTTTGAGAGGGCTTGTCTTCGGGCTTGCCTTCATTTATACAGAACACCAGAGTATCAGCGGTGCAGCTAATCTACCAAGTTGCTCGGAGGACTGTAGATAGGCGGCTCACCTATGACAGAGATGTCGCATAAAGCCATATGGAGCGCCTCCGATTTAGTAGGTCGTTTTCGGGGCGCGATGTGTACGATGTTGAACAGCAGCATCAGAAATTCTGGTGGCTATTGGAAAGAGATGGAACACCCTCGTTGATTCCGTTTGATCTGGGCATAGTTGGCCGCCTGTGTATTTATTTTATACACCGTGGTCGGCTTGCATAGTAGTATAGGTAGTGTAATAATACTTATGATTTATAAAAAAAAAGTAACAGTAAAGTAGGTACGTATTTAACTACACTGGTCCCTCGCTTTGCGCAGGGGTTAGGGGAATGAAAAGTCTCGCGCAATGCAAAATCGAGCAAAGCGAAACCGCACAAAGCGAAGTACGTTCCTGAGAACTGAAATGTAAGCATATATTTAAGCCGCGAAAATTGAATTTAGGTAGGCAAATGCATTTCGCGCAAAGGTGAAACCGCGCAAAGAGAAGCCGCGCAAAGCGAGGGACCAGTGTACATAGCTAGGGTAAGTAGATATCATTTCACTAAGTTTTTTTCTCAAAAACATTTTCGTTAGTTTTAAAATCGTAAAAATAATTTAAATTTAATTTAATATAAGTTAGGTTACGTCGAAAGACATAATATTAGTATTAAGTTTAGCTTAACCTTCACATGAACGGCTTTTTATATATACGTTAGTGGACACTGGACTGGACAGTATCTACCCAGGTAGATCCTTTTTTTCATGCACTTTGTACGGGATTTTTCGTAATTATTTGCTTCTACGTTTAAAAAGTAAACAGATTTGTAGATTTACACGCATTTCTGAAATTGTTGTAAAACTAAACAGTGAAATTTAACATTAAGTTTAGTTTTATTTACAAGAAAAGTGCAAAAGAGAAAAATAAAAAAATTATTTTATTCAAAAAAGAAAGAAAAAATCAAATTAATTTTCCGCAAACACACTACGCATGCACAAACACACTAATAAAATTTTAAAAAGGCGGACAGAAGAAAACGAAATATAAAAATTATAACCGTTAGTTTGAAGGGAATTCCATACAAAATACATGAAATTTGGCTTATCTACCTGGGTAGATACTGTCCAGTCCAGTGTAGATACTGTTCACTTACGTATAAAAATTCAAAAAAGTAAAAAAAAGGTTTCAAAAAGTATCCTGAAATTATTTTTTTTTTTTAATTTTCTGAAATAAAACTTAAATTTAGTCACTGAGTCCAAACCGCTTAAAGTTTTGTGCAATAGAAGCAAAGATATACAGAGAAGGAAATTCTAATATCTACCCGGGTAGATACTGTCCATGTGAAGGTTAAAGTGCCCGCATGGGGCCAGTAAGTTAGAGTAAGTTAGTTAAGTTAGGTTAGCTAGTTTTAGGCACTTTATGTTTAGCAATTAATAAATGATTGAATTAACCAATGAAAATCAGATTAGGGGGTCATATTTGATTCAAATCTAAATTTCAAGATGCACATAGTACATAGATTATGTAATCTCTGGGCGTAATAGTTTGCTTGGTTTAGAAATTCCAATCATTTCCGATGTCCGTACACCCTGAAATCACATTTTGTTACCATCCTCGAAATACTGTTGCATGGTCCCAATCTTACAAAAAATACTTAGAACCGTATCGAAAGAATACAGAAAAGGTTTACTAAGTATTCGCTTCGGAAGCTAAATGGGACTTTGCCTCTACCACCTGATAAAACTTAACAAAACCCCTTCAAACTAAAAAAATGTATTTTCTTATCTCATTAGCGAGGGATGTTGTAATTGGGCATATTAAATGTGCTCCCTTGTCATCTTTGTTTACTCTATATATTCCGTACCTAATCACTCAACTAATTATGGCTTTAATGAGCCAGTCATTACTGCTATTACTTTAAAAAATATGCCGACATAATCGATCTTAATTGTTCTAAAAAATTAATTATAATTGTTATCATGAACGAAACTGTATATAGTAAGAAAGTAAAATTATACCAATTATAGTTGTTCTTATAGACTATAATAATAGCCTATACATATAATTAAAATAAAATGCTGTTCGTTGGTAAGCCCATTTGTCCATGAATTGAAAATGGCTGAACCGATTTTTTTAAAAATGTTCGTGAAAGTCCGAAGAAGGTTCTCACGGAAAGAAAAATTCGATATACATAGGTGGCGCTGGAGTCATTTACATTTACATTTAAGTTATTTACAAATTTTAAATTTTTTGATAGAAATGATTCATCTATGTATATATGTAATATGACTGTTATAAATGGCATAATCAAATGCCAGTATCTGTACTGTACCTTGGTGCAATGAAATCCACTGTAGTAGTGAACAATTGGCGATATTTTCGGCGATAATATGAAGTTTATCATCAATGAATGACCACACTACACGCTAACAATTTAAAATCACGGTGATCTGCTTAAAAGATATCCACTCTGCCTCTGCTTTCGATTAAATTTAGTCTAAGATACAAAAGCAGAAGCAACTCAGTCTTAGTTAAACTTCTCGCACGTAGCGTCGGGCAGTTCGGTGAATTCCTTGATTTACGAGTAAGTAACTATTATCGAGCATTGTAGAAGGATTCAAAATGACAACTTTCGCTTGGGCCCTGTACCTGCCTCTGTGCATCAAACTAATTTGTGAGTATTTCAACATGTACGAGTAGCTCGATACAAGTTCGGAGTGTTTAAATGTTTTATTATTTTATTGTAACTATCGTCGTAGAAGAGAAATAGAGATTCGATATCGTTTAAGTCTTTCTTTTCGACACCTTTTTGAGTAAATCAGCACTTGAGTTGAAGTTCATTTTAAGAGCATGAAAAATGCTCAGTTTGTTTCTGTTTATTACAAATACACAGTGTGTCAAAAAATATCCCGTACAGCCAGAAAATATTAAAACACGAATTCTGTTTTTTATGTGGTTTTTTTATTCGAAATATTCTCCTCGCGATTGAATACACTTGTTGCAGCGAGTCAATTGTAATTCAAATGCTTGCTCTAGCTCATTGTGCCGAATTGCCTCCTGTGGCGGTATCGAAACTGGTTGAATGCTCGGAATGTCTTCAAAAAAACGGGCCAAGTGCGAGTTAGACTAGTGCTCAAAGGGTTCCGTAGTTTTAAAACTACATAGTTATATTACGTTTAAATAACTGTTTCGTTTCGGATAGCCTTTAAAAATTATTGTTAATCGAATAGTGGTAATTGCTTCAAAATTGGTCCATTGGTTTACGAGTTAATCGGTTGAGAAATTGAATTTTTCGACATAAAATTGAAATTTTATTTCCTTTTTTTTTTTTGTATAATTTCATATTTAAAACCAAATTTTTAAGTACGGAACTCTGTAAGGAGTTCCATGACTCCACGATGGCTTCCTTTAACTGATTGACGTTATCAAACTGGCGGTTGTTCTCATAAACCTTACGGGTAAGGATTCCCCAAAGATTCTCAATGGGGTTACAATCCGGGGAACGCGCTGGCCACTCCATCAAGGTGATATTTTTTTGCTGAAACCAGTCTCTGCTTTGCCGGCTCACGTGGATCGCTGCATTATCCTGTCGGAAGGCATAGGGATACTACCTGAATCGCCTTAAATATGGGACTAAATTATCTTCCAACAGTCGTATGTAGGCCGTGCTATCCATTTTTGTGGAAGTAAAGGTCAGAGAGACTTTTCCACGGTCGCAGAAGGCACCCCACACCATACAACTACCACCGCCAAAGTTTCTCTTGGAAAATAATTTTTTTTCCTTCGGCAAATCATGCCAATAACCATTGAAACCATCTGGGCTATCAAGATTAAATTTTTTTTCGTCACTAAAAATGACCTGCAACCAAAAATAATATTTAAATTAAAAGAAACCGTCTCTGTTTTTCGTCATGTTCTTCACCAAAAATAACTTTTTTAGTTTACATGATACTAACGGTTTTCCAATCTCGGTCCATATTTTGACGGCCAAATCTGACTCTCTTTTCCTTGTGGACTGTAGTAAGACAAGGAGCAGGAGCCATTTTGCATCGAACAATGCGATTACTGCGCTTAATTACCCTCCATATTGTAGAGGTTGAAACATCGGAGTTCAATTCACTTTTAATTTGCGACAGTGATCGAACTGAATTTGACGCCTTATTAATTATCAGTCGTTGTTCTCGTTGCGTCAACATTTTTTTGCGTCCTGATCTTTTATTTTTGCCATAATTTTCTTGGTTTTCCAAAAAATTCCGAACAACACGATCCGATCGGGAAATTTTTTTTGCAATGGCTTTTAAACTTAAACCACTTTCACTAAAGGCCAAGATTTTCCCTTTTTCCACTTCGTTTAGTTGCGTTCCACGCGGCATTGCTGCTTGATCAAAATATAAGAGCGAAATGACAAGCGTTTCTGCACTACTCACTAGGTGCGGTTATACTTATGAAAAGGTAATCGGCAGGAGTTTTCTTTTGGCATCAAACATATACATTGATACCCCCTAATAAAAAATAAATAGGAAAGTGCGGACATACAGTCGATGTACAAAAACCGTTTAAGTTCTGGGTGCGGTTATAATTTTGCTAAGCACTGTATGTTCTCCATGTATGTGGACCAACTTATAATGGTTCCGTATTACGTATTATGGGTACGGAACCCTAAAAAGGATCCTCTCAATTTCAGTTTCAATTGCGGGAACAAAGAGAAGTCGCACGGTACCAACTCAGGTGAATACGGCGGATGAATTAACGCAAACACCTGATTTCAAGCCAAAAATTGACGAGCAATCAATGCTGTGTGACTCGGTGCATTATCGTGCAACAGAGATCACGATATCCGGGTCGAATACGATGGACTCTGGTAATTTTTTGACCAGTTGGAGTGAATTTTTTGTGGATAATTCCTTTGCTACCAAAGAATGTGATGAGCATTGTCTTGATTTTTGAAGGAACTTGCGGTGAATTTTTTGACTTGGTTTCTGGATCGTACTGGAAACACCATGTTTCATCACCTGTAACAATTGTTTGAATGAAGTTTGGATCATTTCTTGAGGCCGCAATGACGTCTCTAGAACGCCAGACTCTTATCCATTTTTGATCATCATTCAATGTGTGTGAAAAAATTTTTGGGCAGACCTTTGTGTTGCCCAAAATCCTCCTGAAGGATGGTTCGAATAGTCTTATTGTTGATGTTTAAGACCTCTTCCATCGATCGCGGTGAAGCATTGCAACAAAATGACGTTCTTTTCAGATCATATCAGGCGTCCGAATTGAAATTGGACTTTCTGTGTGTTTGTCACAAAATGTCACAAAATTTTGACAGAGAAAGAGTTTTAAAACGCATGCTCGAACAAATAGATGGCACTCTTCGTTGCTGAGATATGGCTCGTGTCCGGAATGTTATTTCACACACTGTGTAAGTTGAATTTATGGTCAGTGCATGTCGTGCATCAGTGTTTACAGTGTTTTTAGGAAAAGTACGCTTAAGCACGCAAATTACAAAGTATCGAAGATTGCTTCTGCCAACTTGACAACATGTCAAATCATTTGAAGCTCTTTGTGATACACGATGTGCCTTTCGGTTGAACTTGCAGTATACAACTGATTTGTATTTTGGCAATAAAGTTCCTATGGTCGGTAAAGCAGTAAAGAACAGTCCTCCACTCTGTCTTTTAGACTAAAGCTGCCTTTAATCGGTTCTCTATCTTTAAGCAACTCCATTAAACAGCTCATCCCTGTAGCTACTACATACGCGCCATAGCTTATGTATGGTATTAAGTCACGTCGTTGCTGGTGATGAAATAGAGCTACGATCTGATCCCGGATGAATTTGAATGAATCTTGATTGCGCTGTGCAATCAACTTTAATCCTAATTTTAAATGCGATTAAACTCTATTTGGAGTCAAAATGGTGGTGGCGGTTCCCCTCATCCAGTTGAACTATAAAAATGTTGGAATAATTTTTTTATTTTTCTCTTTTGCACTTTTCTTGTAAATAAAACTAAACTTAATGTTAAATTTCACTGTTTAGTTTTACAACAATTTCAGAAATGCGTGTAAATCTACGAATCTGTTTACTTTTTAAACGTAGAAGCAAATAATTACGAAAAATCCCGTACAAAGTGTATGAAAAAAAGGATCTACCTGGGTAGATACTGTTCACTTACGTATAAAAATTCAAAAAAGTAAAAAAAAGGTTTCAAAAAGTATCCTGAAATTATTTTTTTTTTTAAAATTTTCTGAAATAAAACTTAAATTTAGTCACTGAGTCCAAACCGCTTAAAGTTTTGTGCAATAGAAGCAAAGATATACAGAGAAGGAAATTCTAATATCTACCCGGGTAGATACTGTCCATGTGAAGGTTAAAGTGCCCGCATGGGGCCAGTAAGTTAGAGTAAGTTAGTTAAGTTAGGTTAGCTAGTTTTAGGCACTTTATGTTTAGCAATTAATAAATGATTGAATTAACCAATGAAAATCAGATTAGGGGGTCATATTTGATTCAAATCTAAATTTCAAGATGCACATAGTACATAGATTATATAATCTCTAGGCGTAATAGTTTGCTTGGTTTAGAAATTCCAATCATTTCCGATGTCCGTACACCCTGAAATCACATTTTGTTACCATCCTCGAAATACTGTTGCATGGTCCCAATCTTACAAAAAATACTTAGAACCGTATCGAAAGAATACAGAAAAGGTTTACTAAATATTCGCTTCGGAAGCTAAATGGGACTTTGCCTCTACCACCTGATAAAACTTAACAAAACCCCTTCAAACTAAAAAAATGTATTTTCTTATCTCATTAGCGAGGGATGTTGTAATTGGGCATATTAAATGTGCTCCCTTGTCATCTTTGTTTACTCTATATATTCCGTACCTAATCACTCAACTAATTATGGCTTTAATGAGCCAGTCATTACTGCTATTACTTTAAAAAATATGCCGACATAATCGATCTTAATTGTTCTAAAAAATTAATTATAATTGTTATCATGAACGAAACTGTATATAGTAAGAAAGTAAAATTATACCAATTATAGTTGTTCTTATAGACTATAATAATAGCCTATACATATAATTAAAATAAAATGCTGTTCGTTGGTAAGCCCATTTGTCCATGAATTGAAAATGGCTGAACCGATTTTTTTAAAAATGTTCGTGAAAGTCCGAAGAAGGTTCTCACGGAAAGAAAAATTCGATATACATAGGTGGCGCTGGAGTCATTTACATTTACATTTAAGTTATTTACAAATTTTAAATTTTTTGATAGAAATGATTCATCTATGTATATATGTAATATGACTGTTATAAATGGCATAATCAAATGCCAGTATCTGTACTGTACCTTGGTGCAATGAAATCCACTGTAGTAGTGAACAATTGGCGATATTTTCGGCGATAATATGAAGTTTATCATCAATGAATGACCACACTACACGCTAACAATTTAAAATCACGGTGATCTGCTTAAAAGATATCCACTCTGCCTCTGCTTTCGATTAAATTTAGTCTAAGATACAAAAGCAGAAGCAACTCAGTCTTAGTTAAACTTCTCGCACGTAGCGTCGGGCAGTTCGGTGAATTCCTTGATTTACGAGTAAGTAACTATTATCGAGCATTGTAGAAGGATTCAAAATGACAACTTTCGCTTGGGCCCTGTACCTGCCTCTGTGCATCAAACTAATTTGTGAGTATTTCAACATGTACGAGTAGCTCGATACAAGTTCGGAGTGTTTAAATGTTTTATTATTTTATTGTAACTATCGTCGTAGAAGAGAAATAGAGATTCGATATCGTTTAAGTCTTTCTTTTCGACACTAGAAAAGACCTTTTTGAGTAAATCAGCACTTGAGTTGAAGTTCATTTTAAGAGCATGAAAAATGCTCAGTTTGTTTCTGTTTATTACAAATACACAGTGTGTCAAAAAATATCCCGTACAGCCAGAAAATATTAAAACACGAATTCTGTTTTTTATGCGGTTTTTTTATTCGAAATATTCTCCTCGCGATTGAATACACTTGTTGCAGCGAGTCAATTGTAATTCAAATGCTTGCTCTAGCTCATTGTGCCGAATTGCCTCCTGTGGCGGTATCGAAACTGCTTGAATGCTCGGAATGTCTTCAAAAAAACGGGCCAAGTGCGAGTTAGACTAGTGCTCAAAGGGTTCCGTAGTTTTAAAACTACATAGTTATATTACGTTTAAATAACTGTTTCGTTTCGGATAGCCTTTAAAAATTATTGTTAATCGAATAGTGGTAATTGCTTCAAAATTGGTCCATTGGTTTACGAGTTAATCGGTTGAGAAATTGAATTTTTCGACATAAAATTGAAATTTTATTTCCTTTTTTTTTTTTGTATAATTTCATACTTAAAACCAAATTTTTAAGTACGGAACTCTGTAAGGAGTTCCATGACTCCACGATGGCTTCCTTTAACTGATTGACGTTATCAAACTGGCGGTTGTTCTCATAAACCTTACGGGTAAGGATTCCCCAAAGATTCTCAATAGGGTTACAATCCGGGGAACGCGCTGGCCACTCCATCAAGGTGATATTTTTTTGCTGAAACCAGTCTCTGCTTTGCCGGCTCACGTGGATCGCTGCATTATCCTGTCGGAAGGCATAGGGATACTACCTGAATCGCCTTAAATATGGGACTAAATTATCTTCCAACAGTCGTATGTAGGCCGTGCTATCCATTTTTGTGGAAGTAAAGGTCAGAGAGACTTTTCCACGGTCGCAGAAGGCACCCCACACCATACAACTACCACCGCCAAAGTTTCTCTTGGAAAATAATTTTTTTTCCTTCGGCAAATCATGCCAATAACCATTGAAACCATCTGGGCTATCAAGATTAAATTTTTTTTCGTCACTAAAAATGACCTGCAACCAAAAATAATATTTAAATTAAAAGAAACCGTCTCTGTTTTTCGTCATGTTTTTCACCAAAAATAACTTTTTTAGTTTACATGATACTAACGGTTTTCCAATCTCGGTCCATATTTTGACGGCCAAATCTGACTCTCTTTTCCTTGTGGACTGTAGTAAGACAAGGAGCAGGAGCCATTTTGCATCGAACAATGCGATTACTGCGCTTAATTACCCTCCATATTGTAGAGGTTGAAACATCGGAGTTCAATTCACTTTTAATTTGCGACAGTGATCGAACTGAATTTGACGCCTTATTAATTATCAGTCGTTGTTCTCGTTGCGTCAACATTTTTTTGCGTCCTGATCTTTTATTTTTGCCATAATTTTCTTGGTTTTCCAAAAAATTCCGAACAACACGATCCGATCGGGAAATTTTTTTTGCAATGGCTTTTAAACTTAAACCACTTTCACTAAAGGCCAAGATTTTCCCTTTTTCCACTTCGTTTAGTTGCGTTCCACGCGGCATTGCTGCTTGATCAAAATATAAGAGCGAAATGACAAGCGTTTCTGCACTACTCACTAGGTGCGGTTATACTTATGAAAAGGTAATCGGCAGGAGTTTTCTTTTGGCATCAAACATATACATTGATACCCCCTAATAAAAAATAAATAGGAAAGTGCGGACATACAGTCGATGTACAAAAACCGTTTAAGTTCTGGGTGCGGTTATAATTTTGCTAAGCACTGTATGTTCTCCATGTATGTGGACCAACTTATAATGGTTCCGTATTACGTATTATGGGTACGGAACCCTAAAAAGGATCCTCTCAATTTCAGTTTCAATTGCGGGAACAAAGAGAAGTCGCACGGTACCAACTCAGGTGAATACGGCGGATGAATTAACGCAAACACCTGATTTCAAGCCAAAAATTGACGAGCAATCAATGCTGTGTGACTCGGTGCATTATCGTGCAACAGAGACCAGCTCTCTAGATCACGATATCCGGGTCGAATACGATGGACTCTGGTAATTTTTTGACCAGTTGGAGTGAATTTTTTGTGGATAATTCCTTTGCTACCAAAGAATGTGATGAGCATTGTCTTGATTTTTGAAGGAACTTGCGGTGAATTTTTTGACTTGGTTTCTGGATCGTACTGGAAACACCATGTTTCATCACCTGTAACAATTGTTTGAATGAAGTTTGGATAATTTCTTGAGGCCGCAATGACGTCTCTAGAACGCCAGACTCTTATCCATTTTTGATCATCATTCAATGTGTGTGAAAAAATTTTTGGGCAGACCTTTGTGTTGCCCAAAATCCTCCTGAAGGATGGTTCGAATAGTCTTATTGTTGATGTTTAAGACCTCTTCCATCGATCGCGGTGAAGCATTGCAACAAAATGACGTTCTTTTCAGATCATATCAGGCGTCCGAATTGAAATTGGACTTTCTGTGTGTTTGTCACAAAATGTCACAAAATTTTGACAGAGAAAGAGTTTTAAAACGCATGCTCGAACAAATAGATGGCACTCTTCGTTGCTGAGATATGGCTCGTGTCCGGAATGTTATTTCACACACTGTGTAAGTTGAATTTATGGTCAGTGCATGTCGTGCATCAGTGTTTGCAGTGTTTTTAGGAAAAGTACGCTTAAGCACGCAAATTACAAAGTATCGAAGATTGCTTCTGCCAACTTGACAACATGTCAAATCATTTGAAGCTCTTTGTGATACACGATGTGCCTTTCGGTTGAACTTGCAGTATACAACTGATTTGTATTTTGGCAATAAAGTTCCTATGGTCGGTAAAGCAGTAAAGAACAGTCCTCCACTCTGTCTTTTAGACTAAAGCTGCCTTTAATCGGTTCTCTATCTTTAAGCAACTCCATTAAACAGCTCATCCCTGTAGCTACTACATACGCGCCATAACTTATGTATGGTATTAAGTCACGTCGTTGCTGGTGATGAAATAGAGCTACGATCTGATCCCGGGTGAATTTGAATGAATCTTGATTGCGCTGTGCAATCAACTTTAATCCTAATTTTAAATGCGATTAAACTCTATTTGGAGTCAAAATGGTGGTGGCGGTTCCCCTCATCCAGTTGAACTATAAAAATGTTGGAACTAAAATG
The DNA here is from genome assembly GCA_949775065.1 of Brachyopa scutellaris. NCBI lineage: Eukaryota > Metazoa > Arthropoda > Insecta > Diptera > Syrphidae > Brachyopa > Brachyopa scutellaris. Next base: position 63,905,720 of record OX459114.1, on the reverse strand, counting down.
TGACACCCATATCTATCCCGTAATTAAGTTTTACGAAAATCAGGTTTTCTGTTTATGCGTTGACCACATAGTAGTTCCATACATAGCACTACGTTATATTAAATATTTCAATAATGAAGTTAGGTGTTTGTTTAATTTTAGCCGCAGCCACAACACCATGTGCATTACGCTTTACTCCATATGGATCGGTGTGCGTTTGTAATGCCACCTACTGCGACTATCTGGATCCGGTAAAGCCCGCTGATGAAGATGATTTTGTCCTAACCTCGTCCAGCAAAGTGAGTATTGTTATAAGCTAGCGTTGTGGCCTGCGAACGTGTATTTATATTCGAAACTAAGCCAAATGCAAAATGACGGGCGAAATGCTAAGTCTATGTATATATTTCATTAGTGTAAATCGGACATGCTATTGAATAAATTTTGTGGAATTTCTGCTTTCAGAGTGGTCTGCGGTTTTCCACTAAAAGTGGGAAATATTCAGATGGAGCTATGGTGGTGGAAGATTGGATGGATTCGGAGGAGGAAGATCTGGATTCTGATGGTCCGATGGTAGTGTTGGTCGAAGGAGAACGTTCCTTGACCCATTTTCAGAAGAAAGGTAAAAGTGCAACCAGTAAGAAATTCACTACGCACTGCTGTTTGATTATTTCTGCAGGAACTGTTGTTAAGAGATCGGTAACGATTAAGGTGGACAGAAGTCAGCGATTCCAGAAAATTGTCGGTTTCGGAGGATCATTCACTGGTGCTGTGTCATATAATCTGGAACAGATATCCCAAGAGCTGCAAGATGCAGTTTATCAGTAAGTACTTCAGCTTCTTTTTGTATAGCAAGCTATATGTACATACTACCTGAAGTTCAATAAAATCTTTTAAATAAAAAATATTATAAGGTACACACATAAAGTATTTAAACTTAGACTTTTGACTATTCTAGGGAGCTTAGTTTGTACCTGGTAAAAAATTAGAACCCATTGACGTGACGCGTTCTGCTAGTCTGGATTGCTAGTCTGACAATGACCACAGTCAATAAAAATATGAAATAATATAATTTTTTTTTAATATTTCCAAGTGACTAGGGTAGGTGTACCAATACCCGGCCAGTCACTGGTATCTAGCCACTCTGCGTTAAATAGCTGAGAATATGTAAATTAATCCTTATTTCCATGGGCAACTAATTATGGCTTTAGTTATTGATCTATTAAACATGCTGGTAAAATTTGACAACTGTGAACGTTACTAAACCGCCAAAAAAAAATGCGCAGTCTGTGTAGTTCGTCGAGAAAGTGAGAAGTGCGTTTTAGAGTAAGCGAGTGTTAGTGGAGGTATCAAACAAAAAACGTAAATTTCTATGTTTTTTTTAAATATTTACCAACTTATCTTTTGTTTTTCTGTTAAGTTATAATAATTATTAGTCATAAAACTTGATAAAACTGGGAGTTTTCATTGTTACATTATTATTAAACGGTGGCCGGTTACTAGAACTTTTTTTTAGTTAGGTGTTCAAGTGTCCGGCCAGAGTGGCCTTGTAGGTATCCTTGTGGAATTTCTTCACAGGCTTGGAGTGATATATCGACTGCATGAAAAGAGTAAGACGATATTTGTCGAGGAATTGAAGTTTCTTTTGAGTTGTGAGAGAGCAAAGAATTTATTTATTCTAGGCGATATTAACCTAGATATCTTAAGTGAATCTTCTGTGGTGTCCAACAACCTTTCCGTGATGTCGGCCAATGGACTGGAAACTTGTTTCACTGAACCTACAAGACAGACACATACTACCCGAACCTGCCTTGATCATATCTTCGGTAGACTTACTCATAACTCAAAACTTTCTCTGATTAGTTCTGTCTCTGACTGGAAGATTTCTGACCATTGTATGACTGGCTTATTTTTCTTGTGCGATTCGCTGGAACAAACAAAAAATGTTTTTCCTGTTGTGAAAATTAAATCTATAAATTTCATATCTCTTAGAGCCCCCGCACATTACAGACTTTCTATCGGCCGATAGTTTGGTCGGGTTGGGCTAGTTAGTGCGCACACTGGGTCGATTAAATAGTCGGGTTGGTAGTGAGTGCGCACACTAGACAAACAATCGGCCGACTGTTCTCGAACGATTTGGTTTTGCTAGTCGTTAAACACATTTTGCAGAGAATAGTCGCTTAATGGTAGTTAGTAAAAAATGTTCCAGAGAGATAATCATTGCTCTACGCCCAAATATGTCCATAATTCCACATTTAAATACGACAAAATATCCAGAACTTAAAGAAAATTAATTTAAAATTCAGAGCAAACTGAGCTATCGAAAAAAATCGGCCGACTTTATAGTCTGTAGTGTGCGCACGTAGAAGAGCGCCGTACTGATTAAGTAGTCGGCCGATAGTTTGCCGATACTTTAGTTTGAAGGCAATCATGTAGCCTATCAAACTTATTTATCGGCCGATATCGAATCGTTGTAGTGTGCGCACTCTCATATATTTTCATACTGATTAAGAGTCCGACTAAACTGTCGGCCGACAAAAAGTCTGTAGTGTGCGGGGGCTCTTAATAGTTATTTATTTCATGAAAGCTGGACTAACGTATATGCAGAAAATGATCCATCCAATGCGTTTGATATATTTTCGAAAATTCTAGAAGGTCATGTTGAGTCTTGTATTTCTGTAACAAATAGACGTAGTAAAGTTAAGACGCTTAAACCATGGATGTCTCATTCGGTGGCTATGAAAATTAAAAACAAGAACAAACTACGAACTAAATGCAAAAAGCATCCAAATAATGTCCGCACTATCGTGCTCTCTATACTCAGATTTGTAAAGAAGTTGCTAGTGAGATCCCGGCTCTTAAGCAAAACTACTACATTAGCAAATTCCAACTAGCTAAAAACAACCTTAAAAAAGAATGGGCGGTTGTAAATGAACTTCTTAACAGAAAAGTATCTCTAAATCTACCTTTGTGTGTAACTCACAAGGATAGTAATATCAAAAATTATGATGACATGGCGGATGCTTTTAATGAGTACTTTACTGATGTAGCTTCTAAAACTCTTTATGATGCTGGTTTCAACATAGCTTCTAATTTTTGAAAGGAAGACTGTTTCAGTAGGGAAAGGAGACAAGCTTGTAGTTTATTTTTCGTACCAATCTCTTCATTTGACTTGGTCAAGGCAATCAGGGCACTGAATAATTCTAACTCCTCGACGAGGAATAGCTGGTCCAATAAATTTGTTAAACAAATTTCTTTTAATATTGTTGATGTTTTAGCTTACATTTTCAATAAAAGTATTTATTGCGGCATATTTCCTGATGCCTTGAAAGTTGCTGAAGTCATACCTATTTTAAAAAAAGGAGACAGCAGAAACCTAAATAATTATAGGCCTATATCGCTTCTTCCAGTTTTCTCTAAAATTTTTGAAAAAGTCATTAAAACCAGAGTTGTCACCTTCTTAGAAAACAATTCCTTCTTTAGTTATAACCAATTTGGGTTTAGAAGAGGTAAATCCACTGATGATGCCCTATTACAGTTTTGTAGCCATAACTATGATAGCTTAAATAATAAAAAGTCTACTGCTGCGCTTTTTATTGACATTACGAAAGCATTCGATACCGTTGACCATAATCTCTTATTAGTGAAATTAGAAAAAGCTGGCCTCAGAGGCTTTATGCTCGACTGGTTTTCTTCATATCTCAGTAACCGTAAGCAAGTGGTTAAAATTGCAGGTAAATTCAGCCAAAGTTTAGATATTCGGGTTGGTGTACCACAAGGTTCTGTACTTGGCCCCATTCTTTTCTTGATTTATATCAACTCAATCTTTTGCCAAGATATGAAAGGTATGCAGACAGGGTTCGCGGATGACATTGCTATTTCATTTTCGACTAATTCTGCTTTAGATCTAATTGCAAATATTATGCATGATTTAGAACAAATTAGACATTGGTTTAGCATGCATAAACTAGTCATTAGTGACAAGACTAAGATTATGTTCATTAATTTGTCAAGTAATATTGTCCCATATCCAAATATTACCTACCATACCACTAATTGTCAACACATGATTTTATGTCCATATACTTGTGGTCTACTTAGTTCTTCTAGCACTTATAACCCCGATGTGAGCTACTCACCCAAATGCTTTAACATTGAAAGAGTCAAAGCCTATAAGTACTTGGGTATAGAAATCGATAGTGGACTAAATTGGGGTGCGCATACGAATCTACTTAGAAAATTATATAATATATTGCCGCCTTCATTAAGATGCACAAGTAATAGAAATATTTCTTTTCTCAATCGGGAGGTCAAAAAATTGCTTTTTAGCTTCGATCTAAAATCAATAAATAACCTAGCTTAATTCTTTATTTTTTTTTCTTTTATGATTATGTTATTGTTGAATTGTAAACTTTTTAATTGTACGGAAATTTTTTCTTTTATAACTGCAATCACACCACTTCCACCTTTATTTAAATTAAATGTATTTTTAAAATGTCCTTGTTATGATTCATTCGATACTAGTTCTTTGAACTACAGAATGTATCTATTATATTCTTCAACTATTTATGTAAAACACTTAATATCTCTCTCACTGTTACCTTTTGATTTATTTGTGATTAGCTGAGAAATCTATCAAGCTTTTGTACTGTTTATTTAAATCCTTGTACTCATAATATCTCTCCTCAGCTTATAAGCTCTTTTTTATATTTTTGAATTGAAGAATTGAATAATAAAAATAATAATAATAATATATACCAGCAAAAAGGGTGAGCTAAGCAAAAAAAAATCGACGCAGTCGAAAATAACCTGGCCGGATACTGGTGCAAAAGTAGCCGACTACTGATTTTTAGTGGCCGGGTACTGGTGAAATTTTTAATTTCAGATGCATAAATCCAATTACATTCAGCTATTTTTTTTTTAAATTTAAAATTGCTATTTAAGTGCAAAAAAAAAAATTGTTTCACTAATTAGGTGAATTAGTTATCACGGATCAAAGTAAAAAAAAGTGTTAGGTGGCCGGATACTGGTACACCTACCCTACTTAGATATACAAATTTTCAGAGATTTTAGAGTTCTGTCTGTTATTGTTGTCTGTCCTAATGTTCGGTACAAACCGATGAGCTAGAGACATGAAATTTTAAACAAAACTCAAACTGGATGACAATGCAACATTAGCTCGATTTCGTGTCTGTCTGTTCGTTAGGGAGCTTCAAACACATTATAAAACCTGTAGATATGCAACGTTTTTCTGGTGTTTTTATTTCTGTGATTATACTTAAAATTTAGCATTGCGTACTTTTAAGCTATTAAAAGATAGTTACCGCCATAACTAATGATCATTTTTGGATTTTGTATTTGTATCAGAAGCCAATTATAAAAAAAGACAAAGACCTCCGCTGCACGGAAGTGCATAAGGAACATTAATATGTAATTGTAGTTATTTTTTTAAAATTATTTATTAAAATAATCGTAAACGATTTTGAAAAAAATTGAGATCAGGGCTATTATTGTGTCATACTTTTCAGTTAGTTTTGGCCATAGTCGGCAGTTTCCCTACTTTCCTTGCCAACTCATCGGCAAACTCGTTGCTTTCTACAACAAACTGACCAGCAGAGCTGTTAAAGAATGCATTCTTTTGGGAATGCATTCGCAGAATTCACAAAAGGACTTCAAATTTTTGATTAATGCAATCGAATTCAAAAGAGATTGGGATTAAAAAAATCCTAAATCACCATTCCTTTGATGTCAGTGATTAATGCATTAAATTTTTAGCAGTCACTGAATTGAAATCATTTTGAAGTCAATTGAAGTCAGTAGTGAATTCACTTGAAATTAGTTGAAGTCAGTAGTGAATTTACTTGATATTAGTTAAAGTCAGTGAATTCAACTGGAATCAGTTGAAGTCAGTCAAATTCAGTTGAAGTCAGTGAATTCAACTGAAATATTTTGAATTCACTTGACGTCAATGAACATTAGTTGCTTCTGAAACCAGTTGAATTCCGTAAAACTAGTCATGAACCGTTAAAAAAATTAAGAATGGATGAATGAATCTCCCCACTGAAATTAAGTGAATTCAAATTATATATGCTGAATTCACTGACTATAACTGATTTTTTATGAATTCACTACTGACTTCAACTCACATCAAGTGAATTCAGTAATGTTATTAGAAAGAATCCAATCATTTGATTTAATTCAATGATTTCTAAAAATTTAATGCATTAATCACTAACTTCAAAATAATGGTGATTTAAGTTTTTTTAAATCCCAATATTTTTTAGAAAAAAGACTTCAAATCATTTCTAGGTGAATTCAATAGAATTAACCCTCCAAAAGATTTAATTCTTTTACAACTCTGCTGACCAGGCACCCAACATAGTCTTACCTGGTTCCGCATACTGCTATTAGCATTATTCGGCAGTTCCTGACTATTCGTTGCATTACCAAGACCTCTGGAGTCCTAAGTATGGCTAGAACTGCTGCCTGAAAGAGGCTGAAGGCATCCAGGAGTCTTAAGGATACTTTTAGCCCTGTGTTCATGCTAAATATAACAGTCCCCGTTTCTTTAACAGTTTTAGATCCGTCCGCGAAGACTGCAGTGTCTGTATGCCGAGTTACTATTATTCGTCCACTCTTCCCGTACACGGTTTTGTTGGCTTTGCCATATTGCCATAGCCGGGTAAAAATAGAAAAGAAACAAAAAACAACAGCAAAACCAAAGGAAAAAACTTTCTTTTCTGTCATCGCGATTGAAAAATAGAAAAGACATAAAAATTAGAACCGTTGCAAACTTACTTTTATATTTGTTATCAGAACAGTAAGTCAAATAAAAAATATAAAGTAAGCAAAAACAACAACTAAACCAAAGGAATACATAGAAAAGACACAAAGAAACCAAAGGAAACAACTTTCTTTTCTATCATCACGATTCAAAATAGAACAAAAAATTACCGCCGCCAGGAGACGGAACCGGGAACGTATGAGATGAGAAGCCGACATACCATACACTGAGCTACCGCCCATCTTAAAATACGAGTATCCAATTTGATATATATTTCTCTGGTAACACTTTTTTAGCGCACATTTTTCAGTACAAACACCAAGCGGTTAGACATATTAATGTCAAAAAGAATGTGTTTATAAAAGTTAGTTTTCAATACATGTACCTACATACCACGTTTTTAAAACGGACTTAAGCTAGAACCACACTTGTCTCGTGTGGTGTGTCGCTATGTGGTGTGTCGTGACGCCATCACTCATTTTTCGATTTGCGCCAGAGAGCACGAGACAAGTGTGGTTGGGCTTGTGTCGCGTCATAGCAGTTCGGAACAGGCGTTTTTTTGATTGCGCTGCAAATGATATGAACTGTTGCGTGAGTTTTCCCTACGGCAGCTGCTCTACACTCCTTACTATTGTATTGCGCCCCACGTTTTTCGTTTTAAATCTTACAAGTACCTATTTAGTGAATATATTAAAAACTAGCTGAGCCATAATCGCCTCGCCTTGCCCGCCTGCATCTTTTTACTAATTTGCAAGGCTTGACCTATTTCCTTAACCCATTAGTGCATATGGTCCGTTTAAACGGACGTCATCTACATGTAAACTTGCAATGTTTTCTCTGCATAGAGTCCGTTTAAACGGACACACTCTATCTACTCATAAAAACACAAAATGTTCTGATTTCGTATTTTTTTTTTATTAAAAAAGAGTGTTTTACTGCAAACAAACGACAAAATGTAAAAAAAAACTTCAAATTAACTTCATGCACTAATGGGTTAAGAACATATTTAAATGACTTTTTAGAAATTCTAAATGATTCTTCAAAGCTGTGAAGTGTTAAAAAAATATATTCTTTAACTTTCTAATATATCAGGAAATCGGAAGCTCTAATAGACTGGTATGATCACAAATTATTCTCCGGGCCTATCCACAATAACAAACAATTTTATTAATTAACTACCTGAACCCGTGTTCGGCTTGCTTTCGCACTCTAAAGGCTTTCTCATGCATACAAAATATGAAATATCAGTGCGAGCGAAGAGACATCAAAGTATTATTGTGCAAGTCCAGGAAATTTTGTAATAAATTTTGTCGATTGCTTGCATTTTATCAATGTCGCTTCAATGTGTTTCAGCCCCGGACGCTGATGGGAAAGTTTACACGCTTAAACCGGGACGGAAAAATGTTAGGTATGATCGAAATTCGTGGGTTAAATACATGTTCGCTGGCACCGCAGCCCGTCAACACTCTCGCTTCCACCAGATTTCGTTGCAGAGTTGAAATCGGGATAAATTTTTTTCTGTTTGAAGGAAATTTCCAAGGCTATACGATTTGGAAATTTAAAGAAAAAATATTTACAGGGTGTTTCAGAAACATCTGCTGAAATACATCTTTTTTTCCAAAGGAAATGGTCTTAATATTTTACCTCAAAAATTGTTAAAAGTAGATAACTGAAGTAAACACAGTTTGTTTTAAAGTAAAAGTAAACGAACAAGAAATTTTTTAAGTATTTTTGCAGGTGTAAGAATCAAAAATCCTGTTTTTTTATTTTGCTTCACATTAGAGTGCAAATATACTGTTTCAGTGGAATTTTTAAGTCAAGAGAGTATGCAAAGTGGTTCAATGCTAAACAAATGATAAAATTTAGGAAAACTGCTGTATAGGGTGTTACAGAATTTCATGTTAAATAAAAATATTTTTATCCAAAGGGATAAAAATTGTATTTTACTTTAAAATTAAATTCAAATATTAATGTTTGTAGTAACTGCAGAGTATTTCAAAACTTATTCAAGCGAAACAGTGGAGGAAAATCGATGTTTTTTTTGTGTTGCAAACATTTTTTTTTTATTAAGTGGCACATCAACATAACACACCATTCAATAATATATTTCATGTTTTTAATAGTGGAGAATAAATAAATAAGTATTTAAAAATTAATAACAAAAAAAAAAAACTAGATTTATTGGAATCTTTCGTCAAAGTCCGGAATAATTTCTAGTAAACTAATCATTTCTAGAGAGTATCCTGCATTGAGGTCTTCTTCAGTTCTGACATGCCTTAGCGAAGAAATAAGAGGGTCCGATGAGGCTGCAAGCATATTAAAAAGGTCTTCATTCTGCCGAATCCTTGAAACCTTGCACGTATATTGGTACCTATGTATATTTCTTGTAGTCTTTATTTAAAAATTCCTAAGCTTATATTGGTATACATTTTTTTACCTGCTCATAAATATTTACATAAATATTTACAAACTTCTCTTCGCCTTAAACAGAAAAAAAAATGTGAAAAAAATTTTTTTTAAAAAAAAACCAAAAAATTTGACACTAATCAAATCACTCTAGCTCAAAGATTTGCAAATATTTGCTACTGAGCTTCTAGGAGAATGTTCAGAAATACATGAACCTTAAATTTCCGTTAAGCTTAGACCATACGTTATCGTACCTTTTTTTTAAACTCAGCATAAAATCAAAAAAGGGTGCTAAAAACATGTTTTCAAAAAACCACTAAATTTCAAAAAATCAATATTCCAAAAAAGAAAAATAGGTTGCATTTAAATTAGAAACAACCATAGGTATGTAACCAGAAAGTTAAAAACCAATGTGTTTTTAACCACTATACCAAATTTGTACACCCAGAACTCAAAGGAAAACATAAAAAAAATCAATTTTTTGTTTACACTAAAAATAACCTAACTTATCATACCAATTTCTTTTTTCGGTTTCTTGAGGTCCAAATAATTCTAAATCCAGAAGATAAGCTTTTTTTGCATTATAGACATACGCGAAAATTGAATTTTGCAAGCACTTTTGCAAAAATGCCCCACAGTGCAGCACCACAGCCAAGGGCAATATTACCTTCGCTTCGTACTAATAAACAACAAATGCCTCCCAGATGATTTCCATATAGTAAATACATATACATATGTACATTCATACATATCGCACTAAGAATACAATACTGTTGTAACTCAAAATAGTAATAAGTTTTTAATTTTCTATATAACCTGTAACTACAGGAAGTAAATACTCAGTTTTTCGATGATTCAGAAAGAAGTCATATTTTGAGTTTAGACAGTATTGCATCATGCGATATATGAACCAAAATGAACTCTTAAAACAACAGGAGTTCATTTTGGGTAGAATATTAACCCTCCGTTTAGCGGTGACCCAAAAGGCGGTAAGTCATACTTTGTGGTCTGACAGACCACATTATCCAGTTGTGGCTTATAAAATCGCGGTATGGTCTATTCCATGTGTAAGATTAAGTGTAAAATCGGTGTATAGTAAAGTTGGTCACCGTGGCCGTGGTGGTTAGTGCGTTGGACTACCACGCAATGCTGCCCGGGTTCAACTCCTGGCCGGGTCTAACACCTAAAAGAGTTTTTTCACGGTACCACCTCTTTCGAATGCCTGACAAGCATCAAAGAGTATCCTTTGTCACGATTAAGCTTCTCAACTCGCCGTTCGGAGTCGGCAAAAAACTGTAGGTCCCTTCCATTCGTGCAAAAATATAACACGCACACACAAATGGTTGCGAGAAGCAGGCCCCGGTTCACCTCAAGCTGTAGCGCCAACTAAGTAAGTAAGTAAGTAAAGTTTTTAAATTATGTATGTTTGTGTTGATAGATTCTTACCTTTATTGGATAGAAAGGAAGAGCAAAAGAGAAAGACGGGTCTAGTTCCATACTGGTAGAACTTACATTTACAGAGCTGTAAGAGGCAGACGGGGCAAACAAAGGCAGATTATCGTTCAATAATTTCGGAGAATATGGTGGCTGCAATGTCGATGAAGGATATGTTTGAAGTCAAGAGAATTGTATAATATCAGTAGCAACGGAGGGGTAGTATTAATTTTGATACTCGCAGCTATGCCAAAAATGTTCATGGCATCTTTGATATGCTGAAAAAGCGATGTTTTGGAATTGACTGCACGTAACTCCATCTGAGGTTTTACCAATTGATTTTCTGTGTAAATAATCCGTCAACAAATATAATATTATGAAGCGAGTGCAGAAAAATATACATAGCACGTTGAAAAAAAAGTCAGTTGCCAGCGATTAGTAGCGCGTTCGCACGAGTAAAATGATACCATATCCATCCATTGTGTCCACTCCCGCCTTTTATTTATTTATTGTAGTCCAATGTTTGATGGGTTTAACTAGCCTCTCCATCAACGTTACATGTTAAGTGTTCAGTTGAAATAAGAATAACTGACTAACTCTTTTTTGGCAAGTAGGAATACAATGAGAATTTGTTGTAATGGAAACAAACAAACCTGCTATTCTATGGGCAAGAAGAAGAGGCCAGTAGTTCTGGTGGAACAATTTTTTTGTTCATACGAACTGTTTTAACTTAAGTATGGCTTTTAGACATCAAGGCACTGGCTAAGTAGAGTGTGGAAAGAAATTTGTCAGTGTATATTGTTCGTCCTGTACCAAAAAACGCTATAACAATATCCATCACCACTCGTTTGCCCTGGTTCACCTCTCTATCTTCATGGGGAGGTTTACCTGTGTAAATTTGACCCTGCAATGGATAGCACGCACGTATTAGAGTCATAAGCCCACCACATCTTGACACCGTATAAACACACACTCTCACCCTCAATTTCAAGAAAAATCGTTTTTAATTATGTGGTCTGACAGACCACAACGCTAAACAACGTCGAAATTTTACTCCAACTGTATTTTCATTCTACGAAATATGGACAACTGTTTCAAAATATATCGCATTCGACTCGCTGCATCGAGTTTGACAAAGTCATGGCACCGTTTGCCGAAATATTTAAAGGAAACAAAATTACAACACAATAAGTTTTAAAATGGTCTGACAGACCACAACGCTAAACGGAGGGTTAATATGTGGTATTTTTTTTTAAATTTGTTCATAATATTTATAAACTGAAAATGCAATTTACTGCTCTAAAAAATTCCCCTTCTTTCGACACCTCATTTGCTAAGATTGGTTGAGTGAGAGACCCGCAAATGCTTATGATGATTGTAGCACATTGAAGTGCAAAACAAATGATCACGTCGGTGCAGGAAAATGACTTCACGGGCAATAACTTCACATGGGAAATAAGTTCACCTCGAGTGGGAAATAAATGCACATTTTTGATGTGAAGTTATTTTTCACTGAAGGTGGGCAATAACTTCACATTTAATGATTATTTAAAAATTCACGCGAATTTTTCATTATTACTCTATCTTATGCTACATCTGTGCTTTTCATAAGTGGGAGATAACTTCACTAAATTTCTGGTTAAACTATTGCCCACCTTCAGTGAAAAATAACTTCACATCAAAAATCTGCATTTATTTCCCACTCGAGGTGAAGTTATTTCTCATGTGAAGTTATTGCCCGTGAAGTTATTTCCCTGCACCGATCACGTCAGAGCGCGCACATATACTCACACACACACTATTGCAACGATACCCACTGCTGTACGGCTGCTGGTAATGGTCTCCACTGAAAGAAAATTGTGGGCGATGCTTTGAATAATTGTTTTGAACATTGCTCAGCTTCAGGACAGCGCAGAAGGGTGTTTTATACCTCAAATGAATCAGGGGAAAATCTACTAAATTCACCTGTTTTTTTTTTTTTTTTGTTTTTCAATCCGATAAGCCATTATTGAGTTAGGGCTGAATAATTATAATTTTCCTTTCAAATATGCAGTTTTTTCACTATTTTCTGAGAACCATGTCATTTTCCGGGATAGAAAGTATAAATGATGTTGACCAAAAACATAAGCAATCACTATGTCAATGTTTCATCAAAATTTTTTTTATTTTTTTTAGATAGATATGTAATTTTATTCATTTCCAAATTAGAACTAAACAACAACAATAAAAGTTAGCTAATATTAACTGGATGGAAGAGAATAAATAGTGATCATTCTATAACTATTTGAACAAAATGTCCTGAGTTAGTGTTGAATGATACTTCAAGTTTATTTAAATAATATAATAGGGTTCTGATGTGGGGTGACAATCAGTATAATCAAGAAAAAAAATAAATAATATATACTATAAAAATTTAAGAAAAATCCGTCTAGTAGTTTTAGCGTGATACGCGAACAAACAGTTTTTAATCTACAGTTTTATTATAATGTATAGATAGATAGATTACCTAATTTTAAGAAATTTGTTTGCAGAAGTCGCTGTGGGTAATTAAACTTAACTTCTTTGAACTTTGTAGGTCTTTTTTCTCGCAGAAAGGAATTGGTTTTAATTTAATGCGAATGTCTATTGGCGGCTGTGATTTTGACTTGGCACCCTGGGCATACAATGAATCCCCAGAAAATGACGATGAACTGTCAAATTTCACCAAATTGGACCCTCGTGATGAGAAAAAGGTGCTCAATCGTGCAATCTCTCTTTTGTAAAATCTTTATAGGCTGCCTTGTATTCTATTATCTCAAACAGATAGAGCAACTTAAGAGCCTCAAATCGGTGGCCGGGATAGATGTCATAAAAATGATGGCAGCTGCGTGGAGTCCACCCAAATGGATGAAAACTAACAACGCATGGACTGGTTTTGGTTTCTTGAAGGAGCAGTACTATCAAACTTGGGCGAATTATCATCTTAAGTGAGTAGTGCACCACTTCTCGGCAAGATCTAACACAAATGGTGATTTTGTTTTCTCCTTTGTTATGTGCGAAGATTTCTCGAGCTAATGGATACTAATCAAATGCCGATTTGGGCCATCTCGACTGGCAATGAGCCATTGAATTGGTTTTTCGTCAACTTTATGAACCTGGGATGGACACCACGCAATCAGGTAAGTTCACCTGTTTTTATTGTTTTCCTTTCATTGGATTATTCTCATTTACGAAGGCTATTTGGTTGACGGATAATTTGGGACCCACCATTAAAAACTCCAGATTTAGCGATGTTAAGATATTCAGCAATGATGATCAGAGGAACACGTTCCCAACGTGGTTTGAAGTGGTAAGTGGGAGAATGAATATCTTGAGAATGGTTATTTGAAAGTCGGACTTATCCAGATGAATGCTACCAGAGAAGAATCCCTGGGCTATGTTGACGGTTTGGCAGTCCATTGGTATTTGGATGACTTTGTTGGTCCCAGCGTTATTGATGAAACTCATAAGCTGTTTCCCGATAAGTTGATCTTAAATACTGAGTCATGTTTGGGTGCCAAGCCATCTACTACTCATGGTCCCGAGCTGGGTTCATGGGAACGCGGAGAAAAGTATGTCCACTCATACTTGGAGGATCTTCAGCACTCTTTCAATGGTTTAATCGATTGGAATATGATTTTGGATGAACAGGGCGGCCCAAATTATGTCGACAATTTCGTCGATGCTCCTGTTTTAGTAAATGTTACAAGTGAGTTAGAGTTATGCTTCGATTACTTCGTTTCAATAACAAATGTTTATTTTACTTCTTTTCAGGTGGTGACGAGATATACAAGCAACCGATCTTCTATGCTATCGGCCACTTCTCAAAATTTATTCCTGAAGGATCGATAAGGATACAAGCGGAGCGATCCAATATTAATATTGTTTCGGCTGCATTTGAACGTCCAGATGGAAGCATTAGCGCCGTGCTTTTCAATAGGTGAGATGATAAAAATAAAAAAATAAAAGAATCACTGACTTGTTGACTAATATACCCATGACTGCCTACTATCCGGGATGGAGCATGGAGTTGCCAATAGAGCCCATAGATTTTCATACGTAGCATTGCCGAAAATCGGATCGTGATAGAAAGGCAAAATAAACTGTTTTAGAAAAATTAGTTTTTACGTTACCTAAATTTTGAGTATACAATTTTTCGTATTTACTATATTCTACTAGCTCTTGCCCGCCCGGCGCGGCGTTGACCTCGAACTGGGTCGTGGTCGGAAAATGCTTTTAAGTTATGGCGTGATGGTTCTTAATTTCCGCGTCGATTTTGTGTTCTATCTACATATGTATGCTTCCAAATCCAGTGATTTCTTGTGAACAGTACAGAGCAGTTGTCGGTCGACTGCGTGTTCAATAGAAGTTTTAGTTCAGAGGGTAGGTACTGTTTGACCTCCATCCAATAAAGTTGCTTCAATTCTTAAAGAAGCGAGTGCCATGCCAATGCTGTTTTATTTAGTGATCGTAAAGCTGCTAAATGCAATGAAACCAAAAATATGTTGCCTCCAGACACATCCAGAAAATGCACACCACCCCTTTCATCGCTAACCACTTACATCGTTGAATTGTAGGCATGTTTTTGTTGATCATTCAATTTTGGACGCACATGCATTATGTCTATAAATGTTCTAGTATGACAAAATGTCATTCAATAGAAATTCATGTACATACTGTAATTCCACACTTCCATCATAAATAAACTAAACTATGCTAAGATCACAAGCAAGGTTAAATTTTGATATAATATATGTAGCAGTCAATTTGGTCAATAAATATAAAATCTCTTAGGCCCCTATTGTGAGTGTCGATCGACGATCGATAATCGACAACTAACGATCATCGATCGTCGATTGCAGAAATCGGTATTGTCTATTGTGATTGTGATCGGTAGTTGTCGATTTGACAGTCGCTTGTAGTCGATCACAAATTTTTGGTCGATGCTTTTTTTTGAGAAGTGTGAAAGAGTTTTGTGCGTATAAAATGGTCGTAATTTTAATAAAAATGATATGTTAAAAAAACCTTATTATTAATCGCGAAGGGAGTTTGTGCAAAAACCCAAGCAGATGGGTGATGGAAAAAGATAATTACCTAATAATTGTTATTAAGCTTATTCTCTTTAGTTTAATACCACAATATGGTGAAATAAAATTTAATAAGTTGCAAGTTCAATTAGATTTTATTTGCTTTATTTTACATTCTATAAGGACATGGATTTGAGAATATTCCAGATTTCTACCACTTCTGCGTTTCCAGAAAGTTATTCGCCATAATATGGTGCGTTCCATTATTCCTCGACCATCGCTAAACCACAAATCCACAAATTGAACTTTTTTCTTTTAAATTACTTCTGAGTTCTGATGCAAAATAAATACCTAATTTATGAAAACAAAGCCAAACAACTGTCAAAAGTATGATGTATTCAGAATATTCACATTTTTATTCACAATAATCTATTCTTCCGTCGATTGAGTTACACAATAGGAAAGCCAAAATTAATCGACGCAATCGACAATTGTCGTGACGATCGTTGATCGACACTCACAATAGGGGCCTTAATAACTTGAAACAAACGCCACCTATCGGGTCCAGATTTTGTATATCGGGTCCAAATAAAATGTTGTTTAGTAACCGCACTATGCCTGTCTTTTATTTTATGTTGGATCAAAAAACATGTACTCTGAAAATTTTAGCAAAATTGATTGGATTGTTTCCGAGTCTACCCCCCTGTTCTGCATTCCACTTTTAGTGAATTCAACCACCAAAAGTGGAATTGGGTGTTCTGCATTCCGAACGAAACTATGAATTGTGGATTGTATGTTCGAAAGTGAATATTTTGGTGTTCTGCATTCCAGTCAAGATGACAGCTGTAAATTCGTGTTCTGCATTCCGAAAATCATGTGATTTTAGTGAATTGAATTCACTTGAGATTCTTGACGTGAATTGAATTCACATGTCGTTGTGAAGTGAATTAATTAATTAATTTGTTGATCAGAATCATTTTGAAAAATATGAGTAGAATAATAAGACTTTCCGGTAGTGTATTTAAATAATTCCTTTGTTTAATATAGTACAACACAAAAATTAGAGGCAAGAGAGTATTCTCTTGAATTACATGAAAGAAAATCAAGATTTTCTAAGATCAAGATTTCTCTGACTCTACTTCTCGCAGGATATCAACAAATATTTTCTTACTCACCCTAAAACTGTTTTTAAAAATGTAAAAATCATTAAATAAATTATTTTTCTTCAGTTGTCTAACTTCTGCTTACAATGCTTCGGGAAGATCCAGAACGTTAGATTTATCTCGGAAAATCTTCCTGCGAACTCTCCATTCGGTTTTCTTCGCGGCTTTCACGAATCATTTAAAAATTGTATTTTCCATTTTTTCCATTTTTATCATAAAATATATTTTTTCTTAAATGTTTTACTTGCACAAAACAAAAACCAAGAACTGAAAATCTCCAATGATTTTGAAATGATTTGACAGCTGTGTTTGACATTTGAAACAAATGAATTCGAAGTGGATTCCAAAAATTCGAAATCACTCGGAATGCAGAACACTGAATTCCATTCCGAGTGAATTTGAATTTCGGTTTCAATCCACTTTCACTCGAAATGCAGAACAGGGGGGTATAGAGGACATACATACATACATTCGTTTTTAGTGTTCCGTCCGTACCAAAACGGAACACTAATGGAATCAGTTCGGTGTCTGTCTGTCTGTCTGTCTGTCACAGGCCCTTTTCTCAGAGACTACTTAACCTAGAATATTGAAATTTGGAACAGTTGTAGCAATTAGTGGCCTTAGCACAGACCAGAACTAAAAAGCTGAATTTCGACTTTGGGGGTAGTTTCTTAACAATTTTCCACAAAACGTTACAACTTGCTGTCCCGAGCTTTTTCTCCGAAAATATCGCTCAGAAAAATCTGAATAAAATCAAAAACATTGAGAATAAAGTGTAGATGGAAACATAATTATTACGACTGCCCTACTTCGACCGTTTTTTTTTAATTTCAACTACCCTACTGTTTACATATCCAGAAAAATATCACAACGCCTAAAAGTAGATACGAGAGTAAAAATTGAATAATTGATGGCAAAAGTGTTATACCCGCAGCGAATTTTCGTGGCATATTTTTACCGGATAACTATTGACCTAAGACTTAAACCAATGATACATAATATAACACATAAAATGATGGTTTCCTATTATAATGTAGGTGTCTCTACTTTTTCTATATTGGGAAAAATTTAATTTGTGTAGATACAGACAGAGAGAGGGAGACAAATCGCAAAATTCTACGCAGTTAATGCAATTGAACGAATAACGAGACGAAAAATTAAATCTGATGCGCAAGCGTACATTTCTTGTAAATACATATACATATGTACATAAATGTAGGTATATATGTATGTATGTATATACATGCTTTAGTTGTTGTTTTTTTATCTTTTACTTTGTGTGTGTGTATAACTATTCTTCTGAGCAGATGAGAAAGGACATCGGAGATAAATGTACATACATACATGCATATGTAGGTAATTTCCCAGCGGGAAATGGAAGCATACAATCATGCATGCTGAAGCAATTCCTTGGAAGGTTAGAAGGCATGACTCTCCGTATCCTCTTCCATATCTTTTTTACATTAATAGGTCCGCAGAGGGAAGCAATCCACACTTTTAAAAAGATTTTTTTCGGAAGCACATCTCAGTGATTGCTTCTCAATGCATCACTTATACATCGCATAGAATGTTTTCATTGCTTCCAAATACCTTCTCGGAGGAGCGCTTCTCAAATTTCCCGCTGGATTGTTCAACTTACTTACATTTGTGTTGGTATACATTTATGTAGGTTCAAATTTGAATTTATTTTTCGCAAACTGTGCTCAATTTGTTTGTATTGAAATGTGCTGTGCACCATGAAACTATGTATGTAGGTACATATGTACTTACTTGTGTCTGCAGATATAAAAGTGCATATGTACATATATGTACCTATATATATATATGTATATATATTTTTATGTATGTACATACATATATGTGAGTATCGAACAAAGTATCATTGTATCTTTAGTAGAAATCGTATCGTAAAGATAGGGTTCATATAGATCTATCAACATAAATCTATGACAAACATATGTACATATGTAGTAAAAATAACTGATACATAGTACGGAACACTTATTGTGCAAGTATAACTTGCACTTGACCGGATTTTTTATATATTGTAATAGATTTTAGAAAAAAATAAGATTTTTTTAATGAAATGCAATTTCTCTAACTTTTTGTTGTTTCATTACAGTGAAAGAGCAGCGGTGGAGGTCACACTGGCAGACAGTGTAAGAGGCAACATTGTGATCAGTATTCCGCCGCGATCGTTGCATACAATTGTCTACAATTAAAACTGGAGGAGGAGGAGGAGGAGTCTTCAATAAGGAACGAATTATGATTTTTATTTTTTTTTTTATTATTTAATTTAATTTAATTTTTAATTTTGTTTTGTTCTAAATAAACATAAGACCAACATATCTCAGAATAATAATTTGGAGTAACTGATCTAAAGTTTCTCAAAATACTTACTATATATGTACATCTTTCTATGATTCTATTCTATGGTATTTATTCAATTATTCTAAAATTTTATATTTTATGTACATCAATATTTATACATTACTAGTGGTTACCCGGTGCGCTTCGCTACGCCTATTGATAACAGTGTTTATGTCATAAAATGTCCTGAAATTTTTTCGAGTGCTTTTTGGTGCATCGAACGATGTCACCGCGCTTAACTCAAACATTTTAAAATTCATAATTGATTTTTAAGTTCTGTGCATTAATTGCAGTAAATAAATACTTTTATCTAATTTTTTAACCATTTAAAAAAACAAATTTATTCGGATATATGAACTTTTCGGTTAGATATAGGAACTGGTACAACAATAAGTTTTTCATATCATAAAAATAACCTGTTCGTTTAAGTGCTAAAAACTCAAAAACTTACCATCCGACTGAGCTGAAACTTACACAATATTTGTTATGAAGTGAGAAGTACGCGTATGTAAGTCAAAAGTTAGCTGTCACTGTGCGTTGATTATGTTGGTCAGGTTATGGGGACGGATAGTTTATGAGTTTTAAGGTATCAAACAAACAGCTCATTTTTATATATAAAGCTGAAAAGACATATTTTTTACTGGAATTCAGTTATGCATGTGAGCTGATACTATAATTAATATCCTATGCGCACTTATGATTTTCATGTAAAACAATTTCTGTTGACAATTTTTAGAAGTAAACAGTTACCTACTTTATTTAGACAGAATTTTTTTTTATATTTTGTTTTGCTTCATTCGTATCTGCAAGTGCAAGTTAGTTTGTGTTTCTAATAGACTCGGCTTGAAAAAACTGACTTCATTATAAAGAAGGAAATGCTGAGAAAAATGCATGAATGAGTTATCAAATTTGGATTTAAGAAAACTGCCCAAACAATAACATCCAACTTTTTCGTCCGAGCTTAACTCAACCATTTTGAAATACATTGTATGAAAGTTAGCTGTAAGCTATCACCGTGCATTGATGTAGTAATAATTTTGAGATTATGTTGTTCAGCACCATCTATGGCAAGGACTTGAAAATTTTTGACTTCATAGCATACAATTATATATTGTGTAGGTTTCAGCTTAGTATTTATATTTGGCTTCAGCAGTCCTAGGTAGAACCAAGCTTAACTTCCCGCAACCATTTGTGTGTGCGCGTTATATGTTTGCACGAATGGAAGGGACATACAGTTTTCTGCCGTCTCCGAACGGCGAGTTGGGAAGCTTTACATGACAAATGATACTCTTGAATGCTTGTCAGGCATTCGCAAAGGGTGGGCACTGTGAAAAACTTTTTAGGTGTTTGCGGCGGGATTCGAACCCAAGACCGCTGGCTCAGTAGTCCGACGCACTAACCACTTGCGCTAACGTGCCCACTTTCAGCTTAGTATAGTTAGTTTTTAAATTTTGGAAATCCAGCGCCATCTATCGGAAAACTCGAAAACTTTTGATTTCTAAAAATTTCTCACTTCATAACAAATATATTGTGTAAGTTTCAGCTCAATCGGATGGTTTTGAAATTTTTGGCGTTGCAGCGCCACCTATCGGAAAACTTGAAAACTTTTTGATGTAAGAACATTTCTCACTTCATTGCAAATATATTGTGTAAGTTTCAGCTCAATCGCACGGCGAATTAAAATTTTTTTGAGTTCCAGCGCCATCTACCGGAAAATTCGAACACTTCAAACATCAAAAAAAGTGTATATAGTGTAAGTTTCAACTCAATCGGATGGTTAGTTTATGAGTTCTGAGGTATCAAACGAACAGCTCATTTGTATATATAAAGATTGTCAAAAGTAAAAAGTGGTTAAACCTTTTATTTAAAAAACATAATTTTTTTTTAATTTATAAAGAAAAAAAGCTAAGGCTAATTAAAACTAACTTAACCCTTACCGACCCATACAAAATTACAGACTAAACAGCCCATAGGTGGTACCGGGTACCACCATAGTAAGTAAGTAATGTCACTTCGTTCTTTAGTATTGAAAATCAACGGTTTACGAACAAGAATTGCTGTACCACCACCTCGTATCCAGGTGCGTCTGTCTGTTCATATTATGTTATAGTTTTGAAATTGTAGGACATAAGTTGACATCCAGAGAGATTATTTTAAGGGGTTTCGCAGCTTGGCCTAGACATTTTAACGACTGAAAAGATTGTGAAGGGTGTCTACCTTCGCTGAAAGATTTGCAACGGTGTTAGCCAGGCTAGTGCTTTGAATCTGAAAACTATCATTGGATCCGATATTATTAGAAATAATATTATCGGAGTCAAGATTTTTGGAGCCAACATTACCTTTCAACACGTTAGAAAAGAAGACGCCCCCCACCAGAATATGATTGTCGATCATCGCAACTTTTTGGTTAATTGTTTGTTGCGATTCCCTTTTCCGTGCCTGAAGTCGATCTGCCATAATTATATATTTTTCACAGCCTCGCCATGAAGCTGGATGACCTGGCTTCTGACACAAAACACAAAATAACCTCTCTTTATCTGTTTCTCTTTCCACTAGGCATTTACCAGGTTCGTGCGTATTTTGGCATTTAACGCACCTATATATTTATATCCCATTTGACAATTTAGTGATATATAACCAAATCTTTGGCATCGGTGACATTGGAGGACACTATTTCTTCGGATTTTTTCGAATGACACTATATGTCCCTCTATAGACCTTATTTTTCTCAGATTTTGGACTTTGCTATCCGGAGATAACTGTACCGCTATAATGGGTAGGACTCGGTTTTCTCGTTAAGAATGCACCGTAGTATATCTGAAAGCTCATACGAATTTAAGGTTTTCAAAATCATGCTCGTTTAGTTCTTTTAAGTCCTCTTCGGGATCGTAGCCAACGCTGAGTCCTTTTAACAGGAATGACTATAATTTGTCTTCCTTATTTGTATATGAGAAATATCGAAAACCTGCATCGTTAAGCGCGTCCTTGACTTTATTACAGTCATTCTTGTTTTTTAGGTTAAGCGAGATCTTATTGTTAGTTATGTTTTTAATTTCGATATTATCTTTTCCTATTTCTACTTTTAACAATTTTGACAATACCTGACTATCTTCTTTAAAGATTTTTATAGGTGGTGGTTTCTTAGTTATATTTTTTTTTATCGATGTGGTTTCTTCAGTCTTCACTCAGGGATATTTTTGTTGCACGTACATTATTTATATTTTCTTTTGTTTCTCCATGTTCTTGGTTCTTTTGTTCATTTTCTTTCTTCATTTGGGATAGAAGGGAGCGTGTGTGAGAGGACTGATTTGCATCAGTTTCCAAAATGGCAAATTGATCCTCTTGAATACAATTATCATTTCTGTTAATTTGTTGTTTAGTTTTTTTTCCTTTTATTGGAGTTTATTGTAAATAATTCGTCATTTTCTTGGAATTTTTTTTATAATTTATTTTAGTTCTTGAAATTATGTTTTGTATACATACTTCTGCCTGCTCTATAGCCTCCCGGAATTCTTTACATTTCGTATAAATCCATCACTTTTTCACCCCTCTGCCATGTTTACAAAGCTTAACACTTTTTTTTAATTATTTTAATACTGTTACCGCACCGGTGGTATTTAACCTCCTAATATGTAGTACATTTTTAGTTAATTATGTTTGTATAAATAGTTTGTTTTTTCTTCAATTATTTGTTTTATTTTTATTTTTTCAACGAAAAAATAAATCAGCCTATCTGATAGGATAGTCAGAGCCTCAGCGGCTCGGAACGAATGATGAGAAGGAAACGATGTGCGTTAGTTGAAATAAAATTTATGACTGTAGATATGGTTTTATACAAAATCTTAAGGATACAGCATACAGGATGGTTTTCTAGGAAATTTGCGTGATTTGGTTGGGAAATTTGAATAAAAGATGTTTCCAGGACATTTTTTTTAATATGGCAATACTCGGACAGCTAATAGTTAATCTGACAGCTAAGACAATAGTTTTATTCAGTTTTACTTGGCAAATCATCATGGAAAGACAGGACATGGAAATTGTGGAAATTTATTTCCAAAATCTGTGTTCAGTAAAAAATTTCAAATCGTCAAATTTTGTACAGTGATGACTGATGAGTCCTACTTCTGTCTAAATGGCCAGCACGGGCGGCTGTGAAAGGTATCTCGGTCTTTTGGTCCACCAGTACCTGTATTTTGATAAACATATAGATGCTGGTGGTGGCCGTGGTCGTGGTGGTTAGTGCATTGGACTACTACGCATGCTGCTCGGGTTCAATCCCAGCTCGGGTCCAACACCTAAAAAAGGTTTTCACGTTCGCCACCTCTTTCGAATGTCTGACAAGCAACCAAGGAGTATCATTTGCCATGAGAAGCTTCTCAACTCGCCGTTCGGAGTCGGCAAAAACTGTAGGTCCCTTCCATTCGTGCAAAAATATAACACGTACACACAAATGATTGCGAGAAGCAGGCCCAGGTTCACCCCGAGCTGTAACGGGGTGGACGTGGTGTCCCAGTTAAGAGTACAATCCTTTAAATTTAGATCCTCGTGATGTGACAAATTAACTATACTTATACATATGCTTCATCATTTTTATGTCTCTCTACCATATCGAACAAATCAAACGCCTCAAGTCGGTTGCCGAGATCAATGACATTAAAATCATGGCTGTCCCCTGAAGCCCACCCAAATGGATGAAAACCAGCAATGCGAGGGATGGTCATGGTTTCATGAAGCAGCAATTTCATAAAACCTGGGCGAACTATCATTTGAAGTGAGTATGAGTAGTGTTATCCTCGTATATGATTTAAGACTTGGAAAGTTTAGTAAAGGCAATTCGATCCACATAATAAATTTTCGTTTAGCTGTGACCCTAATGGTACCATTCAGCTCTTCACATTGTCCCAATTAATTTGTTTTCCTATCTTTACATTTCTTTTGCTCCAATTTTAAATTCATCTTCTATTCTACGAATTCGTCTTCATCGGCGTATGGGGGTGTTGCCTTTATCTGTCTGTGGCTGGTGCGTGCGCGAAGATTTCTCGAGCTTATGGATGCTAAAAATATGCAGATTTGGGCCATCTCGACCGGCAATGAGCCATCGAATGAAGTTATGAGATGGTTTTTCGTACGCTTTATGAGCCTTTGGTGGACACCAGGCAATCAAGTTAGTTTATTGAGTCAATTAATTGCACTTCTTCCCCCACACTGCATGCGGTGCGGTTATATTTAGTTTTCGATTGAGAGACAGAGTTTATTTTATTTCTCTAGGCTATTTGGTAGACAGATGATTTGGGATCTACCATTAGAAATTCCTGATTCAGCGATGTAAAAGTATTCAGTAATGATGATCAGAGGTACGCATTCCCAAAGTGGTTTGAAGAGGTAAGCGGGAGAATGTGTATCTTAAGAATTGTTCCTTGAAAGACGAATTCATCCAGATGGATGCCACTGACGGATTGGCAGTCCATTGGTATTGCGATGAGAATATTGAAATCAGTTTTATTGATGAAACTCATTAGCTGTTTCTTCATAAGATGCTCATATGTATACTGAGTTGCGTTTGGGTGACAAGGCGCTCACTACTTATGGTCATGAGCAGGGCTGCTGCTGAAAAATTTGAAAAAGTCGCAAAAAAAGGGTCATGGAACAAAAAAATTCACAACAAAAACCAATATTTGGTGTGTTCATTTACTTTATACTCCAAAAATAGAAAGCTATTAAATTTCATGGAGTGGGGGTAAAATTCTCTCAGACAGAGGCAAAATTATGAAAAAGTAAGGGAACGCGTTGAATCACAAAAGTTGCAACAAACGAAATTTCATAAACATTTTTGAAGTAAACGTAAACAAAGTGGAAATAATCGATATATTGCGAAATGCAAATTTTAATATTTAGGACATTCAACTTTCGTCTATGTTCCTTTTCTTTCCATTATTTTACTTATTACATTAAAATAAAAAAATGCAAATAACTCAAAACAAATGAAACAACTAAGTGTGACCGATATGTATGTAGTTCACTTTTTACTTCCAGAGATTTGTTGACATTTTTACTATCTCTTTTACTACTATTATGTGTAAAGGAACGCGGTTGGTCTAGAATTCGCACATATTCGTACGAATTCGTAACAATTTTTAGGTAAAGGAACAGACCTAATGTAAATATGGTATCGACGTCAGACCTCCAGATCCATTATTATTATTTAAAAAAAGAATAAAACGCATTAGATTATACAGGGTGTTTCCAAGTTAAATGTCAATACTTTGGGAAGTAATTCTTGGGTTTATTCTAGGAAAAAAAATCGTTCTACAGCAAGGGTCTATCTCTAATTTGGACATAACTTATCGAGAATTTAAGAAAACACCTACTTTGGTGTACCTTGACCCTTACTAACTCAAATATATCCGCTAATACGTATTACAGTTTGAGTTTGTAATTATGTTTATTTATTTTTGAAGTTTGTTTTTGTTATTGTTGTTAAATAAAAGACTGCATTTTTTTTAAATTTTCAGCGTCTTTTTATTATTTTTCAAATTTTTCAAAGCATATTTTCACTTTTTAGGCGAATATTTTGCATTTTTTAGCGCATAAAAATCCGAGCCCTGGTCATTATAAATGAAAAATGACGGAGCCCAGTTATAGTGAATGGATTTGAATCATTTTTTTGTTGGATTGCTAATACCATAAATTAAAAAGTTTACCCATTAATTCTTAAAATCCGTAAATTTAAGCAAAAAATCAAAATTTCAAAGCAAAAAATTAAAAATTATTTTTTTTTCTTACTATACAGGGTGGTCCGGTTCGGGGTACAGAGATTTTGGGATCAGAGTCATTGGTTCATGCTATGAAAAAAAATCGTATGGGAGGGGGGGGAGGGGGGGGTCTATCTTGAACACCCACTGAGCTACAGGGTGTTTAAAAAAGTTTATTGAAGTAGGTACAAACAGTTATTCTATTACAACTTCTAGTGTATTAAACTTAGAGCAACCAAGGTGGGATTATTTCATAGACAATTGATTAGTGCTTATCACAGTTAAAACCTATTACCATCAGTAGTCTCGGTTTTGAGATATTGGTCTTCAAACACAGATTTTTATAATTTTTTTTAACCAATTTTAGTGAAAATCGTATTTTTCTTGGAGATGTGTGCTTATAATTTTATTTATTAATATTATTTTCATGCGCCACAGCGTCACCTACAAATTCACCATACAAAGTTTTTACCTGTGACTTACAGTTTTCCTAGTATTAAGTTAATTTAGTCAGAAGCACCTGTAAAAGGAATGTACTTATACTAGAAGTAGCACTATTTTCATGGGATAAGTCTTAAAAGAAAAGAAAAAAAAAAAAACATAAGCGGAAGGTTTCAAAAGGTAAACTTTTTACTTTATAGTATAAGAAATTCAAAAAATATATACAAACCTAATTGCACTGGACTATATGAGGGATTGCTGATGAGCAACTAAATGCAATTTTTGTTGGAAATATATTTTTTGTACGAAAAAGTCTCAAAAAGTCTCAAAAAAAAACTGAAAAGGTTCAAAAAGCGGTGTTTTTTAAAAAGTCGGGTCATAGTCTCTTTGCGTCAAAAAAAGGATCAAATTGCGACTTAAGTCGCATAGCGGCAACGCTGGTCCTGAGTTTGGTTCATGGGAACGCAGAGAAAAGGATGTATACTTTCCATTGGTTAGGTTAGGTTAGGCTAGTGGGCTGATGAGAATGGTTACATTCCCATCACACTTAGGTCCTTGTGGACCCATTGTGATATCCATAATGTGTTCCCACCCGTGGTATTATCGTCTTGGTTACCGCCATCCCGAAGCCCTGGCAAATTTCAGCAGGTTAGATGGTAATCCATCTGATAGCTCGTCGATATCTTCGAAGAAGAATTTGCCCAGGGTTCTATTTCTCAATTGACAGAGGTTAGGACAGTGACAGAGGAAATGGGTTGTGTCCTCATGTGCCTCTTCATCACCGCATCCTCTGCAGATGTCATCATCATTCAGTTTTAATTTCTTCATGTGGTATCTTAGAGCGTTGTGCCCAGTTAGCACTCCTATGAGCAAAGACATCGACTTCCTATCTTCTTGCAGGAGTTTTCTTGTTCTAGGTTTGTCGTATTTTGGCCACAATGTTCTTGATACCTCGCAGGTGGTTAATGATTTCCACCTGTTGTTTGCTTTAGATTCTGATGTCTGTTCAATTTTGGCACGAAGGTTGCAGAGTGGAGGTTTGACCGTCCCATCTGCCTGTTCTCTATCTAGGGCTGAGCCCTTTCTAGCTAATTATTCCGCAGCTTCATTACCTGGTATCCCTCTGTGCCCAGTGACCCAGCAGAGTTTTACATTGTGCTGCGTGCCGAGAACCTTCAGCTCTTCGCGGCAACACTTTACAAGCTTCGATGTTATTTGTGTAGCAGCAATTGCTTTTATGGCCGCCTGGCTATCAATGTAAATAGTGATATCGTCTCGCGATATTGTCATCTTCTTGGTCTTAGGGTTAGGTCAATTCTTTTTTATAATTCCCATGTGATGAGGCAACCGATCTTCTATATAATTGGCAATTTTTCAAAATGTATTCCCAAAGGATCAATAAGGATACAAGCGGAACGCTCCGATATTAACATCGAAACGATCACATTCGAATGTCCCGACGGAATAGTGTCTGCTCTTCAATGGGTGAGGGAGGAAATTTTTAAACACAAGAAGCCCACTACACCACCAAAAAGACTAAAGATAATTTACGAGCGCGACACGTTGTACCAACAACGTCTTTACTACCGAGACAATTTATCTCCAAACCGAATGAGTATCTAGTGCTCGTAAAAATTGCATAAACTCATGAGTGAAATAAACTAATTGCTTTATTAGTCCATCGTCATCAGGTCGGGATCGTGTCGTATCTAGCGGTGCATCTTCATCTTGTTTCGGTTCGGTTCCTAAAATATATAATTTTGTTTCATTACAGTGGGAGGGCAGCAATAGATGCTCTACTGGCGGATAGCATACGAGGCAACATTGTGATCACTATTCCGCCGCGATCGTTGCACACAATTGTCTATAATTGAGTTTCAAGGAGGAGGAGTCTCATACGTTGTACGCTAATTGAAATAAGTTTTACGACTGCGACAAACTAATGTGTGGATGTGTCTTCGGATTGAATACAATTTTTTGAATCTAAAGAGACGATGCATTTCTAAGCCAAGTGTATTTTTCGCTGGCAAAATTTTATTTAATTGGCTTATAGCGTACATGTGTGTAGTTTGGGTATACGCTATTTGTTTGCGATATTAAAAGAAAATGTGATTTGCTATCACTTCATGGCGTTTTAATAAATTCTTGGGATATTTATGGGGGCATAGAAAGCGGTGTTTAGTGTTTATAATAAAAAAACATTGTAGCAAAAAACAATGTTGCAAGTTTGGTGATTTTGTGTGCGGCCTTTGCGTGGTGGGTGGCACTGTGCGCACTGATGATTTCATAAAATAAGTTAACGTTTCGTTATGGATAGTACGCGGCGCGGAGAAATATTAGCTGATGGTGGCGTGTCTGGTTCTTAGGCTTCCGTACCTCAGTAGCAGATTACTCTTGTGACTGTCCATCAGTCTATCTTACTGATTTAGGTGGCGCTATAGTCCAGGGTAGACCAATACCTCAACCAACAACCAATTCCAGTTAGCCCGGTCCTAAGCTAACTGCCTCCAGCTGTGCACTCCAAGTTGGTTGTGGTCCATTTCCACTTGTGCGCGGCACTTTAGAGGTGGTCGTCCTCTGTTGTACTGGGTTAGAGTTGAATACTCTGCGGGCCGAAGCGTTGATGTCCATTCGCTCTACATGTCCTAGCAATCATAAACGTCCAATGCGCATTTTTCTGAGCAGGTCCATCTCACTGTACAGCGCGTATAATTGGTGGTTTAATCTTCTTCTCCAAAACCCGTCAACGCAAACAGGATCGAATATCTCACGTATGATTTTTCTCTCGAAGCGACCAAGAATATCTTCATCCGCTTTCGATTAATTCCGTGTTTCAGCTCCATATAGTAACACTGAAATGAAGCCAAAGTCCTTTACTACCGGAAAGTTATAACTGTCTATTGTGACGTTCTGTCCAATTCATCGATGTTGAATGTCCCTTTTCGTTGACAGCATTACAATACATACTTTGTCCCTTGTTTACCACCAAACTCATTTCAGCCACTTCCCTTTCTATACTCACAAACGCACAGGTGATAGCTCGGTATGTAATACCAATGATGT
The DNA here is from genome assembly GCA_949775065.1 of Brachyopa scutellaris. Lineage (NCBI taxonomy): Eukaryota > Metazoa > Arthropoda > Insecta > Diptera > Syrphidae > Brachyopa > Brachyopa scutellaris. Next base: position 63,876,286 of record OX459114.1, on the reverse strand, counting down.
CAATATCATCGGCATATGCAAGTCAGAAGCACCGTGGTGTAGTGGTAAGTGCGTTGGACTACTAAGCAATGCTGCCTCCTGCCTGGGTGCAATCGCAGCAAACACCTAAAGCTTTTTCACAGTGCCACCTCTTTTGAATGTCTGACAAGCATTCATAGAGATCATTTATCATGAGGAGCTTCTCAATTCGCCGTTCGTAGTCGGCATAAAACTGTAGGTCCCTTCCATTCGTGCAAAAATAAAACACGCACACATAAATAGTTGCGAGATGTAGGCTATGCTTCACCCCGAACTGTAGCGCCACCTTAAGCAGATTTGCAAGTAGTTGAACGGAATTTTAAAGATCCTACCTCGTGTGTTGGCTTGTGATGGCAGTGACCTTGTTTGAATCATTTTTTGACATCAAAGGTTTCAGTATGATCATTGATGGAGCAGCGAGTTTTCTCCATCGTCATCCTGCACAGACGGAAACTTTTGGCAGGGGTGTCAAAACTAGATATGACATCTCTTCAGATGCTGCCATAGGCGGCAGTCTATCACATAAATTTATGTCAGGACAGGACCCATTTGACATAAAGACTTGAAATTTACATTTACATTTCTTGAAATATACATTATACTGATATATTAAGCGAAAATAATATGAAAAAAACTATTTAAGGCCCAATAGGTCATGTAGGATATCATTAGATATGGCTAGGAGTAAAGATTTCGTGGAATGGATGTTGGTACAACTGTCCTTGACATGTCCACCCAATGTTCGCGTCATAGTTGTGAACGGTACAGCGTCGTGTTTACATAAAGTTTGGTGTTAAAAATTTAATAAACAGTACAAAAACATTGGAAAAGTGTTTTGGTAAGCATCAAAAGCATTCGCTAAAACCGTCGACAATGATGACAATTCTGCCAGACTATCGACATCAACACATCGATGAAATCAAAGATTACCTGGTCGTTAACCGCAAATTGACCATCAGTGGGTTAGCAGAGAAGATCAAGAGCTCGATTGGACCTGTTCATGGCATTTTAACCAATCAATTGGGCTGAAGATGTGTCGCTGCAAAGCTGAAGCCGAAGGACTTGGGTTTCCTGCAAATTAGCAGCGTGTGGGTATTACAAAAGGCAAGCTTTTCGAGGCTGATTCCGACCACACATTCATAAAACGTATCATTACCGGTGACAGAAATATCCACCTGCTCATTGCTGTCATTGTCAAGATCTTCCTCAAAATCAGACTCTTTTTCCAGAAACTTGAAAACCTCCTCTTTATTTAGGCGTCTTGCAGCTATTTCTTTACCAAACAAAACAAAGGTTAGGTTAAATGACTTTAAAATCTGCTGCTGTTGCATATATTGGGCATTCTGTCCGAACGGGTTAGAAAATAAACAAGTCAGAGAAACTAACTTTTTATACTGACAGCACAAAAATAGATGTCGGTGTTGGATCCGGAGTCTCAATCGTTTATCAAGACACCATAACCATAAGCAATAGCAGCCAACATTGTTAATCAGATGGTATGGCCACTATCCAGGCTGCGACAGTTGATAACTAGAAAGCCTTAAGTGCTCTTAATTCCACAGAAGTAGGTTCGGGCTTAGTAAGAACTTACAAGCAACTTTTCAATGAGGTAAGGGGTCAATGTGGTAGCTCCATGTTAGGTACTAGGTCATAAAGTTTTTTCTAAAAAAAAAAGTGGATGAACTCGCAAGACATCACTTTTTCTCGTCAGTGTTCGTTGGAAGTGAAGTTCGGTTAATCGCTGGTCTTCGGTATTCACGCATAACTTCGAAGGTTCTGTAAAAGCTTCAGTGACTAAATGAAATAGGATCTGTATTTCACCTTCTGTTACTTATGTAGGTATATGCACAGCTAGAGAACCTGGATGAAGCTGCGAAGCCTTCGGAAATTTATGTCAGCAATCAACTAGAGTTTTAAATCACCAGTTTCTATTCCTAGTGTGAGGAACAAATGGACCACATTAATGGTCCTCTTACGATGATGTCACATTAGTGATAGCTTTGCTCTTAGAAACTGAACTTTTAAGTAGGTAATTTGTGTCATTTGGTTCGAAGAAAATTAAAGTAACTAGTAAAGAACCACCTGGATGGCACCTAGCCGTTGTAGAAGCTCTAATAGGCTTTCACTGCGAACTCACAAAAAATTACCTAAGTATGATTTCGTCGACCAAAAAAAAAGTTTTTTCCTGCAGGATCTTAAATCTATTTTTACTTAGCTGTCACTGTCCCAAACTCTGTACACATTTCCATTAAATTGAACTAAATAAAAATTCCCTCTACTACTTTTAAAAACATTAAACGAGTATACGCGGATGAAGTACTCTCCAGAGATCATCGCATGGAAAACCAAATCGTTGCCAGCATCCGATCTCACAGTTGTTGTCTTTCTTTTTTCATCCTCCCGACCCGACTACTAATGTGTTGTAACATAACACACTTAAGTGGTCATATCCGGATAAGTATACTTAAACAAAACAGCCCATCACATCAGCAGTCAACACTCACGCGATCACTTCTCATTCGAAATCCGATCGCAATTTTATGCTTGAAATGCTACATAATCCGCCCTCGAGCTGACGCCGCCGCCAGGCCGCTGTTATTCTCAAATGTCGGACCGAATTACCTTCTTCAGTTGCACAGCATGTGCACTCGTCCCATTGGCGTGTAAATCACAACCGTTTAAGATTCAAATTAGGGTGCTGCCTTCGGTAATTGACTTCAAGGAGCTAATATTGTTGCTAGTGCTGCGCTGACAGGATTGATTCACATTGGAGTGGTTACGATGAGATGCGAGTGTGTTCTGCTTTGAGAGCCCATCAAAGGATGAGAGCGGACGACATGAAGCGGTCTGGTTGTACTAAGTGCGAACACGCTTTCATCTCGATGACAGCGCGGATGTGTTCCCTTTATTGGGGTGGAAACTAGTGATAAGTGTATTTTTATGTTCTCAGTTAAGGACTGATTGAGAGCACCAAACACATGGACTGAGATCATGATGGGAATTCTATCATCCCAGGGGTTAATGTTGATATGATTATACGAATGGGTTTAATTACTGTTTAATAAATGCCTAATGCACTCGTAAATAGTGAAGGATTTTATAGTTCCAAATATTTTCAATTTAACTTCACTTAACGATTAAGTTTTATTGGTTCAGATAGGTGAGGAAGTAAAAAGGATTTCATGGAAAGTCATAGAATACGAATACATCAACATATATCACGCAACTACTTAACTATGCTTCACAGTCACAGGGCACAATTCAACCTTATTTTAGCGTTACTCATAGTTTTCTAGACCACGATTAGGGAGGAGTGGTTTCTACCACAAGGGATCATATGGGAATTCTACCATTCACGTATCAAAACAATTGGAACTTTTTGTGATGCGAAATGAACGCCTTGGGCATCAATTTTAGCCATTACGGCGAAGTCACAGTAATGAAGCCTATTTTTCGAAAGATATACATTATTACTCCTCCCCCCGCTACACTTATGAATTGAGATTTATTCCTTTTCCAAATTCATTGTAAGATTACTGTTTAAGTTCGTTTTGTCGTATCCAGGCTCAGCTCAAAAAGTTCCGTTTTGATCACAAATGCGACAGTTTCCGAAGAACTTTTTTTCGAATGAACCTATGTAGACTCTGCTTTACTTTTCTGCTTATGGCCCAGCAAAAAGCAGAATCATTTTCGTCTTCTTTAGCGACGTATTTGTTCTTGAAAATGTAGCATAACGATAAATGTGTTGCGATAAATGTGTTACGATAAAGGGGCAATGATTAAATACAGGGAAAATATGTATAGAGAAAATATCAGCTGTCTGTCTGTCTGTCTATCTGTCTGTCCGTCTGTCCGTCTGTCCGTCTGTCCGTCTGTCCGTCTCTCTGTCCGTCTGCCTGTCTGTCTGTCTGTCAACCTTTTTACGTCTAAACCGCTGAACCAATTGTAGTGTTATTTGGCAAAGAGCCTGAAACCTAAGGAAGAATAAAGGAGAAGAAAGCACCTGCTAGGTGGCGCTGGAGTAAAGTTATTAATAAAACCTTTTCACGCCTACACCGCTGAACCAATTGTAATGTTGTTTGGTATAAAGGTAGTCTGGGACCTGAGAAAGTGAAAAAAAGGGCCCGCTAGATGGCGCTGGAGTCAAGTTCTTTACAACTTCTATGTTAATTGACCAAAATGAATATCAGCTTTAGGTATATTATTATACATAAACATATTTACTAAATTTTATTACACATTTTCTATCGATTGTAATAGACAACTTTCTTCTTCTCTTACACATAACACATACACAACTGCTTTGGATGGGATAAGTATTCACTTCCCCCGTGAGCTTATGGGGATGAGGCTCACACATATTTTTTTTATTTAGGTGGCGCTACAGCTCGGGGTGAACCAGAGCCTGCTTCTCGCAACCATTTGTGTGTGCGTATTATATTTTTTCACGAATCGAAGAGACCTACCGTTTTCTGCCGACTCCGAACGGTGAGTTGAGAAGCACCTCTTGACAAGTGATACTTTTTGAATGCTTGTCAGGCATTAGGAAGAGGTGGCACTGTGAAAAAATTGTTAGGTGTTTGCTGGGATTGTACTCGGGAAGCATTGCATATTATTCCAACGCACTTACCACTACATCACGGTAGTTTTCTTAACGTCATTATATTTACTTTTGGGATTTATTATATCATTATCAATTCGGGCTTAGGAACAAACACTCCAAAATTTACCAAGTTCACCGTATAACGAATATAGTGGCGAAAGCACTTGAAGAAACACAAGTTTGTTGGGCGCTGTTTTTAGACGTAGCTCAGGCCTTTGATAAGGTTTGGCATAAAGGTCTAGAGTTCAAATTACATAAAGACTTACCTAGTCAATATTATACAATTCTGAAGAGTTACATTTCGAATCGACTGTTCCGAGTTCGTTATGGACAAGACTATTCAGAACTAATAAAAACTGAAGCAAGGAAGTGTTCTTGGACCAACCCAATACAATACAATATCTATTGTATGCAAGCGATATTCCGTTGGATAATAACGCGGTGATTGCTACCCTCGCAGATGACACTTCAATCTAACTATCAGACAAATGCGTCATGAAGGCTACAGAGAAGCTACAGAATGCAGTCAATAGAGTTAAGGATTAGACGCAACAATGGTGTATAAAACTCAACGAGGAAAAAAACTCATAAACTTCACCAATAGAAAGATAAACAATCTTCCCATATTTATCAGCAACCAAACCATTCCATATGCTAATGCAGCTAAGTACCTTGGAATGACGCTAGATTCTAAGTTGAAGTGGAAAGAACACATTAAAAAGAAAAGAGAAGAGTTCAACTGGTCACTGGGACGCAGTTCAGAGCTGTAAACATTGTACAGTGGCTCACAGTGAAAATGGCCCACCCCAAACTAAATACATTTTCTGAGAAAAATTCTAGGAAATTCATCGAAATAAATAGCGAAAATGGTCAACTTTAATTGACTGCTATATTCTTGTTTCAAAAGAAACAAGAAATTTAAACATTTAATAATAAAAGCAGCGAAATAAGAGGAAATGAGGGAAAAAAGAACGAAATTCATCTCACAGTGAAAATGGCCTAGATAGCAAAAGCTTCAAAAATAACTGCTTTTATTTAAACTTTTAGCACTGTAATTTTTTGTATTTCCGTTTTACTATTCCACATTAGAACGCAACTGCAGAAGTCATTGATGCCCATGTAATTTACTCGTTTAGTTAACTTTTGCAAAATGCTACCTCATAGAGTTAGATAAATCCAATAGAGCTACGAAACTTAATTATTAAGCATTTTATGAGTGGAAAACGTCAGAGAGAAATCTCTATAATTGTAAAAATAGCTCCAGAAACAATAAAAAATATTATTAGAATGTCCAAGAACGATAATAGAATTATAAACAAGCCAAAATCAGCGCCAAGAGGATGTTTTTTAATCATGATGAACGTTGGATTGTCAACTAATCCGAACAAAATCCAATGCTGAGCGCACCAAAACTAAGAGATATGGTGGAAAAGCATTTGAAGATTAATTGCAATGCTGAAACTATTCGGACATATCTAGGTAGATCTGGAACAAATGGTAGAATTGCAAGAAAGAAGCCATTCATTAATATCAATATTTACACCCCTCTTACGGTTAGCGAGTCGAACGAAAAAGTTGGCGAATGGGACTATTTCGTATTACGGTTAGCGACTCGCCGAGATTTCATGTGACTCAAATGTCAGAGTTTAGGCGAATTGTGACCAGCGTTGCCGCAGAAACCACTGGCAAAATAAGGTGCCATTGCGTACCACCAGCATAAATAGATAGAACACCACCTTATTTTAGTCTGTTTAATATAACACGTTATGACACATTCCTCAGACAACATTCAAATGATGCAAACTAGAAAATAATATGGCTGATAAGGAGTTGGCACCAATGAGGATAATCGAAAATTAATGTTTTCAGCGCAGCGTATTTAAATGTTGTGAGTGAATGCAAAAAGCATTTGAAAAAAATTTTTCTTTTAAAGAATATTTTCCTGACTCCGCATATTTTACTTATGCCAAAATCAATGTGAAATGGTGCCATATGAAATCTTAAAGTGCCACCGTGCCATTTTAATCAAAAAGTGCCATAATGGCACGATCTTGCCACATCGGCAACGCTGATTGTGACTTCACTCTATTACGGTTAGCGAACGTTCGACTAGAAATCAATTTCTTCTGTCAAAATCAGTCGAATGGAATTTTCTGGTGACAACGTAGTGCATCAGTGTAGTGAGTGGAGGAAAAGTGGAAAATTAATAAAATTGCTATTAAATATATTATTAACAATAAAAATGATGTGTTAAAATATGTATCTCAATCTTTAAAAAACCATCCTCGCCAGTTTGGAAAAATGTTGAGTTGATGGAGTCGGTCGAGTTAACCTGGGCAAAAATTCAACATCCACTTGCCAGAATGAAAAGAAGGACTTGTTGACATTCTCCAGGAAATTGTGAATAAAGAATAGATACTTGAAAGCCACCAAAAACACTATTCTTAACATTTAGTACAATAGTTCTGATGGTGTAACTGGTTTCTCTGGATCGAATAATCTAGAATGTTTTCCAAGTGTTTCTGATAACAAGGCATCGTGTAGGATTTGGATAATTGCTGTTTCTACTTGCTCTTGCTTTGACTTACACAATTCGGTGATGTGTCGACCAGAGACGCGGCCAGTGTATGAACTCTGAAACTGCGAAAGTAACTAAACGTTCTTATAGAGAGGTGAAATTTTGGGACAAATCATCACGAATAATTATTTTATTTATCTTCTCTAACTACCGAAATCAATTTAAACATTTGTTTCAAATTAAATTGCAGTTTATTTCACAAACTATCAAAACAATTCTGCTTTCTGACACTTCACAGCTGATATTTGAAGTTTTTCCTCAGACAGCCCTGAATTCACTTAGCGAATGAAAACGTTCGCTAACCGTAATACCTCGACAGCAGAGATTCGCCTGGGAGTTCGTCTCGAGTAGAACGTTCGATTCGCTAACCGTAATAGGGGTATTAGATATTTGCAAAACAATTTAAAACAATATTCCGAAAATTAAAGATAGATTGATGGAATTAAAGATAGCTCAATCAAGACAAATGATCCGAAGCGCCCGGCTGGAAGTATTAGGGACTAGATGTCGTATCATTGTCTAAGAGTGATCAAGACACCCCTCCACAATCACTGTATTTTATGATAATTGAAAATTTATGGCAAAAATTGGAAATTGAAATTCGAAAACATGAAATTGTAAAATGGTAAAAATTAGTCCCGACTATACCAACACACTTGTAGAACTAGTTCCAAATTGTCTTAGATCAGTTACAAAACAAATAGTATGCCCAAAACAGTACTAAATATTGAAATATTTACGCTTTTTTGACAAGTTTTAAAACTTAAATATTACTGAGCCATTTTCACTGTGAGATGAAATTTTATTTCTTATTTGCTTTTTTTGTATTATTTGGATGTATTTGTAATTGAATGTTAAAATTTTTTGGTGTTTTGAAAGAAGAATATAAAAGTCAATTGAACCTGAACATTGTGAGCCACTATGGGTAAAATATATTGGGAACTCTCTGTTAGATATCTGCATAGCCAGTTGAATACCAAGCAACAGATAAGGACCATATTAATAAAACTATTGAGAAAATAGGAGTAGCAATAAAGATGTTGTACCCATTTATAAAAAGCAAAATCATTACTTTCTACTGACAACACAGTTGTATTGCGCAAAGGTATTTCCAGGCAATTCTACTTTATGGGTACCAGATACGGAGCGATTTTCCAAAGTTCCATATAAACTTGAGTTTTTCGAATATTCACTTTCTTTTTAGCTAGGCAACGAGATTTTAACACTTTCGCGTAGTCGTTAGTGCTTTGGACAACTGTGCATGCCGCACTGTATGTAGGTCCCTTCCATTTGTGCAAAAATATAACGCACACACAAATGGTTTTCAAGAAGCCGGCCCTGGTTCACCCCTAATCTGAAGCCCCGCATTAAGAAAGAAGAAAAACGAGATTTGAACAAGAAATGTCAGTTTTTAGTGTTCCGTCCGTACCAAAACGGAACACTAATGGAATCAGTTCGGTGTCCGTCTGTCTGTCTGTCTGTCTGTCTGTCCGTCTGTCACAGGCCTTTTTCTCAGAGACCATTTGACGTCGACTATTGAAATTTGGAACAGTTGTAGCAATTAGTGGCCTAAACATTGACCTGAACTTAAAAAGTTGAATTTCGACTTTGGGGGGCTAGTTTTGGGGGGATAAGTGAAATGTTAAAAAAAAAACTTTTTTAATTTCATTTTGAGGTCATCGTGTGTGATGTCAAATGAAAGCTACTTAAAACACGAATACAAAAATGTAAAAAATATTTTTTTGTGTTACTCTTTTCTTAACACTTTTTAAAAAAAAAAACGTTAAAAAATCGCTGTCCGAGGCTCTATCTCCAAAAATATCGATCAGAAGAATCTGAATTAATTCACAAACATTGAGAATAAAGTGTAGATTTAGAAATAATTATCAGAACTTCTTTACGTTCGACAGTTCTTTTTTAATTTCTTACTTTCTTTTTAGCTAGGCAACGAGATTTTAACACTTTCGCGTAGTCGTTAGTGCTTTGGACAACCGTGCATGCCGCACTGTATGTAGGTCCCTTCCATTTGTGCAAAAATATAACGCACACACAAATGGTTTTCAAGAAGCCGGCCCTGGTTCACCCCTAATCTGAAGCCCCGCATTAAGAAAGAAGAAAAACGAGATTTGAACAAGAAATGTCAGTTTTTAGTGTTCCGTCCGTACCAAAACGGAACACTAATGGAATCAGTTCGGTGTCCGTCTGTCTGTCTGTCTGTCCGTCTGTCACAGGCCTTTTTCTCAGAGACCATTTGACGTCGACTATTGAAATTTGGAACAGTTGTAGCAATTAGTGGCCTACACATTGACCTGAACTTAAAAAGTTGAATTTCGACTTTGGTGGGCTAGTTTTGGGGGGATAAGTGAAATGTTAAAAAAAAAACTTTTTTAATTTCATTTTGAGGTCATCGTGTGTGATGTCAAATGAAAGCTACTTAAAACACGAATACAAAAATGTAAAAAATATTTTTTTGTGTTACTCTTTTCTTAACACTTTTTTAAAAAAAAAACGTTAAAAAATCGCTGTCCGAGGCTCTATCTCCAAAAATATCGATCAGAAGAATCTGAATTAATTCACAAACATTGAGAATAAAGTGTAGATTTAGAAATAATTATCAGAACTTCTTTACGTTCGACAGTTCTTTTTTAATTTCTTACTTTCTTTTTAGCTAGGCAACGAGATTTTAACACTTTCGCGTAGTCGTTAGTGCTTTGGACAACCGTGCATGCCGCACTGTATGTAGGTCCCTTCCATTTGTGCAAAAATATAACGCACACACAAATGGTTTTCAAGAAGCCGGCCCTGGTTCACCCCTAATCTGAAGCCCCGCATTAAGAAAGAAGAAAAACGAGATTTGAACAAGAAATGTCAGTTTTTAGTGTTTCGTCCGTACCAAAACGGAACACTAATGGAATCAGTTCGGTGTCCGTCTGTCTGTCTATCTGTCTGTCTGTCCGTCTGTCACAGGCCTTTTTCTCAGAGACCATTTGACGTCGACTATTGAAATTTGGAACAGTTGTAGCAATTAGTGGCCTAAACATTGACCTGAACTTAAAAAGTTGAATTTCGACTTTGGGGGGCTAGTTTTGGGGGGATAAGTGAAATGTTAAAAAAAAAACTTTTTTAATTTCATTTTGAGGTCATCGTGTGTGATGTCAAATGAAAGCTACTTAAAACACGAATACAAAAATGTAAAAAATATTTTTTTCTGTTACTCTTTTCTTAACACTTTTTAAAAAAAAACGTTAAAAAATCGCTGTCCGAGGCTCTATCTCCAAAAATATCGATCAGAAGAATCTGAATTAATTCACAAACATTGAGAATAAAGTGTAGATTTAGAAATAATTATCAGAACTTCTTTACGTTCGACAGTTCTTTTTTAATTAATTTTTTTGTAATTTCACCTTCCCAACTGTTTACATATCACAATCATATGAAAGTGAATACGTGAAGGGAAATTTGTATGTGGGAGAGTATAAAGAGGTTGCGCCATTAGCTTCGAAAAAATTCCCTTTCTGTATAACCATTGAGCTTGGACTTAAACCACATAAAGGAATCTTGATGGTTTCGTATACATTATAATGTAGGTGTCACTACTTTCGCTATGAAGATATGAAAATTGAATTAGGGTACAGACCAGCGTTGCCGCAGAACATTTTTTTTCCGTGCCACCATTGTCAAAATAAGATGCCATTTTGAGCCATTGCGTGCCACCAGTAAAAATTGATAGCAAAAAACACCCTTTTTCATTGTTTTTAATATAACACGCTATGACATACAATTTCGATTCAAAAAATTCAAACTAGAAAATATTTTGGGATATAGTATATAGATATATATATATATATACCAAAATCAATGTGAAATGGTGCCATATGAAATCTTAAAGTGCCACCGTGCCATTTTTATTGAAAAATGTCATAATGGCACGATCGTGCCACATCGGCAACGCTGGTACAGACATGAGAGGGAGACAAATCGCAATATTCCACGCATTACAATTCAACGAATAACGAGACGAAAATATATGTATGGATACATACATACTTTATTTGTATTTTTTTTTTTTGTGGATGTACATTTGTATAGTTATTCTTCTGAGAAGATGAGGAAGGACATCAGAAAGAAATGTATATGCACATGCATATGTAGGTAAGTTGCTTACATTTGTGTAGATATGTACACACATATTTAAATTTGTTTTTGATGGCAACTTGTGCTGAATTTTTATTGAAATGTGCACCATAATACATACATATGTATGTATGTACCTATTCGTTACATTGGGAAAAAGTGGATTGGTATACAGACACAGAGAGGCAAATTCCAAAATTTCACACATTTAATACAATTTAACGAATAACGAGATGAAGAATCAAATCTGATGCACATGCGTAAATTTCTTGCATACTTTATTTGTTGTTTTGTGTGGATGTAAAATTATTCTTCTGAGCAGATAACAAAGGGCATCAGATAGGTAATTTTATCAAGTTGCTTACATTTGTGTCCATACATCCATCAACATGCTGTAAATCTGTACATTTGTATGTAAAAATACCTGAAAGTAGATACCTACGGAACACTTGCACTTGACAGGTTTTTTTTTTGTATATTTTCGAACTCAATACCACTTATTAGAGCACAGAGTTCAGACCACCGACTACTGTTTCTACTTTAGATCAATTTTTTGCATTGTATCGAAAGCCCTGCCCTTCTGGATGCATTTTAATTATAATTTTATAGTTTATACTTTTACATAAGCACAACCGACTGTTTTATGCAAATAACTTCCTGTCGAATGGCCTAGACAAGACCTACCTAACAATAGCACCGGTTCTCGGGCTATATGTACAACATATCAATGCATTTGTGACTAAATGTATTTAGTTACCTACCTACAGGCAATTACTCATACGAAAAATCTGTCACCATTAGTCACTCTCTATGTCGCCTTATTAAGAAATGTCAAAACAATAGACAACTTTGTTACATAGCTACTACAAATGGTTGGAGTCTCAAATAACTACAAATTGTTGAACATGAAAATTTGAACAGCAAAAAAAAAAATGGGAAATAAATGTCTGGAGTTTGAGAAGTCCCCAGGGTACTCGTTACAAAACTGATAGTCAGAGAAAAACTACTCGAATCCAAACGGAAGCCAATAAATCATTTCCGTCGATCCTATACGCTGCCTGGTCTATACAAGGAATTCAACTCCCTTACAAAATTAAATCCTGAATTATTTTTAGCATACATACCCGGAAATCTTGGATGCATTTTGCATCCAACCGTGTTCAGGCACTCATTCATGCTGACGTTACGCGAGTGAGAAAATTAAGCGATCATTCATTTTGTTCGTATACGTAATTTGTTCAGCGAATTTAATTGAGCGTGACATGAATGTTTTTTTTTTATGTTTTCGAAATTGTTGTTTTGAATGAAATGAACATCCCAATGTGGTAGTTCTTATCAGAGAATTATGAATTCTTGAATTTATTTCAAGGATTAAGTGATTAAATCGAGCGAAACTTGGATGGATAGAAATATTTTATTTGAGCAACATATGTTTACATTTGTAAGCTTGTTGGATATTTATACATGTAACTATTACTTAAAGGGCTGTACGAGAAAAAATCCGGAAACATTTGCGGTCTGACAATACTGAAATATGACATCCCAGTACCGCTATCTTTTGATCACATGTTCTCATAGTCATCACATTTATTTTAAAGTCGCGGTTTGATCGATAGAGTTGCGGTTATTAAAATGAGCCTCAACGAATTGGATAGTAGAAAAGTTATTTTGTCCCTTTACGAGGAAATTAAACATTTAACGTGGAATCAATTGGCAAAGCAATTAAAAATGCTGAAATCAACAGTGTATGATGTCATCAATACATTTGAGCAACCTTTATGTGCCGAATGTGCAGCCGGATCTGACCGTCCAAGAGCCCCGCAACTCCCAGAAGTTCGAAAGAACATCCTAAAGGAGTTTAAAAACACCCGAACACCTGAAGAGAGAAGGCGGTTAAGTTCGGAGTTTCAGCATCGACAGATCCAAAAATACAAAACTGATGCAGGGCTGAAGACATTTGTGTCCCAAAAAGGTCCGAAGAGGTCTGTAAAACAACAGGGTGTAGCAATAACGAGAGCAAGAAAATTCTATCAGCATTGTTTGCCATATTTCGATTGCATTTTGGTGGATGACGAAACATACTTCAAAGTGGATTTTAAACAACTTCCAGGCAAAAAAACACCGAAAAAGAAAATATTAAAGAAAAATTTAAAGAGCTAAAGGCCAAAAAAATTGCACCAAAATAAATGGAATGGCAAGCAATATGCTAATGCGGATTGAAAACAGACACTTTTGTTACAAATGGATCAAACAACGCTACCGTTTTGATTAAGGAGTGTTTGCAGAAACGAATTTTTTTACTGGACGTCATAGAGGATCAGTACTGTTTTGGCCAGATTAATCAACATCCCATTACGCAGGACAGACCTTAAAGTGGTTTGATAAAAATGGTGTGCGATTTGTTCCCAAGGACTGTAATCCTCCAAACACTCTCAGGCAAAGACCTATTGAACGATATTGGGCCGTTATGGAACGTGAACTGAAAAAAAGAGGAGGAATGGCTAATGACATCAAATATTTTAAGAATCCATATTTTCTTAAAATATTTGATGTCTAAACCTAAAACCATGTCTAAAACCATTGACGAGATACAAAACCTCATGAGCGGCATTAAGAAAAATTTTAAAAAATTCTATTTAAATAAACAATAAATAATAAACTATTTGATCTTAAATAAAGTGCACAAATACTTGTTAAAGAAAATATAAAATACTAGCTGACCCGTGCTCGCCTTGCTTCGCTCTCCTGCCGCTTTTAAGACAAAACATAAAATTAATATATTTTTTTTTATTTTTTAATTTTTTTTGTTTGTTTTTTTTTTTTGCTACGGGAATTTTTTCCTTAGCGGCAGCACTGGTCACTACTTCTTCTACTAATTCCTGCGTATAAATACTCCAATTCACTCTCCCTTCAATAATATACTCTTCCTACAGTAGAATAATCCTTCTGCTTCTACTTCTACATCTACATATTATTCTCTACCCCTCTTTAATACTTTTCCGCTTTGGAATTCATTCTTCTCTTGGTTCTTTATGGGGATCTTATTGAGATGATATTTTACTCTGTTTTGTTCAGAGCATCTGATATTGTTTTGTTATCCCTTTTAATTTATTTTTTTCATCGCGATCCTCCCTCACTAAACTTATTTGTATAGTTTGTTTTCCCCCGACATACACTTTACCAATAACTTAACGAATTTCTCCTCTTATGTAATTGAGTTCATCATCTGTATAGTTTTTGGAATAATTATTATGGAAGATCCTGTTTTGTCCAAAAACAAAAAAAGTAGGTATCATGAAAACCCCTCTGATCTAGCTTCAAGCTGGTGTGCATTTTGCAATGCTCATACATATCTGGTTCTGATCATATATATGTATGCACATATGTATGTATGTAGGTTCTGTGAAATATAGAGATTCTTTCTTACCGCTTATAGGGAATGCAATTGGCCTGCGTTGTGTAAAATATTTTAAGGGTATGAAGTGGAAGGCAGTAAATAAGAGAAAGCATACTATACATACGGGTTGGGCATGAAATCCCGCCTTACAAAATCCCGACTACAAAATCCCGGCCACAAAATCCCGGCCACAAAATCCCGACTGACAAAATCCCGACTGCCAAAATCCCGACTGCCAAAACCCCGACGCGCGAATTTTAAACTATTATTTTCTCCAAAGTCGGGATTTTGTAAATCATGAATATTTTTTTTTTTTTTTTTGGTTGTGCCTGGAGGTGCAGGAATCTTCAAAAGATACCAATGGTCCGGACCATTGGTTATGCCCGATTCATATATCTGACAATGCCATCAGTGCTAGTCGGTATATGCCTACGGGCCAAACCTCACCCCCCCCCCCTCCCCCCCCCAGAGAGGCACTATGAGAACCGGCTGCGCGTACTCATAGTAGTAGGAAATTCGTCCCTCTCATTTTTTCAGTTTTTGTGATGCGACTAAGTTGCCTTAACAAGTAATTTACGCTTCTGTAGTGTTAATCGCGTTAGGTAGGTAGCTTTCCAGTGAAGGCACCTACTAATACCGTCAATATAACCTGCTACATCACGTAGTACGGACTATTTCATTATTGCAGTGAACATGAAGACGGGTACGAAGTTTGCGAGCAAAGTTTGTTACTTCGTCCCTCACGGTAGCAATTCCTAGATCTCTGTGAATATCACTTTTCCTTATATACCAAGGAGCATTCACGATTGCTCTTAGTATTTTGTTTTGAAATGCTTGCAGTAGAGCCATATTGCTTGGTTTGGTACAACTCCAAAGTTGTATACCATATGTCCAAGACGGTTTTAGCACTTGCTTATACAGAAGCAGTTTGTTGTATGTGCTTAGCTTCGAGTATCTCCCGAGTAACCAATACATTTCTCTAAATCTGATTTCGAGCTCTTCGCGCTTCTTTTTAACGTGTGGTTTCCACTTAAGTTTTGCGTCTGGGAACATTCCTAGATATTTTGCCTCGTTTGCGTACGGTATTTGCACCGAGTTAATGTATATAGGTAAGTTGTTTATCTTTCTTAGCGTGAAATTTACATGCGTTGATTTTGTCTCATTGAGGACTATTTTGCCAGGTTTTTGTCCATTCGAATTCCATTCCATTGTTCAAAGCTCGTTGGAGTTTTCCCGTTGATGATTCGACTGACTCATCCGTTAGGAGGATAGCCGTGTCGTCTGCGAACGTTGCTACAACGGTCCCTTCATCTTGTGGTATATTTCTTGTGTAAAGCAGGAACAGAATTGGGCCGAGAACACTTCCTTGTGGAACACCGGCGTAGATTTCTTTGAAATCCGAACATTCACTCCCGTGTCCAACACGGAAAAGTCTGTTTTCAAGATAAGATTCCAATAGTCTATACAACTTTTCCGGTAAGATTACCCTTAGCTTATACTTTAGGCCTTCGTGCCATACCTTGTCGAAAGCTTGCGAAACGTCGAGAAAAGCGCTAGAGCAAACTTTTTTCCCTTCTTAAGCTTTTTCAATTTCGTTCGTTATTCGATACACCTGATCGATTGTGGAATGTTTGACCCGAAAGCCGAATTGATGATCCGGGATCAAGTGTCTTTCTTCAATTACTGGTTGCAATCGTTTCAGCAGAAGTTTCTCGAAGACCTTAGATATTATTGGCAGAAGTGAAATGGGTCTATATGATTTCTTGTCATTTGCACATTTCCCCGGTTTTGGAACCATAATAACTTCGGCGACTTTCCATTGCCTTGAGACATATAATAGTCTTAAAGAAGCATTTATGATGTAGAGCAACTTAACCAGCACTTTTTTCGGTAGCTCTTTCAAAATTTCGCCAATGATTAAATCGTATCCCGGAGCCTTGTTATTTTTCAGTTTTTTTACTGTCATTCGAAGTTCGGACAGGGATACGGTTTTTACTTTAAAGTTGTCGGGTGCCATATTATCATTCGGATCTTCGATCAACGGTTGCCCATCGAACGGCTTGAACGTTTCCTCTAAGTGGTCGGCAAATAATTCTGCTTTCTCTTTGTCTTCTTTTGCCCATTCCCCGTTAACTTTCCTAATTGGCGGCGAGTGCACTACAGGTTTCCTTATGGACTTCAAGGCTTTCCATAGAGAATCATGGATCATGAATATGCGGCTATTTTATGTTTTTGGTTTGTATGAAAATATATATATCCCTTCGCGGAACTATTTTCTGATTCTTAGAAGAACGATTTGTCACACGATTCACTACACGTCCCTCCCTCAACACTTAGCTCAACAAAAAAAAAACGGAGAACTCAACTTACCAAAACACGCACTATTCAAAAATCGTTCGATTCAGTGCACATGATGAGAATCGAAAAGCGCTGTTCTTTTTTATCCTCATGATACGGTATACCCTTCCGATCAGAATTTTTTTGTAAATGATGATGCAATAGTTGTTTCTTAGAACTTGGGAGTTGGAGTGCTTTATGATTCTCAGCTAATGCTGCTAAGAATTATCTAAATCCTAGATTTTTTGCATTTTTGTGTGAAGTTTTATTTAAATGTGTTTTTTTTTTTAAAGTGAAAAGAAACCATGGAAGTGCAAGTGATTAAGTCTAATAAAGGTAAGGTAAACATTGTGCTGGATGGTTATAAATATATACCACTTAGAGAAAAAAAAACAATGTGCGCGGCACTTTAGGCGCTGTCATTCTCTGTTGCGCTGGGTTGGAGTTGAATACTCTGCGAGCCGGAACGTTTATGTCCATTTGCTCTACATGTTCTTCGCCTGATGCGAAGTTTTTTGACCAGGTCGATATCGCTGTGCAGCTCGTTCTCCTCTAGAACCCATCAACGCAAACGGAACCGAATATCTTACGAAGGATTTTTCTCTTTAAGCGACCAAGGATATCTTCATCTGCTTTCGATAAAATCCATGCTTCAGCTCTATATAGCAAGGGTCTGTGTAATACCAATGATAATAAGACGGATGCCTCTATAGTTTGGTTCGGAGCAACGTTTCTCAACCTTCAAGCGTGTGTGGACCCCCAGCAATGAATTTATCAGACGGCGGACTCCTTCCCAATAATAAAATTTACAGGAAAGATAAACTACATAGATCACACAGATCAAGTGAATCTTATCTCCGAAATCCCAGAGCTTGACAGGATCTGCGCGGTAAATGACCGCTCACCTAAAACCTTATGCTTCGGTAGGAGATTCGATACAGTGATCCCAAGCCGTGAAGCATGAAACTATAAAAATCCGACCTCTGACCTAAAAGGTAACAAGTGGTATACGGACAGATCGAATATCGACATCGGGGTGGGTGCATATATATTTGACTCAAACACTACAATATAAGTACTAATAGGACAACGTCCCAGTTCATTTCAAGCTGAAATTCATGCCATTCAAGTGTGCGCCAATGTCATCCTCGAATCGGGAATAAAAGGTGTCCTCATCCATATACTCACGGATAGTCAACCAGCTATAAGAGCACTAGGCTCAAACCTGATTGACTCCAAATCAGACCTGAACTGCTTCAATACTCTCCAAGACCTTTCCCATATGAACAAACTCAAATTTTGGTGGGTGCCCGGACATGAGGGTATTAATGGAAACGAAAAAGCTGATGAACTAGCTAGGAAAGGTTCGGCTGAATACTTTATCGGCCCTTTTGTAACATTCCAAATTCAGCTATTAACTTATAAAAGTCAAAAGTTGGGAAAACAACATGTATATCTCCTACTGGGAAAATACCCAGGATCTTTGTCAGCCTAAAAGAGCCATTATACCCTCCCAAAATAAATCCATAAAACACCTACTCCTCAGTATAAATGATATCAAGAGTTTAGTAGGACTATGACGAAATTGCGGCACTATGCGCCCTTAGGAGACAACATTTCCACAGAGAAATCCTAACTCATCAAAGAGTTGAGCCTCTTCTGGTTCCCTAAACTGACTTTGCAATTGGCGGGTCAGTACCTTTAAAAAAAATTAATGTTTAAACTTTGTTTCGTAGGTAGTGGAATGGTTTGGTTTTTGGTAAATATGATCGTATTTGTAACTGAAACATGGTTCATGCATTTGTTATTGAGAGGGGTAGGAAAATTATTTTCGTTTTGGTCAACAACGTTTATTTGTGTTACATATTGGAATGATAATAGTGACGTATTTTTGATGATTTATTGAAAGACCGTCGCGGATCCCCTTATAGTGTTCAGCGAACCCCCAGGGGTACCTAACCCAATCTATCAACTCAGTCATATCTACACCTTAACTTTCGCAAAGGAGCTGTAAGTCAACTGATTTATCTTTTCAAAAGGCTTTATCGTAAGTCCAATAACTTAGGTTGATAGGACAGAACAAAAAGAGACCAACTCATTATAAGTCTTTCACCTGACTTGCACTCGAATCTATTTTCATGAAGTTAGAAGACTTAACTTTTTTGTTTTTTAATAGTTTTATTTTTTTCACAAAATATTCACATACGAAGTAAGGACTAAGTTTTATATAAATTATTATTTTTATAAGCTCTAAATATGTACGTCTTTAGTTCTATGGAAATTTTATTGTTAAATTGTATAAAGTATTTCTAAATCTCTAAATTAAATTTCTAAATTTAAATTTCACAATAATTGCAATATAAATACACTTAACTTATTCAATAGACAAAATTGTGCTTAGGAGAATATGTAACGAATAAGAATTTATTGTATAACATTGTATCCTCTTTAAATAAACTTAAATTAAAAATAAATAATTTTGAAAATGTTTTCCGTCAAATGCGCGCTACAATTCCAATGTTTATACTTGTGTTGTACATTTCTGAGCAAATGATTGATTTAGGGAGGATGACGATGACGATGCGCTGCTACTCGATGAAGGATTTTTGTTAATACTTTGCACTATCAGATTGAGGCATTCTAAACTGGAGCCATTTACAGATGATGTAGAATCAAATTCTGAAAAAAAATAAAATAAAAATAAAAATAAAAATATAAATAAAATGATTTGATGAACGCGATAATTGACTGTCGCTTTTTTGATTATCAACTATTCTTTGCTCTGTGTAAATCGATCGCAAAAAATTGTTTATTTATTGGCAGTCAAGAATTAAATATCATTTTCGAATTGCTTTGTTTTGAATTTGAAAGCTAAATTCAACAACATTTGTTTACAAGGGTTGGGTACGATATCCCGCCTTTTATAATCCCGTTTTTTAAAATTCCGACCTTAAAATCCCGACTTTAAAATCCCGCTTTTTATAGTCCCACTTTTTTATAATCCTGCTTCTTATAATCCCGCTACTTATAATCTCGTTTTTGCAATCAGAACTATTTGTTTTATTTTAAAAAAATGCCTTGCAATCAATTGCATGCTAAACAAATTTCGCGCGAATGTAATATAATAACAAATATGAATAACGATTCAACGAATATGCAAATAAATTAATAATATTCATTTAAAAATAAATAAATTAATAAAATACAACTCAGAAGTTGTATATTACATATTTACATACATTGAAATATTAATGGAACAACCAAATTTTTTTTATGTAATAAGTTCAATTGTGGGCGATACGACGCATAAAACCTGATTTGGATATATTTTTCGTAATTTTAGGTTTATTTCTTCGTTTAAAGGAACTTTTCTTATTTCTTTCCTAGAAAATGGAACAAGCAATATTCAATTTTGAAAGATAATTTTGTTGAAATACAAAATTGGGATGCTGAGAAACGGGAAAAGCGGGATTAAACGGTTTTTTAAAACGCGGGATTTTAAGACGCGATATTTTAAGAAAACGGGATTTTAGAAGACCTTATTTTAAAACTTTTTTTTCGGGATTTTTAAAAAAACGGTATTTTAAAAAGCGGGATTCCGATACGCTCCCGTTAACAAACATGTATAAGTACATAATATATGTACACTATCTCAAAACACTTAATAATATTAATAATATTAAAAATAATAACAAATTTGTTTTTCGTAGGTCTAATTCAACAAAACATCAAATCGCGATTCTTTCCGAATTTATGCAGAAACTTCTTTTGTTAAACGAAAATTTTTCAAAAATCTAAAACGTTATGAATACTAAGAAATGGTTTAAAGGATATCCATACAGATTCGTACATACAAAGGTTCAAGGTAGTTCTGAAATATTCGCTCCATTTCGTAGATCACTCTCCTCTCTCATCCTCGCGTTTTGGAAAATTGCAATTTATGTAAACATTGCACTTGAACTAATTTGTTTTATAGAAAATATGTCTGTGGTATACATTTGTAATTCTTATGTGTACATCTCTTACATACTCTTATGCATGTATGTTGACTTAATCTAAATGTGGGTACATCTACATTACTAACACAATGTCAATCTTCAAAACACTATTTTTTCTTAATATATTAACCAATTTGAAGTCGACTGCACCAAAATCCTTATGGAAAATGACATAAATGTATGAAAACGACACCTAAACAACTGCCACCTAAAATCAACGCAAAAAAACGATTGTTGATTTGATAATCACCTTACACAGAGCAGAAGTGTCGATTTTGATTATCAACTATCAACTATCGCGTTAGCCGATTCCACCCCAGTTTTAATTTTTTTTCTATAGCATAACATGTGTTTGCTTTACCGAATATGATTTTTGGCGTAGAAAAGATATTTTCTATGGTTTTAATTTATACATAAGCACAAGTAATATCCGTTTTGTAATAGAAATTGGAAATTAAAGCAATTCATCCACGTCAGTGGACATTTAATTTTAAAAAAAATCTATAAGAGGTACGATTTTTTTTTTGGCAAATATTCTTCAATTATAGTAGATCCTGACTACACTGGAAAGCGTTGGAAATATTTTTATGATGCGTTCAATTAATTCAGGTCCGAAGGGGTTAAAAAGCTATGAGTATGGTATAAACTTGCGACCAATAATTAAGTACATGAATACATATTCATCTATATATCTGTCTCTTTTCTATGTTAAAAAATTTAAAATATTGAAACTTACCGGCCACTGTACATGTTGGCAAAGAAAAAATACACTCGTTGGATAGAGATAGAAGAAGCTAAAGTCAGAAAGCTGAGACCGCCTTTCTCCTTCTCATGCAGTACATGTCGTTATAAGAATACTGACATCTGCGGTTGAAACAAAAGAAAGCAACAAATATATAAACTAAACAGAAAAGTTGACCTACAATCTACAATAGGCGCGTTTTTTTTCAAACCTATATAGGCTAAACATGTTTCCGCAACATGTTTTCAGTGTAAAATACAACAAAACCTTAGCCTGGATTATTATCCAGTCTTATTTTTGTATGGAAAGCTTTTTCGAAATCTATATAGATTTGAAAAAAAACGCACCTAATACTAGCTGACCCACGTCGAAAACAACGAACATTTTTACAGAGCTTAGGTAATGGGCAAAAATATATGTACATACATAAGTTAAAAAAATAACTGTGTGAATTCTATTTACAAAAGTTCAGTGTAGTTAGAAGATTCAATGCCTACCTCTGCAGAAAACTAATTCGCTATTCATATGTATGTACTCGTGTATATTCCTTTCGCGTGTTTTTGAGCGCCGCGCCGTATAAACCGAGTTTGAATTCATAGAATTAGCTATAACGCAGGATTGAATTGGGAGAAATGAAAGCAAGAAAAAGACAACAACAGCACTATAATCCGTTAGGCCCACAACATTACCAAGTTCTTCTTTTCGACATTTTCTTCTGGTGCAAATCATGCTTTCGTTGTATGCGCGCAAATTTTAAATTTCAAAACGATAGAAGAAAATCCAAACTCAATCAATCTTATGTACCCACTTTCCCAATAATTTGTTCCTTAAATTAATTTATAAGATGGATTGTTTTCTATTTTTAACCTAACCTAATTCATATGCATCCACTTTCATACCGAATTGTATTGCAAGAGGAGCAAAATATGCGAGGGATATACATATGTATGTACATATGTACACGCAAACACGTTGACGTTCTTTTCACATTAGATCGATCGACTGAGCAATATCCGAAAAATACCCAATTTTAGAAAACCGGTTTATAAGTCAAGTACCGTTGTACAACTTTCTAAGCAGAAACCTGATATGACATGTGATAGCATGTGTCTAAGTTAACCTGAATATAAAATTTTAACAAAATCGTTGAAGCCGGTTTCCAGAAAATCCGCTTTTTATAAAATCGATGAAAATTCCAAATTGGCCTTGTAGTTTAGTCCCACAGACCCCAGATTATGAAGTTTCAAGCAAATCCGCACAGCCGTTTAGGCTCCAGTCCGATATATAGTCCTGTTTACAGAATGGGCGTTACTGCTCTATTATATAGTATGATACCCTGTTTGCATGGATTCAGATTTAATCTGAGTGAAGTCCTCAACACTCGATTCTCGACAAACGATACCGATACTACTCAAAGTATCGGGCCAAAGTATGGAGTACTGAGTATCGGGTATCGAAGCGCAAAGTATCGATACCTACTCGGTATCGATAGTATCGTTCGAACCCTACTAGTGAGGCAATTCCCTCTGTGTCTATGTAGTAGGCCGTCAGACAGTCCAAAGGACCATGTATCTGCTTAAGTACAATTTTCATTTTCCAACCGACCAAAAAAGCACCTTTTTATTGCTCTAGATCAATTACTGTTGTGAATCAGCTCGAGAGTCACATCTACTTGCACTTACACCAGCAGATTTTATATGAAATGTCAACGCAGTACATCAAAATAAATATCAATCAACAAAAATATTTATAAGAAACTGTTACCCCGTTTATATGACAGCTCAATGCGCATTGAATCGATGCGCATTGGTTCAATCCGCTCATATAAACACCACTTCGAACCGAATTGAAATACTCAATCCGCATTCGTTCCTTCCTGTTTATAAACTGCATTGAAAATTTGAAACCGAATTGAAATATCATGTACACACTTTCAATTCGCATTGAAACATTTTAATCTCACGCGCTCTCATGATTCTCTTATCTGTCATCTAATGTCACGCAATTCAATAGTCCCGTTTTTAATTAATTAATTTTTATTTTATCAAACTGTCAGTTCAATCAGCTGTTTATTAAATTCTCTCAATTTTCTCACGTTTATTTTGGATTCGGTTTTGAATAATTTCATGTAAACACCAACATTTCTATGCGGATTGAACCAATGCGCGTCGATTCAATGCGCATTGAGTTATCATATAAACGGGGTATGTGTAGAATATTGAGAAAATATAAACAAAGTGTTTTAAAATTGTATTTTTCTTTTTCTTATTTATTTACTTTTACGAACAAGATGTGAAATGTCACACTAATACAATTGCAGAAAAACTGATCAATCTCGTTTGTTTTCCAACCAGCACAAAAAATCTGAGATCTGAGAGCAAAATCTGAAAAGCCCAATCGAAAACGACATTAGTCTATAGATTTCATCAAAGAGTCTGGTTCTAGTACCTTCCACCGCTTACCTAAGTAGCTCACGAATGAAGTTTCACCTATCCCACAGAAAAGCTCTGGCCCCAAAAAAACGATTCGTACCTTCTTTTGCAAGTCGGTCTGCCTTTTCAATAATTTTCGTACTCCCTAACTACCTCCCAGTTCAGTTCCTTCCGTCACTCAAACACCAATTTTGAGGTGAATGTCCATGAGCTCAGCGCCTGACTATTCAAAAGAATTGCTATATCTGCCTTCTGTGGAGGTTTATCGGCACGCATATTTATCTTTTTTCAAAACACCTAAAGGATGGATACCCTTTCTAACCAATTGTATGTTATATTGGAATATATTGACAACCTAAGGTCGAATAGACATGACAAGCCATTAAATATACACACTACAAAGTCTTGCTGAGTTCTATCATATTTAGCGTTCAATAAGTCGAGTAAGTCGACGAGTACGTCGCGCCACGTTTTAACTTAATTTCATCTTATTTTTATCGCTTTAGCTAATTAGGCCACATTTCAAAGCAGCGTTCCTTAATTAATTGCCTACCGATTAATTTGTAATTTCAAAACTCACCTGATATTGGAGTGTATCTATCCGATTCCTTGTTAAAGTGCTGCAGCTTCTCACGGAAATACGAGTCTGTATATGAATTCTGAAAATAGAAAGCAGAGAAAGATGCTTAAATAATGCAGAATTATTATCAAATCAAATTAAAGAAACTAATTAAAAACAACGTTTCACCTAGCACGGCCCTTCTGCCAGCATCCTTGACACTTTGCCAAGAGATGTCACTAGGCTGACACTGAAGTGGTTTTTTGTCATTGTCTCGCATGACAATGTGCTTCCTATTCAAATTGCAATTTCAGCAACATGAACATAATTTCACTTCACACTTTCTCCCGTTTCGAGCAGGCAGCTAGAAATGCAGTGAGAGTGACATAAGGAATTCCCATTCGCAAATCATTCCGAAGCCAATTAAAATGCACTGAACCATGGTTGCACCAACAGAATGATCTATACACTCTTATTAGTAATTAAATTAATTTGCAGGAATTACTGAAATTCGCCGCAGACATTCCCAGACGACGCGATCACTCGAAAGTGACCATGGACGAGAGGAGAAATCACATTCAATGATCCATTCGCAGTTGGGAGTACTCGTACCAGTGCAGTAAGGCGGCAGCAGCCTGCAACGATTTCCCAGGATCCATTTATCATGCGACATGACACCGTACGAGGGCATTCTATATTTCTACTCCGCGGAACGTTTTGTTTTTTACTTGGGGGGTTCTCAACAGCTTCGGCAGTGATTCTGGGAGGTTTCCACCATAACGCAGTACACCAAGCACTTAGCACTTTGTAATGATCATGCGGAACATGCAACTGCTCTGCTGGAATTGTGAGTGAGGAAAGGATGCACGAGTATTAAAGTATTATAATCTACTATCTCGAGATCGACATAAATGTACATGTGGTGCTACCACCAGAGCAATCCACTTCTGCTTGAAACGCGCACAACGGTGCTCGGTAGTCATAAATCTTATGGTGGCCGGCGGCACATATGGAGGATTTAGAATGTGTGTACAACGTCGTGGTGATGTCTTAATTCCTCTGAAAAGAGCATTAACACGATCTGCTCCTGAATTGTGAAGAACATCATGGGGTCGGCTTTTATAGGGTAATTTCTTGAATAGAGATTATGACTACGAACTTTTACTAAACTTTGGATTTATGTGGAAAAGTAGTTCATAGAAGTGGAAAGAAAATAGAATAGCTCAAAACACAAAAGGACCTGCATATGTAGCTGGCAGTGTGCTCAAAGATCTCCAGGAATGAATGAAGGCTGAAGGGGCCACTCAAACTGCTATGCAACGTAAGGTATGTATGTGAGTCTAGTGGCTCTCAAAAATACCAGTTTCTTCAGATGGTTAAGTGAGTTTCCTCGATTTTTAGTTGTACAATCCTTAAACAGTATCTCTTTGATGAACTAGTGCCACTGCTGCCTATCATCTAGTCCTTCCACTTCTCATATCGACGACCCCTGCTGGTATTTTTAGCAAGATTTCTGGAAATATCAGTCATTGCTCAGGATGTAAATATATGTAAAATGTTATTCTGTTCTTCTTTACTTGTTCTCCAGTTGTGAGGTCCCTTTTACACGATTTATCAGCTTAATCCACAAACACTTATGGCAAACAAATTAAAACATCAGTCAATTGAAACAAGTGCAAGTTGATATTTTCGGCAGAGCTACACAGACCGTGATAGTTCCGATACTTTGGGATGAAGGACAACCTTAATCGCATATAATCTAGTACTTTCTTTCGCTGAAAAGACTTCTGTTAATATGTGTGTTAACGAATCTTTTACCCTTTTGGTCTGACTGCAATTGATAAGAAGTGCACCCGCCGAGATCCTTAATTTGAGTTGACCCATCAGTAGAATGTGTATATGGTACAAAGGGCAAATGACAGGTTTTGATTTCTTCTTTAGAGGTTAGCTAAAACTTTTAAAAGTTTGTTTCGTTGGTATCATTTCGGACCCTGATAAGCTGGCTAAAAATGTTTTGGCTGACTCCTTTATCGCCCCTGCGCCGTTTTGCAACTTTCCTAACTCAGCTATAAACTGGGAAAATAGCCAGGGTCTCGTCCGGCTAAAAGAGCCATTAAATCTTTCCATAACAAATCCATAAAACACCTACTCCTCAGTAGGAATGATATCAAGAAATTTGTGGGATATCTAAAAGGGCAATGCCATTTTCGATATCACCTAAACAAAATAGGTCTCATTCAGGAAACCGAATGTCGTATCTGCATAGAAGACGACGAAACTGCGGACCATATTCTATGTGACTGCATAGCACTATGTCTACACTCAGGAAACAACATTTCCAAAAAGACATCCTAACTATCGGGGAAATTTTTAAAGTATCCACCAGTAGATCCTCAATTTCATCAAAAGAATTGAACCTCTTCTGGTTCCCTAAACTGAATTTGCGGTACAAAAGATCTTTTAGGTCGCAGCGCCATCTGCAATTGCCGGACCAGATTTAAAGTTATGAAGGTTAGGTAGGGTAGATGTGTTCTGTGGCATAGAATAGTCACGGGTCATTTTGACAAACGCGTGGGTCTATTGTGCCCTTTTAACTACGTGCGTGGAAATCTCTAGATAAAGGTATTAGATGGTATTAGATGTATATGTATGGTGACAGCCGACAATGTAAATTTTCCCGATAGAAAAGAAGAAAAGCAGCAATTCGAAATTATTGTGGAACATTTGTGACTTTAGCAGCACTTAAATGTGGCCTTCTTTAAATAATAACATATGGTTGGCCATTGGTAAGATCATCAAATAACTAATATTTACGATATGATAGCCGTGTTTTATAATTCTCGTGATCCTTTCCGGATCATCCTTTTACACGCATTACAAAAACAAAAGAAGATCTTCCTTTTTATCGGGATCTCGTTTCGTGATCTGGTTTTAAGTTCACACTATTCACTTTGTTTTGTTTTGTGAGGGTTGGTATGCAGTCAAAGGATTTGTTAAAGATGGGTATTTCCAGATCAGTAATTAAAATGTAAATAAATTGCAAAAGGCTATTTATAATTCTATCAGTTTATAAATTGTTGGGCTGTGCTTTCCAATAGGTCAACCTGAATTTTCACCTTTTGTTATTATTTTTGGTAGATATATGTTATTCTAAGATGTTCTGCATATGAATTAATGTGAGGAAACATTTGTTTATGTGTTTAAAACAATTATAAATTTTTCACAAAACCATACAAATCTGCACAAAAACCGTAAAAATGTCAGCAAATCTATACATATAATAAAACTGTAGATTAAAAACTGTTTGTTCGCGCATCACGTTAGAACTACTTGCCGGATTTTGATGAAACATTGACATAGTGATTGCTTATGTTCTTGGACCATATCATTTACACTTTTTATCCCAGAGAATGGCATTGTTTTAAGAAAATATTGAAAAAACGGAAAATTATAATTATTCAGCCCTAACTCAATAATGGCTTATCGGATTAAAAACAAAAAAATTTATGAATTTAGTAAATTTTCCCCTGATTCATTTGAGGTATAAAACATCCTTCTGCGTTGTCCTGAAGCTGAGCAATGTTCAAAACAATTATTCAAAGCATCGCCCACGATTTTCTTTCAGTGGAGACCACTGCCAGCAGCCGTGCAGCAGTGGGTATCGTTGCAATAGTGTGTGTGTGTGAGTATATGTGCGCGCTCTGACGTGATCATTTGTTTTGCAATTCAATGTGCTGCAATTATTATCACCATTTGCGGCTCTCACACTCAACCAACCTTAAAAAATGAGGTGTCAAAATAAAGAGAATTTTCTAGAGCAGTGAATTGCACTTTCAGTTTTTTTATAAATATAAACGAATTAAAAAAAACGATCAAAAACAAATATTCTACCCAAAACTAACTCCTGTTGTTTTAAGATTTAATTTTGGTTTATATGTAGGTATTTTTGGGGAGTATTGGTTGTTCATTAATACGTAGCCAATGTAATATACCAACACCACTGAAAGTCCAGTTTGTAACATTTCCCGTAATAGTCATAAAGCTCGAGTCTTACGTGACTGTTATCTGTGTGTGGGACGAATGCACTATGGCCCACCGTAAGGTAGTGGAAACCGTTAACAGAACCTAACAGGATATAAGACAAAATGACAGACCGATGGGCGGCATTACAGTGCTATTCTGCGGAGACTTAAGGCAACGTTATCAGTAGTGCCACGAGTCACAAGAGCTGACGAAGTAAACGCCTGTCTGAAAAAGGAAAGTCTCTGTCCAGTGTTACTCAAATGCACTTGATCGTCAATATTCGGGCACGAACAGGCGGCAATCCAAACGCACAACATTTCTCTGATTTGTTATTTACAATTGGTGGAGGAGCGGTATCGAAGGCATCAATCACATATATCTGGTCGAATTTTTAAATTCTCTGTCTGCTCCCGGGCTTCCATCACTTAAATTAAAACTCAAAGCGTGTGCAATTTCCCGTCAGCGCCAGCTTCGCGATGAAGATAAATAAGGCGCAAGGACAAAAACTGTGTAGGTACCGCGAGGGTAGACTTCACCTCCGGCTGCTTCTCACACGGTCAACTATAGACGTGTCTCTTTCCCGAGCTAGCGGAAGTAAAAATGTATTTTTTTTTTTTTTTTTGAAAAGTATACAATCTGCACTTAGGGACTGAAAGTTGCACATTGAAACGGCATTGATAAAATGAAACTAATCAATAAAATTTATTACAAAATTTGGTGGACTTAGACAAATACTTTGATGCTTCTTCGCTACCACTGATGTTACATATTAATACATATGCATGGGAAAGCTTTTAGAGGGCGAAGCTAGGCGAACACGGGTTTAGGTAGTTAATTAATAAACTGGTTCATTATTGTGGATACTGCATAGGCCCGCAGAATAATTTGTGATCGTACTAGAGCTGCCAATTTCCTGGCATATTAAAAAGTTAAAGAATATGTTTTCTTAACACTTCAGCTTTGAAGAATCATTTAGAATTTCCAAAAAATCATTTAAATACGTTCTTGAGGAAATACGTCAAGTTATGCATATAAGTAAAGAGTTGCTGGCGGGCGAAGCGAGCCGAGCACGGGTCAGCTAGTTTGTCATAAAAATGACTTGAAAGGCTGTTTTTTTTTTGCGTTCAGTGGGCATCGGTCGCCCTGCCTTAGTCTGTGCTGAACTACTTATGTAAAATGTAATGAATTTACGGCAGCTAGCAGTTTATTTCTTTGTAATTATCACTACTTTTATAAAATGAAGTCTAAAAAAAAGTATGTATGTATGTGCCGCAAAAACTAAAAAACTACTACACGAATTTGAATGCGGATTAAATCTATAAAATGGATCAAAAAAAATTAATATATTTCAATAAAAAACTTCTAAATGAGAAAAAGAAAAGTTTATATTTTACTTTTGGGCATTTATCTCGCTCTATCTTAGTTCTTCAATAACGTATTAAAATAAAATTTACATATTTGTTAAGATTATTTCACAACAAAGATTTTGATATATATATCTTCTTTGTACATTTTCTGTGAGAAAAGTAATAACATAAAGAAATATTGTTTGTATGCTTTCGCGACAACGATCAGTGAAGACCATTGCCGCCGTCCATGCACCGGCGGCAGCGGGTATGCGTGTATGCGATATGTACATGCGTGTAGTATAAGTGATTGGGATTGGGATTGCTTCGTGCTAACGTATATGTATTGTTATTGTTCGATCAACTCTAATCCAATAGCTGGATAAATTTGGTTGCAATTTGTCTTATGATAAGTAGACGCAGGGCTTGGAACAGATACAGAAATGTATGCATGTATTATGTTTTGACGTTTTGTTGGTAAGAACGTGCTGTTATATTTAAGAAAGCGGAACAGTTTATTTAAGAAAGCGGAAAAGTTAGATGAATTTGCTAACCCACCTGCGTCACTTTTTTCTTTAATAGTCTATGGAAAATCCTTTATCCAAGCAATTCATTCAGTCATTTGGTGCTAAGCAAATTATGATGCCAACCTTTAAGCCGCAAGGATAAGTGTAGCATTTAGCTGGAAGTCTCCTTCCAGTAGACAATTTATTACAAATACACATATCCACATACTAAGAGAATATTTTTGTATGCGCAGCGAAGCGGGTACATCAGCTAGTTTCACCATAAAATATTCTGCATTTACTGTTTCGCTTTATTTTATTTGGCAATACATAGCTATATGATTTTGTATTTTTAATTCGTTTGCTTATCATTTTATCACACATTTAAAAAATTTCGCGCTAATACCTTATGGTGTGGTATGGGTATGGGAATATCTTATGGTGAAATAATTACAAACCTAAATGAAAGTTTGCCAAATATATAAGAAAATTATACTTTTCAGTTTTTTGAGGTTAGAATTTCGAAAATTTATTTGTTATATCTCCACATTAATTTTATTTTTTTGTGTTTTAGAGATCATTTGGGGCCTATAAAAAAAAATTGTTTCAATCCGAAGGTTGACCTATTGGAAAGCGGCCCCTTTATTGATGTTTCAATTAAATTGCTAATAAATAGTTATCATATTTTGTATATTTTTAGTAAAATATACGATACTTAATTTCATTATATATGTACATCAAAAAAATATTTTTTGGAGATTCGCAAATTACAAATGGTAACTCCGCGTTTTTTTTAACTTCCAGAAGTAAACAATGGAAAACGACCGAAAATCCTAAGTTCAGATAGGAAAATTACATCATACGAGTATGTACATACATAAAAACATACATAATACATTTTTTCAGATCAATTTGAGGGTGGACGAAGCTGAAAAAGCCAAAGAAAAGGAAAATCAAACTCTGCTTCTTCGTCCATTGTTTTAATTTATGAAAAATGTCAATTTCAAAGTACAAAAGCAGTTGTACCAATTTTTAAAAGTTAAAAATTGAGATGATCTGGATCGTTTTATTTTAAGCACTTGATCGGATTAGAATCATGCGAATAATAAAATACGGCTGATGATATGCAAATCAAAAAAGAAACTAACACGAAAAACAAGTGAATTTCGTGATTAATCTAAAAACAAAAAGACAGTTTATTTAGAAGACAAATAGGATCTAGATACATAGTATCCACCACATGCTAGTATTCGAAATACTTAGTTTCCGCAATTCATATTAATAGTGCGACACGCACAACTTACGCCTCCGGGCAATTAATCAAAATCATATCTGGAGGAAGATTGCTCCTCCGCAGCATCCAGCAGCGATCTTAGCTGCGCCAGAAAAACTGCCGCTGTGCTGCAGCAACACCATTCATTATGCGGAATGAACAAATTTGCTAATTTACCATAAACGTTTGATATTCTGCGGTTGGTGGTTGTGGTGTGGTGGTGTGGTTTTGATTGAATTTTGGCCAAGTGCCACAAAATCAAAACCCTGAATCCATAACGTCAAAGCGTTCACGCTGTTGCACACTGTGGTGCATGCCTGCCTCAGGTCCCCCTTAATCAAATCTGATGCACCATAATGATTCGTGAGGGATTCGAAGATGATGATGATGCGCATTATAAATAGAACGAAGGGAGTCATTAAAATTGAATTCCAAACGAAAAGACATAAAATCGAGCATCCATCCAACAAGAGGCGATTTAAATTTAATTATAAAATATTTACTGCCACATTGTTTCGAGTTCGCGCGACAACGACAACCCTTAAAAATGTTACTTTGATCTGTTGGTCGTCGGCCGACATGTTTTTTTTATTGTTGTTGTGTTGTTGGACCTTCTTCATTTGTGAAGCCAAAAGCCGCAGTGTTAATTACATCCACTGAAATATTTAACACTGAGCGAGTGACATTACCGCCGTAGTTGACTTGTGTATTTCTGGAAAATTATTAATTTCAGTTTTGAATCAATTAATTGAGTTGCGGATTAGCTAATGGAAGGGATATATCATCCTTTTGATCTTCTCGACAAGACTAAACGGTTTGGCCCTGGAATGACAGAGAAGAGGCATCAAGTCAAGGCGTAGACTGCGTAAAGAGCAGAATTTATAACTTTTTACAACAGTCTTTTGTTGAAATTAGAAAAAAAAATAATAATCGTTTGACAGCTATGGGCGGTGGTTTTCCATGGTGGTCTTTTATTTATCATTTATTTTATGACGTTTCTAATTGATCATGACATAAATGTTTCTATAAGAATTTATTTAACGAAGCGAAAGAAGAAATAAAGTATTTAAATTATTTTATCGTTTTTTCTCTTTGGTTCACTGGACGTCAACAGCATTCTAAACTAATTATTATTATTTTTCTTTTTCTAGTCTCATCACCTCGAGAAGGTGTGTATCGAGGTCACATCGCAGTTCCAGATTTTCGGGCATGTTAAAATATTTTAAGGTATTTTAATACCTTTCACTTTATACTTTTTCTTTGTCTCCTTCTTTTGTTTTTGTCCACCAGATGCTCCTTTGAGGTTGTTTTCGGCTGCACGGTTAACGTCGCAAAGTTGCAATCTGTGATACCTTTTTGTTCGAAAGGCTTTTGGTCTTCCGGTTTAAGCCTGATATGTCTGGAGTGTAATGTGGATATATTCTGTTTTATTTCTACAAATGCGTAGGCTATTTTATTGTTGCGATTATTTCAATTCATCTAGTTTCATCTCTGTTTCATTTTCGATTTTGACCACAATAACGGTGTGATTTGCATATAGAATCTTGTTTGGCAGTTGGGTCTGTATCTGCGCCCAGAGATAATCAATGAAAAGGTTAAAGATAAGTGGACTGATTGCATATCCACGAGATAATCCAACCTTGACTCCGTAGCACCAAAACCTTCATTAAATTGAAGGCGCATAGTATGTCCTTACTTGCCATCATGTACATACATATGTATTTCTCCACTAATGCTTCCTCGAGTGGCGACTTGTACGCCGCCACTGATATGATCACAAACACTATTCTCTCTGACATGAAAACCTTTATTCCCAACAGAATGAAGGGTATCAAGCCTAAGGAAAAAGCGTGGTGTGACTCGAGCTGCAAAGAGGCTATCGCGATAAAGGAGTTAAGTTTTCGGTCTTTTGAAGCCAACCCCACTGAAGATAACCGAAAGAGGTTTAAACAAGCCAGAAATGACTACAATGCTCATATTCGACGTGTGAAATTTTTCCAAGACCAAAAAGTGAGGCAAAAAATACTACAGTGTCCCAATGGTACTAAAAATGTTTATTCATTCGCAAAAAACATTAAGAATTCTGCCTCGTCATCAATTCCGACGCTCATTTGCAATGACATTTCAGCTGTCAGCTCTTTGGACAAAGCCAATCTGCTCGCTGCACATTTTGCAGCTAGCTCAACGCTCCCAGATTGCGCTTTGCCTCCGCCTGTACTTGAGAGCGTTGAATACTCCATGGGACAAATCCACTTTCGCACTCGTACAGTTCCAAGAGTACTTAAAGATCTTAACATTCACAAATCCGCCGGTCCAGACGGTATATCTCCCATAGTTCTGAAGCGGTGTTCTTCCACGCTGGCAAAACCATTGCGTAACCTTTCCTTTTTTTTCTACTCCTCTGGGCTCTTTCCGAGTAGATGGAAAACAGCATTTGTCCAGCCCGTCCATAAAAAAGGCGAATCTTCTTCTCTCTCCAGCTACCGACCCATAGTACTTACGTCCCTTCTTTCCAAGGTCATGGAAACGCTGATAAACCGTCAGCTAATGAAATATCTTGAATCACGGAAGCTTCTCAATGACCGGCAATACGGCTTCCGTAG
Source organism: Brachyopa scutellaris (assembly GCA_949775065.1). Lineage (NCBI taxonomy): Eukaryota > Metazoa > Arthropoda > Insecta > Diptera > Syrphidae > Brachyopa > Brachyopa scutellaris. The sequence continues at coordinate 63,841,737 of OX459114.1, read as the reverse complement.
CAAAAGCTCAACACGAATGTGGAATGATTTACCAAACACGATTTTTCCCTCCCGTTACGATCTACAGGCATTTAAGACCAATGCGCATCGGTATCTCCTCTTTCATCCTCCAAAAATTTCCCTTGGCCCGCGCTGTGCAAGACATTTTAAGGGTATTCATAACCCCTTTAGCGCGCGTGTATTATAAAACAAAAAAAATGCTATTTACCACAAAATACCAAACTTTAATCTTCCACGGCTCAACAACCAACCACTAACACTATCCTCCAGCGCTAGGTATCTAGATTTCATCCTGGATTTTAAGCTTAACTGAAAACTGAACATAGAACACAGAGTGCGGAAAGCATATATGTATAGCTTTTCTATGCCTATAGTAAAAGTTTTGGAAAAGGTAGGGACTTAAACCAGAGATGGTCCTTCAGGTGTACACTGCCGTAGTACGATCTATCCTCTCTTATGGATCACCCGCCTTAAGTTAAGCCTATACGATCACTAAACTCAGCAGAGTCCAAAAGAACGGCTTGTAGAGATACCAGCGGTGCCATGCGATCAAGTCCGACGGAAGCATTAAACATCTTCCTACACATATTGCGTATTGACCTACTTATCACAAAGCGTTGTTAGACTCCAGAAATCAGGATACTGGCTCTCGAAACCATATGGTCATGGTCACTTGAACACCACAGACTTTACCACTCCCAAACTTGATTTCAACAAATCCACTCCAGATTGGATTGGAAAAATGACTATTATACCAAAGTACCAAATTGAGTACTTTTTAATCAATTATCTTCCAGTGTCTTCCAGGCGGAAGTACAAGTACAATTGCAATCAAATAAAATCCTAGAATGAGGTAACAATATTAGTAGACACTAGACAGTAAGTCCTCTATTAAGGCTCTTCAAACAAACACCACATCATCTAAATTGGTTAAACAGTGTAAGGAGGAATTGTCCCAGGCAGTCGTAGTCGGTTTAATATCACTCTTCTCTGGATTCCTGGCCATAGTAATATAGAGGGGAATGAACGAACGAATGAACAAGAAACATTACGATAGTGTTCGAGGGAGTCAATTGACTCAGTGATGCTTATATCCCCTATAAGTTTTCTCGTGCGTTTTTGTATTCTATCGATCAGGTGCAGTGATATTTTTAGAGAACCCGACCAGATATGAGCATTGTACTCTAGCTTGGGGCGAATATACGCCTTATAAATTGAAGCTATAGCTAGATCAGAAGGGGTGAAGAATTGCTTACATCGTTGAAGGGAACCTAGGTATTTCGCGGCGTTTTTGGCGACTTCGAATATGTGGTCATTCCAATGTAGGTTGGCATTAACACACATACCAAAAATGGAAAGCTTTTCGGTTTCAACAATAGGCGTGTTTTTTTTTTGTAACTTATATAGATTTCGAAAAAGCTTTTAGTGCAAAAATAAGACTCGATAATTACCCAGGCTAAGGTTTTGTTGTATTTTACATGGGTAAACATGCTGCTGACACATGTTTAGCCTATACAGGTTACAAAAAAACACGCCTAATGCAAGAGCCATTCATGGATAATGGGAATGGCTGATGGGTTAGACTACGCTTTAACGACAGAAGACAGCATTAGGTTTTTGAAGTATTAAATTCCACTCTGTTATTTATACCCCATTTGGTTATGCTGTCGAAATTGAATGAACTTAACATACGGGACCGTTCCACTTCCACAGCCGAAGAGTAGCGACGTGAATCTGTAAACGAATATGTAAAGCTGAGGGTGCTATCGTCAGCGAAGGAATTTCTTGGATTAGATGTGGTAGACAAGAGATCATTTATGAAACTAAGAAAGAGTGTCGGAGCCTGGGGGAAAGGTAGTTTCTAATCCATTGAAGAAAATGTTCATCGAAGCCATATGCACGCATTTTCGACAGAAGAGCTTGCTGCCAAACTCTGTCAAATGCTTTCGAACTAGCGAGTACAACAATCTTCCACTCACCAGAGTAATGAAGAGATTTGTTCCACTTTTCGGTGAGATATGCCATCAAATCACCAGTGGATTTTTTTCAACGGAAGCCATATTTCCGGTCATTGAGGAGCTTTCGTGATTCAAAACTACATTGTTTGTACCTACGAGTAGATGTTTTTAAGTATCTATAAAACTTTTTTTATATCTTTTACCATCCAGTGCTGCAGCGTTTAGAAGTTAAATAGAAGGAGGTGAAACTCATTTCAAGGACTAAGATGTCGGGAAAAAAATATTAGTCCAATTGACTAGATCGCAATTAAATGGGAGGCGATTTTAATTGGTGGGTGTCGCCGTGGCGTAGTGGTTCTAAAAGTTTTTTTTACAGTGCCACTTCCAAATATCTGTGAAGCATTTAAGAATATCCCGCCGCGAACACCTAAAAGTTTTTCACAATGCCCACCTCTTTCGAATGACTGACAAGCATCAAAGAGTGTCATTTGTCACGATTGAGCTTCTCAACTCGCCGTTCGGAGTCGGCAAAAAACTGTAGGTCCCTTCCATTCGTGCAAAAATTTAACACGCACACACAAATGGTTGCGAGAAGCAGGCCCAGGTTCACCTCGAACTGGAGCGCCAAATAAGTAAGTATTTAAGAATATGATTTGTCGTGAGGACCTTCTCAACTAACCGTTCGGAGACAACAAAAAACCATAAGTTTCTTCCATTTGTGGAAAAATATAACACACATACACAAATGGTTGCGAGGATCAGACCCTGGTTTACCCTGATAAAAATTCAGATTAACTCAGACGAAAGCTTAAACGAACATACCTATGTACCTATATAAAGTTCTGTTAAAAAAATAAGACCAGTTGGACAATTTTATAAAATATTGACTTTCAACTTTTTACTTCTAATTAGATTGAAGACGTATATTCAGCTGCATTAATTTAAAGACTGTTTTCAACTGAAGTATTAAACCTGTATCTGAAAAAAATAAGAACAAAAGTATACAATTATTTTACGGGTCTTAGTTTTTTTTACACAGGACTGAATTATGTACTCTTATATCCAAATCTGTTCTGACCTTAATAAGTTGTTAATATATTGAGAACAATATTATACCAGTACCATTACTAACTTCTAATTAATAATACTTAAAAGAAACTCTTAACTACAAAAACATGTTTTCAGACCTTCATCGGTATTCTTAATGTGCTTCAATTTGTTAACTGTCACAAGTGCTTAACTAAAGACAATCTATTGAAATATTATTAACAAACATAATCGCTTTACGTTAAGTGCTGTTAATTTATTAAAAAACCGAAACACAAGGATTCCCCAGAGAAAGAGAGAAAGAGAGAGTGTGGGCAAAAACCTATAATACACGAATAATAATATTTTAAACTACAACAGCTCCCACCACATCATTGCCAAGTATTGTTGTCCAAGCGTTTTGTAATCTATTTAAAACACATTTAAAAAGCTACACGCTCGATGACGAATTCCCCACAAGACATTAATCAAACTCACATCGTCACACTGGGCGAAGGAAGGATGAACGAAGAAAGTGGATGTTTTTTTTTTTGTTTTCCCCATTTTCAACATCAATTAGTGTCCAAAATAAAGATACGAGCTGAAAAACTATTCTATCGTTTGACAATGCCATATTCCTTTCACATTAAAATTCTTCCTTAGATTGCATTTCCCCATTTGTCTCACCTAGCTCACCCCCACACGCCACATATTCAAACACAAGAAACTCAAAATATTTATTCGATATGTATTTTGAAACCCGTCGCATTCGAATTCAAATATGAGAATTCGGCAAACCAATTCTCGAAACGATTTACTGTCACTTTGACGTTTCGGTCATACGCTGACGAATAAAAATGCTCACAAAATGACTGAATATAATGAAAAATTATGTAAATCGAATAATTTATAACGTCAATTTAATGTTTACAGTTATTTTTAGCCATTTAGAAAGAAGAGTGGCAACGCATTTTTGGGGCGCGTGTATCCCGTGTGTGGCCCGCGACGATTAAGATACAAGAACGATGCTGCTCCGTCTTCATCGATGAAAAAAAAAAAAAGAAATGAAAATTATTTCATGACATTTCTCTTCGGCCTACATGACAGGCTTAGTTTTGCTGGTTTTCCCCCCCTTCATCTGTTGGTTATCTTTTGTGGGCCGTTATGTCGCGCAAAATAATTCTACGGCTCTAAGAATCATCTGCCATCAAAGGAGCACGAAGACAAATTGCCACGAAAAACATGACACCAAAAATGGATTGCATGTCCGTGTCTAGCTCGACTGCAGTGTCGTGCTGGTTCTTGGATGGATTGTTTCGTTTTCCCTCTTTTGTTCTATTTACCTTAATGGGAGCAAGAGAAAGAGAGATGTTCGTTTAGTACTTTGGTTGGATGACATTAGGTGACAGACGAACATATTATCGCACGCTTTTTATTAATGTTCACATCGATGATTGGTGGGCTGACGCTGAACTGAAATGCATTTGACGTTAAGAGGCTGAAGGAAGGAGTGATTATAGAATAATTTATAACTAGTCATAAAATGTAAGAAGAATAAATCAACAGTAATGACATTTAGTGACACATTTTCTAAAGAAAAACCTGGTCAAGTGCGAGTATAATTATGTTATATCACGACCCGACGGTTCCGTAAGGGCCTTAACCGGAAACTCAATAAAACTGGAAAATTTTGCTTTAAGGCTTTCGTGCTCAGCCTCTGCTAGTTTCCTGGTCATAGTGATATACCAGGTAACTGTGAAGCAGACGATATAGCCAGAAAAGGTACAACGTACATCCTTGATATGTGTAGTCACGCTAAATAGACTCGACCTCAGCTAAATTGGCGCAGAACTCACAGCCTGTTAAAAATTAGCAGAACACATATCGGCAGCATTGGTGCGGTATTGACAGATCATTGTTCAATAGGCAGACACGCCTGCATATTGGGAGTCCTCGCCAATGACTTCTGTCGCAGCTACATGGATGACGAAATCTATCTACAAAATTTGTAATTGAAGCGTATGAAATAATTAAAACATTTGTTTAAACTAGCGACATGTGACTGCCTGTATCACGAGGAAGAAAATAATGTGCAGTGGATACCGCTTATTTGGAACACTTCGGTCCAGACCGATCTTGTCCCAATTAAGCAGCTGTCCCAATAATGCGATGTGACAATCAAGTAAAAAACCAATCTGTTCTGTTATGTTCTTGACCATTTCTCCCAGTTAAGCGGCTGCCCCAATTATCCGCCGTCCCAATAAAACGGAATCTACTGTATTAGGACAATTATAACAATATTAAGGACTCTGAGTATAACGTACAAGTCATGTAGGTGTAGATATTATGGAGCCATTTCTTTGACCATATCCCGTCCTCGCTTCTTTGTATACATACATTTCACAAATATAACTGAACATATGTTCCAAAATCAAAATATTTTCCCACACTACGTCAAACTTCAATGGAAGGGACACGTTAAAAAGAAACGTGAGAAACTTGTCTAGAACAAAATACTTCTCTATGAGCGAATACTATAGCCTGTTTGGACCTACGGGATAGGTATATGTAGCTACTAGCTGTCCCGCCCAGCTTCGCCTGAGAAGTTCGAAGAATCAAAGACAGTGCGAACCCACAAGTGTGGATTGTAAGTATTCGTAGTTTGAATAAGTGACATTTCGCAAGAAAGTGGCATTTGTTAGAGTGTTTTTATTTTTGCATTAATTTAAATAATATTGCGAATAAATTAATTAAATAATTGGCCTATAATAGGCACAGGATGTTAATTAACTGGAATACGAAATTTTACTTCATTGTGTGCAATAGTTTTTGTGCTTATCGAATCGTAAGATTGACAGGTAAGAGCGTGATATTGAGATTTATATATTAGTAAGTATGATATGAAAGTATGATGAGGATGTAACAGATGTAACAGAAGTATCGAATACATTGAGACATTTCATAATAAAGTCCTTCGAAACATTATGGAAACTACGTGGATGTTTGAAACTAGAAAATACAAAGCTTGACTCCAAATTGCGATAACGATGAAGTAGCGCAAATACTAGTAATTTAGTAAGAAGACGAACAAGAAGTAAATCCATCGAGTTAGCAGTAGAGAAATATATATATTTTTTTTATTTGCATTCTTATCACAAGACGCAACAAAAGACGTGAATAGGTGTTAGTGTCCCACACTTTCTTTCAAGATTGTTACCTGCATTTTACAAAAAGAAAATACATTGAGTTACAAAAAAAGTGGCGCAGTCACACTTTTTGATGTGTTGTTATCATTATGAAAATATGCCGCTATGTTTTTGCAGAACGTTATTTTTTTTAGTTTGGCATTATATTTGTGTGTCTGTTTGCATAATCTGTTTCCATTTTCCTTATGATATGGACATTATTATATTGAGGAAAACCGCTCATAATCATTTTTTCATACTAGACGCGAGATATACACATTTTGGCTTCCGTGATCCCGTAAATGTTTAATTAAGTTAAATGTTATGGGTTTTTATTTTAATTTGTTTATTTATTAGTTTTTTAATCATTTTTGTATAAAAATATGCAAATAACGGCAGAAGAAGTCGCCAAGCCGCTGGCTTTGAATGAGGATGGACGAAGTGTGCGGTATGCTGCTGTTATGATCAGGAAACCGGAGACGACGCTTAGAAGAGCCATTAAAAGGTACAGAGAAACCATCCCCTACACCCGGCGGCAAGGCCCAGGTCGCCCCAGAGCAACATCTGCAAGGTATGATCGATATTTGGTGATTCCAAGCCTTCGAGATCGTAACCAAACAGAGGTTGAGCTGTCTCACAGACTTAGATCCGTTAGAGGGATGGATGTGAGTACTCATATGATGAGGCGGCGATTAGTGGAGAGTGGCCTAAGAGCAAGAAGACCTGCTCATCTGCCGAGACTCACGGTACAACGCAAGCGACGTCGGATGGAATTTGTTCGCCTTCACCAAGATTGGACCGAGTCCGACTGGAGTAGAGATCTTTTCACAGATGAGTCCAGGTTTTGTCTGCACTCACCAGATGGACGAAGCAGAGTGTGAAGATGTTCAGATGAGAGACACTCTCCGGCAACAGTTGCCCAGAGGGAACATTTCTGGGGAGGTTCCGTCATGGTGTGGGCATGAATTTCCAAGCACGGAAAAACCGAGCTGTGCATCGCGGAAAGGTCGGTGAACACCAACATTCTGGAGGAATATGTAGTTCCATTCGCACTATTTATTGTAGAAAGCTTCCTTCTAATGCATGACAATGTTAGACCACTCGTTGCCAGGTACGTTACCGAATATTTCCAAGAAGTAGAAATCGACGTGATGGCTTAGCTTGGGATGAGCCCGGATATGAATAACATCGAACACGTTTGGCACCTGCTGGGAAGAAAGATAAGGAAGCGATCTGCCTTTCCAGAGACATTCAGTGGGCTGAAATCTGCTCTGCTCGAATAATGGGAGAATTTGGACGAAAACATCGTAAGGAACCTTATTCAAGGTATGCGCAGGCGGATTAAAACTTTATTAGCAGGGAACGGATTTTGTTGACTTTGCCTTTTTTTGCCTTTTTTACTGATATTGCCTTTTTTTGCCTTTTTGGTACTATTTGTCAAAGTAGCTGTGCACTTTCTTCTTAAATATACGATGTATTCTTGCTCACACGAAAGAAATCTCAGTGTCCACACGTATGAGAGCAGGTTTTTCTCTTGTATGAACATGCACATAACTGCACGCGTTGTTCGCACTAGCGCGCATAAAAAAAAAAATCCCTACACACCAATACAACCATAAACTCATTTGTATCAACTCAATATACATGCGCCTCTTCTTGCGCCGTAAATGCAATCTAAGGCATTCGCCGCAGTTTCATCTGACAAAAACCGTTAGACACTAAAACTCATTGTCAAGCTATCCTTTCAAACTGGCTCTATTATAGACAAAGATGTAGCTCAGGCGACTAAACACAAACGTCAAAGAAGGATACCTTCCGCTATGCATAACACCTTAAATGCTGCACACAGTATGGAGATCCCACTCAAACGTTTCCCAAAATACACACCATCCACGCCCCCTTGGAAGTTGGTCACATCCTCCATTCTTTTGCAACTACATGATTTCCGAAAAGAAAACACAAACCATTTGGTGTATAAAAAAATGTTTTTAGATATTTTTAACGATCTAACGTCAAAAGGATGGAAATTTGTTTATACTGACGGCTCGAAAACAGCCGACAGTACATCATTTGCCGTAACCAACCACAACGGATCTCCTATCGTTAAAGGTATTTTACCAAGCACGGCGTCGATTTTCACAGCAGAAGCCCATGCTATCTATGAAGCCATAAAGAAGTTCTCTCACACTTCGGGAAAATGGAATATCTGTTCAGATAGTCTCTCAACTGTGAAAGCTGTCCTGAATACTAAGAACGATTCAACAACTATTTCCAAAATACGAGACATGTTGATAAAGTCACCCAATAAATTAAAAATTATGTGGATACCTGGTCACGTTGGAATAATCGGGAACGAACTCGCCGACCAAGCTGCAAACTCTGCCCACAACTCCCCCTGTTTCATGTACGAATCCTTCACTAGGAGAGACCTCATGGGTACGATCATGAAGAAAATAAAAGAATCGCAAAACCAGAAATGGTTTCAATATATACACCACTATAAACAAATCAACCCAAACAAAACCCGTCCAGATTATCCCCGAAACATATCCAAACTAAAAATTAAAAACTTTGTTCGCCTTCGCCTCGGGCACACACAACACACACACCAACATCTGCTTCAAAAAGACTTACCACCAATATGCCTAAAATGCAACAATACCACAACCATATCTCACCTTCTAGGACCATGCTACCTCTCAAATAGTTTTCTTCAACACACCAACAACAGTCAACGTAAGATTGAGCAACTCCTCCAAGATCCAAGTACAAAAAATATTGAACTTATAAATAGTCTACTAAGCATACATCAAATAAAAACCTAATAAATCATAATAAATTACTAACATAGAATTATATTTAATATTATATACCTCTCACCATAAGAACCGAAAGCCTCCGATGCTAGTGTTCTTATTTTTTTTTGTTAGCGATAGATTTTAATTTATTGTTAATGTTTATAAAATAAAATAAAATAAAATAAATTTCTTTTCGTAACTGTGCGCCTTTTCATCTAGAATCTAGATTCTAGATTCATATTCCGTGACATTAAACTGGTCATACTTAGTGCTGGTCTATTGAATATTTTGTTGCTTGTCATTGAAAGTGAAAATGCAAGTGATGAAATTGGAAAAAGATTTTTAGTCGACCCGAAAACCGCATATTTAAGAGTTTACAAATTACAGGTGACTCCTAGTAGTTGTATGTATTTTAATTTGAGCACTTGCTCTTAGTGCACTGCGTGTTAAAGACACTGAATGGACTCGAGAAGAAATTACAACAAGCTAAACGGCCAGTAGCTGAAGATGAGATGAAAAAATTGCAAATTAACGAAATGGCGCTGCAAACTCTAAATTGGATTCAAATATTAAAGTCAAGGACGTGACATCTCTTATTTTGGCTCCAGTAGGGTCTTCCCATGTTGTTAGGTCCTTTATTTCATTCAAGTCTTTTCTGAGAGATAATCGCAGGCGATTGTTACACACCAGAGGACTTCAAAATGTTTTGGGTTGCAATTTTAATAATAATGCATATAAACCTTTGTCATTAAATGCCTTTTTCTGCGGTATTATTTTGCCTTTTTTGGCTTTTTTTTGTCAACCAAATCCGAACCCTGTTTATTAGATATTCGGGGACCAAATACCCACTACTAATGGAACGAGGATCCTTTAAAAAATAAAGTAAAAAAAAAATCTTAAATGTTAAGTTCTGAAGCTTTTGTCCATTTTCATTAATTTATGTTTCATTTGTAAGTTCTTCCATTTTTTTTATTTTCTTTTGTATGAATTACTTATTTTTATGTTAATAAACAAAATAGTATTAAAAAAAAGTTTTTTTGTTCGAACTTATTTGAAACTATCGCAAAATTTCAAGGTGCGCCACTTTTTTGTGACTCAGTGTGTATATATGCGAATGATTTACGTTTGAATCAGATCATGGGAGCCTATTCCCTCTAAATGTAGTACATGGTTATAAAGCTTGCATCATGTGATAACCTATTCTATTTGGTATTTAAATTTCTTAGTCAAAGTTTAAAAATAAAGTTTGTCCCCCTGAAAGCCGATATCCAAAGAATTTTATGGCATTAAGACAGGTACAAATTAAATTCTCTTCATTCTAAGTTACGCACAATTTAAAAACATATCCATTTCTATAAGAGTACAAAAATTTATTACGTGTCAACAAATAGAATTTGAACTTCAAATCAGCGGGTGGAACAACAGTTCTCCTTCGTAATGAATCTCTGTCACCTAATTTTGAGAATTTTCTTTTCAGTTTTTCTTTTTTTGTTTTAACATCACCTTTCGTTCCTTTAATGAGTGAAGAATACTTGAGGGGGAGGAAAGACTTTAGGCATCAACTAAATCTGGGAATGAAAAATGTTTTCACTTCTTGTGTCATTTGAATGGATCGTCTGAATAAATCAAACAAACTGTTTTGACTTTTTCTCCATTTTCCTCTGTAATGGAAATGCAGTGAGTATATTCATACAATATACTCGTATAAGCATGTATCTACATACATACTCGAATGCTATTTAAATTGGTTTATGACATATCATAGTCATGAAGGTGAACGCCTACAGCTTCTTTTAATAATGCAGTACCAGAGCATGGGTCGTAAGTCGTAGCCCAAGTCTGATGCACGTATGTACATAAGTAACGGGTGATTCATTGAAAGGTACTTTTTTCGGTAGGGATTTTATGACAGATCATAATTTTAGGTCTTGTTTTAAGAGCATACACAATTCAACTCGTGCAAGAATTGAAGGCGGCCGACCTTCCGTTACCCTTTCAGTCTTTGGGCTCTGGAAGAGCATGAAGAAGATCCACTGTTTTCGATCAAAATTTTGTTCAGCGATGAGGTTCATTTCAAGCTTAATAGCTACGTTTAGGCGAAAACCGTATTTGGGCTGAAGAGCAACCCGAAGATGTTCAGTGCTGCCATTTAATTCAGACAAAACAACGATTTGGTGTAGTTTGTGAACTCACTCCATATTTCTTCAAAAGTGAGGCCGACTGGAACGTACATAACTGCGCCATGATAGCGGACTATAAGCTGCCTGAAATTGAAGCCCGTGATCTCGACGATGTTTGGTTCCAAAAAGACGGCCGGCGCTACTTGCCACACGGCCCGTGATACCATGCATTATTGCGAGAACAAATCGGTAGCAGTTAATTTCACGCTTCGGGCCAGTGAATTAACCGACTTGATCATGTAATATCACACCTCTAGACTTTTTCATTTAGGGCTACGTAAAGTCCAAAGACTACATAGATAAGCCGGCTACGACTTGAAGTCAACATTACTCGCATCATTCGCTAAAAATCACTCGAAATGCTCGAACACGTCATCGAAAATTCGAACACAGTAGTTACGGCCAGCATTCGAAAGAAATTATCCTTAAAAAACAAAATGTAACGAATGGTTCTTTGGTATGATAACAAAGATTCCCCGATAAAATTGATTTTTTTTATTTTTGAAAAATATTCCTCTTATTGTATCAACCATTACGTATGAACATTGTTACTAAAAAAAAAACAAGAACTCAGAAATACAAAATTCGGAACAGTAGAAGTTAACTCTGAACTTCTGAATAATTAAAGGGGTGTCGTGGCCAAATCTCTGTCTGTGAGTTTTCACAGCAATTTTTCATTTTACCACTTCCCGATCACGCATTATGCGATTCTCGAACCATTTTGATAAACTGCTGTCAAGGTGTGTACTGTGTTCTAAAAAAAACGTACTAAATGATAGATCCTCTTACTTACATAAGTTTCATTTTTGTCCTTTTCTTTTTATGTTGTTAGGTATTAGCTTCACATAAGAAGAATTGACCCTCTGCTCTGATGAATGATTAATAAGAATGGATTAGATAGAAAAAGGGTTGTCACTAATAATGAAGAACAATATCAGGAGTGGCCTCCACGACCTCTGTTACACAACAAGGCTCTTTTAGTTTTCCATCACATTTGTGCACATTTACGGCTCATTTCATCGTTGACATTACGGATTTTGGCTTTAAACGCTTCAATTGACTGTGGAGCATTGACATAAACCTTCGTTTTCACTTTTCACATGTTCCCAAAGAAAGAAGTTGCACGGTATTAAATTGCACAACGTCGACAGCTAAATTTGATTAACTTTTGTGAATTTTAATTACAGATTAAGATACAAAAATGAATAAAATATTACATATAGTCCGATTCACTTGATTAGACGCACCCAATTTGATTCCCCTAATTTGGACCAATAAGCAAACAATTGCATTCAGCAGAAACGTTGGCAATTTCTCTGTAAAATGACATAAAAAAAAATTGGTGAGAGACACCTAACAACTGTACTTTTGCACTCTTTTTCCTCAATCATGTCAAAACTGCAGCATTTTTTCGGTTCACTTGATTAGACGCACGGGCAAATTTAGTTAATAGACAAAGAGTAATCGAGCAAACTGCAGTGAAATATTAATTTGTGATTAAATGAAGTTTTTGTCTTTTACTTAAGAAAGAAATGGGCAAAAAAAACTGTTAATCTTGGAGGAAAGAGCAAAAATAGAAGCTTACCATTCGGAAGGTCTTTCAAACCGCGAAATAGCCCGTAAAAAAGAGCGGAGTGAACATGCTGTGCGAAATTGCATCAATAATCGCGATTCCTATGGGGGCAATTACAAAGAAAGAACTTAAACAGTGTTAACGCCTCAAGATAAGCGGAAAACTCAGAGGTAAGCATCCAATTAGGCTCACTCTACAAATGTAAGGCAGGTTTTTTTTTCGTTTTGAATATTTGTCTTCTTTTGCTCCTCGAGAAGGTTTCCTACTGATCCCTTTTAATTTTTTTTTTCTTGTACGCATCCTTTTCGGGAATTAATGACCGGCATTCGTTTTTGTTTGTTTAATTACGGTCTGACTATTTTCTTTCTTCTTTCGTTGGGTGAATATATGTTACCGGCCAAACCCGATTTCAGGCAAAACTAGTTTATCCTAAGCATAGTAGGATAAACTAGTTTATCCTAAGTGTGTTAGGCCAAACTAGTTTTGAATTACAGTGCACTCTCCCTAAGTCGTAAATTTATTTAAAATTTATTTTGCTATAATACGACCTGTATTGGGAAGATTGAGCTTGGTTGGTATATTTTTGGTAAATAGCATTGCTAGTTTCAATTAGTTAGATATCAAGCTGTCTTCTTAGCGAATCAGATTCAGGAGTAATGTTAAGGGTAACCCTGCATTCTGACGCAAGACGCTCCCATTCTTGTACAAGCTTCCCTCTTGTTCTTATGATGGACGTAAGAAGTTTTTTTGGTAATCTGTCATCCTCCATTGCAATTACCTTTACAATGTAATTAAAATGCATGCTTAATGTGCTCTGAAATAAGGGGGCCGTTCCGGATTCCAGATGTAGCATATAGTTGGGCGTATTACTAGGCAGTTTAAATATTCGCTTCAAAAAGTATCTCAGGAACTTCTCAACGTCTGTATACGAGCAGTATCCCCACACTTGGGCTCCATATAAAAGAACTGCGACTGCTGTTGATCAAAAAAGCTTTTGCTTGGCACTGTGGCTTATAAGATTATTACTAATGCATTTGCTCCAGACTGAACAGATGGCGCGCTTAGCTTCAGCCAGTTTGATGTGAATGTGTTTTTTCATGCTTATATTAGGGGTTATCAGAACTCCGAGGTACTTGTATTCCCTTACAATTTCAATATCTTAACCTTGAAACGTCCATTTTTCTGCTCGACAGTATTCTCCGCCACCATTTCTAAATATCATCATTTTAGACTTTGATAAATTGACAGTAAGATTCCACGTTTTGCAGTAGCTATCTAGCCTGTTTATCATTATCTGCATACAATCGATAGTATCGGCAAGAAACACAATATCATCAGCAAACATAAGAGCCGGAATATTTGTTTGGTCTAGCTCGATTCCACCTTTTACAGCGTCTGTTATATCGTTTATGTATAATATAAACAATAAGGCACTTAATATACAGCCTTGTTTAACACCCGTTCCAGTCTCAAAACCTTCCGAGAGGTGGTTTCCATCCCAGACGAAAGCTGTGTTATTTGTGTACATTGCTCGTAGTACCTTAACTACCTTTGATGAGATTCCACATCTATAGAGCTTATAGAATAGCGCTTCTCGAGAAACGGAATCAAAAGCTGCTCAGAAATCTACAAAAAATGCATAAAGCTTTTTGTGTCTCGTCTTATAGATTTTAGCAATATTTGTAAGCGAAAATAATCCTGCTTGAAGTTCATGAAGAATTTTCTTGTTATTGAGCCACTGCCTGAGCGCCAAAGAGCTTAGATGAAGTATTGAGAAAAGATATGCCTCTGTAGTTTGATGCGTCCTTGAAGTCTCCTTTTTTATGCAATGGATATATAAATGATTTTAAAAAGCTTCCTGGGATATCTGCATTTTCGAAAATTCGATTAAACTCTGATACTAGCGCTGATAAGAATTCATGGGTAAAATTCTTATAAAACTCGAATGTGATACGGTCGTCACCTGGGGCTTTATTGTTCTTAGCGTTATCGATTACATTTTGCAGCTCATCTAGGGTTATGGGAGCGTCTAGGAGTTCGTCAACAACCCAGGGCTCTGCGTATTGAAACGGCTGGGAGATAAGTAAAGTTTTAAGTAGGTTAGAGAAATGGATTTTTAGTTCCTCCGCTTTGAGGCCTAGGGCGATGGTGCTTCTGCTTCCATTAATAAGCTTTCCAAAACTCCGCAGAGCACTTTGTATACATCTGCGTATGTATATAAAAAGAACTTGTTTTAGTAAGATTCCAGTTGGGATTTCAAAATCAGTTGATTCTAGGCAGTTCAACGGAGCTGATGCAGTCTTTATGTGCATGTTTGTAGCAAGATAAATTAAAAAAAAAAATTTAAGTTACATGAACTATTGCGCAGTAAACTGTGTGGTCAGAAGTTTTGTTTATTGTTTGTAAGTACATTAACCCTTTTTTTACTAAACAGACGTTTTAAAACAAAATTAAATGTTTCTCTCTATTACTCGAATTTTTGCAAAACTCTCTCTAACTCGAACAAATCTTGATATCCCGTAAAAATTTGACTTAGGGAGAGTCGACTGTATTATTCAAGTAATCTATTGGGTAAAATTGAAAGGCAGTCAATTAGATGAGCAATATTTATTTAAATAAAATCTACTTATTCATAAAAAAAATATTATTGAGGGAAATTTTAGATTTTTTTTTTGCAATAAAGAAGACCTAGTGCAATGAACTGACTGCAGCTATCAGTTCATTTATTGTTTCGCTTATCAACAACTCGTATTCTGTTTCTTCGCAGTTTTTATTTGGAAAACTTTCATTTAGGTTGGTAATCGCCATAAAATATTCTGCATTCACTATTTCGCTTTATTTTATTTGGCAAAATATTATTTTGTATTTTTAATTTGTTTGGCTTTCATTTTATCACATGTAAGAAATTTCGCGCGAAAGCAGCAGCTCTCTATTTCAATGATCTCGCGCTTCTCAGGGTCCTTCCTTTTCCTCCTGAGAAGCCGTCACTTCGTAAGGTTTGCGTAACATTGTATTTTTATTCCCAAAATTATTAAACAAAAACACCGCTAAGTAAAATGGAAGCATTAAGAGATTTGCTTTAATCTCTCGATATCGAACTTGGGACGAAAATATCGAAAACAGTATTAATTTACACTAGTAAATAATAAAGGTGGTTTACTTACCAAGTAGTCTTGCTGGCATGATTTACCACTTATGCTCTCCGATAAGCTGTCTATTGTACGAGAGGGTGATGATTCCTATTAATTAACAATTTTCTTATAATCAAGTTCTGCCAATATTGATGGCGTATAACTGTTCTCACCTGTAGTAAATCTTCAAGACTTTCAATGTACTCGATGGCATTTCTTAAAATTTCAACTTTAGGGAGTCTCTGATTGGGATTGGATGTTGTCCTCCGTTTAAGAACTTCAAATGCTTCGTTCACCTGGAATAAAATAACTTGTGTACTTTATTATGAAGAATACAATTTATTTGATTTATTTACTTATCAATGAATCTGGACCCTATTCCACAAAAGCACGCTGCAACTCTGCACTCTTCACTCTGCACTCTGCGAATCATTTTATGTTCCATGAAATAATTTTTCATTTGCAGAGGCAGAGTCAAATTCAGAGTGCAGAGTTGTGGATTTGCAGAGTAAATTTCATATTTCTGTTCTAATTTCTATTCAATTCTTTTTCTATTTCGCAAAGTTTGTAACCTATATTTGCTGAGTTTAGATATTTTTTGTAGAGTACGAAAGCCACTCTTCAGATAACATTTTACAAAAAAAAAGTGAGTTAGTAACATTTTTAAACAGAGTTTAATATGAAAAAAACAGTTTTCTAAAATCTATGGCAACAAGGAAAAACAGCATAAGTCGTTTTTTTTTACAATTTTTTAGGAGAGCATTGGAAATATTTGACTTTAGCTTACAAAAAAACTATCCATCGCATAGAAAATTTTTGACTCAAATAAATGAGAAAAAATATTAGTTAATTAACATAATGTCAGACATCATTTCAGAAATTTTTATTTTTTCATTGGGTGGGCAAATTCTGTCAGGACATTTCATTTGCAAACATGTCGTATAGGAGGAATCAACGACTATTAATTCTTGCCGTGATAGCTTTGGAAAAACTAGAGAAAATCGAAAAATTCGGGAAAAAAAGAAGGCATCGTTTTTGTGTTAATCCAACTTATCCATAAAAGACATATGCATGTTTTGGAAACCACTTTGCTCCAAGATGTATTGTGGGAAGATGAAATATATAAGCATTTGCTTTTTTTTTTTTTTTTTTATGCTTAAGGGGATATGAATACCCTTTTTAATGTTTACACACAGCGCGAGCACATGAAGGACGAGAACGAGAGACAGACAGATCGACGTAGTGGTAGGAAACTTAGATGATAGGTTTCAATTTCAACTAACTCTATGGGTGGTGTCCAGGATAACTGGAGAGTTGTGTATTATTTTTATAGTTGCTTATGATTCACAGGAGTTTTTTCCAGATGTTTCTTATTATAGTTTGGGCGATCGATTTCTTCAGCCATATCCAACATCCTACTGCCAGTGTTATGCCTTCGCAGTAGATTTCGATATTAACTTCTGAAACTTACGAGTATATGCCATTTACCGTCACCGAATGGTTAAGCATATCTCATGATTTCCAAAAATATTGTTCCATATCAGTGGATAAAAATAAAAAATCCCTCATTGCATTAAATTATAAATCTTTATTTATTCATTGTTTTAAACAAAATGAGTATTTGTGGAATTACAAAAACCATTTCTTCCCAGGACTTTCTTTTCAAATCGTTACTTACGAGCCCGAAATTGCTGGTAGTTTTTCTCAAAACTATGACGGAATCCAAAAAAGCAAACTCGGTGAAGTAGAACAAATGCGGCTGGTAAACATCATCTGTTCCACTACCCTTTTTGTTTTTACAAAAATCCACTTTTTTTTCTCTGCCACATACATACATTGTTTTTAAATTGTTCCGTTTATATAAATGGCTTTGTAATTCCACAAACACTCATTTTGTTTAAAACAGTTGATTAATTCCAGAGTTTTTATTTGCGAAATTCGCCAATCAATGAAGTTTGAATAAAATAAAACTCAAATTGGCAGTCGTTGTCAAATTATATAATATATAATATATAATAATAATATATAATATTTAAGGATTGATTTCCACAGAGATTGCAAAAAATAAAATTAGAAATTGATTCCATAAAATAAATTATTTCTAGAAATCTGCGGTCTTCATTGGAAATTTCAATTGCTTGACATATTTCTTGCCATGAATTATTGCCAATGGAGACCAAGGGTAACGAAAAAAAAATTATGAAAATAGAATCAAGTACGATGGGATCGATAACTAAATTTTGACATGAGCTGACTTGTTCTGTTTTTCCTTGTTGGCTCAGAAATGTTAAATGTTTTAATTTTCTCGAGTGATGAAGAAGATAGGCGAACAGCAAGAATTAACTACGGAGATCTTAGTGATTTGATTTTAAAAGAGACATTTCGACTATGAAGAGAGCAAACGGAATACTTATTGACTTAAAACCGTCATTATTTGTGTTAAGCTAATAGAAGTAAGCCCGTAGCGCCCTTCATTGGCTCTTACCGCCCTTCATTGGCTTAGAAATGGCTCGCAATAGCATGTCATTGGAGTCTCACATGGAATCGCCAAGTCCACAATCTGCCGCGCTGTCCATGATATTGTAAATCTTTTTGTTTCAAGATTTAGTCAAATGGCCAGATAGCACAGATAGTATTGCAAATTAGAGGTAGCATCCAAGACGCAAGATTACCCCCAAAATCTACAATCGCTACAAAGTTTGAAGACTGTTGTAGACCTTTCCCAGAGGCGGTAGTCTTGGGTGATAGTGCTTACCCACTTAGAGAATGGATCATGCCTCCAATTTAGAGATTTTGAGTTGCGAGTTTGACAGCTTGCGCCTTAACTAAAACTTATTTCCAAACATTTTGTTAGCATTGAGGAAAATGAACCAACCAAAATACTCTTTTTTTTCTCTACAAACAGAAGGCTATTTTGGTTAGTATTTTTATTTTCATATATTTATGATTAAAAGTGGCTTCTAAGCGACCATTCATTTGTGTTAATTTTTCCGGTACATTTTTGTACACTTGCGGCACAGTTTTGCTCATATCGATTGAAATTTTATTTTTGAGTGCCTGCACTTACATTAAATGGAGAATACAGTCTGTCACATCAGTACTTCATCTTAAGAAATCGTTGCGGTCACCCAGGTTCTGTTCTTCAAATTTAAAGTCAGCACATTTCAGCAACGCAATCTATTGATTGTGATGGTGTTGTCGACCTCTTTTCTGATAAAATACGTCCAAAGACAACCCAAGTCAAAAGGTTTTGTCCTTTGTAGTCGGCGCAATAAATTTCTCTCATCCATAATTGGTAGGACTGTATTATCAACCTGGGTAGGTGGGGTGCTAACAACACATTATTTTTCAAAAATATTATACTTTGCGACTGAAAACACCCGTTGCACAGTGTGGTATTGAGCCCCAAAACCTGGCCTTAAATGGATTTTTAAAAATTAGCGGCCTATTAAGGATGTGCAAAAAGTAATTATTCGATATTTATTATTCGTTACTTGAAATGAGTACACGTAACGAATACTCATTTTTCAGTATCCGGTATTCAGTAATCATATTCAACTCGGCTGTATTCTCATAATTCACACACACTATCCGTTTCTTTTCTCTGTTGGTTCGTGTCATTGGTTTTGATTACTAGGTACTCAAAATACTGCAAAAAGTATATAAGTACTGATACGCGAAAAGTAATCAAATGAGTATTTGAGTACTTTTCATTTGTGGTGTGTATTGCTCAGGCAGATACCGAAAATAAATTCACATATTATATAAGTATGTATCATGACTGTAGGTAGTTAGTTTTAGCTACAGGGTGTTGAAAAAAGTTACTATGGGGAAAGGTTCATTGGTCCATGTTATGAAAAAAAACGTATGGGAGGGGCGGTCCATCTTCAACACCCATGAAGCTACAGGGTGCTGAAAAAAGTTATTATGGAGAACGATCCATTGGTCTATGCTAAGAAAAAAAACGTAGGGGAAGGGGGGGTCTATCTTCAACATCCACGGAGCTACAGGGTGCTTAAAAAAGTTCCTTCAGAGAAGCAGATACCAACAATTATTCAATTATAATTTCTGGTGTATTAAGCCCAGAGCAACCAAAGTGGGCTTGTTCGATAGACAATTAATGAATGTGTAGTACGGTTTCCCGCGGCTTTTACCATGGGATTTCATTTTCGAGTTATTGGTCTTCAAACACTACTTTTTTACATTTTTTTTAGTCAATTTTTGTGAAAATTGCATTTATCTCGGTAAGTGTGCTTATAATTACATAATTTTATTTTGCATTTTGGTGCGCCATAATGTTACCTACAAATCCACTATACAAAGTTTTTACCTGGGGCATATAGTTTTCCATGTACATACATATGTATAAAGGTATTTCAGCACAAAGAAAAAATTTCTATCAAATGCTATGAGTCTGACAACGTCTGGTAATGAATTTGTAGATTTTTTGTTAACAGTCATCTACCAACGGTGTGAACTGACAATTTTTCATCTGACAATATTGTCAGAGAAAACATTGTCAGAGCATTGTCAGGAATTGGGACAAAACCTGGCAACCGTGTGAACTGGCAATTTAACGTTGTGAGGTAGTTTGTCATTGTCAGTTCATTCGCAGCTAATTGTTAGCATATTTGTAGACCTGACAATATTGTCAGATCTGGCAATCGTCTGAACACAGCTTTAAGCTACCTCCCAAAATAAATTTTTTTCGAATATGAATTACAATACAGTGAAACCCGTCTAAGTACCCCCCGGATAAGTGCATAGCCCGCATTACTGCCCGCAATTTGTCGACATTAGATTTTTAGTATTATTTGTCATATAAAATTTCCCTCTTAAGTACTTCCCGCTTAACTACCTAGCCCGCTTATCTACCTCACTGTTTTGTTTATTTTTTATAAACATTTACTTCAAATTTTCCCTCTTAAGTACCTTCTTTTAAAAATATTGCAATAGAAAAAAAAAATGCAAAATATACTCTTTAAATACTTTTTTAAAGTCATTAAGACTGGGTTTGTTTTCAATAATAACGAAGAAAATCTTTATGAAGACCCCATAGAGAAAGTGTTAGGAATATTCGCACTGTGATGATGACTTCTTTCGGAGGATGATATTGTTGCAGAATTGTTGGCAGATAGATATTTTTAGACATTTTATTTATTTATTTTAAGCGACAAAAATATTTTTATAAAAAAATAGAGTTGGTGCCACTCTTAGCACTTAATTTAACAATTTATTTGAAGTTGGGTGGGGTGACCCTTAAAAAAAGAAATACAAAAAAAAGTTAAAATATAATTATTTTACATAAGACATATAAAAATTGAATTGAATTGAAAGTTAATATTTCAAGAAAATATCAGATAGAATAATTAACTAAGAATTCCGTACTATTATTATCAAGACTAAGGAGCCAGTATTTTACTTGTTTAATAAATACCAAATGAGAAATTTGCATTCTGATAGATTGAGGGAGTTTATTAAATACCCTACACGATGAAACACTATAGAAATTTCGAAATGCAGTTGTTCGAAATACCGGTACAGACACTCTGCTCAAAAAATGTCCACGTATACTGTAGTTATCAATTATTCTAAAATTTAGATTACCTGATCTTCTAAAGAAAATTTTTAAAACTTTATAGCAATACAAGTGCCGTAATGAAAGAAAAAATGAACATGAATCAAAACAATTGACTGAGGAAAATGTAGACGAGGGAGATGCTGTTGAACCGCCTAACTTTGCTGAAACTCTAAATGCACTCACGACTGTAAAAAGATTTCTCGAGCATAATAATATCGACGATGGTGAAATTTTTTTTAGTATTTTAGTATTTTTATTTAAATTTAACAACCATTTACAAAAAGATTACAATTAAGTATCTATAAAGTTGTAGATGTGAATTGAATGGAAATAGAGACATAATTTAGTTTAGATTGAATTACAGTAGGTAAAAATTATTTGAAAACATTTTAAGTGAGAAAAAAAAATAAAAAATAGATAAATAAATAAAAAATAAAAAAGAAAGAGATTAAACGAGAGACTAAAAGCTAATAAATACAGTTTTTGAAATAAACTATATAAATTATGTATTATGTATTTGTATAGCAAAAATCTATCAATGGAAATTGCCAAACCCATATTGCCCTAATTACCGCCAGCCAAGTATGCAAAAAGAGAATCTTCAAAACCAACCATGAAACAGAGTCGTCGAATGCCGAGGGAAGAGAATTCCATAAGCGAATAGCGTGAATATAAAATTGCCGATCAGTAGTAATACAAGTAGAGCGCGAAGGAATAAAATTTAAAGAACGAGATGAATTTGAAAAGTTGAGTTTCTCATATAGATATGTTGGGTGCTTGGTGACAACGATCTTGTGCAAAAATTTCAGAGTACAAAAATTTAAGTATACGTCTAGCGAACATCCAAGTATTTTAGTTTTGTATGCCGATATATGGTCAAAACGCTTCAGACAGTATACATACCGAGTAACATTATTAAAAGCTACATTAAGTTTTCTTTTGGACTCAACACTGCAGTTGTAATAAATTTCACAGCCAAATGTAATGATTGGGACTATAAGCGATCTTGCTAACATTAATCTGGTGTTTTAGGGTGTATAGTCTTGCGACATAGCTAGATTTTGTAAGCAACCGTACATCTTCCCTACAGCCACACGAACATGATCATCCCACCTTAAAATATTGTTGAACCAAATTCCAAGATTTTTTAACTTATCGGTAAGTACGATTTGTTCATTGTCCAGGTAAATACTTGGCAAATTTTCGACATCGAACCGATTTTTGGATATGAGCATGCACTGCGATTTTTTTGGGTTTAGACAAAGAAAGTTTTAGAAATAGAATTGCTGGAAGAAATGTTGGCAAAACTTAAGTTCTAAAACAAAAGCAAATGGAAAATCACAGACATTTCTAAGTAAACAAAGAAAAATTGTTGCCAAATATATAATTGTACTTACATATATATGTAGGTAATCTTCTTTGGTAACATTTTTCATATTTTTTTTATATAACATAAGTATGTGCATATCTATATAGATATTGAATATCTAATAACTCTCTATGAAGAAGACTAAATGAAATGTTGTTCCTTTTAAAATAAATAAATAAATATTTATTTACACATTTGTGTGCAGTTTCATGGAAGATAAGTGCCTCGAAGCACTTAAGCGGGTTTTTTTAAGTGCTCATCTCGGATAAGTACCCTACTTTATAGGTAATATACACTAAGGTACTTATCCGGGTTATACTGTACATTACATTACTATTACATTCCATTACATAAGCTATTCACTTTTTTACAACGTCTGCGGAAATTCCAACATAACAAGCGCCACGTGTTGGAGTGGATTTGTTTCAGTTGGTATCTTCTTCCTGAAGGAACTTTTTTCAACACCCTGTAGCTCAGAGCGTGTTCAAGATAGAAACCTCTCATACGATTTTTTTCATAACATAAACCAATAGGAACATTTATAAAATACGAAAATATAGTATTTAAAAAGCCTAAATAGATGAATTATAATTTGTTTTAAATTAACGACCGATTTTTCTTATAGCGCTTCTTTGATTATTTGTTGCATTCATTATCGTCTTTGGAGCGATATTTACAAGCGTGTTTTTTTTTAGCCTACATATATAGAATAAAAAAAAAGTTTTCAATGCATAATACAACAAAACATTAGCCTCGATAATTATCCAGTCTAAAGTTTTGTTATATTTTATATGGAAAACATGTTGCTGAAACATGTTTATTCTATATAGGCTAAAAAAAAAAACACGCCTACTATTTGCTCTAAAAAAATACAGACTTCTAATTGGGAAACCAAGTACTAAGTACCGAATACTGAATACCGAATACTGAAATGAAAGTAATCAGTAATCATTCGTTACTCATAGTAATCAAATTGCACATGACTGCGGCCTATCCCTTAGAGCCCCCGCACACTTCAGACTTTCTATCGGTCGATAGTTTGGTCGGGTTGGGCTGGTTGGTGCGCACACTGGGCCGATTAAATAGTCGGGTTGGTAGTGAGTGCGCACACTAGACAAACAATCGGCCGACTGTTCTCGAACGATTTGGTTTTGCTAGTCGTTAAACACATTTTGCAGAGAATAGTCCCTTAATGGTTGTTAGTAAAAAATTTTCCAGAGAGGTAATCATTGCTCTACGCCCAAATATGTCCATAATTCTATATTTAAATACAACGAAATATCCAGAACTTAAAGAAAATTAATTTAAAATTCAGAGCAAACTGAGCTATCGAAAAAAATCGGCCGACTTTATAGTCTGTAGTGTGCGCACGTAGAAGAGCGCCGTACTGATTAAGTAGTCGGCCGATAGTTTGCCGATACTTTAGTTTGAAGGCAATTGTGTAGCCTATCAAACTTATTTATCGGCCGATATCGAATCGTTGTAGTGTGCGCACTCTCATATATTTTCATACTGATTAAGAGCCCGACTAAACTGTCGGCCGAAAAAAAGTCTGTAGTGTGCGGGGGCTCTTATTGTTACTCCTCAAAATAGATAAGTAATTACTGCATTTAAATACGAAGAGAGCAACGCGCTAGTACAATAAAGCGAGCCGCACGACCAATCGGAAGTTACCATTCACGCACCGTGTTAGCGTGATTGTTCGATGAGCTCAAATTTTGTAGTTTTGAAAGTTCAGTAATTTTTTTTATAAACATTTTAGTAATCGTTTTTGTGATGGATTACTCTAAGCCAGGTATGTACTTTATATAAAAGTATAGTTTTGTAATAATTCTCCAGCCAATTTCTATCTTTGGGGTCTAGAACTAAGATGTAATTAACTCTTGCTTAAATATTTATTTTCAAACTTTAACAAGGGTTTTGTTATATTTCTCCACGCTTCTCCTCAGCGAAATCTATTATATAATATGAAGCACTTGGTGCAGAAATAATTTAAGAGTAAAACTGCCCCACATAACCGCACTTTTTTTTAATGATTTTTTTTTTGTTGCTGTCCCTGTTATATGTAAACTATGGATGTCCTGAATAGGCTTCTTTTGACTTCAGACATCTAATAATGGGTTTGTGAAGCAACCCGCGCATGAAAAGAAAACCTTTATCGTCAGATGTTTTAACTTTATTATCAGAAAGTGATATAACAAATGTTAGCATTATCGACCATAGCTGTGTTTTTTTGAAAAGTAGCTAGCCAGTAGTTGCTAGCACGTAAAACAAATACAACAACCAGCCGGCTACAACTCTTGATTTTATCCGCAGCCAAAAGCAGCTGGCTAGGAATTTTACGACTACTCATCGTCAGAGGGCGCTGAAAGCGATTTGTAGAACATTTGACAGACTGCCGTGTACGAAAATTATATAATTTCAATTACTAAATGATGTTTCGCTGAAATAATCCACTATATTATGATTTCATATCACTTTATGTAAATTATCTATTGAATAAATTACCGAAATTAATTGTTTTCACAACAAATAACAAAAAATCGATTTGGTTGAATGCCGAATACTTTGACAGTTCACACTTAACAGCTGATCGAAATCACACGCATATGACCGAAATCACACACACCAACTTGGAGATAAGTCAGCTGGGTTCGGCTGGCTGGGAATCGTTTTAATGAACGACTGGCTAGCTACGTTTCAAAAAAAACACGCCTCATATTAAGTATTTGTTTTACTATGTTTTACTCTAGAAGTCAAATAAAACTCTATATGAAATATTTTTGGCCAGGTTTTGGGGCTCAATACCAAACTGTGCGTTGTCGGTACAGTACCCTCCTGTTGTTTTCTATTATACCTACAGATTCAGATGGTTTTAAAAAAGTTTGGTTGCACAAGTAAGCCGTGACAAACTGTTTAAGCTGCAAGGGTGCTGTACTGCTGTGGCGTGTCAGCACCCCACCTACCCACTACCCAGTTGTGTAATTTCTTTTACTGTGTGAATTTGTATAGTTAATTTGAAAATGTCACTTGAAAAAAATCTGGAACGCATTCAGCTATTATTGAAACTATATAAGTGAAGATTCAAGTGAAGAGCCGGACTCAATTGATACGGATGATGGTGAATTTGTTAAAACAAAAAATTGTTTCAAAAATTAATACGGAAAGCACTATTTCGGAAAGGACGACTAAAAATTCTATAAAGGGGTCTTAAAGTTAGTGCATTTAACATTGTTCTACCCCAGAACGATATCATAATGACAATTTGACCATAGAACCACTTACCAGAGGAAAGATAAGCGTAATAAAGTGAAACCATGATGGGGTGTTGTCAGCACCCCACCTACCTGCTTACATGACTATTACTCACCTACCAACTTAAAGGTTAACAAGTCCGATTAGTCGGTTTTTATGCTTTCGCGCGAAAGCTTCAAATTTCAGCTTCGATTGTCGGAATCCCGAGATCCCTGTGGATATCGTCGTTTTAGTATACCACGTTTCTTTGAATATTTCTCTAAGCACTTTATTTTGAAATGTCTGTTGGTATTTGTTTTCTTGATACAACCCTAAAGTTGTATACCGTAGGTCCATACCGGCTTTAGCACTTGCTTGAATAAAAGCACCTCTCGATACTGAGGTGGGAATGTTTCCCGAGCAACCAGTACATTTCTCTATATTTGATTTCTACGTTTCATTTTCACGTACGAATTCCACTTCTGCCTTGCGTCGAGTGTCATTCTCAGGTATTTGGCTTCATTTGCAAAGGGTATTCGGGCCAAATTTATAAAAATTGACAGGTGACTTGCCACATTAAAATGTCACTCGCTGTGGATAAATGAATATTCTGCTGAGTCTTAGGATCAGAAATAGTGGTAACGTCACTTCTAAGAAATATCATTTAAAATGTCAATCAATAGGGATGAAAGGTTTTCAATAGATATTTCTCTGTTCCTGATTTATTTAGGGGCCTATTTCAACAACCACTTTTCACTTCGCCATTTGCACTTTGCAACAAAATAATTTCCTTGAAAGTAAAAGTGCTTAGTGCTTCATTAGAAATGCAACGTACATACGACTTTGCACTTTGCGAATTTCCAGACATTTTTGAAAAGTGAAAAGTGTAAGCGTGAAACGAAACAATGATTTTCAGATTATAGCTGTGGTCGCATGCCGCTTTATCGAATGAATGCGCAATTATATGAAAACGTTATTGTAACGGCATGCGACCACGGCTATACTCTGAAAATCATTGTTTCGTTTCATGTTGTTTCGTACTTTTTAGTTGGTTTTTCCCGTAGTCGGGTTTTAGTTTTTTAAACTTAATTTTTTATTTACAACTTTTTAGTTTCAAAAAATATGTAGTGTATGTACCTACATATATGTAAGTAAGCAATACCGTGTTCTACTTGTCAAACCCTTTCATTTGATACCCATATTAGGGATGTAGTAAAGATAGCAAAAATCCACCATCTTGGGGGGCGTCCGCCATATTGAATTTAGAACGACGTCATATCGTATTGCATTCTACTTGCCAAACCCTTTCATTTGATACCCATATTAGGGAGGGGGGCGTCCGCCATATTGAATTTAGAATGACGTCATACCGTTTTATATTCTACTCGCCAAGCCCTTTTATTTCATACCCATATTAAGGAGGTAGTAAAGATAACAGAAATCTGCCAACTTGGGGGCGTCCGCCATATTGAATTTAGAATTACGTCATATCGTATTGTATTCTACTCACAAAGCCCTTTCATTTGATACTACTATTAATGCGGTTTTAAAGACTAGTCGGGTAAAAAGAAAAAAAAGGAGAAAAAAAGAAGATGTAGTCCGCCACTTTGCTTGGTGCGCCCGCCTTATTGAATTTTTCTGTGACGTCACATAGCCTAGGACACTCTCCGGATAAAGACGTATCTAACGAAACCTCATTTATTGAAATCGGTTCCATAGTTTAGGCTGTACGAGGTGACATCCTTACATACATACAAACAAACAAGCAAACAAACAAACAAACAAACAAACCCAGCCTGTTAAAATCATAACTCTTCCTCTGCGTAGTCGGGTAAAAATTATACACAAACACCAACTGGAGTTGGAAGAGCATTACTTTTAGATATTGTGGATGAAGCTAATTCCCTTCTCACTTATAGCTTATGCAAAATGCAGCAGGATAAAATGATTTAACCAGCAATTATGGGCTGCATACGGAGGTGATTTAAACAGGGAAATTTTTCTTTCAAAATTCCTTAAAAATTAATAAATGAAAATGCAAGAAATGTGTACACGTTTCATATCAAAACTATTTTCAATAATGCGACTAGTTCTTTTATGAGCCCGATTAAATCTCTGTTCCACTGGATTGTCTGGGCTTGTCCTTAGTGGTGTTATTAACCATTCGCTTAAGGAATAAGCATTGTCTCCTAAAATTACTGCATTTAGAAATCGTCGATATCCTGCATTGAAATTTGCTGCCAAATAGTAATTCCTCCACGCTTTTGAATCATACCTACACAGTACCTCGCCAGCTTGCGTTAACAGCATAGAAAGACCAATCTGGCCCACAAACCATCATTGCACTCAATGAATGCTTTTCATGCCTCTTGACGAATTGCTCTTCATTATCCTTAGGTGCATTGATGATTATAACCGTACCGTCAACGCACCTAGCTACACGAGGAAATACTCCCTAAGCAAAAAATTGGGTAGCTATTTCCGAAGAATTTTCTGGCTAGCAAATAGCGTTTGGTGAAACCAAAGTTCGAGCTCAGTTGTTTACGGGAGAATCGGGTCGCCGTCACTGCGCCTCTGTGTTGTGCATGCAATACGCCGCACTGTGGAAAAGTTTGAGCCTGAGTTCACTTGACAGCCACCAACAAGACGATCTAGACGATCTGACATTTAAATTGAAGAGCTGAAGCCAAACGATGGCAGTTTGGGCCCTTGAGTACTTGAAAGATTATCCTGATATCAACAAAAATATCGTCTTCTCAGACGAGGCTAATTTTTGGATAAATGGCTTTATAAACGAACAGAATTGTTGCTATTGGTGTAAGAATAACCCAAAAGTGTTACGTTGCATCCCGAAAAACTCACTGTGTGGTGTGCTTTGTGGACCTTATTTCTTCTGTGTCTGCTGGTGTCGGCCTTAACCCAAACTCGTACACTCATGATATGTGAAAGCATCGCCGGCAAATCATGGGGCTGTCGACATTATATTCTCAGATAGATGTACATTTATATTGACATGGTGAAACCTGTGATCATCTATGGGGCAATAGCAGGGGTAAAAAGGACCAGTCTGCCAACTACGAGCAATACACTAAACAAAGTTCACAGACTAGCATGTGTATGCATGACAGGTGCAATGAGAACCTGTCCAACTGCAGCAATGGAGGTGTTATTGGAGCTTACTCCATTGCACCTGATAGTGAATGAAACCGCAAATCGGACATTACTAAGAATGGCAAAAGAACGAATAGGAAGAGGAAAATGCATTAACCATAAGGATTATGCTAAAATAACTAATAAGCTTCCCCTTCTGGCAGTCCCTAGGGACGATGACATCAGGACATTTCAAAGATCTTCGACAAAGATCTTCGATATTGAAATCTTTAACAAGAAAGACTGGACCAATGAAAATAGAATCTACAAGCTGAGTCCTCATACCATTAAACACAGATGGTTCAAGAAATGAGGAAGGAACGGGGGCAGGAGTGTTTGGGTCCGGAACTGAACTGTTCGAACCCATGGGCAACTATACCAGCATTTTTCAAGCTGAGATCTGTGCCATCGACAGATATGCCCAACTCAATCTTGGACTTCAACAGACGCGATATAGCAAAAATGTCAGATAGCCAAGCAGATATCAAGGCAATAGGGGCTCAGATCATCAAATCTAGAATTGTCTGGGAATGCATAGATAAGCTAAACAGACTGGGTGAACGAAACAACGTCACGATATACTGGGTACCAGGACGCCGTGGGAATAGAAGAAGAGGTGAATAAACTTGCCATGAAAGGGGCTGCCACACCCTTGGTGAGACTTAACACTTTTGCGGTTTAGGGGAGCATACCATAAACGAGGAGCTCCGATCACTGGAGAAGACAAACAGGACTAAGTCTTGGACAAAAACTCAGGGTCTAAGACAGGCGGATAAACTTTTAGGTAATTACAACCTGAAGCGATTCAGCTTGCATCAGCCTTGATAAAAATAAACTACGCATCCTGACTGCGTTTCTTACGGGACATATCAGGAAGCTTGGCCTATCAGATGAAGATTCATGCTGATTTTGCAATGAGTCGAGTGAAACTCTAGAACACATACTGGTAGAATGTGGGGCATTAACCCAGAAAAGATTCAAGTACTTGAGTAAATACCTAATCTCCTAGTGCGACTTTTCAGCGAAATTGGTCTGGATGAAGTGCTCTGACCAATGGAATTCTCACCTGGGCTAGGTGTAAGCAAAGCTCTCTTTAACCGATTCCAATAGGAATGATGTTTCTTCTTCTTGGTGCATATCACCCTTCAATAATAATAATAATGATAATAATTTGTTTGCGCCTAGGGGGTGGAAAAACGCTAATGCGTACAAGTAGCAGGCCCGCTTTGCTACAAGTAGTGTGGGACTTATGCTTACTCCACCAAAAAACCACCTTTAACCCCTTTTTTAATTTTTTTCCTTCTTGACACCATCCACTCCGGTACCGCTTTCGCAATACTTCAGAGTGGTGTCGTTTTCGTCCCCTTTTGGGGGACCGGCTTTTTCATATTTATCTCCTGGTGCGGGTTTCATCTTTCTTGCCGGTAAGGCTTTCCTCAGTCTTATGAGTGCATGTCTGTGTTCTCCTTTCTCTTTTTTGTTTTGAGCACTGCCTCGATGAAGGAGCATATTTTGTTCCACTTGTCAATGCCGGAGGTCATCTTTCTCATTAACAGTATGTGTCTCTCTGGTGCCCATCTGCTACAACTGAAGAAGGTATGATGAGCATCGTCTTCTGGAGAGTTGCCATATTGGCACACGGAGCTTCTTACTTTCCCCATCTTGTAAAGATACGAGTTGAAGTATTCATGTCCGGTAAGGAACTGGGTAACGTAGTAGTTAACTTCGCCATGTTCTCGCTCCGTCCATTCAGCCACGTCCCTGATCAGTCTCGCGGTCCATCTCCCTCTTGTTTCAGAGCGCCACCTCTGGTGTTGCCGTTTCCAGTTCTATTTCCGTTTTTCGCCGTATACGTACTTCCTCTCTGCCGCTAAGAGATCAATACGAGTCACTCCTGCGACTACGAGGACTGCTGGTTCCGACACTGTTCAGTAGGAACTTGCGATACGAAGGACTCCGCATCTTTGCACTGCAGCCATTCGGTTACTATATTTCTCCCGTTTCAGTGCATCAGTCTTCGCTTGCTTTGGGTGGGGCCGCCAACATTGGCCATAAGTCTGCTGAGTGATGTTATAACTTTGGCCGCTCGCTCAGATGCAGATTTTATCTGTGGCCAAAATGTCAGCTTGGAGTCTAGTGCCATTCTTAAGTACTTTACTGCATCTTTGCTGATGATCACTTCTGGTCCTACGCGGAAATCGACGTTCCTCGGGATCTGTTTCCTGGTTAGGAGAACTATCTCCGTCTTCTCCTAGACTGGACTGAGTCCGTGGTCTTCCATCCAGTTGTGCACGCGTCTCATGACCTGGTTAAGTTTTCTCTGTGCGTCTTCCGAATCTCTTGCAGTGATCACAGCGCCGATAACATCTGCATACCCTACTAGGAAGGGGTCGTCAGGCATCTCCATGCGGAATATCCCATCGTAGGAGATATTTCACAGGTCAGGTCTCAGTATTGAGCCCTGCCCCGCACCGGCCGTGAAATCCTTTCCGAAAGAATCCTCTGTTGTATGGTATACAAGTTTCCGGTCGCTTAGGTAGTCCTTTACCATCCGTAGGAGATATGGTGGAATCCTAAAGACATTTTCCAATGAATTCAGCACTTCTCCCCATCTCATCGGGTTAAAGGCGTTCCTCACATCTAGAGCTGCTAGCACGACGATCTTTCTCGAGTAGTGATTGCCCTGTAATAATAACCCAAACTGCCACTCAATAAAAAGTTGATAGTTGAGTGGTCGCCGTGGCCGTGGTGGTTAGTGCGTTGGACTACTACGCAATGCTGCCCGGGTTCTATTCCAGACCGGGTCTAACATCTAAAGAGTTTTTTCACTGCACCACCTCTTTCGAATGTCTGACAAACATCAAAGAGTATCTTTTGTCACGATTGAGCTTCTCAACTCGCGGTTCGGAGTCTGCAAAAAACTGTAGGTCCCTTCCATTTTTGCAAATATGTATATAACACGCACACACAAATGGTTGCGAGAAGCAGGCCCAGGCCCAGGTTCACCTCGAGCTGTAGCGCCAACTAAGTAAGTAAGTAAGTTGAGTGGACGTGCGATGTTGCTATTGAGAAGAAACATAAACCTAGAACAGCGGTCCGGACAGGGTAGAAACATGGGTTCATCTCTCTGCGTGATTCGCCGGACCATAGTCCTTGCTGGAGTATTGATTTTCAAATGAAATAAGGTCTACTTCCAAATAAAATGCCCTGTTCACCTTTGGCAGCCGAATCTGTTCGAAATGCATAAATCTTTACGTGTTACACCATAGGAGCCATGCAATAAAATTATGGAATATGTATCAGCTGCATGTCTTGAAAAAATCTCAAAAATTTCACATCACTGAGTTGTTCAAAACTTTGGAACATTCATATCAGTTCTGTCATCGTTTTTGGCAATAAAATTGTTCTATTTTTAAATATTAACGACCATTTAAGTTGATGATGATGTGAAACTGTCATTAAAAGCTTATGGTCGATGCTCTGCTAACCATTGAAATTATTAGGATCCTAAATCATCCTTTTTAGCGGTTCAAATTAAGCTGAGTTAAAATACATTTTATTGCAAACACTTGTAAAAAATTTTCCATTTTATTCGCTTGTAAGCGTGAGCCTTGCCACTTGCCACAATGTTGCCTTACAAATTTGATTGTCTCAATTAGAATTGCCGCCGTCATTAAAAATGTATAAAAATTAAGTTTATTTGTCTTTAAGTTGTGTTTTTGTAGTCGAAACTTTTATATTTTACTACAAGCAGCTGATGACAGTGATTTCCTTGTGTGTTTTTGGTCTCTGTAGCAGCAACGTGAGATCACGCAAAGTTGTAAATCACAGCGTCAATGATAATGATGGCATAGTGCAAAGGATGAAAGTTTAAGTACTATGTAGGGCTGCACCTTAGTGGTATTTTTTTAAAAGAATTTTCTTTTAAAATACACACAGAAAAGCTACGGTGCAATGTGGAATTTTATTTTATTTTTTTTTTTTTTGCTGTTGAATTCTTAATGTCTTGCTGTGTTGGGTTTTTTGTTTTTCCTGAAGTTTTATTGAGATGAAAACATTTTTTTTAGTATTGAAAAACATGTTAAAAATTTCGACATTTTAATGACTTTAGTGACATTTTGGGCGGAAAATGTTTTAAAATTTTGTGAAAAAATTTAATGCATTCTGAAGGCAGTTAGTGGATAATGGACAATAATCGACTGTCAAATAAAATTCAGTTGGTGTCAATGTTTCACTTTTTTATGTTTCATGTGACGGTGAACAAATTGAAAAAAGAATTGGAATAATAAAATAAGAGTGTAGGTGGATTTCAGGGCAGTTTGGTGAATCTGGGCGCTAGTTAGAGATAGTTCTTTCAGCCATATCCTTAATTTGATGCTTTCGAGACACCTTATGTGAGGCCTTTCTTTGCAGCTTCGTCCCTCAGTAGTGGATTCGAATGAAGACTACCCCAGTCTCAACTTTTGCATTGGTGACCAATCATTCTACATACATATTCATTTATTAAAAAACTAGCTGACCCGTGCTCGCCTCGCCTCGCCCGCCTGCAACTTTTTACTATTTGCAAAACTTGACCTATTTCTTCAAGAACGTATTTAAATGATTTTTTGGGAATTCTAATTCTTTAAAGCAAGTGTTAAGAAAACATATTCTTTAACTGGTTCGATCACAAATTATTCTGTGGGCCTGTGCAAAAGTATCCACAAAAACAAAATATTTTATTAATTAACTACCTGAACCCGTACTCGCCTTGCTTCATGAAGAAATATCAGTGGCGGCGAAGAAACATCAAAGTATTTGTGTAAGTCCACAAAATTTTGTAAAAAATTTTGTTGATTATTTCTATTTTATCAATATCGTTTCAATGTGTAACTTTCAGCCCCTAAGTGCAGATTTCATAGTTCTCAAAAACCAACATGCTCTTAAATGTTATAAAACGTCATCTACTATAAATAATTGATAATTATATGATGAATTTATTATTCCATTTTCTTCCGGAACCGTTCCTCCAACAATTTTAAGTAACAAATCAGAGAAATGTTGCGCATTTAAAATGCCGCCTATTCGCGCTCGCATATTGACGGTCAATTGCATTTGAGTAACCTTGGACCAGAGACTTGACTTTTTCAGACAGGCCTTTTTAATATTTCGTCAGCTTTTGTGCCTCGTGGCACTACTGAAAACGTTTGCCTAAAATCTCGGAAAAATAGAACTGTAATGCCGCCCATCGGTATACCATTTCATCGTATATCCTGTAAGGAAATAAATAAATTATACTAATTCAACTCCGCATAACTGAAACAAAGTTATTGTAGACGCCAGAATTAGCTCATAAACATTAAAGTTAACTTTTTATGTTTTTCTTTATTATGCGTTACGTTTAGTAAAACATTTATTATTTAAATAAAAATGTTATCAAACGTTTATTGTTAATGCTTCTTGGATTTTCGGATGAAATTATTGTTCTTCAGTTATTCGAACTTCGGATTAGTTCAACAATTTTTGAGTTATCCGAAGTCCGCATAAGTGAAAATACCGCTTAGGTGAAATAAAATTTGTGGCAAATTGTCGTTTCAGTTCAGCGGAGTCGACTGTACCTACATTGTTACATATATGAACCAAAATTAACTCTTAAAACAATAACAGGTTTTAATTTTGGGCAGAATATTAGTTTTTGGCTCTCTTTTCTTTTGACACCTCATTTGTTGAAATTGGTTGAGTATTAGAGCCGCAAATGCTTATGATGATTGCAGCACATTGCAGTGCAAAATAAGTGATCACGTCAGAGTGCGCACATATACTCACACACACACTATTGCAACAATACCCGAAAAAAAATTGTGGGCGATGCTTTGAATAATTGTTTTGAACATTGCTCACCTTCAGGACAACGCAGAAGGATGTTTTATAACTGAAATGAATTACGGGAAAATTTACTAAATTCGCGTTTTTTTTTTTTTGTTTTTCAATCCGATAAACCATTATTGAGTTAGGAATGAATCAATATAATTTTCCTTTCAAATAAGCAGTTTTTTTAATATTTTCTAAAAACCATGCCATTTTCCGGGATAAAAAGTATGAATGATGTTGACCAAGAACATAAGCAATCACTGTGTCAATATTTCATCAAAATACGTCCCAGTAGTTCTAACGTGATGCGCGAACAAACAGTTTTTAATCTACAGTTTTATTATATGTATAGATAGATATAGATGTATATTAATTGTATTCGTAACAGAAATTAGACTTTTATCATTATAACTTTTTGTTTTACCGATCTTTCGACAATGGTTTTTCGAACGAACAACCGAATGCTAATTATCCGTGCCTTCGGTTAATGTTTACTTGGGCGAAGAACATTGTTTGTAGGTAGGGCATTCAATGACTTAGTTCAGATGATTTTCAAAATCTCGTAAAAGCAAAACCACTGATTCAGATTTTTAATTAGTGGAGCTTTTTAATTACGAGTATAATGACGTTGTCTATAAGGAGGTCATATGTACATGCATTAGTTGACTACAAAAATTCTCATTAACAAAGATATGATCGATTGTCTTGCAGAAAGTTCCGATGCATGTTTCAAAATAATACCCAATCGGCAATTCTTATTTATAAAGTACACAGGGTGGTCCGGTTTGTTATACAGATATTTTGGAAACTGATTCATTGGTTCGTGCTATGAAAACAATTTTATGGGAGGGGGGGTCTATCTTCAACGCACATTGAGCTGCAGGGTGTTTAAAAAAGATCCTTCAGAGAAGTTGGTGTCAATATTTATTCAATTGTAATTTATAGTGTATTCAACTTAGAGCAACCATGGTGGGCTCGTTTCATAGACAATTGATTAGTGTTCATAAAAGTTGAAAACTATTATCACCAGAACTTTCATTTTCGAAATATTGGTCTTCAAATACAGATTTTTTTGATTTTTTTTAAGAAATTTTTGCTGAAAATCGCATTTATCTCGGGAAAGTGTGCTTTTTGATGGCCCATAACATCACCTACAAATTCACCTCACAAAGATTATAATACCCCACAAATGTATTATGGCGTTCTATTCGCCGCGGTGCAGTGAAATAACTTCACGGGCAATGACTTCACATGGGAAATAACTTCACCTCTAGTGAGAGATAAATGCACATTTTTGATGTGAAGTTATTTCTCACTGAAAGGTGGGCAATAGCGTCACTTTTCTGTGGGAAATAATTTCTCTTATTATGTAAAGTTATTTCTTACTGAAGGTGGGCAATAACTTCACATTTAATGATTATTTAAAAAATCGCGCGAAATTTTTACTATTACTCTCAAACTATAACGCTCAAAAACTAAAGATTCCATTTCGAAATTAGATATGTTAATTTAAAATTTATCTTGCCCAAAATAAAATATAAATAAAATATAATAAAATATCTAATTTTGAAAGTATAAGTAGATAGAGCCAAATGCCAAATTTTTCTTTATTTGGCTTTATTTCCACTTAAAAATAGAGATACATAATGCCAAATTCGGTACCCCTGTTTTTTTTCGAAAAAAATTATAAGTGGGAAATAATTTCACAAAATTTCTGTTTAAATTATTGCCCAGCTTCAGTGAGATATAACTTCACATCAAAAATGTGCATTTATTTCTCACTACAGGTGAACTTATTTCCTATGTGAAGTTATTTCCCTGCACCATTCTCCACACTTATTCTTTTAATCAAAAAAAAAAAATTTGGGCCAAACTGAAACCGAAATTCTTCGATTTGTAAAATGTCGTTTGTCGCTCAGAGCATGGCCTTAGCCTGGAAACAAATGATCGACAAACAAAACAACTTGCAACAGTTTCGGAGAAGGCTAAATCTATATTTATATGTATAAAAATGGTGTAAAAAAATGTTTAGTAATTCATCAATTGAGAACGGCTGGGCCGATTTGGCTCAAATTGCCAGGAGAAGGTTTTTACGAAACAAAATTTTGGGAAAACCCTCCGGAAATGTCGGAAAATTAGAAAAATCTAAATGTATGGAATTTTGTGTGCAATTGTTCCGGAATGGCTTTTCGAATGGAAAAATATAAAAGTCTTAGTGGAAAACTCGGAAAAGCGCGAACAATTTTTTTTTTTTTTACGACGAAATTTCGCATTTTATCACATGATTTGATGTAAAGGTGGAAAATTCGTTGTGAAGCTTTTTTTTTTTTTTTGCGCCTGGAGGTGCAGGAATCTTCAAAAGATACCAGTGGTCCGTACCATTGGTTATGCCCGATTCATATATCTGACAATGCCATCAGTGCTAGTCAGTATATGCCTACGGGCTAAACCTCACCCCCCCCCCTCCCGTCACACTCCTTTTTTCATTTTTTGTGATGACTACGACTAAGTTGCCTTAACAAGTAGTTTACGCTTCTGTAGTGTTAATCGCGTTAGGTAGGTAGCTTTCCAGTGAAGGCACCTACTAATACCGTCATTAAATGCGGTTTTCCTTACGGCGCTAGGTCGAAAGGTCTTGTTCTTTGTAGTCGGCGCTCAAGATTTGTCACGTCCATAGTACGGATTATTTCATTATTGCAGTGAACATGAAGACGGGTACGAAGTTTGCGAGTAAAGTTTGTTACTTCGTCCCTCACGGTAGCAATTCCTAAATCTCTGTGAATATCACTATTGCTTATATACCAAGGAGCATTCACGATTGCTCTAAGTATTTTGTTTTGAAATGCTTGCAGTAGAGCCATATTGCTTGGTTTGGTACAACCCCAAAGTTGTATACCATATGTCCAAGACGGTTTTAGCACTTGCTTATACAGAAGCAGTTTGTTGTATGTGGTTAGCTTCGAGTATCTCCCGAGTAACCAATACATTTCTCTAAATCTGATTTCGAGCTCTTCGCGCTTCTTTTTAACGTGTGGTTTCCACTTAAGTTTTGCGTCTAGGGTCATTCCTAGATAGTTTGCCTCGTTTGCGTACGGTATTTGCACCGAGTTAATGTATATAGGAAAGTTGTTTATCTTTCTTAGCGTGAAATTTACATGCGTTGATTTTGTCTCATTGAGGACTATTCGCCAGGTTTTTGTCCATTCGAATACTTTGTTCAAAGCTCGTTGGAGTTTTCCCGTTGATGATTCGACTGACTCATCCGTTACGAAGATAGCCGTGTCGTCTGCGAAAGTTGCTGCAACGGTCCCTTCATCTTGTGGCATATCTCTTGTGTAGAGCAGGAACAGAATTGGGCCGAGAACACTTCCTTGTGGAAAACCGGCGTAGATTTCTTTGAAATCCGAATATTCACTCCCGTGTCTAACACGGAAAAGCCTGTTTTCAAGATAAGATTCCAATAGTCTGTACAACTTTTCCGGTAAGATTACCCTTAGCTTATACTTTAGGCCTTTGTGCCATACCTTGTCGAAGGCTTGCGATACGTCGAGAAAAGCGCTAGAGCATACTTTTTTCCCTTCTAAAGCTTTTTCAATTTCGTTCGTTATTCGATACACCTGATCGATTGTGGAATGTTTGACCCGAAAGCCGAATTGATGATCCGGGATCAAGTGTCTTTCTTCAATTACTGGTTGCAATCGTTTCAGCAGAAGTTTCTCGAAGACCTTAGATATTATTGGCAGAAGTGAAATGGGTCTATATGATTTCTTGTCATTTGCACATATCCCCGGTTTTGGAACCATAATAACTTCGGCGACTTTCCATTGCCTTGGGACATATAATGGTCTTAAAGAAGCATTTATGATGTAGAGCAACTTAACCAGCACTTTTTTCGGTAGCTCTTTCAAAATTTCATCAGTGATTAAATCATATCCCGGAGCCTTGTTATTTTTCAGTTTTTTTACTGTCATTCGAAGTTCGGACAGGGATACGGTTTTTACTTTAAAGTTGTCGGGTGCCATATTATCATTCGGATCTTCGATGAACGGTTGCCCATCGAACGGCTTGAACGTTTCCTCTAAGTGATCGGCAAATAATTCTGCTTTCTCTTTGTCTTCTTTTGCCCATTACCCGTTAGCTTTCCTAATTGGCGGCGAGTGCACTACAGGTTTCCTTATGGACTTCAAGGCTTTCCATAGAGAGTAGTTTGAATACTTATCAGCGGTCAGACCCTCAAGGTAGGTAGAAGTCTCGTGATTTTTTAAGGTCATGCAGCACATTTTCAAGCTTGTTACAAAGGTGGTTCACATAAGTTTTATCCGGTGGCGCGCGGGATTGTTGCCATCTCTTGCGCGCTCTCCTCTTTTCTCGTATGAGGTATTCGATTTCAGGCGGGTATTTGACTTTATTGTTCCGTGCTGCTGTCTTCCGCAAAGGAGTGTTTTTCCACGCTGAGCTCTGGATGGCTTCGACGAGTTTGTCGATTTCTTCTTCAATTTCGAACGGTGTCTTTAGCGGTACATTTAAAGCAACATTTTCCTTGCAGTCTCTTCTGAAAGTGTCCCAGTAAGTTTTGTTACTCGTTAACCTAGGCGGTCCTTCTTTTTTAACTAAACTTCCACGTATTTTCAGAGTGACTGCTGAGTGATCTGAGCATAGATCATAGCATTCTTCGATTTGCGTCAAATTTTTAGTTAACCCTTTTGCGATAAAGAAGTCGACGAGGTCAGGGATTTTATTTTTGTCAGTTGGCCAATAAGTTGGCTTTCCTGTCGAAAAAAAATTCACCCCACGTTTCATGCTGGCTTTGTACAATAATCTGCCTTTTGTCGAATTACATCTTGAACCCCAGAAAGTGTGTTTCGCGTTAAAGTCACCACCTAAGACAAAATTAGGTCCGAGGGAGTCAAAGAGATGAACTAGGTAGACCCGATGTTGTAGTCTAAGTGGCTTATTTTTACGGAGACTGAGCTTATTTGCATAGAATCAAATTCTATTTCTATGTTTTCGGAATGCTTAATACAGTCTTTGATGTAAAGAGAGGACCCGCCTCTCGCATTTTCCGAAGGATAATTCGCATGGTAATCGCTGTAACCCTTTATTTTGGGTCTAAGTCCCTTTTTAAGTGCGTTTCCGATACCAAACATATATCGATATTATTTTTCCGTAGAAACACTTCTAACTCGTCGATTTTTTTCAGAAGGCCGTTTGCGTCCCACGTTAGTATCTTAAGTAGCTGTTTGAACTCGAGCTTGCTCAATTTGTCAAGTATTGTTTTGTTAATCTTGTTTTGCTCCTCAAATTTTTCCAATATAATAGTAAATATTTGGCTGACCGGGTCTGTTGTAGCTGATCGTAATTTGTTTTCGTTTGAAGCGACTTGCGCGTACGATCTCGCGTCAATCTGTGGTGGTTTTTCCGCTGCGCTTGGACCAGCGACGTTCTCTTGCGCAATTTTTTTACTTTCCTTTATCGGCTTCGTCGTTTTGACCGGCTTAGCGGTCTTAGGCTTATCGGCTTTACGATATCTTAAGCTTGGGTTCGGGTCTATCGGTTTCTTGAGTGTATCCCGCCTTTTTTGAAGCTCCTTTGCTACATCACAACCTCGATAGTTTGCTGGGTGCTTGCCTTTGCAGTTTATGCAGGTCGCCGGAGCCTGCTAATTAAGGTTATGTATTTAGGTTGTGAAGCCTGGAAAATTTCGGATAATTGTGAAATTCATTGTGATAAATGACGTTTTGGGTGCATTTAGGGTGGAGAAGTAAACGAGATAAATAATAGATGGCGCTGTGCTGCGATCAATGCCATAACCCGATAGATGGCGTTATACGTTGACTTGCGGAATTTGACAGGTGTCGTTTTCGCATTGTCATTTTCTATTGACCAAATGTGCTATTTTTCTTGCTGCAATTTTGCGTATTATTACACTGATTCCGGATAGTCATATATCGCACATCACATCCGCAAACGGTACAAACATTACGATCAATTGAAATTCAATGCGATATTTATCAATTCGATTATTTTTTCAGAAAATAAATCTTCTTTTGAATAGGATTAGTCAAAAACGGCTTTGTTGTTTTTTAGGGAGAGTTATTTGCTTGACTGATGCCTCCTATTAGACAATCAAACCTAAGACGACGTACACGAGACGATTTGGTCGGGCTATAATATTGCTCTCCGGAGATTTTCGTCAAACGCTTCCCGTTATCCCGAAACCTACTGCTGCCGATAAACGTAATGCATGCCCGAAATCATTGTCTTTGTGGTGGCATGGCAAGCAGTTGAAATTGACCACGAACATGAGAGTCGCATTGTAGAATGACCTATCGGCTGCTGAATTCTCGAGACAACTGCTGGAGCTTGGCAATGCCCAAATTGCTGTTAATGTTTCGACTGGATTGATTTCGTTCCCGGCAAATTTTTGCGAGTTCACATCGTCGAAGGAGGAACTCATCTCCAAAGTGATCTCCGGCATTGCACACAATTATAAAAATCTCGATTGGATTATTGAACGAACAGATAGACAGACAGACAGATAGACTTATTCTGATTTTTTCACAGTGCCCACCTCTTTCGAATGTCTGACAAGCATCAAAGAGTATCATTTGTCACGATTGAGTTTCTCAACTCGCCGTTCGGAGTCGGCAAAAAACTGTAGATCCCTTCCATTCGTGCAAAAATATAACACGCACACACAAATGGTTGCGAGAAGCAGGCCCAGGTCACCTCGAGCTGTAGCGCCAACTAAGTAAGTAAGTATTTGACTGATTCTCACTGATATCCTCACGTTTTTCGTCTCACACATTTTCATACCAAAATCAACTCGATGCGTTACCATGAAGGTATTTTAATTTCACCTGAAAGCAAAAACAACTTAAAACCGTCATGTCAATTGGGGTCATATAGACTCCATACAACTCTCCATATGTTTTGTATGGGGGAGTTAGAAGTTTTTTTTCGATTTCACGACTTTGGTCATTCGATAACGC
Organism: Brachyopa scutellaris; assembly: GCA_949775065.1. Classification (NCBI taxonomy): domain Eukaryota; kingdom Metazoa; phylum Arthropoda; class Insecta; order Diptera; family Syrphidae; genus Brachyopa; species Brachyopa scutellaris. The sequence continues at coordinate 63,799,710 of OX459114.1, read as the reverse complement.
GATTTTTCTTCTTTATAATAGATTCTTTGCTGAAGCGAGCCATTTTCATCGAAAATAAGAACAGATGCGTTAATAGTTTCACATTGGGCGACGAAAATTCATTATTGTCAAATAAATAAATAATTTTATCATTTATTTTCCCATTTTTAGTGTAAATTCGTTTCAAATCGTAGATGTGAATGTTGAAACATTGAAATAAAAATGAAAAGCGAACATTTTCATTTGTTTACATGTATTTTGAGTGCGATTTCTCAGATTTTGAACTTTTAAAAGGTATTGAGATTCCTGAGCTTGAATCGGCCGAAGAAGGTAATGAAATTGGACTTGATGAAGTGATACCCACAGCGACCGTTACATGCGTTGCAAAGAGCGGACTCACATGGTCTTCGATCCCATTACCGTCATCGCAAATATGAGCAGCAGAAGTTATCTGCAAAAAGCAATGAATTAGATACTGCTCATACTCTTCAAGATGGTTTCGATGTTGTAGTTTCTTCGGTAAGAGTCACCATCATTGCTAGAGAAATCAACCGTAAAGCGAACGCTTTTTGTGCCGGGATCGGGAATCCGGGCAAATCGATTCAACGTTGGTTGAATACGTACAAGTGCTGATATTCGCAGGAGCATGTAAATCGTGGGATGAACTACTGATGGAATTATTAGGCAAGCTAAGCCGAGCCATATTTCGAGCCATGATGAATCAAGTTCGATTTGAACAGTTGCTTCGAATCATGCGATTCAAATAATTTCCAAATTCAATCGGATCGATGCGCACAGATAAATTGGCTCCAATTCGAGACATTTGGAACATTTCCCTCAACCTGCTTTATTTTTCAATATTGGTTGTATCGCGGCATTTGATCTGTATGTTTTAAAGTTTCCGAATTGGAGTTTACTTACTTACTTAGTTGGCGCTACAGTTCGAGGTGAACCTGGGCCTGCTTCTCGCAACCATTTGTGTGTGCGTGTTATATTTTTGCACGAATGGAGGAGATCTACAGTTTTTTGCCGACTCCGAACGGCGAGTTGAGAAGCTCAATCGTGACAAATGATACTCTTTGATGCTTGTCAGACATTCGAAAGAGGTGGGCACTGTGAAAAACTTTTAGGTGTTTGCGGCGGGATTCGAACCCAAGACCGCTGGCTCAGTAGTCCGACGCATTAACCACTTGCGCTACGGTGCCCACTTGGAGTTTGCGTACGGATAAACGTCGTTCATTCTTTCAAAGACTTGGTTCAGTCGCAAATTGTGGGTGGCCGTGGCGTAGTGGTAGTCGTCGTCGCTTGTCGCGCTGATGGTTCATGGTTCAAATCCTGATGTCGCCGAAACATTTATTTCTCACGAAATAAAAATAAGTTGATCAGTTTCAAAAGTTAATGTCAAAAACTACTGCGAAGGCATAAAACTGGCAGTAGGTTGGTGGGATGGCTGAAGAAATTGATCGCACAAACAATAACAGGAAACATGTGGAAAAAACTACTGTGAATCATAAACAAAGGCAAAACTTTCAATAATACACAAAAACTCTCCAGTTATCCTGGACACCACCCATAGAGTTATTTGAAACCTAAAACACCTGAGTTTCCTATCAGTACGCCGATCTGTCTATCTCTCGCTCTTGTTCTTCATGTGCTCGCGCTGTGTGAAATAACATTATAAGGGTATTCATATCCTCTATAGCGTGTGTAGGTAGATTATATAAAAAAAAAAAAAAATCGTGGAAAGGAAAGGATTGGTCGAAGTAAATACGTATACGGAGCTACCGCCCATCAATAGAAAACATGGGATACTAATTTTTGGAAGTCCAGGTGCCAAGAGACAGAAAACTGCAACCCGCACGCTGCGTAGTTTGCCCACGATCAAAAGAGATTAAGATCAATACAATTTTTGCCTCATGCAACAAGTACACGTGCAAGAAACATTTACAAATGATATGCAGTGCATGTGTTATTGCCAATGAAGAAGGTAAGGATTCGGAGGAGAAAAGGCATATTTAATAATAAAAAATGTTTCGCCGCTTTTTTTTCAGTTTTCAATAAAATATTCAACAATTTTCTCGGAAATTCTCCGTTTTTTATACATGGGATAGTGTGTGTGGTCTATATGACCCCAACTTACGGTTTTAAGGTGTAAAAAAGATTGACAGTCAGATGGTTAAACATATTATGACTCTGAAGCTAGATAACCTTCGTCAGCAACCCCACTCTTTTGTGTTTAAGGTTGGAAATAGCGTTGTTCCGGATAAATGTTGGAGTTGAGCCATTTTTCGAGCAATTTCACATCAGGTTGAGCCAAATTAGAAAAATTACTGAAAAACTGAATATGAATGAGCGGTGAGGGGGGATTGCGGCCCAAAAAAAATAATTGGTTCATGTTCCTTTATAAACACGAACACAGCAACAGTATATCAGAATCTCATTTTTTAAAGTGCTTAAGGGCGACTGAGATAATTTGGTATTACGGCTTGGAAATCGCAAAAATTACATTCGCTTTTGACGTCACAAATTTGGTGAAATGCGATATCAACTTATTACGGTTCGCAAAAATTCAAACATTCGATTCAGGTTAGCTAACCATAAGAAAGCATAACAAAGCATATATAATAAATAAAGACGATAACAAAATAATCAAGGAAAGAAACAATAAGGCCAACATTTCCTTATTGCATCTTTAGGTTGTTCAAAACTCCCACAATGTTCTTGTTGATCCTTTTGAAGGCTCTTTAAAACTCCTAAGTGAGTGTACTTCATATTTCAAACGGTTGTGATTATTTTATCTCAATGTTATATAGAGCGAATTCTTATTTCCTGATTTCGTTTTTATTGCTTTTTAATAGTTTTTTTAAGAAAACAAAGTTTTGAGCCAAATGAGCCAAATGTGAGCCATTTCTCTGTGGCTCGGAGCATTGAGCCAAATCAGAAATACTTGAGCCGAATTACCCATTTGAGTACTTCAGGACAACGCTGGTTGGAAACACTCCACCGGAGGGTTTTTGAGTATATTTCTCAAAGCTAACAAAAAGCGAAGTGATCGTATCGTCGTAAGCTGTTTGTAAAGAGTGCAGTGGAATATTGACCGAAAGATTCTGTAAATATCCGTTTAAATAAAACGACGTATGTACTGTGTTTTTGCATAAATTCGATTTTCGAAAAGAAGAGATGAGCATTTTAAATTAAAGTAAATTTTATTGCTTGTGAATAAAAACAATTAATATGTGATTGGTTACTTTGATCAACTCAAAAACTACACCGTACCGCAGTTTCGAGTTGGACTTCTTAGATACTGATGCAGAATTAGGTCATTGACAAGAAGTTCATCAACTGCCGATAAAGGGGGTATCCGATGATTTTACTCATAAATCATTGGAATACAGTTTAGTGCTTGCCCCAAAGCCCTGAACAAAACCTGCGTCTAATGTTACCTTTCGTAACCGTCTCCGTTCCCGCATTGTGGCTGCTTTACGTCTATCCACGGCGACGCTCTTTTTCTTGCATGCCTTGCACGCCCATGTTAGGCAAGGTCGTAGCTGTCCAGATGAGCATACCAGCGGCGCTAAAACATGCTCTTCTGAGCTCAAACTATTATCGTCGTAATCCGTAAAAATTGGCGATGGTGTTAGATTCGGCTGTTTATCCTCCCGATGGCCGAACACATTACCGTGATCGTATCTCGTGTAAAACGTGTGATACGGTCGATGTTGAAAATCACAATCATTTTTCATACTCTGTTCACTTTGATTCATTTTGTTATTTGTATATTTTGTCATCTTCACTTAGGTAAGCACTTTCAATTTTCAAAAAAAAAAAAAAAAAACAGAATCAAAACAACCTTCGAATTTTCGAAAACCCGTCACTCGTACACTCGACACGACCGACCCGAACTAAAGACTGAGTTGCAGACTTTCGTGACACATGTGTTTTTGGTGACACAAACAAATCGAGATCCAAAAGAAAAAATACAACAAATCTCCTCTTCGCGTTTTGAGTGGATTCTATTTTTAAAAAACACACCGTTTTCGACATATCAATAGTTGGGATGGGATGGTTCTTAACTTGGCCACGCCCATTTCGTGTGAGTAAAAATGTCGTATGTGATCGTAGGTGATCGAGTAGTGTAGCACCAGACTTTTTGCTGTTGTTGCTGTTTGGATGATGCCAGTTTATATTTAGTGATCGATTGCGTTGCGTAGTGCCACAAATCACAAAAGAAGTGGAGACGACTATAATTTTCCTGCTGGATAAATTAAAATAATAAAATTCGATGATGTGACGTTTTAAATGGTCACCATCGTCGTCGTCGTCGGCGGGTGGGGTGGGTGGATTGTGTTTGTTTTGATATTCGTTGTTTTCACATTCGTCGTCACTGTGTGAATTTATATTTTGAATATTCACTCCGTGTGTTCCATTAAGAGAATAAGATCTCTTGATTTTCAAACACAAACGTATTTCATTGGGGATATAAGGTGCTTATTTATTGAGCATAGCAATAAAGGACAGACACGTCGGCGGAGATAATGATTTGTACACTGTGATTTATTGTTGGCTAATGAAATGCAAACAGGCTATAAAACAATTTAAAATATAAACTCGGTATTATGTTGCTGTGGTGACAACGAGGTGAAAAGGCTTTAGATAAAAGATCGACTAGCCAAATTGTTTGTTAAGATGGCTGGATTTGATTGCAGGTCGGTAGGTGCTTAGGCAGAGGAACGCCATACGGTGGTGCTATTTCGCCTCTAATATGGCATTTTCTCTCTGTGATTAGTGAAATCATGGAGAACGCTTTGGATAAAGTAAGCACTTGAGCGGCGAGCTGCGACCTTGGTGTTCATCCAAGCAGAACCGAAATTATCATTTTTACCACAAAAACTATAGTACAAGCCTTTGATCTTCGCAAACTAAACAGACAAACACTCTTTCTATCCCCCAGTGCTAAATATTTGGGCATCGTTCTAGAGTCTTAACTAAACTGGAAGAAGAATATAGAACTTCAGGTCAAAAACACATGCATAGCTTTTACGCCTACAACAAAACCTTTGGCAAAAAATGGGGACTTTTCCCATTCTGGATGTATACAGCTGTAGTGCAACTAGAGTTGGGCAAACTAGTTCACTTCACTGAAGTAGTTCAGTAACTCTCGTTCACTAAAAGGAACTAGTTCACCAATGTAGTTCAGTAACTCATTTAGCTCAGTAGTTCTTTTAGCTCAGTAGTTCTTTTAGTTCAGACTCGGCTTCACCATTCACCTCTCACTTAACAGACACAATATACATTCACCTCATCTCTCATACTCATCCATAAGGTATAGCTTATATCCAGAAATAGACCAGTCAGTCGTTCGTTTATGTTCGTTAACAAGCTCGATTGAGAGGAAATACGAAATTAAGGGTGGAATATGAAAAAAATGTGTGTATACCGAAGTCACAACACACTGGAGGATGGTTGACTCGCTCGACCATGGAACTCAAAATTGTTTGAATTGGATCGACGCAACCATCCCTCGGGTTGCGCTTGCGAGCTGCGTGCGATATCTATATATCTATCTGTGATTTTATCTCTCTCTCATATGGTAGTGAATGGTATACCCACTACTGTACTACTACAACTACAAAGGATACGTTCCCAAAGAATTCGCGTAGAAAAAATCCGGTTTTGTATGGACATACTTATCATTCTTCTGGTTCTGAAGTGGTGACTGGTGAGCCGTAGACGTAGTGAACTACTGAGCCGTCACCGTCATCTGTATTGTGTTTGTGTTTCACAACTCACTAGTTCAGACTTCAGATACAGATTCAGATGAGAGGTGAGCCGTTGAACTACTGAGCTAAAGATATCTGAACTAGTTCATTTAGTTCAGCAAGGTGAGCCGATCTTTTGAACGGCTCCTTCATGAGTTACACAACTCTAAGTGCAGCCAATTCCCACCTACGGATCTATAGTGTGGTGGCCCGCACTAAGCGCAATGCAGCCCGACGGAATCTGGGTGCTGGACAGCTAAGCCGTATGGTTTCGGCAAAATCCTGGACACACTACTTGATTATGTCTCCAACGGATTACAGTGAGCTTAACTTCAAGAAGTTCTTCGCTGTAAGCTTTCCAAGTAGAGAGAAATGGAATCGAGGGAGAGTGATGATAGATTTCGATGCAACGGTATTTACCGATGGCTGTTAAATTGACTGCGGGGTAGGTGCGGGCATTTTCTCGGAAAAACTTAGCATATCGAAATCCTATCGCCTACCGAATTTCGCTAGCGCTTTCCAGGCAGAGCTACTAGCGATCATCGAGGCCGCTCAGGCTTAATAATCGACCCAAAACCCAAACACAACATCGCTATTATTACAGATAGCAAAGTCGTAGTTAAAGCTATGAATTCGGCAATCATCGAAACTAGTAGATCTATGCCAAGGAAAACACAATCGCTTGTGCAACCAGGCTGAAGTCACTCTTCTCTGGGTTTCAGGATATAGTGCCATAGAAGGAGAAGAGAGAGCCGACGAACTAGCCAAGCGATGGTCAGCCATAAACAACTCACTAGCGGAAAACGTTCTTATTCCTATATGTGCTGTTAAGGGCAATGCGCACTCTCACACTGCTTAAAACTTGCTTGTCTCGGGTGCACGATGATTTAGAAGCGAGCTTCATTATTTCTTTAGAAATCAGAGCAAGTAACTTCTCCTCACCCTTCCACTTTTCAAGAAATATCAATTCAAGTTTAATTTAAGTAGTAAAGTAAAATAAAATAAAAAATTATAAAAATCGATACTGTAATAGCATTAAAATTAGAATTAAATTACATACCTACTCTAATTTCAATTAAATTAATATCTAAATTAAATCAATACTGTTTATCTCTCACAGACTTATGAGTGCACTCTTACTGTGTTAGCACGTACAAGATAAAATAAATAAATAAATAAAAAAATTAAATAAATAAATAAGAGGGTAGTAAATTGGGAACAGTTTTATTTATTTTCTGACGTTATATTTTATATTGATGAGTAGATAGTTGTGAGTCTGTTATTATTTTTAACGATTCATCTGCACACATTGAAATACAGTCAGAAGAAGTAGTTTCCAGTGTTTTTCTTACAATTGAACCTTATTCGATAAAAAATTACAACGAAATAGTTTGACTTGAATTTGTAAATAAACAAACCTCTTTTTGGAGAACATATTAACAATTGCTCAATTGCGATAGCAGTATTTCTTTTTCCTGCTCTCCTAAAGTTTAGTTCAATCGCAGTTGAAATTTCTTGAGCGCTAAACGACTCAAAAATGTTTTGTACTTTTCTCTTCTTGCTTTTTTCACAGCATTTATCAAAGCTTTTTCTTGGTCTTCCTACTTTGTTTACACGAGATAAGGGAGGAATTTCATCTAAAACTGTGTGTGCGAGTGTTAGGGTTTCATTCAACGACGAACAATTAGTGCTTTCAAAGCGAGCATCTTTTCGTCAAACCTCAAGCATACGTTTTTTAAGGTTGTCTTTATTAACATAATTGCATCCTCAGAAAACGTAATATTATTAAAGTAGCTCATAATAAAAGAAAAAACAGCATCCAAACGCTTAATTTTGATCTTAGAAATTCAAACATCATAAATTTCTTTCTTCGTGATTTCGTTAGCCATCCTAAAAAATTAAAAATTTAGTATGGGTATCGCACCTGGGCGCAAAAAGTTAAAACACTTTTTGGTTACCAATATTATGTACTTTACACATGGCTTTGCAACAAATAGGGTCTTCAACTTGAACAACACTGAACAACTATACTTTTTATCTAATGAATGTGTAAGAACGCATAAATTTATCAATACTGTTTGTTTCCTCCCCTCCTTAATTTAATTAAAAGTACACAATATCCAAAATTAACTTACCTTACTATTTATCAAGATTAACAAGAAAACTTTCAATTAAAATCACGCGAACCACTTGCAAAAAAATTTTAAACACTTGCTCTCACACCTAACCTTCTTATAAATAATTGAACACAACTTGAACTTTGAGATCTTTTTGTTTTTGTTGCACATGCTTCTTATATAAAACTTTTATCACAGTCATTAAGTGGGAGGTGTAAACTGCAAAAAAAAACATTTTTTTTTCTCGGTCGCGTATTGCCATACTGATTATCAGCACAGACATTGGTCACTCTGCAATAGACTATACTATAGTCCACGGGTGGCCAAACTTTTAAGCTATGCGTTCGACTTTTTGCTGAAATTGATTACGCGTGCTACCTACCCATTGTTTTTACCTGGAAGAAAATATAAAAACATATGTGTATACACCAACTATTCAGTATCAGTTGCAATATTTTTTCTTAGTTTTATTATTACAAGAGTTAACAAAACAAGTAATGAAACAAAGTTTTTGGAACAGGAATTTCTAAATCAAGTTTAAATTAAATGCTGGGCAAAAGTTTATATACGAGCCTGACGTCATTTTTGCGTCATTATATGCGATTATTGCTCTCATATCGTCTGAACACCTATTTGGGACAGTCCGCATATGCTCACAAAGTATAAGTTAACACACGCTACGTTTCGCAACATAAAATATTCTTTTTTCGGAGTTCCGAAAACAAGCTATGTAAAAAAATGTTCTCGCAAGTCCCCACATATACAAAAGAATGCTCTCGCAAGTCTCCACCTATGCAAAAAAATTGTTTTTCTCGTTAGCGTTTTGTCGTAGCAACTGTACGCGCGCAAATCAATTCCAATTGTCTTTTTTTTCGATACGCCACGTAAACAGTTAAGCTATCGTTAAGTTTTAGTCTAAGATTAGATCTGTAAGAGGTAACAAGTTCTCATAGAGAATAGAATTCATGTATCTATAGTAGGTACATATAACAAATAAAAACGATTTAATTGTTTCATAAAAAACAAGTGATTTTACTTATATGCGGACAATATGCGACACCCAGTTCACAAACTAATTTGCGACTTTTTCGCATATCGTGTAAACACTTTCGCATATCATTTGTGACAATTTGCGAGCATTTACGAGCATTTGCAAGCGTCCCAACCATATGCGACCGGACGAAAACCTTACATTGCATATCCCGGCATATTTGCGGACAAATTCCTGTCTACAGGTAAAATAAAACTGAAAAAGAGAGACTACAAATATTTGAAAATCTGGTTCGGCCTAATAAAACGCCAAAAAAAAATTATAATTGTATGTAGTTAAGTAAAATGAGTACTGTTAATGAGTCTGAGCCGATGGATTCATCATCACCACATTACGACACTGATCACGTGCCGCCCCGCAGTCAAAGGTACGTCGCTCCAAAAAATCGATATCCGTAAGTCGAAATGTGCAACACAATTGAAACCACGAAGAAATCCAGCGAAATCCAGAATAGCTGCGGTGGAGAAAAGTACCGGGCTTTGGGATGCCGGCTCAGCACATTAGCTTTCCAAACTTGATGGCTGGCGTGAGGTTGTCGATTACCTAGGTTTCGATGTCCATGTGAACGAAGCCAAAGCAGAATGGGGCTCTCTTCGGGTGACATTTAAAAGTAATTTGTCGAAACTTCGGTCTCGCGAAGTCGTATCCAATCTTTGACCCATATACGACGAATCCCTTGCATTTGCTGCACACTCGCTTCTTCGTAGCTTCCATCTTCGTCGTCGTTTTCTATCATATCTATTGCCAAAATAGAAATAGCAGCCCACTTTATTTTTGACATTTTTATAAATGTCCGCACTCACCAACACAAAACAAAAAATACAAAATGTCAAAAGATGTGTAGTGTTCGCAAATCTGCATATGATTGAAAATATGCGACTTGCAAATTGTGTCAAATATCGTGTGAACACCTCGCATATAGGCCACAACATTTGCTACCCCATTTGCGAACATATCATATGCGAACAACATGTTCGCAAATGCATTTCAGAGTTTTGGGACAAAAGTCGCATATCGTGTGAACACGTCTATATGCGAGTTTGCGAGCAATGCCTACTTTATAGAATTTGCGATAAATCTGCAAGTTTTTTCGTGACGCTGACGTCGCATATATATGCGACTTTTGCATATCGTCTGATCGTAGCTTAAGCTTAAGGCTCTGTTATACATATGCACATATGTATGTACTCATTTCAGCTGAAACTGCTCTCAATTTGACTATTTGACATAGGGTGGGCACTCGGATACAAGGGGAAGAAGGGCATTGCATTTTTTTCTTTGCTGTATACATTTGCATGTTGTTACATTTTCATTTTTTTATTAATGATACTCATATATTGCATATTTGTTATAATGTATCAATTTATAGCACAACTCGCTCGAATTAGATGAGGCAAATGATGCGCTATCGTCAGCACTTCTGTCAAGTTTTCATATTGCCTGCCCAATTAAGACAAATAATAATAAGGTGCAGCCTCCATGGTGGAGCAAAGATCTCTCAACGGCTCGCAAGAAAATACAATTGCTTTTTAAAACAGCTAGAAAACATAATTCTCAACCAGACTGGGATTCCTACAGGGCTGAACTTAAAGGTTTTAAAAAGCTACTAAGAACAGCAAAGAGGAAAGGATGGAGAGAATTTTGCGGAAAAATGGAAAAAACTGCAGACACTGCACGCCTTAGGAAAATCCTTAGTAAAAAGGAAATTGCACCCTCACTTATTCAAAAAGATGACGGCAATTGGACAACAGACGCAGAAGAAACAGTAGAAGTATTGCTTAATACTCACTTTCCTGGCTGCACTGTACGTCCTTGTCACAATTCTCACACAGATACTTCAGGCATCCAAGAAGAGATACCTAACATTTTCACCAATAATAGAATAAAGTGGGCTATTCGCTCTTTTAGTCCATATAAATCACCAGGGCCAGATGGGATATTTCCTGCGATGTTGCAAAATGTTCTGGAAATAATTCTAGAAAGGCTAAGGTCTATTTTTAAAGGTTGTATACAATACAACACGATCCCAAAATCCTGGCGTACTTCACGGGTTGTATTCATTCCAAAAAGTGGAAAAACCAGCCATGTAAAAGCCAAAGACTACAGACCATTATGTCTGACATCTTTTCTTCTAAAAACTATGGAACGAATTCTAGATTCCCATATAAGAGAGTCTATCCCATTAAACTTTCTGTCACCTGCTCAGCACGCCTATCAAAAAGGTAAATCTACTGAGACAGCAATCCATGAGGTCACGAGTACACTTGAGACTTCAATTCACTATAAAGAATACACACTCGGTGCCTTTCTTGATATTGAAGGCGCCTTTAACAATATCACTAGTGACGCAATTATCAGTGCGCTATCGAGAGCCGGAATTAATTCACATCTCCGCAGATGGATTCACGAATTGCTAAGCAACCGCACCATAACTGTGGAATGGGGCTTGGCTCGGGCTAAAAAGTTTGCAACCAGGGGCACACCGCAGGGGGGCGTTTTGTCACCTCTCCTGTGGATCCTCACGGTCGACTCGATACTCCATACCCTCAGCGAACATGGTATTAAAGTAGTTGCGTATGCTGATGACATAGTTTTACTTGTGTCAGGCAAATTTCTAGACACTATGAGTGAGCTAATGAAAGAGCACTCTCTTCTATAAGCCACTGGGCGCTTCAAAAAGGGTTGAAAATTAATTCGCAAAAAACGGAGCTTATTATATTTTCTAGGAAATACAAGATACCTAAATTTAGAGGCATTAAGATGAACAACTTGACTTTACCGTTTTCAAACCAGGCCAAATTTCTTGGAGTTATCTTTGACGGAAAACTCAACTGGAAACCTAATATCGAAGAACGCATTAAAAAGGCCCAAAATGCCTACTACGCTTGCAAGAAAATGTTTGGAATAAAATGGGGATTACAACCTAAAGTGACTCACTGGATCTACACTTCCATAGTAAGACCGATCTTACTATACGGAGTTGTGGTATGGTGGAGAGCCCTGGAGAAAACACACATTCTAAAACAACTAGAGAGACTTCAACGTCTGATGTGTATTGGAATCACTGGAGCACTTAAAACAACATCAGCGATGTCACTAAACACCATATTGAACTTGTTACCAATAGACCTATTTGCTAAGAGTGTCGTTTTTAAAACAGTGCTAAGGCTTAAAGAGTCTAATGGCTTCAAGTTTAGACTATTTGGACATGGTAACGTAATCAATATTGCTAATATTAGTACAGATTATCTCAAGCCAATAACCCTGTTTGACCGAAACTTTTCCATAAAAATTCCCTCTAGAGAATATTGGATACAGCGTACAGCTGATCCACTCGACAGCATTAATATTTACACGGACGGATCGAAACAGGACGAAGGCGTGGGCGCTGGAGTCTTCAATCCAAAATCTAACTACAAACAATGCTTCAAATTGCCAGATAGTTGCAGCATCTTTCAGGCTGAACTTTTGGCGATTCAAAAAGCCGCAGAGCATCTAAGGAACTGCGAAGAAGGCTCCTACATTAACATTTATGTTGACAGTCAAGCTGCGCTCAAAGCACTAAAAAGTAATGTGATAAAATCGAAAACAGTTTTAAACTGCTACGCTTTACTTCAGGAACTCAGCAGAAGTAACACAGTCTGCTTATATTGGGTTCCTGGTCATCAAGGTATCATAGGCAATGAAAAAGCTGATGAACAGGCTAAACAGGGAGTTCTACTTAGTTCAGAACCCGAAATCATAGTAGCACCGATCCAGCACTACTTCTCAAAAATTGATGCTAAACTACAAAGCACAGCTGACAATAAGTGGAATCAATCCACTTCTTGCAGAATAACGAAAATATTCTGGCCGCACTGCAGTAGCCATAGATCCAAATACATCCTCTCGCTATCAAGAGTGGAATGCAATTTACTACTAGGCGTCATCACAGGGCATTGCCTTATAGGTTATCACGCTCGTAGGCTCAAACTAGTCTCGTCGGACATATGCAGAAACTGCAATGAACCGGGTGTGGTAGAAACTTTAGAGCACCTCCTGTGCGCTTGTCCTGCATTGGCAAAAAGAAGGCACAGACTAATGGGAAAATTCTATTTCAAGTCACTCGTAGAAATGGCAGACATAAAACTTCACCTTCTTATTAAATTTGCTCAACAGACAAACTCATTTTGTTTAAACAAAGCAACAGAAATTAACTGATTACTCTGAGGAGTTGTGGTATCACTATGGATCAACACTGGTCTATGTGAGGCTAAGCCGCCACCCCATAACCTAAACCTAAACCTATAGCACATGGGTTGGGGTCGACTGTAAATGCCTTCGCGTTCGACCAGTCGAACGCGTTCTACGGTTTGGCAACTCATGCGTATAGTCTATAGTCACTATAGTATGCTTATTCAAATGCAAAGCAGACTATATGCTATATCAGAGCAAAGGCTATTTATATGTATGTACAGTTTGTCAAGAAAGTGTTTACACAACGTAAAAATACAAGACTTCTATTCTTTCATTAGAAATAGGGGAATATTTAAGAAATTTAATCAAGTTTTGATTTTTAACTATTGATAATTCATATTTCAACAATTAAATGACACAAAAAATACTTTATTTCAATCAAAAACAACATTTAAAATAGCAAAAGCTAAAAAGAGATACAATTTTCACTGTCAAGAAAGTGTTGGATAAGAACTTTTTTAAACGTGAGCAGCAAGAATATGGTGTACAAATTTCACACGAAACTTTAAGGCAAGTGCTATTGAAACATGGGTACTCATCATGAGTTGCGCGGGAAAAAACACTGCTTCCATCTCAAAATATACAAAAACGCTTATCGTTCGCCACAGAGTATAATATTTACTCAGAAGAATATTGGGATGATGTAATATTTTGCGACGAAACAAAAATAATACTTTATTACAACGAAGGATCCAACCGAGTATGGGGTAAGCCTTTAAAAGCACTGTCCAATCGGAATATCATTCCAACGGTGAAATTCGGAGAATTATCTGTGATGTGGTATGGGCGTGCATATCTAGCAAAGGCGTTGGAGACTTAGTATTTATTGATAAGACCATGGACGCCAAGAAATACCTGAGCATTTTGCAAAATCATTTGCTCAGTAGCGCCAGTAATTTTGGTTTTAGTGATAGTGATGAAAGCAGAAAACCAAAATTTAGTTTTATCAAGACAACGACCCAAAGCATAAGGAGCTCACGGTCAGGACATGGCTACTTTACAACTCCAGCAAAGTGCTAGATACATCAGCCCAGAGCCCACACTTAAACTCGATTGAAAATGTACGGGTACATTTAAAGAAAAAAAGTGGAAAATAGGAACGCCGAAAACTGAAACTAACTTGTTCAGTACGTTAAAGAAGAATAGGCCAATATTCCTTTCAATTATGACCTTAAAAAACCAATTGGATCGATGATTAAAGGCATTTAATGTAATATTAATGTATATAGATGTGCAAACACTTTCTTGACAGTAATTTTTGTGTCCCATTTTAGTTTTTGTTACTTTTATTGTTGTTTTAAAGTATAAATAAGTATTATTTCTTTTCTATTTGATTCAAGAATTATGAATTATTATAAATTAAAAAACAAAAGCTTAATAAAGTTAATAGAAGTACCTCTATTTTCAAATAAAAAATAGAAGTTGTTGTTTTCTTACCTTGTGTAAACACTTTCTTGAGAAACTGTATATTCTGCTCCGAAAGTTAAGAGCAAAGTACCTTTGGTAACAGACATTTCGTGTGTCTGCGACCACATGTAATTTTTCATGTTCTTACGGAATCAAATTACATGCGAGTTCAGTTACTCTACTGTTATGAAGAATCATATCCAATCCCCCTTGTGGTGTACCTCGTATTGCTGTCAATCCGAGTGCCGCTAATCTTTGCACTTTGGCGAGCTTGTTTATGTAGCTTTTTACTTTGGTAGCAGTCCGCCATACAGTGGATCCATAGGTGATGATGGGCCAGATGATTGCAGTGTACATCGTACATCCAGTTAATGACGTAGGATTGCAGTTACCATCTTTTCCCGAAGGTCCTTTTACAGTCATGAAAGCATTAAGTCCTTTCTCAATTCTCTATTCAATATTTTGTGTCCAGGATAGTCGAAAATAATTCCTAAGTATTTCGACTCCTTTGAGAGGTTTATTGTGATTCCTTCGAGTTATGGCAGGGTTAAGTCTGTGATCTTGTTTCTCTTGGTGAAGAGGACAAGCTTGGTCTTTTATGGATTCACTTTAAGAACGTTGCTACGACGGTCCCCTATTCTTGGGGAATATCACGGGCTTATAGAAGATACTGATACAGTCAAAAAACGCTGTGTTGCAAACTTTAAGCCTTCATGCCACACATTGCCAAAGACTTGCGAGACATCAAGAAATACGATTAAGAGATTTCTCAAAAACGTCAGCTATCTTATGTATGTGGTTAATGATTGAGTGCTTGCTTCTAAACCAAACTCGTGATCAGAGATAAGATTTTGTTCCAATATACATATATCCGACGTTATCCTTTCGAATAGAGCGACAAAGGAACTTAAGCTCATACTCAAAGAACACAATAACCGCAGCATTAACAACTACTTGTCTAATCTCACTGCAACTCAAAATAAACTGAACAAAAGACATAAAAATGGAACTACCCATCAACCATCTATCGCAAATGCTGACGGTACTCGGTCTTGGATAAGTAAGGACGTCCTAAGTACCTGGGTATGGTAATAGATAAAAAATTTACTTGGAAATCACATAGAGTATGTAATCAGAACCAAATAAAAAACAAATTCAGACAACTTTACGTACTGGCTTTTAGGGAAGAACTCAAGGTTATGAAAAGAAAACAAACTTCTTATCTACAAGACAATAATAGAAGCAATATGGACGTACGGGATTCAAATCTGGGGAACCACCAGCATGACAAGTATTAATATCATTCAATGACTTCAAACAAAATTCTTCGGACAATAGTAAATGCACCATGGTGATGGTATATAACTAATGCAGACTTACACCGTGACCTCAACATCCTCACCGTAAAAGAGGAAATAAAAATAATCAGCAGACGAATCAAATAGCGCTTTCTGACCACACCAGCTCTCAAATACGATGTTTACCCGAGCAAGAATTAAATTCAAGAAGACGACTAAAAAGACATAAGCCCTTAGACCTACAAAATATTTAAAGTATTAAAATAGAAAGATAGATTTTTATTGTTTTCTTATCATACAATTCATAATATACATAGGTTTACAAAAATTGTTTAAGCATGGCTTTGCCGTCTGCCCGATTGACATTTTATATTTGCACTTTGTGTTTTTATTATAAATCAATAAATTTATAAGAGAAAATTAAAAATTCAACAGTTTATAGTAATAATTAATAATTAATAGACAGTCTTAAAAAGCTTCGTTTAAAATCTGGTTTCTGTATGATAATGCAGCCCTATAGAAATTATACAGCAGTTTTAACCCTCTCATGCCCGAATTAAAATGGGCGTGGCTGAAACTTTTTTGAGTAGACATATAAGCTAGAGTTGACCTCAATATCAACTGACAAAAATTTCATTGTCATAGGTGTCCTGGTTCAAGAGCTACAGGATGTTGCGTATATGCAACATTGGGCAATGGTGCTATATATTTAAAGACAAGTTGATTTTTTTTTCAAATGCCGTTTATTTATATTTATGTATGATAGGACACAAAGCAATTTTTTTGGGGATTGGAGCACAAGTGCACATTACATTTGCTGCATTTACAGCTTGGAAACCCAGTGCTGCATACTCTACATCTTCCTCTTTTTCCCCATTCCGGCCAATGGTTATTACCATCAAGTCGTAGTGATTTTGCTGGGTCTGCAACATAAGCTCTTTTATAGGGGTTTGATTCAGAGCCCGTAGAAGGAGCTGGTGATGATGGAGCTGGTGATGATGGAGCTGGTGATGATGCAGCTGGTGATGATGGAGCTGGTGGTGATGGAGCTGGTGATGATGGGGATGAATTCATTGTCAAAAGGAGTGATGATGGACGACCTCTCTTTTTGGCGACAACTTTAGTTTGACTTGCGTTCAAAAGCTCGGAAGCAACATCCAATTGAAAATTTATGAGCGGCATATGCTTCAATTCGCCGCCTGTATGTATGATGTCTCTGCGGTACAACAACCAACTGTTTACTAAACTTGAATTTATGCACCAGTATACTATGCGCAAGCAGCATGTCCGCAAGATCAACCCCTCCCATGTGTTTGTTGTAACATTCAACTATACCTGGACGAGGTATAGTTATAAACTTCTTCTCTTTGCGGCACCATCTGTTGCATTCACTCATTGGGTTCTTACCTGCATAATTTGAGACTAATTGTACGCTCTTATTATCATACCAACGACAAGCAATCAAGTTGTTCGTTGCTTCATATTTGAAATCGCTTGATCCTCGTCCTCGTTTTTGAAGGTCTTTCTCACTGATTAGAGCACAATTTTTCAATCGGTTGCTTCTAATTGTACCAACGGCCAATATGCCCTTTTCTTTCAGAGCAATCATCAAGCTTATTGACGAAAACCAATTGTCAAAAAACAGTTTGAAATTTTGGTTTACTGGCAAATTGGATGATAAAAATAGCACGATATCTGATGAAATGCCCAAGCCATAAGTCTTGCACGTTCCTTCTCCAATGTACAGAGTAAAATCGTATATAATCCCAGATACACCAGCTCTCGTAAACATTTTGAAACCCCACTTGTGGGGCTTCATTGGAAGATATTGTTTCAAACTATGTTGACCTTTATATGCAATCATTTGCTCATCTATACTTTGGAATTCTTCCTGCGAAATTTCATTCAATTTTTTTTTTATGGCGTCCAACAAAGGCCGAGCCTTGTACAACTTGTCATATTCAGGTGTTCCCTTCTGAGGCTGTTTAGAATTATCGTTCAAATGGAAAAACTGTTTAATTTTTTCAAATCTGTTTCTTGGTAATGCATTTGCAACGGCTGCTAGTTTGAAATTGGCCGCCCACGCCATTCTATAAGCTGGTATTTTCACAACTGCAAGGTAAAGAAGTATGCCAACAAACCTTTTCATTTCAGGCACAGTGCATTTCAATTCTATGCCCTTCGTTTGCATAGCATATAAATTTGTTTCATCACATATTTTCTGCCACAGTTCATCCGCAAAGAAAGTACTAAAATATTGGATGGGGTTTTTCACCGCATTGCTGCATAATTCACTTTTCCAAGTGGTCTCGCTTTCCATAAACTCGGCACTTCTCCACTTCAAACTCTTCAAATCAATTTTTTCCATCACCTCCTGTACAACGTTTTCATTTTCATTCAAATCCCCATCATTTTCGCTTTCAATAAATTGATCAATCAAACCAACACTCACATTTTCAGCTCTGTTATCCAAATTTTTCAAAGTTTCTTCAATAATTTCGTCCATATTTCGATCTTCTTCTTCTTCATATTCCTCGTCAGCCGAATCATCCCAATCAAAGTTGACAAATTTTTCAATCTCAGCTTGAGTCAGACCTTTTGGGCGCATCTTACAATCTGCATACAAAAAAAAATTTATTTTTTGAAAATTACCACAATAGACCAATGTTGCATATACGCAACACGACATTCACAAAATTATTAGAAACAAACTATATAATATTTTCATGCGGGGTTTTTTTTAAATACTCACTTACCTTTCTTTATTTAGTTGTTGAACTTGGTTTTAGGATGAAGTAATTATTTAAATGTTTTTTAACACTTTTTTAAAACCACGTTTTTTTGCACAATGAATTTGTCAACTACGCTCTCGGGAGAATAGCTACTAACTGAACGCATGTGCAGCTGACTACCGAACAATTAGGTGTAAGCTCACTCAACACATGCAGCTATATTTCTGCGAACGGTTCAAAACAAAAAATTTAAAATAACGGTAGTTAGAGGCTCATAAATACAATGTTGCGTATATGCTACAGCGGGCATGAGAGGGTTAAATCTCCTTCGCAGTTAAGGATCTGCAGTACTTCCGCCTCAGATTTCAAATCACTGCCGAAGAAAGCTCTCCGTGTCTCTTTCATGATCGGACATTTCCCGATAAAATGAACGACATTTTCCCTCACATACAGATTACAAAGACTGCAGTAGATACTTAAATTCTCACGATGTGGTATGAAGTTCAATTCTACTAACTCACTAACTCACTCACTACTTATCAGTATTAAAATATAAAAAACAAATAAATAAAAAAAAATAACAATTTTCTTACACGATGCATAGTTTCTTGTAAGCTCACGCCAAACCTTTCGATCTTGCAGCGGCAGAACATATACTAAAATTGGAACGATAGCATAACCCCTGCGCAAGGATGACACGCAAAATCGTGAAACGTTCCACAGTTTTTTAGCTTATTTATGTATTATTTATTCCTCACTTACTTATTTATTTATCTATTTCTTATTTATTAAATTATTTATTTATTTACTTATTTATGTAATTATTTGTTTATTTATTAATCTATTTATTTATTTACTCGCTCAGTTAATTTAAGCTATCTCTGTGATATGCATACTAAGCAAACAAACAAATAATTAAATGGAGGTTTTTTCTCATAGTTTTTCTTCGAAAAATTATTTCAAATTTATTGCTCAAAACTTTGTATCAAAATGAATTTTTCAGTAGTAAGGTAATCATATCTCTGTACTGTGCACTAACAACGCAAAGCCAATGAAAACTGTTTTTCTATGATACAAATAGATGAATGTATGTATATGTATGTATGTACATGCAGAATCACCCCACCCCACGTCAAACCTTTCAACTGCTGACTGCTCTCCTGAAAAATCTTGTTGCCACAGATATTCAATTGCAAGATCTGATACAAACGGATACTGAAAATCTGTGCATATTTTATGGGATCAAGCGCCCCACGATATGCAATACGTTATCTGTACATCTTACCCATGAGAATGCATTTTCTTCAAAAGCGAAAGCCAAACCACGCAATAATATCCACAATCTATTATTTTATTGGAAAGCAATAATTTGAATGAGTTATTAAATTAAGGATATTTTTTAATTTATTCCAGCCTTTGTATCTGCTTTTTTAGATTCTATTAAAAATCTGATTGTCTCATCCAAAAATGCTCACAATATTCGAAGAATCAACACAATGTCACTCGCGCAATACATAGCGAAAAATAATAATCAACTCGAGGTTTGAATGAAATTTTCCGCAATGATTACATCAGGCAATTGTGCCAAAATCCAATGATGTGCTCTTCAGTCTTCGACTGTTCAAGTGTTCAGGTCAAATAGAAATAGAAAGAAGACGATTGCTTTTGCTTTTCATGCGAATAAAAATATTTAAGAGAAAGTGAACATTACTCTTAAAAATGCTTGGAGCAATGCTACAGAAGGGGACAGAAAAGAATTACACTTTAGTTGAAAAATCAATTGCAAAAATAGTTAATTCGTTATATGAATAAATGTAATAATTCGCACCCCAGATTCAATATTTACAGTAAATAAATGAATTTGGGTAGAAAGAAGTTACATTTTAAAAGTTACACTTGGAAACCTTATAATGTAGATACGTATGTTCATTATGTAAGTTACCTGCTGTTTCGGTTTGGGAGAGTTTTTAATGAGTGCTTCCTCACTGGATAGATCAAAGACGAGTTAACCCTTTTACCACTAAGACCGTCTACAGAAGGTCATCACTAAAATCCAATTCTTTTTCAAATTACATTTTTTGCGCTCTAACCGCCAAAACCGCTTTTCGTCAGTTGAATTAACAATCGAACGGTACCAGTTTGAACGTATATAGTTGAATAGTATGAGAGATACAGCCTATTATGTCAAGAATTTTGTGAAAAACGACGTGAAAATTGTTTGCGATTTTGATGCACGTTTGAATTTAAAAAAAAATACTTTCCAACAGCTCAATCGACTTGGGAATTTTTTTACGAAGTTGTTTGAAGTTTTATTTTGATTATTTGTTGCTAGTTTGATTTGTAAAAACAAAATGTTTGTTCCAATCAAGTTTTTGTGAAGACCGTCTGTAGACATTGGAGCATTGAGAAAACTTTAGTGATTTTCATATAATCATAACCTTCAAAATAAACGGTTTAGCACAATAAAACTGCCTTCTGATAGTTGGAAATACGTTAAAATACCGTTACTAAAAACGATCTGGTACAGATTTCAATCAGATCGGAGGAAAATTGTGGTTGTTAGCGATGTTTGTGGTTTTGCTGGTACATATGTAAATGTTAACGGTTTTTCAATAGGAACAATTTTGTGTTTTAATACAAATGTCTCTCAACTCTTTCTAGGATCTTTGTTGATTAGCAAAATTATGCGTTATTAAACAGCAAAAAACTCACATGTGCTTCAAGAGATTACATTGCATCCACAAGAAGTGACCGTGTGGTGTGGACTTCATGCCGGAGGTGGAAGTGTGGCTGGACCGTATTTTTTCGTTGATGAAAATGATCGCCATGTTACGATCAATGGAGTTCGCTTTTGTACCATGTTAGAAGAATATTTGTGGCCAGAATTGAATGGACTTGGCATCAGTAATATGTAATTCCAACAAATTGGTGCCACATGCCACACAGCTGGTCAAACAATTGATCTATTGAAGGCGAAGTTCGGTAATCGTGAAATCTCGAGAAACGGTCCGGTCGAATGGCTAGCTCGCTTATGCGATTTACCACTGTTGGATTTCTTTTTATGGGGTTACAGTAAGTAGCTGGCTTATACCAACAACGTTAGAGGAGCTTAGGAACGATATCGAATACGAAATTTCCCACATTTCCGCCAATATCTTTGGAAGAGTTGTGGGAAACTGTCTCAAAAGAGTCCGTGTCGACATCACCACAGTTTTGTGGAAGGACACGAAGGACGCCAAACTGTCCTCAAAGTATGTTGACACTTAACATTTTCAAAGAACAAATTCAGTCAGTCAATCATCAGAAATTGCTCGTTATAATCGTACAATGACATTGATTGTCCACAAATTATCCATGAGTACAACGCGCACATGGGCCGATTGTCGATTTAATGGACTCCTATATGGATAGCAATGGACTCTAAACCAAAACACAGGATATGGATTTTTAACCATTTTCTCGAATGGCTATACACAAATGAATTTATTTTGTATCTGAGACTCAACGATGGAAAGATAAAGAAATGACAATGTACGAATTTCGCTGGACCATTGCGAAAGAACTCTGAGCTGCTGTTGAAGAATGATCCGTTGGCCGTCCATCATCTGCCACATAGTCAACCGCCAGCAATGGTGTTGGTAAAAAGCAGTTCATCGATTGGCAAGTGCAAGATTCGATGAAGAAAATCATTTTCCTGAATGGGGATCGAAAAAGTCGCGTAAATTGTGTAAACAATCCGATACACACATATTTTGTACAAAACGTAATTTCCATGTATATCTTTCCAAAGCAAAAAACTGTTTCACAAAGTATCACGTAGCGTAGGCAAATAATTCATTGTCTATTAGTAATTACACTGGTCCCTCGCTTTGCGCGACTTCTTTTTGCGCGGTTTCACCTTTGCGCGAAATGCATTTGTCTAACAAAATTCGATTTGCGCGGCGCTAACATTTCATTTTTCAGGAACGCAACCCCCTAAATTACATTAAATTCATACTTCGCTTTGCGCGGTTTCGCTTTGCGCGATTTCGCATTGCGCGAGACTTTTCATTCCCCTAACCCCCGCGCAAAGCGAGGGACCAGTGTACCTGTTTAGGACAATGTATTGAGCATTCACTTTGAACAAAAACGATTTTTTCGTACTTGAATTTTACAACAAATTTTTTAAATTTTTTTCACCGAACCCACTAACCCCGTCTACAGACGGTCTTTCATCTTTTTCACCAGGTGCTTCCAGTTCAATTTTTTCTGACAAAGGGACTTCGGATTTGTGTTTTCCAGCCCAAAATCATTCTAGAACCGAAATTCTTATAACAAAATACTTCATATTTCGATTCCAGTGGTTAAAGGGTTAATATAACAAAATTATTTTTTTAAGTTATTTCTTTTAATTTAAATATTTATACACACTTTTTAATGCGTGTGTCCCCATTGAATATAGTGAAATAAATCAATACAAATGAAAATGGTTTTGTTCTATTGCTTATATCAGATTATATTACATTTTTAGCCAAAAAATCGAGTTGCTACATTTATTAATTTTTTGTGAAAGCAATACGACAATTTATCGAATGCATTTATCTTAGCTTCTCTTTTCTGGTCTTCGCCCTTATTTAAGGATATCCATTTCGGACATAATACCCTTTGCAATATGCTTAAGACACGCGTCAATACTTTGCAAAATGTTATACCATGTTGGCAACTTCCTTCTATTTACAAAAAATCTTAAGGACGCAGCTAATTGGACCTTTGGTGAAATTAAAAATGATTTTTCAACTAGAGAAAGCTCCTTTATTAGTTCCTCCAAAACATACTGCCGCTATTTTCGTAAAGGCCCTGTCTACAATATTTTCGATTTCGAGTTCAATGCATATTTGGAGTTAAGGCATTGCCTCCGATTGCTGTTGTGTAACTATTTCAAAAAATTAAGCACATGGCAAATAACGAAATAATTTTTTTCTTATATTTTTTTATATTTTATCTTCAGGTTGCGGAAGTAAATTCAACATCTATCTCTACCATCTCGAAAATGTGAAAATGTAGTTAGGGCCTTTATGAACATAGCGGCAGCATAGGTGAAGGCGGCTTTGTTGAGGCGAATTTTTTTTTACAAACCTGTTAAATTAAAATCAGTTTTATGAAGAAGGTAGGCCATAAGGCCGATAAAGATTTAACTTACGATAGATCTGATAGATCGATAACGTGTTCTGAACATTCCATTAAATACGCCCGCATTGTGCTTTTATATGAAGACACTTTATCATATTCAAAAAACAGAACTATGCTGTCCATAATCTTAATCAAGGGATTGGTCTATGGATCTGAAAAAAGTCCTATTAAGTTCGAAACATGCAGAAATTATTGATAGCTATTATTCTTAATTTCTTGGATTTTTTTCATATTTATAATCGCCTTTTCAAATGTCAAATCAGAACACAATTGATTTCGAAAAATAAAAAGTACATATGTAAAGTAGTGTATCCGGCGGATTTAATAATCACCACCGTAAGTGAATGTAAACCGAATGAGTGAAGGGAATCTGCGATCCGGATAGTGTTGATGTTATTAGTCGTTTATTATCGCCGATGATCCATATAGATCATTGGTTTGTATGCATTACAACAACACTACGTAATCTTGCTTTTCATCAAGATCAATTTTCCTGATCTGAAAATTAGTTCAGCTATATCTCAGTAGGATGTACTTGCGATTGTGAACTTTGCTTTCGCGCTAAAGGTCTGTGTCTGAGCTAAAAGAGGTGTGCAATGTAGTCCAGTTTGTTTTATTTTCATTGCGTGATCCATATAGATCAACTGGATTACATTGCACACCTTTTTAGATCAGACACAAACATTTAGCTCGAAATTGCCGTTTTATTACACAGCTTTTAGATCACCAAAATTGATCTTGATAAAAAGCTAGATTACGTAGTGCTGTTGTAATGCATACAAACCAATGATCTATATTGATCATCGGCGATAATAAAACATGGCTAATAAAACACGGCTATTAGCATTGGCAGTCAGGTTGCATTCAAGGCGCTAGAATAGTTCGCTACCAAATCGGCACTAGTCAGGAGCTGCCGAATAATGCTAACGGAATTATGCATTATGCAGAACCAGGTAAGACTATGTTGGGTGCCCGGTCAGTGTGTTGTGAAAGGCAACAAGTTTGCCGATGAATTGGCAAGGAAAGTAGGGGAACTGCCGATTACGGAAAAAACTAACTGAAATGAAACGATGATGTTAAGAGTATAACCTCTCAATTTTCCTCAAAATCTTTTACCATTGTTTTAATAAATGATTTTCAAAAAATAACCACAAAGACATATAATGTTTTTTATACGCTTCCATGCAACGGAGGTCTTTGTCTTTTTTTTAAGACGAAGCGTATTGTAACAAGAAGAGTATCGTTTTCTACCGCCGCGCGCCGTTGGAATTGCCTACTAGATGGCGATGCTAGATGAAAATAGCACAGGAACATAGGCAGTCAATCAGTTCAGTTGCGATTTATTATTGTAAGTGACAAGATATGTAGCTAAAGAGAATAAAGAGATAATAGATAAGTAGATAAAAGTGACTTGTTAGTTCTGAGTTTGATTTAATTCTTAACAGTATTAAACTGAAATTTCATTTTGAAAATCCAGAAACTTGACTTCTTTTACAATTCATTTTCTCTTCTACATTTGGTGTCAACGATGTTGTATTGATTTTCAAAATATAATGAATTAATCTATTAAATTATTAATTTTCATTGCTGAAAACATCTGTTCACACATTTATATGAACTTCAAAACATGCATATAATGGGTTTTTTAAGTTGGGATAGCTATTTTATTTTTGAAATAAATGTGTATGTTACCTACATAGTATAAAAAGCAAAAATGACTTCATTGAACTTGTTTTTAAAGAGGTATCACCAGGGCCACCCTATCTTCAGGGCTGAATGGGCTATAGACCCAGGGCGCAAGCCTTTTGGGGGCGGCATTTTTTATTGATGTTATATTTTTTTGTTATTATCTATTAGTAATTTAGTTACCTTTAAGCAATTTTTATTTAAAATCCTTTCATAGCAAAAATGGCTAAATAACCTGTTTTACGGAAATGGAAATGGAAATGTCATATCATTCATATCTTTGTTTTGGAGTTTGATAATAAATATTCATGGGTTTCTTAGAATTTTTCCGGTCACTTATCCGCGTATAGTGTATCATTGAAATACGTTCGGTTTTGATTCGGTTCGCACCAGTACTCAAGCTCAGCAGCGCCGTCTTCGTGAAATGGTTGGCTTCGTGAAACGTCGTTGTCTTTAAAAAGACCTCTCTACTGACATCAGTGATATCAATGTTGCAAAAGACATCACAGCCTTACCATTCTTGTGTCTTATTTCAATACATGCTTCAATTTCGGTAAAACATCTCAAGAAACAGGTTGTTTGTGATTTAACTTATTAGGTCCGGTCGTATGCGCTCACAAAACTACGAATATCTACGAAAAGGTACGAAACCCCATTCGCGTACGAAAAAATGTCGTAGTTTTTTGTAAAAGAGAGTGCTCACGATCGCGAGAGAGCACAAAATTTCCGCATGCTTCGCATTTTATCACAAGTAATTTCTTTGGGCAGATTTATGAAAACTGTCAAATCACATACATTTTTCATTTTTCATTGTTCAACGCATTCGTTTACTTTTTCGGAATTTTCTTTGAGAACTTCACCCCTACTCTTCGAAAATTGACAGAAAACGAATATTTTGTGCAAAAAGTACGCGAACAGACCTATTCTTCAATTCTGCTTATTTCAGTTTTGTTTTAACGATTAATTTTATTTCTAAACTAGCTGATCCACTTGCACACAAAGAGTCGCATCACTCACATTTTCAACTATTTGAACTATGATATTACGATCAAAATGAAAAAAAAAATGTGTGTGTCAGTCACACGTGGTAGAAGTGAAACTTTTTTTTAAAAAATGGTGTATACATATATTATTTGTATTGGTCATATTATTTTACGAATGAGATAAATACCGAGAGATACAGATTGCGAGAGAGCGAAGAGCGAAAAGGACGTACAGAATATTAGATATCAAACATACATCGATCAACACGGACAACTGAATTTAATATACAGCTACAAATATAATTTAATTACTTATTTATTTTGAATCACCAAAATTACTAAAAGTTTGAATAGCTATGTACATAACTTCATATTCCAAATGCTCCTCAAGTTGACTTTATCAACATTGTCATGGTAAATTTTGAGATTTTGAAAGATGTTCATTTATATACATAGCATAAATACGTCTTTAGGTACATTTGCCGACGATATAAAGATCAGTAAAACCGTTAAACCATAAATATCTGTAGACTTCTGTACTCAGATATTGATAGTTTCAATATCAGGTAATCAAGTGTCAGTACATTACAGGAAAAAGATACCGAGTGTTCAAGTAATTCGTATCAACTCATTCTTTCTGTTACCGTATTTACATGTTAGGTTTTGTGATGGTAGTGTAAGGAATTTAAAAGTCTTAATGTCACTCTTTCATTCTTTAACTTGTCCGTCCTCCCCCCGAATACGTTTCGCAGTAAGCTATACACTGTAAGAATCACAATTGCATCCGTCCAGTGAAGCTTTCTTGACTTCGCATTAAAAGAGTTTCTATGGGTCGACCTTTTTAACCTCGTTCCATATTTGCATAGGATAAAACCTTGTCGTCTTTGAGACAAAGGGTTAATAACAATTTTATGCATCATCTGATTCCAGGTTTGATATACTACATACTTTTGCCCCGATTTACTATCCTTTTAAAGATTTAACTTTCGTGGGCGATCGCATTACCTGCGTAGATTAGTAACTACATGCTACACAACCGCATGAAGGAGCCATATAATTTAAATAATATCTTCGATGGCTTTAATTTCAACAAAATTACAATAAAAAACTATATACATACATATGTATGTACTATGTATTAGTATTATACCAAGCTTAATAAAAACAAACAATAGTTTTTAACCATCTTACAGCTAAAAAACAATGTTATTCTCGTTCAAATAGTCAATAATCATACTTTGCATTTTTGGCACAGAACAGATCAACTAAAACCTAAAACTCATATTTACGCCAACTCTAGAAAAAGAAATACATATTATAACCTGCGCAATGTTATGACTTTTGTTTCGGCTTATTTACTGTATGTTTTCGAGCCCATACGCACTCACACACATACAATGGGTTTTACTCATATGATTTTATTCTAATTCCTCCTACCTTCTTGAAAAACGAAATAAATCCGCCATACTCGTAAGTCGTAAGCTCGACAGCTCGTACGTAGTAAAAGTCAAATCCAATATTTTAGTTCTCAATCTTATTCATATTTCATTCATCACGCTCTCAATATTTCAGTTCGAAAAGAGCTTGATGAGAGTGATTTCACATATAATGCTATCATGTATGAGCGCGCTAGCACTGTCTGTATACCACCCGAAACCCCACCAAGTAGCAAACACATGCACTTACACTACGTGAGCGGTGAGCGGCCGCCCGACTGACCTGGGCTGTGTACAAGGCTGAGACTGTGTGTAGACTGTAGACTCTGTAGAGTTTAGGAATTTTATCTTATTCTAACGCGTGCTAATACGTTGGGGTCTGAAAGGGATGCAATGTTTTTCGTGACGGAATTTCGTTACACGATTTTGAGTTCACGCCGCGAGCTAAGAAGTTTCACTTCAAAAAGATCCCCATACAAAATGCATAGAAAATCGATTTTCCTGAATTTTCGATTTTTTTTGGAAATTGCCCGGTAATTTTCTCCATAGTGTCCTTCCTTGGGCCAATACGAAGCCATCAAGCCAAAAATTGTGAAAATCTAACGATCCGTTCTCGAGTTATGCGTGCACACACGGACGTCAGTCTATTTTATATAGATTCTACAGAAATCTTTACTTCGTAGCGTTAATTTTAAAAATAGTATTTTATTGTATCGTGTAGCAGGGATAAACATGGAATACAAACGTATTCACCAATCGTAAATTAGAGCAAGAGAGAGAAGGTTTCCTGGAAAAGACGTTCCTTTTTTGTTTTTGCTTACTATACATTTTGTTGTTGTTCATATATGTACTTTTTTTAAATTTTGTATGAATTTATTATTTTTGTTTAGTGTAATGGTAATAAATTGACTATTTCTTGTTCTTACACTTTTCCCGGGTATTTCCTTACGGAGAGGGGCGCATTATTTTTAGTAGCCCACGGGCGCTGAATATCTTAGGACGGCCCTGGGTATCACACTGCAAATCCATTACTTACTACTATTTTCAAGTCAATCTGTCCTTTACCAAGATCAAACGAAAATAGATCATTAAAAGAAGAAAGTCGTACGTATTGAGCTCGCGGCCATCTCCAAAACGCATATCAAATTCAGAAATAAGATCAAGCAAAGATAACAAAAATTTACTTATTAATCTGCATTGCTAGTGAAATGGTCAAGTTTTTGTTCTGGCAGCTAAGTAAATTTAATTCCAAAAGCTTTACCGCTGAAGAATAGTCGCGTAACAATTCCAAGTTCAACGTTCAAATTATTCAAGTGTTCCGTCATATCTACTAAGAACACAAAGTTAGGCCACCATTCATCACTGTCTTCCATCATCTTGCCCTTTTGACCCATAAACGTAACAATAACACGCAATTCGAAAAATCGCTGTATTAGTCCACGACGAACGAATATTGCTCAATCTTTTAAATCTTTTAAAAATTGTGTGGATTGGCGATGATTAAGTCCTCTTACTTACTTAGTTGGCGCTACAGCTCGAGGTGAACCTGGGCCTGCTTCTCGCAACCATTTGTGTGTGCGTGTTATATTTGTGCACGAATGGAAGGGACCTACAGTTTTTTGCCGACTCCGAACGGCGAGTTGAGAAGCTCAATCGTGACAAATGATACTCTATGATGCTTGTCAGACATTCGAAAGAGGTGGGCACTGTGAAAAGACCGCTGGCTCAGTAGTCCGACGCACTAACCACTTCTCCTCTACTTTAAAATTTAATATTTATGTCTAAACTAATTGTCGAAGATCTTATCTTTGACACGCCTACTTTGGAGGATGAACCCAAAGTGAAAAAACTTTTTCACTTAGCACATTAAATGCCATATCTTCATCCGAGTTTGAAGTTATCGTAAACGCAACTGGTATTCTCTGCTTTCCAGTAGAAGAAAATATTAGTATTATTATTTATTAAATCCTTTAAGTAGCTAAAATAGAATTCCGTCCAATAATGAAATCGTATTTTAAACGTCGAAAAATATACATATGTAGTCCCATGCTTCGCACATCTGATAATATAAAATGAGCCTGCCAATGTCCAAAATTTCAGAGAATGGCCTGACACAGTGTTGTCACTTTACCACAATTGTGGTAGATCTACCACAATTTTGAGCGTTTTTCAAATCTACCACATCTACCACGGAAAGCAAAAATTCTACCACATTTTTAAATTCTGTCCTGCCCATATTAAACAAACCAATTTAATCTGTTCATTGGGAAAATTATGTATATAAATATAGTATTTTATTTTAATAATTCATAATTTATAATTTGGAAAAAAAAGGAAATTAATTAAGATTTAAAAAAAAAAGCAATTTGACAAACACGGTATTATGTTAGATAGTAGGTGTATTACAGCAAAAAAAATATGAGGTCCGATCTCGTTGTCGTCTTGAATGAGAGTCCCTCTACTTTCTTCTATTATACGGTTGTTTCTGATGGATAATAGTGTGGTGAATATGTTGATTGGATAAGTGATTCTATCCAACCCCAACACTGTGATCCCACATAAATGTTTCCAATCTGTTTCGCACATTCCAAACATACTAACTTTCAATGAATTTTTCATTCATTTGTGTGGAAACCCCTTGCCGAAATCCTCATCCGCGCATCATTTGATGCCATGTATTGTACATACGTTTATACTAATGTCAATGTTATCAAATCTACCACAATTTTTTTAAATCTACCACATTTTTTTGTCCAATCTACCACTTTTTTCAAAATCCAGGTGACAACACTCCCTGACAATGCCTGCCAGTTTATTGTCACATGGCGGTCCAAGCTTTTTCTGACAACATTGTCAGACTGAAATAGTCAGTTCACAAGGTTGTACGATAGAAGAGAAATTTTAATCGGAAAACTTCAGGCCTGTCAGTTCTGGCAATCGTCTGATCATACAGTGCCGTTCGAAAAATTTTGCTCAAACTACTTTTTTCAAATTTTGGCGAATTGATTGCAACAACTACATATTTTTTAATGAGATTTTGTTTAATTGGGTATTTTCAAACGTTTCATGAGAATTTTAGAGTGTTAGAACTTTCTACCTGCAGTCAATGGTGCAAAATGGTCTTAAACCGAAAAATTGGCTTTTTGGGTACATGGCTCATTTTTAGAAATTAACGAAAAATGCTTAATTACTACAAGTTTTTAATTTGTTTCATTGCTTCCCAGAAACATTGTCCATTCAATCAGTACTCTGTTGAGCCTCCTCTTTCTTTTATTACTGCTGCACACCTTCGATTCATTGACTCAAATATATTTTTCCATGTGGCTGCTGGTATGATGTTCTAGGTCCGGATTAGTAAATTTTTTGGGATGTCAATTGACTCTGGACGCTCTCTTGTAATCTTAAGTTTCATGATTGACCAGATATTCTCAATTGGATTGAGGTCTGGGCTGCAGGGAGGCCAGCTTAGCACATCAATATTGTTTTCTTCGAAGTACTTTTTAACTTAAAAAAATTAAAAAAAATACTAATATAGTTTTTAGTCATAGAAGTTGTAGTTTATTTTAAAGCTATAAATCAATCTTTCATTTGAACAAAAAAAAAAAACAAGTTCATACTTATAATTTTGTCTGGCAACGAGCATTATCCTGTTGAAAAATGAGTCTGCAAGTGGCACTAAGAAGCTCTATAGCGGAGGGCTCTAATTCATTTTCTAGGGCCCATAGATAAACTGCTGCAGTGACTTTCGATTCTAAAAATGCCAATTTTCAGAGACCATCACACCTTCAGTTTTGGGGGGCATCCGTGAAAGGTATTTAGAGCGCAGTTTTACCTTTGGTTTTCTTTGCACAATAATCCTCCCATCTCCAATATGCAGCTTAAACTTGGATTTGTTGGAAAGGATAATATTGTTCCACATGTCTTACATCCTATTAAGATGGTTCGCAGCCCAAATTAATCGTTTTTCTCTGACTCTTGTTGGAAAATCCTTCGGTACTTGCTTGAGTGGTCTAAGTCCAGCTTTTACGAGCCTTTTTCTCACTGAGCTTGCTGAAATTATTTATCCTTTAGCTCGAAATAGGTCATTTTGAATATACACTGAAGTTTTAAACTGATACCGACTGACGGCTTTGGAGCACCAAAAACTTATCTTCCACTGAGGTCGTCTTTTTTGCCCTCTCTGAGACTTTCCTTCTGCTGGTGGTCACTGTCTCACGATATTTTTTAAATTCCATGCTACAGTTCGTTGCTCAACATTTAATCTTTCACAAATTTGACGGGTGGTCGAATTTGGACGTGACATACACAAAATATTAGATCTGCGCTCGGAACTGATTTTTCCCATTTTTTGTTCTTTTAATCACTTTGCATCGTTTTGGACGGCTATCACGAGCTAAATGCACCTTTCATCCAAAGTTACATCGACTTTTGTTCACTAATTGACTGATATTTTGCTACCCAGTTCAAAGAACATGGTAGCTCTCATAAATTCCAAGAACTGCCACCCGAAAAAGTAAGAAAAAGTTTGAGCAACATTTTTCGAACAACACTGTATCTTAAGCTTAGCTTAGAACGTCCGCATAAAAGTTGCCAGCTGGTTTTCCTATCAAAATTCGGTAGTTCAAAGTATATTTGCAAATTAAATGTCGAAAATAAATTGCATTCGTCCCCTTGTTTTGACCACCGTTATAGTCTTCAGTCGTTACCTTGTACTAACTCAAATTAGAATAATTTTGTTCTTCCGTTCACTTTCTTTGCCGGTACTGTCTCAACAACGCTCTCATTCATTCTCTTTGAATCAAAAGGCCGACGAATTTCTCTCTCATGTCATCCCTTCAACCTGGCAGCCCCCCGTGCTATCAAAAACAAAACGAGCCACAAACGACCAAGTAGCAGTGAAAATTCATCGTACTCTTACTTCAGGCCACACAGTTCGTCTTTTGCTTCGCTGCAAGTGAGTTTACCCGTTGTTTCAGTCGGTGTTACTGCTTACAAATCATAATAATAGTGACAGTGAAACTCTAACCATTAAAAAGAAAACCACCAAAACCTAAAACAACCCCATCAAAAACCAGTGCAGGCAATCGAACAAGAGGACTTCTTGTACTTTGAAGTGATTGTAAATCCAGGTAGGTGGTGTATATTTCTGTGGTGAATAAATTAAATGTTATGAGATATACAAACTGAGTGACACCTTAAGACCACCGAACCAGGTTATTAGTAAGCACGAGGTGCACTTATACCTCACAGTTATCTCTGACACATTGTGTATCTGATTAAATCTCGTTCTCTACCAAGGTCAATTGGTGTGAGAACCACAAAAAAAAGAAAGGTTGATGAGCAGAACAGGTATGTTAGACATCAACATCCGCCAGGTAGCTGCGATAAAACACCATAAATACCTCTGTATGTAGTATGTTTGAGTATGTGTGTACCTAAACTGCAAATTGTGTTTATCTGTCATCGTGTTTTGATGACAGATATTCTGATGTTATACTCTGACACAATCCCTAATGGATTGTTATTGTTATCAATGTTTCTTATCAACAATATTTTAATTTACTTAATTGAAGAGACTATGAAATGCTTTAAGCAGCACACAAGTTGTGTTGGAAAATTTCTTTTATGATCTGTCAAAAGGTTCGCTATTGATTTTTACAGTTTTTACTCGCATAAATATGAATTTATATGTTAAAAAGTAATGAGGTCATTATTCTGATTTTTAATCAACAAACATAAATATTAAAATTGTAAAACAAATTCTTTTGTTTATAAATAAACGCCAACGCGTATTGACTACAAAATATGAAAATCACACTGCCAATGGATGATGTAAACGTCATACTGTCAGTGGGGTCATTAAATGGCTGGTTCATAGGAAGGATTGTTAATTTCCGTTTTGCGTGTTTAATGTGATTTGTAAACGTGGCTTGTTAATTTGATTCGCTGTCATAAGTCTAAACATATCGGGGAAAGTTATAATAAATGCTAGTTCTGTGAGGTTTAATTTAATTATAAAATTCAATGTAATAAATCAAATTTTCTTTTTTTTTTGTCATGCCAATTCTGAGTGATTGGAAATTTCACTTTAACGAATTGTTTTTCTATAGTCAATTAATGATTTTAAAAGATATCCACAGCAACACGCATTTACATAGGTATTGTGAAGCATCGTTGTCTTAAGAGCTATTTAATCAGGCACATTCATCATATTATAATAGACTGAAATTTATCGAACAACAGATTGAATCTGTTGCTACATGGGTGAATCATTTTATTATGAACAAAGTAATACACATTTGAATTGAATTTGAATTATTCCCCTTCAAAGTACTCTTCTTGGGTAGCGATGCACTTATCCGAACGTTGATTCCATGATTGGAAGCATTTCTGTGAGGCTTCTTTCAGAAGGACCTGCAACTGCTCTGCCGTGGCTTTTTCAATTTCGGGAATAGTGTCAAAACGCTTTCCTTTCAGCACGGTTTTTATTTTTGGAAAGAGCCAGAAAATGCATCCTGGTAAATCAGGAGAGTTTTTGCGCAAAACTCGCGAATCAGAAGCGATGTGTAATATGGCCGCGTAATATTTAGGTTTTAAGAGACCATGCAAAAATTTACATTTATCATCTTTGAACTTATTATTTTAGCAATTTTTGTTGTACTACGAAATATGTAGGTTGGTAAAATTAACATTCTTTCTATCTATCAAATGTACGGAAATGTAATAATACTTATACCTAGTCTAGTCATAAATACTAATACAAAGAAAAACTTTTGCAAAATGAAAACGCGCTGATATTTTTAAAAACAAATTCATACTTTTTATTTGCCATATCATTAGCTACAAGTTATGGAAGACTTCATTCGAAATGGCCGCTAATTACCTTAAAGCATGACATGAGACCCACTGGCCTATCATCAATCGAATTACGCGGCTCATTTATAGGAAATTGTCGACAGCGCGACAAGGGCTCGATTCAAAGACTCAATATTTCGGTGATGAGCAGATCAGGCTATTCCCTCTAAAACAGACCACAACTTCTAATCCAAAGGGTTGAGGTCCGGACTACCAGCTAGCCAATCATCCGGTGTTGTTGTTGTTGGGTTAATTTTTTTTTAGCCACTATTGAGTGGTTTTCGCCTTGTGGGCTGGAGCAGAATATTTTTGGAATGTCCAGTGCTTGTACGCGAGCATTGTTCGCCTAAGAGGCATAACGACGTCATCCAAAACAGTTTTGGTAAGATATCACCTCTTCCCATATTACACTGGTGTAACGCGTTAATAACGACACGATTTTTGATGTTACTCCATTCCATGATTGTAAGCGACTAAAAACAAAAATCTTTTCCGCGATAAAGAAGCTTAAAACCAACGGTTAACATAAAAAGTGTGCAGCCAATACTTTATTTAAATCGATTGCAATAAAAATATTCAATCATCAATATTTATGACTAGACTAGGTACATATCGCTCATTTACTTGAAGACTGTCATAACTCAAAAACGCGATTTTGAGAGTTAATGATGCAGAATTATTCGCTATATCATCCTTCATATTGTGTTTCATATTAATATCTTGTGTATTCTCGCCGTGAGAAGAGAAAACAATTATAAGATTTCCTGCAAGGTGGTAGTCAATTAAAAACTTTAAACGCGTTTTCCGCCAAATTACGTTTTTTGAGTTATGTCAGTCTTCAAGTAAATGAGCGATATCTATGTTAGTTCATACTATTTAGACACGAGGAAAATTCTTTCAGAAACTGATATTTTTGAAGCAATCGAATACCTACCTTTTTTTGCTAAGTGAGAAAACAAGTGTCAAAAGTATAACCACTTTTGGTATACGACCACGTCACTATATTCTGAACATCATCATCGTTTCGTTTTTTTTTTCGTGTTTGCCTTAGTCGGGTTTTAGTTTTTTTAACTTATTTTTTTTATTTACAACTTTTTAGTTTCAGAAAATATGTAGAGTGTAAGTAGGTAAGCAATGTCGTGTTTTACTTTACAAACCCTTTCATTTGATACCCATAGTAAGGAGGTAGTAGAGATAACGGTAAACCACCATCTTGGTGCGTCCGCCATATTGAATTTAGAGTGACGTCATAGCGTATCGTATTCTACTCACCAAACCACCAAGCCATTTGATACCACTATCAAGGCGGGTGTAATGGAGAAAAGGTGATCCGCCATCTTGCTGGATGCGTCCGCCATATTTGATTTTTTCTGTGACGTCACATAGTCTTAGATACTCTCCGGATCAAGAAAAATCTAAAGACACCACATTTGTTAAAATCGGTTCCATAGTTTAGAGGCTGTACGAGGTGACATCTTTACATACAAACAAACAAACACGCCCTGTTAAAGTCATAACCCTTCCTTTTGCCAAGTCGGGTAATAAAAAGGCTTGTGTGTGAGATATGAGTGAACCATTTATTTCGGATTAAATTACATTCAAAACAATTATGTTTTAAAAATGATTTCATTGAAATGGCCAACGCGCGGCTTTGTTTACAGGACTCGATCTTGATTGCCTTTAAACCACGATTCGCAAATTTTATTGAATTATCTATAAACGTAAACATATCATTTAAATAAAAAAATACAATTAAAACAAAAAAAAACCACTAAATCACAAACAGAACCAATGACCAATGCACAGTGGTTTCTGTTCTATGGGAGATGCGTAACTTTTGAAATAATCGGTTTTGATAAAGAAAATCGACTGCTTCCTAAACAAGACATTATATTTTATTAGAAAATAGTATGATAAGTTAATTACAAATGCCCGGCCAAGTGCGAGTCAGACTTGCGCTCAAAGGGTTCCGTATTGTTATTTATTTTATGATATTAACGAAAAGTTAAAAAATATTGTAGTACTAGTAATGCTCTTGACAAATGCATGGAAGATCATAATAACGAATTGAAAAGCGTCGAACTAAATCGTAAACAAATTTGTTTGCCATATCTTAATAAAAGCAACGTCGTGTATTGGTAAGTGCGTTGGACTATTACGTAACGCTGCCCGGGTTCAATCCCAGCAAACACCTAAAAAGTTTATTCACGGTGCCACCTCTTTCGAATGTCTGACAAGCCTTCAAAGAGTATCATTTGCCATGAGTAACTTTTCAACTCGGCGTCCGGAGTCGGCAAAAAACTGTAAAGGCTGAACTATAATATTCGAATGGGTTCGTACGACCACGTACGAAACTGTGCAAACACAAGGAATTTGTATTGTACAACCATAATAGCTTTTCGCTTCGATTCGTTAAGTTTTCGTCCACTTTTGCTCACTTCCGAAAGGAGCGAATCCATTCGCTCTTTCGTACGAAAATTTGACATTTGATTGTAACAGCTGGGTAAATTTAAAATTGGAATTTCGGAATTAAAGAAATGTTGTTTTATTTGCTTTTTGCAACTAATAGGATTATCATTTTAAAGAATAATTGTTCTTAGCTTTCATTTACATACTGTTATGTATGCATTTGCAAGTATGTAGTACGATACATTACACATATATGTACGTCGAACATAAAAAAATGGCTTGTACATAGGACTACGATTTGCTATCTCAATGGAAACATAAATTAATGTACCTACGAAAAAAATGATCATTTTTATTTTGTTAGGTAGTATTTTTTTTCGATTTAACTAGTTATTTTGCAAAACAACAAACAAATCATGGGCAAAACGACTAGAATGTAGAATCTGATAATCGCCAGTGACAATTGCTTCCGTTCGCATTCTCCTATTATGGGCAACTTGAGCAATTGACATTTCGGAAGGAAACTTAACGTAGGATTTTGACAGTAGCTTCCGATTGCTTTCGACTATTATAGTTCAGCCTTAAGTCCCTTCCATTCGTGCAAAAATATAACACGCACACACAAATGGTCGTGAGAATAAGACCCTGGTTCACTCCGAACTGTAGCGTCACGTAAGGAAAGAAAGAAAGAAAGAAGTTAAAAATGATGTGAACTAGAGTATTTTTTATTGGAGTGTTTCTAAATACATATATACATACATACATACATACATGCATACATTGATCAAAAGTTATAATTTCATTAAAATCGGTAGCGAAACTATGACAAATTTTTCGACGTCAATTTCTCAAAAACTGTGCAACTAATGAGATTCGCTATGGTTTTCGTTCAATGTTTAGCTTAAAGTCTACAAACCATGATTTTTCTATATTTTTGACCTAAACAGTTTCGGAGATAAGAGATCCTTTTATAAAGCATCTTCTTGCGATATTTAGCATTCAACTTGAAATGTCAATTCCTATGGAATTGTATTTTTCACACATCTTCGGATTTTTTGAAATCCTGTTAACATTTTTTTAAGTAGGTAACTATGAAAAAATACAATAATCTTAGCAGAAAGCAGAGCAAGAAAATCGTTGTATAAACTTGTTTTCTTTTTCTTTTGGTTTGATTTCTTAAGCTTGTTATGTGGGGGACAACTCGCCTATGGGCAAGAGAGTATTTCAATAGCATCTGAGCTTATGAAAAGATGTCCGAGGATGTATTGTCATGCATGGAATCACCAATTGATTGGTCCAACTAAGATAGTTCAGCTATTTATTGTTTCGATCAGGCTCTACAGGTGCTTCAGTCCTTCAATATATTTCTGCATCGGTTAAAAATATAAAAAAATACGTGATTTCAGGCAGTCAAAGTTAAATTTTCTTTGTTCGGAGTATTTCCGGTGTCCAGGAAAATGGTAAATTATTGCACCGATTTTTCGATCAAACTGCAATTTTTGGTGACCCAAATATTGTGAATATGCTTTCTGGTTAAGAAGCAGGTGTACGATGGATGTACCTTAAAAATTTTTAAAATTGTAAAAATAAAAATATATATAAAATAATACGTATACGTCTACGCAAAGCTACAACCTAAATTGCACCTTTAGTGGGTGATTGTGGATGATAAGTTTTATTTTACCGTAAAACTAGACCTAGCGTCGATATTTTAGATACCAATTTATCATTAGATAAGAAACAGGGATTTATTTAAACTTAATATAAAGTTGTAAGAAAAGGAAAAAGAGCAACCGTACAAACCTTGCTATTGAAATTCCATTATAATTAATTTGCGTAAATTTAATTGCACTTTCAATTGATCAAGTGCTTTTCAATTATTCTGGTATATAGTAGAGAGACATGTTATACGCTCACTTCTGATGGGCAAGCAAAACTCCATTCGGATATTTTGGTAGCTTTATTTAAGCGTACTTCATTACCATCATGGCCGTTGGTCGTGAGCAGTCGTTGCTCTACGAGGCTCTGTGCATCGATAAGTACTCAATTGGATAGTAGATTCGTTCACTGTAAATGGTTACTTCTGATATTATCTAAGCAAGATACTGTGGCAATAACCACTACTAGAACGCAGACAAAGATACGCACAAATTTATGCCTTGAGCAATCAGTGGGAGGCAATTTATTAGGTACTTCAAAATATTTTCTTAATTACATAAGTAACTTCTGACATCTTATATTTTGTTGTACATTTGTTATCTACTAAATTAATTTGTTGATATTCATATCGACTAGAAACACATTGACACCCCACACCCACTGGGGTTCTCGAATAATCACTTTCTAGATTAGCACTCACTGTCATTTCACTATTATAACATTCCCATCACCTGTTGGCCCCACTGTGCTTGTTAGCTTGATCACCCAAATTAGATAACACACGCCAAAAAAATGTAAATTCAATATTTTATGCGGCGGCATTTCTCATGCAGCAAAGGAAGCAAAAGATTATACAAAAAAAAACTCTTCATCGGCAATTTGTTCGTGTCTATTTAGGTTTACTTAAATGAGGTTAGAATTTGACGTCGTAACATTTGTTTATGTTTTGTCTAGCGCTAGTTTTATGCTATCTCTCTTATTCCAATCACTTTTCCTATTTGGTATGTGTGTTTTTTTTTATATATTTGGATACATTCGCGATTCACCGATAGACGGCGAGCAAAGTTCGCTTTGTTTATATTTCTATTGGTGAAAAAAAAGCTTTCAAAGATTTGGCCTTGATATCAATATGCACATGTACAAGTACAAATATAAACCGGCCGGTGTAGGGTGGTGTGCTTTTAGCACAGATATAGGAAAAAAAATCCATTTGTTTGTTCAAAATTTCAAATGTTTGTCGACCACTTGGTTTAAATGTATTCGAATCATTTCTTTGTCTTATATGTGAGTATGTTAATTTATTTTGTTATCAGATGCTAGACGCACAAGCCTCGTGCCTGTGCGTTAGTATTTTGAGATTACCTATTTTTTTTTTAATTATAAAAAGTGAGCGAAACTTTGCGTCAGACTTTTATAGATGCTATCTCCATCTGCAAGCCATAATAATTACTACAACAGTTAAATAGTAAAATAATTTCATAAGCTATGAAAAAGAAACAACTTGAAATTCATTTTTGCGCATTAAAGTAGGTACCTTCACAATGTAACTAAATTACGTAAACAAACGTGGTTGTAAAGAGAAAAACAATTTGCAATTACATATGCACTCGCTTGTCGCTATAAACAAACCACTGAGTAGAAATTAAAATATAAATACGTAA
The DNA here is from genome assembly GCA_949775065.1 of Brachyopa scutellaris. Taxonomy (NCBI): domain Eukaryota; kingdom Metazoa; phylum Arthropoda; class Insecta; order Diptera; family Syrphidae; genus Brachyopa; species Brachyopa scutellaris. Next base: position 63,759,273 of record OX459114.1, on the reverse strand, counting down.
TTACATATGTAAATTAAAAGAGGAAAGTAAGAGGCTTTTAGTGAGGACGTACTTTTGAATTATTATTTAAGTGCACTTAAAGCTTATTAAAAATACACGTGTGCGATTTTGTTTGCTTAGAATAGAGCACTGTGGTGTCGTGGTAACTCCGTTGGACTATTATGCAATGCTACCCGGGTTCAATCCCAGCGAACACCTAAAAGTAGGTATAGTATCATTTTTCAAGGAGCTTCCCAACTTTTCATACAGAGTCGGCAAATAACTGTAGGTTCTTTTCATTCGTGCAAAAAAATAACACGCACACACAAATGGTTGCGAAAAGTAGGCCCTGATTCACCTTGAACTGTAGCGCCACCTAAAAAGAATAAATTAAAAAATATTATCTAATTTCTAAGCAAAGATTAAGTTTTTTTTATAACATACATACATATTATACTCCTTCACATATGTATGTATCTACTTTGGCATGCCGAATATATAGCTCGAAAGTGCTGCATATTTCCTAACGCTGCGCTGCGTGCAGCAAATATAGCAATACACCTGTCAGATATGTCTGTCAAAGATCAGAATTTGCGCCCCACTATCAAATATGCATTTACATATACCCAAGCATATGTAATTCACTTAATAAAATATCCTGGTATAGTAACGTCTATTCTACCGATGTTACAATTAATAAACATCAGAATGATATCTTAAAATTTTACATTTTGGTGACCTACATACTAGACATGCCGTGAGGAAGGAGCCATTCCCTTTGTGTCCACCTGAAGACTGCTAACATTATTTATATTTTTGCCAACATTGTGGAGTTAACTACCTACTTAAAACAGAAAAACGAGTCAAAGGTGCAAAACAACTGTCGAACAAATTTATGACCAATTAATGATTACCTCAGCAGATATATAGAGAATATGTGTTAAGTATTACAGTTTTTTTTTTTTTTTTTTTTTTTTGCTTCCGAACTTTAAGCTAAGTACAAAAAATTTCTTAAATATAGCGGAAATAAATAATAGTGTTCATTTTGTAACTTTAAGAGTTAGTGAGGAATGAGACCTGAAATTATAATTCAAACAAAATTTAAAAAAATAAAAATTTAAAATATAAAATACAATTTTGTGTCGATCGCGTTGCTGTTCACTGTCAAAGTTGGCCAATATATAACAGTACCAAAAAAAATGCATACAAATGTTCCTCAAAATACTTCTGTATGTTGTCCAATATCCACCTGCCTATCTTGGAACTTGGCCACAAATTGGCATATCTTATCTCATCTCTCATATTAAATAACCTCCGAAAATTTGGCCAAGGGTAATTATAGGTATGTGATAGATTTTGTTTCTATATTTTCGGTTAAACAATTCTGTCTAGACATAGTTCTAAAATAACAAAATGTTTGTTTTTGTTTAATCGTGTGCAATAAAGGGATGACTTTCTTCCTTTTTCTTCAGTTTGTTATGAACTTCAAGGGTTAAAATGCCTTTTTAGTACGAAAATACACACCCTTGTAAGTTGGCCACCTGTATGAAGTGGCCAACAATTCTTGCGCCGCATGTGGCCAACTTACCAAGGACTCACTGTATATATATTTTGTTTATTTTATGCGACATACCGTTCAACTCAATTAGTTATTTCACAAATTGAATAAGTCTGTCTCCACCACTTCTAGTACCTAAAGGAAGATTTGACTCGATGGCTAAACTGCTCAGCGTATTAGTTTAGTGGTTTCGCTATAAGCATAGATACATAATATATAAAAAAAAAATGTGGGAAATCCCTAAAACGTAAATTTTAGTTTTAGGTGAGAATAGACTAGCGAATATGTGACAGATATCTAATTCTCATCTACGAAAATACCGAATTCATACTTATTATTCACTTTATCTGTAAGATAACTTGTTCGAAAAATATCTGGATGTGAATATGATACCGTGGTATCGTTATAGTAGTCAAAACATAATGAGGTGATCTTAGGTAAGGTTAGGTTAGGTGGCTTTCGCGGTAGGATTAACTTAGACCAAAGAAGGTCCATTGTGTTGCCACATAAGCCGATTCTTATCGGTTCTCTTGGAACCATTTTGAGAGTTGGATAAATATTCATTTTTATTCTACGCAGCTCAAGCATGGGGATATAAATATTACAATACAGTTGAAAAGCTGCTCAGACACTACGTTAAACGTGTATTCCACCTACCTCCGAATACGCCAAACTACGTCGTTATGGTTGAAACCGGAATGTCTCCACTATTTATCAAAACACTTAAACTGCAAATTGATTACATCCTTAAAGTTTTAAATATGCCGAATTCCCGTCTTCCAAAAATAGCTGCACTTAACGCAATTTCTACCAAAACGAGCTGGTATGCAGAATGGATAAATTTAGCAAATAGTTGTGGAATTAATATAAATCTTGATGTTGAAAACCGTTCAAACTGGAAGCCCGTGCTTTACAATCTCATCGCTAGAGTAGACGAAGATTTCTTGTTAAAGTATACCGAAGAAGCGTCGTTATCCGTACATCGATCCATCTACAGTCGTTTGAACCATCGCCTACAGGAAAGAAACTACTTCCATGATAAACATAAAGTTGAGGAAATATCGATGATATTAAAACTTAAAGCGGAACTCTTGGATCTAAACTATATTCCTCATAGGGAGGATTTACCGATATACTGCTGCCTTTGCAACCTTGCTGAGAGAGAGGACGTACTGCATTTTTTGGGAAAATGCCCAATTCTTCGAGAGACCCGCCGAAGCATCTTTGGACGTGATTTTATAATGGATGAGCAAATAATAGAGTTACTTAATGATCTAGACATTCCAAAGTTATTTAAATACTGCAAAATAGCACTTTCTTATAGAAACAGAATTTTAACTGAGCTCTTTTAAAATTAGAATTAGTGGATATATATTTGGAAACGTGTTCAAAAAATTAATTGTCAATCAGGCAGACGGCAAAGCCATGAACTTACTGATTTTTGTATACATACATTTGTTAATTTAAAAGTAATAAATAAAATCTTAAAATCTAATCTAAATCTATTCATTTTTTATTGATATCCGTTGAGGAAATATCTTAAAGAAGTATTCTCCCAGAATTTTTTTTTTCTGAAGGAGGTGAGTGCTGGGCAAGTTCAACCATGCAGTTGTTATAGAAGTCATTGGCGAGGATTCCCAGCCTGCTGACATGTCTGCCTATTGCGCAACAAGTCAATACGCCAACTATGTATGCCGATATGTGCTCTGCTAATTTTTATAAGGCTGCAAGTTTTACGTCGATTTAGCTATGGCCAAGTCTGTCTGGCGTGGCTACACGTATCAAGATTACGCCATCCTTTATTAGCCTGTTGCAGTGCTTGTGTAGAGATTTTGTGTTTTATTGTTTCTATTGGTACATGGGGTTCACTTTCTGTGGTAAAATTATCTTAGGTTATCTTATTTTCGTTTTTAGTTCAATTGCAATCTGTCTAACCGAAGTTAGAAAAAATGTACCATGCAATTAATAAGCATGCCAAAAATATGGTGAACTGCTTATCACCCGTCAGAAATCGTTTACTCTGCCGGAGCTTAGTTTTATCTAGAGCAGCAATCCCGGCCAAAAAGTATTTGCCGCCTGTTTATAGAAACTGTGAAAATAGAAAACGCTTAAAATGTTTAAGTACTGTATGTGTATGCATACATAACATATGTATATATACGAGCATGCGTCTTCATAACAAATACTTTGGTGGCGCTACAGCTCGGGTGAACCTGGGTCCGCTTCTCGCAACCATTTATGTGTGCGTGTTATATTTTTGCACGATTGGAAAGAACCTACAGTTTTTTGCCGACTCCGAATGGTGCGGCGAGTTGAGAAGCTCAACCCTCAATAGTGACAAATGATGCTCTTAGATTGCTTGCCAGACATTCGAACTTCATAACAAATGGAATACTTAAATAAATCGGTGTAAATATTCATATACAGTAGAAATCGGTTATAGCAATACCTGATAGTATAGCGATGAACCGAATATAACGATATATTTTCAAAGTCCAGGCAATTGGCTACAACGATGGCGGATATAACGATGAAACATTTTATAACGATGAAAATGTATCAGATTTAAGTCGAAAAACTGTTTATAGATATGGTAAAAAGTCGTGTTCTTACAAATACAGCTCGTTATTTCCATCCTGTTTCTAAATATGTATCTACGTTATGTACATATGTACATACACTTGTGTTCATATAATTAAGCCACATAAATACGATCACACGGTAAAACAAAGTTTTATTAACAAATTAAGATTAATTAGTTTCATAGGAATGTTTATAAATATTTGTAAGATTCAATTCATCTTGGTTTTTCAGTTTAACAAATCACAAATATATGAATTTTTCAGATTACAGTAAAACCTCCTAATTGGGACACTCCGTAATCGGGACGACCTCCCAATCGGGACAACTCATTTGCCAACCCTAAAAGTTTTCATACAACATACCCTCCGTAATCGGGACACTGAAATCGGGACACCTCTCAATTGGGACACTCAATTAAACTTTCCTAGAACCTCCATAATTGAGCCAAACATCCGAATTGGGACATTTTATTAAAAAAGTCAGGAAATATGACTTCTCCAATCGGGACAATTCGTGTTGAACCTCTCAATTGGGACACTAGACTCGAAAAAAAAGCAAATGTGACTTCTCTAATCGGGACAGTAAAATTCCATTTACTAAATGTTCGCAGCTGAATCTCATTCTACAAATTCTCAAACCGTTATATTTTTACAGAAGGGTGGCTATATCGGAGACAAAAAACAACAGACCAACGTTTTATTTATTTTCCTTATTAGATATTGGTACCGTGCAGTTGCAGATGTTTTTGTGTCGATACAATACATTTTATAAACATTTTCGTATGCATACGCGTTGAATTTCTTTCAGGTTTGCACAGGATTTTCAATGATTGTTTGGGGTTTATTAGTTGGCCTCATTGTCTTTCCAGCATGAGTAAACAGTATAAAGAAGCCGATTTAAAGAAAAAAGTGGAGATCGTTAAATTGTACGAGAAACACAAACTAAGCCTGAGGACACTCGCAGAATTGAAAATAGCAGTTTTTTTTATAAGTAGTTGTGTTTTTCTATATTTTTTGTACCAACTTCTATAATTGGGACACCTCCTAATCGGGACAGGAAAGAGGCGGTCCCATCAGTGTCCCAATTAGAGAGGTTTTACTGTATTTGTTTATATCGTCACCGAGCTGACTTATAATTAAGCCACTTATTAAAAAAAATGGTTTAATTAAATAAACATTAGTTATTGTATAGCTACTAAAATATATATATCTCTTTTAGAGTCAGTACTTTGCTGACAAACCATTTTGTCTAATAGATAACTTCGGCGCATCTATCGTTCACAGTGTTGACCAGGGCTGCACATTGAGTGGGTATGATATTATTCCATTCGTGTTGAATAATTTGCCACAGAAGCCTTGTTTGCAGGTTTTCTCGCAGCAACTACCCTTTTAAAAACCCCCATCGAATTTCTATGGGGCTTTAATCGGGACTTTGAGCTAGACACTGAAGGAGATGGATGCAGTTGGACTCCAACCAAGGTCTAATGATTCTGGAGGAATGCTTTATATCTTTATATTGTTGAAAGATCCATGCTAGTGGCAAATTGTTTGCGAACTCTCCCTTTAAATGATTGTTTATGATATCTTTATACACCTCACCAGTTATTTTTCCTTTTATTTCGACAATCGAACAAATGCCGGATGAGGTGAAGTATCCCTAGATCATCAGCGATGAGCTCCCAAGCTTAACAACTTTCTGGGTAAACCTATGGTCCAATTATTTCAATGGGGGACATACAGCCTTCTATGCTAAGAAAACGTCATACGCCATTTTTTAAATTGATTTAAGAATTTATTGTTCCTGCTATAACGATGAACCGATTATAACGATTAAATTCTAAGTTACCTTCTTGTAAGCTATGTAGACATACATATACATATATGTATGTATAAGCTATGTATGAAACGAAACTATCATTGAAATACAAAAAGGTATATGTATGTATCCTTTAAGAGCATTAACGTCTTTAATATTTAATCAGTGGGTAGCTTTTCGCAGATACTTCCTTGTTCTACTGTCAACAGAATAAGAAAAATAAATCTTAATGATAAAATTTTCTATTATTATTCGATTTCATATCACAGGGCTGTAAACCTGAAATCCAGACATCAGTAGTAATCGTTTCATAGCTTTGTGCTACGAAATCACGTGTGAGTGGTGATTCCCAAATATATTTACTCAAATTGCTTACAATAACAATGTTCTAATTGTCAAACAACGACCAGTTTAAGCGTTCTTATCTCAGCGTTTCTTATCATTCAAATTTATTGAATTTATCTGGTAAAACGTTCTCTTATTTGTTTCCTATATTCACAGACAAACAGTAGACTATAATTTATAAACAAATTAAAGAAAACAAAAAAAAACCAACAGATAGTCGTATCATTTTTTAAAGCCATAACATAAGTTAAAAGCCAAAGTCTGTGACGCTACATACATAATGTACATAATATATGTATGTTTGTACCTGTGCGAAAATATTCCGCGCAAACGTGTGATGCATATACATAAGTAAATAATTGTATTTTTATGAATGACGAGCGGACACGACATCCATTCGTGTATGCTTTTGCAAACGGAAAAGTGGAATTTAATGCAAATTAAATGATTGCTATAATTCGCACGCCGGGAGATCTCTCCCCATGTCTGACGCATGTAATTTGTTGTCAAATCTAGAATTCAGATTAAGTGAGTCTGACATGTGGGAAATAAAAAAAAAATTAGTTCAATTATTAATTAGGCGCTAAGTTCACTTGTTGCACAAGTTTCCATTTCAAATGGCATTGCTATTGAAAGTTTGAACTAACGACATTCAAAACGACCGGCGCGCGGCGTTGTTTGTTAAAGCTTTTTGTTTGATTTTATTTTTATTTTTTTTTTATAATTTTTGCACACGATAGACAGTATAAACATTTGGGGCAATAACATTATCAAACAAATGTATTCGTTCGGCTTTAATGTATTAAATTGTCTGATTATGTTTTATTAGAAATTGGAACAAAATTATACGCTTTTGAGGATAATTTTCAACACATTTTCACATAATTTTGGACTGGTTTTAACTTCTTCTTCTTCTAACTTATTTGTAAGTGTTATATAAGGTCTGTGCAGAGCCGGTATATCTACGGAGTTGTCGTTATTTACATATGTAAATGTTAAAATTTGGACAAGGGAAGTATTACATAATAATAATTATCATATAAAAATAATAAAAGTTTTTTTTTACGTGTAGGGACATATTTACATTTTGGTAATAATATTTTTTTCATTTACCTCTGTGTTAACTTATTTATTTATTTATTTATCTGTTATTTATGTATGTAATTATCATAGAGGTTTGTGCATATATTATTACTTATTTATTTATTGTTAGCTTATGTATGTACCTACTAGCTGTTGCCCACCCGGCTTTTACCGTACACAGAAACAGTCACGTTACTTACATATACTCTGGTTATCTGGTTCTTTAGGTCCAGCGGTTTGGTCTGTGCGTTGTCTGTCAGTCAATCAGTGAACTGTTTTATATACATCCATATGTAGGTATACAAATTATTTATGCTTAATATATATATTTATTTATCTGTAACATATTTATTAAATTGAGGTATACTTACTTAGTTGATTATTTATTTATTTATTTATTTTATTTATCTATTTATTTATATATATGTATATATTAGAGATATTAGATAGATAGATATATAGATATTATATAGATATATAACAGAGGTATACATTAAGACATTGTCGTTTTTAGCAGAGCAAGAAAGACGTATTCATGTGAGGTTTAATAAATTGCTAAATTAACGATAATAAATCTTAAAAGCAAGTATATTTTAAAAATTCATATATAGTGATACTTAATATAATTATTTTGAACACAACAAAAAGAAAAAGGATAGAGAAAAGAAAGCTAGAAGAGCAGTTCAGTGATAGGACAGAAAGAATAGATTAAGACATAAGTAATCTATTTATTTATTTATTTATTTATTGAAGTAATTTACAAAATTAATTTATAAATTAATTTACAAAAATGGCATCTGGGCAGCCGGGCCATGTGATACCGTTTTTTATGTTACAAAAAAAAAAAAAAAAGAATTATACATATTATTTACATTTTGTACATACATATGTACATTATTTATGTTATATCTCAAAAAGAATAAGAAAAAAGGAAAAGACTATATTTCATTAAATTTATGGTGAGCAGACGTGGCATCTTTTGGATTTCACTCTTAGATTTCACTCATCCTGATAATTGATAAATCTGTTATTAGTCAAAGCGAAGTTTACCTGTTGAAGTTTACAATTGGTCGGCTTACTCTGCAAATAAAAAGCACTTTAGTTTATTGCTTAAATCGGAGATTAAAAGTACATATATTGACTTAAAGCATTTGAATCACTATTCGAAGCTTTGGGGTGGAACATATATCCTTAAACTTAAATCAATAGAAGTATACAATCTATTGACTGTGTTGATGGAAACAATTTTGGTTTTGAATAATACGAATCGATGACAGCACGAGCCAAAAACCCGCACTAAACTGTCACTGGTTGTGAATAAAGACTTTTTTCCAATTCTGATTATAGAATATTAAAAATGGGTCACAAATATTCTCTTGGTATTACGCATGGTGCAGTGACTTGAATTTTTGAAGAAAATTTTCATACAAAAATCAGATGTGGTCAAATAAAAATTGTAATGAATAAATCTAAATTTTTCATGACACCTTCGGCCGATTTAGCATGAATTGAGTGACGGAAACGTTCTACGCGGTTTGACGAATTTTGGAAATAGTGCGACTTCTACAACCGAAAATAGTATGAATTTAGCGAACTGTTTCCGTGAATTGTCGTTATGATGGTAGTGAGTACCCTACCTAGTTAGAGTTTACTCAAGCCAATATTGGTACTATTCAGTGATTTTTACCACATAAGGGTTGTTCACTAACTTAAGTGGGCTTAAATTTCTTCACTTTTTTTTATCTTCAATGAAGATATTGTATCTTACTGTGTGAGAGTACTCAAATAAATAAATACTAAAAGTATGTAATTTATAATGATGTAATTATTGAATATTGAACTTTTACTATTATTTTACCACATATGTTCATTGAAGCTTGAATATAATGCATTGCCTGATAATACATAGATTTAAAATTTAAAAATATCAAGTTTGAAAAATAGGATACGTATAAAACAAAAGCTGTAGACCAAAAGAAACATCATGTTAAAAAAAAACATAAATCGAGAAATTAAGTAAATATTAACTTCTATACGCAGATCTCTGTGCTGGAATGGTGGTGGGCTATTGTCTTTCCTTTTTTTGTGGCGCTACAGTTCAGGGTGAACCAGGGCCTATTTCTCTTAAGCATTTGAGTGCGTATTATATTTTTGGGGACATTTAATCTGAATGTTAGAGTTAAGGCCCTGTCGAACAGAACGCGTTTTTATAGCGGAGTAAAATAATCATAACTAAATTGCAATAAATTCTAGATACACTTTTTCCTACAGATATTGATAGTTACGAAACGAGCAGTATTGGGCTGGATCTCATATGAAATAGTAGACATTTTCAAGTATTGAAACATATCTTTTTTACAGCTCTTAGTAGAGGACGCAATGATAATGTTCGACAATCTGGGGTTATTGTCAACTAGGATCCAGAGTAAATTGTGGCCGATTCGACAAAAAAAAACGTTCGGCCAATGGATGTTTTCACTGGACAGAAAAAAGATGAATAAGGCATTTTATGTATGTACATACATATATTAGATTAACAAGAAACACATGTACCTATTTATATGCAACATATTTTATTGCATCGGCTGTACACTCAATCTTACCCTGGTCATGATCACTTTTCTGATGAGTGTAATCACACTTTAGCACAAAGAGCGCTTTCGTTCTTGATTGAGTGTACTAGTTACGTATGTACTACTCCTGCTCGGAGCTTTTTTTATTATTATAAAATAAATATTTTTTTATTTCGCATTCGCACAAAGACATCGTGTTGTAGTTTCACTTCAGAGCTCACATCGCGTCGGACAGTAGTCAGCGAGTATCTACTCTGCGCGTTGTGGCTTAGCATTGTATTCTCTATTTGTGTCTACCTGTCTCTAAAAAGATCTATAGAGAGAAAATATCAAACTTTTATGTCAGTTAAAAAAAGGTTTTATTTCAAAAATAAAACAGTTCGTTTTTAATTTAATTTCAGACAACAAAATTGCAAAGCCGAGTGAAAAGAAAACCATAAAATGAACAAGAAAAAATTAATTCAAAAGAATGAATAAAAAAAAAATTTAAATGTTGTAAAGCAGTATTGAATGAAGCTCTCCCCTTTAACCTTAACGCACAATAGTAGTGATATTAGTAACAATGATTTCAATGGGTGGTGAATCGAATTGAAGCATCGATGTCTTGCAGCGGCAACATAAGATCTGGCAAAACATCAAAGCAAGGACGATCTCAAAAGAGGCTTATAAATATAAAAGAAATCTTCAGCTAACATAAAATCTCGTGTTCACACAAAAAAAAAGATAATAACATTTTAAGTTTAAAATTAAATAAAAAGCCTATAACATAATTAAATCAACTCAATAAATAAAAATAACAAAATGAACCGACAACCAATCGACATTGAAGATTTGTTTGCTGATGGCGACTTTACCGACGATGAACTGGATTCCGATAACAATGAGACTGTACACCATTCACCATCGATCTGGGTATTCGGATATGGATCCCTGTGCTGGAACCCCGGCTTTGAGTATTCAAAATGTATTACTGGATATATCCGGGGATTTGTGAGGAGATTCTGGCAGGGCAACGTAACACACCGCGGAACACCCAATAAGGTACGTTAATATCAATTTTATTCCACTTTATTGTTATCAGACAAAAAAAACAAAATAACTAAGATAAGTCTGCAAATGCAAATCAGTTAAATCGACAAAACAATTTATCCCACTTTATTGTTAAAACAATTTACCACTTAATTAGCACAAATTTGTTTTGGTAATATTTGTACAAATGATCTAATTAGCTTTGGTACAATGATACTCTTCACCAAGTACCTATGTATATACATTCTGCAATAATTGAAGTGCAGATAATTTTTTCAAATAAAGATAAGGATTTATTTTCAAAGTCTAGGATTGATAAGGGGTGACAAATTGTTGGCAAACGTCTGATGAATTTTTCCCATACAGAAGTGCAAATACTGTTGAACATTTTAATGTGCTTTGGCAACACTGAACATTTTTCAATTTTATTTTTGAATCGGAAATACTCATAAACTACTCAATACGTTAGAAAAAAATCAAAAGAAATTTGCAGAGATCCGGGCGAGAAGTTTATCAATATTGTTCAAATGTGGCAATTTTGAGAAAAGACCGCAAGATATAGATTTGCACATGAATGTGTCTATAAATTTGCTTTGTACTGGGATCATAACAGAAAAGCCCATGATAACGAAATTACGGAATAGATTTTCGTTTTGCAACTTAAAAATTCTTATTTATGTTTAGCGAAAATCAAAATAGGTATCCTACGAGATAGATAAAGAAACAAAGAATTTATTTCATTTAGTAGGTGTTGTGACGTCACGTGCGGTACGGAGTGGGATGTGCTGTGTTCGTTTCGAGGCACGAGTATTTAGAAATGTTCACGCAATATAACTTTTGACTCGACGCTCGTTAGTTCTGATGATATTCAACAGATTTGCTATTACATTTGTTATGAGTTGTTTTGGTAAAAGTGTATTACCTACGTTGATGTTAAGAATCAATCAATTTCAAAACAGTCTTATACACAGACACGCCCGTTATTTTGTTTTGTGCGTTACGTACCTAGGAATTTTCAAACTTAATGGCAAATGAGTAATACTGTACCAGGAGTTGTAGTCACCTGGATTAAATTCAAGTAAAAACAAATAGTTTATTACATTAAGTAGGTATGTACTTAGCACAGTACACATAATACAGGTAATATATTGCGCAGGAAAAATGGCCGCAATTCGTGCCTTTTATATAATTGTACTGAGTTTAGCGTTTAAAAGTCAAATTCATTTGTGAGTTTGGCGTTTAATTCAGTCATTTGTTTTTGTTTTTGAATGTAAACAAATATTTGCAGGGCACGTATGGCGACCATCTTTTTGAATTTTTGACAGGTGCGCGAACTTGATCGAAAATGAACACTCCGAGTATACTACCTTATATATGTGTACTGTGTGTACTTAGGTACTAAAAATATAACTGCTGTCATTTGATTTGAGTTCAGTTAACTCATCGGCATTGACACAAAATGAATATCGATAAGCAATGAAAATTTCGGTCGGCGATTAGATACGAGTAGATTTAACTTTAGAATCAATTTGAAGCAATTGGAAAGCGATAACTTCCGATTTCGCTACATGGTATTTTAGACAACAAATACTGTGAAATCTCTAATGATCGGACAACTCCCATTACCGGCCCCCTTTTTATGAACCAAGTTCTAATTTTCCATACCAAATGCGTTCTTATTAACGGACAGCTCTCATAACCGGACAAAAAACTCCAGTTCCATGGCTGCCGGCTAAAGAGATATTTCACTGTAGTTCAACAAATTCGATACGTCCAGTTCCATAAAAACCCTGACCCATAGAATCCGTTGGCGTCATTGCGTTAAACTTTGACGTTGGCGTTAACGCATGACGGAAGGAGCCGTCCCATAGAATCCGTTGCATACCTACCTTCATCGAGAGACGACAGCTGATGATATTTTGCTTTTGCTGCACGTGCTTCTCATGCTTCCACCAAAGAAAGTGCTTATTCTCAATTTGTGAATGCGTGACCTTCAATATGTGAGTGTATTAACTTCAATGCGTGAATGTATGAACAGCCAACGCACCAACGCAACGCACTACAAAAGTAGAAAGTAACCCTACTTTCTGCGTCGACGTTCATACATATATGCGTTGGTTATGGGCCACCTTCCATAAGAATGCGTGTACTCTAACGAGCTCTCAGTTAAAAACGACGCCGCGACGCACCAACGGATTCTATGGGTCGGGGCCTTAAGTCACCTTAAACACGACTCGATAAAGTACGACATACTGCTCCGCATAAATCGTATTGCAGAAGTTAAGCAAATTAAGGAAGCTCTAGTTCTTGGCGTGAGCCGATTTAGGGAGTTAACAAGTATTATCGTTATCGTATCCATATTGAAGGTTTTACTTCGGCTTATAAAGTGAAAGGGTCTCATCCTCCAAATAATAAATCTTTTAAGGAATCTGAGGTAAATATCACTTTGTAGACCATCTGTAGTCCACTGATTTCATGAAGTTTTATGCCACTGCCATTAACAAGCTCTAAAATTGTTTAACATTAATTTAGATAGTGTCATTGAAGATATTATGTCCCTTCGCGTACGCTCCCAAAACAACGAAAATCTACGAAAAATAACAAAAAGTAACGAAAACACGTTCGCGTACGCAAAAATTTCGTAGTTTTTCGTAGAAAAGAGTGCTCACGATAGAGTCAGAAATTTCCCCATGCTACGAATTTTACCACAAGAAATTTCTTTGGTGTAATATATGAAAACTATCGAATCTGTCAAATCACATATACATTTTTAATTTTTGGTGCTTAATGCGTTCGTTTACTTTTTCGTAATTGTTCTGTCTTTGAGAGAATTTCACCCCCACTCTTCGAAAATTGACAGATAACACATATCTAGTGCAAAAAGTACACGAACGGACCTATTATTAGGGCTGTTTGGTAACCCACGAATTCGTAAACATTTGTAAGATTCTTACGAATTTCGTGTTTGTTAACCCAAAATATTCGTTAAAGAGAGAGCCAAATGACAGTTCAAAAAATTTCCCCTCCACTGAGAGCGTAAACAAACTTACACAATCTTACGCGGTCTTTTTCTTTGCGTAGTTTCATCGATTCTGTCAAACCAGCTATTCTGACAATTGTGAAATATCACAATCTTCATTGTTAGGGGAAAACAAAAACAAATTTGGAGGTTTTACGAAAACGTGTTTGTTTACTTTGCTTACGAATTTTCCACTGCTGAGAGGATTTACCCCCACTTTTCAAATTAGTTTATTATTTGAGAGCGAGCTAAGATTTACATAGAAAATATACCAAACAGACCTATTGTATAAAGAACTTTAACGATTATTTCGTTTCGATTGCCACTAACCTGAAACCTTGTGCCGCCGAAAATAACTGTATGCCCGACCTTTTTCCGAACTTAGTTTCTGACACTTTCCAAATTAATAGTTTCGCTTATGAGCCTGTAACCGTCTAACAGTCTTGACAATAAATACTCAAAATACTCATGTTTGTATGTACATCGGACGGTGTCACAACCGACATGTTAGGATACATAATAAATATATGTAAGTGTAAGCTGTGAAATTTTTCCATCTATGCTGAAAGTTGCTGAAGTTATACCTGTATTCAAAAAAGGTATTCCAAAATCCATGTGCCAATACCTAGAGAACTATTTCATTACTCTCAACATTCTCAAAACTTTTTCAAAAATTATGAACGATCGATTAATAACCCTGTAAGATTGAGATACGGAGTTTCTTTTTTATTACTACCGAATGACTCCTTTAATCGTCAATTACATATATAAAAAGGAAAAATCAATTTTTCGCAAACAATTTCAGCCGAGGAGAGACTTGACATATCGTTATACTCGCGCTTGAAATGGCAATTCAACACCGCACAGAAAATTTAAAATAGCCTTATTCATCAGATTCGGCCTCGGCTAAAAAATTGACTTCGGTAGCTAGTGGTTAATGCGCAAGCGATAACCGCTTGAGTCGACTTAAGACGAAAATCAAATAATAGTATGGGTTTGTTACTTAAATGTGCAGGTTTTTTTTCAAACTGAAAATTGAATTCCAAACAGCTTTTTTGAATATTGCATTTTCAGACTTAAGCGGTTATCGCTTGCGCATTAACCACTAGCTACCGAAGGCAATTTTTTGGCCGAGGCCGACTCTGGTGACTACAGAAATATAATACACACTCAAATGGTTGCGAGAAGCAGGCCCTGGTTCACCT
Source organism: Brachyopa scutellaris (assembly GCA_949775065.1). Lineage (NCBI taxonomy): Eukaryota > Metazoa > Arthropoda > Insecta > Diptera > Syrphidae > Brachyopa > Brachyopa scutellaris. The sequence goes on along the minus strand of OX459114.1, from coordinate 63,744,084 downwards.
CGAACTGTAGCGAAACCTAAAGAAGCTCATTTTATGTCGATATGTATACCTACATTAAACTTTCAGCAAAATAATTAAAAAAAGACATACACCTAGTTAGTATCAAAAGTCTATCATATTCATTTAACATCCAAAAGCACGAGTGCAAAAATATTGTTTGCCAGCAATTTTAGATGTATAAAATACCCCATCGTTCTATTTTTATTATATTCCTTTTGTTTGGGATTATATTTTAGAGAACACACCTATGATTCCAATGGAAAGATTTTAAAGTTCTCTATTTTTATTTATGAACCTACATTTATACATTATGTGTGTTATTTTGGTTTGTGTTAAAAAAAGTAATTTTTGTTTTATAAATTTATTTACAGCCAGGACGTGTGGCAACTTTGGTGAATGACAAAGAGGTGAGTGACACCATTTAAAGAAAAATAATCGACTTCTACTGGAAAAAGCGCAAAAAATGCTTTTTGTTCTTGGGATTGGGATTCATAAATTAAATATGTAGTTTTCTTTGTTTTCATTTATCTCGCATAAGACTATTTACGTTTCTTCTTATATCAGGGGGATAGATATGTATTTAAGGTCACTTTGTTATTACCTTCTGTCACAGTGGAATTCCTATTTTTCTTATTCTTTTAATTAATGACACTCGCAAGCTGCGTGTTCCCAATAAAGTTCGCAAAAATAAAACAGTCCTACATACATACGTATTTTGTCATGGCATGTGGGCCATTTAAAATTTAAGATTGTTGTATATCTTGTCTTTATTGGCTACAGTTTCACACGCCAAGTCAATTGGGGCCCCCTTTTATCATTGCGCTCTTTGTATTTTCCGCGTTTTATTCCTTGACTTTAATTATTATTATTTTTTTTATTTTTAAGTACCTAGCTGTACCAACTGTCATCGGGTCCTCGGATGTCAGGAAGCTTACAACATGTCTCCTTCACTTTTTATAAGAAGACTTTACTTTTTATGGCTATAACTGCTTTGTCCAAGCCGTTGGTGTAGAATTTTTTTTTTGTCTTATTGTTTCCATACTTCAAAAAAATTACGTATACGCCACATTGCTGTCCCCAATTATATTGTAACAATTATGTTTCAATTCATTTTACATAGAAAATCAGTTTTTTTTTTGTTTGTCGAATCTTAGGCCCGATTTAAGTGGTTGCACTGTGTTATTTAAAAAAGTTCCTTAAAGTAAATGTTTGTGTTAGAAAAAAAATAACCAATAGCCTTGGTGTTTCAAATACCAACGAAAATTAACGCCTCTCAAATCCTTTCCTTTATTGTGTTATTTTAATTGCATACCTATGTGGCGCTACAGTCCAGGTGGACCAAGGCCTCAATCAACAACCCCTTCCAATTAGACCTTAGCTAACTGCCTCCAATTGGGCACGCCAAGTTGGTTGAGGTTCCACCTTCTGGGTGGAGTCCATTCGATCTACATACATCATATGTACCTACAGTCATTCCCAAACATTGGCATACATACAATAAAACAAAGACAAAGCCTTCCACGATTTTCGTGGGGTAAAAACTGATAGAAATTCAAAAACAACTTTCCGTTCTGTCGTCACGATTGAAAATAGAAAAGAAACAACAAAAACAACGGGAAAAAAATAAGGAAATCTAAGACCTGAACATCATCGTTTTATTTCTTTTTGTCTCGTACTTTTCAGTTAGTTTCTCCCGTAGTCGGAAGTTCCCTTCTTTCCTTGCTAACTCAGGCACCCAACATACATAGACTTACTTGGTCCTGCGTGCATAATGCCCTGAGCATTATTCGGCAGCTCCTGACTAGTGCCGATTTGGTAGTGAACGATAAAAGCGCCTTAAGCGCAGCCTGACTGTCAATGTAAATAACCATATCTTTTCCGGATATTATTTTAATTTTCAGGAGCTCTGCATCCCTAAGTACGACCAGAACTTCTGCCTGAAAGACGCTACAGGGATTTGTATTTGAGTTTCAAGGACACTTTTAGTTCTGGTGCCTTGTAGTAGATACCAAACCACGTGCCGTTTACGATTTTAGACGCGGCCGTGAAGACTGCAGTGTCTGTATGCTGAGTAGGTAACTGTATTATTCGTTCCAAAACGCCTAACATGGGGTCTCCACGAGACATTTTTCATGTCTGCGCTCATGCCTGGCCAGGAAAATGTCTAGTGGAGACAACAATCAGTCCGCTATCTATATCTGGATTTTCGGCCCGACATGTATGTGGGGGACATGAGCTGTCACTTTGGTCAGATTTTTCAATTTCGTTGAAGTTTTCAAGAGAATTGATATGAAAAGGCAAGACATGAAATGCCCACCACACAAAATTTGACGTTCGTTCCGCCATCTTGATTTTGGGCTTGCCAGATCTGTCCGACATGAATAATGTCTCCTAGAGACGCCGTGTAAAGCTCGATTTTAAAACAGCAAACAGAACAAATTATGATACTTTGTCCTGTAAAATTCACTTAGAAATGACCGCTATCTGTTTTTAATTATTAGAATTATATCTGCACTATAAATAGGTAGATTGCGATTTAAAAAAAAAGTTAAATAAAAACGAAATGACCTTCAAATAGCTGCATCAAATGTTTGTTTTGCTAATGTGATTGACATTATGAATTTTCGTTTTCATTTTTGTGTAATCTTTGTCATTTTTGTGTCGAAAATTCTGGACGCTTTGCAACAGAAGAACTCGAAGGCTTGTGGTTAAACTGGAACATGTGCTAAGTTGTCGCAACCATCTCAAAAAATATGGCATGATGAATATCGATTTGGAACTTTGTAGTTGTTTTCGGCCTCATACCAAATCGTTGACATTAATTATATATCTAATATCCAAGTGAAGATTAGTGGGTGTATGATCCGCAGTGCGAACCAAATCAGCTGCAATTTTGGTTTCCCCTTGATCTATAGTATCCTTTTTAATTTGTGGAAATTGCTATACCTATTCTATATATTCTAGAAGAAAATTTTCATTTTTTTATTTAGCTTCTGACATCATTTTTTAATCATCGTTGAATTATATATGAGCTAAATGCAAACTTGCATCTTATTATAGGTATGTACATGTGTATGTCATAAAATATATAAAAGAAATCTAAATAATGTATATACATACATATGTATTTACTCGCATGTAGGTACATATGCATGTGTAGCTATGTATGTATGTATAATACACAGTGAATTTCTCAGTTCAGGTTTTTGGTTTTTTGTCGAAATACTATATTATTTATTATTTATCAGCGGCATTATCTTCTGATATTAAATTGAGTAATTCTTGATTGGAATCTGGCAAACAGCCATAACGATTCTTCCAAACAATTTAAATAATATGTACCACATGATGTACATACATAGTATGTACTTGTACATTACGTAAGTGGGGTTTTGACAAGATCATTCGGCAGTAAATGTACATATCGCTTGAAGACTGACATAGATAACTTAAAATACGTGATTTTGTAGAAATGATAGATTTTAAGTAAATAAGCGATATGTATACATATCTTGATCTTTTTATTCAACAAGATTTACTGACAATAAGTACTCTCCCAGTATTGTTCTTTGTCAAGTCAAAACTGCAGTCTAGAGTCTAGACGTCTATAATATACATACATACATACATATGTATATATACGTATGTAAGTATAAATTTTTGTATAATCCACTTCACTTTTCAGGCGTAGAGGGTAGAGCCAGATTCGGCATATGCTCCAGGGCTACGTCTTCAAAAAGGGGTCCAAGAGACCCAATACTGAATGGGTCTTCCAAATAATTTTTATACACTTTCAGCTTAGGCATCCCCATGCCGTGAATTTTTGCTGTCTAACAGCTTTAAATTGCATGCTCTTGGTGGCTAGCTAGGTATCATCTCTCGGTAACTTGTGTATACGTCCAACGCACGCTGTGATTTTGTAACCTTAGTTTTTGAATCAAATGATTACATACATTTTACGTTGCTCATTTGTGTAATACATTTGAGAATTTTTATGTTTAGAAGCGTGACAACATTATGTTTGGCTCCCAAAGCTCAGGCGTGGCTATTCATTAATCCTTCACTTCTCTTCCTGTAGTGCTGCTACCAATAATCTCACTCTCACCAGATTGGCTATACGTTTTTGACTACGAATTAGGGAATAGTTGAAACGCAAATTTCCATAGTAGCAGTCGGCATGCCTTTAATATCACTAGTGACACACCCGTGGCTTACCTTGTTTTAGGTCCGTTCGCGTACTTTTTGCACTAAATATGAAATTCTCTCAAGGACAGAAAAATTACGAAAAAGTAAATGAACGCATTAAGCACCAAATAATTAAAAATGTATGTGATTTGACAGTTTTCATAATATATTATATATATATATATATATGGGGAAATTACTTACTCCCTCGCATACATCTCAAAGTAAACGGCGCCTCCTTTTGCTAAAATGTAAAATGTGTCAAACAAATAACTCATATCGTTGGCTAAATGTGTAAAGCAGCTAAATCCACTTCCAATTGAAATTGGACTTACAGCTACGAGCAACTAATTAGACTCGATTCACCAACGCTTGCATTCCATTCATCGTTTTAAAACCAGCGATATCATTCCCGTTTCCCTTTCAATAGTTATCTTTTCATTTCTTTGTTCTTTTTTTAACTCTGATTCTTCGGACGTTTGATCCATGTGGTGATTGTAAGAGTTGAGTTTATAATTTAATTTATTTAGAAACTTAAGACTTGACACTGCGAATTTTTATAAAGCAACTAAGTCACACTTTGACTTTTTTTTATGGTAAGAAACGGTTAAGTTATCATTTTATCAAGGCATTAACAGTTTGATATGCATTATAAGCAACAGTTTATTTTGAGAAAAGCAGCTAGTAGCACACCAGCTGGTCGTAAAGCTATTTTGGGGACTAAAAAAATTCTGTTATCAAACCAAAAATGCCGTTCCCAGAAAGCAAGGACCACGTACCCTGACAGTCCGGAATGACAAAAAGATGGAAAGGTTATCGAAAATGGAATGCAGGGGATATTCAAGGGAAATGATTTTTGATGAGATTGATCCACAAATATATGTTTGGACTGTCAGCAGATGTTCACTCGAAGGTGGACTTCATGGTGAGTTCCACGAAAGCAGCAAATGATCCCTAAGGTTCAACAAACAAAAAAAAAACGGCTGAGTCCGATCGGTTGCAGCAGAGTGAGCATTCATCCTAAGGAGTGATGAAATGAAACTGCTCAAAAACATTGGTTCTGACAGAAGTTCGTCGGCTAAAAAAGAGTAAATTCGATTTGAAATACTAGGTCTGTTCCCGTACTTTCTGGACTAAAATTTATAGATTCTCAAATTTCAAGGGAGAGGGAAAAGTGTGCAGAAGTACAGGAACGCAACAGTAAAAAATGAAAAATGTATTACGTTTGACAGATTTGACAGTTTCATAAAGATGCCCAAAGAAATTTCTTGGGCTAAATTCGGCAGCATGGGGAAATCTCTTACTCTCTTGTTAGCGCTCTCTTCTGTCGAAAACTACGAAAAATCTTGGAACTGGAACAGGATTTGACTGATTTTCGTAGTTTTGCGATGTTTTGGACAGTACGGGAACAGACCTACTATTCACCTGTTGTCAAACATAAGGCTGGATCAATCAACGTCTGTGGATGCTTTTCATGGAATGGTTTTATACCAATCCATCGGATTGACGGCATCTTGACAAAAGAAAGATATGTTCAGGGATTGAAAAATGTGATGTTGCCCATGCAAAATTTACCTCTAGCTTCAATAGGATAACGATCCTAAACATACGGCAAAGCCCACGAACTGTTTTTTTTTTTTTTTTTTTTGTAAACAAATATCCATCGATCTTTTGAATTATGCATCGCCAAGTGCTAATCTTAATTCCATTGAATTTTTATGGGGAGATGTTAGATGTAGTATAAGCGATTGTTAGCTAGTTATTTATTATTATTGGTTATTATTAATTAATATTGGTACAATCGTTATATAAAATGTCTTCTCAATTAGGTCTTCTCTATTATGTCTTCTCTAGGTCTAAGGTCTTTTCCAGGTCCTCACTCGTTGCCGGTCATCTCAGTTCTGTTCTCTATACTTCTAGTCTTATTATGATTTGTATTTATGCACGTAATATGTGAGTGTCTGTGTAAATGTATATGTATGTATCAGCCTTCTATGTTTATTGCTTTCACGATTATCTTTTTAAAAACCTGAAAGACTATCGCTATAGCCGTGGAACTCTTTATATCACTACAGCGTCATTTTTAAGCTGTTACGTAGCAGAAAGGTCTTTTCACAAAATAACAATTTTAATAAAAAAAAAAAAAAAAAAAAAAACTATACAAAAATGAATATTGTACCTTCTTCAAGCTCCTTAAAGTTGTTTTCTTTTATGTTTCTAGAATTTTGATCAAAATAAAGGAAATTTCAAAAATGTGTGTATGTATTAGTTCCTAATATAAGTACATATTAATTTATTATAAGGAAAACAGTTGTGTATTTCTGTGTATATACATACAAACATACATGATCGCCCCTGTGATCAATTCCGACCGGATTGAAAACGAACGGAATTACAAGGGGTGAATTCGGAAAAATCCGTTAATTTCAAATTCTTCTCTTGTAATTCCGTTCGTTTTCAATCCAGTCGGAATTGATCACAGGGGTGAATATATGCGTATACCTATACATAAGTATAAACTGAGTTTTTGAATTCTTTAAATTGATCTTAATTCAGATCTTGTTTACGATGGTTTTACTTCTGTAAAATTTCTCACAATGGATTTAGCAGCTTTACACATTTAGCCGACGATATGAGCTTTCATTGAATAGACTTGTTCTACGCGGCTGATCTTGTTTACCATCATTCTGGTAACAAAAAACAAAATTAATAAATACGACTAAATTTACAGACGTTCTTCTACAACGTCAGATCCAAATGATAAATACGCAAAAAGTTCGATGCATAAGGCATTTTTCTCATCAAGGAAAATTACGAAGCGTGTGGCATGTTTACAAAGCACATGTGGTATTTGTTTACAAAGCATGACTGTAAATAACACACCCTTATCTGCACCTCACTTAATGCATAATTCAATTAAGTTATGCACCTAACACAATAAAACACGATAAAGATCATAATTCGCTGCAACTTCAGCAAAAAATCTATAAAAGTTCAAGCTATGTATTGAATATTAAAATATCAAGGTCACTTCGTTTGATAACACGTATCAGTTAATTTGTGCCCGATGTATAAAATCGAATTTGATAGAAGACATCATAGAACAACTGTCTCCACCCAACGGCATAATCCCTCTTTGTTACCTTATCACTTCAAGTAGCAGAAATAATAATAAAAAGAAAAGTAAATGTCGTATCTTCTCAAGTAAGCCCCATTTCGTGTATGATAAGACTAATTAAAGTATATCGCACTTGTCAATATCTCATACTTCTGGCACATTTCCAGTGACACCAACGCATTATATTCGGACAAAGATCCTCATTTTAGCGAATGGAGAAATTCCCTGGAATATAGGTTTTTACACCTTGAATACTTTCTATCCTAGGCCCGGGGACTTTCCCCAGGGTATCGCGGAAAGACACGTTCGAAAACATGCTTCCATTAGAGCTACCAGGAGCTCGTGTGTGACCCCGAGAGACAAGCCTAGAAGATACGAACACCACCCACCCGCTCTTCGTTTTCAACTCTATATACTTCAGCACATCAACGAAAAAACTACTGTGAATTAGAAATGAATGAAAATAAATCGATTTCAAAGTATAATTCTAGGCTGATAATAGTTTTCTTTTCTCATTCTATTCTTGTGTTTGTTATTCATTCTACTATCACCATAGATAAATAATTTTATTATTTTTGTTTTTATATCATTTTCAGGGAATAACTTGGGGCTGTGCGTACAAAATTGCAGGAGAAACTGCATTAGAGTATCTCAAACAACGAGAGTGTACCTTAGGTAAGATAATTATACTCGGCTGTTGGCAATCTCCTTAAATCTCTTTATTTTTATTCTCTATTTTCTAGGAGGCTATATAACTGTCGATACAAAATTCTATCCTCGCATCGCATCGCATGGTACTGAATTTAGTGGAGAAGCTATTGAGGTGCTACTATACATTGCCACCGAAGAGAATTGCCATTGGCTGGGCGATGATTGTTTACATAAGGTCGCCAGACAAATTGTCGATTCTCAAGGACCGAGTGGACACAACGTCGAATATCTCCTGCGGTTAGCTGAATTTATGCATGAGGAAATTCCCGGTGCAGATGATGAGCATCTATTTACTTTAGAGCAAATGGTAAAAGAATTAATTGCTAAACACCAAATACCTTTGGGAACTGTGATGGGTGTCAATCCGGCAAGAATACGAAGGGATTCCCACGAGGACATCAAACGACCACCAACGTTTGAGTTTTCATCGAGAATACCGGAGAGAAAGTTACGCTGCTTGAACATTTAAAATGTGCGTTAAACGCACACATTATTCCTACTATTGCAAGTAGAATAATATTAACTGTAATAATTTTATTTTTCATTAATTTATACTTCGCTGCTTTCGCATTAGTTTTACGAACTAATAGATTAGATATGAAATAACCCAACTTTTGTACAATACTAAGAAATAGTAATAAAAAAAAAAAAAAAACAGAACATTTGTGTTTCTTTGTGTGTATTTTGTTTTGTTTCAAATGCAACTTGCTGACAAACGATTTATGTAAATTGCATTTAGTGGAAATTAACGGAAACATGATTGATTTAATTTGTTAGAATATCCGCTGCACGCAGTTCCATGAGTTTCTCCATTGATGTAATGGACTGCATCCAAACATCTAATGTTGTTGCCATATTTGCAATCTGTGTTCGATCCAGTACTCTTGGTTGTACCTTAAAAGAAAATAAGAAGATTAAATAAGAATAGATTGCAATGATGTTGTTTGTTTGTATTCCTTGAGTGTGCCAAATAAGCCTGAGCACCTGAACAGATTAAAGCATTATACAAATTCCAGCTTGGGTTGAGTTTTGAAACGGATACAGTACACTCGCGGTAACGTGATCTCATTAAAACATCACTTTACTAACTTTAGTTGGCGCTACAGCTCGTGGTGAATCTGGTCCTGTTTCTGGCAACCATTTGTGTGTGCGTGTTATATTTTTGCACGAATGGAAGGGACCTACAGTTTTTTGCCGACTCCGAGCGAATTGAGAAGCTCATTGACAAATGATACTCTTTGATTGCTTGTCAGACACTCAAAAGAGGTGGCAACGGTGAAAAACTTATGTAGGTGTTAGACCCGGGCTGGGATTGAATCCGAGCAGCCTGCGTAGTAGTCCAACGCTAACCACCACAGCCACGGCGACAACCGATTAAAGCATAGGACATGTTTATTTGTGATAAAATTAACATTCGCAGTCAAAACAGAGCAAAGCTGGTTTTCTACTGGTGAAGGGCAAAGTTACTACGAGGTCAGTTGCCGCTAAGGCAGGTCTGAGTGGTGTGCAGACTTCATCCGTAAAGAACTCTATCGATCCGTCTCTGATATCATTACACTTGGATTTTTCATGACTTCCGCATAAGTTTCTGGGACAAAAGAGATAATGAATCTATTCGTCGCCTTATATGTGAAAGTCCCGCCATTGCTGACAGGAGAATGAGGACTATTGGCAGTTACTTCTTTGATGAGCTAGAGGACTTAAGCCAAATTGAACTGGGAAACCTCCTGAGATTCATATCTTTATCTGGGTGGTTCTAAATCAGCGGTCTTATTACAGATTCTCGTCACACGTTTTGTCTAAGTGAGCGGTGACTACGTCACGGAGCACCCATCTACATATCCAAAGCTAATTCTAAGGACTTTAATAATTAATTTAAAACAAACAAAAAATGTCTTACGTCTTGTGGAATACCAACATTTCTTTGATAATTTCATTGTAGATGTAAAACTTAACAAGCTCTGAACAACTTTGACGCTAGAAATAGATCAAATTAATCTGAGTTCGCAAGCTAAAATCGAATGGAGCGCATTTGCACAAAATGATCTGATAAAAGCATGTCCAATGGCCGATATCTTAAATTGTCTGCTAGATTCTAACAACCGGCTTCTCACAACCATTCATGTGTGCGTGGTATATTCCCGCACGATTGGAAGAGACCTACAGCTTATGTCGCGAAAAAAAAGAAAACAGACAAAAACGTTACAACTCACCCATGACATATTAACTACACCAGCGACTTCATCGATTTCGCCGCGTACTAATCCCTGTGCCAACGCCTTCATGACCAGCAATTCGACTTCTTTAATCGGTAGCTGGGTGTCCTTGGCGATATCATCAAAAGAAATCGCTCTTTGTATAGCCGATCGTTTGAAGGTCATTTCCATCAGGCACAGCAGCGAGATCTTCTGACGGAGTTTAATTTCCTGGGCCGCCAAATCGGGAATTTTTTTCCAAATGGCTTTCATCGAATTGAATCTAAAAGAAGTCGCTTTATGGACCAATTCAGTGAAAATAATTGAGAAAAATAGTTACTTTTCAATGTCTCCAAAATTGAAAGCCTTTAGCAGTTCAACTACCCACTCATTTTCCGTTCCTTTAAGTGATTCTAGGATAGGATGAGCCAACTAGGGAAAGAAAATATCATAAAAATGCTACACCAGACTTTCCGTCAAACCTACCAGTTCACCGATATTATAGATCCCATCGCCTAAAAGTGCAGCCAGACCCAAAAAGAAAGCCTGTTGTGCCCATTGATCTTTGGGATAATCCTCTAGGGAGCATCCTAAAAACTGCAGACCACAGCGATAGTAGTCGCTGTGTTCACCAACACGTCGATAGTATTGCGATGCAAGCATATAGTATTTTCCGTGCACTGGGGTCACGTTGCCGGCTTCCTCAAGAACTTCTCTGAGTTCTTCAATGATTTTCTTTGTGGCTTCTAAGTCATTGAGATTTGTGAGATGAATATTACCTTGAAGTACCTACAAACGAACGGTGAGTCATTTAGAGTTGGTGATGTATAACTCCAACATTACCTGAATATACCAAACAGCTTCATCGCAAATCTTCACTTTCTCCTTTAGTTTTTCTAGAAATGCGACGGCTTCTTTTTTATCAGAGATATGTTCAACAACTACCTCCAAGAGTTCAACAAGACCGTATGGATTGATTCTAACAAAGAGACATGATGCATAATTTTTTTTTTCTAAATTCTTGGTACTTACTTCATTTCAAATGATGAGATGAAATTCTGATACAACTGCAATAGGGAATCCTCATCCTGGAGGGATTCATGGTGAATGAATTTAATTAATTTGATTGCTAATTCATTCCAAAGCCTTTGTGGTGAATAAAAGGAAATAATAGAGGTTAGTGACCGGCGGAGACAGGTGTTTTCACACATTCATTTTGCAAACACAATACTTAGTGGAGATAAAAAACTTACTTTTCATTGTAAAGATCTTCAATTGTTGTCCATTCTGAAGCTAATTCTTTGTTTGTAGTTTTCTTCTGGGTTGATAAATATGTTGAAACAGTTGCGGCAGACGCCATCGTGATGACTTTCCTAAAAGTGATTTTTCTGCAATTCACAAATGACAGTTTAAGTTGTCAAACTATGGTGTGCCGAGTTTTCGTGTGCTCAAATTAGAAAGTTATCTTACTCATTATATGAGAGAGTTGTTAAAAAAGAAATCTACAAATCATCAATAATTAATGGTTGTTTAAATTTTTTTGTTTATTTAAATTAAGTGAACCAAATTTTCTCAGAATTATAAGAACAATAATTCAAATTGTAGCCAATGGCATACAATTAATTATTACAGTTGATACAGGATAATAGTTTATGGCAAATATGTTATATTTAAAAAAATATATAGGTAAAGCCGATTGAAAAATGGCATTTTTCACTTTAAACGTTAAAAATCACTGACTAACCATAAGATAAAATTAAACTAAGAATCCGTTGAGCAGGCATTGAGAAAATCGTGAACATACCTATGTCCCTAATCAAATCATTAACAATGATAGACGATAGAACCAAATCCGCTTATCTTCGGTCAATTAGTTTGCTTCCGCATCTTAGCAAGGTTTTCCAAAATGTTAATAGAATCTCATTACTTTCAATATCCCAATGGTCACGTTTACTGTGTCTGGCTAAGTGGTTCAAAGGTAAATTTAACTATTAACTGTTTTAAATCATTTGCGCAATTGATGCTCCTTAAAAGATTATTGGCACAGACCTCAATTCCGAATAATGTGGAAAAGTAAATCGTTAGAAATAATTTGGTACCTACCTAGTTCCGAAGTACTTGTGTATCTGAAAATGAACTTTCTTTTAAACTCTGAACGTTCATAACGTTAGAGTTGCTTTTGTTACATTCACTTTGCAATCAAGTTATTAGACCCATTGAAGTGAGTTTTAAGAAATCATTTCAAATTTTTAAAATTTTTTATTATTTTTTGTTAAAATTCGCTTTTATTATTCTACAACGTTGATCAAATCTTTTTAAAATACGCAGAGTCTACATTGACGCCTGTTTGCCACTTTGTCCGTCCGACAAAATTGAGTTAAAAATTTTCAGCTTCTCGTCGACGTTTCATTGGGCTATCTCCGGTATAGCACCGATCGAGCATCTCCAGCAGCGTTGGCTGCTTCATTTTTTTCTCAACAGTCTTTGGCGAGGTTGTGGGCGAAGTCTTCAGCGCGTTTTTATCACTTTCAGCAGACTGCTTACATGTATTTGTGCTTAATTCAAACTCTGTTTGGTCCGCAATACACGCCAACTCATCATCATCATCTGAACTGACAAAAAAATCCGGCGATATGGGTGTCGATGGTACCGTTTCTTCTTTCTTTTCTTCCCGATTAAGTTGAGGTGTTGCTACGCTGGATGACGTACTCTTTTGGTCTTTAGCTGGCTTTTTGATGGCATTCGTGAAAAACCGTTGTATACTGCTAGACGTTGACCCATTAGAGTTTCTTTCAGCATGGCAAGTACAAATGAATTCGAAGAGGGCGCTGGGCGCGAGCCTGTGATTCTGAAATTTTTTCAAATACCGCCACAAATCCTTCACCGTCACGTTGTTCTCAATGAAGAATGTGTGTATTCGATGAACCGCATCACGTAGTTCTTCATCGCCAAATGTAAAGTAAACCAATGGCCTCTTCGCCACTGTACACGCCATGAGCTGGAGAACAGCTTTAAGGTTGGCATCACCTCCAAATGCACCACATCCCCAATTTCCAGATGCTACACCTGGCGCTATTGTGTCCAGTGGATGAAAGAAACCTACGTACGCCTTGTTGAGTTCCCTCAGCATTAGGTCATCGCGATACTGATGCGAAGGTTTCACAAAAGGCAGAGCATCGATAGCAACAATGTGCGTTTTTTTTCGCCGACTACTGTCGAACGGAGTGTCGTCCTCAAAATCACCATCCCAGAAGAATGAGCTGGCATATCCCTTATAATTGCTGTAGCGCTCACAGCCGACCATAATCAGAGCCTCTGTTGGCCGCAAGCACTCCGTAAAAAGTTTGGTAATCAGCAACTCGGGGCATATGCTGAAACGTATCTCCTCTTGAACACACCCAGAGCCGAGTACCCCGCCGCCTAGAAATTTATTCGCAAAATCAACCTGCAAGAGTCCACGTCCTTGATCTTCAATGGTCCCACACGAGGTGACATGAAGTGGTGTCACAGCAAGTGATGTTTCTATCTGTGACCAATTGGGCAATTCTGAATTCGACATGGTGCGTCGAATGAATGTTACAACCCCAGTTGGTGTTTTGTTGCAAATTTTTTTAAAGTAGTGACATATGCATTTGATTTTCTCAACAACTGAATGTCCACGCGATTGAAATAGCCTGTTGAAATTAATATCTGGAAACGTGCTGTATTCCGATTTCCTTTTCGTAGTATTCCTTCTTGGAAAAGTGCACAGAAAAGCATTTGCAAGTAGGCAACCCACTTGAAGCTGTGTCAACGATACAGAGCGATTTTGTCCTTGCTTCAGTAATGGAATACCAGATTGTATAATCGATGGTAATCGAAGGGCTAGTCGAATGATTTTTGGAAGCAGTTCTTCGAAGAACGCCTCCGATTCGGATTCATCTAAATCGTCTTCGAAAAGTTTGTGCAATGAATGGAATTTCCATATGCCAGAGTATTTCGAATTATATGAGAGTATTGCAGATTCAAGTTCCTTACTGGAATTGATTGGACGTAACAGAGCCTGTTCGACCATTTTCCACCGACCTTCGATGTTAATATTTCCTTGGCTTCCAATCATTGGATACTGGCTCTTGTTTGAACAAGGCAAGCGGACATGATTTGCATCCCACCTGTCTTGCCCTTTAAGTGGTCTGGGTGATTCACAGTCATCGCAGCGAATGGGGAAATGATATAGGACGGCGTCATGTTCCGATGGGCAAACAGGAGGTACATGTTCCAGTGCAAATTCACTGAGATATCGATGGATTTCATCCATTGAACAGCCACGCCATAAAACATTTTCATCGTCAGCGGATTCCATTAAATAATGAAACAATGGAACTTTTTTCGTAGCGCTTATATATTTTATATTATATAAACAAACCCGTTTAATAAAATTTGACCCGAAAAAATCGCACCATAATTTTTTTATTTTGCAATGCATAGGAATTTGATTGTTCGAAGCTGTCAAATGTCAAATGCGCTCAGTTACAGACAGAACAAGAATAAGTTTTCTCGCCTGCTGACTGTAAAAAGTGTTGAAATGAAAAATACAGTCCTTAAGCGGGGCTCACATTAAAAGTTGTGCATGACAAGGGGGTACACACGATACGACCGATCTGACGGACTTGGTCTGTCCGGCCAGGTCTGACGTGTGTGTACGCTCGAAACGACGGCCGGACGGACATGTCGGATGGTTTTCAAATTTTTTTGATATTTTTGTGGTCGGACGGACATATCTGATAATGTGTACATTTGTCCGTCCGACCTAGAGCAATTTTCATTTCTGAAATGTATTTCAAGCGGTGTGGTTGTTAGCGGAGAATTACTGATGGCTGTGTATGGAAAAAAAATGGAAATATAAAAAATTCTGATAATCGTCTGGAGAATTCAATATTGTAATATTCTGTTAATAAATTAATATAAAAAAAAATTTCTTAGCTTTTTCACCCATTCCTGTACCCAAATTCGATTCCTTTTTCTTTCTTTTCTCTCTTAAATTTTTTTCTTCAAAAATTTTATCAATCATAAGCGCTGCTTTCAGTACGTCCGACGACTTTCAAATCCACTTGCAAAGTGAGGTCGGACAACATGTCGGACAATGTGTACGCTAACGACATCGGTCTGTCAGACATCCATCCGACCAGGTCCGTCAGATCGGTCGTATCGTGTGTACCCCCCTACAGATTTGTTGGACGACCAAATTAGGGCTAGCGTTCTATATCGAATTGTACGACATGCTTGACAGACATCATTTGTGAACAGCCTTCGAACTGTGAACATGGCATAAGCCTCGAAATATTCCAACAAAACTCTTTATCTGCGCACGACGTCATATTTTATTTTTTATGTTTACTGATTGAATGCGCAAACGATAAAAAAAAATGTATTTAAGATCAACACCCGAATATTATTAGGTATGATAAAATTATAAACAGAGAAATTAAATTCTTCAATTTACGTTTATTCACGGATGATGTATTGCTCATAAAAAACATAAATCAGAGGTGGCTCTCGCGTCTCGCTCTACAGACTCACAAATAACATTTCTATCGGTAAATCGCATCCGAGAAAATATTCTAGACTCTTTAAATGGGTTAAATCATTAGTTAATTAAGGCAAGAGTAACACTGTAAAGTTTATTTTTTTCTAAGTCAAAATTCTTAGCTCATTCTTCAAAAGCAGCTGCTGCTACTGTATTTAAGGCGGATTGAAACTATTTTTGCTATTCTTTCCTTTTAATTACATGGACTGAGTAACTTTTGATGATAACTGTAGTTGGCGATATCGTCATCAATTTCACGTAACTCTTTGACTTTCATCTCGTCTATCGTTTATTTTATTAAAAGTAGAGAAAATTAGCACCAAATGACATTTTTTGCAATCATTTAAATTGTTTGTGTTTGTAACAGGTAAATTAATAATTTACTCTTAATTTATCTTTGTTGATATACGACGCCGGCTGTTCGAAAAAGTGTTCAAAAATTGGACTTGCAAATCGCGCTTTATTTGAGCCAGCCTATAAGGAACAGTGGAGAGTGGGTGGGACTGGGACAACAGCTTTTTCTTCAACACCATCTGTCGAGAACTTGCAGCAAAGGTTCGAAATTAACACGAAAGAAACATCTCTCATGCGTATGGTATGTGTGTTTTATTTCTGGAAATATGAATTGTATAAATGTTTTTACAAATGAGTATGAATGGCTTACCGCAGTTTGCACCTCTAGTCTGGTTTGTTCTCGACTTCAAAACGCCGGTCTCGATTTCAAGATGCCAGAAGGCGCGAGTTACTAGAGGTACACACTGAAGTTAGCTTTGATTTGATTTGACATTTTGTTTAACGATGGAGCGCATGGGACGCGCTCATAACGAGCTGTGTTCATCTGATGCGTCCTTAAATGGTCGTTCTGCTACATCCCCGCCCCCGTGGATCGACTCGATTCACCATCATCCACGTTCAGAACGGCTAACTTGGATGCTGGACGGCGCAACACGCCTGATTTCGTACTCACATCCGCTCGCCTTATTTCACCATCTGCTCCGTAGTATACCTTTTGAATCCTTCCACGGCACCATTGCTTCCTTGGCATGTTTGAATCGCAGATGAAAACCAAGTCACCTTGCTTTAGCGGCGTTGTCTTCTGACACCATTTGGTACGGCATGTTAAGGTCGGCAAGTACTCCGCAATCCAGCGCTTCCAGAATCGATCCCTCAGTTGGCGGGCGATTCGCCATTGCTTGTTTAGTGTGCATAACTTCTCTGGGGGCTCGGATACGCTGGGCGTCTGTACGGTGTTGGCTGTTCCGAACAGGAAATGGTTTGGTGTTAGGGGTTCGTCCTGGTCGACCGAAATGGGCAGATGCGTCAGTGGACGTGAGTTGACGACGTTCTCTGCTTCGATGATTAGACACTGAAGGGTGTGCTCCCTCGGTGAAACTTCACGCAGTGTATGGCGTAAGACCTTCTTTACGCACTGGACCATGCGTTCCCACACGCCGCCTTCAGAGGGATTAGCAGGGCAGTTGAAAAGCCATTCAACACCCTTTGATGAAAGTTCGTCTTGAATGCGCTCGCATTCGAACACTTCGGAGAACCGCTTCGCAACTTTGTCAGCTCCAACGAAGTTCTTGCCATTATCACTTCGAATCCTCACTGGCACTCCACGGCGATTGATGAAGTTACGGATGACAACTATGCAGGCGTCAGTCGACAAATCACGAGCCACCTCTAAGTGAATGGCTATCACGACGAGGCAGGTGAATAATGCCACCCACCGTTTCTCCTGGCGACGACCAATAGTTACTGTCAGCGGGCCGAAATAGTTCAGGCCAATGTGAATGAGAATGGCCTCACATATGGAGTTAAACGATCCTTTGGTAGCTGACCCAAAATAGGTGTGACAGGTGAAACACGAGCAATCTTACAGATGTAACAGCTGGAGATAATTTTTCGCATGATTTGCCTCAAGCGGGGTACCCAGAACTTGTGACGTATTTGACATATCGTCGCCTCTAGGTTTTGGTGTTTCATCTGGCAGTGGTGATGGAACACAATCAGTTCTGTTAACGGATGATCAGGTGGTAATATGATCGGACGCCTTGTTGTAAATGGCAGCCAGCTTGCTGCATCAATGCGCCCATTAACACGCAAAACACCATTGTCATCTTTGTATGGTGAAAGTTTGTACAAGGCGCTTCCTTTGGTCACACCATGACTGTTTTCGATTTGACTCAGCTCTACAGCATACCTCTCAGCTTGGGCTCGGCGACATAGAATGGTTTCAGCTTCATCGAGTTCAGCAGCCGATAGACCATTCTCCTCTGCAGGGTAGTATATTTGGCGACATCGATTAACAAACCGCATGACCCAACCAATGGTACGCTTGAGCCTGATAAAAGAAGAAAATTCGGTGAAGTTAATAAAATGTTCACTTACAACAAGCATGGTGAACTTTGATTGAAGCTCTTCTTCATCTTCTTCAATATGACAGCTGACATTGACAGGGTCAGCGGGCCACATGTCTTCATCTTTCCATAGGACCTCTGGCCCCCTTAACCATCTGGACGAAGGGCTGAAGTCGATCCGATAGTTTGGTCGTGTAGCTTCATCAGCTACATTGTCCTGCGTGGAAATCCACCTCCAGTTAGATGGCTTTGTGGCGGCTAAGATCTCGGCGATTCGGTGTGCCACGAATGGCTTGTAGCGGCGATTCTTCGATGCGATCCATCTTATCACGGTCTTAGAGTCGCTCCAGAGGAAACATCGATTAATGTCGATAGAGTGCTCGTCGACGATTATCTGCATCAGACGTGCTCCCAGAACGGCGGCCTGGAGCTCAAGTCTTGGGATAGTCATTGGCTTCAATGGTGCACACTTTGTCTTTGCACTGACGAATGCCACAGCTATCTTACCATTCGACTGAGTAGCTCTCCAGTAAGCTACGGCGGCAAACGCGTCCTCGCTAGCGTCAGAGAATATGTGAAGCTGTAGTTGATTGGGAACCGTTCTGCTAAAATAATGCCGTGGAATCTGGAACTCGACGACGCGGCTTATATTGGAGCACCATTTGTTCCATGCTGCCTTTATATCATCGGGCAATGGCTCATCCCAACGTACATCACGCCTCCAGACTTCACGCATTAGCAATTTTGCGGCAATTAAGAAGTGGCAAAGGAAGCCCAGTGGATCGAACACGGACATTATCATGCTCAGCAGCTCCCTCTTCGTTGGGCTTCTTCTTCCAGCGGCGATGTCAGCATCCACGCGATGAAACTTCAAATGGTACCTGAACGTGTCACTCGACGGCTGCCAGTACATGCCGAGCACCTTCTCTGTTGCTAAGCTGTCTTCGTTCAAGCAACTGCTCGCCACCATCGTAGGCTCCTCACTATCGGCCAAAGCGTTTATGACTTCTAATTCGTTTGAGGCGAAGCTACGCAGCTCGAAACCGGCGTCCTTGTGGATTTCGCGAACTTGTTTTGCAATTCTGATGGCTTCTTCTATCGAATCGAAGCTGTCCACGAAGTCATCAATGTAGTGGTGCTTTAGGATAGCCTTGACAGCTCGAGCGGCGTGTTCACGATGTTCTAAGGCGTTTACGGTTTTTACATAATGGGCTGCGCAAGGCGAGCAAGCAGCTCCAAATGTCATGACCATCATCTCGTAGACGTCTGGTGGCTGGTCATCATTTCCGCCGCGCCAGAGGAATCTCTGCGCACATCTGTCCTTTGGTTGGATGAGAACTTGGTGGAACATCTCGCGTATGTCTCCACATACGGCAACGGTTGGTACTCCTGTGGACCCTTCAGTAAGCACGAGTTGAGTGAAATCCCTTCAACAGTGGCGGCAGCATCAAAAACCAAGCGTATTTTGCCGGGCTTGTTAGGATTTGTCACAGCGAAATGCGGCAAGTACCACGTTCTTGGTCCAACGACGGCGGCTTCTGCTGGCTGCAGTTTGCGGGCGTACCTCTTATTGATATAACTCCGAATGATCTCGTTATAGGCGATTGCAAATGAACCATCTCGTTTCATTTTGCGTTCGATGGCGATAAGCCTCTTCTTAGCCATTGCGTAGCTGTCGGGTAACTCTATCAGATCGCTCTTCCAAAGAAGTCCAGTTTGGAACCTACCATTCATCTTGATAGTTGAAGTTTCAAGAATGCTTCTGGCTCGCAAATCAGTTTTAGTTTCGATGAGTGGTGCTGGCCGCACACCAAAGCTCTCTGTATGAAAGTAATCCTCGATCAATTTATGCAGAACGTCCTCGCTGTTGACATTAGTCATAAGACATGAACCACTTGTTGTTACCGTTCCTTCGGTTGGACCAAAAACTACCCAACCCAACTCAGTCTTGGCAGCAAATGGCCCTCCAGGTCTCAGCGAAAGTGTCTCAGCTGGCAGACCCAAGTGGCAGTGGTCCAGCCCTATGAGTATCTTTGGTGTGACATCAGAGTACGACAACAATGGTAGACGTTTTATGGCGCTGGGCATCCCACGAAGGTCACTGCTGTGGAGGCTTTGCGTCGGCAACTGAAGATTCGATATACTAAAGACATTTTGTAGCGCGTGTCTCTTCTTAATGGCGGCGCCACTAATGTGCAGCTTGACGACGATTGAAGGCTCTTGAGTAGCTCTGCCTCCAAACCAACGAACGTTTAATTGATGCTTCTGTCCCTCCAGTCCTAGCTCCTCCACTAAGTCACGATCTATCATGGTGATGGACGAACCTTCGTCTAGCAGCGCATATGCTTCGATTCGCTTTTTTGGTCCATAGAGTATAACTGGTAGAACACGAAACAACAGCTTTGTTGGTCCAATTGTGCTGACTGCACAGCTGAGAACTTCACCCGTGGCATTAGCTTCTGGTTGTTCTGGTTGTGGTGTTGGCGGCTTATCGACGGTGACACTTCTTTGCTCATGTAACAGCCTGTGATGATTTACACTACACCCATTGATACCACACTGCTTCCGACGGCGACAGTTCCGTGTTGAATGTCCCTCTTCTAAACATGTGAAACACAATCTTGCACGTTTGACCTCAGTCCACCTTTCAGGCACAGCTAAAGCCAAAAACCTTTTGCAATCCATGATCTTATGCTGGCCCTGGCAAGTTGAGCATTTAGGTGCATGTTGACGTTGAACTTCCGTTGTGTGAAGAACGACCCTTCGTTTTGTTTCTGCAGTTGTGCGGCTACAATTGTCTTGAAGTGTAGAAATAAGACTTGCGACTGCGCTCAACCAATTGCTGAAATCAGCAATTGTTGGATACGGCCATATCGATGCTGCATAACCAGCCCACTCGATCCTCTTGCTCATAGGAAGCTTGGCTATAAGTTCATCCAGTAAGGTAGGGTTAGACAGGTGATGATGACCATTGACCGACTGTAAAAATACTGCCAAATTTCTAGTCTTCGTTGCAAATGGTACCAATTTCTCCACATACACTTCAGATATATAAGGAATTTCCCGTATTTGTTGAAGTTGGCTTCGTATTAATTGCTCTGGGCGGCCAAAACGCAAACAAAGTTGTTCTACTGCTTCACTAACATTTTGCGGATGTATTAGCAAAGACCTGACTACTTCTCCGGCTTCACCCTTTAAACTCCTTTGTAGGCGCATGCAGTTCTCCAAATCTGTGTAATTGTACGCCGCAGTTGTCTCAGCATACGTTGAAAAAAACATTGGCCAGTCCTCTGCACGTCCACAGAACTCTGGTAAATCGACAATTTTACGAGGCATAGTAAAGGTGTGCTGCGACGAACTATTGCTACTTCCAGCGCTCGTAGGAAATCTTGTCGTTTGTTGAGGCAACGGCTGTGATCTAAAATTAATCGGTATGTACTCGTACACAGGTGGAATACCGTTTGCTTGGCTTAAACTTGGCAAACTAAAATTACTAACGGCCGGCAATAACGGAGTGCTTACTGGAACTGAACCCGTTGGTTGCACCACGGCTTGGTTGTTAGCAATAGCTGTACTTGGTACCGTATTTTGGGCAACGGTATACGCTGTCGAAAACGGCGGTGTGATCTGAACGATGCTTGGAGCAAATGAGACTTCTGGCGGTGGTAGATGTTCGATCTGCAACTTCTCCTTCAGAGCTGAGCACTCCAGATTACTTTCTCTTAACTGCACTTGTGTACTTCGCAGTTCACTTTCCAGAGCACTCAGTTGTTGTTGCATTTTCTCCAATATATTTGCCTGTTGTGCTGCGGCGGCATTGGCAGCGGTACTTGTAATCGTTGACGTTGAAGGAACGGAGGCATCGGACACAGATTTCGTGGTGGCGACAGTGCCACATGTATCCATTGTTCCCTCCAAAGACATAATGCTGACGGCTGGTTCTGGATTAAGGCGTGGGCTTCTCCTGGGCGGTGTACGAAGTAACATCTGTTGCAAACGATACTCCACGGCGGCAAAGGGAGTCTCAGGCAAATTTGCAATGAAGATTTACGTGTGTCTCGCAGTAATTCGAAATAAAAGTTGTCGAGAACTTGCACCAAAGGTTCGAAATTAACACGAAAGAAACATCTCTTCATATGCGTATGGTATGTGTGTTTTATTTCTGGAAATATGAATTGTATAAATGTTTTTACAAAGGAGTGTGAATGGCTTACCGCAGTTTGCACCTCTAGTCTGGTTTGTTCTCGACTTCAAAATGCCGGTCTCGATTTCAAGATGCCAGAAGGCGCGAGTTACTAGAGGTACACACTGAAGTTAGCTTTGATTTGATTTGACATTTTGTTTAACGATGGAGCGCATGGGACGCGCTCATAACGAGCTGTGTTCATCTGATGCGTCCTTAAATGGTCGTTCTGCTACACCATCTGTGGTTTTTTTTTTTTGTTCTGCTTACCTCAAAATAGAGCGTTAGGCTGGATCCATCTCCCAACAAGTCAGTTTATTGCAAATAAAGGTACATACATCCTGTTTTGTTGAGTGTTTGCAATAATTTAGGATTAATTTGTTGTTAATTTTTTAAAGTGCAGTGCGGGAGGATTGGGACACTAGCACACAGGAGGGATGGGACACTGTCATTAGAAGTATTCCCCGATATTTACTCCTTTAGCGTGCATTTGAAGTCAAAGTGTTCAGCTTTATCGTAAATTCATATCTTATTCTATTTTCTTTGCATTTTTGTTTTTACAAGAAGTCAACTGTTTTGTTATTAGTAAGTTTTTGTTAAAATTAAAGTACATAGGGTAAAACCCCCAGTAGCGAATATTTTGAGTTCGTTGCTCTCTTAAAATGAATTACTTAGATACATATATGAAAACAATTTTATCATTTAATGAATATATGATATAATTAATAACTATTAAAGTATATAGGACTCAGATTTAATAAATTTAAATAAAGTAGAAAATTAGACATGAACCAGTTCCGAGCCCCCTCTGTTCCTCATTCGAGCCCTTAGCGTTCCAATGACGAGCCCCCCATATAAATCATAGCATAAAAATAAAATCATCGTTATTTTACTGTTAATTTATTCAAAAGTTAAAAAAGAAAATATATTATTACATAAATTCATCACAAAAATTAACAAAAGCAGTAAAAAATCTTAAACAACGAACCAAAAAACATCAATTTTATCAGATTTCATTAAAAAAAATAAACAAAAAAGTAAGAACATAAAAAACAAGAACAAATTCATAACATACAATTAACAAAACATGTTAAAACATAAAAGAAACAATATTTATTATGCATATATACAGGCAAACTTCTTTATAACGAACCTCCAAGGGACCATTAATTTTGTTCGTTATAAAGAAGTTTAAGACATATTTCGCTATAGAGGAACTTTTAAGTCTGGCAGTGATTTTTTCCCATTTTTGTGTCAATTTAATGAATTTGAAGAATTACGCATTTTTAGTTCTTCATTAAAAATGTATCAATTATCATTCGCACATTTACAGTTTTATTCTTTACTTTGCTGTAAAAATCTTTCAATTTATGAAAGTGGGCATATGCTTCGTCTGGTGTTTCTTCTGTCGCCTCAATGAAGCTTCGTAAGGTATCAAATGAATTCCTTATATTGGCACTTTCACAGACAGCAATTCTTAATATGGGATGATATGTCGCACAAATTCAAAATTCTATCTACATACTCGTACTAACATAGTTTACTTTCCAATAAACCAGGAACGAATTTTTGCATAGTAAAAAACGGGAATTACCTAATTACTCGTATATGTACGTTTCCAGCAAACTGCCAAAAGTTTTATTTTAACTTATTTATTTATTTTACTTCCGAGCTTAAAGCTAAGTACAAAGAGGTTGTGTTCGATTGTTTGTTCGGAGCGCGCAATCTCACAGTGCGTATATTGTTATAAGAAATTCGTTATAAGGAAACAATAAAGCCGTTTAATAGAGAATCATGTATATTACAGGTTTTTTTTTTAACGGGAAGGGACAACAACAAATTTCGCAATATAGAGAATTTCGTTACAAGGAAGTTCGTAATAAAGAAGTTTGACTGTATTATGTATTTAACTGAATTTTAACGTTATATTTTCAACGTTACATTTTCTTTTTGTGTCCATTCTTTTCTTGCTGGTAAATCTATGGGTTTTGAATGAATAACCAACGGAAGGAATGAAGAAGGCTTTACTCCAAAATATAATTTTATTTGAAATGTTAACCCATTAAAGGCTGCCCATAGATCGGCTGGTACGATTTTGATGAAATTTTGAAAAATGTGCCCGGGGATCATAGAAGAAGAAATATATAAAAAAAAAAATTACCCACGCACACACCTGAGATATGACGTGGGTATTTAAATACCCGACAGGCATTGGTGTGATATTTTCACTTTTACTTTAAAAAAAACCGAAAGACATCTTGGGCTGCTGTGATGACGCGCAAGTGTGAATACGCGCCTTTATTCGCCAGTTTTTCGTCATTCTATTTACAGTTCATCAGGCACGCTTCGCTAGAATGAGTTCTTCAGCTTATTCGAAGAAATCCGCTAGAAAATGTGCTGCCGAGCTGCAAGCTATTGTTGATAATATTGCTCTGATGGAAATATTGATGGGAAAGAGAACTTTGGCCAACACGCAGACGCCGCTAACATTATCATAACGCCACCCGATGCCGTCGATGCTATTACTGATAATGAGGAATTAGACGACAATGCTCAATTGTTGCGCTCTTTATTACGGTCATAGATTATCTGCTTGAGGGAAAAGTGACGGCGGGCCCTAAAGTGCATCAGTTATTCTTTGCTGACGATGGATCCATCATAAGTGATGATCAGACTTCCCTACAACGAGCACTTGATGTTTGGGTAGATGTTTTGGAGGGGAATGGGTATCGTATTAGCCAAAAAAAGACAGAGTATCTGTACTGCCCTGTAGCACTCTATAATAGGCGTGTCTTTTTTCAAAACTATATAGGCTTAGAAAATTTTTTCCATGTTAATTACACTAACAACTAAGCCTGTATAGGCTTACGAAACCTGGATAATTATCCAGTCTTAGGTGCTTAGCCTGGATAGAAAAATGTGCTACCAAACTGTTTTTCGTCGATAGTTATCGAAATTTCTAACGAAATGTCAAATATGACATGAAAGTGAGGGAGAAATATGAAGGCCGGTAGCTATCAACCGAACTCTGCTGTCATTTCAAATTTAAATTATTTCTGTTCATTTTAAAATGTGTAGAAAAGAAAGAAATACAAATTTATCCGACAAGGAAAAGAAAATTTTAATGAATTAAGTGAACATGTTCCTTATTTCACTATTTAATTGAATTAAATTTGACGAAAAAAAATTCTATCCACCAACTTATAATTGAGCGCATGATAACTACCGGCCCTACTTTCAATGAAAACAGTGCCGATGTGAAACTGTCAAACGTTAATTAGCATAGTCCTGCCAAGTCACTGTTCAGCGTTTTTTTTCTCATTTTCCGCTAAGCCTATATAGATGTGAAAAAAAACACGCCTAATAATGTATTTTATTATAACGATTCGCAAAGCTACCACCTAAGTAAACTTTGTCTGTCAAATTATAGGAATTGTAACTTTCGCGCTTCTCGCATTTTCGGCCATTATCTTTTCGGCTGGCGTCAGACAAACTACACATATTGTAAAACTAAAAACTTAAAGCTAATAAAAAACTAATTAAAAAATATTAAATATAAAGCGGAATATGCCCATTCTCTGACCCAAGCATTCCAGACATTTACTTGAATGGAGTGGTGGTTCTCAGGTGAGAAGAGTTCTAATATCTAGTATCAATGATCAACAGCGAAGCAACCGTTGATGGCAACATCAATCATCGTGTAAGTGTAGGGTGTATGAAGTGGCAGGAAAACTATGTCATCTTCTGTGACCAAAAAATGTCCCCTAAGCTGAATGGAAGGCTCTACACCGCAATTGTGCATCCGGCGCTCACGCACGGTTCACATTGCTGGATACTGTACAAAAAGTATGAGCGCAAATTGACAGCAGCTGAGATGAAGATGCTTCGCATGACAGCAGGAGTAACAAAACTTGATCGAATAAGAAGTTCCAAAATCCGAGCAAGCCTTCACGTCAAAGAATCCATCTCGAAAAAACTGGAGCACCACCGACTCAGTTGGTATTGTCATGTTCAAAGGAGGGGTTCTATGAACCCCGTCAAAAAGGCAATGGCAATCAACGTTCCCTTACAATCGCGTAAAAGAGGCAGGCCTAAAAACTCCTGGATCGCACAAATGCAGAAACACCAGCATTTGATTGGCCTCAATGACGAAGTGATTCAAAATCGAGAGGCCTGCGAATATTTTTTGAAGTCGAACCGGCGAACCCCACAGGCGGACCAGTAGGAATGCAGTGAAGTGCGAGGGCTGTGATCCATATAATTCTGATCATTACATCGTCCTTTAAATGGAAAGAAGAAGAAGAAGAAGCTCAATTGTTGCGCGATGAACTGTCCAAGTCCAATTATCATCATCCGGGTAGATTAATGGTTTCCGGTGCTCAATTGGCAATGCGTTACGATCATACCGATCATTTCATTGGGAAACGCAATACTCGTCATCGTTGTAAGTAATGTGGTGGCAAGACTGAAGACGGTTGTTTGAAGTGCCAGACGAACTTGCATCCTGCTTCTTCCTTTCTGGATTACCATAAGGGTGTTGCCCCAGATCAGAAGGAGATTGCTAAATCTTAATAATCAGGAAACAGCATAATTTCTCAATTAAATAAAATAAAATCCAATTTAAATAGGCCTTTGGTTCACTCCAAATGAAACTTTTCAATATAGCAAAAAAAATTTGTTAATAGTACACACCTACGGCTGTTGGGTATTTAAATACCCATTGTCATTAGACCGGGTGTGACAGCTAGATCTGTTGACATATCGTTGTAGATTTTACTCCATTGCATAAAGGACATCTGCAGGTATCTGCTAGGGTGTGCGATTTTCGTTTTTCCCAATTCCCTAAATTTGGCAGCATTTTCAGTAAAAAGTAAAACCGCGAATCTTACCTGTAAAAATCTATAAGTTGACCGCGAAAAAACTACATTGTTCTACTTTTTTCTTGTAGGTACACCCTTCCTCTTTACTATAAAACAAATTTTACCGCTATATCTCTTACCGGGCCCACGCCAGAATTTTTTAAGTGTTACCATTACCATTTTCTTGGGTATAATTAGGTGTCCCACAGGGTTCAATATTGGGGCCACTTCTCTTCTGTTTGTACATAAATGAAATTCCTGGAATTGGTATTCAATCTCTTATACATATGTACGCCGACGATGTCCAGCTATATAAGAGTTGCCCTCTGGGACTCATCGAAAACTGTGCACAGAGCTTAAATGAGGATCTTGTGAATATTTATGATTGGTCGCGATCTAACAGTTTAGTACTAAACCCTGAAAAGTCTAAAGTCATTGTGATATCAAAGAAATCGGTAGACCTATCGTACTTTCCTCGAATATATCTAAATAATGCCCCGATTGAATTTGTTGATAATGCGAGAAACTTGGGAATATTGTTTAACCGCAACTTAACCTGGAAGGACCACGTCAATTTCACTGTCGGTAAAGTTTACGGTGCTCTTCAAACGCTTTGGACCACGAAAGACTTTACTCCTCTAAAAACACGCATGTTGCTCGCTAAAACCCTAGTCATACCTATTCTTACGTACGGATGTGAAATCTTCTGCAAAAGTGATGCTGTGAGTAAGAGAAAACTTAATGTGGCATATAATAATACAGCGCGATATATCTACGGTTTAAGGAGATACGATCATGTTTCGAGATATTCTAAAGGTATCTATGGTATGTCGTTCGATAACCTCTTTAATTCCCGAACTCTTTTGTTCTTATTTAACCTCATTCCGAGCCATCATCCTTCCTATCTTTACAACCGACTTCA
Organism: Brachyopa scutellaris; assembly: GCA_949775065.1. Lineage (NCBI taxonomy): Eukaryota > Metazoa > Arthropoda > Insecta > Diptera > Syrphidae > Brachyopa > Brachyopa scutellaris. The sequence goes on along the minus strand of OX459114.1, from coordinate 63,715,985 downwards.
GTTCTCTTCATCAACCCGACTCTCGCAGCTCATTGTTCCTCGGTTTGCTTGTTTAACATCCGAAAAACAATTTTTCGTCAATGCAGTCCGCTTATGGAACTCTCTACCATCTAATATCAGAAGAGCGGGCAACCTCACCGAATATAGGACGCGTCTATTACTTTACCTTTCTGCATCCGACTAGTTTCTCTGGTTTTTTGTTTTCTTTTTTCTCTCTCTGAACCAACACAAATTCTTTTGTTTTTATGCCCTCTGTTAACAGCACTCTTTTTCTTTTATAATATTTAACATAATGAATTTAACGTATACAAGATATTTGAAATGATTATGTACATGTTTCTCTTTTCTCTTTATTTTTGTTTGTTATTATTTACTATTTTACTTTCTTTTGCCAAGCTCCACTAATTTATAAGATTTTGTATCTTAATATGTCAGCATATAAAATAATAAATATATAAATATTTAAATACCCAATAGGTTGAAATGGGTTAATTATGAAAAATATTTATACATATGTACGTATGTATTTCCACGTCGGTATGAAACAGCATCAACTATGACAATTAAAATTTGTAAAAATAAAGGTTTTCATATATAAACATCAATTATTTGCGTGTCCGTGGGCGGGTTTTTATAAATATCTAATTTGATCTTGAATTTAAAACGATCAATCCAGGACGGTCGGACAAAAATGGCACTCTCTTGGTTATGAATACATACCTAAACAGACTTCTACAGTTCAAAGAGCATTGGCGCAAATTTATAGTCAACCCCACTTTATCAGTTTAACTCCGTACTAGTTATACGCAACTTTAAACTTAAAAGCATACTTTAACTTTTGTTTATTAATAGACACTTTTTAGTATGCTGCTAAATAATTTCTATTTCGCAACGTTCCTATGAGAAATTGTAATCGAACACACATAAAAGTGACAGTTTTAATAAAAAAGAACGTAGTAGTCAAGCTCCATATTAAATATTTAATATGACGTTCGGGTGATTTTAACTTTAATACGAGACGCTAACGATAAAGTGGGCTTTATGACGACTATAATTATGAAAACGCTTAGTTTCGTGGTAAAATAATTTTAAAGTGTACTTTAATCGACTATAATTTTGCGCCATTATTTCTACGAGTATACATATGTAAAAACTTTTATGGCAAAGCTTAGAATTAATAGGTATACTAACATATTGCATAAAAACAATAATAAAACAATAATAAGAGATGCTATTAGTAAAAATATGTTGAAAATCACCTGGGCTCGTTATTTCGTTAACCCAATACCGAGCCCCCCCCCACCGTATCGCTGTTGGATTTCAAATTTTCCAAATTTTAATAAATAACTATATTTTCTTTTGGAATAATAAAATATACATTATTATTGTTATATGATTAACTAGAGTAACTAAAAATTAAAGAAAATCACTTACCTTCTTGGTTAAAGTTTCTAGTTTCTTAAGAAATTTCACAAATTACACTAATTTTTTTTTACTTACGAAACAGTACTGAACACTTTGAATTATTTTTACCAATTGAAGACGAATTACCTGAAAATGAATTATACGATATAAAGAAAAGATATAGAGGATTTTTTCGGTTAAAAAACATTTATTGTCTGAAAAGCAGGGAGTTAGCTTTTGAACCAAATTCATCCAGAGGGCTCGCTATTGGGGGGCGGCTCGAATTAGGGTACTTTACCCTACCTATATGTATACACGGTGAACATTGGAAAACGTGAACCCCCCAAAATGTGAACTATCCCAAAACATGAACACTGTATTTTTTACATTGACGTGAACAAATCTAAAAACTCTAAAACGTGAACAGAAAGTTTTTCAACATATCTACATAAAAATGCACTGAATTCATTTTCAAGTCTTCAGGGGATCCCATAATATTGACAATGCGTACCTGGTATGTATGTATTTGGTACCACACGTGCGTTTACTTTTTTTTGTTAATTTTTATTTTTTTTTGTTAAATAAACCTTTTATTTTTAAAACGTTCTAATGTATAAAAGAAATCTAATTAATTTTGTTTATGAGCCATACCAGTACGTGTAAATATGTAAAAAGTGGTTTTTCTGAAAAATGTCCCATTCCTACCAGCTCTCCCCTTATGGCATTTTATCTTTCGACTAAAGCCAATTTATTTAATTAAAAATTAGTTAATTAAATATAAAATGTTATTGATAGGTCAGCTACGTCCAAGTAAATGGCAGTTTTAATAAATTATATAAGGATCCGGACTTGGCCAACGGCTACAAGCCAATTACTGTCCAAGAAAAACAGGACATTAATAAAATGTTGGCTGATTTGGCTTTAATTTTAAATACCGATAGGCTGCCTACAAATTCTATTCATAGCCGACTTTAGTAACAGCCGGCACTAGACTATTTTGTAAAGTGATTTGAACGAACAAACCCAAACGTCAAAATATTATGTGAGATTTGTGAATTTAGAGCCGACTCTAATTGTTTAAAGTGACGTTTGGATCATTATATTTAAATTTCGAGCCGGCTATAAGTTTAAAGTCGACTAAATGTAAGGTGGCTATGAAAAGCAAAAAGTACGTTTTAGGTTATGTAGGTGAACAAAATCTTTTAATTTCGGCATTATCTGAACTATTGAACTATCGTTAGGTGTTGAGAGACTTCAAATGTCATACCAAGAAAAAGTGCAGCCAAAATTTGATGTACATTTCATACAATGTACATACAAAAAACTGGGGCTGGTCTGATAAATATGGTAAGTCAAATTATAGTGGCTTACAAATTCATGGTTATATGGTTATAAACAAAAATAGGACTGGATAATTATCCAGGCTAAGGGTTTGTTGTATTTTACATTGAAAACATGTTGCCGAAACATGTTTAGCCTATATAGATTTCAAAAAAAAAACGCCTATTATTCACTTTAAAATATCCACGAAAAAAGCTCCAATTGTCTGCAAAGCATAGAAGTCAATGCAAGACGAAACCTCATTAGCTATCGCAGAAACACTCGTTTTGTTGATATCGTTTTGTCGATTTTTGAGCTGTGGAGTGTGCCTTTGCGTTATTATCACGTTCGCGGACACATGATTTTCGGTGCGGAACGCTCGAATGCCACACGCATATCTCCGGCATTTTGAGAGATATTTAATAATATTTTGTATAAGGATAAAAATGATTCCGCTGGTCACAGTGAAGCGAAAATTTGTGTCTGCTAGGGCAATTAATGCCAGAATATTGAATTATAGATACTGTATTTCTCGTCAGGATATCCCGTCTTGTCCTAACATACCCAAAATTGCCATGACCCGCTAATTTCCTCAACCATTGACGGCATATGCGGTCTTGTTCGCGATCATGTTATCCAACAACTATGTGCATTTATAAATCCCGTTGCATTTTTTAAATAGGTTTGTATGTATGTGTAATTTTACACTTGATTGTCATAGTAATATTTTGCGTTAATTTGTGTTTTTCTTTTTTTATAATCTAGGCACACACGCTAAAGGGGATATATGAATACTTACTTACTTAGTTGGCGCTACAGCTGGAGGTGAACCTGGGCCTGCTTCTCGCAACCATTTGTGTGTGCGTGTTATATTTTTGCACGAATGGAAGGGACCTACAGTTTTTTGCCGACTCCGAACGGCGAAATTGAGAAGCTTAATCGTGACAAAATGATACTCTTTGATGCTTGTCAGACATTCGAAAGAGGTGGGCACTGTGAAAAACTTTTTTTTAGGTGTTTGCGGCGGGATTCGAACCCAAGACCGCTGGCTCAGTAGTCCGACGCACTAACCACTTGTGCTACGGTGCCGATATATGAATATCCTTATAATGTCTACACACAGTGCGAGCACATGAAGAACAAAAACGAGAGACAGACAGTGTCCAGGATAACTGGAGAGTTGTTGTGTATTATTGAAAGTTTTGTCCTTGCTTATGATTCACAGAAGTTTTTTCCAGATGTTTTCAATTATTGTTTGTGCGATCAATTTCTTCAGCCATACCACTATCCCCTACTACCAGTGCTATACCTTCGCAGTAGATTTTGACATAAACTTCTGTTTATCACATAAAAATGAATTCCTTTATAAAATAAAATGAATACCATATGCCCATTGTATTTCTTTTTTGAGGAATGCCAATTTGTTTTTTTTCTCCCATAACCGGACACCTTTCATAACCGGACAAATCTCTCGGTACCGTCATTGTCCGGTTATGAGAGAGTTCGCTGTATACAAAAACTTCGCCAAAACATAAATGTATATCTACAAAAAACAACTGCGTGTTAATAGGAATACCAAAAATACAAAAAAAAATCGTTCTTTTTTTTTGGAAAAGACGGATGTTTTTCTCTCTCACGTGACTTTTAATTTTCAGGGGAACCCTTTATTTGTTAGCTGTTAAAACTTACCCCTGTTACATCTAAACCCGATCTCCGCTATCCTGGTTAACAAAATGTAATCTTTGTCGTGCCACATGAACTTTTTTGGTGTTTTTTTTTTTTTTATAAGGGTGTTGTCAGTAAAAATAAGCATTTTAAAAATGTTGATCACCCATGAATTTTTTTTGTTAACCCTCACACGTTCTTTATTAACCGGGGTTAATATGGGCACTTTCATTTTATCATATCTTGTATATTTCTGAACTAAATATCTTTTCATTCAGACTCAGTGACTAAATATTTGATATATTCGGAAAAAAATACATTTTGAAAGTTTTTCGACTGATTTTTCGTCAAATTGTAGCAAACGTACCTTATTAACCCAGGTTAATATTTTAACTTTTGTATGAAAAAATTCTAAATTTGTACTATAATTCTTCCTCTTTTTTAGGAAAATATACATATATACATGCATACGAGTTTGTATATACATAAACATATAGATATATAATATGTATGCACATATGTAGGTATATACCGATGTTTTACATATGAGTATTTTGCACATGCAGTTTCAGTTGGGTGGTATCTGCAAGCTACATCTTCAAAATATTTTATACTTCAGTATCTCTTTTATATAGTTTGTACATATGTATATCTGTTACATTTATAGATTAGTAGTTCCGCACTTCGTCATTATCAAACTATGCATCTGGCAAATTGGCTTCTTTCACAGTAGGTATGCAACTCTTTTGTGTTGCTATTTTTCTTTGTTTTGCTGATAACATATTATATTGCAAGAACAGAAGATTCTTCCTGAGAAGCATTATCAGGTAAAAATGGCTGGTATGTATGGTGTTCAATTTGATCGATTGGAACCCCTAAAATGCATTTCACTCCGATTTTTACGGGTAACTTTGCCACATTTCGAGGAATTCAAGCTCTTACAAAATTGCTCGCTCAACTCTTCAAGAAACACCCTGCGTTGGCTCGACTTAACAGTCATTATTGGACCGGAAGATTAAGTATGCCCCTAAGGCCCTAAGTCAGCTGCATAATATGTCTAGTATATTGTAAAATAGAGCCAGCAGCGGTTTGTTCTTATCTTAGTTGTGTACAGACCAAGCATTTGATCCATCACATCCACACCTCCTTTTGTTAAAGACTATGCTATTTTATTCATCATCATCATAATAAAGTGTATCAAGAATTGATTTCAAGTATTGTTGTTGTACTTCGCTGGCCAATCTTAAACAAAAATTATATCATGTATCGAACTGCATGTCCCATCTACCTATCTAATTGTATGTTATATACATATACCTAAATATTTACCTGGATAATGCCCACAAGTAAAAGTTCTCGGTCGACTTTAGTATAAAAAAAATGCTATCTGCACGAACCGATTCGTGCACCAACAGATAGCTCTTCAAATGAAACAACACTTGTACCACGTTATAAAAAGATCTATATTGTTCCGCCGTCCAAATACGAATGCCCACAAAATAAACTTAATTCTAGATACAATAATTCACTTAACCTAATTCGCTGCGTTGCAGTTCCCACACAGCCCGTTGCAATCCATTAACCTTGAACCCAGGTTACTTCCAGTTGAGGTGCATAGCGGATGCGCGTGTAACTCAGGTTACGTCTAGTTGAGGTGCATAGCGGATGCGCGTGTGCATCGCTTGCACTTTTTGTACGGCGCATGGATAGCCGATCGTGTTAACTGCTGCCCCTTCAAATATCTGCGTCCCGCAGATCGTTCGTTGAGCAAGTGGGACAACTTGGATTACTATCGGGTTGATGAACTTTACGTTGAGCTGGTCGAGGGATGCGCTACCGACGAAAGGACAGATGAAGCTCTGGTATGTTGACTCTCCCATAGATCTTTTTCCATAGAAGACAAATTCAGATAAATATAGCTACGCCAATAATGATTTCTGTAATGATAGAAGAGTTTAGATTTTGTTTTAGGATTTTAATGCGTTCTATATTTTTGGCGCTGATTTCGTGTAAATATTCCAGGTTAGGCTTGGTCCCTTTGCTTGTTACGTTGGCCAAGACAGCAGGAGGTGCTTGTAAGCTCGTTGCTGACCCACTGGTGTATGTTTGGTCCTTGATGCTGACTGTGTCATTGTCCAATTGGATGAGATATGTACCTTCTAGAGGGATAGAGGAATTTTTATTTAAAAGTGAACCATTAAAATTTGTTACGAAAATCGTATTCTCTCCAATCAATTCGACGATCTCGTCGTTGGTACTTTTGAAGTCGCATACCGCGGCACCACCCTTGAGGATCTTGGGTAGACACGAGTCCTCTGGTAATTTCTGTAAAACGCTTTCTTCGCACACTGATGTATTTCCTATATGGAGGCAATCACCCTTAAGTCCGTAAGTCTCGTCATGGTTGATTAGTAGTCTCGTGTAGTCTAAGTCTATTTGTTTTCCATCATTGATTGCGGCGCGAGCGGTTACTGAATGGAAAATTTTAGTTGCGACCTTCGGAATTGACAGGACATATAACAATAGGGTGCCATTGCTATATACTGAGGGTCGCCCATACTCCACAGCCTCTACGACATTTTGGTAAGGCAGAGTTTCCAGCTCGTTTATAATGGTGTTTATCTCCTCCGAGTCTAATATGTTGCTGTTGACTATTCCTGTCTTAGCCATTTGGCAAGCCCTAATTATTTCATTTATTCCTTCTTTCAGTATAAGTACCCTATTCAGTAAGTCGTGTCTAAGTCTTTCTGTTTCCCCCTTCTGTAAGGCGTTGTTATATCGGTCGATTATCTTATTAACCTTGTCCATGACCTCATGTGTCTTGTCGAAAAGTTCTTCGTTAATTTTATATTGGTTATTATTGTTCTCCACTATGTCCGTCTGTGTTTGTAAAAGTTTGTCCCAGTCAGTTGCGTCAGGAGAGCCAGCCAACCATTTCCAGGCTGTTCCTATCCAGTTGATGGACCTAGTCTTTCTCGTCCTTGGATCACCCAGTTCCCTTATTCGGTCTTTTACTTGGTTCAGGTGGTAGTTTAGAACCAGGCGCATCTCTTGGTCTGTTATGTGTTTCGTTATTTGTTGTTCGTTTTGTTCGATAAGTGTGTTGTATCGTTTTAAGTCGATTATATGGATAAGTTTGAAATAGCCATTTGTCACCCAGGCGTCGCCTTCTTTAATGGTTACAATTGGTGAAGTGTATTCGAAAATGTGCAGGGTCTGCGCGGGAATCAAGAAAGCTAGACTGCAATACGATTTTTGTTAATTTCATTACTTTATTAAAAATTTACTTTATTGATTAGTTAAATATAAAATAGGGTTAAGTATGTTGAAGAGAATATATAGGTATGTTAGGAGAAATTTTTTGTGAGATTCTTTACATAGATTGATTGCTCTTTTTCTTCTTTTCCTTTTATATATTTAAAATTAACTTATTGCTTAATTTAGGATTTGATTATTTCTATTTCTTTTTTTCTTAAAATTAGTTTATTTCTTAATCTGGATAAGACAAGGGAATCATTCTCCTTTTTTCTTTTTTTGTTTAGTTTTTGTTTATGTTCTTTAAGTGAGCTTTATGAATTCTTTTGCCACTAGCTGTCGTTATTGTTACGCGATTGTCCTTTGCGACAATTTCTTTTCGGTACAATGGGTTATTCTTACCCTTTATACGTTTCACGGTGACATAAACTACCTCACCCTCGGAGTACTTCCTAGGCGCTCTCCTTTTCCTATTCAACCTCACATTTCTGGCTTCCATATTTCTCTCAATAATGCCCCTCAAGTCTTTATTAATTTTGGAGCGAATGTTAAGAAGGTTTTGGTAATTGACCCTCTGAGATCGGTTAAAGAAAACGTCGGTGGGTTTCCGTTTGATCACGGAATGTACGGTGTTGTTATAGCGATCTACCGCTATATCAACGAGTTCTTTAACATCGAGATCCGGATTTTCGACCTTAAGGCACCGATAAATTTCCAATATTGTAGAATGGACTCTTTCTATTTGTCCGTTCACTTCGCTTCGGTAGGAGAGGGTCAAATAGAGTTTGACACCTAAGGTTTTTATAAAATTTAATACTATCGGGCTAAGGAAACCCCTTTCGTTGTCCGTTACTAGGATTTGGGGTACCGTGAAATAATGTAAAATTTTGATTAGCTTTGCTCGAATATAGATGGAGGATTTTTCTTTTATGTGAAAGAATTTCGAAAATTTGGAAAATTTGTCAACGATAGTTAAGAATTTTGTATTTTGGATTTCCATGATATCCATATGAAGAATCTCACAGGGATATTTGGGGGACGGTGTCGATTGGAGTTCAGGAGTTAGAGGGTGTCTGTCATACTTGTTTAAGCCACAGACCTCACACGAAGCAGCGAATCTCCTAACTTGGGACATCATTTAGGGAAAATAAAATTTTTCCAGAATTTGTTCCCTATTTTCCCTAGGAGCGCGATGTGCTCTCCTATGTTCTTTTTCTATTATTACGAGTCTGCGTTCCTTATTGACAACATCCTCAACGATTCGCTGAGTGATCCTTATCTTGTAATTATCGAAGTTCTCTAGATAAACGCTTTGAAGCAAACCAAGGTACTTTTCCGGAATCTTTATTCCGTTGACTACCCTTGGGTTAAGTTTTTCCTTCAATATCTCTGTGAGGTTGTTACGAAGTAACTTGCTTGTTGAAATGTAATGTCGATGATAACCAGGATGCGGCTCCTCGTGACAGCTCACATCGATACCGATCCGGAAAACCAATTGGTTTCTAAAAACATTGATTGGCGCTTCTACATGCGGTATAAGGTCTGAGTTATCCTGGTCGGCACTGTGCACGGTACATGAGTCAGTGTCGCTACCAGAGAGCTCACAAAGTCCTTCTCCAGCCGTATCGGTCTGAGAGCACTCGCTTGCGCTATCCGTAGCCTCCCCTGTACGCACATTAGATTGTGCTTCGCTAGCCGTTTCGGTGTTGGTGTCTGATAGATGATTGACCTCAGTCTCTAACCGCGAGAGAGCATCAGCCACAAAGTTTGATTTACCGGGAGTGTAAATCAACTCGTAGTTATACTCCTCAATTCTTGCCTTCCAACGTTTGAGCTTAGCGTTGTGATTTCTATTGCTCAAGGCAAATGTCAGAGGCTGATGGTCAGTAAAAATTTTGATCTTTTTTGCTCCATACAGATAATTCCTCAAATTATCGAGAGCCCAGACTATGGCAAGCATCTCCTTTTCGTTGGTCGCGTAGTTCTCCTCTGTTCGATTCAGGGAGCGGGAGATGTATGCCACAGGCCTTTCCTTACCATGCTCACCCTGGGATAAGACTGCACCAATGGCGTAGTCTGAGGCATCTGTGGTCAAATTAAACCCTTTCTCGAAGTCTGGAAATGCCAGAACGTCTGCAAACGTAAGAAGTTCCTTCAGAGTTTCAAAGGACTTTACAGCATCATCGTCGAGGGAAATTATAACATTTCTCGATTGGTTGGCTTTAACATGCGAAAAATCCCCGCGTGTTATGTTGGTTAGGGGCTTTGCTATTTTAGCATAGTCCCGAATAAACTTCCTATAATACGATGTTAAACCGAGAAAACTCTTAAGCTCTTTTAGATTTTTTGGGGGGAGGATCGTTTCTATGGCTTTAACCTTTTTCCGGTCTGGGAGTATGCCCTCAGGAGTAACCAGATATCCGAGAAATTCCACACTGGTGGTCAAAAAGTGCGTTTTTTCCAGATTGATCTTTAATCCGGCATCATCTAATTTGGAGAAAACCGTCTCGATATCCCTCAAATGGTCTTCCTCAGATTTGCTAAAGATGATTATATCATCGACATAAACATAACAGATCTTGCCAATTAATTCCTTAAGCACGTCGTCAATCATCCTCTGGAAGATGGCGGGTGCGTTTTTTAGCCCGAATGGAAGTCTGAGATACTCGTACTTCCCGTTCATTGTTGAGAAGGCTGTCTTCGGTATGTCTTTTTCATTCATCAAGATTTGATGGAAACCCGAAGTCAGGTCAAGAGTAGTGAAGAGTTTTGCCTCTCCAAGACTGGCGAGTGTACTATTGATATCTGGAATAGGGTACGTGTCCGGGATTGTTACAGCGTTCAAGCGCTTATAATCAATCACCATTCTGTACTGTTTTTCGCCATTGGGCTTCGGCTTCTTAGGAACAACCCATATAGGTGAATTATATGGGCTGTTCGAAGGACGGATGATGTTTTCCGACAGAAGTTCCTTTACTTGACGTTCGACCTCCTCCCTCATACATGCTGGGTAGGGGTAACTTTTAGCGTAGATTGGTTCATCTGCATTCGTACGAATCGCGGCTTTCACATTGGTTTTTACCCTTTCATTACCTACACGACCAAAAAGATTCTTGAATTTATTGCAAATATTTTCCAGTTTAGATTTAGCAAGTGTGGAAGTATCCCCGCTTAAGGGCAGTACGTGATTGGACGCTCGATTTTTTAGGGCTATGACTTTATTGGAAGCTATAGTTAGTTCATTTTTCTCCCTATCGATGACTGCTTTTAACTGTTTTAGCGTATCATCGCCAATTATGCCATCGAATGATGTTAAACTGGGGAGAACAAAGAATGTAACATCCAACTCGCAACCCAGATCGCGGAAGAACTTCCCACATACTTTGTTTTTGATGTGAGTTTTCCCGCCGGGACTACTCACAAAAAAAGGGTTTTGGACAGGGTCAGGACACGAAACTAAATTTGGTCTAACAAAATTCTTGTTGGCTCCAGTGTCCACAAGAAATTTCAGAACGACCCCATCCCGCGTAACATACTCTAAGTATGGTACGCTGGAAACGAGGCCCCTGCCATAAAATTTTCTGGCGATGGTTCCTCGTGGGAAGGATCGACGGGTCCTACTTCTTCTAGTACTTCCGGATCGATCGATTCTACATGGTACAGCCGCTGTTGCTTACGCGGGTTATAGTTGTCGGACCTCGGTTCTCGTTTGAACCGGTTGTTAGGGCGATTCATATAGTTTACGTTCCTAGTTTGAACAGAACTGTCAACCTTCATCTTGATCGGTGGTTTTGGAGCAGTCGGCCTTTGGGGTGAATGTTGCTGTTGGAATCCCGCATTCCAATATGGGTATGACCTTTGGGCAAAGTTACTCCTTGCAACAGGTGGCCAATCGTAATTTCTGGAGGGTCCTAGGCTATCTCTAAAAGTCTGGTTAACGGGGGAAGTTATTGTGTTGGGTGCCCTTACGTGAACCGAGCTGTTTCTGAAATTGAGGTTTTGCATCTCCAGGCAAGCTGAATATGCTTCGGGTAGGGTTCTCGGCCTTTGGATAATCAAAAGTTTTGAGAGGTCCCCACTTAATCCTCGAATGAACACGTCTAAAGCGCGATTTCGGTATGTCTCCACCAATGCGTTCATTGTCTCATTCGAGTAAACCTCAGCCCTGATTTTGCTAATGATCAGGGAAAACTGATGGTTTACAGTCGCGTAAAAATCGTCGACTCTTGAATTACCCTGTGTCAGTTGGTTCAGCTGATGCTCGAGGGTCCGGATGTCCCTTTTGTCAGCATAGTGGAGTGAGAGGACTCTCTTCATCTCCACCCAATTATTGTCAAAGACATTATACGAGACTAAGGCAGAGTCAGCTTTGGCTCTGACCTTCTGCCTAATGTGTTGAAGGATCGCCCTATAGATGAGCTACTACGGACTATTTCGTAGTCCTTCAGCACGGTCTCAACGCTGTGAACCCAGGAAACGTAATTCATGGGATTTCCGTCGAAAGTCTGGAGTTCTTTAACTGAATCTGGAAGTTTAGAGATGTCCTTAAGATCTTGTTCGCTGGTCGGTCCACGCAGTGGCTCTTCCTGTTCCTCCTGCGGAACGGAATTAGTTGCCAACCCTGACTGTTCAAGAGCCAGAATTCGGTTCGCGATAGTTCCTAATTGACTATTTACGGATCCGATTGCCTCCTGGGGATTGGATTGTTCAATCCTACCCATTCGGCTCTCTAATCCCCTAAGTTTCTCGAGGACGGAGTTGATCGCACCGGTGAGTTGTGTCACCGAGTTTTTTAGCTCGTCCATTCTAAGCGCGTCAGATAGTAACCGAGTGCGTAAGTGAAACGTGTAAATTTTAATGTAATGACCTTTTAAATATTTTTAATTATATCAAATAAATTAGCACCTAGTGGCAGAAGCAAATTCGGATTCAATTTTATGTGAAATTTCTCAGTTAAATCTTTTAAATACAGATTCTTTTAGTCGTTCGTATTTTATTTGTTTTTGTTATCGCTTTTTTAGCAACTTTCTTTAAATTTTTAATTCAATTTATGGTTTTCGGTTTAATATTAATTAATTTACCGAGATGCCTGCTAAGCGCGCTCTCTTAATATTTCGGGGTAGTCACCGTCCTGACGGAAGGCTCGTATGTGTCCTTTTTAGTCGTGGTGCAGTTATCTTTGCAGCGACCTACTAATGGTACGAGGGTCTTCACACGGATATTTTATTTAAAATTTCGGTGAACCAGCCCCTTTGTTCGTGAGAGGTTGGCCCCTAGGCATAAGTGTTTTCTTTTCTTATAAAAATATGATTCTTTGATCAATTATTTCAATTTACTGCATAGGCAGTGTCAATTTTCAATTCTTTACTTAGCATAAATTTATTCTTTAATTTACTGCACGGGCAGTGATAATTTTCAATTCTTTAATTAACATAAATTTATTCTTAAACTTAATCTTACTACAATCCCAAGAACGTAGCCTGCATCTTCATAACTTAATCGCCTATTTTAGTTCTCGTTCGGTCTTCTTCCTTCTTTGGGCATCCAATTGGAATTTTTGTTCTGCTTCTAATCACTTCTACTCATAAGTTATTTCACTCCCAGTTCCTTAAAACTTTTCTGGGTTTTCTATTGCATGTGGTTTTTTCCACTTGTTTCACTATTAGATCATGCACATACAAGCATTTTTCGTTACACGATTTTCACTTATTTATCTTGCTTATGCACGTAGCATTTCTTTTCTTTTTCGTTACACGATCTTCACTTTTATTGGGTTCTTTTGGTCACTTTACGTTAATTTCTCTGTTACACAATTCATTCAACTTGGTTTCATGCACACAGCATTATTCTTTTTTAATACACGATCTTCACTTTTTATTTGGTTCTTCTTTAGTCACTTTATGTTAATTTTTTTCTCTAAGAGACTGACTTGATTCGTCAGGTCCCTGCTCGGGCGCCAGTAAAAGTTCTCGGTCGACTTTAGTATAAAAAAAATGCTATCTGCACGAAACGATTCGTGCACCAACAGATAGCTCTTCAAATGAAACAACACTTGTACCACGTTATAAAAAGATCTATATTGTTCCGCCGTCCAAATACGAATGCCCACAAAATAAACTTAATTCTAGATACAATAATTCACTTAACCTAATTCGCTGCGTTGCAGTTCCCACACAGCCCGTTGCAATCCATTAACCTTGAACCCAGGTTACTTCTAGTTGAGGTGCATAGCGGATGCGCGTGTGCATCGCTTGCACTTTTTGTACGGCGCATGGATAGCCGATCGTGTTAACTCCACACTTGAAAGAAATTCAATTATATTTTGATCCATTTTCACACAAATAAAATTCAGAAGTGTACTGATTAAATATGATTGCCAAACAAAATTGATAGGAAATTCGCTCAATTCACATAAAAATTTGTTTTCCAATGTAAATCACACTAATAGGGGATTTCCCTATTGTTGTTTTCCAGTGTGCACAAAAAATATAATTTACGAAATTTATTCAAAAACAACAAAGAACAATTAAAAGGAAGACAGAAAGTAAGATTTTGTTTTCGTAGACAGAAAGCCCATAGTAAGAGGAAGGGAATAAAAATAATAACCTGGATTAATAAGGTACCCTGCTCATCGCTTACAGGCCCAAGACCCAAATGTGGCTTAACAGAAACTTCTTTTAACTAAGAGCCATTATTACCATTAAATTGGCTTGAAGTGGAGGGGTGTGAATCATCAATCTCAAAGGATGCAGATGGAACTGGTTTCGGTATATTGTCATAAGTATTTAATTGTATGTTTCGCCTTTGGATTTATGTCTTTCATTGGAGTAAGACAAAAATAGTAGTCTGAAACATGATCTCTGGTTTTAGTACAAATAATGCGAATACTTACTTACTTACTAAGTTGGCGCTACAGCTCGAGGTGAACCTGGGCCTGCTTCTCGCAACCATTTGTGTGTGCGTGTTATATTTTTGCACGAATGGAAGGGACCTACAGTTTTTTGCCGACTCCGAACGGCGAGTTGAGAAGCTCAATCGTGACAAATGATACTCTTTGATGCTTGTCAGACATTCGAAAGAGGTGGGCACTGTGAAAAACTTTTAGGTGTTTGCGGCGGGATTCGAACCCAAGACCGCTGGCGCAGTAGTCCGACGCACTAACCACTTGCGCTACGGTGCCCTACTAATAATAATGCGAATAGCAAACGTCAAATGACGTGATCCTTTCTTCGAGTCGGTTAAATTTTACACACATGTTACGCAACAGAAATGCCACACAAGCTTTCTCATGATGAGCCACAGAAAAACCCAAACACTCGCGATAACACTTTAAAATCAGATTTGTAAAAGTTCGCCTTTGTTTTTTGAAAGTTAGTTCACCACAAATATGTTATAACAAAAAGAGTCACGATCCTTATCACATTCTTGACAAATTTGCACAAGCACAATATTGATTAAAACCAACTCAATTTGAATTTAAAAAAAAAAACAATTACTATAATTTTTCTTACTTCGCGTTCCTTCCTAAGTATTACTTGCTAAATTCTCGAAATGAACTTGACCTTATCACAATAAAACGGAGGGTGATCAAGTAAAAATAAGTACAGCTACATTATGAGGAGATGCTGTCAAAACACGATTACCTATTAGGGTACGTGTGTTATCAATGATCAACGATCAACGATCAACAACGATCAACAATATGCATATTGTTTTTCCATTTGCTGGATATTAGTGTGAAAAACAGACATTAAATCAATAAAGTATAATTAATTTAGAAAACACTTTGTTTAGTAATAAGATCCAGTTTAGTTGCGTAACGGGCGTGACCTTAGAAAACTAGTGATTTGAGGTGTAAAATCTTGCATAGAAACTATATTTTAATTTTTTTTTCAATAATTACCTGAAAATTGATCTTAAGTACCAGTTAAGAAAAGAAAACAAAATGTGTGGGAAACTGACAAAAAAAATGTTTTGAAATTGTTATGGGTGTGACAAGTTAATGTTACGGGTGTGACCCAGTAAAATTTGTACGAATTGAACAGATTATAATAAAGGAAGTTTATTTTAATGAGAAGAATACAATTTTATCTTTTATATCTCTTCAATGATAAATATATAATGCAGTTGACGTCCAGTATAACGAATGATATAATATAAATTAAATTGTAAATTATGTACTTTGAAAAAAAATTATGACCGATAAAACTTTGTTTTACTTCAAGTTGAGATTTCAACTGCAAATCTTTTTCTTGAAGCCGTCTCAACGTGAACATGTCACATCATGCTTTATTTAAGCTCCAAGAATATTGATACCGTCAGCTACCTCATCTTCTCTTTCAGAGTTTAGTTCAATGGTATCATCGTATTATGCTTGTTCTAATCAATTGGTTTCAGTATTGTTCCAAATTTCTAGCTCTGTGATGGTAGCACGGTGCTGAGCGAAAAAAATGCGAAATAAATTTCGAAACCTTCGGGAAAATAAAATTAACAAGACTCTGCATTGCCAAAACTTCGTCGTCTTGCCGTAGTAATGAAAGTGGAATTTCATCCTCCTCATCGAAATCTTCTGAGTCAGTAATCAAAATATTTCTAATTTTTGAAGCATTAATCTCGTTTATTCCCTGCTCGGTCCAGGAGGATAATTGCATGAATTCTTTTAGCACAGTGCTGGTATCTGGACTTTGAACGTATAATGTCACTCAGCAAGCTATTGCGGTAATGTAACTTTTTTAGGCGGATGGCGTTTTGGTCCATCGGTTGTATTAACGGAGTAAAGTTGGGTGGCATAAACATTACCCAGATTTGACCATATTCCGTTTCTTTAACTTGGAGCATTATCTAGGAGCAATGAGCCTTTTTCGGTAAGTTATTAGCAGATAAATACCGTTCCGCCAACAAAAATATTTTTAATTTTTTTAAATTTTTAAATGGAAAATACATTGTGGTACAAAGTTGGCATGAACCACTTTTTGAAAATGGTGGCAGTTACCAAGCTGATTTTGAAAATCGTATTCTACCGATAACCTTTTGTTGAGAAAGGATCGTGGCTTCTTTGTCTTACCAATAACTAATGGCTTTAGTTTCAGCTGTCCTGATGCATCTGCACAAGCTAAAAAAGTAAAGCGCTCTTTTGATGTTTTTCGATCTGGGGCTGAAGTTTCACCGACGTGAACATACATAAGTAGAATCTGGTAAAAATTTCCAGAAAATCCCAGACTCATCCGCATTAAAAATTCTATCCATTATGATTCCGTTGCTTGTGATGACATCCTGTTGATCTTTTTTGAACGGCTCAATTAAATCAGTGCGTGATGATAACTTCTCCCTGGATTCCTTGAGAATACGAACACCGAACCGTTATTAAACTTTGTGAGCGACCCATTACTAGTACAGAAGCCACTACTGTCATCACCTTACAGGTTTCGATGAATGACACCAGGTCTCGCTTTTATTACTCCACCACTTACAGGAATGTGTTTTTCCCTTTGCCAAAGAAACCATTTGTACAAACGATTTTCCATGTTTGAAAACTCTACTTTATGCATGGATTTCCTTTGAAGAGAGCCATTATTTATTATTTATACGTTCGCTATATCGTATAGCAAATCGTGGACATCGTTCGCTATTTAAATATGCTAATGTAAATCTGAAAAGCGTTCGTTATATCGAAAATTCGCTATATCGGGTGTTCGTTATACTGGACGTCCACTGTATTGTCTCTTTTATCATTTCAGCATTAAATCTAAATGTTCTCTCAAAACTATGATTTTTCATACACCTGCTCAGCACGCCTATCAAAAAGGTAAATCTACTGAGACAGCAATCCATGAGGTCACGAGTACACTTGAGACTTCAATTCACTATAAAGAATACACACTCGGTGCCTCTCTTGATATTGAAGGCGCCTTTAACAATATCACTAGTGACGCAATTATCAGTGCGCTATCGAGAGCCGGAATTAATTCACATCTCCGCAGATGGATTCACGAGTTGCTAAGCAACCGCACCATAACTGTGGAATGGGGCTTGGCTCGGGCTAAAAAGTTTGCAACCAGGGGCACACCGCAGGGGGGCGTTTTGTCACCTCTCCTGTGGATCCTCACGGTCGACTCGATACTCCATACCCTCAGCGAACATGGTATTAAAGTAGTTGCGTATGCTGATGACATAGTTTTACTTGTGTCAGGCAAATTTCTAGACACTATGAGTGAGCTAATGGAAAGAGCACTCTCTTCTATAAGCCACTGGGCGCTTCAAAAAGGGTTGAAAATTAATTCGCAAAAAACGGAGCTTATTATATTTTCTAGAAAATACAAGATACCTAAATTTAGAGGCATTAAGATGAACAACTTGACTTTACCGTTTTCAAACCAGGCCAAATTTCTTGGAGTTATCTTTGACGGAAAACTCAACTGGAAACCTAATATCGAAGAACGCATTAAAAAGGCCCAAAATGCCTACTACGCTTGCAAGAAGATGTTTGGAATAAAATGGGGATTACAACCTAAAGTGACTCACTGGATCTACACTTCCATAGTAAGACCGATCTTACTATACGGAGTTGTGGTATGGTGGAGAGCCCTGGAGAAAACACACATTCTAAAACAACTAGAGAGACTTCAACGTCTGATGTGTATTGGAATCACTGGAGCACTTAAAACAACATCAGCGATGTCACTAAACACCATATTGAACTTGTTACCAATAGACCTATTTGCTAAGAGTGTCGTTTTTAAAACAGTGCTAAGGCTTAAAGAGTCTAATGGCTTCAAGTTTAGACTATTTGGACATGGTAACGTAATCAATATTGCTAATATTAGTACAGATTATCTCAAGCCAATAACCCTGTTTGACCGAAACTTTTCCATAAAAATTCCCTCTAGAGAATATTGGATACAGCGTACAGCTGATCCACTCGACAGCATTAATATTTACACGGACGGATCGAAACAGGACGAAGGCGTGGGCGCTGGAGTCTTCAATCCAAAATCTAACTACAAACAATGCTTCAAATTGCCAGATAGTTGCAGCATCTTTCAGGCTGAACTTTTGGCGATTCAAAAAGCCGCAGAGCATCTAAGGAACTGCGAAGAAGGCTCCTACATTAACATTTATGTTGACAGTCAAGCTGCGCTCAAAGCACTAAAAAGTAATGTGATAAAATCGAAAACAGTTTTAAACTGCTACGCTTTACTTCAGGAACTCAGCAGAAGTAACACAGTCTGCTTATATTGGGTTCCTGGTCATCAAGGTATCATAGGCAATGAAAAAGCTGATGAACAGGCTAAACAGGGAGTTCTACTTAGTTCAGAACCCGAAATCATAGTAGCACCGATCCAGCACTACTTCTCAAAAATTGATGCTAAATTACAAAGCACAGCTGACAATAAGTGGAATCAATCCACTTCTTGCAGAATAACGAAAATATTCTGGCCGCACTGCAGTAGCCATAGATCCAAATACATCCTCTCGCTATCAAGAGTGGAATGCAATTTACTACTAGGCGTCATCACAGGGCATTGCCTTATAGGTTATCACGCTCGTAGGCTCAAACTAGTCTCGTCGGACATATGCAGAAACTGCAATGAACCGGGTGTGGTAGAAACATTAGAGCACCTCCTGTGCGCTTGTCCTGCATTGGCAAAAAGAAGGCACAGACTAATGGGAAAATTCTATTTCAAGTCACTCGTAGAAATGGCAGACATAAAACTTCACCTTCTTATTAAATTTGCTCAACAGACAAACTCATTTTGTTTAAACAAAGCAACAGAAATTAACTGATTACTCTGAGGAGTTGTGGTATCACTATGGATCAACACTGGTCTATGTGAGGCTAAGCCGCCACCCCATAACCTAACCTAACCATACATAGGTATTTATACTTCAAAAAGTATGTATCTACCTATTTCATCGTTTTTTTCGTCGGAGTGTGTGTAAATGCCCGAATAACTCAATCTAGTGTTTTTCATAGAAGAACGTCACTTAGCTTATCGTATTCTACTTATGTCAAACCTTTTTATTTGATACATATGTACATATGTATCTACATATATTAAGTAGGTCGTGAGGTTAACGCTAATCCATCATCTTTGTGCATCCGCCATATTGAATTTCGAATGACGTCACTTATTATATTTTTCTCACCAAACTATTTCATTTGATACACATGTGAAGGAGGTTTTGAAGATAAAGGTAATCCGCTATCTTTGGGGCGTCCACCATATTAAATTTTTCTGTGACGTAATATTTTTTTTTTTTTTATATAATCTACACACGCTAAAGGGGATATGAATACCCTTATAATGTTTACACACAGCGCGAGCACATGAAGGACGAGAACGAGAGACAGACACTCGAAAATTGTAGTCCCCTCAGGAAAGTTTAACTTCGTAATAAGACAAATGCTAACGAGAATAACTAATTATGATAACGTCTGTGTGTACTTTTCTCTCCTTGATTTTCGTACTTAGTGATCAACGATCATAATAGAAGGCCACTCTACTCTGTGATCTGTGAAATAGAAATTAACCATTCCAAGGGAAATAAAATCCATAATTTTACGAGAATCAACACTATATTGTTTTTTTATTTTATTTATTTAATTCGTACATTATTTTAAGCCTGAATATTTTGTTGAATCCAGCCAATAAAATCACTAACTTTCGTATAGACTCCTGGCCACCCTTGCAATCCACACGGAGTCGGTCCGAATGAGACAATTCCAGCGAGGAAGTAGTACACTCTCACCTTGCTTGACGTATCCAATCCGATAAGTGGTCCACCAGAATCACCACGGCACGAGTCAATTCCCATCTGACCGCCAGCACAAATTTGTGAGTTGTCCAATTCAACAGCACGTTGGTTATACACCGTTTGGCATTCGCTCAAAGGTACTCCAGACACACCAGCCTTCAATTTTACATTACTCGATGAGCCTTTTTCGGTCTTTCCCCATCCGGCTACATCCATAACGATACCGTCAAATGAAGCGCGCTTCAGGCTTTCCTTAATTGGCAGACATATTGGCCGAATAAAGTCGGTATAAGTAACCTGACTCGATAAGCGAATTAGAGCGATATCGTTGAGTTGACTCTTCGAAGCAGGTTCATAGCTTTCATGAGTAGTAACTTTTTCGATTTCGATATCTAAATGGGGGTCAGAGCAGTCTTCATTACCGCGCACGTCCTTTTCACAATCACGATCGGTGGAGGTGTCCCATTCACCTAAACGAACACGAAATGGTACCCACTGATCTGGTATGGCGCTAATGCAGTGAGCTGCTGTCAAGACGTATCTTTCATTTATTAAACTACCACCGCAATGATGGCCCAAGACTTCGTTATCTAGAAATACAAATGAAAGGTGAGGTTTGAATTGGTTAAGTAGGCTAGACAGGTGGTACCTTTCCTGTATTCAATTAAAGCCATCCATGGGTATTCGTCGATCTTTGTTATGTTACCGCCGTAAATACGGTTCGAAATCACATTACCACATGTACCCGGCTGCGGTAGTAAGCCCTGTGTCTTTGTGTCCGTACTTATTGGAGATGATTGTGTACCGATATAACGGGTAGGACAGCAAATCTGTAATGGAGTACTATCAATATTATGTGCCACATACCTACAAGTAACAAACACTTACCAAAACCTTATCATTATTGTATCCGCATTGACTGCGGCTGAGGAATTGCCTATCTTCATCTGTCAAGGGTTTCTTCTCTAGCATTTTGTAGAGAAATGGACATTGGTCCAAGACGACGCATGAGGCACGCTCTCCATTGGGCGTAATGCATCGACCGTAATTTGTAACTTGTGGAGGATTGTCGGGGGGGAAATAAATTTCTATATTGTTTTATATGAGTTCGCACAGCGAATAATAACAAACAGATAATAAATAAATCGGATTATTACAAATGTTCAAAGCTTGGCTAAAAATAGTATAATAAAATCACCAAGATGGTAAAATGTTTATGAAATGATTTATGGCCAACAAAAATTAGGTACCAATAAGGCTTGTAAGGTTGATATTCCCACCAAATTTTGTGGGGTCATA
Source organism: Brachyopa scutellaris (assembly GCA_949775065.1). Taxonomy (NCBI): domain Eukaryota; kingdom Metazoa; phylum Arthropoda; class Insecta; order Diptera; family Syrphidae; genus Brachyopa; species Brachyopa scutellaris. Next base: position 63,694,286 of record OX459114.1, on the reverse strand, counting down.
TCATGACATATATGAAAGAGAGAAATTTTTGAACACATGTATGTTTAACCCTTACAGACCCATACAAAATTAAACACTAAACAGCCCATAGGTGGGCACCGTAGCGCAAGTGGTTAGTGCGTTGAACTACTGAGCCAGCGGTCTTGGGTTCGAATCCCGCCGCAAACACCTAAAAGTTTTTCACAGTGCCCACCTCTTTCGAATGTCTGACAAGCATCAAAGAGTATCATTTGTCACGATTGAGCTTCTCAACTCGCCGTTCGGAGTCGGCAAAAAACTGTAGGTCCCTTCCATTCGTGCAAAAATATAGCACGCACACACAAATGGTTGCGAGAAGCAGGCCCAGGTTCACCTCGAGCTGTAGCGCCAACTAAGTAAGTAAGCCCATAGGTGGTACCGGGGTACCACCATATATTTCACCATGCGTTTTACATAGAAATCATTCGATCATGTTTATAGAAAGTGTGCGTAATAACGTAAATAACTAATTAGGATCAACGATCACAGGGTGAGAGTCAATGTCAAGTCTTTGTTTTAAATTGTCAGTCGTCGATTGCAGTGTTGCTGTGAGAGCCCAGTAGGAAATTACCGCTTACCGAATCGATTCTGTAAGTGCTGATTGGTAGCTACCAGCGCTTACTTTCCTTATTACAGAATTACATTTACATGGGGATGTCCTAGGGAACTGACTTACCGGTAATCACTTATTTCCGCGGTGAATGGTAATTGCTGAAAACATTGATTACTACGTCCTAGGGTAGTAAGCGCCCACTATTTGCCTTATAGCGAATCAGTTAACTTAGCAGTTAAAGTTAGTTATTGAAAACATTAGTTACAACACCCTGGTGTCTAAGCATTTACTAACCTTCTTCAATTATTGTTATTATTATTAATTTTACTGAACAGTACTGGCACCGCTCAAAAATAAACTTCAAATGATGCAACATCGAAAAAATTCCTGACGGAGTTGGTCATGATTGGATTTGTCTGAGTCGAATAACTGTTTTTTCATTCCAGGAATGGTTTGGAGAGAAAAACATCTTACAAATGTAACGCCTGGCAAGTAACTAGGTAATGGCATCGGTGTAAAATTTCAATAATATTTAAAATGAGATTTTCGATGCGTTACACATTCTCTTACTAGGCGTTACTTTTGGTAAGATCTTACATTTTCAATATTTTCTTTAAAGAAATATGCACTTACCATGGAAGCAGTTACAACTTTTCCCACTGGGAGATTTCTTAATATCTTGCGTGTTTGTATTGTCTATAAGTGACGAAGGAACAATTTTGTGAATTGTACTAGAATGTCTTGGCCGGAATGTCACCACAGAGAACGTCTTTACATTATTACCTCTACTAAATAATCTCAAGAGCAATGGATTGACATCGCTGAGGACGCTTCGGAAAAATGAACCGTATATCCCAATGGCGATGTAGCAATCGAAAGACCGCGAAATCTATTCAATTTTGTTTGGTTTTAGAGCCGAAGAAACGATATGTTCGTATGTTCTGAAGAAGAAGAAAGCTGTTATTGTAATATCCAGCATGCATTACACTGGGGCAATCGATACGACAACTGCATCTATAAAACCACAAATCATATTCGATTATAACTCGACTAACGGTGGAGTAGACCATAATGGAGTTATACGACTAAACGAAGAACTAATTTGTGGCCTTTTAATTGATGTTGCTTGTTGAGAGCATGATCCAGAAAATGTCCGAAAAAATCTTCGCAAACTTTTCCTGAAATAATTGGCTCGAGACATAATGCTTACCATCGGTTCAAGTTCGGAGCTTAGATCCACTGACAACGCGATTATATTTATCAAAACAGCCATGGGAAGCGTACTCGGCTCGCAAATCGGAAGTATGCACTTCCATTTCGTTTTCATAACCAATCGAAGAATGAGATAGCATCGGTCGTTTGAAGAAGCAAAGTTTTTGCAAGAAATGCTATAATGTTATCCAAATCAAAGAAAGTGTCGGAAACGTTGCCAAAATTGTTGTAATACTGTTTACGACCTGCATATAACACCTGCTCTGGTTAATTGCTTGGATTGTCCTAACAATATCTCAATTAAAATCTAAAGTCTATTATCAAAAAAAAATGTTTCTATACAAAATGTACTAGGTGGTACCCGGGTACCACCCATGGTCACTTCCGCCATTGGTTTGAAAAATGGTAAAAAACCACATGTTCTTTTCACTTTTTTTCAACAACTTTTAGTTTTTATTGCGTAAAAATATAACTTTCTAGAGATGTCATGGAATCTCAAAAAAATCGGAACAGTGGAAAAAAAAATATTTAGGTTTCAATGTCCAAAAAGTACCAAAAAGTATATATCACCTTTCGAAATACGACACGTCTACAATGTTCGTGCTACGGCATCACTGGCTATGGGTTGAATTACAGGTTATCACTGCTTATTGCGATTTCATTCGAAAATCATGAGATACATATATATATGTACACAATACATTCTACATAGGTACTCATTTATTGTGAAACTATTTGCTGTTTACATTTATGCATTTAGCAAGCCCCCTATTTTAAATCGGTAAGAGAAGACTGGGTTCACATAGTCCGAGATAATCAATTTTTGAATCGAGATTCTATTGGAACGAGAATCGAGCTGAAGCCTTGCAAATGCGAAATCACTGACAAAGAGAAGTTGCTGAGCCGGTCTTCGAGAATGGAAGTGCCGAAAGAAGTCATGGCTTCATGGTGGATTTTTTCGCGCACGTTTTCTCTTTTCCAGTGATCCTCTCTTGTGTACACACAAAAATCGACGATCGATAACGGCTCAGCTACTTGAATGGGATTGATCGATATGGTGTGGAATTTATTGGAAATATAAGAAGTCTCTGTTGCCAAGTGTAAAATCAAAACTGCGTGAAGTATGGATTTTTTTTCAGTGAACATGGTAATGACTCCTTTATGTAAAGTGTTCTCAGTTATGGCGTTGAAAATCAGAAAGAATATTTAGCCCATAGCAATTTGACTCGAAAACATGAAAATTAAAAAAAAATTTAAGGCAATGGCGCAAATTCATAGTCAGCCCATGAATAGTGCCTAGAGCCGAATTTAGTTACAGCCGGCACTAAGTAAAAAAGCCGGCTATAACTTTTCGTTATTCATAACCACATTTTTGCCCTTGTACCCATAGTTACACTCGGCTATAGTGTTATATTGTAAAGTGATTTGAACGAACAAACACAAACGTCAGAATATTATATCAGAAATATAACAGTCACTTAAAGCCGACTCTAATTATTTAAAGTGACGTTTGGCTCAATTTAAATTTCGAGTCAGCTATAAGTTTGAAGTCAATTATAAGGTGACCATGAATAGCAAAAAGTCTATTTTAAGCTATGTACAGGTGAATGAATTATTTTTATGTTGGCTTTATCGATCGAATAGCAGAATCAAAATTTGAATGCGCCAAAATTCACTAACATTTTTTCGGCTTCATTTCCTTTTCCGAGAATTTTGACATTTCAATTGTTTCTTTTCGTGTGTGTCTCATTCTGCTAGCGGCTACATGCAGCAAGTACACATTTTGAACTCAGATATAAAAATTTATCGAAAAATAATAGATACAAGAAATTAGGTTGCCGATTTTGGAAAAAATTGCGAATAGGTAGTAGAAATGTTGCGAATAGTAGAAAAAAAAATTGCACCGAAGCATTCCACTATTTACAAGTTTTACTGTACATTTTAAGATTTACCAGAAATATAAGCGCCGAAAACATATTAATATGCACATTTAGGTAAGGTTGTTGAACTCAATGATTCTAAAAAAATTCTTTTGTAATAAAATACCAAAAGCACTGACAGTAGAAAAAAAAACGCAATAAACCAAATAGTTTTAGAACTTAAATCGATAAACAACATGTAACAAACAAACAAACAAACATGTCAACATACATAAAGTACAGACGCATATGTTTTTCAAAACAAATCGCGAACTTCTTTGATGAAACTCAACCAACCGGTTGTTTGTTTTTTATCAAAAAATTATTGTTATTTAGGTAACCATACTGTGATGATCATCTTCGTGTTTGTTACTTTATTTTAACTTGTATTTCCACTAAAGTGATTCAATAATAACCGGCTACAAATTTTCACAAGATTAATGTTGTACGAGTATATGTAGGTACATATGTATCTGGTGTGGTGGTTTTGTTGGCCGTTTGTCGTTTCTCAAGGCTACTCAAGTACAACCGCTGACTAACGTCAGTCATTGGTTTCATTGGAGCTTTATAAAGAAACCAATTGTCTACCTGTCAGCTAAGCGTACTTCGTGGGGGTTTCACCGAAACGAATATGTTTACATTTCTTATGATAAACAAATAGACTCTACACGAACATCACTATCGTCTGTCCGCACAAAAGACGATGTCTACGTCAGGTTTTAGGTAGAAAAAGATATTAGATTTTATAATTGCTAATGACACATAAATAATTGGTGAGCAAATGACAGTTAAATTGAATTAAAAAAAATTTAATTTACGGGAAACCCAGAGAAAAGAAAGGCACTGCATCCATATGATTGATTAAATTTATAAGGAAATGTTTAACACTAATAAAATCGACATATTACCATATGATGAGATTATGCAGATGAGAATTAAAGACCATGATTGACACCGGGCAATGAATACAATTAAACTGGTACTTTGGTATTTTCAACATCAACTTACGTGGAGTTGCGTTTGATAGAGCAGCGAACAGAAGGACAGCAGCGACGTACGCAGGCGAAATGATTTTCATATTGTGATTTGGTTCCTGACTGTGTTGAAATTATAAAATCTATCAAACGTTTATTATAATGAATCAGTAAAATGTTATTATTGTGAGAAATATGTACGTACAATTGTTTATATTTGATTGTTCTGCATACAGAGCTATCGTCAAGTACACGACTTTGTTTATTCGCAACGGATCGAACAAGACTGATCAAAATGTTTCTCTTCTCAAGACTAAATAACTGCCCTGCCAATCAAATAAAATAACACCAAACAACCGGCACTTTTTCTTCACTATTATTAAGAGCGATCCAAACTAACATTTCTTATTCTCTTTATTTTAATTTCAATTTTAAAGAGAAACTGTCATATTTGCTAGAATTAAAGATTTCAATGATAGATTCTGTTTTAGTTTCTCTGTCTGATGAATATGTTCTGGAATCGAAACGAAAGATGTATCTCCCTACTAGAAGCTGCTTAATGGATGAGATTGTTTTATGTCCGTTTCCTTTTTGCTGCACTAAACATGCATTCCTTAAAATACATACAGCTGCGAGGAAAAAAATAGCAGTGACACTAAAGAAGTGACATTAACCAAAGAATACAAAAAATAAAAAATTGTATAAGTAAATTTTACCAGTAGCATAAAATGCGTTATTTTCTTATGATAAATATACACCTATTAGTTTTTATAAATAAAAATAAATACATATATGGCGTCAGCAGTCCTATACAGAACCAAGCCTAGCTTCTCGCAACCATTTGTGTGTCCGTGTTATTTTTTGCCACGAAATTAAAGGGACCTACAGTTTTTGCCGACTCCGAACGGCGAGTTGAGAAACTCCCCTCGACAAATGATACTCTTTGATTGCTTGTCAGGCATTCGAAAGAGGTGGTACCGTGAAAAAACTTTTAGGTGTTTTTGCTGGGATTGAACCCGGGGCAGCATCCGTAGTAGTCCAACGCACTTTATATTAGCTATGTATAGATAGATATGTATATTTAGTTGTATATTTTGTTATAAACAAATGGCCTATTAATACGCATTGGTTATTTGCTTGAACCCAAACAATCCACAAAAAAACCTTAGTTTGTGGAACTCGTTTACAAATCTGTAGATCCCGAACAAAGTAAGAAACAATCTATTATTGAAGTGAAACTTCTTAGCTCGCGGTGTGAACTGAAAAAATCGTGTAACGAAATTTCGTCACGAAAAACATTGCATCTCTTTCAGAACCCAACGTATTAGCACGCTTAGAATGAGATAAAATTCCTACACTCTACAGAGTCTACACTCAGTTTCATTGTATGTGAAACAACTCTCATCAAGCTCTTTTCGAATTGAAATATTGAGAGCGTGATGAATGAAATTATGAATGAGATTGAGAACTAAAATATTGGAGTTGACTTTTACTACGTACGAGCTGTCGAGCTTACGACTTACGAGCATGACGGATTTATCTATTTGTTTAAGTAGGTAGCAGAAATTTGAATGAAATCATATGAGTAAAACCCATTGTATGTAGGTGAGTATGTATGGTATGTGCTTAAAAACATACAGTGAATAAGCCAAACCAAAAGTCATGACATTACGCTGGCTATAATATGTACACTAGTATCACAGATAATATAGTATACATAGATATAGCACGCCATAGGAAAAAAAATGACACATTTTTAGTCAAATGGGACTTACTACTACGTCCCAGTTTGATCGAATTTGCTCGAATCATACAAAGACATGATGTTCTTCCAAATTTTGTTGGTTCAACAAGTTGCTTTTGGTTTTTGCTTATTTATTTTGTTCTTATGTTTTTATTTTTTGTTTTCCTTTCATTCGTTTTATTTTGTTGTGTATTTGTTTTTGTTTTTTTTTTTTATTGTGATTTTTTCGTCATCTGCCCTGCCTTACAATGCGAGGAGTTTCTTTATATTTTTTGTATTTTTGTTTCCCGACAAAATTTCAGTTTTTTGATTTTTACTGGTACTCTACATAATTATGTAGGTAAAACTTTTTTGTATTTTCCAGGCAAAATGTTTTCGCAAGAGAAAACTCTGATGTTTGTTAATCTTGTACATTCCAAGGCCATTAACACCTTTACTGCGAATAATAGAAAATGGATTTCCCAAGATATCTTCTAGGTGCGCAACTAAGTTCTCGCTGTTTTTTTTTTTTTTTGATGAAAATGCATCTTTAACGTGAAAAAATGGTTAGAAATGAATCATTTAAAGTATTTCCCATCGCTATCTACAACTTTTTTCTATCCTGGCGGAGGTTGAAAGAGCGTTACAGTAAAAGTGTTCATCTTTTAAGGTTATCGACGAATCAAGCCTTTTTTTGGTGTCTTTATATGAGCGGAACTGCTGATCAGCCAGACCATGTGCCATCGCACGGAACAAGTAATAATCAGACGGCGCAATATCTGAGGAATATGGAGGGTGGGGTAGGTCTTCCCATTTGAGCATTTCCAGGTAGGTTTTTAACGGGTTTTGGCAACATGAGGCCAAGCGTTGTTATGCTGTAGAATCACTTTACAGTTATTTTTTTAAAGTCATTTATTAAAATAATGGTAAAAGATTTTGAGAAAAGTTGAGAGCGGGCTCTACTCTCAACATCATCGTTTCATTTCATCTTGTATCGTACTTTTGAGATAGTTTTTCCCGTAGTCGGCAGTTCCTTTACTTTCCTTGCCAACTCATAGGCAAACTCGTTGCTTTCTACAAGAGACTGACCAGGCACCCAACATAGTCTTACCTGGGTATGGATACTGCATAATGCCCTTAGCATTGTTTAGCAGCTCCTGACTTGTGCCGATTCGGTAGTGAATCAATTTAGCTCCGTAATTGCAACCTGACTGTCAGTGCTAATAACAATATCTGGATATTCGTTTCATTATCAGGAAAATGGCTAGAACTTCTCCCTAAAATACGCTTCAGGAATCAAAAGGACACTCTTACCTCTGGTTCCATGCAGTAGTCCTTGAGAACTACAGTCACTGTGTCTGTATTCCGATTCGGAGTAACTGTATTATTCGTCCACTCTTCCCGCACAGAGTACAAGTGTGGTCGAATGCCGCTTTGTCCAATAAATGCGTAATTATATATGTAAATACGTTATTGTTACAACAATTTTATTAACAACTTTTTAGTTTCAGAAAATATGATGTGAATGTAAGTAAGCAATGTCGTGTTCTACTTGTCATTTCCTTTCATTTGATACCCATATTAAGGAGATATTAAGGATAACGGAAATCCGTCATCTGTGAATTTAGAATGACATCATATCGTATTGTATTCTACTTGCCAAGCCCTTTCATTTGATACCAGTATCCTGGCGGTTGTAAAGAAATAGAAATGAAAAAGTCCGCCATCTTGCTTGGTGCACCCGCCATATTGAATTTTTCTGTGACGTCACATGACCTAGGAGACTCTCCGGATCAAGACGAATCCAAGGACACCTATTTTGTTGAAATCCGGTCTATAGACATCCTTACATACATACAAACATACAAACCCAGCCTGTTAAAATCATAATCATAAAAATCCTTCCTTTTGCCTAGTCGGGTGAAAATAGAAAAGAAACAAAACAAAAATAAAACCAAAAAAAAATAATAAATTAAACTGCCTTGGCCGAAAAACGAACCTGGAACCCACAAGGTGAAAAGCCGATGCGCTATGTACTGAGCCACATCCCCAATACGAAATTGCTATCCAATATCTCATTATGATTTTCATTGACGACGAATGAAAATGAAATGTGCAAATAAAATCAAGCAACACAAAAATATGTTCGTTTGTTCGGTTCGATAGAGAGGAAATACGAAATTAACGGTTGCAGGAAAATGGAATTTAAAAAAAATGTGTGTATACCTAAGTCACAACCCACTGGACGACGGTTGACTCGCACGACTATACAACTCAAAATGGTTTGAACCGAATCTATTGAATTGATGCAACAATCTTTAGGTTGCGAGTAATTTTTGTCGCTAAAAATGTGGTCATTTTATTTTAAATGCAAAGTATGATTATTGATTATTTGAACGAGAATAAGATTGATATTTACATTACATTATCGCCCACGTAAGGTATATTTTTAAATGGATAGTAAATCGGGGCAAAAGTATGTATGTCAGACCTGAAATCAGTTGATGCATAAAATTGATGTCGTTACTAACCCGTCCTAAAGACAAAGTTTTATCCGATGAATCATAAGCAAGTACAAAAATAATACACAACTCTCCAGTTATCCTGGACACCACCCATAGAGTTACTTGAAATTGAAACCTATCACCTGAGTTTCCTACCACTACGTCGATCTGTATGTCTCTCGTTCTCGTCCTTCATGTGCTCGCGCTGTGTGTAAACATTAAAAGGGTATTCATATCCCCTTTAGCGTGTGTAGATTATAAAAATAAAATAAAAAAATATGGAACGAGGTTAAAAGCTTCGCTGGAAAACTTCAATTGTAATTCTTACAGTAAGGTGTCCATACTTGCGAAGCATATTCGAGAGGAGGACCGACAACACTGTTAGAGTGAAAGAGTGACATAAGGCCGCTTAAATTCTTTACACTACCAACACAAAACCTAACATTGAGTATGATCTATTCACAATGAGGTTTATATGTTTTGTCAAAGTTTAGAGCGAACCTAAATACGCCAACAGAAAGAATGAACTGATACGAATTACTTGAACACTTGGTATCTTTTTCCTGTAATGTAGGTACTGACACTTGATTAGTTTAAGGACTAAGCCAAAGATCCACGGAAGGTGCTCTTTTAAATCTGGTAACACAGATCAAAGAGGCTTTCCATCACAAAGAGATCGCACTATGTGCATTCCTAGATATTGAAGGTGCCTTCGATAATACCGGATATGACTCTATCTCAGAATCTATGTCCAGAAAGGGTATTGACCATCCTACTAACCGATGGGTTAGAGCGATGCTCGAAAACCGAAAAATCTCCACATCCTCTGGGGAATCCTCGGTCACAGTTTCAGCTGCAAAAGGCTGTCCACAAGGAGGTGTACTATCACCCCTTCTGTGGTCTCTAGTCATTGATGACTTACTTGACAAGCTCAGTAACCTTGGCCACCATACAATTGGTTACGCCGATGACCTAGTCATCACCATAAAAGGAAATAATGCTAAAGACGTCTGCAATACGATGCAAACAGCTCTCAAGATAGTGAATGACTGGTGCACTAAAGAAAATCTCTCAATTAACCCCAGTAAGGCTATTCTTGTACCTTTTACCCGCAAAAGAAATCTGAGTCTAGACCAGATATCACTTAATAACACTACTATCGAGTATTCCAATGAAGTTAAATATCTAGGTATGGTTCTCGACAATAAACTGAATTGGAACTCACACGTTAATTACAAAATTACCAAAGCAACAAAAGCCATGTGGGCCTGTCGTCGTATGTACGGTAAGACCTGGGGAATAACCCCAAAGGTCACACATTGGATATATACAATAATGATACGACCTATCATCACATACTCATCAGTAGTATGGTGGTACAAAACTAAAGAAAAATCCACCATTTCAAAGCTTCAAAAGCTACAAAGATTAGCATGCCTCGGCACTACAAGCGCTATGCGCACATGCCCCACAGCAGCTATAGAAGCACTCATTGGTTTAACGCCACTCCACCTTTTCATAAAAAGGTTGGCAATCAGCAGCACTGTCAGACTACTACAAACGGGAGAGATAAACCGCATAGATCACACAGATCAGGTGAATCTTCTATCCGAAATCCCAGAGCTTGACATGATCTGCGCGGTAAATGACCGCTTACCAAAAACTTTATGCTTCGGCAGGAGGTTCGACATAGTGATTCCTAGCCGTGAAGCATGGAAATATAAAAATCCTACATCAGACCTTAAAGGTAACAAGTGGTATACGGATGGATCAAAGATGGACACCGGGGTGGGTGCTGGTATTTTTGGACCAAACACTAGAATATCAATACCTATGGGACAAATTCCCAGTGTATTCCAAGCGGAAATTCATGCCATTCAAGTGTGCGCCAACGTCATCCTCAAATCGGGAATAAAAGGTGTCCTCATCCATATACTCACGGATAGTCAAGCAGCCTTAAGAGCACTAGGCTCAAACCTGTTTGACTCCAAATCAGTCCTGAACTGCTTCAATACTCTCCAAGACCTCTCCCATAAAAACAAAGTCAAACTTTGGTGGGTGCCCGGTCATGAGGGTATTGATGGAAACGAGAAAGCTGACGAACTGGCTAGGAAAGGTTCGGCTGAATCCTTTATCGGCCCTGAGCCGTTTTGCAACATTCCAAATTCAGCTATTAACTTTAACATCAAAAGTTGGGAAAACAACATGTGTATCTCCTATTGGGAAAATTCCCAGGGTCTTCGACAGGCTAAAAGAGCCATAAAACCCTTCCAAAGCAAATCCACAAAAAATCTGCTCTTGAGTAGAAATGATATCAAAAGTTTAGTGGGATTTCTAACAGGACATTGCCATCTTCGATATCACCTAAACAAAATAGGTCTTATTCAGGAAACTGAATGTCGTCTTTGTATGGAAGACGACGAAACTGCAGAACATATCCTATGTGACTGCATGGCACTTTGTGCCCTCCGGAGACAACAGTTCCACAGAGAAATTCTAACTCCCACGGAACTTCGTACAATCTCCACCAGTGAGATCCTCAAATTCATCAAAAGAATTGAGCCTCTTCTGGTTCCCTAAACTGACTTCATGGTACAATAGATCTTTTAGGTCGCGGTGCCCTCCGCAACTGGCGGGTCAGTACCCCTTTAAAAAAAAAAAAAAAAAAAAAGCCATTTTTACTGCACCTGATACTGAAACTATCAATATCTGATTACAGAAGTCTACAGATATTTATGGTTGTAACGGTGTTACTGATCTTTATATAGTCGTTTATATCGTCACATAAAGAAGTATTTATGTTAGTATTATGTATTATTTATGAAACATCATTTAAAATCTCAAAATTTACCAAGGCAATCTTGATAAAGTCAACTTGAGAAACATTTTGTAGATGAAGCTATAGTCCTTTGGGGCAAGAGTGCGCATTTTGGACTTCGGGCTTAAATTCTGTAAAATCTACAACAGGTTACAAACAAACGAGCCTATTATTTGGTAGCTCTATATTTTAGGAACAAATTTAGGCAAAAATATTTTACGTTTTTATTTAATGTTTCATATGTTTTGATCAAAAAACAAAAGGAAGTCAAGTTGCGCACTCTTGCCCCGAAGTCAGTGTAAGAGTGCGCAGAGGTATGGGTAAGAGTGCGCAGCCATTTTAAGTCACAGTTTTCGTACTTTAAAAGATTTGAAACTGTGCTTTCACTCAAACTAAATTCTTCGGCGGCCTTCCATGGGCTGCTTCCATTTGAAATCAGCTCCCTAGCCTCGCAGATTTGCATTTAGGTTATCAATTTCCTTTTCGTTTGTCTTTAGTAGATATGAGGCATTTTTCAGGACAAACAAAAACAGAAAGATAGAACTACAACTTACCACCTACGACTATGATGTGCTTGTTGCATCTGACGACAGACCGTAATAGCCCAAAAATTGTTATTATTACAAAAAGTTAATTATTGGGTAAGAAAGCACTGCGCAATCTTACCCACAAAATGACTGCGCACTCTTTCCCTAGACGCTACTTTTTTTTCATTATGTTGAAAATCTAAGAAGGAATAATATTATCTACTAAAATTGTATCCTAAATACTTCTTATGGGGTATCGAGTTGCACGCTTTCCTGACACACTTTTAAAAATTGACTTTTTTTAACAAAATCCGGCTTCTCTTTTCTTGTTGTTTTTCTTTGTACTGTGAATTGGAATATTTTCGTTGAGGTTGCTCTTCACTGGCGGTTAGTGAAGCACACATTTTCTCATTTAGCGATTTCTAATAATTCTTTCACAGATGGAGAAAATGGCACTGCGTACTCTTACCCGCTGCGCACTCTTACCCCAAACGACTCTATGTACATAGCTATTCAAACTTTTGGTAATTTTGGTGAATCAAAATAACTAAGTAATTAAACTATATTTGTAGGTATATTAAATTCAGTTGTCCGTGTTGAATGATGTATGTATGATAACTTTCTTCTGTCCGTCCTCTTCGCTCTTCGCTCACTCGCAATCTGTATCTCTCCGTATTTATCTCATTCCTAAAATTATATGACCAATACAAATAATATATACACCATTTTTAAAAAAAGTTTCACTTCTACCGCGTGTGACTGACACACACGACACACACGACACACACTTTTTTTTTTATACACAAATGGCCTATGAATAAGCATTTGTCATTTGCTTGAATCCAAACAAATTACAAACAAAACCTTAAATTGTAGAACTCCTTTACGAATCTGTGGATCCCGAATAAAGTAAATACATTCCATTATTTTTTTAAATCAGCACTTTTTGCTTTTATTCCTTTAGATTCAATTTAAATTACATTTAAGAATACATATTTTGCTGAATCCAATCAATATATTCATTAACTTTCTTATAGACTCCTGGCCATCCTTGCCAACCGCATGGAGTCGGTCCGAATGAGACTATTCCAGCGAGGAAATTGTAAACCTGCGCCTTGTTCGAATTATCCAATCCGATGAGTAGTCCACCGGAATCGCCACGGCATGTGTCCATTCTCATCTGGCCACTGGCACAGAGTTGTGAGTTCCGCAAATGAATGGATTGTAGTCCGTACATTCGCTGGCATTTACTGAAAGGTATAACCGAGACAGTGGCCTTTAATTTTTTAGTACTCGCAGAGACACGTTCGGTTCCTCCCCACCCGGCTATATCCATAGCGATGCCGTCAAATGCAGCACGTTTAAGATTTTCTTTAACTGGCAAGCAAATTGGCCGAATAAAGTCGATGTAACTAACGGTACGGGATAATCTTATAAGAGCGATATCGTTGAATTGATTCCATAGACTCGACACATAATTCTGATGCGTAATAATGCTTTCGATCGTAATGTCAACATGGGGATCGGCACAATCTTTATTACCGCTCACATCTACTGCACAATCTTGATCGGTTGTGGTATCCCATTCGCCTAAACGAACACGAAATGGTGTTAATGTTTCCGATAAAGCTTTTATGAAATGAGCTGCTGTCAAAACGTATCGCTCACTGATTAAACTACCACCACATTTATGGCCTACTGATGAATAGTTTGCTAGAATACGAATTTAGGATGAGATTTAAATTAGAATGAACGTTATGGAGGCATTTTAATAAGACACACTTATAACAAACTACATTATACTTTGATTTAAAAAAAAAATGCACATTAATAATGAATTCAAAGCCGAACTGGATTCTGTTTACAGTGACCAATAGCTGCAATGAATCGATGGAAGCGATGTGACTACAGTCGACTCTGCTTATCTAAACTACGCTTTACTGAAAAAATCGGTTAATTGAAACACCGAATCTAGCACGGAGCATTTTTTTAATAAATTGCATATGAATAGCTCCGCTTATCTGAAAAACCCGGTTAACTGAAAAAATTATTACGTCCGAAATTAATAAATTATACTAATTCAGCTCTGTATAACTGAAACAAAATTACGAACGTTAAGAACGCGCCAGAACTAGCTCGTAAGTATTTAACCCTTTGACTAATGGTGGCCACAATTGCGTACATGCTCTTTAACATTGAAATACTCAAAACTTAATTTTCTTTTTTCTTAACTGTTTTTTTCACACGACAGGTTGATTTGATGTGAGCACATTGTAAGTGAATCTCATGACATTAGCATTGCGAGTGATCAGATTCAAGTTGTTTTCGTTGTAACTACAAAAAAAAATAAAAGTGTAAAAAAATTTTCCAAAAAGTGATTGTGGAAAAAATTTAAAAAAAAAATATTCAAAACAAAGCAAATTTTTAGTAACAAGTTAATTTTATTTTCAAAATATGTCAGATATTAAGATGAGAAAATAAAAGTTAAAAAAAAACTTTTAGTTTGAGCTCAGGAATACAATTGTTGCCTGGAGTCAACAGCTCCTAGCGGCCAAGCCAGGAAGCACAGAACATTGAATTTGATATCAGTTCATATTTAAGGCTCAATTAACAACTTAATGTTCTCAAAAACATTTTAATACCGCGCAATATAATTCAAGAGTCAAAGGGTTAAGTTTACTTTAAACATAATATGTAGTATTATGTTATAATATAAACATTATGCGTTTATAAAATAATATTATTATTTAAATAAAAATGTCGTCAAATGCTTATTGTTAATGCTTCTTGGATTTTCGGATGAAATTGTTTTTCAGTAGTTATCCGAACTTCGGTTAAGTTCAAACATTTTTCATTTATCCGAAGTCCGCATAAGTGAAAATACCGTGAAATAAAATTTGTGGCAAATTGCCGTTTCAGTTTCTTTTCAAGATGAAATCCGCGTTTGGAAAACATTTATCCATCACTGGTGTACACATGAAATATAAGCTGTTGATAGTGTTCCAAAGCAACCAAATGTGATTCCATCAGCTGGAAAGGTTATGGCCTTTGCTATTTCCAAACATGGAGAAATGACTTAGTGGACAAAGGTTAACGTCAAATTAAAAAATGGAATTAGAAACTGATGGATATTTTGGAGTCCGCGAAATCGAATTATTTCGACGTTGTTGTTCTAAAAACCTAAGTTTTCCTATAAAGTTCAATCGCTTATGAAACTGCCCTTGTATGATTTCAGTCTTACTTTTATTCTTGTATTCAATTTGAGCCAACCATGGGAATTCATCGATCTTTGTTTCGGTTCCGCCGTATATACGATTTGCCATCACTTTGCCACAAGTGCCGGGCTGCGGTAATAAACCCTGTGTTTCTGCACCCGTTCTTATTTCAGGTATACCAATATGGTATCGGGAAGGACAGCAAACCTGTAAAAAAGGAAAAACAAAACTAGTAGTAGCGGTTTCCTAACTCTTATAAAGTAAATACTTACCAAAAATTTACCATTATGGAACCCGCATTGACTGCTGGCAAGAAATTGCCTATCTTCATCTTTTAAGGGCTTCTTATCCAACATTTTATAGAGAAATTTGCATTCCTGCAAAACTATGCACGTGGCCTGCTCTCCAGTGGGCGTATTACATGGTCCGTAATCTTCAACTTCTTGTAAATAGTTCCTCGGTTGGAAAATAAATTTGTATATTGTTTTCAACTGCGTTGGAATTGGAAAATATTAATATAAGATTGCGAAAAATTAATTTATTGCTGACAAGGTATTACAGTATAATCTCGTTAATCCGGATAATTAAAAACCAAGCAGTGTCCGAAATATCGAAATGTCCGGATTACCGAGACACAAAAAATTAGCATGGAAAAATAAAGGGAGTATTACGATAACGTAAGGGTTTGCAAACGCCCCGTAGAAATAGCAGACAAAAAAAGAGAGTAAATATTTGTCCGGATTCATGAGGTAAATGTCCGGATTACAGAGTCAACAATAGAAAACAATTGAGTGTCCGGATTACCACGTTGTCCGGATTAGCAAGTGTCCGAATTAACGAGATTGTACTGTACATATGTATATGCTATGTACATACATACATATATACAACACCAATGCTCGTATATGCAGCCCTGATGTGGGTATCAGTAATGAAACATAAGTTGTATATTAGAAAGATGAGCTCGGTACACATAATTGCATCTCTAAGGGTATGCTGCGCCTACAGAACAGTCCCAGCGGATGCCATAAATGTTACATATATCTGGGCGAATGCCCATCGACCTGGAAGTAAAAAAAGTCTGTTGCGAGAATGCCATGACCATTAAGATAATAGAGCAGTGACGGCAGCCATACAACCAAAGGACGATGGACATATGAAATTATCCCCAACATAGAGGAATAGACAGACAGAAAACATGGGGAAGTAAATAATTACTTCACGCAGTTCCTGTTAGGACATGGGCACTTCCGGGAGTAAAGCGGAGCATGTCCTAACGTAATGCGGTAACTGTTCAGCAGCGAGAACCATATTGGAAAGGAAAATTGGTGGCCCAATAAATGCAAGAACTCTTATTACGTTTATGCTAACAACGAACGAAGCCTGGGAGACTATAAGTGCCGACCTAGAGTTAGCCGACCACAAGACGGATGCCGTCTTAGTAACAAGCCGAAAGATTGTGGAATTCGCAAGCTTAGAAGCCAACCAATCAGGTCTAAAGAGGCGTTAAAGTACTTGGAGGTGATGCTCGACAAGCGACTTAACTTCAAAACCCACGTCGAGTACTGCGTTAAAAAGG
This sequence comes from Brachyopa scutellaris, assembly GCA_949775065.1. Classification (NCBI taxonomy): domain Eukaryota; kingdom Metazoa; phylum Arthropoda; class Insecta; order Diptera; family Syrphidae; genus Brachyopa; species Brachyopa scutellaris. The sequence goes on along the minus strand of OX459114.1, from coordinate 63,677,244 downwards.
CGTCAAAGATGCCGGCAGTGGGATGCTGGAAAACGCGAGGAGGATCCTGCTTTCTAGAGCGGTAAGCTCAATACTTCTATATGCTGCTCCAGTCTGGGCGGGAGCTCTTACAACGAGGAGACAAAAAGAAAGCTCTCGTCCGCATACAGGCTCTGCGCAATAAAAACAATACGCGGTTTCCGGACAATTTCGGACGAAGCAGCTGTATTATAGCGGGTATGATCGCTGTCGATATTCTCCCCAACCAGATGCAAATGGTCTACCTAAGGCGTAATACAAACCAAGAAGAGACCAACGGATAAAAGCCGGATAAAAGCAGAAGAGCGGCGCAACATCTATAGAGATATGGCAAACAAGATGGGACACCACGACAAAAGGCAAATGGACCCACTAGCTGATTCCCACAATCGAGGTCTGGATAAAAAGAGCACACGGGGATTGCAACTTCCACAAAAATTGCGTTTCAATTTTATTTCACATTATAGTTTCAATGATAAATAATCTTTACTGTAATATATATATATATGTGTATATAATCTTTAAGCTGCGTAAAATAATCTTAACGCGGCGTCAAATTAAGCGTTCTGTTTGACGAGGCCTTTAGTATCGAAATGTTTTTACCAAATTTACGTCGGTTCGTACGTACGTATATTGGCTTGGGTGGGTTTGATATGAGAAAGCTCACTAAGAACGTTTCAGATTCTTCTCGTAAAACCGTTTCATTTGATACCCATGTCATGGGGGTGCAAAAAGTAATCCGCCATCTTGGGGCGTCCACCATATTGAGTTTAGTGTGACGTCACTAAGTGAATCTAACTCTAGATTCGGCCCTCAAAGAAAGTGAAGTTAATATAAAGCTTGTAAAATTGAACGGCTTTTTGCTGAAACTTTTCGATTACTGGAGGTGTTTAAAATGAGACGATCCTACCTTATGTACATAGGTACAGTGGAAAGTCTTAGTCAGTGCTTTAATGTGACTCTCCGTATTTCATAGTCCGTCCGAAGGCAGACTTGAGAGAGGTAGGAAATGTTAGAAGGTTTATGGCTGATGCAAACATTTTACATCATAATCAGTTTCTTCTTTAAGTAGGTGGCGCTATAGTTCGGGATGAACCAGGGGCTGTTTCTTGCATCCACTTGTTAGTGCGTTCTATATTTTTGCACGAATAGAAAGGACCTTTAGTTTTTTGCTGATTCCGAAAGATAAGAAGCTCACCATGACAAACGACAAACTCTTTGAAGGCTCCCGGAAATTATGCCGGAGGAAGTTACGCCAGAACTTTAATTTTCGGCGTAATTTTCGGGAACCCTATTTGAATGTTTGTCAGATATTCGGATGATGTGGCACATTTGGATGTTTGATGGGATTGAACTCGGTCAGGATGCCTATGTTAAGTATTCAAAGGCACGAAGCACTACGCCACGGTACCACTCAGAATAAGGCTGGAAATATCGCAAATTTTCTAAGCCTTGTAAACGGCAGCAAATTAAAATTTATTAAACCGACTTCAAAAGTACCGAACAACCGCAGATAAGTCTCTTGTATGCAAGGACAAAGAAGAGCAAATATTCCTTAGAATGATACGCATTTTAGATCACAAAAGACAGATTCTACCACTAATTTTGAACAACTGCCATGGAATCCTACCGAAGATCACGGTGATCCTCCATTTAAGATTGCAAAGCATTTCATCTAAATTTTAGAATATTCAGTTTATCTGTTTGTCGTTTTACACTGAGTTTATAGAAACGGGAAGTCCAAAACTTGGCTTTTCTGGATTTTAGATTTTAGAAATTTCGGGCTTTCGGGATTCTCTGTGACTCCTGTTATAACCGCCAATCGGAGTTCTTTCTCAGCTCAGGTCAACTGATTACATAAACTTTCATTTCATGAGATGATGCAGATGAAAATAATTTCATAAATTATAAACACAACACTGGATAAATAACACACAACTACACAGCGACTTTTGTACTTACGTGCACTAGTATGAGATACGGCAGCGGCCAGAAGGATACCAGCGGGGTTGGGCATGAAATCCCGCCTCACAAAATCCCGACAACAAAATCCCGACTGACAAAATCCCGACTGCCAAAATCCCGACTGACAAAATCCCGACTTACAAAATCCCGACTGCCAAAATCCCGACAAAATCCCAAAGTCGGTATTTTGTAAGTCATGAACGTGCGGCCATTTTATTTTTTTTGGTTTGTATGAAAATCTTTATATCCCTTCGCGGAACTATTTTCTCATTCTTATAAGAACGATTTATCACACGGCTCAGTACGTTTGGATAACTAGACATGATGAGAATCAAAAGGCGCTGTTCTTTTTGATTCTCATAAAATAATATTCACCACAAAATACTTATTTTGAAAGGAAGTTGTTTCGACACTAACAACCTCCTCGCGATGTCACACCCTGAACACTTCACTAAAAAAAAACAAAAAAACCGAGAACTTACCAAAACACGCACTATGAATAAGATACAAAAATCGTTTGGTTAAGTGCACCGAATGAGAATCACAAAGAACAGCGCTTTTCGATTCTCATCAGATGCACTTAACCAAACGATTTTGCTAACAAATTCGTATTGTGTTTTGGTAAGTTTCTTGGGTTTTTTTTTCGTGGTGACATGGTGGGGTAGTGGGCGAACAAATTCTTTTAAGAATGTGAAAAAAAAAAAATGATAAGAGATTTAAAGATTCAATTTTTTTTTCAGCAAAAAAAAAAAAAAATAAAAAATTCACTGCGAAACGAAAATCCCGACAAAGTCGGGATTTTTTCACAAAAGTTCATTTGTCGGGATTTTGGCAGTCGGGATTTTGTGAGTCGGGATTTTTAGAAATGCGATTTTTTTTTTGTCGGGATTTTGTATAGTCGGGATTTTGAAAGTCGGGATTTTGTGCCGTTCCCTACCAGCGATATATGCACCCGAGGTACTCATCATGTTATGATGTACCTTCTGATTACCTGATTGATTTTGATTTCTGTGTGGGAAATATGCACTAACAATTATTTATATTTAAATGCTCTCATGCACAGCTTTTTGCGAGATAGTTCATTAGCAGCGGATTGAACAAGACTGATCGAAGTTTTGCTCTTTGCTAAGGCTTAGTAACCCGCACTTTATCTTCGATGTTAAGTGAGAGGTTCAAAGGGTAAGCCGAACTTAAATTTGCTGTTCTCAGTATTTTGCTTACGAAACTGGTGAATTTCTTAGATCTTAGAGCCACAGATACATATGTATATATATGTACATATATTGTGCTCGGGTTTCCCAAGCTTTATGCTTTGTCTGATAAACATGCTCTTGAACTGCTTGATGGCAGATGCACATTAGTAGCAACTTAATAGATAAGATTGTTTTTTTTTTCGTTGAAAATACAAACATACATATCTATATACATATGTGCTTACTAATTTACTGGTTGTTGTACAGGATATACGACAAAATGATAGACCGATGGGCGACATTACAATGCTATTTTGCGGAGACATTACAGCCACGAGGCACAGGAGCTGACGAAGTAAACGCCAGTCTGAAAAAGGCAGGTCTCTGGTCCAGTGTTACTCAAATGTACTTGACCGCAGGGCCACCCTAACCTCATTGCTAAATGGGCTATAGCCGCTGGGCGCAAGCCTTTTGGGGCGGCATTTTCTATTGATGTTATATTTTTTTTTTATTAACTATAAGCTATTTAGTTATAACTTATAAGTCATTTTTATTCAAAATCTTTTTATAGAAAAAATTACAAAACAACCTGTTCTAAATGAAATAGAAAATATTATATGCATTCACATCTTAGTTTTATAGGCCCGTTCACGTTCGCTTCCAAGACTACGAAAATCTACGAAAAAATACGAAAACCCGTTCGCGTACGGAAAAATTTCGTAGTTTTTCGTAGAAGAAGCGTAAGAAATTTCCCAATGCTGCGAATTTTAGCTCAAGAAAACTATCAAATCTTTCAGATCGCATACATTTTTAATTTTTTTATTGTTCAACGTGTTCGCTTGCTTTTTCGTAGTTTTCATACCTTTGAAAGAATTTCACTTCTACTCTTCGAAATTTGACAGAATACGAATATTTGGTTCAAAAAGGACGCAAACGGACCTATACTTCTAGTCTGTTTTTTCTCAGTTTCGGGAAAATATTTTAGTGGTTCATTATATTGTTAAATTCTACACAATAATTACTTCGCAGCGTTAATTTTCAAAATAATTTTTTAATGTCTCGTCTAGCAGGGCTAACCATACAAACGATACAAACGAAAAACCTTATCTGGCTTTGCCAATCGTAAATTAAATTGTTCTGACACTTTTATATTACTTTGCCGGTTCCGCTAGCCATCTCGTGTAATTTCTTACGAAGAGGGGCGCATTATTTTTAGGAGCCCACGGGCGTTTAATATCTTAGGACGGCCCTGCTTGACCGTCAATCCAATCGCACAATATTTCTCTGATTTGTTACTTAAAGTTGGTGGAGGAACGATTCCAGAAGAAAATCGCAAAGTAAATGTATGACATTGTGTCAAACAGTGTCTTCTACCGAGAAACTTATCTCATCCGTTTACGGTGATATATCACAACTAACAAACCGTGAGAATTGTTGGCTTTGTGAGCGAGCTATTTTGTCGCCCGGGAATGATCAAGCTGCAGTAATTAATAGCGAGATATTAGGTCTGTTTGGTGTGCTTTTCGTGATCCAAATGGGACATCTGTCAAATAGTTAATAATTTGAAAAGTGGGGGAAAATCCTCTCAGAAACTTCTAATTACAAAAACAAAAATGAAGATTGACATTTCACGAATTGTCAGATGGCTGTTTGATAGATGTCCCGGGACTACTACATGGATGTGGTCTAGCACGATTTCGTAGAAGGGGAAATTTGTTGACACTCTCATTTGGCTCTCTATTCTCTTGATTTTTGACAGGTTCAGTAAATTTACGTAAATTTACTGCACACCAAACAGACCTATTGGGATGTGTTGATAGTCAAAACTCAAAATGCAGAATACATTTCAATCAACCCTTATGGACCAAGAAGTAAGCTATTTGGACGAATTTTTAAATTCTCTATTTTCTCCAGGGCTTCCATCACAAAAATTTAAACTAAAAGTGGGTGTACCTATCATTCTTCTAAGAAACTTGAGTCTACCTAAGTTATGTAACGACACTCGACTTAGAGTTTCAACTCAGCAACGAAATCTGGTAGAAGCGGACGTGTTGACAGGCTGGGGCGATGGCGAACAAATATTTTTTTATTATTATATTTACTATCTATCAATTATTGATGTGTTAATATCTTAGCTCTCGGTATGGGCAAATTTTTCGCCGTCACCCGTAACGCGTAACAAAACTTAGTATTAGTGCGTTCTTTGTATATGATTCTCTTTGTTAATTTCTGCTTCACACAGAGTAATAGCAATAGCATAGCAACGTCAACGTTCTTTGAATATGTTTACACATCAAATTTCACGAGTACCTGGTACTCACGCCTTTTGGCCAAATTCCTGTTGATGTTTCGACTGTATTGATATCGTTCCCGGCAAATTTTTGCGAGCTCACATCGTCGATGGAGGAACTCATCACCAATGTGTTACCCGGCATTGCACAAAATTATAAAAATCTCGATTCTATTAGTGAACGAACAGACAGACAGACAGACAGACAGATAGACAGGCAGATAGACATACAGAAAGACGGACAGACAGATAGATATATAGATAGACAGACAGACAGACAGACAGATAGACAGACAGACAGATAGATAGATAGACAGATAGACAGACAGACAGTCAGAGAAACACGCAAACATACGGACAGACAGATAGACAGACAGACAGGTAGATGGATAGACAGATAGATATGCAGACCAATGTGTTACCCGGCATTGCACAAAATTATAAAAATCTCGATTCTATTAGTGAACGAACAGACAGACAGATAGACAGACAGATAGACGGAAAGACAGATAGATATACAGACAGACAGACAGATAGACAGGCAGATAGACATACAGAAAGACGGACAGACAGATAGATATACAGATAGACAGACAGACAGACAGACAGATAGACAGACAGACAGATAGATAGATAGACAGATAGACAGATAGATATGCAGACAGGCAGACAGGCAGAGAAACATGCAGACATACGGACAGACAGATAGACAGACAAACAGATAGATAGAGAGACATATATGTATATAGATAGATAGTTAGGCAAACAGACATACAGACAGACATTTCATTTTGATTTATGAAATTAATTCATTTTGAGTATTTAGCTATTTTACCTTAATAAAAAACTTAATTTAATTGAGCTTAAAAGTTGACACAATATTTATTAATATTGAGGCGGTACGAAGTTCGCCGGGTCAGCTAGTTTTTGTAATAATTGGGCAATATACGCATTTTAAGTCTGAAAAAAAAGTTTTTTTTTTAGGTCCTCCACGAGATTTTCTAGAAGGTGGCAAGCTTCACACAAACACCTGTGATGACAAGATAACAGCAAGTGACCTTGCTCTAACTTACCATACTGTCAAGCACAACCTTTCGTATAATAGCATGGATTGCAGTGTGAAACTTAACAAGATTTTATATGTCGATTCTAAAACTGCCTTAAACCAAAAGTTAGGGCGAACGAAAATTGAAGCTTTAGTTGAGGAGGTTTTAGGACCATATGGTATGCCCTAAAAACTTTAATAAAATAAATAAATAACCCAGAATCATATTTTTGCTTGCAAACTAATGCAAGCAACAGAAAAAACATAAAACTATTTCCATTAGTTTCATTAGTTATTCATAGTTATTAATAATTCATTGTCCCAACACAATCTTTCCTTTGAAAGAGTGTCTGGTCTGAGCGCCAACAATATCAATACAAAATTTGGCATTCATCATTCTCTGTATAAAAAAATTTAAAATCTATATAGTTCCTAATTAAATGAAGGGCAATTGCCACGCACACATAGTTCGCAACACAGTAAAACTGAAATTGACGTTGAAAATGTCAATTTTGAGTCCGCAGTTCGAAGAGAAAAATTGAAAAAATTTGTTGCGGCTGTTGAAGGTGAATGGCATGAGCTAAAACGACATGTTGGCACTAGGTGGCTGTCATTGCTGCCTTGTGTGGATAATATACTTTTGAAGCCTTTGACTGATTAATTTACTAGGTTAGGGGAAGAATGCCCTACCCATATCAAAAATATTTTGTGTATGCATTAAACTGATGGAAACGTTAAAATTCAAATCTTTTTGAACTTCGCTAGCAATTTCTTGCATACCTTTAATAAAGCTGTCAAACAACTTGAAGGTAATAACATCACCTTAAAGTTTGCACTTGAACGACGTAAGAAAGACTGTTTCTTTGGTTATGAAACCAAAAAATTGTTGCAATCCTTAGAAGCTAAATCTCCAAAAGAAACTGATAAAATCAAAAAGAATTTTATAGCATTCGCTGATAAATGTCTGGAATACCTTAATAAATGGTTTAACTTAAAAGAAGACAATTGGTTATACAAAATTCAAAGATTCAATTTGAAACAAGAGCTTTGTTTTGATGACTTTGAGATGGCATTAGAAGTTCTTACCATAAAAGAAAGAATGAAAATAAAGATGGACGAACTTTACTGTGAAACAACAATTCTCAATGAAATCTTTGCAAGAGCTAAGAATTCAAGGGTGTTTACCGACAGAACTACAGATCAAAAATGGCTCAATATTTTTCAAAATACCGAAGACAACCTACCAAATATTTGTAAGCTAATATCATTTCTACTCTCCATTCCTGCCACTTCGGCGTTCACGGAAAGGATTTTTTCAATCATCAACTCAAATCAAAAATGAACTTTTGGTCTCTATTAATTTAAAAATTGAATGTGATAAGGCTACGAAACTTTTATTGCTAATAAAAAATTGTTAAATGATGCAAGAAGTGCAAAAAAATACAGATTTTATAAGAAATAATATGTAGCAAAAATAACGTTGGCTTTTTCTTACTCTTTTCATAAAGTACTATATTTTTTAGTATTGTACTATATTTGTTTACAGCTTATTTAGAAAATACTATAATCACTTTGAAAAATGTTGGGAACCCTAGTACGGAGTGACATCCCTAAATACAATGAAAATCAGAACCCAATTTTGCCATAGTCGGGTAAAAATAAAAACGGATGCTGCCTTAAAATTTGTGAAATAAATCTCGCAATTGGTTTTTGTTTTGAATGAATTGTCCAGAAATAGAAATGCGTTTTTCGCGAGCTTTGACAAACCATTCATGAGTCAATATTTCGACTTTTCTTATATGGCTGCTATGAAACCTCCGTTTTTGTAGCTTATTCATGACAGTAGTGCCCCATTCAGCAAGTAACGATTTTTTGTATTTCAATATGCTGGCCACACAAGATTTTCCAACCAACACCCAATTTCGTTCCTATGGACCGCACTCCGGACCGGCTAACGCCGAATTAAGATTTACACAGCAAAAGCAATATACTGTCCGCCTGCTGCTAACAAGCAAAAACTTCCTATTGATTTTCTTTCGCCAGAAGCGGGCACCGTAGCGCAAGTAGTTAGTGCGTCGGACTACTGAGCCAGCGGTCTTGGGTTCGAATCCCGCCGCAAACACCTAATAGTTTTTCACAGTGCCCACCTCTTTCGAATGTCTGACAAGCATCAAAGAGTATCATTTGTCACGATTGAGCTCTCAACTCGCCGTTCGGAGTCGGCAAATAACTGTAGGTCCCTTCTATACGTGCAAAAATATAACACGCACACACAAATGGTTGCGAGAAGCAGGCCCAGGTTCACCTCGAGCTGTAGCGCCAACTAAGTAAGTAAGAAGCGAAAACGCGTCGTTTCGTAAAAGAAATTTCATTTTCATACGAAGAACTCATATCGTCCATTTAAGGGAATGTTTTTACTCAAATAAATGAAGCGCTTAGAAGATGAAGGGCTTAAGCGACATTTTCAAACATTGGAGTAATCAGCGTTTCAAGTTTTTTAACTATAACTTTTTTGATAAAAATTATAAAAAGTATATATGGCAAATTCGAAGTAAATACAACTCAAGTGCTTTTTATGTTATTAATATTTTTTATTGAAAAGTAAGGATTTGCGAGATATTAACAGTTTTGTGTACTTAACACCTTCATCCACGAACTTTGTTGTATTTATTTATTCATTTTTTTATATAAAAGTCTTAAGCAAAGTTTAAAGCTCTTGTAACTTTTTTTTTCTCTTTTTTTTCCTTTGGACCTGTTGAAATTGCATTTAGATAAAACCATTGATGCTTTACTGGAATTAATTTCATCTGCTCTTTTAAATCTTTAATTTTTCCCCAGAAAGTTGCTTAAATTTGTTTTCCCTTGGCATAAAATCCTGATTTTCAGTAGGATGTTTATGGCTTCTTGCTATTAGTACCTAACCAAAAGGAGCACCTTTCTCGTAGCATTCTTTGTAGAAGTATGTACCATACTCTTCCACTCGAATCCACTTTATAGAATCTCCAAATTGAAATTTTTCATTGGACACGTTTTTTTGTCTAATTTTTCACGTTCAATTTATTTTGAAGTTAATTTAAGGATCGAAAGTAATTTTGCATATTGATTATAACCTTGTTCTTAGTACATGACGCTCGCATTATATCTCGATACTGCTCTGCAGTGTACACAGTTTCGTGTTTTCGCAATACCTTTTCGATTCTGTCAAATTCTCTGTCACTACCAAAAATGAGTGCCCCACCTCTGGAAACGTGCGGTCTATTATTTTAGAGTATGCCTGCAGTGTCAACGCTTGACAGAGGCAGATCATGTTAAAATTTTTATTATGTCCAGCACATGAATCTGACCAAATAATAAGATGGTTTCTATCTTTAATGGCACTATTATACTGAAAAAAAGTCCATATACATATCCGTGCTTCCTCTATCACCAACATCTTCCGTCCACGTTAGCATACATATGTATATGGTTTTTCTCCATTTGAAATTATAGAGTGGACTCTTAAATTATAAAACCACATCTGCCTTAAATAAAATGCCTTTGATGTTGTGAGCCTCGGCAAAGGCATTGTTTGCTGTAAGCCAACAGTTAAATAGACAATATTTGAGTCTGAACGCGCCTTTTCTCTGTCTCTCTGTTTTTTTTTTTTGGTTTTCAAAAGCTGACTTGTAGCTTAGCCAACGTTTAGTAATATTTAGTCTGTTCAATGGAGCTGTGCTGGATAGAAAAGAACAGAAAATACAATGTTTACGTGTTCAATGAGAAAAGTTTCTGTCCGAGACTGAGCTGCTAAATGACTTTGTGCTGGGCAACTTTTCTGCATATACTATTGAGGTAGAACAGATTTGTGAGAATTGTCAAAATCAGTTGTGCTGCACATTTCTGTGCCGACTTGATCTGACATTTTCAATAATCTGTGCTGTTCTGATGTACCTTTTTTCTCATTGAGCAAACCTAGTTTCTAGCTACATATGTATTGCATGTGTCACTTCGTGGATGGCGAAAGGAAAGCTTAAATTTTTTGACAAAAATATTTCTGTAAAATGCTTCTTTTACATAATAGCAGTCTTTTTTGTTTTCGAGGTCGTATTTTTCAATAAAGAGTTTGTGCATTTTAGAAACACTTAAAAGAGGTGAAACGTATATTTTAAAAGGGTTTTTATTCCTTGAATAGTGGGATTCTTCACCCAAAATCTGCTCAATATGTTCCCCTATATACGCCGTCCCTTCGTCCTTAATTTTAGGTGGACGTACAAAATGTTTGCCTCTTTTATCTAGTGACGGAAATGACTGACCAGATTCAAGCTTTTGCTGTGTAACTCTTCAAATATCTGTTATTTTATTCATAAATAAATTCTAAATAAAATAAATTTTGCATGAAGGTGTTAAGTGCTCACAATAAGTGCCCACATAGCACCTTCATCTACAAAATTAAATATTTAAGTATACTCCTTTTTGCATATGAAGAGCTGAAACGCATTCTTCCACTAAGTTAATTGAAAAAGTGGTTGCATATAAGCCCTTCATTCTTTGCTAAATAAAGATTTAGAGACGATAGAGAAGTCTAGATAAGACAAAAATTTAAGTTTTTATATAGGACCTTCACCTGTAAGAAAAAAGGCAAATTTCAAAAAGCGCTTCAAATGTGAAAATACTGTCCATGTCCACTTAATAGGATCGTCCACGTAAGAGGAAAAAAACTCATACAAAATCATACCAGCCAACCATTAGAGTAAATCTTGTTCACTTAGGGGAATTGTCCACTTAAGAGGGGTGTCCGTTAAAAGGGATTTCACTGTACATAATTGGAAAAAGGCAGAGATATGTATTTACTGAGGTCATGCCAAATGTATTTCAATCCAATGGAAGCCAAACAGATTAATTTTGTTCAAGAGGAATGCAATGGAGTGGTGGAATTCCACATCCACACAAAATTAAAGGCTCACACACACCGCCGCGATAGCGATTGCGATCTATCGCAACACGTGTATTCAAGTTTGTTCATTCACACCGAGTGCGATAATGTAGCGATATACTGCGATTGAACATTTTTATCGCCGCATCTAGTATTCAATTGTTCTATCGCGCAATATTTTGTAATTTTTATTATTATAAAATGTCAGTTTTGGTAGTTTTTAAATTAGATTTGAGAATTTTTTTTCTAGAATGTAAGTAAATGCTGCAAATGGATAGTGAGAATGTTTAAAAAGTAAAAAAAAAACATAAATAAAACTGACAAAACTTCAATCGCTATGACTTGATTACTGTGGAGTTGATGTGGTCTTTATGTAAGGTATCTTTTGTAGGTATGAGTAAACTATATATTTTTATTATAAGAATTGATGGTACATGTTTAACATTACTATCTCTCAAATGTTTAATACCATTTTGCATTTGTTTATCAAAACAACAGATTGTTTTTCGTTTGGTTTTTTAATGATGTCACCTCGGAATTCCCACATAGAAATATCGCGGTCTAGGTGAGAGGTCATTCAAATTTAACATCAATTTGGATGCTCAAACGAATAAGCTTATGCGTCAGAATGAGATTTTAGCATTTATTTCTGATATTTGTCAGAATTCATGCATACCTCAGTTTTGAAACGTCATCATAGGCTTCAACTAGTCGCAAGGACATAAATCCACTTCCGTAGGACATGTAAGTCCCAAATCGAATTATGGAGTTATGCTCCACATCCCTGCCTTCTCGGTTTCACCTTGTCGTCGGTGGAGAGGCTTTAGTAGGCCCCCAGCAATCCTGTTGTGGGTCAACAACTAAAGAAACCCAAAACCAAAAACCAAAACCAAATTTAGGAAAACAAATATGGAAAGAACGATGAAAGAAGATAAAAAACGAACGGGATATACGTTCAAGTGTCGGCAGAAACCACGGCTGCGGCGAGGGCTTTGCTCCGCAAGGACTGGAGTTGTCAGTGGTTATAATGGATCGTGTGAGTAGCATGGAACTCCCTAACCAACAGGGGATGGAACTGGATGATGGATAGGACTCCCCAAAAGGCAATACCCACCAACACGCAAAACTGCTGGTGCGCATTGCAAGGCGAAAGCTTCAGAATTTTGAAGGTAGAAAGCCAGAGGAGCTGAGTGCTTGGGAGAAGTCGCAGTTGGACAATGAAATCCTGGCCGACGAAACCCTAATGCGACAGTTCGCGGAATGCAAAAAGGCAGCCGAGGCAAAGGCACTGGTAAATAAAACTTTGCCAAAAAGGTAAGACAGGATCGGCCTATCATGAAGGTGATTAATGTAAGAAATTTAAATGAAATTGATTTATAACAGGTCAAAACTACCGCGAAAGAATAGAAGGATGTGTTCCAAAGTAAGAGGGCAGATCTGACGACGCCAGCTGTAGAGCAGAGTGAAGCTAAAAAGGTGAAAGCTGGTACTTCATCTTCGCGGTGCGGCCGCCTTACCGCTGACCAGTGGAGGTCCAATGAAGAGAAGTTTCAGGACGCTCTGTGGGAGGAAATGTCCACCACAGAGAACAGTGATCTTCAATTTGATGGCGCTGGGTGGAAGGATGGACGCAATGTCGTTGCTTGTTGCTCGGTCTTCGCCATGTGCAAAAGAAGGAGTTACACATGGAAGGTGGTTAAGACTGGACTACGAAGGCAACACTTCCTGTTGACCCTCAATATGGAGTCGCTACCATACCTATAGGATACTGCATAGGTAATGTTCCACAGTTTCGGGTATAGCTTAGAACTAGCATTTTGGAGTATTTGGCAAAGGAGAAGTGGCCGGTAAAAACGCCAGTTAGTAGTATACAATCTTTCCTACTGAGGGATAGCAAAAATACTAAAAATACTATTTGTTTAGCTCCCCTACATCCAGCAGAGTCAGCACAACTTCGGTTATGTTCAATGGAAACCAATCGTCAATGAAAGCAGTGACCGCAGACGCTGACAGACGCAACTTTGTTTCTAGTCCTGAGATATCCTTTCGTTTCCTGTTATTCTCTTATGTCCTGGGGCTGAAACGAATTTCAATGATATCGGCCAGGTTTAACACTTTCGGTTAAACTTGTCAAATTTTCACTATCAAATGGAGATTTATGATATTTCGCAAACTGTCAGATGGTTGGTTTGACAACTTTGGCACTCTCAGTCACTCACCCAAAGAAAAACCTGATGCATAAAATTGCACCTCTCTCGATTGAGGGGCAATTTTTGACATCCTCATTTGTTATTTATTTATTTATTTATTTAGCTTAATACAAGCAAACTTAAACAAACTAAGACTTCAACAGACTACAAAACTTAGACTAGGACTTAAGACTTACATTTACAAATTTTAGGGAAGTCGTAAAGAGAAGAGGGAAACTTATACTAATACTTAGGATGGAGGGGTGTAGAGGTAATCTCTAAGGGAGAATATACTGGAATGAATAATTGGCCCGTGTATTTTTTGAACAATGTGAGAGCGGAAGTTAAGCACCCTGTCACAAATAATACGAAGGTCGCATATGGAAGACACTGAGGGAACAGGCTCATTACGAAAGTAATGTTTGTTTGAGATTTGTCGTAATTTTTTCTTTTTTTTTTTTGGGTTAACAAACACGAATTCATGTGATTTTATGAAATTTTATGTAATATTGCGAAAAATAACAAGGTATCAAATAGATCTATATTGTAACGTTTAGGGGTTTAGTTAAATGTCGCTATAGTATGCGTCCTACAGTTTTCATTATTCACATAACGGTAATTATATTGCACAATTGTCATGTTGCGCCTCACAATACGAAAAATTAATCTATAAATCTATTAAATCTATAAAAAATGGTAGCTATCTGAATCGAGAGATCAAACATTGAATGTTGGTGCTTATATCCCTAATAGAAACCTTACAAATTCGGCTTATCAGCTACTTTCCCAACTAATCTGAATTCGACAATAAGCGAAAGTGGATACTAAAGCCTTTTCTTTATATATCCAGCTGACGTTAACATGTTAGAGAAGAAAAAAAGTACTTTCGCTAATAAACTCCTGAGAGTTACTCTCCGGTGGATGTCCATTTGAGAGTAATATTTGCGAGATTTTAATGTCGCGAACAGCGTTGCCGCTGGTAAAATTTAAAAAGTGTCCAAAAAGGTGTCCCGGATTAAAAAAAGAGTCCACAAGCATGAAGGCTGAACTATAATAGTCGAAAGCAATCGGAAGCTACTGTCAAAATCCTACGTTAAGTTTCCTTCCGAAATGTCAATTGCTCAAGTTGCCCATAGTAGGAGAATGTGAACGGAAGCGATTGTCACTGCCGATTGTCAGATTCTAGTCGTTTTGCCCGCGATTTGTTTGTTCTTTTGCAAAATAACTAGTGAAATCGAAAAATATTACTACCTAACAAAATAAAAATGATTTATTTTTTCGTACATTAATTTATGTTTCAATTGAGAAAGCAAATCGTAGTCCTATGTACAAGCCATTCTTTATGTTCGACATAAAGTGATTTTTTAAGAGGTTGAGAACTTTTTTTAAAAAAAAAACACAAAAAATTCGAAAAAATGAATGAAATATTTATTTGAATCGATAGTTTGAACCTTGCAATTTAATGTTTAAAGATAATTTCATGCAAATGTTGACCGCGGCTGCGTCTCAGGTAGCCCATCCGCTGAGTCCAATTTTGGCATACTCTTTCACACATATCGGCCGGTATCTCACGAATGAATGCATGGATGTTGGCTTCCAGTGCGTCAATCGAAGCGGGCTTGTCCCTATAGACATTAGCCTTGACATACCCCCACAAAAAATAATCTAATGGTGTCAAATCGCACGATCTAGGCGGCCAATTGACCGGCCCGAAACGTGAAATTAACTGTTCACCAAACTCGCCTCGCAATTGCGCCATTGTTTCGCGTGCTGTGTGGCATGTGGCACCGTCTTGTTGAAACCACATATCATGCAAGTCAAGAACTTCCATTTCGGGCAAAAAAAAGTGCTGTAACAAAGGCCTAACTGCTGGGAACGGCGCCGAATCGACATTTCGCGGTCTTCTGTCACACTAGCTGATACGGCCGCAATATTTTCCAACAAAGTAAATTTGGTGCGAAATTTGGTCACAATCTTCCGAATAGACTGCTCAGAAGGTCGAGAATGCCGATCATAAAATGGAAGCAGCGCGCGATGAACATTTCGAACCGAGCACGAATTTTGATAGTAAAATTCAATAATTTGCAAGCGTTGTTCATTTGTAAGACGATCCATGGTTAAATTGCAAACCAAACTGAAGCTGTTTGACAGTGACACAAGGTACTAAACACACGTCAGCTGTCAAAACCAGTGTTGCCAAAACCAAACCAGCTAAAAAATCACCCTTTATATGTAATGTATTGTACTACATACTTGCAAATGCATACGTTACAGTATGTAAATGAAATCTAAGAACAGTTATTCTTTAAAATGATAATGCTTTCAATTGCAAAAATCGAATAAAACAACATTTCTTTATTTCCGAAATTCTAATTTAAAACTTACCCAGCTGTTACAGTCAAATGTCAAATTTTCGTACGAAACAGCGAATGGATTCGCTCCTTTCGTAAGTGAGCAAAATTGGACGAAACTTAACGAATCGAAGCGAAAAGCTATTATGGTTGTACAATACAAATTCCTTGTGTCCGCACAGTTTCGTACGTGGTCGTACGAACCCATTCGACTATTATAGTTCAGCCTTAATGCGAATAGGATAATTGTATTTGTCAAAGGAAAAAAACGCTTCTTTAAAATTTCTGAAAAATACTTTTTTTACTGCATTCGACGGTGCGCCAATAAGTCTCTGAAAATTAAAACAGATGGCATTGCCACCTCAAATCCAACGAATGTTTGCCTCGTTTCGTAACCGTGGACGTTGCTTCTTCACAGTCGAAACCGTAGACTTCTCCAGGCGAATCGAAGCCGAAGATGGCCAAGGTGAGTCTGTCGGCCAACAAGAACATCGATTACCTTGAAAATCGCATTTAATCCAATCGACACAGCAAAAAGCTAAAATTTTATCCACCTCTAGTAGAAACGTCAAAAATTAACCAGAGGATAATATTTTAATGCAATTGGCACACGGCCTTAATATCTTTTTACTTTATGAGAAAAGCTAGTTCTTGGTAGGGTAGCCTTTATTAAACAAAACAAAGCTGAACAGCGTTTCGGTAAACTAGCTACCAAGTCTGGCATCTTTTTGGAAGGATACTCTTCCATACTTTCTCAATATTTTCAAAAGGGAATTTGTGGACTTTTTTTGCCGTAAACCTCTATTCACATCAGCCCAGAGGTTTCCATCTGTTGCTTCTCAAACCAAAACTTTTTCTGCTATTATGCAGTAAGTGGTCAACATCATATGGCTCCATTGTATTTCACAGTGTGTCCTTGTATCCATACTGATCTCTGCGCCTGTTTATTTTCACATTAACACCAACACCATACCACTTACCATCGAATCAGAACATTTTAAGCTTCGATTCATCACTCTAGAAGTCTAGAAGATTGACGTTTTAAATTTTATTTTAAGAAACTTGTGGATTTTTGCGAGCAATGGACCCCCGCAAACCTACTTATGAAAAAAAAAAGAAAAAACAGTTCCCTATAGTCTTTGTTGTAATGTGTGCACTTAAATGGGACGACATGGCAGAGTGAATGGCATTGCCAGTGCAAAAAGGATTGCCTTACTCTGTCGACTAGTAAATTTGTCCTCTTTGTTCGGCCCGTAGTTATTTTTTAGTCCTATGAAGCCAGTTTCAATGTACACCATTATAGCAACGCAGATCATCTTATTGAAGCATAGCAGATCCGTCCAGGTACATCCATTGATCCTTTCTTCCGGCCGAACATCTACATGATAAGCTTTTCATCTCTGGTGTGCCCTTGATTTTTTTATTTTTTTTATACCAACTAGTAAAGGGAAGATATGCTAACAGAAAATAATTGAAACTGTTGAGATTTACCGTAATAGCTATTTCACTTAATATCAATATTCTATCACTGTTTCTAATTATTTCATTTTCATTTTTAATGCATTTTATTTTATTCTTTTACTTCATTATACCTTACATGCTAGATAAAAAAACGCTTAAAACTAGCTTAATTAACTCAACGTAACTTAACGTAACTTAACTAACTTACTGGCCCTACACGGGCACTCTAAGCTAAACATAACACTTAACCTATGTCTTTCGACATAATTTTAAAACTTTATTTTAATTCAATATTGAATAACAATTTTAACATCGAAGAAAAAGTGTGCAATTTAAAAACTTAGTAACTGAACTTTTGGCTTATATATTTATACAACTTAAAATCTACCTAAATCTACCTTTAGATACTTTTGGCCTTAACCTTAATTAATCTAGTTACGTACTAATACGTATTTTTTTGTTTAAGCCAGTGCTGTGCCGGCCAAAGCTATGTGGGCCAACTATGCTCTATTAAAGGCTACCCCGGATCGAAGGGAATCGACGAAGGAGCTCCCTCCCTAGGTGACAGCCACCAGAATTTCTGGTGCTGCCGATCTACGTCCCTCCGGTCGCGATCTGACACCGCTCTACTAAACCGGAGACGTTCTGCATTGCTGTGGACGACGTTTCGCTCGTAGTTGAGTCGCCTATCCGCAGCTGCTGTTTCTAATTATTTTTCCATTAAATTTCACCTATACGAATCTCTTTAGAAAATCTTTTAGAAAAATCTTTTGTAATCAATGCAGGTGCAATTGAAAGCGCAATAATATTTGCTACCAAAACGGTGTCTTGCAAATAAATATAAAAATAACGAAGCGAAAATAAGCAATTTTTATTATTCCCATTGCTTCTAATTAGTTTTCCACCACTGTATACATATAAATGTTATGTAGGTACATATATCATACTAGCTGTCCCGCCCGGCTTCGCCCGTGTCTAAAAAATATAGTGTTACTTACAATACATACATCGTCATTTAGTTCAAAGAATCAAAGACAATGCGAACGCACCCCAAGGTTTGCAATCCACCAATATATACAATCCACAAGCGTGGATTGTAAGTATTTATAGTTTGAATAAGTGACATTTCGCAAGAAAGTGGCATTTGCTAGAATGTTTTTATTTTTGCACTAATTTAAAAAATATTGCGAATGAATTAATTTAAAAATCGGCCTATAATAGGCACAGGATGTTAATGAACTGGGATACGAAGTCTTACTTCATTGTGTGCATTAGTTTTTGTGTTTATTGAATCGTAAGATTGACAGGTAAGAGCATCACATTGAGATTTATATATTAGTATGATGATATGATTTAAGGGCAAACTAAAAGTAAATAATTCGGCCCCATTTTTAAATTATTGTATACCCTGTGCAGGTGGTTCATATAGTCACATAACAGACAAAACACGTCGAATCTTCTACATTATTTTAATCAGCACTTCCGTTGAAACATATCAACTGCCCACATATTCATTTAAATGCATCCACTTGCACAACACACACACAATTGTGTAAACAAAAAGCGTTCTTTCGCTTTTGCTAATTAAGCACTTTTTATCCGCTATCGGACCACACATTCGTGTGCATAAACAAACAGCGTTCTTTCGCCTTTTGCAACCTAAGCATTTTCTGCGAGATTTTCTGCCTCCTTTCATTCCATTGATTCTTTGTCTACGGAGGACTGATTAAGTATTTTGTATTTTAAGTAGTTCAGTTGTGATTGAGCTCGAGAAATGGAAGGAATATTTAACTGAATAAAGATTTGCAATTTCATAAATAAAGAGTAAGATTTATTATTTCATTATATAGTACGTATTTCGCATTCCAGTATATGCAATTGAAAGAGTTGTGAGAGAAGTTGTTGGGAAAGTATATTTCACATGGCAACACTTTGTTTGTATGCTTGTATGGCAACACTCACATTTGTCTTCTGTCATCTGTCAAAGCTGTCATTATTCACATCACTTCCTTTTTCTTAACTTCCGACAGCAGATCCAGTTTTTACTTTGTTAAATAAAATCATTTTCTTCTCTAAACATCTTTCTTTTATTCCAACAGGTTATGGGCCCAGGCAATCAAGAACACTGGATAGTGTGTAAATAAATCTTTCTTTTATTACAACAGTCTGCCATACCCTGTTGGAATAAAAGAAAGATGTTTAGAGAAGAAAATGATTTTATTTAACAAAGTAAAAACTGGATCTGCTGTCGGAAGTTAAGAAAAAGGAAGTGATGTGAATAATGACAGCTTTGACAGATGACAGAAGACAAATGTGAGTGTTGCCATACAAGCATACAAACAAAGTGTTGCCATGTGAAATATACTTTCCCAACAGAAGTCTGTCGAGCAATTTTGAACAGTTTAAAGGCTCGCACACACCGGCGCGATAGCGACAACGATTGAATAATAATAGTACAAAACAAAACAAACAACACAACAAAATATACTCTCGCTATCGCTATCGCGCCGGTCGGTGTGTGCGAGCCTTAACCCTTAAATGCCCAACGACACCGATTTGTTTGGAAAAAATATATTATATGTTAAATGAAACATAAATATTGAATAAGGTGCTGAAAAAAAATAAAAAAATTGTTTTATCAAATTATTGATAAAAAACCGGTTGAATCTTTAAAGATACACTGGACATTAACTCCTCAAACGCGTTCTGAAAATGATTTATTATGAATACATTATATCATTTCACATAATAACAGTAATTGTTTAAATAATAATTGCAATTTGATAGTTAAGAAACTGAGAATATTGGAGGTAGAATTTGAGTCAATAAGCCCAAAAATATAAACTTCGAAGCTTAAAAGCTAAACGAAGATATCATGTTTTGAATGGTTGTATCTTTAAAGATACACTGGGCATTTAAGGGTTAAAAGATATATATTTGCAACTAAAAACAAAAACACTTTATATGCTTTAATTAAAATAAACAAAATGCCTACTTCAAGAAATATAAATTGGTGAAATTCTACAAGTTTTTGCATTTTTTTGTATTGCCATGTTGACTCTCGAAAGCTACTCGCAAAATACGAACTGTGTTGGAATTATGCGAGCTTATCTCCGATAGTGATCAAAACATGTGTCCACTTGCGAGTGACACTCAAAAAGTTCGAATTAAAAAGTTAAGTCTCCGCGAGCTACTCTCAAGACTGTGTCCACTTGCGAGTTTGCTCTCGAGAGCTACTTGAGAGCTGCTCGCAGCGTTTTTACCCTCAAATGGACACCCACCTTTAGTGTGTGGAACTCCTTTACAAATCTGTGGATCCCGAATAAAGTAAGTACATTCCATTATTTTTTTTAAATCAGCACTTTTTGCTTTTATTCCTTTAGATTCAATTTAAATTACATTTAAGAATACATATTTTGCTGAATCCAGTCAATATATTCACTAACTTTCGTATAGACTCCTGGCCATCCTTGCGAACCGCATGGAGTCGGTCCGAATGAGACTATTCCAGCGAGGAAATTGTAGACCTGCCTCTTGTTCGAATTATCCAATCCGATGAGTGGTCCACCGGAATCGCCACGGCATGAGTCAACTCCCCTTTCGCCACCGGCACAGAGTTGTGAGTTCCGCAAATCAATAGAGCGTCGTCCGTACATTCGCTGGCATTCACTGAAAGGTACAACCGAGACAGTGGCCTTTAATTTTCTAGCACTCTCAGAGCCACGTTCGGTTTTTCCCCATCCTGCAACATCCATAGCGATGCCGTCAAATGCAGCACGTATAAGATTTTCTTTAACTGGCAAGCAAATAGGCCGAATAAAGTCGGTGTAAGTAACGGTACGGGATAATCGTATAAGAGCGATGTCGTTGAGTTGATTCTTTGATCCCGACGCATAGTTCTGATGAGTAGTGATGCTTTCGATTGTTATGTCAATATGGGGATCGGCACAATCTTTATTACCGCGCATATCTACTTCACAATCTTGATCGGTTGTGGTATCCCATTCGCCTAAACGAACACGAGATGGTGTTAATGTTTCCGTTAAAGCTTTTATGCAATGAGCTGCTGTCAAAACGTATCGCTCACTAATTAAACTACCACCACATTTATGGCCTACTGATGAATAGTTTGCTAAAATAAGAATTTAGGATGAGATTTAAATTGGAATGAACGTTATGGAGGCATTTTAATAAGAGATGGCAACACTTATAACAAACTACATTATACTTTGATTTAAAAAAAAAATGCACATTAATAATGAATTCAAAGCCGAACTGGATTCTGTTTACAGTGAACAATAGCTGCAGTGAATCGATGGAAGCGATGTGACTACAGTCGACTCTGCTTATATAAACTACGCTTTACTGAAAAAATCGGTTAATTGAAACACCGAATTTAGCACGTAGCATTTTTTAATAAATTTCAAATGAATAGCTCCGCTTATCTGAAAAACCCGGTTAACTGAAAAAATTATTACGTCCGAAATTAATAAATTATACTAATTCAACTCCGTATAACTGAAATAAAGTTATTGAACCCGCCAGATCTAGCTCGTAAGCATTTAAGTTTACTTTTTATGTTTTTCTAAAGTCTGCGTTACGTTTAGTAAAACATTATTTATTTAAATAAAAATGTCGTCAAATGTTTATTGTTAATGCTTCTTGGATTCTCGGATGAAATTGTTTTTCAGTAGTTATCCGAACTTCGGTTAAGTTCAAACATTTTTCAGTTATCCGAAGTCCGCATAAGTGAAAATACCGTGAAATAAAATTTGCCGTTTCAGTTTCTTTTCAAGATGAAATCCGCGTTTGGAAAACATATATCCATCACTGGTGTACACATGAAATATAAGCTGTTAATAGTGTTCCAAAGCAACCAAATGTGATTCCATCAGCTGGAAAGGTTATGGCATTTGCTATTTCCAAACATGGAGAAATGACTTAGTGGACAAAGGTTAACGTCAAATTAAAAAATGGAATTAGAAACTGATGGATATTTTGGAGTCCGCGAAATCGAATTATTTCGACGTTGTTGTTCTAAAAACCTAAGTTTTCCTATAAAGTTCAATCGCTTATGAAACTGCCCTTGTATGATTTCAGTCTTACTTTTATTCTTGTATTCAATTTTAGCCAACCATGGGAATTCATCGATCTGTGCTTCGCTTCCGCCGTATATACGATTTGCCATCACTTTGCCACAAGCGCCGGGCTGCGGTAATAAACCCTGAGTTCCTGCATCCGTTCTTTTGTCAGGCGTACCGATATAATGGGAAGGACAGCAAACCTGTAAAAAAGGGAAATCAATATTACCAGTAGCGTTTTCCTAACTCTTATAAAGTAAATACCAGAGTATATCTAATAATGAGTAGGGACACTCTCCACGTGTTTCTTATCAGTTCCATTTTTCGTCACACAGACACGGAGAAATAGACAATAATAAGAAGTGTTGTCGTGAAAGAGAGACAGAAGAGAAGAAAAATTATTGCAGAATTTGGCACAGGGTGCTCTTTTCAAGATACGAAAAAATTAATTTGTGATACATTAGATATTGTTAAAAAATATTTGTTAACATTTTTGCCTTTCGATCTTCGTTTTTATCATCTGTTATATCAGCAATTTTTTTTTAATGACCAAATCAGGTGTACCCGAATATTTAAAACACTTGAAAAACCTGTTTTTCTTAGAAATACCTTTCGTAGACTCTTCAATCCTTCGAAATTTGTTTATGCAATAAACATATGTTTTGTTAAAACAGTGGAACAATTTTGCTCGAAAAGGACAATAAAGTTTTAGTATGTACACATGTAATTACAATTTTTTCTAATTTAGCTAAGATCTCATAATTTTTCGGTACGCTAAAATACTTTGCAATTGAATTTTAGTTTTCCTACCGCCAGGCACTTATAAAAATTACTACGCATTGTTCAATTTGAACTTTTAAAAACGAACTTCAACTTTAACCTTTCCTTTTTAACATTGCTTTTATTTGGTTTTTGATTGGGTAAAAAAGCACTTTTTTATCTCGAGCAATTCTTATCGCTCTAGAACAGTTCGAGATCAATTTTGGAAACTCGATTTGAACTCGAGATTCGCTACTTACACCAAAACATTTTATACGAAATTGAAATTCTGCACAAACACATGAAAATGCTATCAGTCAACTCAAATATTATCAGAAACTCCATACAAAGTTTAGAAAATACATATAAAGAAAGTGTATTTAAAATTGTATTTATATTTTTCTTTTTTTATTTATTTCCTTTTTTTTTAATTGTGCGAACTTGATGTCAAATGAATGACACATGAATGCAATCGCAGAAAAATTGATCTTACCATTCATCTCGAAAAATCTGAAATCTGAGAGCCAAATAGAAAACGGCATTAGTTTATACGAAATATTCTATTTTGAAATTTCCTAGTCAATATCTATACGTTAATGGCTACCTAATTTCGGAGCTGTACATTTTCATTCATCATAATAGGAAATCCCGAAAACAAAACGCAATTTTATTTTTGTATACCTGACCATAAAACCTTTTACTCATTTGCCGCGTGCATTTAACTAAAAACAAAAGAAAAAAATCATAAATAAAACCAAATTCACAGCAGCAAATTCGGTCCCACCATATCTTATGCTGACATGCTCTGCCTTACTACCACATGGATGTGCTCTGTGGTCCGCTTTTAAAAAAGCATTATGGGAAAACCACACGCAATTTATAGGTAGCCGCATGTGGTGGTGCTGCTGAAAAGTATTGCCGACTCTTTTCATTATATGCAAGCGCAGGTAGGGGTTGAAATCAATCCTTCTGAGCTGCTTTTACTTATTGGGCGATTTTTTTCACGCTTTTCTTTGTACTATGTAGTAGCAGTTGCATTTGTAGAGAGAGTGTCCCTACTCATTATTAGATATACATACTCTGGTAAATACTTACCAAAAACTGATCATTATGGAACCCGCATTGACTGCTGGCAAGGAATTGCCTATCCTCATCTTTTAATGGCTTCTTCTCTAACATTTTAAAGAGAAATTTGCATTCCTGCAAAACTATGCACGTGCCCTGCTCTCCAGTGGGCGAATTGCATGGTCCGTAATCCTCAACTTCTGTAGTACGATGGTTGGAAAATTAATTTTTATATATAGCGTTGGAATTGGAGAATATAAATATAAAATTGCAAAAATGTATTTAATGCTGAAAAGGAAGATAAATCGGCTAGAAACGCAAGAACAAAGAGTCTGCTAATCCTGGCAGCTAAGGAACACACACGCATCGATATACACAATATACACATACACATGCCTCAAGGAGTTAAGGTTACCGGATTTGTTGACGATATCGCCGTAGTTACCGTAGCTGAACATATCCACGAGGTAGAGTCCGCTACGGACGAAGCGATTGCAAGGATCAATATTTGACTAGAGTCTGCCAACCTAGAGTTAGCCGACCACAAGACGGAGGCCGTCTTAATAACAAGCCGAAAGACTATGGAATATGCAAGCTTAGAAGCCAATTAATCAGTTCTAAAGAGGCGTTAAAGTACTTAGGGGTAATGCTCGACAAGCGACTTAACTTCAAAACCCACGTTGAGTACTGCAGTAAAAAGGCGTCAAAGATGCCGGCAGCGGGATACTGGCAAACATCGGTGGACCTGGATACGCGAGGAGGATCCTGCTTTCCAGAGTGGTAGCTAGAGTCTGGGCGGGAGCTCTTACAACGAAGGAGACAAAAAGAAAGCTCTCGTCCGCAAACAGGCTCTGCGCAATAAAAACTATATGCGGTTTTCGGAGAATTTCGGACGAGCAGCTGTGTTATAGCGGGTATGATCCCTATCGACATGCTCGCCAACCAGATGCAAACGGTCTACCTAATGCGTAATACAAACCAAGACCAATGCATAAAAGACGGATAAAAGCAGAAGAAAGCACAACATCTATAGAGCTGTGGCAAACAAGATGGGACACCACACGACAAAAGGCAGATGGACCCACAAGCTGATTCCCATAATCGAGGTCTGGACTAAAAGAGCACACGAGGATTGCAACTTCCACAAAAATTGCATTTCAATTTCATTTCACATTATAATTTCAATAATAAATAATCTTTACCGTAATATGTATATAAATGTACATAATCTTTAAGCTGCGTAAAATAATCTGAACGCGGCGTCAAATTAAGCGTTCTGTTTGACGAGGCCTTTAGTGTCTGACATTTTCTTACCAAATTTACGTCGGTCCGTACGTACGTGGATTGGCTTGGGTGGGTTTGCTATGAGAAAGCTCACTAAGAACGTTTCAGATTCTTCTCGTAAAACCGTTTCATTTGATACCCATGTCATGGGGGTGCAAAAAGTAATCCCCCATCTTGGGG
Organism: Brachyopa scutellaris; assembly: GCA_949775065.1. Classification (NCBI taxonomy): domain Eukaryota; kingdom Metazoa; phylum Arthropoda; class Insecta; order Diptera; family Syrphidae; genus Brachyopa; species Brachyopa scutellaris. The sequence goes on along the minus strand of OX459114.1, from coordinate 63,651,451 downwards.
CGTCCACCATATTGAGTTTAGTGTGACGTCACTAAGCTAATATAACTCTAGATTCGGCCCTCAAAGAAAGTGAAGTTAATATAAAGCTTGTAAAATTGAACGGCTTTTTGCTGAAACTTTTCGATTACTGGGGGTGTTTAAAATGACAAAATGACTTTAAAATGACTATTTCGTAGTCCGTCCGAAGGCAGACTTGAGAGAGGTAGCAAATGCTAGAGGATTCATGGCTGCTGCAAATATTTTGCATCAGGATCAGTTTCTTCTTTAAGTAGGTGGCGCTACAGTTTGGGATGAACCAGGGGCAGTTTCTTGCATCCACTTGTTTGTGCGTGCTATATTTTTGCACGAATGGAAAGGACCTTTGGTTTTTTGCCGAATCCAAGCAGATGAGGCTCTCGGAAATTATACCGGAGGAGATTACGCCAGAATTTTATTTGGAAAAAACCAAAACCAGAAAGTTTTCTATACAAAAGTCTGGCCTTTTTTCCTCGGAAGAAAGTCCAGATTCTTCTGGCAATCTTTCCAAAATTTCCGGCCTTTTTTCCAAAAAGTTTTCTGGGGTTTTTTTCATTTTCAATAATGGAAAAACGCCATCAGCTTGCAAAAAATGCCAGAAACAATATTTCTAAATTACCGCATCCGTTAACGAGTAACTCGTTATCGAAATGAAACGATTTGGCATTACCGCTCTCGATATCGAGCACTCGGTATCGAAATTTGAGATGATAGCATAAGTTAACGGGTGTTATGTTATTCGAAAGCAATCTGGCTGTCGAGTGCGAACCAAAAAAATTATGTGAGTATTTTAGAATTGATTTTTTGTGGTTTTTGCAATAAACTAATAAGTAATTATTTAATTAGGGCCAATCTCAACAAAATCAACACAATCCAAAAAAAAATTGTCTGGCTGAATTTATGGTCAGATATCCAGATTTGGCCAAGAATATTTCGCCTAATTGCCGACAAGGCAAAGCAACGTCGGTCAAGCTGTGGCAGCAGCTGACGGGATGATTGCAGAAGGGCCACCAGTTAAGGACGAAAAGGGTTGGAGTTTGGAGAAATCTTTGAATTATTATTATTTATTTATATAAACTAATAAATTCTTTTTTGGTAGACATTCGCTGATCAGAAATATATCGTCAAAAACAAATTTTCATTCAACAAACAGTACAGGATCAAAACCGGCCACCGCAAAATTATACTTACACAGTACTGGGCGGTGAAATCGGATTGTTTCTTTACCTTAAGCGCCACCGTACAATGCGTTCCAGATCATTATCATCGAAATCAGAATATATATAGTAAAATAATCCATTTTTTCCTTTCAAATATTTCTTGAATTTCACTAAAATAATATTTTTCTATATTTGAATCAACCGGAGAAACGTCACTTTATTAGTTGTAAATAGTAGAACTTTTCTAGTACAATTTTATTTTTATTCGATGCGTTAGCTATCGAGTGCCGTCATCCCAATGAGGTTACTCGATCATTCGATAACGAGTCCTACTCACTCACTCGTTAACGGCAGCGGTAATTTGGCCCCTGTATTTTTATCAGTTGTTTCAAGTTAACAGTTATTTAAGTAGTTCTTCATCTTCGGCGTGGTGGCCTCTGATAGATTTATAATTAAGCTGCTTTTAAGTTTTTAGAGTGACGTGACGTTTTGATTAATAAAAATATAACCATAAATATGGAAAGTTTTCTATATGAAGTGATTTCTGGCAAGCATCAGAAGAGTAGGAAACTGTTTATGTGTGGTTGAGCAAAAACAATTACATATATAAAAAAAATATTGCTACAAGAACAATATCTTTTACATATGCTACGTTAACAATTGCAATGCAAAAATGATGCTGAATAGTGAGGGGCTGTGTTTAAAAATGTATCTATTTTTATTTTTTATTTTTATTTTTTTTCAAAAAAAATGTTGACGTAATTTTCGGGAACCCTCTTTGAATGTTTGTCAGATATTCGGATGATGTGGCACATTTGGATGTTTGAAGGGATTGAACTCGGTCAGGATGCCTATGCTTAGTATTCAAAGGCACTAAGCACTACGCCACGGTACCACTCAGAATAAGGCTGGAAATATTGAAACTTTTCTAAGCCTTGTAAACGGCAGCAAATTAAAATTTATTAAACCGACTTCAAGAGTACCGAACAACCGCAGATAAGTCTCTTGTATGCAAGGACAAAGAAGAGCACATAGTCTCTAGAACGATACGCATTTTAGATCACAAAATACAGCTTCTATCACTAATTTTGAACAACTGCCATGGAATCCTATCGAAGATCACGGTGATCCTCCATTTAAGATTGCAAAGCATTTCATCTAAATTTTAGAATATTCAGTTTATCAGTTTGTCGTTTTACACTGAGTTTATAGAAACGGGAAATCCAAAACTTGGCTTTTCGGGATTTTGGATTTTAGAAATGTTGGGCTTTCGGATTATGTTTTCGGGATTCTCTGTGACTCCTGTTATAACCGCCAATCGGAGTTCTTTCTCAGCTCAGGTCAACTAATGTAGGCTATATGATTACATAAACTTTCATTTCATGAGGTGATGCAAATGAAAATAATATCATAAATTATAAACACAACATTGGATAAATAACACATAATTACACAGCGACTTTTGTACTTACGTGCACTAGTATGAGATACGGCAGCGGCCAGAAGGATACCAGCGATATATGCAACCGAGTTACTCATCATGTTATGATGTACCTTCTGATTGCAATGTTAATTTTGATTTCGGTGTGGGAAATATGCACTTACAATTAATTATATTTAAATGTTCTCATGCGGAGCTATTTGCGAGATACTTCACTCGAAACGGATCGAACAAGACTAATCGAAGTTGTTCTCTTGCTAAGGCTTAATAACCCGCACTTTATCTTCTCTTGAACTGCAAGATGGAAGATGTACATTAGTAGCAACTTAATAGATAAGATTGTTTTTTTTTAATTGAAAATACAAATATATTTTCACATGTGCATACATATGTACTGAGTGTGGAAAGTGGGGAAAACCCAAAACAGCATTAACATGTGTTAAAAATATTTTGAAAAAGGCAGAGATATTTACTGAGGACATGCCAAATGTATTTCAGTCCAATGGAAGCCAAATAGATGAATTTTTGTTCAAGAGGAATGATTAAATTCCACACCCACACAAAATTAAATCGAAGCTATTAGTCGAAAAAATTTCCTAAACTATTTCTACTATAGGAGTTCATAAAGTAATTGTTTAAAATCACCATCTCTCAAATGTTCAATACCATTTTGCATTTGTTTATCAAAAAAGCAGATTGTTTTTCGTTTGGTTTTTTAATGATGTCACCTCGGAATTCCCACATAGAAATATCGCGGTCTAGGTGAGAGGTCATAGAAATTTAACATCAATTTGGTTGCTTAAACGAATAAGCTAACGCTTCAGAATGAGATTTAAGCATTTTATTTCGATATTTGTCAGAATTCAGGCATACCTCAGTTTTAGAACGTCAACACAGGCACCAACTAGTCGCAAGGACATAAATCCACTTCAGTAGGACATGTAAGTCCCAAATCGAATTCTGGAGCTTTTAATTAACTTCTTAATTGTTTTATTTATATGGATTAAAAAGAGTTGAAATAATTCGCGAGCACATTAACTTACTGTTCTATTTTAGAATCGATCCTTGGCATGTAAGCTACAACTTGCCAAAGTTTCATCGTAATTGGATGAACGTTATGTAAGACTGTAAGGAACATATGAACAGACATTATGTCAAGACAAATCGAGCGCACAGCCGTAGCGTCCTTTACTGGAAGCAACTCATGGGAGCAACACGGTCTCCCGACCCGTGAAGAGTCTGTGCCTGAGACACGGCAGCCTTCCACTCTCTTCGATCCAGGGCACGCTGCTTCCAATCGTCTAGACCAAGCGCACTGGCATCCGCGGTAGCTTGGTCCTTAAACCGGAGGTTCGGTCTTCCTTGTCGTCTCGAACCAGGGGGCTGTGATTTTGTTGTCCATTCGCTCGATGTGGCCGAGCCAGTGTAGTCGACGTGTTTTGGCTTTTCGGGTACTACATCCACAACTTGGTACAGCTCATAGAGTGCGCGGTTGTATCTTCTCCTCCATTCGCCCTCCTCGCATACGGGACCGAATATACGACGAAGAATTTTTCTCTCGAAAATATTCAAAATCTGCTCTGCTTTCCTGCTTATCGTCCAACACTCAGCTCCATAAAGCAGAACTGGCAGGATCAATGTTTTGTAGAGCATGTATTTCGTCTTCCGAGTTAGGAGTTTTGAACCCATTTGTTTTGCCGAACCGAAGTAGCAGCGGTTTCCTAGGGTAAGTCTTCGTCGAATCTCCACTAAGGTGTCATTCGTGGAGTTGATATTTACTCCGAGATAGGTAAACTCCTCAACCACTTCAAAGTTACTATTGCCAACAGTGACGTTTTATCCTAGGCGGTGGACAGATGTTTCTTTGTTCGTTGACAACATGTACTTGGTTTTGTCCTCATTCACTTCAAGGCCAACTCGTTTCGCCTATTCTTCAATTGCCATAAAAGCCTCTAAGACGGCGCGCTGGGAGCGACCGATGATGTCGATGTCGTCCGCGTATCCCATTAGCTGGACAGATTTGTAGAAGATAGTGCCTTCCGTGTTTACACCTGCCCTGCGCGCTATCTGTTCCAGCACAAGATTGAAGAAGTCACATGACAGCGCATCTCCTTGCCGAAATCCGGTGCATGTTTGGAATAGTTCGGAGGAACTGTTTTCAAATTGCACGTTGCACCGTGTGTTTTCCAGCGTCACGCGGCAAAGCTGGATCGGTTAAGCCGCGATCCTGAACTCAGCCATCGCCTTGTAGAGCTCAAGACGATGAAAGCGAAATCATATGCAGCTTTGAAGTCGATGAAGAGATGGTGAGTCTCGACTTGAAATACGTTGGTCTTTTCAGGATTTGCCTTAGTGTGAAAATTTGGTCGATCGTCGATCTGCCGGAAGCCACACTGGTAGGTGCCGATTAGTGTATTGCAGACGTTCACACAGTACGTTGCTTACTTAGTTTGGCGCTACAGCTCGATGTGAACCTGGGCCAGTACGTTGGATTGGATCTTATATGCGACATTAAGCAGGGACATGCCTCGGCAGTTCTTACAAAACATAGGATCACCTTTCTTGAAGATGGGGCATACGGGAACGTCACAAAATCCCGAATTACGAAATCCCGAAATAACAAAATCCCGAAAGAAAAATTCACGCATTTCTAGAAATCCCGAAACACAAAATCCCGAATTACAAAATCCCGAAAAATGAACTTTAGTGAAAAATCCCGAATTTTTCGGGATTTTCGATTCGCGGTGGATTTTTGCGAAAAAAAAAATTGAATATTTCATAACTCTTAATAATTTTTTTCCACATTCTCAAAAGAACGTTTTTTTCCACTACCCCTCCATGACACTACCAGAAAAAACCAAGAAACTTACCAGAGCACACTTGAATTTGCGAGCAAAATCGTTTGCTTAAGTGCATGTGATGAGAATCGAAAAGAGCTGTTCTTCTTGATTCTCATGGAACCGTATACCTCGGAACTAATTCCTCTAGCCAAGTAATTTATTCATATGTATTTGTATGTGTCTACAAAAAACATTTTAATTAATTAAATTTCAATGCTATTTAATCTCTTTGTCGTTTTGTGGTCCTGAAAAGGACCTTTGAAATAATGTTTGTTTATATGTATATACAAGTGTGTATTAAAATTAAGTTAAACTAAAAACTTTGGAATTCATTGCAAATAAAATAAAAAAAAGAAACTTAAATCGAGGAACTCAAAAAAATTAAACTCATATTTCTATTAACATAGACCAATATTATGCGCTATGCACTTTAAGAATTCTTCTTTATCCATTAATTATTTTCTTTGTAAAATGGATTGAATCCGGTTGGCTCTTGCAGCAGTCTTGGTTTTATTGTGTACAATCCCGCTCTTCACTTTGTCGATTGTGGTTACGGCCATTACCAACTCTTTCGACAGGTCCTCGATTAATTTGTAGAGACCGGCATGTTGTCTACCGACAATCACCTTCAAACGTCGGTGCCACGCTTCCACGCTGTTCTGTGTAGTTGGCTTGCTAGGATCGGCCATATAAGTTGCCACAAACCAAAATTCGGGACTGTATTGGGGTTTGCTTCTGGAGGACTTACCGGAAATATAATGTTCCTTTAACCACTTAGCAATATTTTTGGCATCTTCGTCTACCATCTTGGCATACAGAGCGTTGTAATATGCCTGAACTTCACTTGGTGGCACATAGGCTAAACTTTTCAGCATTCTTATTTGGAGGCTGAACTCCTCGCAGTTCCCATACTTTGTCCTTAGGCCTTTATTTTGCACCCTACGCCAAATTATTTGCCCAAAGTGGAAAAAGCAGCCTTTATATTCAGCTGAAGGCATAAATTCTTGGGCTGCTGTCGATATTGCCTTTTCAAAGTCGGTGACAATGACTTCAGGATTTAAATGTATATTTGCATCGCATGCAATTTTGAATAAGTCGTAAAAAAATTGACAGTACGACCCCTTGGTCTTGCGGCTCATTAGGCAAAATAACAGCGGAACTACCGTTCCTTCTATGCAGCCGTGAATTGAAAATAGCTGTTTCATTATAGATGGCACGACGTAGAAGGTGCCATCCATTAACCAGCATTTAGCTTCTGAAAGGAGCTTTAAACTGCCTCGAGTTCCCAGGATGATATTCTTTTCCCCATTAAAGCTGCTTTCATTTAGAACAAAAAACTCACCCTCTAGGTACCGCAGATTATTTGGGATGCAGATTTCTTCCACAGAGGCTGGTTCTTTTATAATGGTGGACCGAACTCGGGCGATTCTCATCTTTTGCGCACTCTTCGATGGTAAATACACTCTGCAATTCTTTTCAGTTGCGTAGGTTATTTCCCGAATAATTCTCGAAGGTGGCTCAGATTTTTCCATAGCCTTTTCTTTTATCGCATTGTTGGCAATACTCACATGCTTCTCGAAAGCCAGCGGATCGTGGCTATGCTTCGTGGGCTGTTTTACAACAGACGTTCTCCCATCTTTTTCGGTGGTCGTCAAGCGAGCCTTGCACATATGGCTTTTCCTTTTACTGCAGCACCAATAACTTGAGCTTTGAAATTGTTTTTCAAGGTGGTACACGTAACCATTCAGCACTATATTTGCCTTTCCTTTATTTGATTTTACTATTTGCACTTCCATTTCACTTCGCACAACTTTTCACTTTTAAAACACATATAAAAAGATCACACAAAACTATGAAAATCTTTGATTTAGATATTTCTTAGCTGCATCATCTGAGAATCAAAAGGACTCCAACTGCCAAATTCTAAGAAGTATAATTTCAAGTTCTAAGAAATCAATATTTCATCACCATATACAAAACATGCAGTTCGAAAGGGTATATGATATCATGAGAATCACGAAGAACAGCTCTTTTCGATTCTCATCATGTGCACTTAAGCAAACGTTTTCTGTGTCTGGTTTATAGTGTTTTGTTGTTCTCAATTTGATTTTTTTTTGTGCGAGGTGAGAGGGGAAATCGTTCTTTTAAGAATGAGAAAAAAATTCCGCGAAGAGATAATATGATATTTCATTCAAACGAAAAAAAAAAATAGCCGCCTATTCAGGAATCACCATATCCCGCGCGCGCGAATCTTAAACTATTATTTTCTCCAAATTCGGGATATGGTGTTTCGGGATTTCGTAGTTCGGGATTTTGTGTTTCGGGATTTCGTGTTTCGGGATTTCGTGTTTCGGGATTTTGTTTTCGGGATTTTGTTTTCGGGATTTCGTAGTTCGGGATTTCGTACCCAACCCGGGGCATACAGAGCTGATAGTCCAGTCATCGGGCATGGCTTCATCCACCCATACTTGGTGGAGTTGCCAGCTGCTTGGCTTTCCTATAAAACATCCGGAGGTTGTGCCTATCGCGGGACTCTTCGATATCCTTGAGCTGGGAGACTACGTTGGCCCTTTTCTTCTTACGCAGGATCTTCTTCTCCTCCCTTTTTCTGGCTCGATATGTCGCTGCCTTTGTTTTGCGCTGCAGCGTTTACACGTGTGCATTTTCTGTCACCTTTTTCCGATGCACGTATTCATCATCATACCAAGGGTTCTGTTTGGGTGGTGGCTGGTAGCCTATGGTGGTCTCCATTCGTGCTAAGGCTTCAAACGTTGAATTTCTTTTTCTGGGCGGTTTGCAGCTTCTTCTCGTTGGATAGTCGAGCCCTGAATTCAGCTGCAACAAGAAAATGGTCAGAGTCGACATACATAAAAATACCGTTTTATTATTACTTTTGAATAATGGATTAAAAGACTGTATTTTTTTACAATTATGCTCAGTGGACTTAGAAGGGTTAAACTTTGAAGCAATTGATTTTTAAAGTCAAATCTTTGTAAATTTTGATGAACTTGTCATTCCGCACTGCATAATTGTATTGTGTTGTGTTTACAAACCTTTTCTTGCCCCAAACTCCTTTGTATCCGTATCCATTCATTTAGTTTTAATAACTGCACAAAATCGACAAAACCAATACAACACAAGGGAAAGTTCTTGAATGCGTTACTGGCAAATATTTTTCAATGACTGTACAAGTTCAAATAAAATGCTAGATTTACTATAATAGAGGTTGATTTACTTTTTAGGGTTCCGTACCCATATGGTAATACGGAACCATTCGCTCTAACTCAAAAATGTCTGTCACGATAAAAACATCAAGAACCGTTCTTCCTAGAAACTTGAAATTTGGCACACTTATACATTATGGTGGTCCACATACATGGACAAAATATTACTTAAAAATATTGTGAAACAACTATACAGGGTGGGTAAAATGTGAGCTCAAAAAAAAAAAAATCTGAAAAATATATCATGTGGGATATCATTCGAAAGGGCTCGAAACAAAGATTTCAAAAATATTTTGCTTATTTTCTGTTAGAAACGTTGGGAGTTATTGTCAAAAATATGTGAAAAATATCATACAAAATATCATACCAATTTCACTGAAATTATCACTATTCGATTAACAATAATTTTGGAAAATTTAAGGCTATCCAAAATTGTGCTGCCATACAAAAAAAAAATTTAAAAAAATTAATAAAAATACGGATTTTACCAGGAAACGAACCTGAGACCCCTGAACTCAGCTACACAGTCAGCCGCGTTCTTAATGTTTATCCAATTTCTCATAGTGAATAATATTACTGATTATAAGTTTGTAAAGTAAATATAGAGGTGGGTCGTTTTCGTTTTTTGTGTTAACGAAACGAAACAGTTATTTAATGAAAATATATGTATGTAACTAGTCTTAAAACTACGGAACCCTTTGAGTGCGAGTCTGACTCGCACTTGGCCGGTTGTTTTTTTATTCATTCATCTTATGACTGCTTTACAATGAGTTCACTTAAAAACTAAACTTAATCTAACATGCCCTGTCGCAGGTCACACCGATTCTTCGTGACACTCCAACGATGTGCTTACCTTGCCGCTCATGCAAGATATCATGTTGCGAGGTCACGTACTTATTTATTGATTCGGAATTCATTGACTAGACAGTGTACAGCACAGGTACACTTTTTCAAAACGCAGTATAGGCATTAAGAAGAGTTACAGATTTTTTTTTTAAATTTTTAGAAGAAATTTAGAAAATTACAAATAAATTTTTAAAAAGTATCAAAATTACAATAAGTTTTAAAAATCGTTGAATTAATGGATTTTTTGCTCAACAATCGTGGAGAAACTCCTAAAATCGTAAGAATACGATAAATTGTGGAATCTGGCACCAGCATCACGCAAGTTTGCTCCAAAACGATATTTAAATTTATTTATTACGGAATTGCTTAGTCTAAATTATAATATGGTATAAGAAGTTGGGGTGGTTTATTTTAAAAAAAATTCAGATCATTGTATTTATAGCTCAGAAACATCTTTTAAGATTATTTGCAATAAAAATCATTTGACTCGGAGTTGGCCTGTAAACGGAGACCTGCGTATTCTACCAATGAGAAACCTTTGTTTTTAAAGTACCTCCTAAAAGAATTTTTTAAGCAAAGCAGAAATATTCCTAGCATGCTATATACAGTCTATATATAAATATCATGCATCTTGTCAACATTTCCAATAGCTTACAAATCCATATTTTCTCAATTCTTCACCGTTATAGCCTCTTCAATGTTCAATAGACTTGTTATTCACTGTCACTTATGATGTCTTTGAATCGTTAGTTAAAGCAGTTATCAGCAGAAGTCAATGTTTCAAATAAAGTAAACCAAAACAATCCATTATTTTTTAAGCACTTTTTGCTTTTATTTTTCTAAATTTTTTTCAAGACCGAATATTTTGCTGAATCCAATCAATATATTCACCAACTTTCGTATAGACTCCTGGCCATCCTTGCAAACCGCATGGAGTCGGTCCGAATGAGACTACTCCAGCGAGGAAGTTGTAGACCTGCCTCTTGTTCGAATTATCCAATCCGATGAGTGGTCCACCAGAATCGCCACGGCATGAGTCAACTCCCGACTGGCCACCGGCACAGAGTTGTGAGTTCCGCAAATCAACTGAGCGTCGTTTGTACACTCGCTGGCATTCACTTAAAGGCACCACCGAGACAATGGCCTTTAATTTTTTAGCACTCGTAGAGCCGTGTTCAGTTTTTCCCCATCCTGCAACATCCATAGATGTACCGTCAAATGCAGCACGTTTAAGATTTTCTTTAACTGGCAAGCAAATTGGCCGAATAAAGTCAGTGTAAGTAACGGTACGTGATAATCGTATAAGAGCGATATCGTTGAGTTGATTCTTTGATCCCGACGCATAGTTCTGATGAGTAGTGATGCTTTCGATTGTTATGTCAATATGGGGATCGGCACAATCTCTATTACCTCTCACATCTACTACACAATCTTGATCGGTTGTGGTATCCCATTCGCCTAGACGAATACGAAATGGTGTCCATGTTTCCGGTATAGCTTTTATGCAATGAGCTGCTGTCAAAACGTATCGTTCGTTGATTAAACTACCACCGCAATGATGGCCTGTTGCATCGCCGGCTGAAATACAAATTAAGGATGAGATTGAAATTGGAATGAATATATTAAAGGCATTTCTAAAAGTAATGACCCTAACCAAGAGATGGGAACACTAACATCGAACCACTCAGATTTTAAAAAATTTCATTAAAAATTTGAGTAAATAAAAACTAAAAGAAATAAAACTGAGCAGTTGGAAAATTGTTATATTTGAAGGGCAACAGTAATAATGAAGTCCAAGCCGAGCTGGTTTCTGTTTATAGTAACCAATAGCAGAAGTAACATGGTGCACATCATTTGCCCTGCCCTTGAATAGGCTGTCATCAAGATGGAATCCAGGTTTGTTTACAGACGATCGAAAACACATTCATATGAACACTTAGGATTCTTTACAAGGTTACAAGGCACAACGATTGCTGAAGTAGAAAGCATTGTATTATACACGGATGGATCACACATTAACGGGGAATCGGGAGCTGGTGTACACTGTCCGGATCCTCCGGTAAATATATCCATCCACTTAGAACCCTCGGTGACTGTTTTCCAGGCGGAAGTTTTTGCAATTCTCAGGGGCGTAGACGAACTCGTCAATAACGATACCAGAGACACTTGCGGACACATCTGCTAGGACAATCAGGCAACACTTAAAACCCTTGCGAACCCACTAACTAATTCCAAGTTAGTGAAAGAATGCGCAAAGAAAAACTCAGCACCCTTGCAAGATCCTGCACGGTAAATCTGCTCTGGGTACATGGGCACAACAATTTACCGGATAACGAAAGGGCAGACGAACTTGCAAGAGCAGGGGTGGAAGACGTAGAAAACCTCACAGTAAATACTATTGGTACGGCCGGCGGTACAAGCAGTGAAAACTGCCTATAGCCTGTCTTTTGCAACACGCCACGCACTAATGTGGAGTCAGATCCAAACATGTAAGGCTGCCCAAGAAATGATGGAAATTCCAAATCCACTGTGGGGTAGGAAGGTACTGAATTTGGACAGAACTCAAATAAAACTGTTGATTGGCTTATATACGGGACACATCAACTTAAATAAACATGCCAACCGACTGGTACTCGTGCAGCACAGCACCTGCCCGGGTTGCGAAGAAGAAGACGAAAGTATCAAACACTTCCTCTGCGATTGTCCTGCACTATGTTTAATAAGACAAAAATACCTGGGACGGCACATCCTGCCCAGGCTGACATCGCTCAGATCTATCGATTTCTCGAAAACACTGGAGTTTCCACGAAATACAGAGCGTTTTTCTTGAATTCACATATTCCTTCCAACCTTTCCATTCCACTACACTACTCCCTTTCACTAACACACATCCCAACCCTTCTTTCTCAGAACAGAGAGGGGAGCACAACGGGCCCGACTTGTGGCCTACGTAAAGAGGCGTAATCCTCACCCTCACAAACCAACTAACCAGAATTCTTTAGATATGTTTAGGCATATTTTAGATGAATGCATAACCATCTATGAAACATGCATTCATGACTACATACTACACATGAAATAACCGTCAAAACTATGTGTAGAAGCTGTTGAAATAGTTTCAAAGCAACCAAATGTGATTCCATAAGCTGGAAAGGTTATGATTTAGATGCACATGGCTTTCCAAACATGGAGAAATGAATTAGTGGGCAAAGGTTAACGTCAAATTAAAATATGGAATTAGAAACTGATGGATACTTTGGAGTGTGCGAAATGTTCTTGTCCACTGTCATTGCTTATAAAACTGCTCTTGTACGTTTTCAGTCTTACGTTTCTTGTATTCAATTTGAACCATCCATGGGTATTCATCGATCTTTGTTTCGTTTCCACCGTATATACGATTTTCAATCACTTTGCCACAAGTGCCGGGCTGCGGTAATAAACTCTGTGTTCCTGCATCCGTTCTTATCTCAGGCGTACCGACATAGTATCGAGAAGGACAGCAAACCTGTAAAAAAGGAAAAAAAATGTTTTAGCGTTCTCCTTACTCTTATAAAGTAAATATACTCACCAAAACCTGATCATTATTGTACCCGCATTGACTGCTGGCAAGAAATTCCCTATCCTCATCTTTTAATGGTTTCTTCTCTAACATTTTAAAGAGAAATGTGCATTCCTGCAAAACTATGCACGTGGCCTGCTCTCCAGTGGGCGTATTACATGGTCCGTAATCTGTAACTTCTTGTAGTTCGTCGGTTGGAAAATAAATTTGTATATTGTTTTAGACAGTGTTTGAATTGGAATATATCAATATACAATTGTGAAAAATTTATTTAATGGCGAGAAGGTGATTTACAAAAAAAAAAAAGATTCTAGCCCGCCAGTTGCGGAGGGCACTGCGACCTAAGAGATATTTTGTTCTGCAAATCGCGCTTAGGGAACCAGAAGAGGTTCAATTATTTTGATGAAATTGAGGATCTCACTGGATGTTGTCGCCAAAAGTAATGTAAATCGACCCTAAGTTTCCATTTTTATTTTTTATTTACTAACATCGCTGTAAAAGGAGAGGCAAAGAAGGAGACGGATTTTTGAATGAGACAGACTTTAGTATGAAGCAGTAGCAGCAACACCTAGTTTATGAAAGACATAAAAAACAAAACACATATTTCAATACAAGTTTAACGTTTTAAAAATATAAAGATAGAAAAATATTTTTTTAAAAACAGACAGCTTTAATGAACTAAAAAGTAAAAAAAATATTTTTTTTCCAAGTCACCAATGTGTGACTATAAATTAACGCTTGGGGCGCTGAGGCACAAGACAACACATACACGATGTGCAACGAGGACGAAGAATTAGCTGAACACATTTTTTGTCACTGTCACTGTTTAGTTAAAGTCGTCATCGTCATTTAGCCAAATTCACACATTGCTGACTCGGAAAAAAAATATTTTTTTACTTTTTAGTTCATTAGCTTGTTTTTAAAAAATTATTTCTTTATATTTATTTTCTACTTTTTAGTATCTGAATTTTTTTTACAAATTTACGTCGATACGTATAAGTATAAGTTTACTCAGAATGTTTGAGATTCTCCTCGCCCTTTCATTTGATACCCATGCCATGGTGGTTGTGAAGAAAAAGGTAATTCGCCATTTTGGGGCACCCAACATATTGCATTTAGAATGACGTCACTTGGCTAGTCTAATTCTGCTTGTCAATTTCTTTAAGTTGATACCCATAATAAGGAAGTCGTGAAGTTAACGGTAATCCACCATATTATGGAGTCCGCCATATTAGATTTACAACGTCATAAAATATGCTATATTGTTTGAGATTTTATTCGTCGAACCCTTCTATTTGATATCCATGTCATGCGGGTTGTGAAGAAAATAATAATCCGCCATCTTATGGCATCCACCATATTGAATTTAGAATCACGTCACTTAGCTAATCGTATTCTACTTGTCCAATCCTTTCATTTGATACCCATATTTAGGAGGTCGTGAAGATAATGGTAAACCACCATATTTGGGCGTCCGCCATATTAGATTTACAATATCATGAAATATACTATATATATTTGTCACAAACCTGTTAACATTCTCCCATAACTGTTCCAATGCCTTAGAAAGTGGTCTTGAGGTGGACTGTGTGTACACTGACTTCTCTACAGCTTTCGATCAGCTTTCTCATGATATTATTATCTACAAACTCGAGGCGTTAGGTTTTCCCCCAATATTTATTTCGTGGGTTGGCTCTTACCTCAAGCAGAGGTCATACCAGGTTAAATTTAGAAGTTGTCTTTCAGGCTCCTTCTTAGCAGGATCCGGCGTCCCTCAAGGGAGCCACCTAGGTCCACTTTTATTTATTCTTGCTATCAATGATGTTCCATCAATCATAAAACATAGCAACATCCTTATATTTGCCGACGATATGAAGATCAGTAAAGCAATTACAACCATAAATGATTGTAGACTTCTGCAATCAGACAGTGATAGCTTGAGTATCTGGTGCTGTAAAAATGGTTTAGTCTTTGACCCACTCAAGTGTCAGTCCATGACCTTCTCTAGGAAACGGGTACCGACTATATTCAACTACTTGATATCGAATCACTCTCTCTGTCGGGTCTATAGTTTTAAGGACCTGGGTGTTTACTTTAGCCCTGAACTTGATTTTAAAGAGCATATAAACCACATTGTGAATAAATCAAATTCAATGTTAGGTTTCGTTAAAAGATGGTGTAAAGAATTTAAAAATCCTTATGTCACGCTCTCACTAATTAACAGTCTTGTCCGTCCTCACCTCGAATATGCTTCGCATGTATGGACACCTTATCAGAAAAATCTCAATACTCGTATTGAAGCCGTCCAGCGACGCTTCATTCGATTCGTATTGAAAGGTATTCCCTGGGACGATCCAGACGACGATTTGCATCGGATAAAACTGTTGCAAATGCAGCCTTTGGCTCAAAGAAGGGTCAATAATGATATAATTTTTATGCATCAACTGATCTCAGGTCTGATTGATGCACCTGACTTATTATCCTGTTTAGGACTAAACTTTCGTGGGGGATCGCATTACCTGCGTAGTATAGAGTTACTGCATGTTCCTCATCACAGAACAAATTACGGGATGCATGAGCCTATTAGCCGCATAAGTAAAATCTATAACTTAAATGTAAACATTCTTGAATTTAATCTTAACAAAATTACACTTAAAAATGTATTGCGTAATGTAGTTCTTCACACATAAATACTATTATAATAATGTATATTTGTTCTCGTTATTTGTTTATTTATTGCTAGTGGTAGTGTTGAAATGTAGCGTAGCCTAACCACTAACACCAGCACTAAATGATGAGCCTGTTGATGCATATTTTGCCCTGGCAAATTTCTGCTAATGGCTGTTGCTTGTAATAAGCACACCATGACACAGATCTGATAGTGTTTAAAAAAAAAAAAAAAAAATATGAGTTGTCACCGGATACGAAAAATTTCAGCATAATCGGATATCTGGAAGTGGGTGTAAAATCGATTTCCAGATTCCGCCCTCACAGAAAGTAAAATTAGTATAAATCTTATAATAAAAATATATAGATTTAGTATCTATCTATTACAATTCAGTTTTCAATTAAATAGCTAGGTACATTAAAAATTAAGTATTAAGCCAGTCAATATTAAATAATTCAGTTCGTGAAGCTTATAATTTAACAAAAGGTGCAATAAATAACTTCCCAGTCCTTTCTTTCCTGTATTTATCGAAGCCGAAGCCCCAATTTAATTTTTTCGAGAAGGTTCAGTGCAGGTTACATATTATTACAATGTTTCCACATGTAGCGGGTTGGTTTGCTTATGTTGTAAGCTTTGAATAAACCCTTTGCGCACAAGCACTACTATGCGCCATACGCTGCGGTAGGGTCAAAATATTTGCAACGAACTTATATACATATATTTGAAAATATATGGTTACCGAGGTGGTTTTCATTGCAAATACCATCTAGTATACCAAAATTTGTCCTTATGTGTTATGTGAATATGGGAAAGTAAACTGCGCACAAAAATAGATCTAAGAAAAATCTGCAAACTGATGCATTCAAAATTTAAATGAAAATAAATAAATTTTGACAGAAAACCATAAAAAGTCTCAATGTTTCTATGAAAAGTCGCAAATTTGGAGTTTTTTTTGGAAAAGACGTATCAAAGTCGCAGGCCAGTCAAAAAAGTCGCAAATTGCGACTTTAGTCGCAGAAGGGTTACGCTGCTTAGCACCAATGAAGCAGCCAGAGCGTACAGAGAACGCCTGAGCGAGAGACTCTCCGCTGTACATTCACCACCCATAAACGCCAACAATCTGTGGAACCAGTATCGCGTCATCATCAAAGGGGTAGCAGAGACCACCATAGGCTACCAGCCACCATTCAAAAAGAACCCTTGGACGATGAATGCGTGCGTCGAAAAAAGATGACAGAAAATACACACGTGCAAGCGCTGCAGCGCAAAACAAGAGTAGCGAGAGAAGAGTATCAAGCCAGAAGAAGGGAGGAGAAGAAGATCCTGCGTAAGAAGAAAAGGGCCCACGTAGTCTCCCAGCTCAAGGATATCGAAGAGTCCCGCGATAGGCACAACATCCGGACGTTTTATGGAAAGTCAAGCAGCTGGCAACTCCACCAAGTATGGGTGGATGAAGCCATGCCCGATGACTGGACTATCAGCTTTGTATGCTCCATCTTCAAGAAAGGCGATCCTATGTTTTGTAAGAACTGCCGAGGCATATCCCTGCTTAATGTCGCATATAAGATCCAATCCAACGTACTGTGTGAACGTCTGCAATACACTAATCGGCACCTATCAGTGTGGCTTCCGGCAGATCGACGATCGACCAAATTTTCACACTAAGGCAAATCCTGGAAAAGACCAACGTATTTCAAGTCGAGACTCACCATCTCTTCATCGACTTCAAAGCCGCATATGATAGCTTTCATCGTCTTGAGCTCTACAAGGCGATGGCCGAATTCGGGATCCCGGCTAAACTGATCCAGCTATGCCGCGTGATGCTGGAAAACACGCGGTGCAACGTGCAATTTGGAAACAGTTCCTCCGAACTATTCTAAACATGCACCGAATTTCGGTAAGGAGATGCGCTGTCATGTGACTTCTTCAATCTTGTGCTGGAACAGATAGTGCGCAGGGCAGCTGTAAACACGAAGGCACTATCTTTTACAAATCTGTCCAGCTACTGGGATATGCAGACGACATCGACATCATCGGTCGCTCCCAGCGTGCCGTGTTAGAGGCTTTTACGGCAATTGAAGAACAGGCGAATCGAGTTGGCCTTGAAGTGAATGAGGACAAAACCAAGTACATGTTGTCAACAAGCAAAGAAACATCTGTCCACCGCCTAGGACAAAACGTCACTGTTGGCAACAGTAACTTCGAAGTGGTTGAGGAGATTACCTACCTCGGAGTAAACATCAACTCCACGAATGACACCTTAGTGGAGATTCGGCGAAGACTTACGCTAGGAAACCGCTGCTACTTCGGTTTGGCAAAACAAGTGGGTTCGAGACTCCTAACTCGGAAGACGAAATGCATGCTCTACAAAATATATTTTGCCAGTCCTGCTGCATGGAGCCGAGTGTTGGACGATAAGCAGGAAAGCAGAGCAGATTTTGAATACTTTCGAGAGAAAAATTCTTCGTCGAATATTCGGTCCCGTATGCGAGGAGGGCGCCCCCAGGTTCGAAACGACAGGGAAGACCGAACCTCCGGTTTAAGGACCAATCTACCGCGGATTACAGTACGCTTGGTCTAGACAACTGGGAGGAGCGTGCCTGGGATCGAAGAGAGTGGAAGGCTGCCCTGTCTCAGGCAGAGACTCTTCACGGGCGGGGACCGGGAGCCCGTTAAGTAAGTAAGTAAGTAAGTAAGTAAGTATACAGATTTCAAAAAGCTTTCAGAGTAAAAATAAGATTCGATAATTATCCAGGCTAAGATTTTGTTATTTTTTACATGGGTAAACATGCTGCTGAAACATGTTTAGCCTATATAGGTTACAAAAAAAAACACGCCTATTGTTGCACGAATGGAAAGGAATTCCAATTTTTTGCCGATTCCGAACGGCGAGATGGGAAGCTCATCGTGACATATAATACTCTTGAAAGCTTGTCAGATATTTGAAAGAGGTGTCACCTTTGTAAACACTTTTGGATGTTTGGTGGGATTGACCCCTCAGTCCGACGCACTAATTACCATGCCACAGAACAACTCAGAATAAGACTGCATATATCATACATTTGCTAAGCCTCGTAAATGGCAGCAAACATGATTTATTAAACCGAGTTTAAGAGTGCCGATTACCCGTAGTCTCTTGTATGCAAGTACAAAGAATAGCACATAGTACCGAAAATTTTACGCGTTTAGATCACAAAAGATACCATGGACCATGGAATCCTATCAAAGATCACGGTTTCAAAAGCATTTCGTCCGAATTTTAGAACGGAATTTATATATATTTTCACTGCCCGTCTGCCTTACACCGTTCTATCAGTTTGTCATTTTACACTTAGCTTATACGCCAGTCCGAGTTGTTTGCTTACAATATTCATAAAACAACATGACCTGTACTATAGCCAACAAAGACGACATCCACGACAGGTTTTGAGCACAAGCAGTTTTTATTTGTTTTTATAAAACCACATGACACATAATTCATGAGCCAATCACACTTTAATTGTTCTGAGATGAAAATTATCTTTACAGAAAAAAATAGATAGGTTATCAGTTACCACTTTGTGCCGAATACAACCAGCATCAATAAAACTTATAAATATTATCAAATCGCGTCGTCGTTAGCATCTCAGCTCAGGTCAACTGCTGAAGGCAAGATAATCACAAAAACTTTCATTTCATGAGGTCATGCAGATGAAAATAATAATTATTTAACACAACATAAAAACAGGATTGATTAAATTGTCATTGGATAAATAACACACAATAACACTTGTGCTTTGGTACTTACGTGCACTAGTATGAGATACGGCAGCGACCAGGAGGATACCAGCGAGATATGCAGCCGTGTTACTTATCATGTTGTGATGTGGCTTCTGACTGCAATGTTAATTTTGATTTCGATTATATGCAATCACAATTATTAATATTTAAATGTTCTCATGCAGAGCTATTTTAGAGATAGTTCATTCGCAGCGGATCGAAGAAGACTGATCGAAGTTGTTCTCTTGCTAAGACTTAATAGCCGTCAATGATATGTACTATCAAGATTTAAGACCGGCACTTTTTCTTCGATGTTAAGTGAGCCGTGAGAGGTGCGTGTAAAGAGTATTCCGAGCTTAACTTGGCTGTTCTCTTTATTTGCCTAACGAAACTGATAAATGGCTTAGAACCACAGCTTTCAAAGATACATATGTACATACAGACAGTAGCTACATTGCAACTGTAACTTGAATCTTCTTGCAGTTTGTCGGAATATTGAAGTCAAATAAAGTGTTTATAAAGCTTAATTCTTCAAATATTCAAATTTTAGATCCTCTATCTAAATTATTTAATGTTATTTTAAAACGAATAATTAATCGAAACTGTAATTTTGTAAATCCAAAAAAAAAAAACTTGGATTAAAAAAATTGTGCGTGAGACTCTCGCGCGTTAGAAGTGATACTTCTTATGTTCTATACTTTGGTCCACAAAAGTTGTCATTAAAGCGAAGATAGGACATTTGCCTCTCAGTATGGTTACAATACTTTGCATAAATCTAAGTATGTTGTTAGTTTGCTTGGCGGTAAGTTTTATACCCAAATATTCAGAAGTGTGTTGCAAACTAAATAAGCGGTGAATTTGAATTAATTTAGCTTAAATCATTCTATGACTGCATTTGAAAGTTTCAAAAGCTTAATATTTTCAGAGATATTTTAAGCTGAATTTTAAGGATTGAATTAAAAACGACATTATTCATTCTTCATATCTTGGAATACCTAAAACGAAAGAATATACAAACCCAAGAAGTCGCATCTCATATTTTTGTATGAAAACATTTTTGACGACAAAAGAAATTCTATACATAAACCCCGTTTCACTGTGGTAGTATTTTTTCGAAGTAAAATATTTTGAAAGTTGTGTAGGTATGCATTAGTTGCCTACATCATTCAACCGCTCAAACTCGGTAGAAGATTTTCAGTCGTTTCTTACCGCAGACCTCAGTCCCTTCGCCTACAAAACCGATTTTCTGCCGGCAAAAATCATCTCTGTGGGGTTGAAAATAAGAATTTTATTTTCTTGGCTTGTTTTTTTGTTGTTTTCTTCGCTTCCTTGTACTTTTGATATTTTGTGGCTCGATATGAGAGTGTATTTTTTTTTAGAATGTATTTTTGCCTGTTGAAGTTGAAGAAAGTGAAGCGTTTCACTTTTTCGTCTCTTTCAGGCAAATTTGCCCTACCGCGTCTAAGGAAGTTCTTCAAAAATGGTTTCTTGCAAAGACCTAGTGATCGTGGTCTCGTGGTCGACCAAAACAAATTTCGACCCGAAACAAGCCCCTTTATGTCTGCAAGAAATATTAAGAAACACCTGGAATTTTCCCAAATGTATGTCACGGAACACGGTAATTTTCAACGACGAATCAAAATTCAACATACATATTTGGGTCTGATGGACGCCGATTTGTTTGGAGGAGACAAGATACAGCCTTAAGTTCAGCGCATGTTAATGTCACTGTTAAACATGGTGGAGGCAGTGCGATGGTATGGGGTGCAATGGGCTCGAGTGAAGTAGGGAATATGCGGTGCTCGTAATATGAACAAAATAGACTAGCTTAACAACCCCAACAACGATTTGCTAGCAAAGGCTATTAAGCTAGACATACGCGCTAGTTCTTGCGTCTAATATTGTACGGGAGTGGTTACTCTATAACGAGAAAAATGTTCTTCCCCATCCTCTACAAGGTCCGAATTTAAACTAACGGTAAGGCGCCGGTAGCGCCCTTCAAGATACATACATATATGAACCAATAACCGCCCGATGTAACAAAAAATTTAGTTATATCTATGAATAGAATGCTACAAACTGTTTTGGAAACCAAATGCAACCATACTAAATATTTATATACATATATACAGTGCACCCTCGATTTATGCAAACCTCGATATTTGCATCCGATATAAATGGATTTCCTTTTTTCGATTTTTGCAACAAATCCAAAAAAATCTCAATTTTCGCAACATTCAAAATTTGTGTGTGTAAGTTTCACTATGCAATGTTGCAGGCAAGTACAAACTTCTGCCGACATCATAAATCGTCTTGATGCAATGTAGTAACAACAACGCGTCCAGATATGTTTGTGTTAAATACAGTAAATCCTTCATAGATCAAAACCTAATAAGGTTGACTAAACTCTGCTACAAAAAACATTTGTTGAGCCATCCTGTTTCTTCTTGTTGCTTGAATTTAAATTATGGCTCCTTTTTCTTGGCAAGCGCTTGGAGAGCGAATACAATCATCGTATACTCATTAGTCCAGTGCAATTAGGTTTATACCTCGGAACCCACATATAGTGAATGGATTTAGATGTATGGGGATTTTTTGAATCTCTTATACTATATAGTAAAAATTTTACCTTTTGAAACTAAAATTGGTAAAAAAAATATTATAAAAATCTGTGTTTGAAGACCAATATCTCGACAACGAAATTAAGGATGGTAATAGTTTTTAACTGTGTGTGACAAGCACTAATCAATTGTCTATGAAACAATCCCACCTTGTCTATGAAACAATACACTAGAAGTTGTACTAGAATAACTGTTGGTACCTACTTCAATGATCTTTTCTAAATACCCTGGAGTTCAGTGGGTGTTCAAGATAGACTCCCCCTCCCATACGATATTTTTCATAGCATAAACCAATGACTCTGATCCCAAAATATCTGTATAGTAAAAAAATACCCTGTATAGTAAGAAAAAAAATATGATTTTTGATTTTTCGCTTAAATTTACGGATTTTAGGAATTGTGAATGGTGTGAAAATATGTATAGTAATTCATCAATTGAGAACGGCTGGACCAAATTGGCTCAAATTTTTTTTTCAGTTATTCGTAATTGCCAGAAGAAATTTTGGGAAAACCCTCCGGAAAAGTCGGGAAATTGGAAAAATCTAAATGTATGGATTTTTTTGCGCAATTGTTCCGGAATGTCTTTTCGAATGGAGAAATATAAAATTCTTAGTTGAAACTCGGAAAATTCCGGAAAGACGCGGAAAATTTGATTTTTTTTCGACGAAACTTTGCATTTGACCGCATGATTTGATGTAAAGGTGAACATTTCGGATAATTGTGAAGTTCATTGTGATCAAAAACGTTTTGCGTGCATTTTGGGTGGAGAAGTAAATGAGAAAAATAATAGATGGCGCTATACTGCAATCAATGCCACAACCCGATGGCGTTATACCTGACTTAGGCTGTGCGCAATTTGACAGGTATCCTTTTCGCATTATCATTTTCTATTGAGCAAATGTGCTATTTTTCTTGCTGCAATTGATTCGAGTTTTGCGTATTATTACAGTGATTCCGAATAGTCGTATATCGTGCATCACATCCGCAAACGGTGCAAACATTACGATGAATTGAAATTTAATGCGATATTTATCAATTCGATAATTTTTTAAAAAAATAAGTTTTCTTTTGAATAAGATTAGTCAAAAAGGACTTTGTTCTTTTTTAGGGAGAGTTATTTGCTTGACTAATGCCTCCTATTAGACGATCAAACCTTGGACGACGTACACGAGACGATTAGGTGGGGCTATGGCATTGCTCTCCAGAGATTTTCATCAGACGCATACACAATGCATGCCTGAAACCGTTGTCTTTGCGACGGCATGTCAAGAAGTTGAAATTGACCACGAACATGAGAGTCGCATTGCAGAACGACCCTGATTTCTCGAGACAACTGCTGGCGAGTTCACATCGTCGAAGGAGGAACTCATCACCAAAGTGTTCCCCGGCATTGCACAAAATTATAAACTATCTCGATTGGATTAGTGAACGAACAGATAGACAGACAGACAGATAGATAGGCAGGTAGATAGATAAACGGATACACAGATAGATAGACAGGCAGACAGACAGGTAGATAGATAGACAGATAGACAAATAGATAGACAGCTAGATAGGCAGACAGACAGACAGATAGATAGACAAACAGACAGATATATATATAGATAGATGGATAGACAAACAGACAGGCAGACATGCAGACAGACATATTATTTTTATTTTTGTGCATTTATGAAATTAATTCATTTTGAGTATTTATTTTACCTTAATAAAGAACTGAATTTAATTTAGCTTATAAGTTGACACAACATTTCTTAATTTTGAGGCGGTACGAAGTTCACCGGGTCAGCTAGTATCAGTATACCTATATAATAAAGCAGTAACGCTCATTCTGTAAACACGGCTGTATCTCAGACTCGAGCCTAAACGGCTGCGCGGATTTGCTTGAAAATTCATATCTGGGGTCTGTGGGACTATATCACAAAGCCAATTTGGAATTTTCATTCTAGCCCCAAAACTGAAAGTACCTATACTTCATTTTATAAAAAGCGAATTTTCTCGAAAACGGCTTCAAAGATTTTGTTAAAATTTCATATTTAGGTTAGCTTAGACACATGCTATCAAATGTCATACCAGGTTTTTGCCTAAAAAGTTGTACTACGGTACTTGACTTTTTAACTGATTTTCTAAAATTGGGTATTTTTCGGATATTGCTCAGTCGATCGCTATAACTGATTTTCATATAATAACTGTTTAAAAGTGAAATAGCAATAAGAACTACGATGTCATGTAAAAAGAACGTTAAAATGTTTGCATGTACATATGTACATATCCCCTCGCACGTTTTGCTCCTCTTGCAATACAATTCGGTATAAAAGTGGATGCATATGAATAAGGTTAGGGTAAAAAAGAAAGAAATTCATCTTATAAATAAATTTGAGGAACAAATTATTCAAAAGTGCAACGAAATTTTCGAAAATGGCTGAAAGTGGGTACATAAGATTGATTGAGTTTTGATTAAATTAAATTATTTTATTTTCATATTTCAGAGAATAGCGTGTATGCCTTTTTAAAGTGTTTAAATTTTCTGTTCGATTTGTGCAACTTTTTGATATTTGCAACAACGTCTGTTTTGATTAGTTACGAAAATCGAGAGTGCACTGTGTATGTATAATGAATTCCCTAAGTGTCCAAGTTTATTTTTGGCTTTGAAAACTACTGTTTTTTTTCTTTTTGTGTGTCTTAAATATAAATAAACATATTTTAGAAAAATTAATTAAAACTGGAAAACTTAAAAAAAGTTGTTTCATTTGCGCTTTTCATTGATTTTGATAACTTTACGTTGCGATTTTATTAAATTTTTTAATTGCATCCTCTTCCTGTCCAACTTTTTTGTTGGTTCACTGTACATACAGTGCCGTTCGTAAAATGTTGCTCAAACAATTTTCTTCCAAGTTTGACGAATTGGTTTCAATAACTTCACATTCTGTGATGTTTTCTTAGAAATTTTCAAGCAATTCATGACACTTTAAGAGAGTAAGAATTATTGTTAGGGAGGGAGGGAGGGTCAAGGGAGCAAAATGTTGTTAGAATGAATAAAGGATTTTTTTAGAATCTACATTTAAATACAAGAAAATCCAAACTTCTGATCGAAATGAAATTGGACGCTACGCAAGAGATGACAAATGGAGCTGGCATAACGAAGAACTCAAAAATGTAAATATCATTGAGTCCTGATAACACCCCTGAGATCGTTTAAAAAATACGTTCAAAAAAAGCTCAATGAATCCAAACGTGCGATAAACTGTAGTTGGAAAGGTATCTTGAGCAAGAGAAATATGGCGCTGAGTACAAAGTACAATATCTTTAAGGTTTGGGGTAGCTTACAGTTCAATGAGGTGGAACAATTACTTACATATTTTATTAAAAACTCTTCAGACTGCCAGAAGTCGGTGTTACCTATATGCTGCATCTGGAAACTGGTTTACCATCGCTATATATCTATACTCTTTGATTTCAATTTCTATAATTTTAATTAACTTAATTTACAAAATAAAAAAAAAACTTTATTCACTTTAAAATACTAATAATATAAAAATTTAAAATAGGTTTTTGTCCGCGGAACGATACACAGCGAACCTCCGTGTAGAATGAGTCTGCTCGCTCATCGTATCGTCCTTTTTTATAATCCGTGTTGCTATTAATTGTGGAATTAACCAGCGTGGACATCTGGCATCTGGGAATAACATTTGGCATGATCCTTTTTTTACAGTCAGTGTTAAAGTGGCTAGGGTTGATATCGGTTTCTGGGAATAATATCTGGCTGGGTCCTTTTTTACAGCCATGTGAATTAGGCATGGCACTTGAGAGGCTGTTGGTAATCTATTTATGTTATTAGATGAACCGCTATGATAACTTATATATACTCAAAGTCATCGTCTCTGAAATGCATCTTGCAAACAGAATCCTCCTAAATACTTTGCGGACTGGGCGATGCCGAAACGAGTATATAATATCCTCCTATACCCTGAAAGCGAAGTAACTCTGCGTAGCGCTCTACAGGAATTACTAGTAAAAATTTAAGAAATTTTCAAGACACTGAGCCAGAGGCTATTGCACTTGGATTACTGGCCATACAGTACTGAAGAAAATAGCTACCGTACTTTGTGTAACCAAAGAGCAAAGGAAAACATCCAGCATTTCATTGGAAAGTGCCCCATTCTTTCCGAAATCAGAAGATCTGGTTACTTGTGAAGACAGTCCTGTACAACCATTTGAAGCATGCTATGAAAGTCATAAGGACAAACTAGAGCAAGGCCAAAAACTATTTTTGAAATTTGTTTAGGTTGGCAGGATACATTTGATCTACCTCCAAATAACAACAAATATTTGCTGATTGATCTACTTAGCATTGACAATAGATGAGTCATAAAGCTTTACTTTTACTGTGAAAATTATTGACGTCAATATCGATTCAGTGCATCTTCTGTCTTGTGTAAGATTTAATGTCCCCAACGAGAGTTTCGACGTATCCCTGGCGATATTTTGTATTTCTCATTATCGTACCAATTATAAACGGTATTCCCCATTAAATAATTTGATTGGTTTTTATGGTAGATACTCTCTGGGCACCGTAGCGCAAGTGGTTAGTGCGTCGGACTACTGAGCCAGCGGTCTTGGGTTCGAATCCCGCCGCAAACACCTAAAAACTTTTTCACAGTGCCCACCTCTTCCGAATGGCTGACAAGCATTCAAGAGTATCATTTGTCATGTAAAGCTTCCCAACTCGCCGTTCGGAGACGGCAGAAAACTGTAGGTCCTCCCATTCGTGCAAACATATAACGCGCACACACAAATGGTTGCCGGAAAGCTAGGCTTGGTTCTACCTAGGACTGCTGAAGCCAAATATTTATTTATTTTATTTTACTCTTACAGCAACTGAATATTTCAAGTAAATCGTTTGAATTGCTATTATGTATATTGTACGGAAGAGAAATAAATAAATAAATAAATACGTATCTATTTGTAATTTGCTTAAGTCCAAACAATTTAGTGTTAAGGGTTTGTTTGTGGTTTGTGGAGCTCCTTTAAAAATCTGTGGGACCAAAATAAAGTAAAAGAAAAGAATTCATTAGTTTTAAAAATCAGCACTTTATGCTTTTATTCCTCAAGATTCGATTTGAATGTGTGTTTTTAAGGCTTAATATTTTGCGTAATCCAATCAATATAGTCACCAACTTTCGTATAGACTCCCGGCCATCCTTCCAAACCACATGGCGTTGGTCCGAATGAGACTATTCCAGCGACGAAGTTGTAGACCTGCATCTTGTTCGAATTATCCAATCCGATGAGTGGTCCAGCGGAATCACCACGGCATGAGTCAATACCCATCTGGCCACCGGCACAGAGTTGTGAGCTCTGCAAATCAATAGAGCGTTGTTTATATATTCGCTGGCATTCACTTAAAGGCACAACCGATACAGTGGCCTTTAATTTTTTAGTACTCGTAGAGCCACGTTCGGTTCTTCCCCATCCGGCTATATCCATAGATATACCGTCGAATACAGCGCGTTTAAGATTTTCTTTAATTGGCAAGCAAATTGGCCGAATAAAGTCGGTGTAAGTAACGGTACGCGATAATCGTATAAGAGCGATATCGTTGAGTTGATTCTTTGATCCCGACACATAGTTCTGATGAGCAATGATG
The DNA here is from genome assembly GCA_949775065.1 of Brachyopa scutellaris. NCBI lineage: Eukaryota > Metazoa > Arthropoda > Insecta > Diptera > Syrphidae > Brachyopa > Brachyopa scutellaris. Next base: position 63,623,672 of record OX459114.1, on the reverse strand, counting down.
CTTTCGATTGTAATGTCAATATGGGGATCGGCACAATCTTTATTACCGCGCATATCATCTTCACAATCAGGATCGGTTGTGGTATCCCATTCGCCTAAACGAATACGAACTGGTGTCCACGAATCCGGTAAAGTTTTAACGCAATGAGCTGCTGTCAAAACGTATCGTTCATTGATTAAACTGCCACCGCAATGATGACCTGCTGCATCGTTTGCTAAAATACGAATTAAGGATGAGATTTAAATTGGAATGAATATTATGAAGGCATTTCCTCTAAGTAATGAAACTGAGCAAGAGATGGCAACATTAATATCAAACAACTCAGATTTTAAAAAAATTCATTAAAATTTTCAGGAAATAAAATAAAATTGAGCAGTTGGAAAGTTATTACATTTGAAATGTAAAGGGCAGGGCTGATGAATGAAGAGTATATCGGCAACACAACGGCATAAGTTGATCAGTTTCAAGCAATCAATGTAGGGAAGGTTGTAGCTGTCTACCCAAACAGACCGCGTAGGGTAAAACGAATAAACGTACGCTGGACGGCTTCAATCCGCCTAGTGTGGATATCGTAGTAAGACTATACTTGACTAGCAAACTCAAGCAAGCGCCTTTCGAAGGTGATGTATAGGAATTTCGTGACATATGGGTTTGGGTACTACTTAGACCAACGCTTCATAAACCCGAGCGCAGAGTTGGCTCTGCTAATAATGCTATCGATATGGGAGCGGAAAATTAGTTCACTGCCGCAGGTAACACCCAAATCACGTAATGAGGTTACTAAGGGAACAGGCTCGTTGCAGTTAAAGTAAGAACCGGGAGGTGGTGGAAGACGTTTTCGGAATTTGTTCACATTGTGTACCAGTAAATTATTTGGCACCAGATCGAAAATCTATTTAAGTTATCACAGATATGTATCTGCCGGTAGATGTTCATATCGTCTGCATAGAGTGATATGAAGGGGTCTTTTATTACACAATAGACATCGTTTATTGTTAGAATGAAGATCAACGGTCCGAGTTAACTACCTTGGGGGACTCCAGGGGTGGTTTTAAAAGAGTCAGATATGGAGGATCTAAAAAGGACTTTATATTGGCAATCTACTTATTATGTACGATTTAATCCATCTAATACATGAAGTTTGAGCATAGTTATTCACAAAGGAGAAATAGTCATGATCGGGCTTAACGACGTGGTCCGTGAACAACTGCCTGAAGAAACTCGTAAATAAATTTGCTATTATGGTAGAGTTGTCTGACGACATATCATTGAATCTCAAAGAAGACGGGTAGCTATCAGATTTCTTTGAGGTATTTATGAAGAAGAAGAAGCGTTTGGGGTCAGAAATAAGATTTGATTGCATTTGTCTAGATAATCATGGTAAAGAGATTCACAGAGTTCGGAAAATAGAGTGGCAGTTGGTCAAATCAGAGTCCTCGTTGTGACTGTGGTTAAGATAAGTACACTACAGTTAGAAGCTCTTCAAAGGGTTCCTTAGCAAGCAAATGTGATTTCATCAGCTGAAAAGGTTATGATATAAATGCACGTGGCTTGATATTCATCAACTGCTTTAAAAATGCATTCTCCCTGTCTTCTATTTTCAAACATGGAGAAATGACTTTTTGAACAAAGGTTTACGTCAAATTAGGAAATGGAATGGCAACCTGATGTATATTTTGGAGGGTAAAGTTGAAAAACAAAATGTTCTTGTCCTAAAAACGTGTGTTTTTTCTTATAAAGTTTCAGTGCTTGCTTATGAAACTGCCTTTGTACGATTTGAATCTTACTTTTATTGTATTCTATTTGAGCCATCCATGGGAATTCATCGATCTTTGTTGTGCTTCCGCCGTATATACGATTTGCAAGCACTTGGCCACAAGTTCCGGGCTGCGGTAATAAACCCTGTTTCGGTGTATCCGTTCTTATCATAGGCGTACTGATATATCGAGAAGGACAGCAAATCTATAAAAAAAAAAATAGTATGTAGCTAGTAGCGTTCTTCTAACTCTTGTTAATACTTACCAAAACCTTATCATTATTGTTCCCGCATTGACTGCTGGCAAGAAATTGCCTATCTTCATCTGTTAATGGCTTCTTCTCTAACATGTTATAGAGAAATGTGCATTCCTGTAAAACAATGCACGAGGCCTGCTCTCCAATGGGCGTATTGCATGGTCCGTAATCTCTAACTTCTGTAGTTCGTCGGTTGGAAAATCAATATCCATTGAAAGCCAATAAATAAATAAATCAATGTTTTACTAATGTTTTACTAAACATTGTTACAGCATTTTTTTCGTTAGTAGGTATGTAGATACATACAAGAAGCATCTCTAACCCATTGAAAGCCGATCTTTCATACTGTTTACTTAAGGTAGCGCTACAGCTCGGGGTGAACCTGGGCCTGCTTCTCGCAACCATTTGTGTGTGCGTTTTAGATTTTTGCACGAATGGATGGGACCTACAATTTTTTGCCGACTTCGAACGGCGAGTTGAGAAGCTAATTGATAAATAACACTCTTCGATGGATTGTCAGACATTCGAAAGAGGTGGCACCGTAAAAAATCTTTTAGGTGTTGGACCCGGACTGGAACTGAACCCGGGCAGCATTACGTTGTATTCCAACGCAGTTATTACTACACCACGGTGCTTCATACTGTTAGGAGTTTAAAAGCAAGAACACGTGAAAAATGTTTTTATTTAAAACATGGTTGCATTACATGGGTGAATTAATAATTTAGTCAGTTAAGTGTGATGTGTTCTGCATATGTTTGAATTTTTGATTGTTGTCTTTGAATTATAGCGATGTTTGTTTTCTTTGACGTCCCGCGGGGTATGGTATGCATTCCGTATACCCAGATGGGTTTAATGATCATTTTGAAGAACAATAATTTGTTAGTGTTGAGTTTGTAATGTTTGCTCGAACTCTTGCTTGAAATTAAACGCGTACTTTTCTTATGTAATTATAATTTCATTAAATAATACTCTTAGCCTAGGACAAGTGTCTATGACGGAGCGAACTAACTGACTATACGTGTATAAACTGACAAGCAATCGCTTATGTGAAATAACCAACCATTGACTGAATGATTATAGTCGGCATTTGCAGATATAGTTTCGTCTTTTATAGAGACGTGGTTTGTTGGAGTGTGGTTTAACTTATAGTGAATACTCGTATCACTTATTGAGTTTTGTCCTTGTTGATTTAAATAATGGTGCTAGTACAGATCCTTATTATTTATTATTATTAACTTGTGGACTTTTTGACTAATTAAAAGACACCTGCAGAAGCCGTACTGACGGCCGAGTATCAGTTTATTTTTAGTCAGGATTAGGTATAGTCGATCGGAAGCCAGCTTATAGGTCTGTATGATGATGTGGATTTTGAGTCTTTACCAGGTTTAAATGCTGAAATTATTTGTGCAACCTTTCAAGTCTTGAGGATATATTTTAGTCGAATCAGTTTTGTACTTGGTGTTAGTTCTTTTACCGCTTTGTTATATGTTACATGCTTTCTATTTGTTCTGGTGATCTGCCATTGTCTTCTATTTGTCGTCAGAGGTTAGACGGAGTAAAGTGTTAATTTGCCTTTTGTCTGTGAACAGGAGTTGTTTATATCTGCGCTAGTCACTGTTTCATTAAATTAGACTACTGCCCGTTCAACTTCATTGTGCGATTTTATTGACACGTTTGCTTGTAGGTATTGTCTTGTAAGTTGTTAAATAGAGTCCAAACACGTCCTCAGGTAATATAGTTGGTGCATAAAAAAATAAAAGCTGCTTTTGAAGATGAATAGGAGAGTTATCTCACGATAGCTCAAAACAAGATTGTCAGTTCCTTCAGTTGGATGTTTTTGACACTGCGAAAGTGCTCAGGTATTTTCAGTTATCTTTGTAGATAGATTTTATTAAAGGGAAACCCTTTGTGTTCTATATATCTTTATTCATATGTTTTGCATTGAAGTCGTCTGCTATTGTATTATGCACTAGCTATGTTATGTTAAAGGAGACATATATACTGCTGAGAATGACAACATATCATTTGTGTATTGTTGTCGATTAAATGCGCTCATATTTATACTGTTCAAGATCTTTATGCATAGTACCGAGAATATTGCGCGATTTAGATCGCAAAAATAGATTGAATCCCTCTCTGAAAAAATTCTACACAAATCTACAACAAATGTTGATTTCGGAACTGCCATGGAATTCACTTTAGGTCTGTAATGCATTACCTCTAAATTTTAGAAAATTTTAAAACGAATATCTGTATAAAATGAATGCGCTGAGTATTGTTATAATATTTTAATTACCCGTCTGATTTACTTTTTGTCATTTCACAATCAGGTTACAAACCGGCCGCCGGGATTTTTTCTCTACACTTGTTTATTTACATCTCATATAGCGTAATAAATAAACTGCACTTTTGCCGAAAAAGACGTCACCCACGACAGGTTTTTAATAAAACACAATTTTTTGGATTTTGTATTTTTTACTTATAAAATCACACTCTAGTTGAATTGAGATGAAAATTATCATTGCAAAAAAAGGAGATAGCTTATCATAACAATAACAATAACAACTACTTGTACTATGTACATATGTATGCACATATTAATATTATCAATCGTAAGTCTCTCAGCTCAGGTCAACTGCTGCATGCTAGATACATACAGTTTGACATAGGTCATGCAGATGATACCATATCATAAACACAACATGAAAACATGATTAATTTAATGGTTATTGGATAAATATTACACACTACACTATTACACTCCGACTTTGGTACTTACGTGCACTAGTATGAGATACGGCAGCGGCCAGGAGGATACCAGCAAGATATGCAGCTGAGTTAGTTATCATGTTGTGATGTTACTTCTGACTGCAGTGCTAATTTTGATTGATGTTAAAATAAACATGCACTTATCTACAATTTTTAATATTTAAATGTCCTCATGCAGTTTTTTTCGAGATAGTTAATTCGCAACGGATCGAATAAGACTGATGGAAGTTTTGCTCTTTGCTAAGGCTTAATAACCCACACTTTATCTTCGGTGTTAAGTGAGAGATGCGTGCAAAGAGTAATCCGAGTTTAACTTTGCTGTTCTCTTTATTTGGCCAACCAAACAGGCAAATTTCTTAAAACCGCAGCTTTCATAGATAGAGATACCTACAGACAGATTGTGTTCTTGTTTCCCAAGCTTTATGCCTGATGAACTTGCTCTTAAACTGGAAGATGGGAGATGTTCATTAGTAGCAACTTAATAGATATACAAAGAGTAACTTCGGATATTGTGGGATATGCGGGTAATGTGGGACGGGCTCAGTTTGGTAACAGTTAGTGACTGTAAGTAAGAGGAGTATGTTAAGAAAATTAAATATTTAAAAAGTTAAAAACCTTAAAAGTTTTCGTGTGCATTCGATTTTTTTTTTCTGCAAAACAAAAAATGATTGTGTGTAGTGAGAAATTCTATTTGAAACCAGATGATCAGTTATTTGGAAAAAGCAATATTTCATTTACGTATAATAACTGCAAGTTTTGTTTTAACAACTTAATTTTATATTGTACTAGCCGTAACCCGGTGCGCTTTGCTACACATATTTGTCCAAAATTTGCCCGCCCGGTATTGCCCGCGCACGAAGTCATTCGAGAATGATAGAAAGGATCTAACTGTCTGTCTGTCTGTCTGTCTATCTGTCTATCTGTCTATCTGCCTGTCGATCTTTCTATCTGTCTGTCTGTCTGTCTGTCTGTCTGACTATCTGTCTGTGTGTCTGTATGTCTGTCTGTCTGTCTGTCTGTCTGTCCGTCTGTCGGTCTGTCTGTCTGCCTGTAGATCTTTCTGACTTTCATACAAAACATACAATTCCTTGATTCCATAATTCGCATTATTCCAATTTCCGCTTTTATTATTTGGTCATTATTTTTGGGTAAACCATTGTCATTGATCGTCAGTCTGTTGGGAGAGGGTTGTTTCTGTAGATGGTATGCTCTTCTCTTCGCCACAAATCCATCGCTATCGCTTACTCATAATTTTCTTTCTACCCATACGCGCATTGAATGATGGGTAAACCATTGCCATTCAGGGTTACCTCTGAAAATTTCCGCAAAGGGTCCAAAAAGGGGTCCCGGGCGAAAAAAGGGGTCCCATATAAAATTAAAGAATAAAACGGGGGTAGGATAAGTATTATTTTATTAATTTTTTTTTTCTATTTTTGTCCAGTTGCTTAAAAATATATAAAGCTTATGCATTAAAGCTCTTAAACAAATCAAAAAAATCAGTTCATTTACAAAAAGCAATTCATTTAAAAAAAAAGTAACATAAACAAAAGAAACAAGAAAAGTATTTGGACAAAAAGGTGTGACTATTAGTTTTTGTACTTGTAATCCAGTTGCGCAGCGCAGGATAACAAAACAAAGAATAACACAAAAAGTGATTACACACTATATGAGGATACGAGAAATTTAAATGCGATGAAGTATGACAAACGAAACGCACCAACTATTTGAATGTGTCTGTTTACAAGCAAAATATACATTTTGGCATTGGCAAAAAATAGGTACACAGATAGAAATCCGGTTAATGCAAAAGTTTGATTGCTGTCTGTACTTTGTCTTCTAAAAGAAGTGAAGGAATTTTGGTTGAATGTGTCAATTGTTTCTCAATTTACAGAAAGGGTCCGAAAACGATCCCTTTTTTCAAAAAGGGTCCAATTTCGATGATTTTCAAAAAGGGTCCTGGGGTCCGTGCCATCAAAAAAGGGCCCATTTGAACCTAAAGGGTCTCAAAGGTAACCCTGTTGCCATTGATCGTCATTCTGTTGGAGGAGGGTTGTTTCTGTAGATGTTATGCTCTTCTTTTCGCCACGAATCCATCGCTATCGCTCATTCTTTAATTTTCTTTCTACCCATACTCGCATCGCATTGAATGATGGGTAAACCATTGCCATTGATCGTCATTCTGTTAGGAAAGGGTTGTTCGTGTAGATATTATGCTTTTCTCTTCGTCACAAATCCATCGCTATCGCTTATTCTTTAATTTTCTTTCTACCCATACGCGCATTGAATGATGGAGAAACTATCAGAGTGTATCTAATAATGAGTAAGGGACACTCTCTCTACAAATTCAACTGCTACTAGTACAAAGAAAAGCGTGAAAGCACTTGAAAAAATTATAACGCATGGTTTAATTTTAACTTTTAAAAACGAACTTCAACTTTTACTTTTCCTTTGTAACATTGCTCATATTTTAACTTATGTGGTTTTGGATTGAACAAAAAAGCACGTTTTTCTATCTCGAGCAATTTTTATCGCTCTAGTATAATTTTCAATTTCCAAAGGGCAAAAAAAGGTTGTTTTGCTCGAGATCAATTTCCGTGAATCTCGATTCCAACTCGAAATTCAAACCTTCTTGCACTTACACCAAAACAATTTATACGGAATTGAAACTCAGCACATAAAAATGCTACCAATCAACGCAAATATTATTAGAAACTCCATACAAAATTAAGAAAATATAAAGAAAGTTTATTTAAACTTGTATTTATTATACCTATTTTCTTTTTTTTATTTATTTCCTTTTTTTAATTTTACGAACAAGATGTCAAATGACACACGAACGCAATCGCAGGAAAACAGATCAATCTCGTTTGTTTTCCATTCACCTCGAAACTTCTGAAATCTGAGAGCAAAATCTGAAGAGCCTAATAGACAATGACATTAGTTTATCCCACCGTCATAAACATACTCTCAATAAAACATATCTACTCTGTATTTTCCTAGTCATTATCTACCTAGCTAGCTAATGTCACAACTGTGCATTTTCATTCACAAAATCCCGAAAACCAAGCGCAATTTTATTTTTTTTATACCTGACCATACAACCTTTTACCTATTTCCCATGTGCATGTGACAAGTGTCACCCTTTATTTTCCGTTTTGATGTCGTTCGCTCGGCTGATAAGAATTCGAATAAATACGCCTTTAAAATACGTGCACAAAAAATTTTAACCAAACCCACCCCGATGTGACTACACAAGTAGTGTGACAAGATTTCACTTTAATTTAATTGCTGAAAAGTGTTGAATACAACACTAAATATTAGTTTTAGAGATGTTATCGCAATGTCCCGCCGCAAACACCTAAAAGTTTTTCACAGTGCCCACCTCTTCCGAATGTCTGACAAGCATCAAAGAGTATCATTTGTCATGATTGAGCTTCTCAACTCGCCGTTCGGAGTCGGCAAAAAACTGTAGGTCCCTTCCATTCGTGCAAAAATATAACACGCACACACAAATGGTTGCGAGAAGCAGGCCCAGGTTCACCTCGAGCTGTAGCGCCAACTAAGTAAGTTATCGCAATGTACGAACGTTAATTTTCGTATTTAAGATTGAAATACTTATTCTAGAAACCCATATCTATTCCGAATTGATCAAAAAAAATTGGCAAAAATCAAAAATGCAAATCAATTGCAAGAAAGCAAATTCGGGCACACCAATTTTCTCGATGACAGCTTGGAGTGACTACTACACTGATGTTCGAAGAAATACGCCACTGAAAAACCATTATGAGAATACCACACGTAATCCATCTTACGTAGGTAGCCCCGTGTGGTGGTGCTGCTAAAAAGTTGATTTAATCCTTCTGAGCTGTTTTTACTTATTGGGCGATTTTTTTCACGCTTTTCGTTGCACTAGTAGCAGTTGCATTTGTAAAGGGAGTGTCCCTACTCATTATTAGATATACTCTGATACCTACACACCGTTTTGGGTACGATAGCTCATTTTTTTGCCCACTTTGCCCAAATCAGGAAGAAGACACAGAGCGCGCTGCATATGCTTTTTGGGATGTAGTGCATTGCAGTGTTGTTACATTTTTTAAATTGTATTGCATATTTGTTATAATGTATTAGCACAGATAATATAGGTATTAGTTTATAGCAAATGCATCGTGGTCGACTGTAGAATTGTAGATGCCTTCGCGTTCGACCAGTCGACTGTGGTCTTCGGTAGTATATGTAGATTTAATAGTAATGTTGCATGCTGGACCATTACCATGATAAAATAAATAAATAAATACGCATTTGTCATTTGGTTGAAAGCACACAATTTACTGTTAAGGGTTTTCTGTGGAACTCCTTTACAAATCTGTGGAACCCGAATAAAGTAAAAAAAAAAACAATCCATTATTTTTGAAAATTAGCACTTTTTGCTTTTATTCTTCTGTCTAGATTCTATTTTAGCTATTTTTAAGGGTGAATATTTTGCTGAATCCAATCAATATAGTCAGCAACTTTCGTATAAACTCCTGGCCATCCTTTCAAACCACATGGCGTTATGCCGAATGAGACTATTCCGGCGAGGAAGCTGTAGACCTGTGTCTTGTTCGAATTATCCCATCCGATGAGTGGTCCACCGGAATCGCCAGTGCATGCGTCAATTTCCTTCTGGCCACCGGCACAGAGTTGTGAAGTTCGCAAATTAATAGAGCGTCGTTTGTACAGTCGCTGGCATTCACTGAAAGGCACCACCGAGACAGTGGCTTTTAATTTTTTATGACTCCTATAGTTATTTTCGGTTTTTCCCCATCCGGCTATATCCATAGCGATGCCGTCAAATACAGCACGCTTAAGATTTACTTTAACTGGCAAACAAATTGGCCAAATAAAGTCGGTGTAAGTAACGGTACGCGATAATCGTATAAGAGCGATGTCGTTGAGTTGATTCATTGATCTCGGAAAATAGTTCGGATGAGTAATGATGCTATCGATTGTAACATCAATATGGGTATCGGCACAAACATTATTACCGCGCATATCATCTACACAATCAGGATCGGTTGTGGTATCCCAGTCACCTAAACGAATACGAAATGGTATCCACTCTTCCGGCATAGATTTTATGCAATGAGCTGCTGTCAAAACGTATCGTTGGTTGATTAAACTACCGCCGCAATGATGGCCCATTGACCCATACTCATTGTTTTCTGAAATACGAATTAAGGATGAAATTTGAATTGAAATAAATATTATGAAGGCATTTCTATAAGTGATGAACTTAACCAAGAGATGGCAACACTAACACCTAACCATTCAGATTTTTAAAAAATTCATTAGAATTTTGAGTGAATAAAAACTTAAAGAAATTATTATTGAAGAGTTGGTAAGTTGTTACTTGTTACACATGAAAGGTAACATTAATAATGAAGTCCAAGCCGAACTGAACTCTGTTTATAGTGGCTAAGTTCCTTCAATAGCAGCAGTAAAACGATGGAAGCGATGTAACTACTACATAAGTGATCTAAAAAAAACATGATATTGTGTCTGCGTATCTACATAATACTCTATTACACAAAAATTAGGAAGATAGGATGTTTGCCTCTTAGTCTGGTTGCAATAGCTTACATAGACCTGTCTATCTCTTAAGCTAACACTGGGTTACATGCATGACAAATCGCCACAATTCGGAGAGCAAGACCCCTAGGGTAACCATCCTACAACGCAAGTTGTTGAACGAAATAAAGATCATTGTGTACAATGTGGACACCGGCTCAATTTCGATGAAATTTTAGAATGCTGTAGAGGGCATTTTTTTTTGAGTATTTTCATTTATAATGTATCTGAAACGATTAGTTTACGAGATAAGCTGAAAACCGAAAAAATAAATACTCACTATTCGTTACCATGCTCACTATTTGTTTCCACGCCCAACATTCATCTCACTCAAATAAACCTTCATTATAAAGAACAACCAGCGACAAATTGTTTAACTGCATTTCCCCAGTTGCCGCAGAAAAACAAAAATCAAACGGCAACACCGTCAACTACTCAAATTTATTTATTGCTTCTCAAAGCACGAAATCCCAAGGCTCTTTTACAAAAACCACAGAAAAAGCTGTCACGATTTGCTTTTATTTAGAAATGGTAACACTGCTTTAATGTTCATATTTTGTTCATACACCTCGCTAGGGTTGATAGCGGCCCCACGCAGTGTTGCCGTTTCTCCTATTATAACAGGAGTCTAATGTTATTAAGCTCCGCAAAATGGAACGCTAATATAGAAAAATATGTGTGAGCCTCATCCACATAAGCTCACGGGGGAAGTGAATACGTATCCAATCCAATGCAGTTGTATGTGTAATGTGTAAGAGGAGAAGAAAGTTGTCTAGTACAATCGATAGAAATTGTGTAATAAAATTTAGGCAAAACGAGTTGCCCTTGAAGTGAATGAGAACAAAGCCAAGTACATGTTGTCAACAAACAAAGAGACATCTGTCCACCGCCTAGGGCAAAACGGCACTGTTGGCAACAGTAAATTTGAAGTGGTTAAGGAGTTAACCTACCTCGGAGTAAACATCAACTCCGCGAATGACACCTTGGTGGAGATTTGACGAAGACTTACCCTAGAAAACCGCTGCTACTTCGGTTTGGCAAAACAAATGGGTTCAAAACTCCTAACTCTGAAGACGAAATGTATGTTCTACAAAATATTGATCCTGCCAGTTCTGCTGTATGGAGCCGAGTGTTGGACGATAAGCAGGAAAGCAGAGCAGATTTTGAATACTATCGTCGGATATTCGGTGCTCGCATACGGGAGGAGTACAAATGGAGGAGAAGATATGACCGCGAACTCTATTAGCTGTACCAAGATGTGGATGTAGCAAACAGGATCTACGAATTATATCCCCCAGGTTCAAGACGACAAGGAAGACTGAACCTCCGGTTTAAGGACCAAGCTACCGCGGATGCCAGTGCGCTTGGTCTAGACAACTGGAAGCAGCGTCCCCGGAAATCGAAAAGAGTGGAAGGCTGCCATGTCTTAAGCAGATACTCTTCACGGGTGAGGAGCCGTGTACCAAATATAATTGGTTCAGCAGTTTAGGCGTGAAAAGGGTTTGTTAATAACTTGACTCCAGCGCCACCTAGCAGGCGGTTTTTTCGGTTTTATTCTTTCTTAGGTCCCAGACTATCTCTTTTGAAAATTACATTACAATTAGTTCAGCAGTTAAGACGTGAAAAGGTAAACAAACAGACAGACGGACAGACAGACAGACAGACAGGCAGACAGACGAACAGACAGACATGTAGGTAGTATCATATATATTATTTCTTTAGTATAGATACCATTTGCGGCTCTCACACTTAACATATCTTAACAAATGAGGTGTCAAAAGAAAGAAAATTTTATGGAACATTGACGAATTGTACTTTCACTTTATAAATTTTAACAAATTAAAAAACCGATCAAACCAATAAACACTTCCCGTATGATTTCCATCTGTCAACTGATGTTTCCATGGGATTTCCATCAGTTTGACGGATGGAAATCATATGGAAAGTTTGGATGTTGGAAGGGAAATTTGGATTTTGGGAGCTGGATTTTCTCTTCAGAGAGTTCTTGCAGGGGCACTCTAGTAGAAATATATTAGAGAAAATAATGAATTTTCTCTTAAAACTTGCTAGCAGGCGAGGCAAGGCGAGTACGGGTCAGCTAGTGTATTATAATACAATTCGATTTACTGGGGCTTAGTGTCAAAAAGTTCGCAGATGGGCAGTTTAAAATACTTCGGAGGTCATCAATAATTTTGCAAACTGCATGTTCGACAGAATCACGTTTGCAACTATGATACAATTGTACATCATCCGCGTACAGGTGCATTGGTGAATTATGTACCACGTTGGAAACGTCGTTGATAAAGATAGTGCAGAGTAAGGCTTAGCATGGATCGTTGTGGAACCCTTGCAGTGGATTCTGTTCGTTCGTACGTCAGCTTCTTTAATTATAACCGTTAGTTTTCTGCTATGGAGATTGGAGATAGTTAAACATTAAACTAGAAGCAGAGAGTGACTTTTATTTTGATACATGTAGACTGTGATCCACGATATCAAATCGATGAACTAAATTTTCAAGAATTTTGGATAAGAAAGGAAGTATGTATAGTAATTGGTCGATACTTATCAGGACGGAGCTAACTTCTAAGCACTGAGAAAGGACGACTTGGTTTGCACCGTATTTCAAATATGGATTAAAGCTCGAAGAATGTATGGCAATATTAGTTTTATAAAGGATGGTGCTCTTGTGCGATTTTAATCTTACTTATATTATATTCAATTCGAACCATCCATGGGAATTCATCGATCTCCGTTAACCTCCCGCCGTATATACGATTTGAAATAATCATCTTGCTACAAATGCCAGGCTGCGGTAATAAACCCTGTGTTCGTGTATCCATTCTTTTCTCAAGCGCTCTGATATATCGCGAAGGACAGCAAACCTGTACAATAAAAGAAATAAATATTTCTAGCTACTAGCGTTCTCCCAACTCTTATAAAGTACATACTTACCAAAAACTGATCATTATGGAACCCGCATTGATGGCTGGCAAGAAATTGCCTATCTTCAACTGTTAATGGCTTGTTATCTAACATTTTATAGAGAAATGTGCATTCCTGCAAAACTATGCACGCGGCCTGCTCTCCATTGGGCATATGGCATGGTCCGCAATCTGTAACTTCTTTTGTCGGTTGGACAAAAAATTTCTATGTTGTTTTAGATAATTTTGGAATTGGAGAATATAAATATAAAATTGCAAAAAATGTATCTAAGGCTAAAAAGGTGTTTCCTATAAATGTACATGTACGTAACACCAAACGCGTCAATTTCTAATAAATAAAGGAATATTTTTTTGGAAATAATGCACCTCCATTGTCAGGTAGGTACTATTCTTTCTGGATCGTTCAATAATGCATAGTGTTACAAGCTTCTTCTTTATTTAGTGTTAACGTCGGAAACAACTAACAATCTTTTGTTAAACCATCTGTTATAGAGAATGTCTGCAATTTTTTTGTTGGTAGACTGTATCCGAGCACCGTGCGTTGGACTACTATGCTGCCCGGGTTCAGTCCCACCAAAACACATAAAAGTTTTGTCACGGTGCCACCTCTTTCGCATGTCTGACAAGCTTTCAAAGAGTATCATTTGTCATGAGGAGCTTCTCAACTCACCGCTCGGAGTCGACAAGAAACCTGTAGGTGCAAAAATATAACACGCACACACAAATGGTTGCGAGAAGTAGGCCCTGGTTCACACCGAAGCCGAACTGTAAGAAAGAAAAAGGAGAGAAGAGCATCAGGCCTAATTGATCTATATACGCATTTGTCTCTTTTAGTTCAGAGCAGAACTTGAGCGAATCGAGCGTGCGAGCTTACGAGTGTGTTCTAAGCTCTCTCATTTATTTTTGAAACACACTTGAGCACTTAGCTATCATATAAAAATCGACTATATGGTTTCAACCACAGTTTTCATCCATATAAGACCTAAAATAACGTTTATGCATAATTATTAATGCAATTATTAAATTGTATTAACATCCACGCAATAGCAAAAATCATTGTCTTTCATTTCAACTGTGTTGAAAATTGTTTTCCTTTTTTTTTCCTTCATGTCAAATGCGGCACTCAGCATTTTACTCAGAATGCCCAGAGCCCAGTCAGCGTTGTTCCGGAGAAATTTCGGAATTGAGGCATTTTCCGAGCCATTTCACCTAAAGTTGAGCCAAATCATACTCTGTCCCAACCGAATTGTCAGTACAGGGAAGATTGGATGTTTGCCTCTCAGTCTTGTTGCAATAGCTTGCATAAACCTGTACCTGTATACAGGGTGGGCAAAATGGAAACTCGAAAAAAAAATTCTAAAAAATATATCAGGTGGGATCATCATCTCCGAAACTACTGAAGTCAAAAATATGAAAAAAATCATAGTTTGTAGATGAATACCTATATATTTAAAGAAAACTAAAGCTAATCTCATAAGTTGTATAATTTTTGAGAAATACACGTCGAAAAATGATTACGATTACCTCGTAAGCTACTGGATAGGTTTTAATGAAATTATAACTTTCAATCAATAATTCCTTAGGGAGTATTATTGATGTTCCAAAAATATATAAAAGAAATAAGCACCTTGTTCTGGAACCGTTGTATGATTTGAATGTTGCTTTTTTTTGGTACAACCCCAAAGTTGAATACCATAAGTCTATATGGGTTTTAGGACTTGCTTGTAAAGCAAAACTTTGTTGTATGTTGATAGGCAAGATTGTCTTCCTATCATCCAGTACATTTTTTTGTAGCGAATACCAATTTCCTCTCTTTTTTTCTTGACATGGGCTTTCCACCGAAGTTTCGCATTCAGAGTCATACCAAGGTACTTTGCACAGTTTGCGTATGGTATTGCTTGATTATTAATATGAACTGGTATGTGCACTACTTTTCTATTCGTGAAATCAACATGCACGGATTTTGATTCGATTAATCGGATTCGCAATTTTCTTGTCCAGTTTTGGATCTTCGAGATCGCCCCTTGTAATTTACCAGATGAGTCCATATTATTTTCCGCAACTGCCATTAAAGCCGTGTCGTCAGCAAATGTAGCAATAGTGTTGTGTTCTAGCGTTGGAATATCGTAAGTATACAGGAGATAGAGTATTGGTCCAAGAACACTCCCTTGGGGTACTCCTGCTTTGATTACTTTAAGCTCCGAGTATGCGTCTTTCTCTTTTATCCGGAAGTATCTGTCCGAAATGTATGAGATTAGAATTTCAGCCTGTTATCTGGGTAGTATCTTTTTTAGTTTGAAGACTAATCCCTCATACCAAACCTTGTCAAATGCTTGTGCTACATCAAGAAAGACTGTAGAACAAACTTTTTTCTTTTCAATGGCTTTTTCAATAATGTTTGTTATTCTATGTACCTGATCAATGGTTGAATGTTTCACTCGAAAGCCAAATTGGTGGTCTGGAATAATACGTTTTCGTTTATAGTAGGTAGCATTCTTTTTAAAAGCAGTTTTTCAAAAAATTTGGACATTAATGGCAGCAAGGATATTGGCCTATAGGACGATGCTTCGTGAGAAGGTTTTCCCGGTTTAGCTATCATGATAACTTCAGCTACTTTCCATAACTGTGGAACGTATACACATTAAATGATGTTCGAAAATTGATGAGAGTCTGGCATTCCAGAAACGTTGCGTCGTTCCGGCCTCAAGAAAAGATCCAAACTTCATGAGAACAATTGTAGCGGGTGATGTAACATGATGTTTCCAATATGATCTAGGAACCAAGCATCAAAGTGCGGAAAGAAAGTCAAAAAATTCACCACATGCTAAAAAAATCACGAAAAGTTCCTTCAAAAAACAAGACACCTCTGTTCGGTAGCAAAGGAATTATCCACAAAGAATTCGTTCCAACTGGTCAAACAGTTGCTGCCGCATATTCTCTTGAAGTTTTGAAGCGTTTGATGGCCAAAATCCATCGTATTCGTCCAGAATATCACAATTCAGAAAGTTGGTCTCTGTTGCACAATAATGCAGCGAGTCACACACCACTCATTATTCGTCAATTTTTGGCTCGAAATCAAGGATGTGTGTTAGATTATCCGCCATATTCACCTGATTTGGCACCTTGCGACTTCTCTTTTTTTCCCAAAATTGAAATTGAAGTTGAAGGGATGTTTTTTTGACAACATTCCGACTATTCAAGCAGATATGAACACGGCTTTCAAGCAACAGACTACAACGTACAGCTTGACAATAACATTTTCACTACAAGCCGCTCGAGCAACGACACTCAAAAATAGGCCACTCGTCGCTCAGACTTGTCGCTCTACCGCTCGCCACTTACGGACTCTACGGAGTAACGTGTTTAGATTCCTTTTGTCAGCCCATTTGACTTCATTTTGCGATTTTATTGGCACGTATATTTGTAGGTATTGTCTTGTATGTTGTTGAAAAGAGTGCCAATACGTCCTCGAGTAATAAAGTAGGTGCAATTTTTTTCAGATGCGTATTGAAGATGAATAGGAAAGGGAGACAAATATTCTGCTGAATATGACAACAGATCATTTTTGTATTGTTGTCAATTGAATTCGCTCATATTTATGCTGTTCAAAATCTATTAAATTCTGTTGTTAATGATTTATTGCTGTGGTACCTCTATCGCATATAGTACAGAGAATGTCGCGCGTTGAAGATCGCAAAAATAAATTGAATCCCTCTCTGACAGAATTCTATACAAATCTACAACTAATGTTGATTTCGGAACTGCCATGGAATTGCCTTTAGCTCTTTTAAACATTTCCTCTAAATTTAAGAATATTAGAACAGATATCTGAATAAATTGAATGCGTTGAGTATTGTTATAATATTTACATTGCATTTCACAATCAGGTTACAACTAGCCGCGCCGACGGGATTTTTTCTCTACACTTCTGTGGCCACAAGAAAAAACAGCAAAAGTCGACATACATATAGCACTAATCATCATATATGTAGGTACATATATTATTTCTATAGTATATGTAGGTACCATTTGCGGCTCTCACACTTTACCAATCTTAACAAATGAGTTGTCAAAAGAAAGAGAATTTCCAGGAGTAGTGGCGAATTGCATTTTCACTATAAAAATTTTAACAAATTAAAAAACCGATCAAAACAAACCGATCTACCCAAAATGAACTACCAAAAGAATAAACACTTCCCGTATGATTTCCATGCGATTTCCATCAGTTGCCAGACGGAAATCATATGGGAAGTGTTTTTTGTTGTAAAAGTTCAATCATTTTGGTTGATATATTTGCTATTTGGGAATCATAATTATGGGAAATTTTTATTGACAGATGGAAATCATATGGGGAGTTTGGATGTTAGATGGAAAGTTTAGATTTTGGAGGTTGGATTTCCTCTTGCGAGATTTCTGGCACGGGCAGGTACACTAGTAATACAATACTGTTGTATTATTCAAACGTAAAATTCACTTTCCTACGCGGTCATTAAGACAAAGCAAGATACAAAATATTTATTAATAATCCTAATGAACTATTAATTTTTTTTATAATTTATAACAGGAAGTACCTACATAAATACAGTTTTTCGATGATTCAGAAAGAAGTCAAATTTTGAGTTGCGACAGTATTTGTGCGATACGTCGAAATTAAGTTATCAATACCATCGGATGTGCCATACTTGATTCTTTTGTCTCAATTTCGTTTCATTACCTCTAACTGAGTTATAGGCCAGGAAAAAACAACATCTTAAAAATACAAACATGTTCTTATGCTCCCACAGTTAATGAAACTAACCCAAGCGTATTCTTTATTTTTGTATGAGAAACTTTCTTATAAGATGGATATTTTTTTTTTTGTAAACTCAAGTCGAATCTTTCATTTTTTCGTTATCGTCACAGACTTCCTTGATTACATCTCATACATAAACTCCATTATAGCCGAAAAAAACGTCATCCACGATTAATTTTTAATAAATAATTTTTTTTTTGTTTGTTTATAAAACCACACACTTATTGAACCGAGACGAAAATTACACTGGACTACAAATTTGAACTCATATGTTTTATTTTTTGTCAAAACTAGTTTATTACTTATATTTTTGTGTGTCTTATAGAAAAAATTTAATATTGGTTGCCATTTTTGAAAAATATACATTTAAAGATTCAACTTACTTACTTAGTTGGCGCTACAGCTCGAGGTGAACCTGGGCCTGCTTCTCGCAACCATTTGTGTGTGCGTGTTATATTTTTGCACGAATGGAAGGGACCTACAATTTTTTGCCGACTCCGACGGCGAGTTTAGAAGCTCAATCGTGACAAATGATACTCTTTGATGCTTGTCAGACATTCGAAAGAGGTGGGCACTGTAAACAATTCTTAGGTGTTTGCGGCGGGATTCGAACCCAAGACCGCTGGCTCAGTAGTCCGACGCACTAACCACTTGCACTACGGTGCCCACCATCCTGGTGAAAACGTTGTTGACCGTGTTCGTCGCTTATAGCACAACAGTCATCGGGGGAAAAATTTAAATGTGAATAGAGGGAGTGGATTTTTAAAGACATGGCAAAGCCCATCTTTTCATATGATTGTAACATATTTTCAACGAGTTTCATGTAAATTTTGGCTCAAAAATTTCTTGCCACCAGACAAAAGTTGTCCCAGGCTTTATCTTTATAAAGATTCTTATCTGTGGCGATATTAAATATTGTTGCCTGGAAATACAATTGACACAAAATCTAGATCCTGAGATATCGATAAAGTGGCATTCTCTTCAGTGCCATTAGTTGAGCTGTTGGTGGGAGGTGTTGGAATTGCATATTCCTCACTATGGAGTATTGGAAGTGTAGCGGATGGTATGTTGAGATCGTTCAAAAAGTATTTTTGTCTTTTTAGTAATTCCTGATCCTGAACCCTTTCTAAGTGAGTACCACACAAAAATAACAATCAGTTAAATGATTTGTTTATTCACACCACTTCATTGAAACAGAAAAAGCCTTGCATTTATTTTTTTGCAGAAATCCAAATTCTCAAGCTAGTAGTACATGAAATACAATACATATGAGGGGCCCAACACTTGCCCTGATCTTCAACATTAAAACCAAAATAAAAACAGTACGCTTTTTTAATTAACAGAGTAGTAGAACATTTTTGAGAGGTCAAAGTCACTTTACACACGCATAACATAGAAAATCTGGTGTATTTACACAAATGTGAGATATTTTCACTTAACCTTCATCACATCCTCAAAAAAAATTACGTTGTCTACCCTTGTGTGTAGTTTTCTACACATATGGGATTTAAGTGTGTTTTCAATGAATTTGATTTTTTTTTTGGTTAAAATCAACCAAACAAATTGTCGTTAAAATTTTATTCTAAAGAAACAGGTGAAAATAAATTCAAATTAGTTTTCTTGAATGCATTTTATACAAAGATTTCGATTATGTTGGTTTTTACAATCAGCTTTTGTGCAAAAACAACAAATTGGCTCATATAATATATAATTTTTGGTGGAATTTTCTTCATTGTAAACGTGACATCTTGAACTGCCTTTTATTTATAGTAGAACGCGTCGTGATCGTTCTGATGGATTTAATAAAGATGATTTTTTATTTTTTTTTTGTATTTACCGGATCCCGCCCCAAGGCTGATACTGCGACCTAAAAGATCTATTGTATCATGGGATACTAATTAGCCCAGAAGGGAAATCACCTTTCTAATAAAGGCGAGTAAGTCCTTGGTTGACGCATTTTTTAATTCGTAGGGTCTAAGCAGTTCTTTATGTAGGGTACGTCGTCTTACCCCGAAAAGTGCCGGGCAATCACAAAGGATGTGTTCGGCTGTTTCGACCTCTTCCAAACAGAGTCGGCAATCGGTCTCGCTAGACAGGCCTAACTTGTTCAGGTGGTATCGTTATTGACAGTGACCGGAAAGGAAATTCGTTAGATACCTAATATCCTTCTTATTGTGGTTTAAGATGATGAAGATGATGCAGAAGTATACTTTAAAGATTTCACTCATATTGCTATTTTTTTGTGTTGATTGCCAATTCAAGTTCACTTCCTTGAAAATAATTAATGAATTCATATCAGAAATATCAACCATATTTTGCTATTACAGCCATTGGCCATCCATTTGTTTTTCTTTTACAGCTGTAGCAAGGAACTATTTTGGCAACTGTAGCTACATCGCCTGGATATGTACATAATTGTAAATCGAATGAAAAAAAAAATATTGACTTGAAATTTGAAATGGCATGAACAATCCTTTTGTTTTATTGTAATACTTTGTTATTAATTTTCCACCAGATCCAATTTGAACTTTGCAATACAGTACATTTGTTTTTTCTTCCAATGTACGAAACAAGTGCTATGTTGTCAGTGTTGTGCTTGCAACATATTCGAAACGATTAGTTTGAAAACCTTACCGTATTTAGCTTGTGAATACACATAAGAATCTTTCAAAGTGAAGCTTTCAATATGTGGTGGGAAGAAAAATAAAGAAGCATCTTCGATATTCAGGACGAAGAGAAATCATATTTTCATTCTGAATCTTCTAGTTTGATGCCCAACTGGTTGTGGTTGCCACACAATCCCATCTTTCGAAACAACAATGTATCCATATTTTCACCTTCAACAACTGATGTATGTTTCATATGATTCACTCGCTACCTTTGTATCATCAGAATCTCTATCATCTCAATATACATAGTAAGTCATCGTTATCATAAACATTTTCTTCTGGCACAAATTCGTCATCTCTGACTCCAAAAATATCACTATCATCACCATCACTTTCATTCAAACATGCTTCCATTTCAAACTTTCTTGGTCCCGACATAGTTATTTTTTATTACTATTGAATTCACAATATATTTTCGAACGTTGTTCACTTGCGAAAAGATTCAATACAAATGAAATTTTATATGAAATGTACTAAGTCTCCATATGTGTAGAAATCTACACAAGAAGGTAGACAACGTAATTTTAGCAATAACAACCGTCATGACCATTTTTTTTTTATTGTAATATAAGGTTGTTAACAAAGTCAGAAAATTCCAGAAGTTTTCAATTAGTGGTTTTTGAAAAAAGTAAGAAAAAAGGTTGTTTTTGTGTAGTTTTCTACACAAGGATGAGATGAAGGTTAAATTCCATACAGCAATGTTAACAGACGCATACGTTTAATAAATAAAAAATATTTGAGAGTAACTGTAAAACTTAAACAGGTGGAAACTGAACAGTTTAAAAAAAACGTATAAAAATATTAAATTCCTACTACCTACTATACTACTATATATCTTCAAAACCGCAACCAATCGAGAAATTTTATTGTCGTTTTTAAATTCAGCGCACTCAAATTAGTTAATATTGGTTGGAATTATATCCGATACAATTTACTGTTGCCCAGTGTTATTTTAACAAAGAAAATAGATAGGTTATCACTTTTTCAGTTAGCACTTTGCGTAGAATACAGCAACATCGTAAACACCTACAACCTATTCGTACTATCTACAAATTAATATTATCAAATCACGTCGTAAGCATCAATTTCATGAGGACATGCAGATGAGACCATATCATAAGCACAGCAGAATTTATTAAATGGTCATTGGATAAATAACACACAATAACACTCCGACTTTGGTACTTACGTGCACTACTAGTATGAGATACGGCAGCGACCAGGAGGATACCAGCAAGATATGCAGCTGCGTTACTTATCATGTCTGTAATGTGACTTCTAACTGCAATGTTAATTTTGATTGAGGTTAATATAAATATGCACTCATGTACAATTATTTATATATAAATGTTCTCATGCAGTTTTTTTTTTCGAGAAAATTCATTCGCAACGGATCGAATAAGACTGGATCGAAGTCGTTCTCTTTGATAAAGCTTAATAATCCGCACTTTGTTAAGTGTTAAGTGGTACAAAGAGTAATCTGAGCTTAATCTTGCTGTTCTCATTATTTTGATCACGAAACTTGTAGATTTCTTAGAACCACAGATACATACGTACATACATACATATGTATATTGTGTTTGGGGTTTCCCAAGCTTTATGCCTGATAAGCTTGCACTTGAACTGCAAATTGGGAGATGTTCAACTCAATAGATAAGATTGTTTTATTACATGCGCATACATACGTATGTACTGAGTATTGAAAGATGGGAAAACCCAAGACAGCTCTTAGCGCAAATCCACTTCTTAAGGAACCTTAGCCTCTATAATGGATATGACACATGGACATGGAGGACAAGTGCAAATGTATTTCAGTCCATTGAAAGCCAAACAGATGAAATTTGTTCAAGAGAAATGCAATGAAGTGATGCAACTCCACAGCCACTCAAAATTAAATCGAAGCTATTAGTCGAAAAAATGTCCTCATTATGACTTGATTACTGTGAAATTGATGTGTTGTTCATGTTAGGTGTTTGTAGGCATAAGTAAACTATTTTTATTATATGAATTGATAAGGTACTTGTTTAAAATCACTATCTCTCAAATGTTCAATATCAACATACTTACGCTTATTTGCATTTGTTTATTAAAATAACAGATTGTTTTTCGTTTAGTTGTTTTTTTTTTTAATGATGCCACCACGGAATTTCCACATAGAAATATTGCGGTCTAGCTGAGAGATGATACAAATTTAACACCAAAAGAATAAGCTTCTGACGCGTTGAATGAAAGTTTAGCATATTATTCGGATATTTGTCAAAATCCAGGCATACCCCAGCTTTGGAACGTCAATACTGTTGGACATGTAAATCCCAAATCGAATTGTGGAGCTATGCCCCACATTGTTCTTCAATCTTTTATGTATATAGATTCAATCAGCATTTCTAATCAATTTCAAATACATACCCTGTTCGCAATTATTTTATCTACATGTTCCCCGTCACAATTGTACTGGTTGTACCAGTACATAGAAATACAAAGTCATGTCGAAGATATTCTGCACAGAATGCGTTAGGAAACAAAAATCATGGCTTGGATTTCACAAAAGAAATATACAATGAAGCGGTTATCTTTATTAACTACTAGCTGATGTACCCGCTTCGCTGCGCATACAAAAATATTCTCTTAGTATGTAGATATGTGTATTTGTAATAAATTGTCTACTGGAAGGAGAATTCCAGCTAAATGCTACACTTGTCCTTACGGCTTCAAGATTGGCATCACAATTTGTTTAGCACCAAATGACTGAATGAATTGCGTGGATAAAGGATTTTCCATAGACTATTAAAGATAAAAGTTGCGCAGACGGGTTAGCAATTTCTTCCAATTTAACTTTTCCGCTTTCTTAAATATAACAGCACGTTCTTACCAACAAAACGTTAAAACATAATACATACATACACATCTGTATCTGTTCCAAGCCCTGCGTCTACTTATCATAAAACAAATTGCAACCAAATTTATCCAGCTATTGGATAAGAGTTGATCGAACAATACCAATACATATATGTTAGCACGAACCAATCCCAATCCCAATCACTTATACTACACGTATCGCATACATGCATACCCGCTGCCGCTGGTCCATTGACGGTGGCAAAGGTCTTCACTGATCGTTGTCGCGAAAGCATACAAACAATATTTCTTTATGTTATTACATTTCTCACAGAAAATGTACAAAGAAGATATATATATCAAAATCTTTGTTGTGAAATAATCTTAAAAAATATGTAAATTTTATTTTAATACGTTATTTAAGAACTAAGATAGAGCGAGATAAATGCCCAAAAGTAAAATATAAACTTTTCTTTTTCTCATTTAAAAGTTTTTTATTGAAATATATTAATTTTTTTTGATCCATTTTATAGAATTTACCAGAATCGTTTGCAAAAAACCGCATTCAAATCCGTTTAGTAGTTTTTTAGTTTTTGCGGCACATACATACATACTTTTTTTTAGACTTCATTTTATAAAAGTAGTGATGAAGTGATTGAGCATCTTTGTCACCTTTTACATTGGCCGAGAAAGCTCGGCTGAATGTCATGGAAAGGGAGGGGAGAAGTGCAGGGGGTAGCTCGTCTCGGCTGATCCATCAACTTTAAGTAACGCAACAGTTTTTGGGGCGGATTACCGCATCCGTTAACGAGTGAGTGAGTAGGACTCGTTATCGAATGATCGAGTAACATAAAATGATACTCGATAACGTGAGCGGTAATGCCAAATCGTCATATTTCGATAACGAGTAAAGCTATGTTCAGACGATTGCCAGGTCTGCAAATATTGTCAGCTCTACAAATGTGCCGACAATTCGCTGCAAGTGAGCTGACAATGACAAACTACCTTACAATGTTCAATTGCCAGTTCACACGGTTGCCAGGTTTTGTCCCGATTCCTGACAATTTATTGGCAGGCGGTTTGGCTGCAAATTTTCTGACAATTGCCCAGTTCCACTTACGAATCCCTCCGATATCTCCGAGCGATTCGTAAGTGGAACACGATTCCTCAACTGAGGAAACGGAGATTTTTATGTATTTGCTGAGACTATTTTTTTGGATTCATCACCTGACTCTCTATGTTTTTTCTGAAACCGATTAACGGTTTTGTTTTGATATTTCAAAGTTTATGTGCTGTGCGTGTAAAGTCACTAATTGATAGTTCTGTGTTTTTTTTTTGAATTGCATATTTATTTTAAGAATGAATATCGAATACGAAATATTGGAGGAATATTCCTGTGACATAATACACAACGGATTTATTTGGGACTTGCAGTCCGAAAAAGTATTTGTTGGCTTATTGGTTGAAAATGTTGACAAATATAGAAACCCTAAAATAAAAAAAAATATATTTTGGGAAATAATTAAAAAGGAACTATATGCTATATATAAAAATGATGCCATCACAGGTGGTTTTCTCGCTAAAAAGCTAGCGGATCTAAAGACAAGGTACATCGCGATTAAAAAAAATAATAATAAGAGTGGCGCAGGGGCAGTGAAGCATTGGCACATCTACGAAGATTTAAACGATTTTTTTTTTAAAATGACGAGACCATTTCATCAACACACACACTTATATCATCGCTCAACTTTATCGAAAGGCCAAATGGTATGAAATGAGAACATTTGAATCTTATTTGATAATTTCTTTTTAGAATACCTCTCAAGTGAATCAATTATGAAACAAGATAGCTCAAGTCCATTGCCATCAACTTCACGAGCTGCTAAAAGAGTAGCTCAGAATGAGTTCTGTTATAGGCAGAAGTGAGTAATATATTTGATTTGAAAAGGTACAAATAGATAAATCAATTCACATTATTATTTATTTTCCAGGCTATGCAGGAAACGGAGAAAGAAAAGCTAAACCTCATTCGAATATCCATCCAAAAAGCCGATATTCGAGCAAAGCATCAAGAAGAGCGTGCGCAAATTAAGCTAGAATGCATTAAAAAGCATCATGAGGATGATATTCTGATGAGGCAACAGGAGCTAAAGGTGGAAAAGGAGATAAATACAATTCTGCGTCTTCTTCTATTAAAAGTTAGTAACATTACAACAGAGTAATGTTGTGTTTCGTTCATAATTAATTATAACCATTGTGCCATTTTTCAGGTCATCGTTTTGTTTATTTATATATTTATTGACAGAAGATAAATAACAAAAGGAAAAAAAAAAACATTGTGGCAGGTAAATTTTTCCTCTATTGAGAATGTTGTTCCACTTAATAAAAAAAGCTCAGCTGAGGCAGCGGAGAAAAATCTCTGAGGGATTCGTAAGTGGAACTCGACTAATGTTTTCTCTGCATATTTGCAGATAAAAAATTCTCAGTTCACACGGTTGGTAGATGACTATTTACAAAAAACCTACAAATTCATTGCCAGACGTTTTTTTTTTTATAATCTACACACGCTAAAGGGGATATGAATACCCTTAAAATATTTATACACAGCGCGAGCACATGAAGAACAAGAACGAGAGACAGACAGATCGACGTGGTGATAGGAAACTCAGATGTTAGGTTTCAACGAACTCTATGGGTGGTGTGCAGGATAACTGGAGAGTTGTGTATTATTGAAAGCTATGCCATTGCTTATGATTCACAGACGTTTTTTTCCAGATGTTTCCTTTTATAGTTTGTGCGATCAATTTCTTCAACCATATACCACTATCCTACTGCCAGTGTTATGCCTTCGCAGTTGGTTTTGATATTACCTTCTGAAACTGATCAACTTATTTTTATTTAGTGAGAAATAAATGTTTCGACGACATCTGGATTTGAACCGTGAACCTTCAGCGTGACAAGCGACGAGGACTACCACTACGCCACGGCCACCCACATTGTCAGACTCATAGCATTTGATAGAAATTTTTTTCTTCGTGCTAAAATGTCTTTATGCATGGAAAACTATATGTTCCAGATAAAAAACTTTGTATGGTGAATTTGTAGGTAATATTACGGCGCACCAAAATAACAAAAAATGAATTAGAGGTTATTAACACATTTTCCCAAGATAAATACGATTTTCACAAAAATTGATTAAAAGTAATTTAAAAAAATTGTGTTTGAAGACCAATAACTCGAAAATGAAAGCACGGATGGTAATAGCCGTAGGTGACTGTGATAAACTTTCATCAATTGTCTATCGAACAAGCCCACTTCGGTTGCTCTGCACTTAATAGACCAGAAGTTAGAATTGAATAATTGTTGGTACCTACTTCTCTGAAGAAACTTTTTTAATGGACCACCCCTCCCATACGTTTTTTTCCATAACATGGACCAATGAATCTTTTCCCATAGCAACTTTTTTCCACACCCTGTAGCTCCGTGGGTGTTGAAGATGGATAACACGGACCAATAAATCACTCCCCATAGTAACTTTTTTCCACACCCAGCAGCTCCGTGGGTGGTGAAAACAGACCCCCCCCCACCCTTGAATATGTTTTGTTTTTTCATAAAATTAACCAAATAATCAGCTCCCAAAATAATAATATGTTTCATTGAAAAAAATAACAAGATTATATGGCAATAATTTTATTTGCAGATGTTCAAGCTTCGCACATCTGACAATAAAAAACGAACCTGCAAATATCCGAAACGCCTGACAATGGCCTGACAATGTCACAAAAAAGTGTTCACACGATTGGCAGATGCCTGACAATTTATTGTCAAATAGTGGCCTGGCAATTGTCTGCAAATGATTTTTCTGACAATATTTGCAGACTAAAATTGTCAGTTCACACGGTTGTAAGACATTTGGGACAAATTTTCTATTTGTAGACCTGACAATATTTGCAGACCTGGCAATCGTCTGAACATAGCTTAACTCGTTAACGGATGGGGTAATTCGGCCCCAGATTCGTTAACCTTCGTTCACTTTCGCAAACATAAGCGAGAGCAGTTTCTTTCGCTCCACGCATATGCAATTTTGACAGTTGTAGGAATCTAAAAAAAAAAAATCAAATGAAGTAAGATAAAATAAATGGCAAATACAGTAGAATACGAATTTGTTCATATTTTAATTGAATCAATAGCTGCCTTTGTGAAAATAAAGATGCTTTTCATTTCAAACGGATGAGGAAAGAAAAGTCATGTGCTTGCAACCAACAGTGTTGTCAGGATCGTGGGATTTCAACCATTTTTTTTGGATTATTGGATTCCTGAATGTGCACCTAAGTTTTTGCATGAAAGCTTGGGTTTTTCTTTAAACAAATTAAAAAACATGAGCTGCACATACATATACATAAGGTATCAATTATATTACATAGGTACGTACTTGGTTTTGGAAAATTTCTTTCTTGTGAATGACTGCAAAAAATGAAATATTTTCCAAAAAGAGAACTGAGTTTCAATACTATTCGCGTAATCAAATCTGTCTTTCAAAGTCAACGAATTTATCCGTATTTGAAAATTTGTAGATCTACAAATCTTTATTAGAACTTTTCATTTCATATAATTTCCGTGGGAGATGTGACCCGATACGAAATTATACTATTCGGTACGATTCAAAACAGTTTCGGATCACGAAACCTTGATCCGAAACTGGTACGAAACTAAGGCACTAAACTGAGGTACGATATTATCAGGTACGAAATTGCTCGGTACGATACTAATGCTGTGAAGTTTAGGTTCGGTTCAGGATATGATTGAATCACGAAACTCATATGCATTCATATTCCTTGAATATTGCTGACTCGAAATGTCTTCCCTGGTCTGAGTGTAGTTCTAGTGGAACTCCAAAACGGGATATCCAATTGCTTACAAACAAATCCGCGCAAGTTTTGGCATTTTATTTCGGTAAGGCGTAGACTTCTGGCCATTTGCTGAAGTAATCGATTACCACCAGGATGTATTTGTTGCCATGGTCACTGATTGGAAATGGTCCTGCAATATCCATTGCAATTCGTTCGAATGGTGCTCCAACATTGTATTGGCGCATTTTGCCACGGCTTCTCGACTTCGGACCCTTCGCTCTTGTATATTCTTCACGCGACTGGATCCATTCTGCTACTGACTGCTGACAGCCTACCCAGTAGAACCGTTGTTTGACCTTTTGAACTGTCTTCGAGATGCCCAGATGTCCTCCGCTTGAGCCGTTGTATGCAATTTGGCTTTCACAGGTCATTTCCTCCCACGTTGGTCTGAAATCCCGTTCCTTCGCAGCAATAATTTTTACTAGTAAAATGTAATAAATTATTTAATTTACATGAAAATGGATTTCAAGTCCTTTATTTCTATTATTCATGTTTTGTTCATAATATTTCTTCTTCTGTGCCTTTAGTATTGAGTTAACACGGTGCAATCCCGACCAGCGGAGAGGGGAGATGCCTTAACTCTATTCCTAACAGGTGCCAGATCATTGCCCTTGTGCAAATACTAATAAATAAAAAACAAACATACAGAAACCTTTCACTGCCATCTGTCATCTCGCATATTTAGAACTCTGGTTTAGTACTTTAGTTTTGTAGAACATCTTTAGTACTGTTTGAGGGTGATCCTACATAAATTTACTAGTTACCAAACAGACCTATTGTGGCTGTGACGTGTACTTTGGGAAAGATAAGGGAACATTTCGTTCAATTTTGACATAAACTTATGTTTCCCTATGCACACTATAGGTCTGTTTGGTGTGTCGATAGTTTTTGCAATATTATGTTAACTTTCATAGAATCATGACAGTTTCATGGCTCTCAATTTTTTTTACTCTCATTTGGCTCTCCCTTTGCGATGAATTATCTGCAAGTATCTGCAAGACCTTTTCCTCAGGGTGGACTGTTCAACTCTGTCAAACCAAGCCATCTGACAGTTTCAGAAATGTAGATTGTGAAAATGAAGATTGTGACATTTCTCAAATTCTCATTTCGTCAAGAGCACCGAACAGTGTAATCGCCAATTTTTTTTGAGAAAAAGGCTGCAGTCTTTCGCAGTCACTATCATTAAAAATTGGTCAGCATTTAAACCGTTTGTCTTTTATATAGATTTTATATTTAGTTTATAAATTTGTACTTAAAGTCAACATTATCTTAATCTATTCTTAGAAATTAAACAAATAAAAATCCTAAAACTAATTTGTGTAAATAATACTTAAAATTATAGTAAATTCAAAACTAAAAAAAAAATCCTAAATTTAAAAGGAAACCACGTTAAGACTGAATATTCGAAGTTATCCAGTCAATGAATGATGCAACTCTAGTGTAGACTCCAGGGAAATTCGAAACTCCGCAAGTTCGCGGACCAAATGATACCAGACCCAAGAGCGTATATCGAAAACTATTATCTGTTGATCCGTCATCCATTAAAGGACCTCCACTGTCACCTTAAATTGTAAATGAAACATTTATGCAATATTTCGTTTTAGTGGAAAAAAGAGAAAATGTTTACCTTGGCATGCGTCCATATTCTCCCGACCTTGAACACAAATCTGTGATGGCTGGATAAAAATTGGAGTCCATGAATTCGCACTGAACTCTGCATAAGTGATGGCACATCCGGTGCGGTTTACAATTGGCAGACGGACGTACTGTAGACTGGGCTTCTTATTCACAACCACCTGCGATGGAGTATTTATACCTGTTTTGGTGAGATTTTTTTTCATGATTATTTTCCTTTACATGTCAATACACAATTGTTGTTGTTTTTTTTTAAATCAATATAATCAGGAAAAAAAATTACTTACCAGCAATATTTGAACTCCAACCGGCGACAATTGCCAGACGACCTGTCAGTTCTTCGTCCAGAAGTGCAAAATTATTAAAAGGCAAGCAAATTGGCGTAAGGGAAACTACAGGTGAGTACAAAAAAAAAATTCAATACAATCTCATGTTTTGCTGATTTTATACCAACCTGATAAATCCGGTTTCAAAATGCGAATCAACGCAATATCGTTGGCATACTTCGGTGAGTCATAGTTCGGATGAGCTATAATCCTTTCGATGTCATAATCTTGTGGTACTCGACACAAGACCGGATTTGCACCACAGTCTCGTTTTATTTTGCCGCGTACATCCCCGATGCGTATATGAGACCTGGAAATACAATTTATATTTTTAATCTGCACTAAATTTAGTATCATGTTGCATACAGTTCTAGATCATCAATCAAGTTTGTGACACAATGTGCGGCTGTAATGACATATCGTTCGCTGACAACGGAACCAGCGCATCTGTAGCTGAGTTTTTGTGAAGCTAGAAAGAAAACAAAAAGAGATTGGTAGTACGTAGACTATAGTTAAAACATAGATACTGAGATGAAACTACATATACACACACATCCATATGTTAATGATGTGGTGTCAGAAACACGAGGAATGTCGCTTTTGCCGGAAGTGATAAATGCGTACTTTATTGTAGAATTTATTTCAATTCTTACTTTTGGTGGCACTAGAGCTCGGGGTGAGCCTGGGTCTTCTTCTCACAACCATTTCTGAGTGCGTGTTATATTTTTGCACGAA
Source organism: Brachyopa scutellaris (assembly GCA_949775065.1). NCBI lineage: Eukaryota > Metazoa > Arthropoda > Insecta > Diptera > Syrphidae > Brachyopa > Brachyopa scutellaris. Next base: position 63,592,439 of record OX459114.1, on the reverse strand, counting down.
TGGAAGGGACCTACAATTTTTTTCAGACTCCGAACGCTGAATTGAGAAGCTCTTTGATTGCTTGTCAGACATTCGAAAGAGGTGGCGACCGTGAAAAACTTTTTTAGTTGTAGGACCCGGGCTGGGATTGAACCCGAGCAGCATGCATAGTAGTTCAACGCACTAACTACCACGGCCACGCCAATTCAGTAATTATTATAACTAGTATCGCCTTTGGTCGAAATTCCAATTGTGCGAGGAAAACGCACGTATTAATATTTAAAATTTTACTTGGTTTTTTACCTGGCTTAGACAACATATTGGGGAAAACATTTCACACTGCAACCTTTCCAACAAAACAAAAATCAACCGAATATGTTGTGTTTAAGGCAGCTAAAAAGGGGTCGCACTGTTTTTCTTTCGCCTATTTATATAATGACTAGCTGTCCCGCCCGGCTTCTCCCGTGTACTAAAATAGAAGTTTGTTCTGCAATAAGCATATCCTTTGCCATATTAAAAGTGAGCATACCCTCATCAATATTTTGTAATGCGGTCACTAACGGATCGAACTTCTCAGGTAACGTTAGGAAAAGTTGTGCAAGCAAGTCGCTTTCTTCCAATTTTGCTCCTGCCAATTTAAGTTGACGAACCAAATCTTTAAAAATAGTCAGATGCGGGACAACGTGATCGTCCACCTTCATGCGAAGTTTCGCCAACTGTTTTCTCAACAGCAACTGGCTTACAACTGTCTTCTTTTGGAACGCAGACTTTAAACTTTCCCACATTTCCTAAACTTTTTGTCTGTCTTTTCAAATTCAGCCTTCGCCGCAGCTTCTACTGGTGGAACGCCGGTAAGAACGTCCAAAAATCCAAGACTGTCCAAATGAATACGCACTCTAAACTGCCAGTCATCGTATCCTCGTCCTTCAAACTGCGGGATACCGTGCGAATATTCTTTGGTTTCAGCCATTGTGCCTGGGCCCATAACCTTTTGTTTTCTGAATTATTCATTAAGACAATAAATGATGTTGTAACAATGAATTCTATATTTGAACTGAAAAATTCCTAATGACAATAATATTCTAAGTATATTTTGTTTTATTAAAAAATAATTATATTAAGCAAGTTAGTATTCACTAACTTCAACACGTACTTATATGTAGTCTTTTTAGTGACAAAAGGTATCTGGAGCTTTTTAGATCTAATCTAGGCCAGATCTATTTAGTGATAAGGCAAGTAGTTTCACCTTCCCATCTATCGTTGGTTTTATTGACTATGTCAAATTTCAGTGTTAGCTTGTAAGTAGCGAGTGGCATACCTATATTTTTCCTATAGGGTAGAATTGGTATTGTTGTTCATAGTTTACCGAGCTTGTCAGCTTTGCAATTCCCTGGAATGTCTCTATGAATTATACTCGACTGCACCCCTCGTAATAAGGAGTTAAGAAGAAGGAATGCCTCTATGCCGTGGCACTTAGCCACGGTGAATGCTAAACTACTTAGCGATCTTTATAAGAGATGAACGGCGGTCGGAGGTGGTCTTAGAAGTGGATGAGACTGATTCCAGAGATTTCAAGGCCGCCCGACTTTCCGAGAAAATGCTAATATCGTTAGTAGATATTATATTCCTCTTGAACCAGGACAGTGCTTCCGAAATCGCCATAAACTCCGCTTGAAACACGCTACAGTTGGCAATTGGCAGGTGACACCCGGCCTAAGGGATTTGAAGCGAACAATTGACAACACATCGCGTTGACAAATAAACACGAATGAGTGATTTAATTTCCGGCGGAAGGAATGTCGAAGTATTTTCGCTAGATTGCTTTAGAGGATACTCCAAAGAATATCGAAAAAAAAAATGTTATATATACGCCAACGATTTACGTCTTATAAAGTGGAGAGCGAGAGAAAGGCGAAAAGAGAGATTTAGTTTTAATCTGTCTGAGAAAACACCTCCTCCTACAACATCATTGGTTTTGGGCCCATCAGTGTAGAAGTGTGTCGACTTGTCTGTTATAATATCTAGGTCTTCCAGAAGGACCTATCGGAAATAGTGACCTTTAAGTTTTTGTCAAAATTGGGCTTAGGTACAGTGTAGTCTATGGTTTCGGGAAGAGTTAGGTTAACTAGTTTTGTGGAGTGACCAGTGAAGTTACTTGACCACTGTGAGATGGTTTTGAGTCTTATGGCAGAGCTGGTTGCCATTTGCATACCAATTAAGTCTAGGGGTGGGAGATATAGTAGGATGTTTAATGCTGCGGAGGGTGTTGATCTATGTGCTCCACTAATGCACAGACACAGTAATCTTTGTACTTTTCCCATGCTATTGCGATGTATAGCTTTTTCCAGGACGGCCCACCAGACCACTATGCCATACATCAGAATATCTGATAACCAGATCCATAGAACCAATGGGCGATGCGCGGTTGGAGTCCCCATTTGCTGTCAATGGCTTTCTTGCATAAGTAGAGTGCTATGGTAGCTTTCTTTACTCTGTCTTGGATATTGAGCTTCCAGCTAAGTTTTTTGTCTAGGATGAGACCTAGGTACTTTGCTTCGCTAAATAGTAAACGGGTGATTCATTCTTACCGGGTAACTTTTATTATCATACAGAAGAACCACTCTTTACATTTATTTTTTAAAGATGATGATGCTGACATTGTCCACTCACAATTTTCGATAACGCGTTCGAGCATTTCGAGTGATATTCGGCGAAAGACGAAAGTAATTCGCTTCCAATTTCTCAATCGTAGTCGGCTTGTCCATGTAGACTTTGGATTTTAGGTAGCTCCGAATGAAAAAGTTTAGAGGCGTGGTATTGGAACCAAATGTCGTCGAAATCACAGTATTCGGGCGCCATCCACAGTTAAGTTCCAGTCGGCCTCATTTTTGAAGAAATATGGACCGATGATTCCTACAGCCCATAAACCACACCGGTGAAATACATAGTTGAATGATGACGTCGCGGGCCACAATTAATTGTCTTGGGGGCCAGTCATGGCCCGCGTGCCTTTGACATGCCTGGGTTAGAGTATAGAAATAATTCAGAAAATAATTGTTTTTTTTTTTAAATGTGTCAGCATCAATCTCCATTACTTTTTTAAGAAAAAGACACATACATATGTTAGATAAAGTAAAATAAAGTGCTGATGCTGAAAATGAATAGATTGTCCCTTTGACCCATTTCCGGCTAAACCGTTGTTTTGTCAGGATGTAATAGCCGCTCTTGAACCTCTTCCGGTTGTTCTTCAGCCCAAATACGGCAATTTGGATTATTGACGCAGCCATTAAGCCAGAAATGGGCCTAATCGCTGAACGAAATTTTGGTTGAAAGCAGTGGATCTTCTTCAAGCTTTTGAGGAGCCCAAAGACTGAAACGGTGAAATTTTGGAAGGTCGGCCAATAATAAAAATTGCGTTTCAAAATTTTTCCGTGGTAGGTATAGCGAATTGTACGTTGGGGAGGTTTATTATGTGGACCATATGTTGCTCTAGGCGCGGGAAACACATTCCTCGCAGAACGCTGATATTCGCAATACTGCCGAATAATTTGTAGATGCTGTGCCGGACTAAGTATTTCCATACACCATACACCGATCGTAGGAGTTTTGATAGTCATCGGCATTGAATAAATCATCCACAGAAGCGATCTTTCGCAACCCTGATTATGGCTTCTTACTATAATAATGTATAAACATGTTATCAGATTTAAATTAATGGTTTAATGTGTTCAGCATTCTCTTTCTTTTCAACAAAATCATAGGAAAGAAATAAACGCCAATGCAATTATAACAAACTGTAACCGCAAGTCCGATCGTTATTAAAATTCGACAGCTCGATAGGGGAAGAACCTCGTGAAAGCAAAAACAAATTACCGTCTGACTCCTTAGTTATACATATATGAGAAATGCTTATAAATAGATTTACGAGTATGTTAATAGATATGTATAATTTTATCACAGTATGATTGAATAAATCTCCTTAAAAACAACACCAGCTGAAAACTCAAATATTAAACCACAAAAATCATAAGCTGAAATTTATTCATTAAGTCACGCAACATTTAGTATGCAATCAAAAACTAGTTTCCGAATTGACAACATTGTATGCTTGTATGCACGTGGTATACACATGTTCATACCTGCATACATAGATATTATAATAAATCAATCGATTTGTGATTTATTCGATGAAGGGTTCGACAATTAATGGATGGTCTCAGGGTAATTTTGATGTTAGAAAGCTTTTGTTGGTAAATCGAGAGCAATATTACAAAATATTGTAAATCGCCTTAAAATAAACAGGCCAACAAATACGAGTAATAATCTATGCTTGTACTCTAAGACTCTTGACTGACGGCTCAAAAATGGTCTTAGGTACTGGAGCACTAAATAAATGGGAAACTTCAAGACTACTGGGTACATGCAGTGTCTTTCAGGCAGAACTACTGAATATTATTGAAAACACAAGATACCGACCCGCCTTACAGGCTTTCGAAAATTAACGGTATTGAGCTAACTCTCTCAGAGAATGTGAAATATCTTGATCTTGGTATTGTTCTAGATAGGAAACTAAGCTGAACCTTGAACACACAAGACAGAATTAGAAAAGCTTTTAATGAACTCTTTATTTGCAAAAGAGCAGCGGGTAAAACATGGGGCCCCAAACCGGCAATGATGCACTGATGCACACAGACCCACAGACAGAATACGACGCTGGCAAGATTGGCGGCAGTATAGAGAACAGCTGGTGTTGCCATCACAGGTGCCCTTCGCACGACACCCACGTCGGCACTGGACATGTTCCTCTACCTTCTGTCTCTCGATCTGCTAAAAGATACACTCGAGAGAGAAGGGCTGACCATAGATGCTCTAATATTGTAGGGCATAGGGTTTCCAAGGCACTTTACCCGGCGCTGGACCGTAAAAGGATTAGTGAAATGGAAATCCTTAGACTTAGCAGGGCACAAATGAGAATAGCTTACAGCAATATTATCCGGGCATTGCCTTCTAGAAAAACAACGCAAAGAGGCTCGGACTCATAGCTACGGATATCTGCAGATACTGCAGTGAGATCGGTATAGCAGAAGATATCGTACATATTCTGTGTGAATTTCAGGGAATAGCACGCAGTCAGTTTTTAATTACCTAGACCTAGAGCAGCCATAGACTCGTTCTAAAATTTTGCAGGGTAATAAAAAGCTTTGAGGAAATTGTGTCGGTTTTTTAGGTGCCATCTTGGGATGGATTCTTAGGGGATTGCAATGGGCCCACTCTGGTGCCTGGTGTTTTGGGACGGCTTAGCCTCTCAACCCCTCTCAAGCTAACTTAACCTAATCTAGATTCTTGGCAGACATTGCAGAGCTCGTAAATGTAAAGATATCAAATCTTCTAAGATTCACCAACGGCATAAACTGATATACGAGTTGGTAAAAATAGTATTTACTCCCAAGCTAAGAGTGGAAGTAATCGCTCGAACAATCACACACCCTTCATAACCTAATCTAACCTAACCCAACCTCCGATGGATTATGCTTAAAAATTATCTTTAAAAGTCTATTGATTTAATATGGTAGGTAGATGGGTGCTCCGTGACGTATAGTCTCCGCCCACTAAGACCAAACGCGAGTGTTTGCCCTGGGTATGCCCTGGGTAAATTTGTCTTCGCAATACTCGGAGTTGCTAGTTGAATTTTGGATAAGAGATGCAAAGGCATTCGTAATGACAGTCAAGATGCAGTCCAACGCTTTCCAAAAGGAACCTAGTCGGTCGTATATGGGTTCCAGGTGACACGGAAATACCGGGCAATGAGACTAGTGATCAACTAGCGAATCAGGGTTCGGAATCTTACCCATTGAGTCCGAGAGTCGTACACTGTATTAGTTCTCATATGGAGAGAGAAACCACCGTGAAGAGGAGAGTACAGATAACATCATCGCTAGATTGCTCCTTAGTCTGAAACGTAGACTACCATAACTGGTTCGAGCTTGTTACGTGATACCGCGCCTGATGATATCACATTAGCAACATAACAAATACATGCATATGAATGTTGATGTCATCGAGGACCCAACGTGCAAATCATGATGTCTTGAAAATAAAGGTATTACAGAGCAATTCCTCTGCCAGGTCTGTTATAGGGATGAACACGGTTCCTTCTCTTCACTAGCTGAGATTCTTCACTTAATTAACCCATTTCTGGCGGCTACCAGTTTCCCTTGAGCTAGAAACTTGAAATTGCAGATTCTGGTTATTTTTGGTCTAATTAGAGGAAATCAAAAAAAAAAATGTTTTCGAAAATTTTAAAATGTAAATGTAAGAGGTTTGAAGGTACTAAAATTGATTTCAATATTTTTCTGAACAATATTAGTTCGCATTTGTTGAATTCCTTGGAAAAACTAATAACAAAAATTATTTTTTTCTACCCAAAAAAAACCAAACTACATACTATTGCCAGCGTATACATAGATATATGTATCTACCAGAGTTGTAAAAGAATGCAATCATTTTGAAATGCATTCTCTATCTAATGAATTCAATTTTTTGATTGCATTCATTGACTTCAATTCGAGACTTCAAAAAAATGAATGCAATCACCATTCATTAAGCATTCAAAAGATTGCATTCTTTTTTTGTACCATTCAATTGAATGCAATCAATGAATGCAATCACTTGTGACTTCAATTGAATGCTTGCATTCTTTTGGGTTTCATTTGCACTCTTTGCATTCATTTGAAGTCTTTTGCATTCATTTCCATTCATTTGGTACTGACTTTTCGAGTACTTTTTAGTACATTTTTGTACTTTTTTTAGTACTTTTAATATGTTTTTAGTACTTTTTTCAGTACTTCTAAGTACTGTTTTATGACCCTATAGTACTTTTTAAGTACTTTTTAGTACCATTTTAGTACTTTGTTTAGTACTTAGTACCAATATAATTAAAATCAATCCAAAGGAATCGAAAAGAATGCAAAAGACTTCAAATGAATGCAAATGAATGCAAATAGTGCAAAAGAATGCAAAAAGAATGCAAGCATTCAATTGAAGTCACAAGAGATAGCATTCATTGACTGCATTCAATTGAATGGTACAAAATGCAATCTTTTGAATGCTTAATGAATGGTGATTGCATTCATTTTTTTGAAGTCTCAAGTCAATGAATGCAATCAAAAAATTGAATTCATGGAATGATTTTGAAAGAATGCATTCCAAAATGATTGCATTCTTTTACAACTCTGGTATCTACATATGTATGTATTTATGTAGGGGATCCAATACTTACATGTCATGGTAAATCAGTCACTTCTCGTATTTCCAATTGTTCTATATCATCATGATGTGGATGACCTACTTTTGAAAGCAGTAATCTACAAGTTGTGAGCACCGTGGTGTAGTGGTAAGTGCTTTGGACTACTACGCAATGCTGCCCGGGCTCAATTCCAGCCCGGGTTCAACTCCTTAAAGTTTTTTTGAATGCCTGATAAGCAATCAAAGAGTATCATTTGTCGATAAGCTTCTCAACTCGCCGTTCGGAGTCGGCAGCACACAAATGGTTGCGAGAAGCAGGCCCAGGTTCACCCCGAGCTGTAGCGCCACCTAAAGTTAAACAATCTACAAGTTGTATTAAAAAAATATTGAAAACAATGGGTTCCTGAAATTTCCCAGCTACCTCATCAAATACAATTTCAAGTGTCTGACATAACATAATGCTTTGTTTCTACATGTTATATTTAAAAATGTACAAATGTACATGCATATGAAGTTAACCTGACGAGTGCTATGGATTTACTAGCCAAACACAGCATGATGTAAATATCTGCTACACGAGTGCTCATTCCGCAATTGCTCTAATTTTCTCTTCATCTCCTATAGCCTGTCCGGCAATTTGATAATTTCCAAATATAAATTTTGCAGTAGTTCCAGTTTTTTTTCATTATTTTTTTTTTGTTGCTTTTTTTTCGTTTTGGTAGCTTACTTCGTAAACAATTTTAAAATGCAAATTCAGTTAACGACCGACATACTCGTCAACAGCAAAAGTTAGTTTGCTCAAAAGACAGATCACAGATCTACATTTGATATCAACAATTCATTAAAAAAAAAAAACCGCAATTCCGGGTCGTTGCTATTGTCTTTGCTTTAAAGCACATTTAAATTATATTTTAAATCACAGCGTATGCAATCCAATGAAATCTCAAATGCAGTCCACTTTCATTGCAGAGTAAGAAAACCCCCGCTGGTCGACACACAGTAAAGAAAAGCCCGCGATGAGCGTGCAGAGAATATGTCAAATTGGTGCTCCCAAACCAACACCTTCGGAATTGTTTGAACAAAAATACTGCCCGTCGGAACCCAAACCATGTATGTCGAAATCATCCGCAGGGTTGTCAACACCTCAACCATCAGCATTTACCCTGCAAGACGTTTCGAGTCACATCCAAGAGGTCATGCAAATGAATGACTCTACCAAGTCATTGCTAAAGAGCACCACTCTCTTTGTGATCGGAGTTTTGATAGCCCGCCGGATGAAGTTCATCATTGACAGTTTAAATATTATTTAATCGAAATACATATATACAAAATGAACGAGTTCAGACTTACTTTTATTTAGATAGCCGACACGGGCGATCCATGGAAACTGGCCGGGTCCGCTATCACGTCCTCCGATAATTCGTGTATTCACTGACAGGCCACAGTACTGGGAATTGAAGAGCAGCTCTTTGTTGACGCCATCTCCAGTGCGACTGGTCACCGATTCTGCGTCGGGCTCTAATTTGGAGAACCTAAATCCACTCGGTGGTGGATATCCATACAAGGCATCGAAACTGTCGTACTCAAGTGGATCGTAGGGCTTTAAATGCTTCCTCTTCGAACCCAGGTCGAGTTCATCCTCGAAACCGACGTTGAAGATTGGCGGACAGTTTTTTCGCGTGTGTGGATCCTCAAAATCAACTAGATTTTGTTCAAAACTCTGGTACTCTTCGAAGTTATAGTTGATTTTACGGGCGATCTTCTTTTTGTTCTTCTTTGGTAAGTCATTGCTATATAAATCTCTGCTGTCCCACACCCAGGGTTGTTCGTCTTCGATCTCAATGGAGTACGTGTCATCGGCATTATTGGAATGCGACGGACAGCACACAAGTGGGTGGGTATCGATGAAGCCACACGAGGCCTTACGAATTTTTTCATATATGTAATTTCTATCCGATGGCGGAGTTTTACCCACTAGCGATATCATATTCTTGCAGTCTTTAAATTTTACACACTTGCAGTCTCGTTTGAAATAATAGTTTACATCGAGATTAGACTTGTCCAAGTTGGAAAAACTGAAGTCAGGAAAGGAGTTTGTTACTGTAAAGAAAGAAAGAGAAATTATTAAAACGTTATCTGGAAGGGTTTTTACAATATTTCTGTTTATGTTTAGTGATATGTTGTACAAGCAGCTACCATTTGAGTCCTAAAATACGACTGAGTATTGAGGGGTGAAAGAGGCGATACCGAAGCGACTTTCAAAACTCTCTTTGCCAGTTTTCATATTGGCTTTCGGGCTCCGAACAAGCAAAGCCGTACCTCAGTGGTTGGTGCCTTGGACTGTTGAACGTACTCAAGCATATTCCAATCCCAGCGAACAACAAACAGCCTTTTCAATTCGACACCTGTTTCGAAACACTCCGCTTTCAGGCAGCACACACCTATAGCCCAACCAAACCTGAAGACAATAAGCTCAGGAACAAGAAAGCTGCTGGAACTGACGGACTAGATTTTCAAAGGACTAAGATTTTGTATCGTCACGTCGTATCGAGCACAAACCACCTTATTATTTTTTTTTTTTTTTTTATATATATAATCTACACACGCTAAAGGGGATATGAATACCCTTTTAATGTTTACACACAGCGCGAGCACATGAAGGACGAGAACGAGAGACAGACAGATCGACGTAGTAGTGGGAAACTCAGATTATAGGTTTCAATTTCAACTAACTCTATGGGTGGTGTCTAGGATAACTGGAGAGTTGTGTATTATTTTTGTACTTGCTTATGATTCACAGGAGTTTTTTCCAGATGTTTCTTATTATAGTTTATGCGATCAATTTCTTTAGCCATATTCAACATCCTACTGCCAGTGTTATGCCTTCACAGTAGCTTTCGATATTAACTTCTGAAACTGATCAACTTATTTTTATTTCGTGAGAAATAAATGCTTCGAAGACATCTGAATTCGAACCGTGAACCTTTCGCATGACAAGCGACGACGACTACCACTACGCCACGGCCACCCGTAATAATGTAAAATATGGTCGGACAAATGATAGGAATGGAATCTCAGCATGGTTTCCCAATCCACAAAAATGACACTCTAAACTGCAGTAATTTTAGAAGCATAACACTGCTATTGCAGTTGGCAATCATCAACCAATTGACAATTAATAAAATTGATCAATCAATTGAAAATTTGGTATAATTGTGTGATAATAATTGTTTTCTTCATTGTGAACGAAATTGACTGCTATGGAATGGAAAACACTTTTTGACATTACCCATTGACCCCGCCCTTTGGATAAAAGGTTCAATTGGCTTGGACCACCACTTATTGCAGAAATTTGGATTTTGTTTTCTGATTTCTTTTTCTAATGTAAAGTGTACTATAAACAGACTAATTAAGAAAACATCCAGGTTCTGCTCCATCAGCTCCACTAGCCTACCCAACTGCTGACAAAAGTAGATGAAAATATTCACAGAGGAAAATAAACGCATTCGGACGGATAAGCGATGGTAGTGAGCGGGAAAAAGAAAGTGGATAGCGCTACCGCTACACACTAAACCCTTAACTACTCAACCGATTTCAACAAATAGAGTGTCCTTGGATTCGATTTAACCCGGAGAATATCCTAGGTTATATTACGTCATAGAAACATTCAATACGGCGGACACCCCAAGATGGCGGGTTACTGTTATCTTCACGACTTTCTTATGGGTATCAAATGAAAGGGTTTGACAAGACAATCAATACGCTAAGTGACATCATTCGAAATTCAATATGGCGGTCCACCAAGATGGCGGATTACCGTTATAGATTATAGTTATAGTTTCTCTACTACCGCCTGTGACTGACACACACAAATGTTTTGTTATCATTAAATGTTATATAACTAATGTATAGCTTAGCCCGTCACTCCGCTCCTGCTGACCGTCCCATATATTTTGTTATGAAGAGGGGCACATTATTTTTAGGGGCCCATTGGCGTCGAATATCTTACGACGGTCCTGTACATACTAGATGTCTTTTTTAATTCATTCTAAATTAAAAATAAATAAAAAATAAAATAAAATAAAATATTTTTTGCAATATTTAACATTACTACTGCCTGGGACGCCTTCATAAGTAATTTATTTGTTAAAAAGAAGCGGGTCATGCATAAAAGCGTGTTAAGTCGACACCAGCTATAAATCCAGTACACCAGTAAATAGTTTCCACTTACCAGCCACTAAAGTTTGATGAAGAAAATACAGGCTTTGGATGAAAGGACCGACTCGAATGTTGACGATCGTCGCATAGGAAAAGGGAAGCTCAGAATGACCTGGAATGTGTGGGTGTTTTGAATAAATCTCTCAGATATTTAATAAGAAAAAAAAATCGGATCTGTGTTTTTTTTATTTCAGATTGGTGTCGGATAGTGTTATTCTTTTTAGGGTTCCGTACCCATATGGTAATACGGAACCATTCACTCTAACTCAAAAATGTCTGTCACGATAAAAACGTCAAGAACCGTTCTTCCTAGAAACTTGAAATTTGGTACACTTATACATTATGGTGGTCCACATACATGGACAAAATATTACTCAAAAATATTGTGAAACAACTAAAATAGCTAAAATGTGAGCTCAAAAAAAAAAAAATCTGAAAAATATATCATGTGGGATATCATTCGAAAGGGCTCGAAACAAAGATTCCAAAAATATTTTGCTCAATTTTTTTCTGTTAGAAACTTTGGGAGTTATTGCCAAAAATGTGTGAAAAATATCATACAAAAAGCACCAGACCTTTTTCTCAGAAACTACTTAAGTCAAAAATATGAAAAAATCATAGTTCGTAGGTGATTAACCATATTTTTGAAGAAAAATATAGAGAGTCTCGTAAGTTGTATAATTTTTGAGAAATTCACGTCGAAAAATTCAATTTTATGTCGAAAAATTCAATTTCTCAACCGATTAACTCGTAAACTACTGGACCAATTTCACTGAAATTATCACTATTCGATTAACAATAATTTTGGAAAAATTAAAGGCTATCCAAAATTGTGCTGCCAAACAAAATAAATTAAAAAAAACTAATAAAAATAAGGATTTTGCCAGGAAACGAACCTGAGACCCCCGAACTCAGCTACACACTCAGCCGCGTTCTTAGAGCCCCCGCACACTACAGACTTTCTATCGGCCGATAGTTTGGTCGGATTGGGCTGGTTAGTGCGCACACTGGGCCGATTAAATAGTCGGGTTGGTAGTGAGTGCGCACACTAGACAAACAATCGGCCGACTGTTCTCGAACGATTTGGTTTTGCTAGTCGTTAAACACATTTTGCAGAGAATTGTCGCTTAATGGTAGTTAGTAAAAAATGTTCCAGAGAGGTAATCATTGCTCTAAGCCCAACTATGTCCATAATTATTTAAATACAACAAAATATCCAGAACTTAAAGAAAATTAATTTAAAATTCAGAGCAAACTGAGCTATCGAAAAAAATCGGACGACTTTATAGTCTGTAGTGTGCGCACGTAGAAGAGCGCCGTACTGATTAAGTAGCCGGCCGATAGTTTGCCGATACTTTAGTTCGTGTAGCCTATCAAACTTATTTATCGGCCGATTTCGAATCGTTGTAGTGTGCGCACTCTCATATATTTTTATACTGATTAAGAGCCCGACTCGCCCTACAAAAATCTGTAGTGTGCGGGAGCTCTTAATGTTTATCCAATTTCTCATAGCGAATAATATTACTGATTATAAGTTTGTAAAGTGAATATAGAGGTGGGCTATTTTCGTTTTTTGTGTTAACGAAACGAAACAGTTATTTAAACAAAATATATGTATGTAACTAGTCTTAAAACTACGGAACCCTTTGAGCGCGAGTCTGACTCGCACTTGGTCGGTTTTTTAAGCGTCACTTTGCATTTAGAGGAAATCTAAGTGCTTTAACCTAAAACTTTTTTTTTAATGTAAATTTAATAATTGAAAGTTCCGTATGACGAAATTGTAGATCATAAAGAAAGATTGGTTTTATTTCAATGGATTCGATGAATGCAGTTTCATATACCAAGAGCAGGAGCTAACGATGTGATCAAACCGACAGCTCTAAGATGGACTTTATTCGTCATAGGAATTTGGTGCGAATAAGTAAAATACATAAATTTGTGCAGAGTTCAATTACATTTAGAAACGTTCTTAATGGTTCGACTGTTTTTACGGGTCTAGGAATACCTAAATGAAGTTGCGCTCACTCCGTCTGTTTTTCTGCCCAAATGTCGCAGCTCTCCCACTCCCACATTTCTCTCTCTCTCTGTCTCTATATCTCTCTCTATTGAGGTGAAACCTGAAACTTAGTAAACAGTGCAGACTGCACAGCTGCAGATGCAGACCTGAATGATGACTCAATAACAGAAATGGAGTTTTCAGTATTCACTCCCCTCCTGCCCAGTGAACAGTTAACAAATGAAACCTTTACCGTATCGAATAGGGTGTCGTTGGATAAGTCTTCCAAAATTCAACAAAACACTAGGTAACTCTTTGTAGTTTTTAACTCTTTAGTCCCGAGATCTTGTGTTCCTTCTTTATGTGACGCTACAGTTCGGGGTGAACCAGAGTCTGCTTCTCGCAACCATTTGCGTGCGTGTATGTGATATATTTTTGCACCAACTGTAGGTCGCAGTTTTTGGCCGATTCCGAACGGCCCTCATGACAAATGATACTCTTTGAAAGCTTGTTAGCCATTCGAAAGACGTGGCACCGTGAAAAACATTTAGTTGTTTGCTGGAATTGAACCCGGGGCGGCATGCATAGTAGTCCAAAGCAGTAACCACAACGCCACGAGTCTCGAGATAAGTAACAGTTTCAAAATGGCAGGTTATGTATGACCGTTTTCATAAAGAGTGCATACATATACATGTGCATATGTATGTACATATGTATGTAGTTAATCAATATGAAATAGCAGTTAATACGTTGTTATACAGGGTGGTCCGGTTTGAGTTACAGATATTTTCGGATCTGATTCATTGGTTCATACTATGAAAAAAATCGTATGAGAGGGGGGGTCTATCTTGACCTCCCACTGAGCTACAGGGTGTTTAAAAACATTCCTTCATAGAAAATGGTACCAACAGTTATTCAATTATAATTTCTAGTGTATTAAATTTAGAGCAATTTAGAGTGTTTATAACAGTTAAAAAATATTACCATCCGTATCTTCGTTTTCGAGATATTGATATTCAAACACAGATTTTTTTCAACCAATTTTTGTGAAAATCGCATTTATTTTGGGAAAGTGTGCTTTAATTTTTTTTTACTATTATTATTTTGATGTGCCATAATGTCACCTACAAATTCACCGTAAAATGTTTTTACCTATTGCTTACAGTTTGGCCGGTATAAGGTTAATTTAATTACAAAGACCATTAAAAAAATTAGCATTATTTGTATTCAGTAACAAACTTTTTACCTGGGGCTCACAGTTTTCCTGGAATTAAGTTAATTTAGTCACAAGAACTATTCAAAAATAAGTATTAGCTTGTATTCAGTCTGATGATGGACACTTAATCCAAGAAAATGCTCGTTATTTAATGGTCTTTGTAATTAAATTAACTTTATACCGGCCAAACTGTAAGTAATAGGTACAAACATTTTACGGTGAATTTGTAGCTTATATTATGGCGCATCAAAATAATAATAGTAAAAAAAAAATTATCAGCACGCTTTCCCAAAATAAATGCGATTTTCACAAAAATTGGTTGAAAAAAATCCAAAAAAATCCGAAAATATCTGTAACTCAAACCGGACCACCCTGTATAAATTTATGTATAGCATAAAGTTGAAGAGAATGTTAGAAGATAAATATGTATAACAACGGAACCCTATCAAGTGCGTGCCCAACACGTCCATGATCAATTTGTTTTTATTTTTATATAAATGCCAATTAAAGTAAGCTTATATTTAAAAACGTGTTTTTTCTAAATAAATGTTTGAGGTTTGGAAACACTTAACAGAAGTATTTAATCTTCAAAAATTATATTATACTTTACCGTTTAAGTAATTTTTTTTTTTTCATTTGAATAAATTAATATTTGGTGATTATCGGTTTTATTTCTTTTGGTAACCGCAGAAACGGTCAACAATCCGATTCGACTGCGAGACAAAGTGACGGCATTAGTTCTGATCAAGGTAATTTTGTTAAGAGTTGAAAGTACTTTAAAATGAATAGACATTCAATTTTCACTCACCTAACGTGTTTTTAAGTATTTGTTCAGGCTTAAGGCTTGCACACACCGGCGCGATAGCGATAGCGATAAACAACAAAACACACCAGCGCGATAGCGATAGATAGCGATTGAAGTTTTGTCAGTTTTATTTATGTTGTTTTTTTACTTTTTAAAATATTTTCACTATCCATTTGCAATATTTACTTACATTCTAGAAAAAAAATCATCAAATCTGATTTAAAAACTACCAAAACTGACATTTTTTAATAATAAAAATTACAAAATATTGCGCGATAGAACGACTGAATACTAGATGCAGCGATAGAATCGTGCAATCACAGTCTATCGATCCATTATCGCAGTTGGTGTGAATGAACAACAACAAAACTTAAATACACGTGTTGCGATAGATCGCTATCGCTATCGCGGCGGTGTGTGTGAGCTTTAAACGTGGGAAATTGTTTGTAGCTTTTCGCAAATATTTAATATGGCTGTTAGCAAAACACAAATACGATTATTTAATCATTAATAGGGTTAAGCAAGAATGCAAAGGTTTATCTTGTATTTATAGTCAGAATGAAAATGTAGTTTATATTCTAAGATGACCGTCGCTTCGGCACGGTTATGCCTCAGTTTCGGTTCGTTGGCTGCCTTCTACTCGGCAGTCTTCTGGACGTTCTTGTGATTAGGGTGAGAGCGGATAGCAGAGTGAGCTTTCTTGCAGATTTCTTCAATATAGTCAGTGCGGGTAACCAAGTTGATATATTTGCTAAACTGGCGCTCTCCACGTCCTTCTCTCCCAAAATGCGCATAAAATCGGCAACATGCTGAATGAAGATATTATATGATATGAAAAATCTGGGGTACGGTAGAGGTGTCTGGTAGCACTGCGACCAGAGTTGGTCTATGGTGCCCCCTTTTATGTCATACAGAATTTTTTACAAATTTGATAATCCCTTTGACTGAAATATGTACTTAGTACGAAGTCTTCCTCCGATTATATGTATTTACCTATTGTTTTGCCTCTTGTTTTTGCTAGTTAAGGGCAGTCTGAGATCAGGTGCTCCAAAGTTTCTTTTGTTTGTCGACAGAATCTGCAGGTGGCTGTGTTGCTGATTTTTCTTTTATAGAGGTGGCTGTTGCAGACTAAATGTCCCTGACCGAATATATAGGCGCGGTGAACGTCGGCGTTGAAGCTCTTAGTTTCAGCAGAGCAACCAGGGAATCGCTTGACGGATTGAGGAATGTTCAAACCACCGTCGACAACTCCTTTCATGGTACCGAATACACAAGCGCCACTGGTTGTGCGGCAACATCCAAGTAACAACGGAATGCACATTAACCATCATCAATAGGCTCAACATTCTAACAGTTCACCATTGACTTCAGAACAAGCACCATACAAAGATTCCAAATCTAACTTGTAAAGCAGACGACGAACTACCAACAAACCAGTGCAGCAGCGTAATTGATCAAATCAACCTGAACTTCGTAACGCTACTCATGCGAATAGCCAGTGCACACACAGTGATGTCCTTGTTACTTAGATGAACAATCAGGCGATACTTGGGATTGTTGAAATTGTTTTTATCTTGGAAGATCAAGCGTTTCCTGCCACAGTAGTTAGTGTTGCCCTCGCGACACTTCACGCCTTTTCCGAAACCCATTTTTTACTTACTTAATAAAGTTGAAACACCGCCGCAAATCAACGGAGGTGAAAAAAAAGTGCTCCTTGCATTCGAAATAATTTTAAATCTTATCCATGCACTATGATAACCAAATATTTATTTATTCCTATTATATGTTACACAAATGATTTGATACAAAGTGAAGAAACTACTGTGGCCACTTTTACAGAAGCAGATCCAGTTTTTGTTGCTAGTAAAATAGTTATACAGAGGACTGTAAATGTGATTGTTGCTTGGACAACAAAATTACAGTCTATTCATGTTAATTTAATAAATTAAAATGTTTGTATAACCTTGTACATTTTACTTAACCTTCGGCACGATAAAACTCATAGGCTCATTGGGAGATGTTCCTATATGCCAACATACGATACCATTGTACCTACGCAATACAGATTTACATATCGTCAGTGGAAAGCATGATTGGTCTATGTCCACTTTTTTCCGAAAATTAATTAATAATGCAGTTTTACTAATTTGAGGATGCTCTTTCCGAATCTGAAATCCTTTTTATTGCACCTCATTCTATTTTATGTCCTCTTTGTTCTAAGAGCCAAATTTTTTAAGGGAAGTTCATTCCAAATTGTTCGAAGAGACATGATTGTATGGAATAGAACAATTGTTCATACATTTTCAAGATTCAATAAAAAAAAATACAGAATGGTCTAAGTACATAGGTCTAGAGTAGACCAATCTAAAACGAGTGGACTGCTGAAATTTCAACCGGTATATTAACTGACGATAGTTCATTGCCAAATACCAGGCAGGTTGATTTTTTATGGCTACTTGGGCCATATCAAAGTCCAGAATATATTACAGTTTTAAACAAAAATATAATTTGATGACTTCGTACTTCGCTCCTTTCTCAAAAAATAAAGAGATAGTTTGCGTGGTGCCACGGCCGTGGTGGTTAGTGCGTTGGACTACTACGCAATGCTGCCCGGGTTCAACTCCTGGCGGGGTCTAACACCTAAATGAGTTTTTTCACGGTGCCACCTCTTTCGAATGTCTGACAAACATCAAAGAGTATCATTTGTCACGATTGAGCTTCTCAACTCGCTGTTCGGAGTCAGCAAAAAACTGTAGGCCCCTTCCATTCGTGCAAAAATATAACACGCACACACAAATGGTTGCGAGAAGCAGGGCCAGATTCACTTCGAGCTGTAGCGCCCAACTAAGTAAGTAAGTTTGCGTACAAAGTGATCACTTTATATATAATTCAGTGAAGATTATTATTTTAAAATCTGTTTCGTTATTTAACAACGAAAAATTAAGAAAATCAGAAAATATGATAAATATTTTACCTAAAGTAATAAAAATTTTAAGAGGAAATTCCATTTCTAAAAAAAAAGAAAAATGACATCGAATCAATGTTTGGATGCCTGCTGAAGACGTCCAATTTTTATAAAACAGAAGTTAAATAAGAAGTACATACCACCATGAAATGTTGTTTGTTTTTTTTTTTTAATTGAATTTGAATATCAGAGCTTACAAAACTGATGTTTTTTATAGTAAAGCTAGAAATTCACGATACAATCGTTTTACAACGGTCGTAAGCCATTTGCGGTCGTATGCGACGATTGTATCGTATGTTAGCAAGCTTACGACGCGACGGTTGTACCGATATCGCACGGTCGAACGCTTGGAATCGAAAACCTGCGGTTGCATGTGCCGTTGTATGGAAATCGTACGCAAATTGTAAAGTGTGTGCTGTGTGCTATGTACAATGGTTGTACTGATATCGATACAGCTCGCGGTTGTACAACGATTGTATCGTGTATTTATTTAAAAAACAAGGTGACCGGGTTTTACATTTATGTAACGTTAGGCTAAAATGGGTTGGCAGCATTATAAAGTTTATTTCTTTTTAGAGACACAATATTAAACTGTTGAATTATTTTATTTCAATAAATAAATATTTGTTCCATGTAATGTGTGTTTTTATGTTGTTTTCTTAATCGGAAATAACATTTCACCAACAAAAATTGTATTTAAAATTGAATATAGAACACTACACAAAGAGGAGAGTCATATACATACATATGTATGTATATTTTAATTGCAACAAAATTATGGTCAATTGTTCTAACCACCATATTTTGATCTACATCCATGTTTTTTTTTAGGAGGATGCACACTTGTATGGGAATGGGTTCTATCTCCATATTTGTGATTTTTCGTTTTTAAAATTATTTAAAAATAGTAGGTAATTATTTATAAAGCAATATTATTAGTTTTAAAAAAAAATTGGTTAGAGATTTAAAAAAAAAACACATCAGCAACCAACAAGCCAAAAAATGTGACTATAATTCAATTTGAAACTAAAAAATCGTCCGCTGTAAAATTTGGTTTTTGCGACTTAGAGCAATTTTGCTTTCCGCTGACGATATGTAAGTATGTACAGCTGCGAGCATAAAAAAAGCAGTGCCACTAAGGAAGTGGATTAATCAAAAATATAACATATTAAGCAATAGTTTTTAAAACAATTAACCAGTAGCATAAAATGCGTTATCTTTATATATAAAAATCACGTGTCACTGTGTACGTACACGCTAATCTCCGAAACCGCCTAACCGATTTCGATGAAATTTGGTGAATATGTGCGGTTGGTGCCAACTTAAAATATAGGATAGCTCTGGACCCGATAGGTGGCGCTGGAGTCAAGTTATTATTAAGAAATTCTATATTTATCGACCAAAATGACTCATATTCACAACATATGTTGGTTTCATGCCAAAAGAGAATTTTACAAAATTTGGACCCGACAGCTGGCGTTGTAGTCAAGTTATTAACAATTTTTAACTTTTTGTTGAAAAAAATTACTCATATTCACAATATCAGCTGGTTTAGTGCCAACAGAGAAAATTACAAACTTCGGACCTGATATATGGCGCTGGAGTCAAGTTATTAACAAATTTTAAACTCCGAAACTACCTATTGAGCTAAAACTTTTTTGTTTTGTGGAGAGAAAAACTTTATTTGTTTATCATTTTTGTGTTTAGATTTTATTTTTATGGTGCTGTTTTTGTTCATTCTTCTACTTCCCTAATTCATTAAACAAAGTAAGTTCAAATTCATATTTTCTTACTCTTAACTAAGATACTAAATGTAATTAAGAAATCAAACTCATCGCGCAACATAGAGAAAAGGGTAGGACAATGTCTACCCCCGGGACAACTAGTTTTCTTATAATATCTACATTTATTAGTTTTTGATTTAATTGAAATAAACTATCATAAATGCATTTTGTCGAAAATAACTTTAAAAAAGGGCGAGCAAAAAAATAGCAGTGCTCTTGATCAAAAAAGTAAAAAAAAAAATTCTGAATTTAAATAAATTAGTATGAGGTGTTTTTAAGGATATACTACTCCTTAGTGGTACGGCCTTTATTAATTATCACACCAGCGCAAAACCGTTTTACCGAGTCTACAAGATGCTGGCATCTTTCGGGTGATATTGATCTCCAAGACTGCTAAACTACCCCACACAACTCGTTATTTTTTGGTTTTTTGTGCACTGCATTATCTCTTTTATATAAGGCCTATAGATTTTCAATAGAATTGAGATTGGGATATTGAGCAGGGCACTCCATGAACTCAATCATATTATCCTGAAACCATTGTTAAGCTTTTCGGCTGGTGCCGTTCGCGTCGTTGTCCTGCTGGAAAACCGGTTTTAGTAGCATTTCGTCCCCGACACATGACAACATTATGTTCTGCACTATATCAACGTATGAGTGCTGGTCCATATTACACCTTTATACCAATATATTTCATCAATACCATACTATGAAAAGCATCCCCAAATCATGGTACTAGATCCACCGAGTTTTTTTGTTTTTATTGTGAATCTAGGATCATATTTTGTATTGGGTGGATGCCTGACATACAGCCGAGATACTTTTCAGTCATACAGAAAGGTTTTGGTCGCATCAGTACACATTATATTCCTCCACTTCTCAGGAGACACGACAAATGCTTTTACGCAAACCTCAGCCTTTTTGATACATTTTCTTGAGAAGTGGGACTGAGATTGTGTTCTCTCAGCCGTCTTTAAAAATGTGAATACCACATGTCAAGTAAAGCAAAGCCACCATTTGGGTAACTGCTGCAGAAAGATGTGTCCTAGAGTACCTTACAACACGTTTCACCATTGACGGATGCAGTATTTTGTTTCGCCCGCGAGTTTTAACTTTCATTTCATATTTTATATTTTAGCGTTACACCCAGGAGTTCCTTAATTTGTTTGTACGTTTTTCCGACTTTCATAAGCAATTGAAACAGCTCGTGCTTCTATGGTGTGCAGTGTATTCCACGACCCACTTTTATCGAATCAAATTATTCGGTTTTACTATAGTTTGATAAAAAAAAATAAAAAGTAGAAGGTTTTAGCTAACTTTTCTATAATTCAGATTCAAAAATCAAGTCAAAACAAAATTTGTATACTAATAAGCACTGCTATTATTTTGCCCCTATCAAAAAGTATGAGATGCACTACCGATTGATATTTCAACGCAAAAGTGAGGGCTTACTATTGCAATATGACGTGACCTGAACAACATATTGTTAATAAGTATAGTATGACAGTAAAAGTCGCAAAAAATATTATTACAAAAAAAATATTAAGGAAAATGGTGCTTTCAAAGCAGCACTGCTATTATTTTGCTCGCCACGTACATGTAAACGATCTCAAAAATGAGATGATAAAATATTTTATAAGGTTAAAAAGTTGCAGGAAGACACGAGTTAGAGCTTCGTAACTACATAGGTACATATAACGAGACATGTAAAATAAAGATTGAAGAATAAGACTATGGGAAAAACTTTTTGAATTAATTAATTAGGAATAAAGACAAAATTTAAAACATAGGCTGAGTTCCAAAATGTAAAAAAAAATGTTTCGATGCGGTAGCAAAACATTTTTGATACGCATCCGCAATGCAGCCTTAATGCTTTGCATAAATTTTACTTTGTTAAAGTTTGACGTTTCAGAACGCATTTTATACATAGCCGATTGCAATTGACATGTCTAATAACGTTATATTTAAAAGAATTTTAAATCAGTGGTTTCAAAATGTTGACAAACCCGTGGATGTATCCACCAACAGTTAAAATATCTGCAATACGTATAAGGACATTCTTTAAAACTGGCAGAAATAGACGTGATGCAACATTATCCATTAAGTCTAAGGAATTCCGAAGTAAGATTCCTAAATCTATGAATATTTTTTAAAACTCTTGAAAGATATCCCAAATGATGTTTATCAATATCATAGTAATTTCAGGATGGTACGAGATACATTCCAAGTACCTAATATTTATAAAAAAAATGTTCAAGGCTGTTGTTGGTAGCAACATGAAATTTATTGAAATTCAAATAAAAGCATCGAAAAAAATATCGATGCGCAGTTTGCTTAGTTTATGAGCATCAAAAACGTTTGGGATGCGTTTAGAAACTTGCGACTTTGTCATAATTTTGTTTTTTCAGTTTCGGAACTTATGACTTTGTATCTAACAACGCATCTGATGCATTTTGGAACTCAGCCATACTTCTGAGCATCGTCACAAGAAAATGATGATTTACATATGTTGCTAAAACAATCAAAAAAATAAATACCGTCTGCCATATTTGTACATAATATGTACATTTGTATTTAAGTACTTTTTATAGGACCGTTAGGAAACAGAAACAGATCGAACTTTAAAGGGATGTGTTTTAAGCCTCACATTTTTTTTTTATATACATAATTTACACACGTTAAAGGGGATATGATATTTACACACAGCGCGAGCATATGAAAGACAAGAGGGAGATACAAACAGATCGGCGAAGTGATAGGAAACTCAGATGTTAGGTTTCAACTAACTCTATGGGTGGTGTGCATTATAACTGGAGAATTGTGTTTTATTGAAAGTTTTGTCTTTTGCTTATGATTCACAGAATTTTTTTCCAAATGTTTCCTATTATTGTTTGTGCGATAATGTGTGTTATGCCTTCGCAGTAGGTTTTGACATTAACTTCTTAAACTGATCAACTTGTTTTTATTTCGTGAGAAATAAATGTTTCGGCCGTTAACCTTCAGCGTGACAAGCGACAATGACTACCACCTCGCCACAGTCACCCACAATATCACTAAACATTACGATCATGGCTCATATGTACATATGTATATACATAGGAACTCGAGGCAGCTAGCTAAGGACCGGGCTAACTGGAAGGGGTTGTTGGTTGAGGCATTGGTTCACCCCGGACAGTAAAAAGTCTTCTCTGAGATTGAAAGAACAACCGGATTTTAAATTCTATTATTTGGAATAGAATTCTAGTTTCTTAATTTTTTTTTTATTAACAAATTTCTTCTTTTAGATTTAGAGTATCTCTTCTTTAATTCATACAAAAAACCAACGAACCAACCTTTTTTAGAAAAATGTTCATGATGCGTAAAATACATTCTGAAACACACCGATGCGGATTTTGTTGACGTATCCGAATTCATCCTATATGTACTCGTAGAATTGGCTTCTACTCTTTTATATGACATTCCACTCGACAGGGTAAAAAGCTAGCATTCTTGTTAACAAATATCCCTTTCGTCTAGATGTCTTAAAGTTCCTAAGAACAACAGTAAGCAAGAAATTCAAAATAGACTGCACTCCTAGGCGAGTTCGATTTGTCATTTAAGAAAATAGAACTTAATTAGCCCAAATCATTATCCGGCTCTACAATATCAAACATAACAACCAAACATTATGTACACGAGTACACCTCCAACAATGACATTATTTTTTTTTTATTTATTTTTTTTATAATCTACACACGCTAAAGGGGATATGAATACCCTTATAATGTTAACACACAGCGCGAGCACATGAAGGACGAGAACGAGAGATAGACAGATATACGTAGTAGTAGGAAACTCAGATGATAGATTTCAATTTCAACTAACTCTATGGGTGGTGACCAGGATAACTGGGGAGTTGTGTAATATTTTTGTACTTGCTTATGATTCACAGGAGTTTTTTTTCCAGATGTTTCTTATTATAGTTTTGTGCGATCAATTTCTTCAGCCATACCCGCCATCCTACTGCCAGTATTATGTCTTCGCAGTAGGTTTCGATATTAACTTCTGAAACTGATCAGCTTATATTTATTTCGTGAGAAATAAATGATTTGAAGACATCTGGATTCGAACCGTGAACCTTCCGCATGACAAGCGACGACGACTACCACTACGCCACGGCCACCCGCACCACTAATAAAATTGAAAGAAAAAAAATTAATAAGTGATATTGAGTCATTTATAATTACCTTAGTGATTGAAACAGTGGCAACTGTTATAGTTTTATTTTTGTCTTTTAGCTTTGTGGTTGACCACCTTTTATAGCGCAACCGCGCCACCATAAAACAGGAAAAAAAAGATACATTCTCGTAGGTATGGTCAACTTCTAAAGGAAATGCCACCGAATGAATAAAATTGATATCTCATCAATGAATCCACTTGTTTAAATGATTGATGAAAAACATTCACCATAATCGTATGTGTAGGTATTTCTGTCATTTTACTTTTGTGATTTTACAAAATATCATTCAAATAGATGCCAATTGAATATATTATTTAAATTTTAACTAAATGAAGCGAAGCTGTGATTATTGCCAATCAATAAAGATTCACATCTAATCGAAGATCACCACAAAGTGTTTCAAAATGATTAAGCATAATATTATACATACATATATCAACATCCGAGCATGCCCATTTAATCGAGTGCTAAATCAAATAGCAATATTCATTGTAATAGTTAATTAGTGACATTTTTAAATATTCATTGAATGACCTGGATTGACCATGAGAGCAGCTGTGAGCGTGAGGCGTGCAGGGCAACGTGTTTTTTTTTATTTTTTTTTCTTTTGTTTTGAATAGTATCAACAATTTTTTATATGAAATTTGCAAACTATCTTTAGCTTGATTACACAGATATTTATATCAATAGCAAGCGTTAGGGTGCTTTGACCCCTCGTTTTATCATCAATTTTCCAAATAACCAAGAACTGTTCGAATGATGATTTGAATGAATAACGTTAGCCCTGAGCATGTTGTACGCCAACGAAAGTGAGTCACTTGGCCAGACCGGTCACGATCAAGGTTTCCATTCATAACTGCCTTGTGTTGCGGTATGAAAGAAGTTATATTCTGTGGTTTTACTATTAGTTATATGTATTTATCGGGCATGGATAAATAGCATGTGTACGGTTAGCTGTTGGTATAACCAGATCAGAGAGATTAATAATGTTCTCATAATGTGCGGTGACAAACGTAAATGGAAAATTCAAGTCCGCCAGCTGAGGTCCGTTGTCTGTGTAGGTAACCTTGGCCTAGAAACCATCAATTGCCTTCTTTCCGGGGTAGAATATCGGGTATGATGTTTTATTTTTACTTTTTTTCGCTTTCAATGTTTCGAGTAATTTAGATAGTTAATTTTTTTGCAGTCATAAAATTAAATTAAGTCGAGACATGAGGTGGCAACAGTTTGAAATGTGTATACCTAAACAGGTCGTAAAGTGTGATTTATATGGCCAGGTGAATTTGAACCTTAGTATGGGATATCAAAGTAATTTGTTCTTAATAAAGAACAATAAAACAAAGACAACAAGAAAAGAAAAGTTCTGTTCGAGTTCGGTGGGTGCACACGCAAACGTAATACGGGGAATGGTGGGAATAAAATTGATTGCCATGTGTGTTTACTGTTAAAATCTTTCAGATATTAGGCATACTCCTACGTCAGTAATTATAGAAAAAGTAAAAGTTCTTATTGGCCATCAACCCGGATACACAGAAATGTGCGAGATAAGAAGTTTAACCGTTTATAGCTTTTGACATCCTGCATAATGATTGGGAATGTTACATAAGTCGATTTAGTGGTTTAAAATCCGCATTAAGGGCATATTTTATAACAATAGCCAACGAGGTCGATGATCCTTCATGTTTTTTTTAGATACTGCTACACTTGTCCTTGCACCTTAAAAGTTGGCATAAATCCTAGCTCCACAATTTGATTAGTACTAAATGAAGATTTTAAAAGAATTATTATAGGGCCGTAGGTATAGACTGAATGAATTGCTTGGATAAATGATTTTTCATAGACTATTAAAGAAAAAAGTGACGCAGATGGGTTAGCAATTTCTTCCAATCTAACTTTTCCGCTTTCTTAAATAATAATACATACATATCTGTATCTGTTCGAAGCCCTGCATTTACATACATATCATACAAAAAATTGCATTTGTTATCCAGTTATTGAATTAGATGTGATCGAACAATTACAATACATATATGTTAGCACAAAGCAATCCCAATCACGTATACTACACGCATGTAACGAATACCCGCTGGTGCATTGACGGTGACAATGGTCTCCACTGATCGTTGTCGCGAAAGCAGTCAAACAATATTTCTTTATGATTATGTTATTACTTTTCTCACAGAAAATGTACACAGAAGATACACTGAGGGACAAAAGTATTCTCACAAATTTTAAAAAAATCAAATGTTAAAATTTTAAATTGATTTCTATTTTAAGACTTAGTCATGACGTATAAATGTAAATGAACAAAACTTAATATATTTATACTATATCAAATAAAAATTCAAAAAGAGTACATAAAGTGCATATTTCAGTTGGACAAAAGTATTCGCAAAATACATGAAAACTTAAATAAAAAGAAACATTTTGCAATTCAGTACTCCGTTTGCATACCATTTTGCTTAATGACTCCCTGCAATGTATTTGGCATTGAATGTACCAGTTTTTCAGTCACTTGTGATGAACTTTGATTCCACTCTTGGTAAATAACTTCTCTGAGATGCTTATTAGAGGTAATTTGGTGCTCCCTAGCTTTTCGATATAAAATATCCCAAATATGCTCGATTGGATTTAGATCGGGTGATGGGGTGGTGTTTTTGAATTACTAGTGACACAATATGATGCACAACAATGGTACGATTCCGGCCATGTGCTTGGGGTCGTTTTCATATTGGAAGTAGTAACCGGACCTAAGCTCTGTTTTTAGTGCTTTTGGAAAGATTTTCTTTCTAAATGTTAAGGTTATGTTTCTTATTCATTAAACCGTCTATAAAGACCAACTCCGCAACACCGGCAGCAGCCATGAACAGTACACCCCCAAGCCATTACCTCACCACCTTCATCCTACACTCTTGTTTGCATGTTTTTTCACCTAATATTTTATTTTCCATAATTTTTTTTTTCATACTTTGATCCGTCCATCAGATCGATAAATAATAAATTTGCTTTTGTCTGGAAACAACATTTTGTCCCAGAACTGATTTTTGTTTGTTTTGTTGTTCTTTAGCGAAGCCTAGTCGTTTTTGTTTTAGATAGACCATATTGATGACTGGCTTTGCAGTGCTCACTTTCTATGACTTTGTGTACTGTGCATGGGTGAATTTCCTTTCCAGTGCTTTCTTTTATTTCTGCAGTGATCTGGAATGACGACGGCTTTGGATCTTTTTTATTTTCTGTTTAATTTGACACATCCAAGATTCTTGGGTCGCCCACTTCTTGGTGTGTTTCCACACCCGCTTAAATTTGCATGTCGCTTAATGATGCTATGCACCGTGAAATGGATCCTGTTACAAACACGTGCTATCGCCTTAATTTGGGTGTTATTTCTATGCAGCATAAATATAATTTTTCTTTCTTCCGCGGTAGTTTCTTTCCGTTTCCGACCCATTTTTGTATAGTGCAAATAAACAATAATAAACAATAAATACCTACATGACAATGGGACTACAATACCGGTATTATATGACATTTACCAAATATGATAATATTTCAGTGCTGCTAGCTTCTAGAAAATAAGTTTGTTTGAATGTGTTCGTATTAACGAATGGTTGCGAATACTTTTGTCCAACTGAGATATGAACTTTATGTATTCTTTTTAGTTTTTAATTTAATGTAGTGTAACTATATTAAGTTTTGTTTATTTACATTTACATGTCATGAGTGAGTCTTAAAATAAAAATCAATTTAAAATTTAACACTTGATTTTTTTAAAATTTGTGAGCAATTAAAGGAGTCAACGTTGGTTTTGCGAATACTTTTGTCCCTCAGTGTATATATATCAAAATCTTTGATGTGAAATAATAAACAAAACAAAATTTAATTACATTAAAATGTATTAGTTGTGTTTTTTTGTAACCTATATACATACATACAACAGCCAAACGGGTGTTATGAAAGAAGAGCTTGAAGAAAGCCACAGCCGACTCACATAATTTAGATGCGTGGCTTGGTGAAATTGGCTCAAAATTCGTTTCTATAAAATATTCCGGCTTGGATTGCAACCCAGTGGGTGGTATCTATTTTCTTCGAAACTCTATGTCCATTCCGACATGGTGTTTTTTGCAAGGCGTTCATCATCATTTTCATAGGAACTTGAAGACTATCCCAATCACGCTGCCGAACATGTTCAACTTTACCAAAAGTTCACGAAAAGGTCTCAAATGATAGACATCACGTTTATGCTCGTCATTGCTGTAATAGAAATTCTTATTAGTTTCGCAAACATTGATTGCCAACAAATTCTTCCAGAATTTTCGAAACAGTTAGGTTATGTTAGGTAGCAGTGGCTGCCGATAGTATAAGTACCAGCATACTTAAGCCTACAGAGGCCCACTGTGACACCAAGGATCTTGCGAATATATATCCCCGCTACTCATGAGAACCATTTAGAGTTTTGTATAAAGTGAGATGGGCTTCTTATTCTAAAATCCATTCGAGCTAGATAAGTAAGGTTGTTAAAACCATATTCCCCTATGTAGTTGTAGTTTTCTTCGAAGAGTTGCGCTTGAGTAGTGCGTTCTACCTCTTCCACGTATCTACTACAACTTCTGCAGAAGTCGTTCAAAAAGACGCCTGGTTACATGCTTGCCTATAACGCAGTGCCCTGTATTGACACCAATTTGTGGTCATTTTTGGGACAGAAGATAGTTAGACCGTTTCAAATCCAGCCTAAGCCAGATCTGTATGGTGGCAAAGTAGGTGGATCTACTTTCCTATCTAGCATTGATTTTATTGACTATTGTTAAGTTAAAGTGATAGCTTGTAAGTAGTAGGTATCCCATCACCTAGATTTTCGCTGTCCACTGGAATAGGTATTGTTGTTCCTAATTTAGTGAGCTCGTCTGCTTAGCAATTCACTGGAATGTCTCGGCGACTACACAGAATAGCTAACATTATCATATAATATAATGAAATACATTAATTAAATATACATAGAAATGACTATCAGGAAAATAATATAACGGACCTGACAGAATGGTGTCTTTTTAAATGGACATTGTTAAAAAACACCCACAATTTTAACTGCATGCTAACAAATCCACTTGTTTTAACAAAACTCGACACCATAAACAACTGAATAATTGTTTAAGGCGAAATCATCACTTTTCTACCCTTTTGGAGATAATTATAATCGTAACAATTTAGACTCTTCGATTTGCCATTTTTACTTCATAATGTACACACTAATTTTAATTTGTAACAGCACTCTCGTCAAGTGGTTTCAATAATCATAATCTTATCATTTTCAAATAATAAGCCAACCTTATTCTATTATTAATTTCAAATTTGAAAATGTTAACTTATTTCGATAAAAAATGTGACATTTATAGGACGTCCGTTTAAACGGACCATATGCACTAATAAGTTTTAATTAAAAAGTTATACACATAGTGTAGGTATGTATAAACAAAACTATTATTTTCATCTTAGTTTCTTAGAGATAAAGTACATACATAGGTACATACCTATTTTCAATACAGTGGGAGCTTTGAAAATTAAAAATGTATATGTATGTATGTAACATATGTATGTACGTATGTACGTACTCTTGAAATGAACTGCACTTCATGCATATATGTACGAGTTGTATTTCGATAAAAAATGTGACATTTATAGGACGTCCGTTTAAACGGACCATATGCACTAATAAGTTTTAATTAAAAAGTTATACACATAGTGTAGGTATGTATAAACAAAACTATTATTTTCATCTTAGTTTCTTAGAGATAAAGTACATACATAGGTACATACCTATTTTCAATACAGTGGGAGCTTTGAAAATTAAAAATGTATATGTATGTATGTAACATATGTATGTACGTATGTACGTACTCTTGAAATGAACTGCACTTCATGCATATATGTACGAGTTGCTTGCGAATTGCGTTAGAATTGCTTGAAAAACAACCTCCAAATTGAGCCAAAAAGGGGGAAATTACAAGTGGCTGAGCTCATTCTGTGTATGTATGCATGTATGTGCAAATTTTTGTGCATGCCATAATGCATACAAATAGGAGATTCCCCCGGAATATCGGAAATGCGTAGTAGTAGTAGCCAGTGAAATACGTCTCTACTGCGTGGTGTCTGTCAATCCAGTGCTCCAAGTTATTTACTGAAACATCAATTATTCAAGCTTAAATTATAAAATAGTGTTGCCAGATACTACACGTACATATGTCCCTGCATATGCTAATCAGCGAACATAATTGAGACAAAATGAATTTTGGCCCAATTTGGAAGTCCTCTCAAATCGGGACAAGTCCAATTAGGGTCGCATTTCCTGGTCCCCTAGAGTGCCCCAATTATGAGGTTTTACTGTACCTACTCATAAACCAGAATGCAGCACTGCAATGTGAAGTAACTTGTTTAGTTTAACAAAATTGTATAGGCTTTATATTTGTTAGGCACTATACTACGTGGTTTCCTGGTAATTCCTGACCCTGAGTCAGTGCAATTAACCTTGTAATTCCCCGATGCTTTTTTTTTTGATAAAAACGAAAAAAAAAATATTTGTATTCCCAATTTCATTTAAGAGTTTGGATTAAAATATATAATCTATAAATGTACATACATGTATACGTATACGGTATACCTAACTAGTTTATAACTTTTAAAATAACCAAAACCAAATTTGTAGTTCCCACTGGTTCCCCTGTTCTTTAACACGGGCGGGAAGTGCGTGAGCTCAATAAAATGTGTGTCTATATGTACATATATATAATGTACCTACATATGCATTAAGTTGGTACTTACCTACATACATACATACATACATACGAATTTTTGTGAGACTAGAAAGTTGTCAACGCTTCATTAGTATTATTTATGTTCTCAGAGAACAAAATTTGTGTATCTAAAAAAAAAGGGCCACCCAAAAAAAAAATGTACAGTCCAATCAGTGAAATTACGGCTTTGTGTGTATTCTGCTGGCTTCAATTCTTGTATCAACTGGACCTTATAAGCATATAGGCCAATATCGTTATACAACACGCGGTGCGAAGTGGTTGCGGATAGTCCCATTTCCTGTGATCGTCTCGAAATCGACACACCTGGGTTTTAATTCACACTCTCAGCTTTGGCGGTGATATTTTTAGCTGACCTTGCCGAAATAATGCACAAGTTGTAATCTTCACATCACTAACCTGTCTCGGTTCAAATTTATCGATTAAATTCGCTAGATGATGACCAAAAGTAGTACGAACTGTACGAAATATTTCCAGGATCCTCTTGTTGGATGACTACATACATACATAATACATATGTATAAATAAAAGTTAAAACCTTTTTGAACAAACATATATCAACACAATAATTAAATACTCAGGCATTTGTCTTCGTTCGCCGTAAGTCGATCCTGAGCTTAACAGTCTCTTCTTACTACTCAAATACCCGAGCTGCCATTTTGTCAGTTTATATTAGTAGTGGGTTATAGTTTTTTAGTCCTACGTTCATTTATGTGTTTACACATGGTCTATCCTTAAGCTGAGATTTGGGCTACCCTATTACATTAATAAATTAATATTTGTATAAGAAAGAACTGTGAAAGGCAGTTAGGCATTCCTAACTCCAAAATAGTCTGTTTTCGTTTGAATTGAAGCTAAATACGGCTCAACCTCAGTATCCGAACCCGAGTAGGCTACTTGTATCTTAGAAAAGGACAGGTAGGATCGCCAGTTCAATCCACGAAGGGTCATAGGTAAACTAAATGAATTCAGACATTCTAGAAATAACTTTTGCCTAGTAGCAAGATGAAGGTATAAGTCTCTACCAGCGGAATGTTTCACCTCCAACAACAAAATAATAATAAAAATGGAACCATTTAACAGTTGAATACTTATTTGTATATTTTATGCATTTGCACCTACTTGTAGTTCATGTTTCACACTGTACACTTCCAAAATGAAATCGTTGATCAATTTATTGCAATTGCAACTGCAACCAACATGAAATACAAAACTTACAATAATTTCAATTAAGATGTTCATTTCATTCATACTCAATCAGGTTAAAGTTGAGAATAAATGATGAAGTTTATTTCATGGAAGCATCTACAAGTATTATAGTTAAGTGTGTGTACATGTGCATCTACGTTTTTTTGTCTGCTATATTCCATAAAAACTAAGTAGCGCCAAATCTTAAGTAACTATCTTTGTTTAGTGGTTATTTCATCTTTAATT
The DNA here is from genome assembly GCA_949775065.1 of Brachyopa scutellaris. Taxonomy (NCBI): domain Eukaryota; kingdom Metazoa; phylum Arthropoda; class Insecta; order Diptera; family Syrphidae; genus Brachyopa; species Brachyopa scutellaris. Next base: position 63,559,775 of record OX459114.1, on the reverse strand, counting down.
GAAGTTTTCTCATAAAAGATAGATCGACTGACGAAAGATACGTAATACACACATACAGGTGGGAATAGAAAGAAATATGCACTTCTTAAGGTAAAGGGGATTGAGCGTAAAAATACTTAGTAGGTATATACAGTTATAGTAAATTTCATTAGATTAGTTCTCAAATCTGTCATTGAAATGTCAGGGAAAAAAAACATGTAAAATGTCAAATTTCATAGAACGCGCGAAAGATCTGTTAGCGAGAGGTCGAAATCTAAACAACTTGAGGTACGCATTGAAAAACAAATACAACTAGGCGTACAAAGGCGGTGTACATACATTTCTGAAATGTATTCTATTCTCAGATTTGACCACACATAAATTAAATTGCTTTCGCAATTTCGCAATAGCTTGCTGTAGAATAGAATAAGATAATTTTTTTTTATTGCGTTGATTGAGGCAGCAAAGCAATTTCAAAGTCGAAACACCTGAAACACCACACATGAAACAAATTGCAAATCCGGTATCGTGAGCATGGAAGTATGTATAGATTTATATCGAATTAAACTAAAGAGATTGTCTTTGCCAAATTTATTTGTTTAAGAGCTGAAAATGCCATTCAATATTTTGCCAGGCAAATTATTTGACAAACGTTGCAGCAATCAAAGTTTGCGAACAAGGCCAGCTGAGTTTATTGAAGTCATTTCATGGCACATGTCACTTTTTTTGGACTTCATCTACCACCCTTTCACTTGAGAGCGAAACTAGTTGCAATTTTTATTTCATTTATTATCTATTGTTTAGTCTCGGATAGATAAACCCATCGAAAAATGAGCGATCGCACACATCTACCGGTTTTTTAAGGAGTATTTTATTTTATAAGCCAACAAGCGTATCCACAATTTGAGTGGCGCATTTTTGATTAGAAATACGAGTGTTTATGTTGTTTTAATGGACACTACTCTGACGACAATAGAAAGGTACAGAAACAGAATATTTGTTTGAAATTATGTACTCAGCTGGCAGCGGATGGGCTGTCCTTTCCAAAACGGATCGATTGGAGAGTTAAATATTAATACCTATCCCCAAAAAAAAAAGTATGAACTGCGCAGGCTGTTAAGAGCATGAAGTATGTAAGCTCCAACGAAGAGCTGGTCTAACAATGTTGTTACTTGGTTGATACAGAATGTAGTCAACTACTATTAAATCCTATCAGCTTGCCGATAAGCTGACTAGGAAAGGAAAGGAGCTGCCACTACCCGAGGCGGTAGTAGTTGCCCGCCGCGAGGTAGCATTAAATCATTAAAAAATAAAGTCTTATGAGAAGGGCTGACCATAGATGGTCTACTAACATGATAGGACACAGGGCACAACTAAGAATAGCTATGGGAATATTATCCGGGCATTGTCTCCTGAGCGTATATTTGCAGATGCCGCAATGACATGACAATGATAACGAACATATTCTATCCGAATGTCAAGGATTAGCACGCAGTCGCAGGAGCATTCACGGCTGCTTATTCTTCAGTAACTTGAACGAGGTAGGCCAAATCAACCATGGAGTCGTTCTTACATTTTCCAGGGTAGAAATTGTGGCAGTTTATGTGCCATTCTGCGATGGATTTTTAGGGGATCGCGATGCGCCCACTCTGGTGCCCAGTGTTATATAACCTAACCTAATCTTAGCCCAGAAACGATTTTTTTTTTTAAATACATAACGTACAGACGTAGGTAAGGTACTAGCCTTAAAAGATTAGGTCGTGAAATTCGCAAGACGTTGTAATGCAATTATAATTAAATACAATCAAGCCAGTTAATGATCAATAATAACCTAACTAGGATAAGGACATTCGCATTAGTTAATAATAAAATCAAGCTTAAAGGCTAGTTCGGTGCTCGCACTAAACTAAATTGTCGCCGGTCTCCAAAAATTCACATGGAAACCGAAGATAAATGCCAGATAAATTTTGTTTGTAGAGCTGGTTGTAGAAATTGATAAATGGTTGTAGAAATTGAAAAAGCCACCCTTGTCATAAACCTTTTTTTCTGTGCTCCTGATTATTTTAATTTTTTCTTTGACTTCCCCCGGCATTGCCTTTTCATTTTCATACTCGTGCTTGAATAAACAAACAGCAGCAGCAGTATACATGCGCTTATTTATAATTGATTTGTTTTAAATTTCTATTTGAAATAAATGTCGCGGACATTAAATGGCTGGCTACAATTTTGTGGAGACATATCCTATGCAACTACCTATTTAGCGAGCATTTTAGCATGAGCACCGTACAATCGGATAAATTTCCCAGGGGAATTTTATCTTTGCGTTTACTTAGTTACTTAGTTGGCGCTACAGCTCGAGGTGAACCTGGGCCTGCTTCTCGCAACCATTTGTGTGTGCGTGTTATATTTTTGCACGAATGGAAGGGACCTACAGTTTTCTGCCGACTCCGAACGGCGAGTTGAGAAGCTCAATCGTGACAAATGATACTCTTTGATGTTTGTCAGACATTCGAACGAGGTGGGCACTGTAAAAGAAACTTTTAGGTGTTTGCGGCGGCATTCGAACCCAAGACCGCTGGCTCAGTAGTCCGACGCACTAACCACTTGCGCTACGGTGCCCACTTTGCGTTTAGCAACGACAAATTTTGTATGAAAAAATTAGTTTAGCGCGAGCACTGTACTAGCCTTAAAGCGAGATATTTGATATTTCAAAATAATCGCCCCTGTGATCAATTCCAACCGGTTTGAAAACGGACGGAATTACAATGGATAAATTCGGAAAAATCCGTTAATTTCGAATTCTTCCCTTGTAGCTAAATATATAAACATTCGATTATTAAGAAAACAAAGAAGATCTTTTGAATTGGTTGCAAAATGATAATGAAAACAAGTATTTAAGTATAAGTACTCGTAAAGCAAATCAGTAGAAATTATTTATCGTTAATCGTATGTTTTGCTTTTTAACATGACTTTAGTATGACTTTATAACACGCACACACAAATGGTTGCGAGAAGCTAGGCTTGGTTCTATATAGGACTGCTGACGCTGTCTATTTATTAAGCATGACTTTTATTCAAAGTTATTAAAAAAGATCATCTTAATTTTCTTCTTTTTTTTCAAAAAGTCCGCACTTCACAAACCGCTTGTGTTTAGGATAAAATATCTACGTATGTAGGTAGCTGATAACTTGTCAAAGGCTGAAGAATTCTTTTGTCCACAGAATTTAACAACAGGACCACCACCGGTCCATCAAACCATGAGTTTTATGGTTTCAATAGTACGAGTGTATTTAGATCAGCAATCGTCTTATGTGCTGTATGGATCCAGCCAGCTATTTTTGCATGTGAATTTTTTTTGTATAATTCTTTCCGTTATTCTAATTATATTACCACCTTGTATTATACAGAGGAAGAAGAATCTATTCTTAAAGATACTGAGGACAGTACCTAATCCATACTGTCACTTAAGTCTTAAAACCACAAATTTAAATAAAAATTCACAACCTGGACAGCAGTATTGATGTTCATAGAGTAATGACCCCGCCACTTAAGTGTTCATCATCAAGGCGAACCAACAAAATTATTTAAAAAAAAAAACCGGTCAAGTGCGATTATTATTCCCCCGCCGAAGTTTCTGTATAAAGTTATTAATTCTTTCTTTCAAATAAGAAGATTTAGGCCTTCCTCTTAATTTATTACTGTAATCTTTACTAAACTGTGTTTTTAAAGAGATGCCGGGTTTCCGATAGGAATAACTGTCAAACTCACAGTATTCATGCATGTCGAAAATATCGTGACTTAAAATTGAAAGACTAAGTCATGAGTGCCCTTCAGTAGAGTTCTCTCCATCCTATTCAATCCAGTGACTAAGGTTACTCTAATAATCGGTACAATAAACTTCCCGAAAATAACCACAATATGTATCTATGCTAAATGGTTATCTATACATACATACATATGAATGTAGTATGTATATCTTTCAGGAAATAAAACAAACACACACCCGACTATATTTGTCAGACGAAATACTATTTGTTTGAAATTCCTGAATTTCTGACTACAATCATTCATTTAAAGTGTTTAACATTAATTAATGAGTGTTTTCTTTATAACAAATTGTCCAAACAGATAATTCTATTCCATTCTAAACAAAAGAATATTAAAAAACATTTAACATTGCAACTTGTCAAGTTGTCGCCATACCCGCCTGATGGATGTTTCAATAACATCAAGTACGAGTATTTTAAAACATGTTCGAGTGTGTAGAGATATCAAATAATAGTTTAAATTTGAACTCACATTGCATTGATAAAAAACACGTTAACAGAAGTGTTGCACTAATTTGTAATTTTTTCAACATATTTTTTGAATTTTTTTTTTTTTTACTGTTTATTTTAAAATATTTGAAATTTAAATATCACAACTTTTGAAAAATAAAAAAATAGCAAATAACAAATCAAACTCGATGCAATAATATACTTATAAGTCGTAAACGCGCGTAAATTGCATTTCTTTTCGGTACTCTTCGGCGAGGTACTCTTACGAGGTAATCCACTTTAAAGTCCGTCGCAGACTGAATCGAAAAACCGATTGCGGATTATAGTCTTAAGCAAAAGTTTTGATCGCTGCAATCTATATAACCTCATTTCTTCGTGATAAACAAAGCAGCAACAGAGGCACAAAAGCATTAACATTTCGCAACATTATGGCAACATTATTCACCACACCACCGTGTACTATGGTCTATGACGCACTGACTGTATGGCTAGAGCAACACTACAATCGGTCTGGGCCAAGAGACCGACTACGCCACGAGAAAGAAATGAAACCAATTGAATGACCGGACTTATTTTGTGCCGGTAATTTGGTGGTATTTCAAAATGGAACCAGCTGATCGTTCTCAATCAAATGAATCATCTTTCTGTGGAATAGGGATAGGGTTGTTAATACGACCCGGTGCAGTTCTATTTAAGTGGAAAGTGGGACACCGGGCGTATGTGCATTTTTTTTTTTAATTAGCTGTTTACTACGATATTTATAAGGGGTGTGTGGAATTCCATTTTAAAAATCCGGAAACTGGTTTGCCGTGCTTCAAGGAATGGGAAGCACCTAACTAGATCATGAGGTAAATAAACGAAAATAGGAAACCAGTATTATTTTGTATGCACAGACATTATTTCAATAACACTGAACTGTTGAATATGAATATTGTATATTGAATATAATAAAAAGCCGTTTTGATTTTATTAGAAATGTTGAATGTTGGCGTGTGTAAGCGGTTATTGCTCAATGGAATTTTACGCATGTATTTAATTTCAAAGTCAGTTTCAACTGCGAATTTTTTAAAATATGTACTTATTACTTCAGATATAGCTATACGCATAAATATTTGGTTATACTTTTCAGTCTTGATTTAGCAAGTGTAAGTTGGCCGATTCCTATCGTGGCATCCACCGGATCAGAGATTACCCTCACTTGTTCGATTCACTTTTACTTTAGCTTAGTATCGTAGAATCCACCGGGAAAGCTCCTTTACTGACGTGTATATCGAAAAGCAAGTGTCTCGATCATACAGAATTTATGACAGCAAAAGCAATTTGCGCTTTGTGTTTTTAATAAAAAAAAACGAGAAAGAAAAACAAGAAAATGGATAGCATAGCAGTTTTCTGGATACGTCAGATGAACAAGAAGAACTATCTTCAGAAAAAACACGCACATTCGTAAGAGAAGCAGCAGGACACAATGAATCAACCAGATGAAACGTGTTTTCAAATAACTATTTCTTTAAAATAAATTTAAAAGTAGTTTAATCTTGCAGATAGATGTATTCAAAATGTTTAACTAAATAAATCGACTTTTTCATATGTTTGGGATATGTTACTCGTATAATTTCTATGGTGTAACGAGTGAGAAGAATGACAAGAGATTGGATTGTATTGGCAGCAGTATTAGGAGATAAGCATTCAGCAGATTCAGGTGTGCAGAACGTTCAAAAATAAAAATCAATATTTGTTTAAATTAAAAGGATTTGTTTTTTTTTTATTTCAATGGTTATAATGGATAGATTAGATCCGAACGTTTTCCACGACGCCGGCCGTGAAACTTATTCACATTACCGATAAGGGAATGGTGTACTTCATCGGATTTAACGATACCAATGCTCACGTTACAGTGAATTCTACGATAGGGGTGAATATTTTTGGGAAAGATCTGTTTAAGATGAACATAATTGTTCAAATTTGATTCAGAATACATATAATTAACCTTCCGTCCTCCCTCTGGGGTGCGAGACATCTCACCAAAAATTGTAAACTGTCCCATTACCGTTAAAAAAATTTTTCGACCATGACATGCCTATATAAATTCAGTTTAACGTTTTCTGCAGCGCAATTTGGATTAATTCTCAGTATTTAATTTAGCTTCGAAAGTTTCTATGGGGTACCATACACCCCAGTGTGCAGTTCGCGTATGTATTTTTTACAGTTTGTACATAGGATTCAGTAATTTTTTTTACAGGCAAAATTTGGTATATGCGTTGAATGAATTCTAGCACACTGCTAACAATAGCTTGCAACAAAAAATGCGTAGAATTTTGCACATGTACTCTTGAATATTATTTCGAGAAATATCTATATGCAATTTTATTAATTTTTTTTTTTTTGTTTCTAACTTTTGAAAAGCATGAACTCTACTTTTTAATGATTTGTTTGTCCATTTATTTTTTAAATAACTTTTTTTTATAGAAATATTTTTTTTTTGTAATGTATGCAAGTGGAATATTAAAAACTATTTGGATGTCCTGAAAACATGAAAAACGAATAAACAATTATGTAATTTAATGAAAAAACTTTTTTTTTTAATATTTATGATTGGGATATATGATATATATATATATATATGATGGAGGAAAGTGCAAGTAAAACATAGTTGGAGGACGGAGGGTTAATTATCTTGTACCTTTTAATGTTTAAGGCAATATGCGGTTTCTGCAAACTGATTTATTTGCTCATTCGTACTTTGGATCTAATATTTGTGAATAGAGATTGTCCCTAATACTGATTATCCTAGCTTTCCCATTTTTAATAGCTCTTTGTATCAAAATGCCGTTTAAGATGAATTTTCAGTTTGCATTACCAAAAACCATTTATCGAACATAGAGTATATCTTAGTTCATGACTGTAAACATAGTGGTCAAAATTATGGTCAGCCAATGTTTAAGAGTTTAACCTCAAATTATTTATACACAACTGTAAAATAATTGTGCAGAGGATCTGTTTTTATAGTTCCTATTATATGTACCAAAGCAAATACATATACATGGAAAGTCTCCGGTAACGGGACGGAAATTTGAGTTTATTATAGGATTCCCCCGCGCCTCCGCACTTTACCTGTTCCACTGTTCTTATATTTTCCCTGTCATTTTATTGTGTTATGTGAACAAAAGCAGGCTGCAAAGATGTCCACAAAAAAAGAAAACTTTCTTTGAAGGAAAAAAATGGAAGTGGTTAATGTTATTAATGTTATGTTAATTTTATTTTGAATAATTAATATTTTATATGAAATGAATTAGAAGCGCTTTTTTTAATTTTTTCTCTCAGCCGGATAGCTCTTATACCCAGACAAAAATTAGGGAACCATGAGTGTCCGCTTTAGGGAGATTTTACTGTATAAAGTGAACCAAACTTCAGATAAAATATTAGCACACTGGTGCCCCTTATGTAAAGAATTTTCCCTTAAATCTCTTTTGTAAAGCTTCCACAAATACCGAGCATAAAAGCAGCTACGCATAGAAAAATTTATTTCTGCGAACAAAAATTAACTGGTAGCGCCTAAAAATTAGAAAATGGACTGGGAATCAGTGAATACAGTTTGCTGTTGAAACTCAAAAACTATTGCTGAAATCGCAGATCAAAATATTTATACTGTTCTGTCACTAATCCCCTTATATCGCAGTACTGGTCGGAGGCATAATAAGACGATCTTTTGGTGAATATTGTAGACGTCATTTGACCATTTATGGCAGAAAATCTTCTTCTGAACTTGTTATAGATAGCACGCAGTCTGGCTTTTCGCACCACGGCTTACAGAAATATAATTCCCAGTTGCTCTAATCAATGGATCTAAAAGAAGATACTGTCATTTTTAAGTTCTCTGGAGACTTCACTCAATTATACGCCCATTTGGCCCGTAATCAAACTCACCCCGAGAGAGCATTGTAATCTAAAAACCTGTGGATTCAGTTCCTAAATTAAAATAAAGTTCTTACAAATTTCAATAACCGATTATCCCGGTTTCCGGTTTCCGGTAATTTGGAAGCTGTGTTAACTGTGCAACTCCATCCTATAAATTAACTGAACAAAGCAATTAACACTTCAAATAATAACCAATTATTACCCCTCAGTATATATGTATGTACATTATTATGATCGAATGTAAAATATTTAGAACGGTTAGTCCAATCAAAATTAAAGAATGTAGCCCCAAGATTATTACCAAAAACTGGAATAAAATTTGTATACACCTGTGATATTGACGGTTAATTAAGAAGTACACTAATTGTTGTGACCCTTTCAGTCACTTACAAACATTGAGAGAGCATGTAATGCTGCAGTGTAGGTAACCTTACGAATGAACGCATGGATATTGACATGAAAGTAACTCATGCATGACTATTTAATTTGTTGCATTTTTCGTATAATGAACCCTAAAGGCATTAAAATCAAAATTCGTTGCCATTTTTGGTGGTTAAAAGGAAGTTAAATTTCATTGTTATTATCATTATAATGTACCTAATTATAACAAGAAAAAAACCAAAATTATTCTTTGGTGAAGTTTTATGTGGCTGCCATTTTTAATGAGACGTGGGAAAGAAAAAGCTTCCATTGTGCACATACATATGTCTCTTTTTATCGGTAGTCGAAAGTCGGCAATTGAAGTTCAGAGCTCACCATAATGAACAATGCTCTTTGGTCATTTAGACGTCAGTGCAGTGGGAATATAATGATAAAATTAACTGCTAAAGCTAAACCAAGCGTCGAACGTCACAATAGACAGCTACAAGTTTGTGGTAGTAAGGGACTTGTCCATCTGTTTATTTTGGATAAGAATGGTGGCAATAGCTTAGTTAGCCCTAATGAGACTTTATATAAGACCCCAATCATACCAGTCCTGCTCTCTGACGCTGAGGCATTGACTCTATTAAAAGCGGATAAAGACATCCTCCTAAGTCGTCCGAGTTAAAAGAAATCTTCATAAGATAATCGGCCCGTTGCGTTGATGGGTTTTGGAGCAGTTTCAACGACAAATTATTCGAGACTTTATAGTCGGTAGTGTACGCGCGTGGAACAGCGCAGTACTGAATAAGTCACCCCAATTCTCAATGTCGTATTTGTGAGTCGTATACGAATATAGTCGCATTTTGTAATAGCAAATACATTACAAAAAACAGTTATGCTCGTATACGACTCACAAATACGACATTGAGAATTGGGGAGAGTAGTCGGCCGATAGTTTGCCGATACTTTAGTTTGAAGGCAATCGTGTAGCATATCAGACTTATTTATCGGCCGATACCGATCGTTGTAGTGTGCGCACTCTCATATATTTTCTGATTGATTAAGAGCCCGAGCAAACTATCGGCCGAAAGAAAGTCTGTAGTGTGCGCAACTGGAAGCAGTTAACATAAAATCGATCTAAAAAAAATTCGCTCCAAATGGTTCCGCATTTTGAGTATTTGTTTACGACTGCCAACCTCATAGTATCCAGTAATGGTTGATGACAACGACGACCCGTGCATCTCTAAAGAAAGCGCAAAAATGTAAACTGAAAAAAAACGCTTTAATTTACATACTTTTAAGGTACGAACTTTTGTATGTATTTATGTTTTATGTATGTATTATAAAGTAATAACACTTTTTAATTTTCTTCCACAGCATAGTTTCTGCTTTTTCTAAATAAAATCGTTTCAATTTTGTTCTTTGAACTAACTACTCAAGTCTTTTTTTTATGTGAGATAAATTTTGATTTAACCATTACTTTTTTATAACTATAATTATCCATTCGAATGTTTTATGTGTATTTGGATTTAAAAATAATTAGCATAGTTTTTTTTTGTGTTTTCTTTGAGTATAAAACAGTCATCTTGAATAAACATATAAAAAAAAATATTTAGCAACTAAGTGTGCCCTTTCCCCTATAAAATGAACTTATAAATGTAATTCTATTGATTAAATATTGCAAAATGTGGAATTGTGCGTTGTTAAATCAAAATACAAATAAAAAAATAAAATATATAAATAATGTTTATATTCGAAAAAATGTCATTTAAACTTATTGAAAGGAATGTAAATTCTTTTTTTTTATTGCGCCTCAGGAATATTTTGATTTGAATGTTTTTTTTTAGTTTGGCACTGCAATAAAAGTTGCAAAATGAAAAATCTTAAAAAGGCATTAAGAATCAAAATTTTCTTCTAAGCAACTGGAGGAACTTCTTCGTTAGAAACAATCGGCGGAGTAATAAATTCAGCGACTTCTGGTTCAGCTGGAGATTCTTCATCGCTTTTGCTGCCATTCTCATTCCCATTTACTACTTCAACGGTTTCTTCGGGCGCTGCGTTTCCGTTCGTTGTCACTTCACCACCGAGTACTGATTTCAATTCTTCGATAATCTTTTCAGCGACTTTTGAGTCCATTTCCATGATTTTCTCTTTGAGCTTGTGTTTCATATCTTCTGGCCACTTGGGCGTCCATTCTTTGAAGAGCTTGATCTGCAATTTGTTTAAAAGTTTTCATTAAAATAGATTTAAATAGTTAACGGCTTAGAACAAACGGTTGCTGACTAGAGGAATGACCTCTATACCTAATCTCCTTATCAATTCAAAGCAGTTTTCAGTCAGTAATATTTTTTAAACTAAAAAGTCATATAGGCTGTGTTAATCTTAACTCCAATCATTCGATGTATCTAAGGTTGACGAAGATGGAGTTAACTTAGTCTTTTGAACCACTTCCACACGCAGCGCATACACGTGGGAATGGAATTGCCTCGTTTACACCAACGCTTTTGCTATTCTCTTTAAAGGTCAGCAAATTAGCAGAAAAAACTATTCCCCGACAACTCCAAAAGGGTGACATGTAGGATATCAAACTTAATGCGTGGACGTCGTGATGTAGTAGTTAGTGCGTTGGACGCATGATGTCCGGGTTTAATCCCAGTAAACAACACAAAAGTTTTTCACAGTGCCACCTATTTCAAATGTCTGACAAGCATTCAAGTCTCATTTGACGAAAGGAGCTTCTCAATTTGCCGTTCAGAGACGGCAGAAAATTGTAGGTCGTTCCATTCTTGCAAAAATATAACAAGCACGTAGTGCGAGAAACTAGACCCGGTTCTCTAAGTCTGCATTTATTTGTTTAAATGCGTGGCTTACCCTTTACAAATATAGGCAATGTTGAATTTCCTGAAATACGATACTGTTTAAGAATCTAGCAACTCACCCTGCATTGAAAAAGACTCATCGGTTTATCCATTACATCGGCATTTGCCAAGCCGCTAACCACTCCATTTACATACACCCCGGAAGTCTCGCGGGTCAGATAATCGAGAAGTATTGGTACGAAGTCATCACGTTGCAGTTCACTCCATTCATTGAACCATTGGATAATATAGCGGAACTCACCGTCAACTGTTAAATTATTCATCGACATCGTACACCGAACGAACTTAAGATTTCAACGTTTTGATGAAAATTATTCTTATTTATGAAAACTTATTGAATAATCTGAATCGATTTGATTACTCCTTATATTTGAGTTGCAAGTTTTATTAATTTTTAAAATGTACTCTGTAATGCATATCTCATTTAGAAATTTACTGCCAAGTGGTCTTTTATTTTCTACAAGAAAAACAAGAATTTTGTTGTCTTGTCCTTCCTTTCACGTCTTCATTTTCACAGTAACCTGAAAAGTGACATTTGACTTCGAATAGAATTCGAATGTGACAGGGATGCTATACGCGGTATACCATTGACTACATTCAGTGATGCAAAGACAACTGGTAAACAAACCACACAGGTTTAAATTTTCTGCGTCGCTTTGGCAAAGAATTCGAAACTCAATTAATTGAATACACATTCAATTATACTTATTTAGCTTTTTAATAATATTTAATCTTCTTTACATATAATAGAGACTACCGTCCGTGTGTGCACTCATAACTAGAGAACGGATCGCTCGATTTTCACGATTTCGGAAAATTGGAAATCCGGTTTTTAGTTATAAATAGTATTGCTTCCTTTCTAAAGTTACGAGTACACGGCATGCCAGAACCGACACACGCATCCCACTTTGATGTAATTTTGACGTCAGAGTATATTAAAAAAAATGGCATGCGGTGTTACTCAGCATGCAGTTGGCATGCGGTGTTACTCAGCATGCAGTTGGCATGCGTCTGTCAGCCACATGCCAGACCCGGAATGACTTTGTGATTTGCTTACTATACTCTGTTCCAATAGAATTGTCAGTACAGGGAAGATAGGATGTTTGCCTCTCAGTCTGGTTGCAATAGTTTGCATAAACTTGTACCTTTTTTAAGCTCTGGCTGGATAACCGTTGCATGCACAAAAAATCGCCGCAAATCGGAGAGCAATACCTGTAAGGTTACCATTTCCTAATTTTAAAAATACACAAATTATTGAACATAATAAAGATAATTGTTAACAAAGTGGATACCACCTCGATTTCCATGAAATTTTAGTATGATGTAAAAAGTATTTTTTTTTTAGTATTTTTATGTATCAATGTAAGGTAGAGAACGATTAGCTCACGAGATTTAAGCTAAAACCCCCCAAAAAAATTACAATTCATTTCCCCACACAACATTTAAAAAAAATAAAATAAATATACGGCGTCAGCAGTCCTATACAGAACCAAGCCTAGCTTCTCGCAACCATTAATGTGTGCGTGTTATTCTTTCCATGAATGGCAGGGACCTACAGTTTTTTTCCGACTCCGAACGACGAGCTGAGAAGCTTCTCATGACAAATGATACTCTTTGATTGCTTGCCGGACATTCGGAAGAGGTGGCGACCGTGAAAAACTTTTTTAGGTGTTGGACCACGGCTGGGATTGAACCCGAGCAGAATGCGTAGTACCAACGCACTAACCACCACGGCCCCGGCCACCACACAACATTTACCTCGAGCAAATAAACCTTTCATATAAAGCACAATACGCGAAAAATTGTTTAAAATGCATTAAAGCGTTTTCTCAAAAAAAAAAAAAAACAAGAAACTGGAAAAAACAAAACATTAGTGGCAAAACCCTCTCCTGCTCAAATTTATTTATTGGTTCTCAAAGCACAAAATCCCAAAGCTCGTTGACAAAAACCACAGAAAAAGGTGTAACGATTTGCTTTAATTTAGTAATGGTAACACTGCTTTGATATTCATATTTTCCACACCTACACACAGCGAGGGTTAATGGCGGCCATACGATCACAGTATGCCATTGGATGTGTGGCAGGCTGGTCATGGTGGGATGTATGCGAATTTGAGGAAAATTAGAAAAACAAAACTTGTGTAAGTCAGTAGTTTGGTTTTTACTTCAGTGGCAATTTTGCTATCTGAGTACCATAAAAACATGTAGAGGCACCAGTGTTTAAAAAAGAAGTTCCCCCAAAAGGCCTACACTGACAATTTTATTGAAACAGAATATAGTAAGTTCAATGTTTTTTTTTTTTTTTGGGTTGAGCTTACTTTTTGGAGAAAAAGAATTGTTTTGTGTGGCCACAGGAATGTCTTTATCTATTTTCCCGAATATATAATTGTTAATGCGCACTGCGACAAAACAAAACAAGGTATATGTAAGTACTAGACAAGAACCCACATTCTCACTCGCGAACATGAAATGAAAAGTTATGTCAAACAAGAGTCAAGTGACTAAGATCAACACACTCCGTAGCACTAGACATCCTACAATGTCTCCCATCCATAGATATAATCGGTAAGCAAATGGCAGAATCAAAACCATCTCACAGCGTTTAAGTAACTACACTGCTCACTCCACAAAACTAGATAACCTAACTCTTCCCGAAAACATAGACTGTACTGTACCCAAGCCCAATTTTGACAAAAAACTTTAAGGTCACTATTCGCGATGGATCCTTCTGGGATGACCTAGGTGCTACAATAGATAAGTCGATACACTTCTACACTGATGGATCCAAAACCAATGACGGTGTAGGAGGAGATGTTTTCTCAGATTGATTAAAACTAAATCTCTCATTTCGCCTCCCTGATCACTGTAGCGTGTTTCAAGCGGAGATTATGGCGATTTCGGAGGCACTGTCCTGGACCGAGAGGAATGTAATATCCACTAAGTGTGTTTCACTACACTTTTTCTATTTTTCAACTTTTTCACTACGCCACTACGAAAAATTCGTAAACACTACAATTTGAGAAAAAATATGATAGCTCTGAAGAAAATGCAATAATTCTTGTTAAAGTGTTTTAACCATTCAATATTTTGGACTGAAGGATCTCAATGCACCCATTTCACAAAAACGTTTAGCTGCATTTCTCTTTACAGTTCAGTAGAATATTTTGTAGAAATGTCAAAAGTCGAACCCGCGCCGCAAGCGCAACAATGTACTAATAACGGTTTTGTTATTTGCGTATTGCGTCGTCTGGTGGTAACTGGTTGGTAACGTTTGCAGCACATAACATAATTTCCTACTATTAATCCAAGATCACCATGAAGCGATACAGTAGATTCCACTTTATTGGGACGGCGGATAATCGGGACAGCCGCTTAACTGGAACAAATGGTCAAAAACAGAATAGAACAAATTGGTTTTTTTATTGATTGTCAGATCGCATTGTTGGGACAGCTGCTTAATTGGGACAAAATGGGTCTGGACCGAAGTGTCCCAAATAAACGGAATCCACTGTACTTTTAATTATTTCGGATGAATTACGTTTTAGTGCTTTCATAATTATAAACATACATATGCATGAAAGTACTTCATATTACCATGCTTTTCCAATATAATGTTCCAATTAATATGTTCGCATTATCACTTCGATTTGGTTTGTTGGTTTGTGAGGGTGAGGATCACTCCTCTTCACGTAGGCCACGGATCGGGCCCGTTGTGCTCCCCTCTAGAGTTGTGCTGAGAAGAAAGGGTTGGGGTGTGTGTTAGTGAAAGGGGGGTAGTGTAGTTCGATTTACTGTGAAACACTACGATTTACTGTGAAACACTACAATTTTTGGAGCTGTTCACTACAATTTGGAAAAAATGAAGTGGGGACACTGTTGGAAAGCGGCTTGATGTGATTGGACATTCACGGCACTTTTTCTCACTTAACGATTGGCTCGTTCTGCACGAATTCACGACGCATGTGCTCTATAGAGGTAGAGAGAGTTTGTGAGAGTTGAAAATGGCAGGTCGCGGTGGAAATTCTCGTCGTGAACTAGACGCTGAAAGAAAATTTAATTTCAACGCCGGCAGAGAAAGTTTAAAACATTTAAAGTAATTACTAATTATCCATTTAAAGCAACAAGGAGGAATAAGGCCGGCGTATCACGTAACAATGGCCAATTCCATAAATAAAACAGACACCAGTAACAGTAACAGTTCCGGTCTCCTCGACGAATTGCACGTGGTGACCATTAAATCGACGGGTCGCGAAACGAAAGCACTCTCACACCTCAACAACCCGCATAAAATTGTGGTTACACAGGAGCTTCAAAACAAGAGCTCCAGCAACATAGATCTTCAAGTAAGATCGTTCGTGTCCCATGACACGACAAGGAAGTCCACAGAAATGTGGCATAGTCAATACAGGAGCTTCAGAACTCCAGCAACATAGATCTTTCATGTAAGATCTTTCGTGTCCCAATCACGACATGGAAGTCCACAGAAACGTGGCATCGTCAATGACGTATGCAGTCTGCAGCAACTGCAGCAATAGCGGCATCGGCAGTAACAAAGACACCAGTGACAACAACGGTACCAGTGACAACAACGGCACCCGCGGCAAACAATGATGAAAAAAAAAAAAAAAAACACCTCAGTTGGAATGAATGGTGAATAAATAGTACTTTATTAAAATTCTTGATTTCACAGTAGAATCTATTACAAAATCCACATGGATTACAAAATATTTTATCAGAGAAAATTAAAAAAAAAAAAAAAAAAAAAATAAGAAATAAAGTAAAAATAAAATAAATAAATACACAAATAATTGTTAAATTCAAAAACGTATCATATTAAATCTAAACCAAAAATGTACACTAACGTGCACCTGCATCCAAAAGACAAATAAACGCTCGTTTATATAAATAATAACTTTACCTGTTCGATAACTTACCAAAGCAATCATGTCAAACTCATACAATGGGCACTCTCGTTCCCACTAACCGAATGTATATTTTCTCAAATATAGCTATATTCATATTAGTAATATGTATGTATAAATGTAAATGCAATATGTAAATAACATCCAAGTAGTTTGTAAATAGTTAGGGTAGTCATAAGAAAACGAAGACATCACAGTCGAATGTAAAAGTTAAATAGCTCCGTGAGCAAGAGCTAAATGAAACAAACAAGAAAAAGCAAGCCATGTGGCATATAATAATTTAAGAAGCAAACTGAAAGAGACGGCCATACATTAAAGCCTCCATACTCAAAACAAAAATGTAACTAGAATTAAGACATTGATGTAAGAAAGAGAAAAATTAGAGACTCAATAAAATTCAATTCAAAATATAGAGGTAGAGAACTATCGACTGCACTTTCGATTATAATCGATAGTTTCCACTATCGAAAACAATCGATACTTTTTGATCACTATCGATTGTTTTCGATAGCCATTTAAATATAGGAATTTCAAAATTTTCTCTAAAAGGTCTATACCTAACGAACGGAGTATATTTAAAGTTTCATAGAGGAACCCGATCCAATAGGCCAACTGTCAAAATGGCTTTAATTTAAAAAGGGGACTCCCCGTTTTATGAGTCAGAAGCGTAGGAATAGGGGCATTATTATTTGTCTTTCTCTTAACTTAAAAAGGGGATTCCTCGTTTTATAAGTCAGCAACGTGGAAATAGGAGTTGGTCTCTTAATTCTCTCTGTCTATACGTAGGTAGGTATGTTTCTTATGATGTCTGAACCTAAAAAGCTGGACCGGATTTCTTTAAAACGTGGAATCTAATCTCTCTCGGTGAGAAAAGTTTATTTTATATGGTGCATTAAAGTTTTTTTATTATTACCCTTAAGAGGAAAATACTATCGATATATATCGATAACTATCGATAGTCAAAAGCCAACTATCGACAACTATCTATGGCACTGACTCGATATTTCTCCACCTTTAGTGCTCTTAACTGTTTATTCGCTTAGGCGCGTTGCTCAGGGATTTGATTTGCACGGTGAATCGCCAATCCTGCGACTGTGTGAGCCAATGTTTGATCTTCTGATCGGCGGCAAAATGTCTCCCGATCACTAAAAAAAAATACTATAAAAGAATTCCAATTATTATCCTCGACGCAATTTTATCTGATTCGCAAATGCACCAAGAACATTAGAATCGTTGAATATTTTCGATAAACTCACCGGAATCACTGAAATTTCCAAACCCCCAAAATCCAATTTTCCCATCCAACATTCAAACTTCCCATATGATTTCCATCTGTCAACAAATAATTCCCACATGATTCCCAAATAGCAATTATATCAACCAAAAGGAATTAACTCTTAAAACAACAAACACTTCCCATATGATTTCCATCTGTTAACTGATGGAAATCCCATAGAAAACATACGGGAAGTGTATTTTCTTTTGGGAGTTCATTTTGGGTAGAATATTTGTTTTGATCGGTTTTTTAATTTGCTAAAATTTATAAAGTGAAAGGGCAATTCGTCACTGCTCCAGGAAATTCTCTTCCTTTTGACATCTCATTTGTTAAAATTGGTGGGGTGTGAGAGCCGTAAATGGTACCTATATCACAGAAATAATATATATACATATATATGATGATGATTTGGAAATTTATCCAACTTTCAAAATGGTTCAAATAGCACCGATAAGAATCAGCTCACGTGGCAACAGAATGAACCTACTTTGGTCTAAGTGAATCCTACCGATTACGGAAGGTAGCCATCTAACCTAACACTGGATTTCATTTTAGAGTGCACCCAAATGCCTTTATGAATCTAAACTCTTAAATCATTCATTCTCAAAGTCATATGGTACACGACGAATTATTACTACACCAACACACATACAATTGAGCAGAAGTCGGATTTCGTATGTTCCTTTAGATTAGAATCAAGAAAGAGTGAGTTCTTGAGTGAAACCCATGGAAACGGCATAATAAATAAATGAAGACATCGTTTGCCCGTGTCGTCTATGAAATACAACTCAACCTGACCTACGTCTTTTCTGATATATACGGTAGGTACTACAGTGCAGTCGATTGCATTCAAAACCAAATTCTTATTTGGACTCACCCATCGCGCAATGATGACATTTCGAAATGAAATCAATCAGCTGCTTAACCCACCACCACTGGCAAAAGCCACTGTCACATGTTTACTTCAAAAAACGTGCGTAAAAGTCATCCATCACCACTGACTGCAAGTGTATTGTTGTCCGCTATCGCCTGTGTCAGAGTACCCCCCTCACTATCGCGAGCTCATCCTGAAACCATCCTCAAAGTTCGTCTGTCGTTCGGTTTTGTATTTTGTTGCATAGTGGTTTTCTTTCTGCGGACGCAGTTTTCTTTTCTTTTGTGTTTTTTAACGTACAATATAATTCTATTTTGTTTTTAAACAATAAATAAAACTGGCCCTATAGATAGCCGAACAGCGCTAACAGAATATTATTTGGCGTGCAAAAAAATGTCGTCCACCATACAACAGCCACTGCAACTGCAAAATAGTAATGACGAAAAAAAACAGACCGTCGAAGAACAGTTAGCTTCTGCGGAAAACTACAAAAATCAAGGAAATGATTTATTAAAATGTAAGTAGACATGAGCGATCCGTTCCATCCACAATAATGAAGAATTTGCAAAGAAAACCCCTCATATAATGTCTGCCAACATAACCTCAATTGTTTGACAATGTTATATGCTAGGGTTCAGCAAGTTCTACAGATTTTGTGAAAAAAAAAACATTTGTTTTCTTTTTCTGTGATTAATTTTAATTTGAATTTGACTTTTATTAAAAAAAAAATATATAGGAATAAAAGTATATATATAAATAATTATTTACGGAACTGTACCTACGCGAGTTCTTTGAAGGGTGTCCCACGCACTTTTTTGTCTGCAAACTTGTCAGCGGGGGTAGTGTACCTATGTCGTTTGTTTTGCTTCAGGAGTTCCCATACATGTGGGTTTAAAACGCTTGGCAGAGATGCGTATTGAAATAACAAAAGGGTTCGATTTTATTCATTAGAACATCGTCTCCCCATGAATGATATCTATAAACCAGAGGAGGTGACGTTTGTAGTCGCATAAGCAGGTACTAAAGATACAGTAGTGATGTAATGTAAGGGATTGTTGTCACATTGCATTGCTATGACAAAACAAGCTATTAAAATGTGTATCTGATTTGGTTACCTACACTATAATGGTTGTAAAGTGCAGTAAATACGATGTCGAGAGATTTTGTTACCGCTAATAGGTAGTGCTGAACGAATTAATATATTTTATAATAAACATCTCTGTTTCCTTATCTCACTACAGAAAACCTTTGTTTTCTATTGCCAATGTCGTATTACATGTTCTTTGTGCCGAGAACCATATTTCCTTGATTATATTAAATGTTTTGAAATTGTAAGTTTATAGTTTTTTGTCGATGGACAACTCGACATGTATGTACATATGTATGAATTTCTTGAAGGTGGAACTATAGCTTTGAAGGTTGTACTGTTCTCTGTACCTATGTAAGAGATGAAAGCAACGAATTGTCTCCAGATAACTGACAATGCCTTACTATCAAATGAACAAAATAAAACCAAGACTCGGATACAGGTGGTAAAACGGCTGATCAGGGAAGTATGGGTATTAAATAGATTATCTATAGGCAAATTTAGCTATACTACACGTCAGTCACATAAAATAGAGATAGCACAAACTTTGATATGGTATGCACATACATACATTATGTATCTGTGTATATTACATAATATATTAACTGCCAATGCATTTATACTGTTTATACGTTATATGCGAATGCTGTTTACGGAACTTGTTTTTTAGATTAGACTTATTTTATTTCATAGTTCATTTCATAACCAGTACTCATACAAATTACTTAAGTTTATTTGTTTTATTTGTATATGGCCATTTTCCCACGATTGTCCAAATGCTACTTTCCGGAAGCGATTTTAATTTCTTATATTTAGTTCGCTAAGCAGGGCTATCCGTTTAGCTAGCAGACTACCAATCGCTTCTGAATGTGTACCTTCTGGTTTCACCAAGAATTGGAAATGAACTCCCAGACATGCTGACGGTCTAGTTTGACGTACTTTAGATGAAATGGCCTTTATATAAAATATCTTAACCGTTATACAAACGTGCATAAAACATACAAATCACTACATCTACAAGTTGTATGCGAGCTTTCTCTTTTCCATCAGCATCAGGGCATCAGCACATCTCTGGAGTAACGAAATAGGCTGCACAATAATCCTACTCGTCGATTCGTGGACAACAGATTATAGTACGAATATTGTATCGTGTTGCTCAGCTCTGGTATTCACCGACCTTTTTTTCGCATTTCAGCGGTAACTAATTTGCGTTGTCGTATTCTCCTACATATTCGTATTAAAAAGAAAGGTAACGTATTCCTTAGGTACGTGTAGGTGACATACAATGCTGTTTGTAAATATCTGCTAAACTCTTGGTCGGGAAAATGCCTAGTTTGCGTTTGGATTTACTATTAATTAATTAATTTTTTTTTCATTTTCAGCTAAGGAATTTTCAAAAGCAATAGAGATGTACAGCAAAGCCATAGAACTTAACTCCAACAATGCTATATATTATGCGAATCGTAGTCTAGCTCATTTGCGTCAGGAGAGTTTCGGGTCTGCCCTCCTGGATGGTATTTCTGCGGTAAAATCGGATCCAACCTACCTGAAGGGTTATTATAGGCGGGCTGCCGCACATATGTCACTAGGAAAATTTAAGCAAGCTTTATTAGATTTTGAATACGTTAGTATCTTTGCGATCGTATAATTTCTTTTGTTTTCTAAGTTTGTCATCTGCTTTAGGTATCCAAATGCAGACCAAACGACAAGGAAGCTAAAATGAAGTTCACGGAATGTAATAAAATCATAAAAATACGTGCATTTGAACGTGCTATTGCGGTAGATAATCCCGAGAAGACACTCTCCGAAATGTTTCATGACTTGGAGAACATAAGTAAAAAAAATGTTGAAAAGACTTGATATCGAATTTCCAATAATCAAATTTTTTCGCAGCAATTGAGGACGATTATGAGGGTCCAGCGCTGGAGGATGGTAAGGTCACACTTAAATTCATGGAAGACTTAATTGATCACTACAAGAAACAAAAGAAACTCCATCGGAAGTATGCTTATAAGGTAAGTTAGATCTATGAACAACTTTAAAAGATTAACTCACTCGATTTATGTAGATCCTCTGTGACATTGATGTCTATCTACGAGGTCAACCGTCACTGGTAGATATTAATGTACCGGATGAAGCCAAGTTTACAATTTGTGGTGATATTCATGGTCAGTTTTATGATCTAACGAATATCTTCAGTATCAACGGTTTACCATCAACAACCAATCCGTATTTGTTCAATGGAGATTTTGTCGATAGAGGCTCATTCTCTGTGGAATGTATTTTCACATTATTTGGATTTAAATTATTGTATCCTGATCATTTCTTCCTGTCAAGGGGTAAGTAGATACTTAAACTTTTTACATAAATTAAGCTATTTTCTGTCATAATGGTTATAATATTAATCAGATGTTAGTCATACTTTGTATTGGGTAAACATCATGACATAGGGGATTTGATAAGCAAGAACAGACAGACGTATTAACATTTATATTACCTACAATCACAACATATCGGATGCGGCTAATATTCTGAATCATAGTTGAAATAAGTATGTATACGAGTACTATTGCTTATGAGAGCTAATCGCTTTCTATAAACTATAACTAATATGCATTTGGATTAGATCGTCTGATTTTTTTATTTGTATAGTCTGACTGGCCAAAGTGTTGTGACCGATCTCCAGCAAACCCATTAGCAATTTTGTTATCTTATCGATAATTTTTATCAAATTACGTAAACTATTCATCGATTAATCTCTTAAATTAACAAATTACTTTGACTCACAGGGTGTTGTAGTAATTTATATACTCCACGAGAAATTTAGTTTAGCGATAGTAGAGCAGCGATGCAAATACTTTTGCATTTATTCCTTTCGGTTGAGGATGTTATCGGTTATGTTGCCTAGCTAAAGTCAAGTTCTCGAAGGAAACGTAGGCTTTTTTGTGCTGATGAGTATATGATATCAAACGGAGTGGTAAATCACAGGACATTCGTACTACGATTTCTATGTCATCAGAGTATAGACTGTGATATTTCACAGCATAACAAGTTTCCAGTTGTTTATCTGTTTATCAATTGAAAACATTTCTGTCGATCTTTTGCTTGAGAAGTTGACTTCTTCGCATGTGGGGACTCGTTTGTGGGTTCCAGTTGGAAAGTTTTTTTTTATTCCCAGTAATTTAGTTTGGATGTACAGTACAGCCTCGCTAGTCCGGACACATAAAGTTTCGGCTGTGTCCGGAATAGCGAAATGTCCGGACTATAGAGAAAAAACAAAACGCTTTATCTAAAAACATCTTTTCAGCTTTTTCGCGTTACCTCTTTTAAAGAAGGACATCCATTTGAGATGCATTATTTTGTTCAGCCCGCTGAATGCCCCTGGCAAATAATTTCATTGCTCATTGTTTGAAATTTTCGCAACTTCTTTATTTACATCTTTATCTTCTTCACTGTCTTCTTTGTCATATTTCATCGACATTTAGTTGGATTTGTAAAGTGGACTAAATAATGTCTTCATCAGAAAAGTCGTAGAACAGTTCATTTTGACCAGTTGCCCATTTATTTATTTCCACCCCTATCATTAAATCCGCCGGGGGGAATGATTCACGAAAATTCTAAAATCGGTATCATTGAATCCGTTCGAAGGGAATCGTCCACTTGTCGGTAATGTGAACAACTTTTCACTTGATCATTGAAAACAAACGGATCGAATCTCTCCATACAAAGTTTGACGTTTCAGATCCGCGAGAAAATCGTTGCCGATCTGGTGCTTTTGCTGTGGGGTTGGCTAGCTTTTTTTTCTTACTGCCAAGAACTTTGAACATTGAAAGTGCATAAACAAACAAATGGAATCAGAAATAGTGCGGCATAACATCCACCATTGGATTTGGCCAAAACCAAACGGGACAGAATGCAATGCAATGCAATGCAAACGGGAAAAATTGCAATTTTCTCTGGTGTTGTCACAAATCGGGAAGTATAAGTGTGTATAAATGTTGAAGTCTGGTCTCGACGCCTATCGTCAAAAGTCGCCAAAGTTATGTAAAGGGAATCAAGTTGTCCTATAACTCCGCTTTTCAAGATCAGTCCCAAGAGTACTTTGAAGGTAGAGGATCTAGAAGAGGCGGCAGAAGTTCAAAAGAATGGTAATGGCACAGAGTTGACCTGGTAACTGCCAAAAACTTTGAACGTTGAGAGTGCAGAATAAATGAAATAAATGAAACACGACATTGGTATGCCAAATATTGCAAAACAAAAGCTTTAAGTAAAACCGCCGTGGCCGTGGTGGTTAGTGCGTTGGACTACCACGCAATGCTGCCCGGGTTCAACTCCTGGTCGGGTCTAACACCTAAAAGACTTTTTTCACGGGACCACCTCTTTCGAATGCCTGACAAGCATCAAAGAGTATCATTTGTCACGATTGAGCTTTTCAACTCGCCGTTCGGAGTCGGCAAAAACTGTAGGTCCCTTCCATTCGTGCAAAAATATAACACGCACACACAAATGGTTGCGAGAAGCAGGCAAGTAAAACCAAAAAAGTATTTATTTATAATTTTTTATTCCCTAGATTTTTGTTTTCACACCATAATCGCATTTTCAAGTGTCAACCCAGAAAACAGCTGATTTCGAAAACATAAAAAGGGATGTAGATAAAGCAGTGCATCCGGCGTATTTATTGATCACGACGATAGGTGAATGTGAACCGAATGAGTGAAGGGAATACCAGATCCGTCGGATTTAATGATAGGGGTGTTCATCTCTAGATGAGTTACCATTTGGATCAATGATTCTAATTAAGTCATGAATTCTATTTAAATCGGCAAGCGAAGAATCAGAGTCAATTTGCTGCCGTAACCGTTCAAGTAGTATAAGCTCGTTATTATTCCATTGGGAGGCAGATTCTGGCCATGATATTGATATTTTTTTTAATAGATACATTTTATCCTTAAAATAACTTCAAAATAATAAAAATCTAACGCAACTGAGAAGGCTCACCATGAAATGCAACAGAGCATGAAAAATAAACAGATACATACATATGTACATAATGTACATAAACTTGCAATGAGTAAAATCGCAATGGTACAATAATGTCTAGATTCAAGAGGCGATTTCAAGCGACACAACTAGTAGGGGAACTTCCATAATTGTATGAACATACATATTTCCATAGAACAGAGTCAAATTATATACGCATTTTAAAGCTCTGTCCGGACTGTAGAGGTAAAATTTTAAAAGTGTCCGAAATATAGAGGTGTCCGGACTACTGAAGTGTCCGGGCTAGCGAGTGTCCGGACTAGCGAGGCTCTATTGTGCTAAGTTGGCGTAGTGGTTAGTGCGTTGGACTTCTTGATGAGTAATGAGAGAGTTAATACTTTCTTCTTCTTCATTTCTTTGTTTTATTGTTCAACTTTCGTTGCTTTGTAATAGCTTTTTAACATAAATATAAAATTATATGATAAGTGACACCCCTCATCCAATATCTACTTTCATAGATACCAAATGTTAATTTCAAGTTCGATATGAATTATTGAATTGTACATGCTGCGAGAGCGAATGAGCATTCACCAGTCACTCACCACTATAGTACTGTACGTATGAGAGATAGATGTGTAGAATCATTCTGTTCTTGATTGCGCGAGCGAGTGAATGAGCCGGCACATTTTATTGAATGCGTGTTATGTTTGTGTGTCACAATCACAACTCACAAGTTTGACGGTTCTCATCATGAAACTTCACATCTGCATTATCATTTGTGCTCTCATTTCAGATTTGTGTTCTCATTTTGGTTCCATTTTTATCTTTCTCTATTTGCTTCTCTCTCGCAGTGCCAGTTGTTTGACTGCCTATTGCATCGAAACAATGAAAACATTCATAAAAAAAATGAGTTGAATATAAAATGAAAGCTTGCTTCTAGATGATGACAAATCGCCAAAGGTTGTCTGAATTTTTTGCTGAGGGACAAATAAAAATGGTAATCACGCGGCAGTGATGATAACTAAAAAAAAGAAAAGTACCTACCAACGATGGAAAAAATCCCTACTTCGCTCCACACATTCGCAAAATTTCCCCTACAATTCCCAATACGTGATTTTTCAAAAAAGAGAATTTAATACAATGCGTTCATCAAATAAAAAAGGCTTAAAATACTTAAGTTTATTTTATTTCTTTTAATAACAAACCAAAAACAGCACAAAATCAAAATTAAAATAAGGAACGGAATTCATATTGCACTGACAAGTGCAAGTATGACCGAATGATGCAAATCGAACTGAGATTTTCGTGTCTTTTACATACATATTAGGTGTGTTTGGTAACCTGTTAATTTATGAAAATTTACATCCAACTGTCAAAAATCAAGAGAAGAAGTAATCGAACGCATTAAGCACCAAAAAATTAAGAATGTATGTGATATGACATACTTGACAGTTTTCATAATATACCCGAAAGAAATTTCTTGGACTAAAATTCGTAGCATGAGGAAATTTCTTACGCTCTCGTGAGCACTCTCTTCTACAAAAAATTACGAAATTTTTGCGTACGCGAACGGGTTTTCGTTGTTTTTCGTTATTTTATTTTTCGTGGATTTTCGGTGTTTTGGGAGGGTACGCGAACGGACCTCACGCTACATCTTTTTAATGTTGTCAGCGAGGGACATCTATCAAACAGCAATCTGACAATTTGGGAAATGTCAATCACTTCTTGTTAACAAAATAAAAGAAAATTAGTTTTTCGTGAAAATATTTAATAGTAAAAAAATTTTACAGATGTCCCATTTGAGTTAGTAAAAGTTACCAAACAGACCTATTTTGAGGGTAAGATAACATTTAGGCATTCATAAAATCATAAATTAAAACTCTGGAAGAATTCAAATATGGAAATAAATATTAGCTGGGATTTTTAATATTGAAATTACCTACATATTCGCTTATTTCAAAAATCTGTCCTTTTTTCCCTACGCGTACATTTTTGAGTTGAATTTTCCCCTACGTTTACCATCACTGTCACGCGGTCGGCTCTTGGACTAATAACTAAATAGCTGTCGTGGAATCACTATCGCCGAGAGGGTAGAATTTGAGAGATTTTCTTGTTAAGTGAAGTAAACACTTCGATCAGTCGATATCATTTGGACGAGAGAGAAGTTTTATTCTTACTTGAAGCATTGCTATCAAAAACGATGTCGACTGTCTTACGTGATGCGGGCCCAGCTGATGGTGGTGAGAGGTGAGTCGTATTGAACTACTGAACTAAAGATATCTGAACTAATTCATTAAGTTCAGCAAGGTGTTCTTTGTAACACACACAAATAGGATTAGGCATTGTCTGTGTTATGTGGAATGGTTTAATACTTTCGCTTCTGAAAGCTAGTACTGGGAAGAGGCAGTCATCCAATTATCAATTTATCAACATGTCTTTCTTGGGCACATTGAGTAGGTGGTTTTGTGTATCTCTGGTGACGCTGTACCCTTGTGAACACATATGAACACATACCGAGGCATCATATGTATTTATCGGTTTGGATTCATGATATTCTGTGAAAATGTTTTATTATTTTTACAAAATCTCAGTATATTAATAAACTGTTATTTTTATTTCGTTTTAGGCAATCATGAAAGCATTAATATGAACCAAATGTATGGGTTTACTGGTGAAGTAACTGCCAAGTACACAAGTACAATGGCAGACATTTTCACCCAAGTATTTAATTGGCTGCCATTGTGCCATTGTATAAATAATAAAATTCTCGTTATGCATGGTGGACTCTTCTCTAACAACAATGTAACGCTCGATGATATTCGTAAAATCGAACGTAACTGCCAGCCACCAGAGGAGGGTATTATGTGTGAACTGTTGTGGTCTGATCCACAGCCGTGGAATGGTCTTGGTCCATCAAAGAGAGGTGTGGGCATTCAGTTTGGTCCCGACATTACAGAACAGTTCTGTACGCGAAATAATTTGCTCTACATAGTGAGGAGTCATGAGGTCAAGGACATGGGCTATGATATGACGCACGATGGAAAGTGTATAACCGTGTTTTCTGCTCCAAATTATTGGTAATATATTACAATTTATATTTTACTGATATACATATTTGAATAAATATTTTTCTGTTATCCTTGCAGCGATTCAATGGGTAATATGGGAGCGTTTATCACAATCAAAGGCAACGATCTGAATCCGAAGTTTGAATCGTTCGAGGCTGTGGTAAGTTATAAATGATTTGTCCGCATATTTACTGTTGAAAACTGAAGTGTAAATCAGGATCACTTTTTACGCACATTAGAATCAATTTTCTTTGACGGTTGACCATTTAATCATGAAAACCAGAACAATCGCACAGCACAGCTCAATGGTCTTAATTTATTATTTTGTCTTCTCTTTGTCAAACTTTGGCCAAACTAAGCACCAATTCGTCAAATTTTCATTGAATTTCAAACAGGCAATGTTGTGTCCGAGTTTCACTATAGTCAAATACCCAGATATTACGATAATGTTGAGTCAGAATCAAATGCAAATGCTCGAGAAACCAGAGACCACTATTAAATGTCATGAAAGACACATTTTCGCTGACAGTTGCAATTCTAAGCAATCTCAAAAAACAAGAATTGTGGAATTCGAACTCTTGTGACACATGACGGATCTTATTACTATTAATTTGTAGAGCTGTTGATATCATGTTGGACTTCTTTTAAGCGTTTTTCGTTTTTTCGCTTCAGTAGAATATTTAGTTAATAATCATGGAGCTCCCTAAACATTTGTTCGAAAGAATCATAACGTCTTATCATTTTCCACTGAATGTATCCGGTATATACCAGAAAGCCGCTTTTTGAAGTTATTTAAATATACATACCTAATGGGTATAAAATAAAAAATTGAAAATCTTAGATGTTGTTTTAGAGGTGTTGTGTATACAGCAGGTTCGCTCACACAACATACCTGCCAGTGCATTATTCTAAGTTGCAGTTTGCAACATTTACAATCACGATATTAATTAGTATTAAAACCTTCTGAACATAAATTCAAATGACAAACCGGTACTGCTTACTATACTCTGAACTTTTTCTCATTACAGCCTCACCCAGATGTTAAACCAATGGCGTATGCAAGTAGCTTAATGAGTTTACTAGCGTAGTCATATTTATGTTAAAAATCTAATTCAATCAAATAAATAAAAAAAACAAAAAAAAAACATAAAACCAATCAAGCAATCAACAAAAAGAGTATACAGCTTTTAAAAGAAACAACAAACAGTAAAATATATAAAAACAAATAACATTCTAGAAAAACGAGCAATACGCATATTCGTATGTGTCACGATATACACATATGTATATGTCCGTTTATCGAATGGGAGAATGTCTATAACCGCGTAAAAATGGCATCTTATATGTGTCTCCCATTTGAACACAATCTGCATACATCCCACTACACATTTATTTCAAGTTATAAAAAATCACAAACAACACCAACAACCTAGTCCCAAAGAATTTGTTAACAAAACAAATTTTTATATCAACGAAAAAAAAAAAAAAAAAAAAACAAATAGGACACCTTCCTCTGCTACCTACTGCTGTTACTGCATGGATCGCTGGTTTCGTGTTGAAAGGTCGGTGCAAATATAATAAGTAGAATTATATAAATAAGAACAAAGGAGAATTATTGAAAAGAAAAATAACGTTAATTTAGTTTGTTTTTTAATTGCATAACTGATTAAAAAAAAACAGTTATCCAAAATGTAAGAACAAAATTCTCGGATTTTCTAGATCTAGCAAATACGCTAGGACAAATATTTTAAACAGAAAATAGCAAAACAAAGAAGAAAAAAAAAACAAAGGAATGTTAACACATACATTTAAAAAAAAAATGATATAGTGAGTGGATAGTTTTAATAAAAGTAAAAAAAGGAGAACATTTAAATACACACGCTTTGTTTTATTTCTTTATAATTTTAGTGATGCCCAACGTTATTGATAGTTTCTATACTTGTTATTATAAGCCGTATTTGTTGTAATGGGGAACTTCCCTTGATATCCGTTTGCGGGAGCGTCTGTGAATCAGACTGTAAAAAGTCGACAAGAGAAGAGCGTGTGTATACACGATATCATATTAAAAAACTAACACTGTATGAAACCGATTTGTGAAGAGTATGCGGTGATAGGGACTCGCGCTCATTATCTGTCACTTCTTTCCAGAACTACTATGTCACATTAGGTCTGTTCCCGTACCTGTCCAAAACAGTCGAAATCAGTCAAATCCTGTTCCCGTACGAAGACTTTTCATATGTTTTGACAGAAGAGAGTGTAGTTTTCGACTGTTTTCGGCTGTTTGCAACAGTACGGGAACAGACCTATTAGATGTACGACTCTCGAAAGGTATTTATTTCCAGGGTCCCAAAACACAACAGTTCAAGTTAACAAGTGTACAAGTAAGTACAAGTGCAAAAAGGTTTGGTGTTACAAATTTAAAAGCCCTGATATCCGAGTTATCAGATAACGTTTTAACTTTTTGCGCACAGGTGCGACACCCATACTATTTTTTAAAAATTTTTAGAATTTCTAAGATCAAAATCAAGCGCTTTGATGCAGTCCTTTCATTTATAATGGGTTTTTTGAAGTGAAACTGTTTGGACGATGTTTTGTTTTCTGAAGACGCAATTAAAAGGCAACCCAAAATGAGCACCGTGGTGTAGTGGTAACTGCGTTGGACTACTACGCAATACTAGCCCGGGTCCAACACCTAAAAGTTTTTTCACGTTTTCAAGAGTATCATTTGTCAATGAGCTTATCGCCGTTCGGAGTCGACAAAAAACTAGGCCCCTTCCATTCGTACAAAAATATAACACGCACACGCAAATGGTTTCGAAAACCCCGAGCTGTAGCGCCACCTAAAAGTAAAAGTAAGATCAGGGATATCAGGTCATGGTAACAAACATCAGACTTGGAACTGGCAAACCACAAAATGGAAGCAGTGTTAATGAGCAGAAGGAAAATAGTAGAACACCTTACTATACATGTTGGCTAGCATACCATCGAGTTAAACCCATACATCAGATGCCTGGGAATGCTGTTGAATCGCAGGCTTAACTTAAAAGATCACATGATATATGCAGATGAGAAAGTCTTCCAGGCAGTAGCGCTACTGTTCAAATTAATGCCAAATATTGGAGGACACAGGCAACCAATTAGAAATATGCTAGCAACTGTGAGCAAGTCGATCCTTATGTATGCATCTCCTATCTGGGCACCAGCGACCGATGTGAAATCTTACATGAGACTCATGAACACGGCACACAGAATCGCATCGCTAAGAGTATGCTGCGCTTTTACAACCGTGTCGGCGGAAGCAATCAGTGTAATCTTGGCCAGAATGGCCATCGGTATAGAAGCGAAAAAGTCAGCGACACAACGCGGAACCGAGTTAGAAGAAAGGAGAACCATCAGCGAGGCCATGCAGGCGGTGTGGACACGTACATTGATCCCCAGCATAAATGAGTGGACTAGCAGAGGACACGGAAAGGTTAATTATTATCTGACACAATTTCTGTCGGGGCATGGATGCTTCTGGGAGTATCTATGCAAATATAAACACGTAGATGACCAATACTGCCCGTACTGCGATGGCAAAATTCAGAATGCGGAGCATGTTCTGATAGAGTGCCAAAGTATAAAACGGCCAGAAACATATTAGAAAGGAAAATAGACGACAAGAGGACTGATAAACCTTATGCTAGAGACAAGCGAAGCATGGGAGACTGCAAATGAAGTCATCACAAGCTTAGTGCAGCAGCTACCACTAGAAGAACGGGCATCCAGAAACGGGACTCCGGGAACTAACAACAGACCAAACTCGAAAACACATATGCATGACCTGTGCATACAAGAACGCATACGCCACCAAACAAAGACCTATACATACAAGGTACAAGAATCTGACATTTATACGATTACATACTGCTATAAACATACACACATATGTACATACGAACCAACATTCGTGCGCTCGCACCCACCTATCCGAACAAGCGGACAAAGAGAGAAGCAGCTGCGGCTGAAAATCCCCATACAGTGTTATCACTTTGCCACAATTGTGGTAGATCTACCACAATTTTCAGCGTTTTTCAAATCAACCACATCTACCACGGAACACAAAAATTTTACCACATTTTTAAATTCTGTCCTGCCCATATTGTACCAACCAATTCAACTCTGTTCCTTTGGAAAATATGTCTATATGTTTTTGTGGAAATCTTTTCGGAAATCCCCATCCGTACATAAATGAATGCAATGTACATAAATACATAACATATGTATGTACTGATGTCAATTTTATCAAATCTATCACCCCTTTTTAGATCTACCACAATTTTTTGTCTAATCTAACACTTTTCTCAAAATCCAAGTGATAACACTGCCCCCACAATGACGAAATGCCTAACGGCGGTACCGTGGAGATACGAGGTTGGATGCAGAGATGGTTTTAGTTAGGGTTAAAGTCCCACAACAGGCGTTCGATGCTTTCCACCTTCTAACAAAAACAAAAACATAATGGACTACTTTTTTTTGTGAACATAGATATTTAAGATTTTATTCCAATAAATTTTTTATTAGAACTTTTCTGCGTCTTCAGTATTTCTTATTTCTATGTGTCTGTTGTCTGTTGACCTTAGTACCTCATATGTATTAATTCCAACTAATTCCTTCAGCCTTTCCTGAGAAAAAGGGTCTTGACGTACCTAGAAATTTATAGCAGATACCCTAGGAAGGTCGTAAATGCCCTTAAGCCAACAAAAGTGCGCGAAAATAGAGGTAGGTCCAAAAAACTTCAGCGACTAACTGAACACGGCGTTTTGCTGCACCTAGCATAGCATAGGTGCAAAAACTGACAACGGACTTCAGAATTCGAATCTATCAGGAAGAGCCAGGAAGGTTCCACTGTTAAGAGTAAAAACATAAAGTTCCGAAAAGAGTTTGCCATAAGTCATAAAAGTGGGAACGGACCTGAAGGAGTGAAAAAGTGGCATGACATCCTTTGGAGTGACTATAGACGAGACGAGCCGAGGTGACCAAATGGAAAGGACTACTACCCTCGCAATACAAAGAAAACCATCAAGCTCGGAGGAGGAATGATTATATAGGGCTGTTTTTATGGCATGGCGTCAGCCATGAAGGAAAATGTTATGCTTCCACTTGCTATCAACAAGACAACGATCCGAAACATACGGCAGGTCTTGTGAAAGATTGGTTTCGAGATCGAAATGTGTCTGTCATCCCATGGTCCAGTCAATCCCGAGATCTCAATCCTATTGAGAACTAGTGGGATGAACTCAAGAGAAAATGTGGTCAGTATTTCCCAAACAGGAACCTATTGTGGGAAGCAGTGCAAAAAGATTGGCATTACATACCTTTGATTACATTTTGAACATTGGTAGATTCAATGCCACGCCAAATTCAAAAAGTTTTGGATAAGAATGGAGGACACTCAGGTTATTAGAGAATAAGAAATGCCGTAGTGGTAGTCGTCGTCGCTTGTCACGCTTAAGGTTCACGGATAAAATCCAGATGTCGCCGAAACATTCACCCCAATTCTCAATGTCGTATTTGTGAATTGTGAGTCGTATACGACTATAGTTGGGGTGAATTATTTCTCAGGAAATAAAAATAAGTTGGTCAGTTTCAGAAGCTAATGTCAAAACCTACTGCGAAGGCATAACCCTGGCAGTAGGATAGTGGTATGGCTGAAGAAATTGATCGTGAAAAAAACAATAAAAGGGAACATCTGGAAAAAAATTCTGTGAATCAAAAGGAAATGCAACTCTCCATTACATTATAAGGGTATTCCTATTCATATGCCCTTTAGCTTATGTAAATTATAAAAACAAAATACTCGTATTTTGTAATGTACATACATATTTGTATTACAAAATACGAATATGGTCGTATGCGGTTCACAAATATGACTTTCAAATACAGTCGACTCTCCCTAAGTCGAATCTTCACGGGATACCAAGATTTGTTCGAGTTAGAGAGAGTTTTGGAAAAATTCGAGTAATAGAGCGAAACATTTATTTTCATTTTAAAACGTTTGCTTAGTAAAAAAAAGGTTAATGTACTTAAAAAAAAGTTACAACCAACAACACAAAGAAAAGGATAACAATGTTTCTTTTTTTTTGTTTTTGCGTTGCAACTTTTTAAAAAACTGTATCTTTGTATGGAGGTACCAAGAATATGAACAGGAAGAAACACGGCGGGCTGAAGATGGTGGCACACACGATGCTATACATATTTAGGGTATTGAAGTGTGTAGGTACTTGATGTTTAGTAGTTATATACACATATACTCAAATACTAATTCCGAAGGGCTAATGTATTTTTATTTTGTTTTGTGCTAAACAAAAATCGACTTAAGGGGTGAAAAAAGATGCCAATAATCGAGAGAATGTGTTCGAGTTAGAGAGAGTGACGACTTAGAGGGAGTTCGACTTAGAGAATGGCTTTTGTATGGAAAATTGAAGGGAATGATAAAATATGGCGTAAAACTTCGAGTTAGAGAGAAATTCGACTTATAGAGAGTTCGACTTAGGGAGAGTCCACTGCATATGAATATTGGGAGACAACTATGTACTTCATGATTTAGTTTAATTTATGTTTACTGGTTAAGTACTTAGCTCAAGATTCAAGAGCCATCTGGACCAATATGTTTAAGTGGGTAACAACAAGTGTTTTTTTTTTTAATTTAAATTGTGTGAACATTGCACGTCATGGACTCAGTAAAGATTGAATAAGGAAGAGGAAACAAATGACTAAATTTCCGGCGGTTACAGCGAATCTAGGATCTAGTGTCATCGCCGGATACTGCCAACTGGAAACAAAATCAAGTTATTAATAATTTTATTTTCTCATTGTATTTTCAATCAAATGATTTTATCAAAAGTATTTTTTTGTACAAACTTTTATTTCTTGCCCTCTATTACTTACTTCACAAATTATCTGTCCCACATATATATTTTTTAAGCCTCATGTATAAATGCATTTGGAGAAATTATTGGGTCTATATCTGACTTTAGCGAAAAAGCAAGCAGTAACATTGCCTGATAACTGTATGTAAGTTATGTTAGGTGTTACCATTCCGTTCCATAAACCGTTTCGTGTAATTTTAGCTCGAACCAGAGCCTGCCAGTGGATACAAAAACTTGAGACAGTACCCGCTGCAAGCGATCAGGAGAAAAGAGAACGATTGCATGCAATAAAATTGTTACTGCTCTCGTTAGAGAGGAACCAGTTAGTTGGACCATTTGAAGATTCGCCGGAGGAAAGGGAAATCACTGATTACGATTGGAATTCGTTTCAATTGCAAGACTTTGTTAAAATGGTTGTAAAGAAAGAGCAAACTTCATGTGGGCGCCCGAATACTTCTTATTCTGTTTCTGGTAATCGTCAAGAATTGGTGACTTATCAGGATGATCCAGCAACAGGTCAGCATTGTTATTATGCATGCTCAACGGAACCAGTTGAAAGGTGGGATAACTTGCCAGGCGGTGCAATACCAAATGAAACTGTTAGCACATGGCGAGAACACGGCGAATGGGAAGTGCTAAATCAAAGAGTGTATGCAGATAAGATTTGCTTTTAATGTTTAAGTTTGCGATCGGTTGTTGGTGGGCTGTCTTCTAGGTTCTTACCTAAACAGTGGTGTGTTAAAAATTCCCTTTGCTTAAAAAGTCCCTTTGCTATTCGATCCTAATACGTTTTTTTGTCTATGCCAATACTGTTTACGCCCATATTCAGACGAGTGTCATCAGTACAGCTCACAGATTTCGGTT
This sequence comes from Brachyopa scutellaris, assembly GCA_949775065.1. Lineage (NCBI taxonomy): Eukaryota > Metazoa > Arthropoda > Insecta > Diptera > Syrphidae > Brachyopa > Brachyopa scutellaris. The sequence continues at coordinate 63,524,381 of OX459114.1, read as the reverse complement.
TTGTACATTTTTCTTTAGAATAAGGTTTCACCTTTCTAAAGAAGCGATGCTTTGAGATTCAAGCCAGGAAATGGATGACATTACATTCAAGTTCAGCGGCTTAAAACGTTTTTCTGAAAGTTGTTATGAATATCAGGTTAGGTCGGTGAGCATTTGCGCTGGCTTAGCACATTGCTCAAAGGCGCTTGGGCATAATATAATTCTCAAATCAAACTTTCGTTCGGTTATTTAAAAAAAAATCTTAAAAAAATCATCGCCTAATCTATCACCTGGTATATTTGTATGTATGTAAATCTAGATCCCAAAATTCATCTATTGATGCTCCTCGATGTTCGGGGCAAGCCGGTACTCAAGATGTAGACTTTGCTGTTCACGATGAGCGACATATGACTAGAGACCCCACCATGGATCCTAGAATTCCAAATCTAACGGATCGATTACTGCTTTCGGAGCCAGGACCTTCTGGGCAACAAGCCAGGTGTAGAGCACAAACAGAAAGACCACGTAAGAGATACAGCCGTACGATTCGTCCATTTAAAATAATAACAAGTCTGATTAGGAACGCCAACAAAATTCGGAGGGGCAGGCCAGGTCCAGCGTTACTCTCCTGAACAATTTGGTCTCACCCAGAATGAACAATTCCGTTCACCACGTGGTGTATTCCAAAATTTACATTGTGAGTTTGAGAATTGTTTCAAATAATCATTATTTTCCGGTGACTTTATACATTCTAGACGATCAATATCAAACACCCCGTAGGAGTCCCATGCCACCGCGCTTGACCGATGAAGTTTGTTCCTCATTAGACAATGCAATGGCTCTACAACCTCCTCCGCCAGAGAGCAGGGATTCATTCAAGCAAAAAATGTGTGCACGTCTACAGGATGTCCGAAATAGAATGAACCAACCGCCAAGAGTTGAAGTTGAAGAGCAAATTGAAGTGGAACCTGAAGAGATACCCTTTGAGAGGATTGTGTTGCAAGAGCCCTGTGATGAATTCAATGAGGTTGGTATGGAAGATGATCTACAACCACTGGATATACTTTCCGCTGAAGAAATGTATGACGAAGATATGTTTGGCGACGAAAATATGATAGACCCTAGAACAATATTTCCGAACGAAAACTTAGTGTCCCGGAGCGTAGTGAAGATTGAGAAAAACACAACAATCAGTGACAATGAACGAGAGGTTACTGAAGAGATCTTAGAAGAAGAAAATGTGAACGTTCAGGAAAGGCCGGCACCAGTTGAAAATTTGACAGACATTAGCGCACCTTCATTTCAATCGCCACCACCTGGATTTTCACCAGTGCCAGCCCATGAAATGACACAATGTAGACCGACACAATGGCCACCTAGACCGCGAAGGCTACCGACTGATTTAACATCAGACGAGTTAGAGAATGTCTCACAGCCTTCCTTTCCATCAGATAGCCCAAGTCCTTGTCAAAGAAGTGGGACTCCACGTGCACGACTAACTCCAAGTCCTGGTTACCAGCAGTATTCTGGACCAAGATCAGGCGAAAGGGCAGAAAGTAGAAGAACTCCACAGCGCAGGCCTTTGCCCCAAGTGGATGTCTCTGAAAGGCTATCTGATGTTTGCCAGCCAGATTTCGCACAGTCATTTGAAAGTTCTGGCCGTAGATCAGGAGGAAGAATGCGAACGCCAGAGCGAAGACCTTTGCCTCAAGTTGACGTCTCTGAAAGGCTAGATGATATTTGTCAACCAGAATTCGCACAGTCATTCGATGATTCCGGATTCAGATCAGGAGGAAGAATGCGCACTCCCGAGCGAAGGCCATTACCTCAAGTTGATGTCTCCGAAAGGCTTGATGATGTTTGTCAGCCCGATTTCCTTCAGTCTTTTGAAAGTTCCGGCCGTAGATCAGGTGGAAGATTGCGAACCCCAGAACAAAGGCCTCTGCCACAAGTTGATGTCTCTGAAAGGCTTGATGATATTTGTCAGCCCGATTTCGCACAGTCTTTCGAAAGTTCCGGACGCAAGTCCGGAGGAAGAATGCGCACACCCGAGCAAAGACCTTTGCCTCAAGTTGATATCTCTGAAAGACTATCTGATGTTTGCCAGCCGGATTTCCTTCAATCTTTTGAAAGTTCTGGTCGTAGATCAGGAGGAAGAATGCGCACTCCAGAGCAAAGGCCTTTCCCTCAAATTGATGTTTCTGAAAGGCTATCTGATGTTTGCCTGCCAGATTTTCTTCAATCTTTTGAAAGTTCTGGTCACAGATCAGGAGGAAGAATGCGAACCCCGGAGCGAAGGCCTTTGCCTCAAGTTGATGTATCTGAAAGGCTTGATGATATTTGTCAGCCAGATTTCGCACAGTCTTTTGAAAGTTCTGGACGTCGGTCAGGCGGAAAAATGCGAACACCAGAGCTAAGACCTTTGCCTCAAGTTGATGTCTCTGAAAGGCTTGATGATATTTGTCAGCCAGATTTCGCACAATCATTCGAAAGTTCGGGTCGCAGATCAGGAGGAAGAATGAGAACCCCAGAGCGTAGGCCTTTGCCTCAAGTTGATGTCTCTGAAAGGCTTGATGATATTTGTCAGCCCGATTTCGCACAGTCTTTTGAAAGTTCCGGACGCAAATCTGGAGGAAGATTGCGCACACCCGAGCGAAGACCTTTGCCTCAAGTTGATGTCTCTGAAAGACTATCTGATGTTTGCCAGCCAGATTTCCTTCAATCTTTTGAAAGTTCTGGTCGTAGATCAGGAGGAAGAATGCGCACTCCAGAGCAAAGGCCTTTGCCACAAGTTGATGTCTCTGAAAGGCTAGATGATGTTTGTCAGCCCGATTTCGCACAGTCTTTTGAAAGTTCTGGTCGTAGGTCGGGCGGAAAAATGCGAACGCCAGAGCGAAGACCATTGCCTCAAGTAGATGTCTCTGAAAGGCTTGATGATATTTGTCAGCCAGATTTCGCACAATCATTCGAAAGTTCGGGTCGCAGATCAGGAGGAAGAATGAGAACCCCAGAGCGCAGGCCTTTGCCTCAAGTTGATGTCTCTGAAAGGCTAGATGATATTTGTCAGCCCGATTTCGCACAGTCTTTTGAAAGTTCCGGACGCAAATCTGGAGGAAGAATGCGCACACCCGAGCGAAGACCTTTGCCTCAAGTTGATGTCTCTGAAAGACTATCTGATGTTTGCCAGCCAGATTTCCTTCAATCTTTTGAAAGTTCTGGTCGTAGATCAGGAGGAAGAATGCGCACTCCAGAGCAAAGGCCTTTGCCACAAGTTGATGTCTCTGAAAGGCTAGATGATGTTTGTCAGCCCGATTTCGCACAGTCTTTTGAAAGTTCTGGTCGTAGGTCGGGAGGAAGAATGCGAACGCCAGAGCGAAGGCCTCTGCCACAAGTTGATGTCTCTGAAAGGCTTGATGATATTTGTCAGCCCGATTTCGCACAGTCTTTCGAAAGTTCCGGACGCAAGTCTGGAGGAAGAATACGCACCCCCGAGCAAAGGCCTTTGCCTCAAGTCGATGTCTCCGAAAGGCTATCTGATGTTTGCCAGCCAGATTTTCTTCAATCTTTTGAAAGTTCTGGTCACAGATCAGGAGGGAGAATGCGCACTCCAGAGCAAAGGCCTTTGCCTCAAGTTGATGTCTCTGAAAGGCTTGATGATGTTTGTCAGCCCGATTTTGCACAGTCTTTTGAAAGTTCCGGACGTAGGTCAGGAGACAGGATGCGCACTCCAGAGCAAAGGCCTTTACCACAAGTAGATGTCTCTGAAAGGCTAGATGATGTTTGTCAGCCCGATTTCGCACAGTCTTTCGAAAGCTCTGGACGAAGGTCAGGTGGAAAAATGCGAACGCCAGAGCGAAGACCATTGCCTCAAGTTGATGTCTCTGAAAGGCTTGATGATATTTGTCAACCAGACTTTGCACAGTCATTCGAAAGTTCTGGTCGCAGATCAGGAGGAAGAATGCGAACGCCGGAGCGAAGGCCTTTGCCTCAAGTGGATGTCTCTGAAAGGTTGGATGATGTTTGTCAGCCCGATTTCGCACAGTCTTTTGAAAGTTCCGGACGCAAATCTGGAGGAAGAATGCGTACACCTGAGCAAAGACCTTTGCCTCAAGTTGATATCTCTGAAAGACTATCTGATGTTTGCCAGCCAGATTTTCTTCAATCTTTTGAAAGTTCTGGTCGTAGGTCAGGAGGAAGAATTCGAACCCCAGAACAAAGGCCTTTGCCTCAAGTTGATGTCTCTGAAAGGCTTGATGATGTTTGTCAGCCCGACTTCGCACAATCATTTGAAAGTTCTGGACGTAGGTCAGGCGGAAAGATGCGAACGCCAGAGCGAAGACCTTTGCCTCAAGTTGATGTCTCTGAAAGACTAGATGATGTTTGTCAGCCCGATTTCGCACAATCTTTTGAAAGTTCTGGTCGTAGATCAGGAGGAAGAATACGAACACCAGAACAAAGGCCTTTGCCCCAAGTTGATGTCTCTGAAAGGCTTGATGATGTTTGTCAACCCGATTTCCTTCAGTCTTTTGAAAGTTCTGGTCGTAGATCAGGAGGAAGAAGTCGCACCCCAGAGCGAAGGCCTTTGCCGCAAGTTGATGTCTCTGAAAGGTTAGATGATGTTTGTCAGCCCGATTTCGCACAGTCTTTTGAAAGTTCCGGACGCAAATCTGGAGAAAAAATGCGCACACCCGAGCAAAGGCCTTTGCCCCAAGTTGATATCTCTGAAAGGCTCGATGATGTCTGTCAGCCCGATTTCGCACAATCTTTTGAAAGTTCGGGTCGTAGATCAGGAGGAAGAATTCGAACCCCAGAACAAAGGCCTTTGCCTCAAGTTGATGTCTCCGAAAGGCTTGATGATGTTTGTCAGCCCGATTTCGCACAATCTTTTGAAAGTTCTGGACGTAGGTCAGGCGGAAGAATGCGAACGCCAGAGCGAAGACCTTTGCCTCAAGTTGATGTCTCTGAAAGGCTTGATGATGTTTGTCAGCCCGATTTCGCGCAATCTTTTGAAAGTTCGGGTCGTAGATCAGGAGGAAGAATACGAACACCAGAACAAAGGCCTTTGCCTCAAGTTGATGTCTCTGAAAGGCTTGATGATGTTTGTCAGCCCGATTTCCTTCAGTCTTTTGAAAGTTCTGGTCGTAGATCAGGAGGAAGAAGTCGCACCCCAGAACGAAGGCCTTTGCCTCAAGTGGATGTTTCTGAAAGGCTATCTGATGTTTGCCAGCCAGATTTTCTTCAATCTTTTGAAAGTTCCGGGCGTAGATCAGGTGGAAGAAGTCGCACCCCAGAGCGAAGACCATTACCGCAAGTTGATGTCTCCGAAAGGCTTGATGATGTTTGTCAGCCAGACTTCGCACAGTCTTTCGAAAGTTCTGGTCGCAGATCAGGAGGGAGAATGCGCACCCCCGAGCGAAGGCCATTACCTCAAGTTGATGTCTCCGAAAGGCTTGATGATGTTTGTCAGCCAGACTTCGCACAGTCTTTCGAAAGTTCTGGTCGCAGATCAGGAGGGAGAATGCGCACCCCCGAGCGAAGGCCTTTGCCTCAAGTTGATGTCTCCGAAAGGCTAGATGATGTGTGCCAGCCAGATTTTCTTCAATCTTTTGAAAGTTCCGGCCGAAGATCGGGCGGAAGAATGCGAACGCCAGAGCGAAGGCCTTTGCCTCAAGTTGATGTCTCCGAAAGGTTAGATGATGTTTGTCAGCCAGATTTCGCACAGTCTTTCGAAAGTTCTGGTCGCAGATCAGGAGGAAGAATGCGCACCCCCGAGCAAAGGCCTTTGCCTCAAGTCGATGTCTCTGAAAGGCTAGATGATATTTGTCAGCCAGAGTTCGCACAGTCATTCGATGATTCCGGATTCAGATCAGGAGGAAGAAGTCGCACCCCAGAGCGAAGGCCATTACCTCAAGTTGATGTCTCCGAAAGGCTCGATGATGTTTGTCAGCCAGATTTTGCACAGTCTTTCGAAAGTTCTGGTCGCAGATCTGGAGGAAGAATGCGCACCCCCGAGCGGAGGCCTTTGCCTCAAGTTGACGTCTCCGAAAGGCTTGATGATGTTTGCCAACCAGATTTTCTTCAATCTTTTGAAAGTTCTGGCCGAAGATCAGGCGGAAGAGTGCGAACGCCAGAGCGAAGGCCTTTGCCTCAAGTTGATGTCTCCGAAAGGTTAGATGATGTTTGTCAGCCAGATTTCGCACAGTCTTTCGAAAGTTCCGGTCGCAGATCAGGAGGAAGAATACGCACCCCCGAGCAAAGACCTTTACCTCAAGTTGATGTCTCTGAGCGGCTTGATGATATTTGTCAGCCAGATTTCGGATATTCTTTCGAAGATTCCGGACGCAGGTCAGGAGGAAGGCAATTCGCTCAAACCAATGTGTCTAGCAGGAGCCCAGTTTCAATGAGGAGAAGTCCTGGTCGCATGTCACTGCCTCTGGAAAATTTGGATGATATTTCACATCCATCGATATTCTCATCACCCCGAACACCAAGAACACCGAGACCCAGCTTAGAAGAGCCTGGACCAAGGTGTCGACGTGGCATGCCCTCCATGCCAATTGCGTCTGAAAGGCCTGGGGACTATAGAACTGCATTCGCATCCATGCCATATTATGCTCCATTCGAGCAGCAAATCAATCCTGAGTGCAGTCCTATCCCTGCGAAAGCCTTTGCTACCAGGCTTAAAATACCTGGAACTTTTGGACATACCCTGGTACCTCTGGCTAATTCTACGTTAAGAATTCCACTTCCTGGTCAACAAATTCCAACGCAAAAACAACAATCCAGAATGCCGTGTCCAATGGCTAGATCGCAAACTTATATACGTGGACCGCAGCAAGCAGGACCCTCTGCAATGCCAATGGCTCCATGTGGAAGACGACCTCAACAATCTGGATTGAAACCTCCTATAAAGCGATCTCAAATGCCAGGAATACCTACAGCAGTACCCTCTCTAACCGGAGCGCCATGCGCAGGTGTACGTTCGCAAACTGGTATTCCCCACGCAAGGCCAGGTCCATCGGGTGGTCAAGAGCGGCTAGTCAAGAAGTCAACTTTGAAATTTCAGCGCAAAAAATCGACATACTACAAAGATCAGCCGGATAAATCCAAAATGGGTCGACGGCCGAAATAGTTAAACAAATTATTTGTATCATTTTATACTCGTGCAGTGTTTTTATATCTACGCCTTGTTTTAAGGTTGAATCTGTTTCCAAAAAAAATAAAGCTCAGCAAAAAAAAAAAAACTGAAAGTATCAGAGTCCTTATATTAATTGATTAGTTTTCCAAGCCATGGAGAAGAAAAGGTGGCCTCTTTAGAATCAAAAGACACTACGGTCTACAGCAGTTTATCTACGAGTCCTAGAATATGAATTAGAGCCCTCCGCGTCAAAGCTTTTTGGTGACACTTACGGACTATTTTTTGACAGAGTACTAGCCCTAATAGTTTAGACTAGTACTCAAATAGGTTCTAAGTCATTTCTTCACCAGGTAATAGTAGCCTAGCTTCCTGAATTGGGCACCGTAGCGCAAGTGGTTAGTGCGACGGACTACTGAGCCAGCGGTCTTGGCTTCGAATGCCGCCGCAAACACCTAAAAGTTTTTTTATAGTGCCCACCTCGTTCGAGTCTGACAAGCATCAAAGAGTATCATTTGTCACGATTGAGCTTCTCGACTCGCCATTCGGCGTCGGCAAAAAACTGTAGGTCCCTTCCTTTCGTGCAAAAATATAACACGCACACACAAATGGTTGCGAGAAGCAGGCCCAGGTTTACCTCGAGCTGTAGCGCCAACTAAGTAAGTAATGCTCCTATTCCGTAAGACAACTTTTGTTAAGTTGAGTTGAAATTTGGTTGAAATTTGAAATTCGGTATTACTGAACACAACTCTGAGAAAAAGAGTTGCCTGTCAACATAAAACCAAGATGGCGAATCCTCTCTAGAGTTGTGTGTGAATTTTTCTGGTATTATGGTAGACAACGCAGTTATGTTTTGGTTGCTAGAGCTGTCAAAAACTAACAACTGGGTTTAAGCCGTTGTTTGAGAGTAAATGTTGAGATACGAAAGATGGAAAATGGACAAAAAGACGTATATCGGACAAATGAAATAATGCAATATTATTAATAACGTCATTAAAAAAATGTGTGCAGCTTAAAAGCATATAGTCCACATTAGTTGGAGAAAATAGCACTCGGAACTGGCAGTGGTATTGCAATTGCAATCGAGCGTCCATGCAATTTTAACAAATCTTTGGTTTCGATTTGAACGAAGCAAAATGCTTCTGTGTTCAGTACAAAAACACTTGTAAATATTTAAAAATAACAGAAGTAATTTACACATTGCAAATGCATATTCTTTACTTAGCATTTTTTCTAGTTGGAATTGGAATATGTCACGGATAGATTTTCATATGCGCACAACAATAACAATATTATCTTCATCATTATTATCATTAAAAAAAACAAATCAAAACTTCTTTTCATTCTGTTTTTATTGAATATTGAGTTTCTGTTGGCAAAATTATTTTCTACTTCGACCACCAGAGGTCAGATTTACGTTAAATAGTCAATCTGTAGTTGTTATTCGCATCTAAAAGTATGCAATTTTTTTTACAATCACAACTGAAAAAGGTTGTTTTATGTAATATGAAAAATTCGTTGAGTTGCGCAAAAGTGGAGTTGAATGACAGCCAACTCGAATAAATTGAGTTGTGTTATGGAATAGGGGCATAAGCTTCCTGAATTTGGTATCGAGTATACTAGCTAATACTCAGTACCAGCTGGACTCTCAAAATTGCCGGACTAGTAGCGTTAATACCTGAGAAAAGTCAATTTCATTTCTTCGATTTTGATATTTTCTTGACTGTCATTCTACAATTTGTTATTAACCTTTAAGTAGGTAGGTGAGAAATAGTAACGTAAGTAGGTAGTGGGGTGCGGACAACACCCCATCATGATTTCACTTTGCTACGCTTATCTTTCCTCTGGTAAGTGGTAATATGGCGGAATTGTCATTATGATCTCGTTCTGGGGTAGAACAATGTTAAAAGGATTAACTTTAAGACTTTAAGAGTTTTTTGTCATCCTTTCCAAAATAGTGCTTTCCGTATTAATTTTTGAAACAATTTTTTGTTTTAACAAATTCGCTATTATCCGTATCAATTAAGTACGGCTCTTCACTTGAATCTTCACTTATATAGTGTAAAGAACAGTTGAATGCGTTCCTAATCTTTTTCAAATTACATTTTCAAATTACCTATACAAACTAACCCAGCAAAAAAAAATTACACAACTGGGTAGGTGGGGTATTGACAGCATCCTTGCAGCTAGAAGAGTCTGTCACGGCTTACTTGTGCAACCAAACTGTTGAGGATTCGACCCTGTGAGTTGAGCGAAATCAGGGTCGATCGAGAAACGAATTCAATTTCCAAGAAAAACAGCGAATATCAAACCACATCAAATATACAATCATTTTATTTAATAATAATAAGGATACTTATTTAGATGTCCAGTGTGCAGTCGTGTACGTCCGAAATCCAAGTGGACGAGAAGTTTGATTTTTGTTACCATCAGCAGCCGCGAAAGACACACACACACTCTTCTTCACACACAAGCTGGGTAGTCGCTTAGCAGGTGACCGGGTATCAAGCATGAAGTTCCCAGCTTGAGCTATTGTGTGTGCGGTGAGCGAGTGGATGCATGCATGTATCGATTTGAAGATGCGCCGGGTAATCATGCGTGTCTGCAAAAATAGCGTGTGTGGGCGGAGTGGTGTGATGGTCGATGATGGTTAATGATGAAAGTGTCGCGTGGAGGTGCTGCTTCGGTTTTCGACAGTACAGCGATGCAAACAAAATTTGTTAGATTAACAAATAAAACTTAACAATGATTGGAAAACTATTAACATATAAATTGGATTTAAGTCTAAGCAATAATGATTTCTCAACAAGTAAACAATAATAATTTCTAAACACAAACTTTTTTAAAACCATCTGAATTTGTATAATAGAAAACAACAGGAAGGTACTGTACCGACAACGGGTGTTGTCAGTCGCAAAGTATAAAATTTTAAAAAATATAAAGATAAAAAAATATTTTTTTAAAAACAAGCTTTAACCCTTTGACTACGGAATTATTTATATGAGACAAAACAGTTATTTCGTAATTTAATATTACTGGTTGTACTTAAAGGAAGACAATTCATTTCTTTTTAGAATTTTTCGTCCTTGAATTAAGCCTACAGGACCTTGGTTACAAATGTGAACATAGGTAGCCAAGTGACAACAGGCTGGTTTTTTGCACTCGTATTTACGCAATATACAATGTACAAAACGTAACTTCGAACTTACGCTAGAAAACATATCTTATCTGGTTGGATTTATGGGTGAAATAAACAAAACAAAAAACCATCAAAGGATCCTTTAAAAACTCGTTACGAATTTTTCCCAAACTGACAACAAAATCAACCGCTAACTTTGTAATTAAAAATTCTAGAAAGTTCAAATTTGGTATAATTAACTTAACGTAACTTTTTAGTTAGTTAGAAAGGAATTTTTATTGGAAATATATTTTAGGTACGAAAAAGTCTCAAAAAGTCTCCAAAAAAACTGAAAAGAGGTGTTTTTACAAACTTTATATTAACTTAACTTTCTGTGAGGGCGGAATCTGGGAATCGATTTTACACCCACTTCCAGATATCCGATCATCCTGAAATTTTGCACACGTATATAGTTCCGGAGACAATACAATATGTGCTATTTGATGACGTTGTAAATCCAATATGGCGGACGCTTTTTTAACTTTTCCATTTCTGTGAGGGCGGAATCTGGGAGTCGATTTTACACCCACTTCCAGATATCCGATTAATATGTGCTATTTGATGACGTTGTAAATCCAATATGGCGGACGCTTTTTTAACTTTTCCATTTCTGTGAGGGCGGAATCTGGTAATCGATTTTACACCCACTTCCAGACATCCGATCATCCTGAAATTTTGCACACGTATATAGTTCCGTAGACAATACAATATGGGTTATTCGATGACGTTGTAAATCCAATATGGCGGACTCTTTTTAACTTCAATTTCTGTGAGGGCGGAATCTGGGATTCGATTTTACACCCACTTTCAGATATCCGATTATGCTGAAATTTTGCGTATCCGGTGACAACTCAACATAGTAAATTTCATGATCTTGTAAATCTAATATGGCGGACGCAACAAGATGGTGGATTACCGTTATCTTCCGGACCTCCTAAATATGGGTATTAAATGAAAGGGCTTGGCAAGTAGAATACAATACGCTATAAGGTTATTAAAAATTCAATATGGCGGATGCCCACAAGATGGCGGATAACCATTATCTTTACTACCATCTTTATATGGGTATCAAATGAAAGGGTTTGACAAGTAGAATACGATTAGCTAAGTGATGTGATTCTAAATTCAATATGGTGGATGCCATAAGATGGCGGATAACTTTTTTCTTCACAACCCGCATGACATGGATATCAAATAGAAGGGTCTGACGAATAGAATCTCAAACAATATAGTATATTTTATGACATTGTAAATCTAATATGGCGGACGCCATAAGATGGAGGATTGCCGTTATCTTCACGACCTCCTTAATATGGGTATCAACTTAAAGGGATTGACAAGCAGAATTAGACTAGCCAAGTGACGTCATTCTAAATTCAATATGGTGGGTGCCCCAAGATGGCGAATCACCTTTTTCCTCACAACCACCATGGCATGGGTATCAAATGAAAGGGCGAGTAGAATCTCAAACATATTGAGTAAACTTTCTCATTTCCAACGCCAACCTACCCAAGCTAATATACGTATAGACTTCAATTTGTAAAAAAAAATTCAGATACTAAAAAGTTGAAAATAAATATAAAGATAAAAAAATATTTTTAAAAACAAGCTTTAATGAACTAAAAAGGAAAAAAAAAATTTTTTTCCGAGTCACCAATGTGTGACTATAAATGAAAGCTTGGGGCACTCAGGCTCGAGGTAGAATTTGACTAAATGACGATGATGAGGTCTAACTAAACAGTAACAGTGACACAAAATGTGTTCTGCTAATTCTTCTTCCGTCCTCGTTGCACATCGTGTATGTGTTGTCTTGTGCCTGAGCGCCCCAAGCTTTAATTTATAGTCACGCATTGGTGACTCGGAAAAAAATTATTTTTTTACTTTTTAGTTCATTAAAGCTTGTTTTTATAAATATTTTTTTATCTTTATATTTATTTAAAAAGTCGAGTCATATGGCCGATTTCTTCACATTAGTACTAAGTCTGTCTAAAACCCGAATCAGCTAGCTCTGGAGCTACGCAACGAAAAGCTAGTACTTGTGCATTTCTTCACATTGCTAGTACCGGTACTATGTTCACGCAGGCGTATTAGCAACCTAATACGTCTAAACTGGTATAAAATCGATTTTGACACTACATTGACTTGTAAAATTAAATTTTTATATAATTTCGGCCGTTTTATGTAATTTTTCTATTATTTTGTTTCGAAATCGTTTTGCTCTCGAGAGAAGCAATGCCAAACAAACAGGTGGTGGTTCTTCGTCTGTACCAAAAATGGAAATATCCGGCTCTATGTTGGAGATCTGTCCATATAATGGCCATCTTCTTTCTGGTTTGGCATCGTATGACTGCGACAGCATGCCATCGAATACAAACCCATCAAATGCAGTGTCGAATGCGATTACATTAGATGCAGTATCGAATGTACATAAACGCATTCGCTATAACACATGCAGAGGTTTCGGATTCGATGGAATGCCAATCATTCTCACCTGAGGAATCGAGTTGAAATAAGTAGTTTTTTTATTATCGAATTTGCTCTCTTGCTGTACGCTGTCGATGTTCCATTGTTTCCATTGAATGCATCTGTTATTTCATCGATACTTAACATATTTGTCCATTTGATATGATGCGGCACAAACGATCTTCATCTTCTGCGTTTTCTGGTGGAATGTGATTCCTTGGTATCGATGCATATATTGTGCGGAATCGCGCATGCTGTTATTATTTTCTGCGCAGTGCTGATCTTCATACGCATACCATATGCCAAAACTGGAAATCGACATTTCCAAACACATAGAATTCTCTCCCGTCGCTGTGGGTGCTGCAATTTGTCCACTACCAATTGGAGAACGAAGTGAAATGTAGTTTTCGACAGCCGAAACCCCGAAAAAAATCCACATCGTCCCAGTTATTTACTGTACTCCGTTGTGACATATGGTAGATGCGGTTAAATCCATGAACTTCGATTCCTTTATCGTTTTCGAAATCATCGAAATCGCAAAATAAATTTTCACCGCCAAAAATTAAATCCATTTTATCAATGTACACGAGCCACAATAAATTAATAACAAATTATAGAATGTAGTCAAGAAAATATCAAAATCGAGTACTATTTTTGTTGTGAAGAAATTAAATTGACTTTTTTCAGGTATAAACGCTACTAGTCCGGCAAATTTTGAGGGTCCAGCCGGTACCGAGTATAAGCTAGTACTCGGTACCAAATTCAGGGAGCTAGGCAGTAAGTACCTGGTGAAGAAATGACTTAGTACCGATTTGAGTATCAGCATTTGGTCTAAACCCCAGTATTAGGGCTAGTACTCTGTCAAGAAATCGGCCGATAGTCTCTCTGTTTAAAAAAAAGGGTCAAAATGCGACTTAAGTCGCATAGCGGCCACGCTGCTTTCATCTGACCAAACCTTGGAGATGAGTTGGTGTATGCTCTCTAACAAGTTATCTCCAGCTGCTTTAAATATCTCTGCGGGAAAGCCGTTCGACCCAGCAGCCTTGTTGGACTTAAGATTGGATATTTCTACCCTTACTTCATTTTGATTAGGTGGATGGGATCCAAATTGAATGATGCCTGCCTGGCAGCGGAGTATTGGTCTTCTACAGTCTGCAGAAGTAGTTTTTCAATATTCTCTGCACCGACTGTGTTTCTACTACAAGATTTCATTCGTCACATCTACAGGTTTCCGTACGGGACTTGTTTTGCTGACATGTTCTTTTTACCTTTTGGTAAAACTTCCGCACATTGTTCCTGGAAAAGCATCTCTCAATTTCATCGATCGCACGCCTCTCGTGCTCTTTTTTTTTATTTCTGAGAAGCCGATGTTCTTCCCGTCTCTTGTTCATAGAGCATCATAGATCTTGTCCTTTTTTTGCAGCATGATTTAAAGGATTTTCTCGGTTGTTTCAACGAGTTGATATAATCTTCGTTCATAATCCTTATTCCTGTAAAAAATTCCATGCTCCCAAGCACCTTGGTAGTTATTTAAAAGAGTAGTCCTCCGATTTAAGGCTACCCATCTACAGGTGTCAATACATGTTGGTCTGATGGCGATGAGGGTTCAATGCAAACGGCGAAGGCGAATGTGATGTGCGCCATATGGAGTACCTACTTTTAATTAACAAGAGCAGAAGTGTTACATAGGATAAAACACACACACAAACTCAGTATTGCAATTGGCAAAGCGTAGATGATTCAAAAGCACGTATAAATACTTGCACACCTGCAACGAGGAAGAGTCCAACAGTTATGATTGCATTGCGATTAAATTGCAAAAGGGCTCATAAATTCGTTTTTAATTGGAAAATTATTGACACACCGGTGTTGTTCTGGAGAAAAGCTTGATTCCGAGAACTGCAAAAGGATAATACGCGCACAATGAGCGAGCCATGTTTGTGTCGATTAATTACGCTGAGAGTTTCATTTCCGGTTTAAAACATTTTTTTTGTACTTTACTTATTTACGATTGTCGTTCTGCAGGTTAAGGGATTAAAAGTATAAATTACAACACTGACAAGTGGAAATATTAAAATTCATCGATCGGTTTTATGTTTAAATAAACTATCTGGGTGGGCAGTGGAAGTAACATGAGATTATAATTCGTTCGAAATAAGTTGTTGAAGCCAATGATATGGTCTGGGGCTGGTTTACAGCTGATACTATGGACCTGGGGGTGTTATCTCCTTTAGCAGTGTTGAAGAAAACATACTTTTTCAATAATTTACATATCGTTAGTTTGATAACACGTAAATATGTATGTTTCGTTTTTGGTTGCATGAGACGCAGACCATTCTTTGGGCTATGTAGGCAAGTCCAACCACAATACCAGCTCAAACAAGCTGCGGTACCCTTAAGGATTCAATCCATACTGAAACATTGATATGTCTTTAAGGTGATTGGAGATTCCTTTTCAAAAAAGAAAAGCTTAACATAAACTGATAATATACCCCTTGATCAAAAAGTTCCGGGATTTATTCAGAAAATTAAAAATACAAGTTTATTCATCTAAATCTATATTGTCCCCTTCAAAGTAATCCCCATCGACTCAACACACTTATGCAAGCGCTTGATCCAATCCTCGAAACATTTTTTTATATTCGGTTTTCGGTATGTCCATCAGTGCTTCTTGCGATTTTTCCATTACTTCCTCTCGGCTGCTGAAACGCGTTCCCCGTAATGGTTTTTTTTAACTTGATTGAACAAAAAGAAGTCACAGGGAGCCAAATCAGGTGAATTCGGTGGCTGTTGGATGGTATTTGTCGCATTTTTCGTCAAAAAATTACGAATAATAATGGCACTGTGCGACGGTGCGTTATCAAGGTGCAAAATCCACGAGTTTTCTTCCCACAATTCTGGTCTCTTTCGGCGAATTGTTTCACGCAAACGTCTCATAACACCCAAATAATACTCTTTGTTTACTTTCTGGACTTCTGGCAAAAATTCATGATGCACTACACCGTTGTAATCCATGCATAAAAATTGTTGCAAATTTAAATCCATTTCTAAAATTGTAAAAAATCGCCAACACACACAGAGATAGATGTAATCTTGGCTACGTAACTTTTGCAAATGTCAAGCTATGACGCTAAGATTTAGAGGGACTATTAACAACAGATGTACCAACTTAACAAAAAAAAAAACAGAACTCAAATCGGAACGATGGGAGCGCCACACGGTGGTTATTACGGGAACTTTTTGATCAAGGTGGTGTTTTTATCTTAATCTTAATATAGAAAAACGTTGGTGCGTATGGAGATACATATGTATGTTTGTATGTCTAACCATCACGGCTGAACCACTGAAGGTATCCACCTTATATTCACACCATATATTCGTGTGGTCTTCCGGGTTATTTTTGTTTGTGTAAGACCCCCCTCGGTGGCGCTGGGGTCGCCCCTTTCGAACATTCTTATTTATGGATCGATTTGGCTTAAACTCACTACTCACTATTATGAATGCGAAAGAAACTCTGTCTGTCTGTTTGTCTGTTTGTTATCCTGTCACGGGTTCACCGCTGAACCAATCATAATGTAATCTGGCAAAGAGTGAGTTTGGAAGAAGGACATAGGTGAAAAAAAAACTGCCCACTAGGGGACGCTGGAGTCAAGTTATTAACAAATTCCAAAGTAACTAATATTCACAATATATATTGGTATAGTGCGAAAAGAGTAAACTACAATAGCTGGACCCGAAAGGTAGCGTTGGAGTCAAGTTATTAACAAACTATATATTTAGGGAAACACACAAACAATAAAACAAAAAAAAAAAATCCGGATCTTTCATGTTTCTTTCATGTTGAATGGTAAAGAATTTTATCTAATTCTCAACTGCAAGACGGGAAAGGTAAGCTCTAATTAAAGAATGTTTGCACCGGATGGACCTAGGCAGTGGTTGGATGCACATATACATATTATATGCGAAACTAAAACACATCCCCAATTCCACTCTTCACCTAGAAAAGTGTATGGTGATAGTCTAATGGACTTTTGATTTCATTAACCACGAGCAACGACAAACGCCATGTACAATATTCCTTGGAAATCGAGATAACGTCGTTGTCCTTATTGCGTTTAGCGTGGTTTTCAACTGTAGATTCGTCCTTTACCGAGGCTATTGATTTTCTTACGTGGTAAGGTATTTAACCTTATGCATCGGCAGTGTTTCCCAAACTTTAACATCTATGTACCCCTTTTATAATTTTCATAACACTGAGCAACTCTCGCCAAAAATTTAAATAAAAAATGCATTCCATATTACATAGGTACTTCAATAACAATCAAGATATATGAACGATTTTGGAAACGAAATCAAGCCAAATACCTAAAAATTCAGGAAAAATTTCTAAAAATTCAGGAAAGCATTACGCTTCCCTCAGGATGAAATGTGAAAGCAAGGTTTTGGATGAGGCAGGGCATGAACTTCTTACAAAGTTTTACAAAATCAAATGCAGAACAAGGCAGTGGGATTTTTTGACAAGAAAAATAACTCTTGCGGGTTCAACCTCGAGAAGTAGGTATAATTTTATCTTCGGCGAATGTTGTTGAAAAAAGCCTCACATAGAGCCATATGCTACATTTGCGATGAAACCATCGCAAAAAGGGGCTCTAGAGGTGTCCAACTGCTTTAAAGAATTTAGTGAAGCACATGTTTCAAGAGGAGTACGAAACTTTCACTTTTGCTTTTGTTGTGTTTGAAATAAAAAAAAGTTAACCTTACACTTGTGTCCCTCATTTTCTATTGATTTCCAACTACATTCATACTAAGTGCACTTAAAATAGTTTTTGATACGTTTTGTTCCGTGTTAAATAGGACTAACATCGAATAATATATTTAAAAGTTTGATTAGACAAGTCAAAACAATACTAACTGCAATTTTACATTATAAGACACAATATTGCAGAACTAACCCCATCTCTAAAAAAATTTATAAAAATTATGCGAGCAATAAAGCATTCGGCTTAAAAATCCGTTAATAAGGAAAAAAGTTATAAACAAAAAACTTAAAAAGCTTCTCCTGGAAAATAGCATAAATGTACTAATTATCTTTTTGCACGTGGCCATCGATATGTAAGTTTTCTGTGTGACACTGTTGGGACCATGAAGTGGGGGAATACGCAATATTAACAAGTAATGAGGTTTTTTTTATTATTTTTCTATTTTCGAAAAAAGTCCTCTGCTTCTTGCACCAGGCGCAGCCAAAACCCGATGCAGCGCGTACCCCCACCGAACCCTTCCCGTACCCCACTTTGGGAAACACTGCGCTAGGGCAAGTAACCTGCTACGGGGGTGTGAGCGGTGCCGTTGGCCCATTAGGGGCTAATCCGCCAACTTATCGACCTGGGCTCCGAATATGTCGGAATAGCTCAGATAAGGTGTTGTTCCCGTTCTGGAAATTTAACGCCACCGTTGCGTTGGTTTCATCGAGGGAATTCATCCGCTGACGTGTATTATAGTGGTGCTATTTTCTCTTGATCAGTACTCGCGCTTATAAAGTTCAGCAAGCCGAGCCCGAGTGAGCAGCGACCAGTATCTGATGGCTATCTTACTTAGTTGGCGCTACAGCTCGAGGTGAACCTAGGCCTGCTTCTCGCAACCATTTGTGTGTGCGTGTTATATTTTTGCACGAATGGAAGGGACCTACAGTTTTTTGCCGACTCCGAACGGCGAGTTGAGAAGCTCAATCGTGACAAATGATACTCTTTGATGCTTGTCAGACATTCGAAAGAGATGGGCACTATGAAAAAACTTTTAGGTGTTTGCGGCGGGATTCGAACCCAAGACCGCTCGCTCAGTAGTCCGACGCACTAACCACTTGCGCTACGGTGCCCACCATCTGATGGCTATCACTTGGAGATAAAATAAGCATGATTGATGTGTAGTAAAGTCAGTCGGTGCCTTCCTTTTTTCCACAGAATCTAACCTTTCACTCGTGCACTCGTGATATTTAATAGAATAGCCGGCAAATTATTGGGCTGTCGACCTCATATTCTCAGATGAAAGTGTATTGGTATGGTGAAACCTGTGATCACTTCTGGGGCAATAGCATGGGCAAAAACAACCAGTCTGACTACTATGAGAAACACACTGAGTAAAATGCAGTGACTAGCATGCACGGATGCAATGAGAACCTCTCCAACTGTAGCACTGAGGGTGTTATTGGAGCTTACTCCATTGCACATGGTGGTGAATGAAACCGCAAATAGAAATTTTTTAAGAATGGCCGAAGAAGGAATAGGAAGAAGGAAATGCATTTGCCACGAGGATTACGCCAAAATGACTAATAAGCTTAACCTTCTGACATTCCCTGGGGACGTACAGTGCGTTATTTTGCAAATCCAGCGGAACTTTATTCAAAATTCAAAATCGTCGGAATGAAAATATTTTGGTGTGATATGATAGGTAGAACCCCAGAGAATAATATCTTAACAACAAAATAATAATAAAAACGTTATCTACATAGTTGTCGTTATAGTTGGGTGAAATCACAAACAGCCACCAAGTCTTAGCAAAACATATATGTACATACATGTGCATAAAGGCAGTTACATATAGTGTGAGTCAAATTCACAGTTTCGTTTTTAGATAAAAACAAAGCTAGCCCACAAAATATATTGTTTTATTATTATTATTCTGGTATCTACTGAATTTTTAAGGTAAGCTAGAATTTTCTGTGACTTTATAAAATGGAAGAGATCTTGGTTTTTTTTAAGGTTTTTTGCTTTTTTGGTGTTTTGTGACTTTGTGAAGCTCTTTAAAAATGTATACGCATATTGTATAGCTCGTGTAATACAACATACTTAGAATCTCGTCCTGTTCTTAATTTGCCAGAATCCATTTACTTTTTTTTGCTTCTGAGTGCTCACCCCATAAATTTTCTTTTTTTTGCATAGACCTATAGTAACACGAAAATTCAGGTAATTTTTGAGGTATGAAAAAACATAAAGAAAGATCACCGGAATAAGAAAATTATGGTAGGTGAAATTCTCTTAAAGATAGGAAAATTACGAAAAAGTAAACGAACGCGTTGAACAAGAAAAAATGGAAATTATATGTGATATGACAGTTTTCATGTAATCTAACATACCTAAAGAAATTTCTTGTGCTTTCGCAGCATGGTGAGATTTCTTACTCTCTCGTGAGCACCCTCCGCAACGAAAAACTACGAAATTTTTGGGTAAGCGAACGGGTTTTCGTAACTTTTCATAGATTTTCGTAAATGCAAACCCAAAAAATTAATTTAAGTACCTTTTTATTAGGTCGCTTTGTTGTCTGTCTGTTCGTTAGGGTTCCGTAATGAGATTTAAACCCATATTAAACCTGTAGATATGCAACGTGTTTTGGTGTTTTTATTTCTGTGATTGTACATAGAGTGAAACTCGGTTAAAAACCACCCTCTGAAGTGCAAAACCTGCATAGCATAATCGGTTTCTTGAAACCCTAAGATTATGTAGTAATATTCTCGTTAAAATCTCCTTTTAAGTACATATGGCTTATTTACATTATTACTCATTGTATGAGGGTATGTTTTTGTTTATTTTCTTATGTTTGAATTAGTAAACGTTTTAAATGAAAATAATCTAGAAGTAAAAAAAAATATTTTTGGTTTTTTTTTGAGATTATGGAACGTATCTCCTCTTTTGCACTAGTTTCTTGTTTCGTTTATCACGATTTTGTTTAACACAATATTTTTCAGGAACGTAGCCCCTGTGTTAAGTGAGGCCCACCTGTAATATTTAAAAAAGAAATACATACGCGACAAATACGGGACTAAAAATTAAATACAGGACATTTCAACGTCCCGTATTTCTCAAAAATAAAACCGGGACAGGCTATTGAAACACGGGACTGTCCCGGAAAATACAGGACAGATGGTCACCGTATGCATACGATAAGAAACAAAACAATTAGACATTTTCCAAGGTTTTGAATTCAATTGAGTTTTATTAACATTAAAATTTTATCAAAATTGCAAGTTTTGGAATATGTACTTGTTACATATTTTGAAATTAGATATCCCAATACCTCCTCTCTAAACTATGCATAAATAAAATTTGATTAACCAAATGTCCTTGAATTCTGTTGCGTTGCTTTTGAAAAAAGTATTTCTGATGGAACTGAGCTGGCTACCACAGTTGAATATTAATACGCCAATTTGTACAGTTTTGGAAATTGTAGTTTATAGTCGGACCATACTTCCAACGGATTTTCTCTGAGGTGACCAACAGGTGTCCTCAAGTAGACCGAAAGCTCATCACTAACTCTTCACTTTTCAATTATTAAAGATGATAAGTGCAAAGAAAAGATAGATATGAAATGAATTGAACTGGAAATTCGGTACTGTATACAATGCGTGCTTTTATTCAATGCATCGAAGGAAATACATCGATGCATCGTCTAACATCGAAAGTATCTGATGCATCGTATTTATTCGATACATCGGATAGTAAACATCGATGTTTTCGATGCATCGATGTATAATGTGGATCCCTAAAGTTTATTAAGATACCCACTCTCTACGAATCGAGGCAGTCCAACGCAGATTCATCCATCCAACGGCCGTCCTTACTACATACATATTACATATACATTTTGTACATAACATATAACAATTCCTTAGGCTTGCCTTAGTTTATACAGAACACCAGAGTCTGAGTACAAAAAATTCTATGCCAATGAGGTCCTATACAACAGGGCTAACTTAATAAGAGTGGATAATTTCCTGATCAAGATGACTCGAAGGCACATTGCAAGAGCAATGAGTTCGATGAATAGCCTGATCTTCGGGGCTTATTACCCCAATTTCACGTACCACAAAAGAGTGCGCCTTAACGGCTTCGTTCCACCAGAAGCGTTCCTCTATTTTGACCAACAGGGTCTGATCCAGGATAGAACAGCGGTACCGCTAATCTTCCATGTTGCTCGCAAGACTGTGGATAGGCGGCTCAACTACGACAGAGACGTCGCACAGAGCCAAACGGAGCGCCTCCGGTTTAGTAGGTCGGTTTCGGGGCGCGATGGGCACGATGTTGAGCGGCAACATCAGAAATTCTGGTGGCTGTTAGAAAGAGATGGAATTCCCTCGTCGATTCCGTTTGATCCGGGGTAGACCCCAAGGCATAGTTGGCCGCCTTTTATGTTTATTATGTAGACATGCCGTGGCCGGCTTACATAGGTTTAGGTAGTGTAGGTATTTGTAAGTTTTATAAAAAAATAAAAATAAAAAAATAAAAAAAAAAACAAAAAAAAAAAAAAATATAATAAAAAAAATAAAAAAAAAAAACGCACAGCACTTTGCCAACAAAAAAAAAAAAATATAAAAACAAATAAAAAACCACAAAAAAAATTATAAAATAACACAGCACAAAAAACAAAAAAAATTACGTATTTAATTACGTAGCTAGAATTAAGATAGGTTAAGTAGTTGTAAGTTTTATTTAAGGTAGTTTTAAGCATAAAACATGTCCTGTTGCTAAGTTTTTTTTTTCAAACTTTTCTTAGCTCTAAAATTGTAACTTTAATTAAAATTCTATATTATAAGTTAGGTTCCGTCGAAAGACATAGTATAAGTATTAAGTTTAGCTTAGAGTGCCCGTGTGGGGCCAGTAAGTTAGAGTAAGGTAGTTAAGTTAGTTAAGCTAGTTTTAATCACTTTTGTCTAGCATTTAAGATTTAATTGAATTGATGAATAAAAATGAATTAAAAATGAAAAAAAAAATGAAAAATATAACAATTCCACTCCAGCGCTTACATTGTAATAAGTTTTGTTTTAGTTTTATTCAAGTCTTAGTTTGTTGATTTAGATTTTAGTGCTTGTATTACGCAAATAATAAATAAAGGAGATAAAGTTTCTGATAAATTTGCAAAAACAAGATTCAGAGAAGGATTTTTAGGACCTGAACCCACGTTGAGTCTACCAACATCATCGGTCAAAGGTCAATTAACCCGTAATTGTTAATTTTGTAAAGTCTTAAATGGATTCATTTTGCAAATATCAGTTTGTATGGAGGTGCTTCTGAACATTCTTCTCTTGAGCGTATTTGACAGAAGCCTTCATATCTCCGGAACTACAATATTTACGTCGATGTAACATCAACCGTTGGTATATGTATGTACATATGTATGTATGTTTATAATCCTCTTAAAATTGAAAACTTTTAATTACTTCATTTTCGGATCAAATAGAAATCGATATTCGCCTCCTCGCCTCCTCCTCCTCCTAGTTTGGCAAGCGACCTTTGTTTATTAAGCACTACCAAGGTACCTAGTATGTGAAAAGTTATCGAAAATTCATACAAAGTCAGCACTTGTATCATCATAATGAGGATTAAAATTTCCTTTCGTATTCATGCTCTTATAGATAGGACAGAGACTGGCAGACATTCACCTGTCAAAGCATTCTGATGTCTTCCCGGAACTTCTTACGATATTTCTTGATGGTATACTCGTAAGATGCAAGCAAACTACCGTTAGAGCGTTTTGTGTTATGATAGTCATAAAATGAAATCAAGCAAAAAAGTCGGCTTCGAAACACTTTTGATTATTATATAAATATATAAAACTCTACACTGTGATGTTTGATTAAATTTAGTTAATTAAATTAAGACATTTTTTGGGCTAAACGTTTCGTGGGTACTTTTAAAGACGCCGGAAGAAGATTTCTTATTTATTTGCTTATAATATTTGATAATTCAATACTGTACTTCGGTATATATAATTATCATGGCTGGGTTTGATAGAAGGATGACTTTGCTTAGAAACACCATTGTAACCTGGGAGGAGAACCACCCAGACAATGACAAGGCTATATCTAAAGTTAAAGGTTGACTGTATAGGTCTTTCAACTCCATGTAGAAGTAACTACTAAGAGGCCTCATTCTTTCATCACCGAGGACATCGAACCGTGTATCTTTGGGATTTTAGGTAGCCAGAGAAATTGGTATCTGCCCGTTACGCATATGTCCAGGAGTATCCAGCTTCTAATAGCTTCACAGATGAAAAGAACTCTATCAAAGATAGTCGCTATAAGTTCCTCGACAAACATGCCCTAAATATGACATTAAAATCTCACGGCCACTACAACAAAACCCCTGGTTTGATGAACAATGTCTACTAGCAATCGCAGAAAAACAAAAGGCGTGTAAAACGGCGCTGTAAAAAAGGAGCGGATCTACTCGCGAGCTCTACGAGCAAAAGAGGCAAAGAGTAAACGGCTTCCCAAATAAAAATAGAAAGACCACGAGAAGCACGCAATCGAGGATATTGAGAGATCCTACTCTCCTCAGGAAAAAAAGTCCTGTTAAGAAACCAGCAGAGATGACGAAGAAAGCCTTGTCGTAGAATCACAGACAGTCCTGAGAATATGGAAAAACCTCTCAAACTTCAACCTGATAGGATCGCAATATCCAAGCTTGAATTCAACAAGGCCACTGAGCTGACAGCTTACCCGCCGACACCTAAGATTTGATTACTCTTGGCAATGGCTGTTTTTGGTCTTAAAAGGCAATTGAGTCGTAAAGCCCTCTCCCGATAAACTAATGTCTCCCTTTTCATCTCTGTCCTGCTATATGGAGCTGAAACATGAGCTCTGTATCGAAAGCGGATCGGGAGAAAAATCCTTCGTAAGATGTTCGGTCACGCTTACAACGCATTGAGGAGATAGATGATTTAACAACGACGACGAACTTAGTTTAAAAAAACTGTGCATTGGACATTTGAAATAGCTAAACCATGTAGAGCATATGGACATCAACGCGTCGACCTGCATAGTATTCCTTTCGAAGCCAAAGAGTCAGCGCAGCAGTGGACAACATTGCCTAAGGTGACACAAGTGGACAAGGAACTCAACTAACTTGGAGTGCGCAACTTAATTAACTAAGAAACAGGCTGACTAGAGAGGGTTATTATTGAGGCCCTGGTTAACCCCGAACTGTAGAATTCAGTAAGCTTCAGACGAGAAAACGATACTGGTAAGATTACCGGCGCGCCTTACAGAAAACAGCTGGTGTTGGCATCACAGGTGCCCTTCGCACGACACCCACGGCGGCACTGGACATGGTCCTCCACCATTTACTTCTGCAAAGGACACTGTACTATTTTTAAATAAATCCGAAAAATTACACTTGATTTTAGCATACCGCACAAAACTTTGTACCCTGTGCATGAAGACTGTTCAGACAAACAACACAGTAAATCGGCATACTGATAAGGCGATCTTCACGGATGGGTCTTAAACTGCAAGCGGCACGGGGTTTGGCATGTGTGGAACCAGATCTAATAGTTTCCTTAAGACTCCCGGATGCCTGCAGCGTCCTTCAGGCAAAAGTTCTAGCTGTAGAACTTCTGAAAATGAAACGAATATTCGATAAGGATATTGATTATTAACTCGACAGAAAGGCTCTGCTCAAGGCGCTAGAATCGTGCGATGAGTTGGCAAAAACGCCAAGAGGCTCGGACTTATAGGCACGGATATACCGCTGATATATAGGTATGGCAGAAGATATCGCGCATATTCTGTGTGTATGCCAGGGAACAGCACGCAGTCGCAGGAATATTCTACTCCTACTTCCTAAGTAACCTAGAGGGGGTAGGTTAGTGGGTTGACGCCGTGGGATGCCCATCTGGCGCCACACTTAGATCAATACAGATCTATTGTGATGCCCATAAGAGTTATTTCCTTATTCGTTTGGATGACGGCGACTAAGGATTGTCAAACCAACCCAGAGCTTTAATAAAGCTGCAGATGTCATTTACCGAGAGTCCGGAGAGTTCTTCTATGTCCTGGAAGAAATGCCTACCTAGAGTTTTATGTCTTATGTGGTAGAGATCTGGGCAATGACAGAGGAAGTGGGGTGTATCCTCGTGGACTTCCTCGTCACCGCATCCTCTACAGAGATCACTGACACTGACGTTAAGACTTAGTTTACTGGCATGGTACCGTTCAACGTATTTACCAGGATCGTTTTGTTCTTCTTATACGAACTAGTAGAGATCTCCCTACCCCTATTTTATACGGCGCACAGTGGTTTGAGAGGCGAAAAAAATCAAAATTTTTAAATTGTTTGAAACACTTAGTGGCTATGCATTCTTAAACTATATAAGTTGGATAACACATTTCGATGGAATGGAGAAAAATTTACACTTATGGTAACAGTTGCGATAGCTTTAAAGTCGCTCCATTATGAAACCATTTTTTGTGCATATAGCGAAGTGCCTTGTACTCTAGTCAATATATGTTCCGCGACAAGTTGATATTCATTTTAAAATTTTAAATACGTTTTACAATATGTCTAAAGATTACGTAAACGTTATCGTAATTTTAATTTTCTTATACTTCAAGCAGCTATGAATTTTTAAAATAAATGGTCTAAAAATCAATATGTGGGAAAGTTCAGTAGAGCAGAACAAACGTGCTCCACTCCCCTCCATTTGAATTTTTCACTTAAAATATTCCCTGGAGTCTTACCTAAACAGCGGTACCATTTTCAGCTGCGTCAAGCTGCGTCCCCGCTTATAAGTTCAAAAATACCGTTGAAAAGTCTGCTCTTTTTCAGTCTGTCGTTATATGGAGATGGGAATCTCACTATACCTCCCTTCAAAGCAATTTAATTTTTTCCTCATTTGATAGCTATTGTTTCAACTAGTATGTGTGTTAATTAATTCATAGTAGAAATAATTTTAGGCTGTGACCGTGATTTTTTCATTTAAGTATGTAGTTTTGGAGATAAGCGCGGGGAATGGA
Organism: Brachyopa scutellaris; assembly: GCA_949775065.1. Taxonomy (NCBI): domain Eukaryota; kingdom Metazoa; phylum Arthropoda; class Insecta; order Diptera; family Syrphidae; genus Brachyopa; species Brachyopa scutellaris. Next base: position 63,497,843 of record OX459114.1, on the reverse strand, counting down.
GTTTATCACACATTTTCGGCAATAACTCACAAAGTTTCTTACAGAAAAAAATAAGGAAAATATTTTTGAAATCTGTGCTTTAAGCCCTTTCGAAAAATATCCATCATGTTATATTTTTCGGAATTTTTTTTTTGTTGAGCTCAAATTTTGGCCACCCTGTATAGTTGTTTCGCAATATTTTCCAGTGTTAAGTTGTCTCAAATATGTGGAACACCGTGATGTATGAGTGAGCTAAATTTCAAGTTTCTAGGTAGAACGTTTCTTGATGTTTTTATCGTGACAGATATTTTAGACTTAGAGCGAATTTATAATGGTTCCGTGTTACCATTGGGTACGGACCCCTAAAAAATTATGAAAATACAAATATAGGTAAATACATTTGAATTTATTTTTATAAAAAATCTGTAATATTTATTCGTCAGATATTAGTTTTTAGCCGATTTTTAATATATTTTTTTATTTAAAATTTCATTATATAAAATGTCAAATAGTAGTAAATAGTAGTAAAAAAATACAAACACTTTGGTGAAAAAATCATCAAAATCGGTCCAGTACTTGAAGAGATATAGAATTATTTCGGCGCTTCCATACAACCTGAACCACTGTGCGGCGCGTATATGATACCTTGTATTGTACTCGTATATCTCCCCCCCCAAGATAATGCGATTACCTAATTACAACTATTCACAGCTGTTAAAATCCTTTCTAATTCCTTAAAGCCTATTATATACTTACAGATTATCGGTCAATTGTTTACATAGTTGTTTGTATTTAATTTAGAACAAAGCCTTAGGTGCCTCTTCAACTGTATTATCTTTATGCCGTCAATTAAGCCCGCTCCAATAATTGTTCAACAATCGTAAGACTTTATAAACTTGTAAAATCCCAAATCCCGCTAACATTATCGTATCTGAGACTACCGCAAATAATCGCCCAAAATCCCAGCGCAAGGATGAACTTTCCCAAGATACGAGAATAGCGTATCCGACACAAATCCCCCTTTGTCGAATGTGGCGAATAAGATTGATTACACATTAATTAAGATAATCTTTGCGTTAGTATTTTGTATCCTTCTGAGAATGAAGAAACATCCTCTTTCATCTCAAATGATAGGAGAAAAAAAAGCGAAACGATGAAAGCGTTCTTTAATCCTTTCGTCCTTTTTGCAGACTTATAAACGTTACGCATAAGATTTTGTCTTTCAGTGGGTGGATAATCTGAATATACAAATCGCCCAAAATCGATATTTGTTAATTTTTTTTGCACTGAATACGTGATGACCATTGAAGGAACCATTCCAAATTCAATTTCTCCCTTTCTAACATAATCCTTCGAATTGAAATTGTCTAAAAGGGATTAACATAAATATTTCATAGCAAATATTCGCTACGTAAAAGCAATTTCTCACTCCATCGCACATCGCACGCACTCGAAACAAAGTGTTTCGCATTAGGATATTCAAATGTTTTCTTTTGTTTTGTGTGTTTCTTGTGTGTGTTGTTTTTTCTTTCTATAATGGTGCCTCAATTTTTGGAATTAGTGGGTGAAGTAGCAGGGGTGAAGAGATGTTAGCATGTGTTATGCTATGTAATTCGAAAATTCTAACAAAGTGAACAACTTCTTAAATGAGCTTAGAATAAAAAAAAAAAACAGAAAAAAGTTTGCTTCTTTGGAAAAGTTTTCACCAGCCCTAATACAAATACTTGAGACTTGAGAGAATACAGTGTGACGATAAAATCACCGAAAGGTCGCGATCCAGGGCATATGCAAATACATTCTAAAATAATAATGGAAATACCACCCGACCTTTCCGATGTATACGATTGTGGGGTACGATGAAACATTGTTATCATTCGCCCTATCTATACCTAAATACACATATACGTAGGTCGTAGGCTGTTCGATAAGTCAGTGACATTGAAACTCAAAACTGTTTTTTTTGCAAAAATTTAACCCATTAGCGCTCAGAGTAATATTTTGGTCCCAATTTTGTTAATTTTTTAGTATTTTGTTACTTACCGATAGACAATTTAAGAAAAAATATGTATTACAAAAAAAAAATATTGCAACAGAAGTTCCAAAACTGTGTGTCCTATAAATAGGACGCTGGGCAGATATGAGGTCTAAAATTTGATACCTATGTGAATAATTTTCAGTTATTTTAATTTTTTTTTTATTTTATTTAAGGAATTTATAAATGCCTGTTGATCAAAAAACGAAATAAATGCCAGGCGAAGAATTAATTAATTGATAATTAGGCTAAAATTTAAATAAATAAAAACACAGTGAACAAATATAAATCGGAGTGTAAGTGTAGCATAAGAACAAAACCTCTTCCTCCTAACTGCAGCAGCGATGATTATTTCTATTTCTCTGGTACCAAAAACTTGTGTATGACCCAAACATTCACCATAGCCATATCCTAAACTCGGGTGAAGTGCACCAGTACCATTTTTCCCCCGCTTGTTCCAGTATTGTATTTGGAGGCCAGTCAATCATATTTATCAACTTCACACTTGTGAGAGTTGTACTGCTTTACCAACTGATGCTGAGGCAATTAATTCAATTCGTTTATTTTCTTTTTGTGAGTAGTGCGAGCAGTGGCTTGCATGTTCAATACGATCAAAATTTGAAGGAGTTGTGACTAATTGAACTATGAAAATCTCCTTTGCAACATCAAACATGCGGTCAAAGAAACCACGATCGTTTTCTTCATTTCAACAATTCATAATAACTGGACAGGATCTTAGCCTAGAGATTTACCGTTATCGTTTTCATACATAGGTCATTTCTTAGAATATATGCTAGAGAACAAATTATGTAGTTCTCTTCTAAACCTGGAATTCTCGTCAGTAACATAGTCTTAAGGCGTAGGTAAAACTGCAACACTTGCATCTTCGACTTTTGAATTACGTTAAAGTTGCTCGAGCATATCGGCAATTTGGTCGACAGTTAAACCAACGATTTTTTTTTGAAAATGAAATTGCAAAATGAATCACTAAAGGAAAAAGTAAGAACTACTCCATTCAACTATCCAGTTCAGAGTCCTTCGCATCACATTTTGATTGCTAAAGCTAAATTGTATTCTTTTGGGTTGTGAATCTGAATGGCTTTTAATGTATTTCATATGTGTCTAATGCTATTAATATAGAAGAAAATTCACCCTAAGACTTTAAAATTGAATATAATGTATGCTATATAGTAAGTTTAGCGAATATTTTACAATTATAATGCAACGCAACTTAAAAAAAAACGTATCAAAATGAACATTCAACCTGCAAACATTTTTTTTTTTTTTGAGCGCCATATCTGCCCAGCGTCATATTTTTAGGACACCTGATTGCAATCCTTTCCAGTTTCGTCCTGATTTTTATATTTTTTTAATCTGACTTGCCATTTAAATATATAATCAATTAGTTATTTAAATCTGAGGTTTCATCCATTTATATTGAAACCTTATATTTTTAAATTTTTTTTCCCCAAAAAGTGTATTATTTAACAAAAAACTAATTATTTTAAATAACTTTTTTTTTATTTTACCCTTCAATTACATAGACAATTGATTAAACTAAACGTTAGACATGCAGATCTTGTCTTTTAATTATTTTCTTATTAACTAGAATTTTTCGTCCGCAACTGTCCTATAAATCACCGTAGCACAAGTGGTTAGTGCGTCGGACTACTGAGCCAGTGGTCTTGGGTTCGAATCCCGTCGCAAACACCTAAAAGTTTTTCACAGTGCCCACCTCTTTCGAATGTCTGACAAGCATCAAAGAGTATCATTTGTCACGATTGAGCTTCTCAACTCGCCGTTCGGAGTCGGCAAAAAACTGTAGGTCCCTTCCATTCGTGCAAAAATATAACACGCACACACAAATGGTTGCGAGAAGCAGGCGCAGGTTCACCTCGAGCTGTAGCGCCAACTAAGTAAGTTAGTAACTGTCCTATAAATAGGACGCTGAGCGTTAATGGGTTAATTTATTTTTGAACATAGTCTTCTTTTAGCGCAATACACTTTTCCCAACGATTTTCCAACTTTGTTAGCCCTTCCAAAAAATATGATTTCTTAAACCCTATAAAAGGGGCATTTGTTGCATCGATAATCTCATCATTCGTCGAAAATCTTTTTCCGCCGAGCCATTTTTTCAAATTAGGAAACAAGAAATAATCAATAGAAGCCAAATCTGGAGAATAGGTTGGATGAGAAAGCAGTTCATAGCGCAATTCAACAAATTTTACTGTTGTTACTGCGGTGAATGTGCCAATGTATTATCGTGATGAAAGAACACTTTTTTTCTTTTTGAAATGAGTCCGTTTTTCCATAAATTTGCACTAAATGTATTCATATACTGTCCAGGTACTGGTCGGTAATCGTTTTGTCCTTTTCCAAGTAGTTAACCCTTTTACGACCATAAGGAAACTGAAGATAATTCAAACTAACTAAACAATTGTAATTATTTAATTGGAAATAAAAAAATTTTTTTTTGGTTTTTTTTTTTTTATTTTGATTTTTGTTTTTTTTTTCTTTTTAATTAAAAGAATGAGAGGAAACAAAACTAGATTGAAGATTGAAAAAGTGCGGTCTATTCATATTTACTTCTGTTTGTGAAAAAAAACAGCCATAAATAATTTTTCTGTGCAAATAATGAAAAAAGAGGTGTGGGAAATATATTTCCCATGGACCTTAAAGGGTTAATGAAGATTACGCCGTGGGAATCCCAGAAAACTGTTGCCCTGGCCTTTCCGGCCGATGAACCCGTTTTTGCCTTTTTGGTGCACGTTCGCCTTAAGAAGTTCACTGCTCTAATCGTTCTTTCATTCCTGGCGTATAGTGGTGTATCCAGAATTCATCTTGCCGATAATATGTCCATGTCGAAATGGTCATGCAGGATTCGAATAACGTTATCATTTGCAATGGCTACTGTCTCAGCTATCTCACGAACCTAGACTTGCAATCGACCAACATCATATCCTGGATTTTTTGACAATTTCTTCCAGTGTAAAGTCATTTGGAGGTCCTGGACGCTCTTTTGTACCATTCCATGCGAGGGAGCAGAGTCTCCATAATATTTTTTAAGTCCATTTTCAGTCTCCTTAATGGTTTTACCGCGCAAAAAGTAGTGTTTTATCAAAACACGAAACTCACTTTTTCCATTCTGAGCAAATAACACAAACCAAAGTTCTTTCGATCACTGTAAAAAAAGCAATGTCTGACAGATCTGTCCAATTTTTTTTTCTATTCCTAGAAAGGAACAAGGATGGCGGAAAAAAACTCAGTGCGATCCGAGCGCCATCTTGCATCAAAGTCACTGACTTATCGAACAGCCCTCGTATATGTACTCTGTTCCAATATAATTGTCAGTACAGGCCTTTTGCGGAGCTTTTTTAACCACTGGTGACTGTGTATATCTTGACGGCACTCAATTATTGTAGAAAAACTGCCACTGAAATAAAAATCCAACCACTGACTTACACACGTTTGGTTTTTGTAATTTTCCTCAAATTCGTATATACATATTCCGTCACGACCAGCCTGCCACATAGCTGATGGGAGAATGATCACGTCGCCGCCATCGACCATCGCTGTCGCTGTGTATGGAAAATATGAACACCAAAATAATGTTACCAATATTAAGTCAACGCTAATCTTCAAAGCTTTTCCTGTGGATTTTGTCAAAGGGCTTTGGGATTTTTTCAACCAAAATGAAAAATATGTGACGGTGTTGCCGCTTCGGTTTTGTTTTTTTTTTTTTTCATTTATTTTTACTTTTCTGGGGGAGGAGTTAAAACATAGTTAAACAAGTTTTCGCTTTTTGTGCTTGTTAATGAAGGTTCATTTGGGCGAGATGAATGCTGGGTGCGGAAACGAATAGTTTTTTTTTTTGAGTTTTAGCTTATGTCTCGTAAGCTTATCGTTCCCGACATATAACATTGATACATCAAAATACTCGAAAATGAAAAAATTGATACATCATACTAACATTTCATCAAAATCGAGGTGGGTATCCACTTTGTACATAATTATCTTTATTATGTTCAACAAATTATGTTGATTTCAAACCAGCAGATGGTAACCCTATGGATATTGCTCTCTGATTTGCAGCGATTTGTCATGCATACTACGGTAGCCTAGTGAGAGCTTAAAAGAGGGACAGGTTTATGCAAGCTATTGCACCCAGTCTGAGAGGCAAACGCCCTAACTTCCCTGTACTAACAAGTTTTTTGAAACAGATTATATAGCTATGTCAACTAAATCCGAATCAGGCCAACGGGTCCATATGGACACACTATAAATGGATGTTGTGCTGCATTGTTCTGTATTGTGCTGTAACGGTTGATTAACGGATTTCTACAAAATTCTATGCGTTAGCTTCTTAAAATGTATATGTTATAACTAGAACCATATGTTCTCCACTAAGTAAGTGTTTTTTTCGTGTGAGATGTTATGGAAAAGTATGTAAAAAAAAATGGCAAAAAGTTCTGGGTTGATTCGGACTATTTGCACATAATCCTGCTAGTCCAGCTCGAACTTAAGGTCTATTCTATATTATAAGCTGTCTCCATCATCAAAATATGAGTGGCCTACTTAATTTTGCTGTATACTCCATGTGAGATTCTGATAGATTTTCTTCGATTTAACTATTTAGACTCTCGAGCGTTTTATCTATATATATACATACCTATATATGGTATGTATATTTCTACTCCAAGCTTCTTTATTTGGTTGCAGATCCATCCATCTGATTCATGCACCTTCTCCATGCCTCGCCAGTCATCCATTCATAATATTTGTATCTGAATACATAATTCGTTTGGAGAGTATATGTGGGACAAGCGTGTGACTATGTACGTATGTTTTGTTAGTACGCTTTAGCGTACAAGGATGTCCGGAATTCCTGTTTCTATGCTTAACATGTAACTCGGAGTCAAATATCTATTTTTTTTATTAAAGATACACTGGATTTTATCTTTGGCGTTAAAATTCAAGGAACTCCAAACATGAGCTGCAAAACAAAAGATCGCCTTTATATATAGCATTTTCACTTTTAATTCGTTTTTTTGCAAATTGAATTCGTTTTCCCTTCGGAACACTGGAATTTACTACCAAATCGTTTTTTTACGTCAAGTTCCGTTATCAGAGCATAATTTGCCAAATGTAATAGAGCAGGACTATCGCCAGATAACAAGATATGACTGCACTGAGTACATGATGTGTTATGGTGTTAAAAATACCAGCTGCAGCAAATGAGCAGGAACTCCACTAAAATCTGTAATGTGAGATGTTTTTCAGTGAGAGGCAAGGTGACTCAGTAAACCAGCACCATATGAAGTTGAAATTCAAACCTTCACCCCTCCCTGGTGAACTTTGGAAACTTTAATTTTTTATAAATTTAAGGGCTAAGAACCGGCTCAATCTAAGCAAGGAGGTGAGAGTAATTTAATTACATTTGTTTATGTGTATATAACGCATAACAACATTCTAATCTAAGTGATTTGGTATCAAATCTTAATGTTAAAATAAATAAAAAAACGAATTCAATTTGTAAAAAAACGAATTCAAAGTGCAAAATTACGAATTTAATTTGAAAAACAACAAATTTAAAGTGAAAATGCTATCACAGCATTGGAAAGCTTAAATTTAGCTGAAAGCCTTGCTTCCTTTCTCCCAATGAAATTTCTCTAGGTGCTATTTAAACAATTTTTAGATTTCTTTGGTCAGTATATAATACCAATTGTAGATTCTTCCGCACTGTCGATATAACAAAGAGGATATTTCAAGCATGCTACAAAGCAAGCTGAATTCAGTCATGGCTTAGAAGTCTATAGAGTAGAATCTAGACAATTAAGTACTGCCTTGATCTGTATGCCTCTATAGATGTTTTATATGCCAGATCTAACTGGCATTGACCTAAGGCCCGAAGAGACCAACCAGGTTCTGATAATTATATAGACTTCTGTGTCGGTTCCAAAGATATCGGCCATATCTTTAGGACCAGTGAATCATACCAGACCTCTTGTAACTTGTAATATATATACATATTTCCCCCACCCCCGCACAAATTATCCACTAAAACATCGCAGCACACACAAGTTGCTTCTGCGATCAAGCTTCTTAATATTTGAGATAGTTTGGTTGTAAGGTTTTATTTGTCAATAAATCGGAAACATGCTAATCTACTGAAGTCACGAAAGGACACATCGTCTTCAAAAGGATTGTATTCTTAGTATCTCACACCACTTTCACGATCGCATCGAAGGAGGAGAGCCTTATGCATTTCCTCTGCGACTGCGCATCATCGGGAGTGCGATGCGGAATGTTATATTTTTCCTGAGCTATGTTTGCTTAGACATTGAGTCACTAGAGACCGTCTGCATCATCCACAATGCTGATTAATTCCGCTCTTGTGAGTTGAAGCTTATGTCTTTAATGGTATTTAACAAAAAAAAAAAAACTACCACCACACTCTTGAAAAATGAAGTTAGACTATTTTCTAGTCACACTGTACTCATTTATCCCTCTAAAGCAATCGCTGGATTGTATATTTGCTGTTCAAAAACCTCACCTATTGGCTTACATGATCCCACACTCTTTTGTCTTCCACTCAAACCCAAGGAACGAGTATAGAACTTCTCACATTTTTAAGATTACCGAAGTCCTCCTGCATTGTTGGTTACCACGCGTTCGACATTATTGCGTCCTTAAGGGCATCCAAGTATACGAGCACAAGAGTAAGAGCAACAAACACCAGCGTCGAACAACGACAGGAAAGACGTTACCTAACAACAAAAAAGGATTTTACTCTCATGTTTATTAAATCGTAAATTTACAATAATTCCGCTACGAAGTGTTGTGAAGAATTTTAATGTTATAAAGGGGGAGGAAGGGGGGGGGGGTAGGGTGGGTTTGGTTTATTTTCGGTGAATTTCCTCGAAGGGTTGCTTATGAACCTCAGGTTGTAAAGTGCACACACAGGACCAACAGCAGAGCAACAGTAGCAGCCTGATACCGCAGAGCAGAGCAAAACAGCGAAGAAACAAAATCCGTGAAGTGTGGTGGCAACTAAAGGGATTTCGGATTAAATGGAAAGTTAGGGGTATTTGATGGGTTTACGAGAGTAGAAGACAAAGTGAGTAGTATAAATTTGCCGGTTCTGGCTCACAGGGATGCGGGATTGTTTTTTCTTATCGCAAATGTCAATCAAAAAGTGTGTTGACCGCAGCATGTGTGCTTATCTTGAGTGTTTGTGGTTGGTGTACCTGTCAGAAGGGGGGGGGGGGGGGGGGTTGAGTGTTGATGTACGGGGGTCGGGGGTACATGTGCATGGTTTAAAGTTGATAGTAGATTGAAGGTTAAGTGTACTATGTCTATGTGAGGGTTGATGTACGGGGGTCGGGGGTACATGTGCATGGTTCAAAATTGATAGTAGATTGAAGGTCAAGTGTACTAAATTATTATTCGAAAAAGTGTGCTTATTCCAAAAATAGTTCTTATCAACTTCAAAAACTATTTTCGGTGACCAGACATGTGAATGAGTTCAAGTTGTATAATTTATGTCGAATAAAATACGAACTGAATGTTTGTGGTTAGTGCGCGTTTGATTACGAGGCATGCAAATGTTTGCGGTTAGCGCGCGTGTCAATCAAAAAATTATGCTCGAGACGTGTAAATGTTGCGGTTAGCACGCATGTCAATCAAAAATTATGTTATCATCTTCAAAAAATTATGGTTAACATTCACTTGTGGAAAATGGTGGTTAACACTGGCTCAAGTTATCTATGTACGTGGAAATACAAAATGTTGACAACATTAAATTAAGTGGTAATTCATAAATAGAATGAAATAGAATGATGAGAACCAAAAAAAATTTTTTTGATAATATCTATGAAGTTTCCCACCAAATTTTTGTATAAATACCAAACCGATTTGAAATTAAAAACATTCGCAAGTATCAACAATCAGAGAACATGGATTCAGAAATTGGGTTATACTTAGACAACGTATACCAAGGGTGTTGGGAAATCCCCAACATTTTAAGCCTGACCAGAGAAGCGGCCCAGGACTTCCATAGGTGTAAGTCCTATAAAAATCTTACAAAAATAGCAGATCTTATCTGCTTAATAGACGAGATGCTGAAGACGCAGGATTGTGATGTCAATCTTGTGGTACCTCTCTTTTTAAGAGAGGTAAGAAAATTTAACGGATTTATCGAATAATAAAAAAAAAACTTTTTTACAAAAAAACATGTTTTATTTTTCATTCCATATTTAAATTATAGAGAAATTTCAGACATAAATGACCACAATTAAAAGAATTATAGTTTTGATGTTGAGTATAGTTGTATTGTAGATTTTTACCCAAGTATTTAACAATTTCTTGAGGAGGTTGCAGATTTCCAAAACTGTCAAAATATTCTTTATGATGTTTGTTCTTAGCATATGCTACCCAATGTGAGCCAGACCCAAACGAAGAATCCAGATTAACGATACCACATTCTCGCTGATATGATTGTTTCGGTAGAGTATCCCGCATGAAGACTCCTCTGAAATGTGGTATGAATTTACCATACTTCATCAAATCGATATCGGTGAGCGCTCGTTTGGGTAGGTTTCTTAAAAGTTTTTTGACTCTGACTTGTAAAATAAACCATAACCCTTCCTGTATGGTTTAAGGAATAACCCCTTTCCTAAGGCAATGGCTTCCATAGTTTTATTATGACGATTTGCTTCTTCAAGCTCTTTTCTGGCCGATTTAGCTTGATTTATTGTCTTTGCAATAGCACTCCCACCAGATGCTAAACCACCAATTGCTCCGAGAGCTGTAAGTATTGGTACAAGTGGTAGAAAACCTCCAATTTTAGGAAATGGTATTATACGTGGAATTTTCACTGCAGACTTTTTTCCTCTAAAAGAAGTACCTATTACTTTCCGTGCAATTTTTATTGCGCTTTCAATGTCTTCAGGTTTCTTTTCATTTAAAATATTTTTAGCATTTTTTACAGCAGACTTAAAGAGATCCTTGTTACACTTGGGTTTTTTATTTTTGTTTTTAGCACTCTTAGTTTTTCTAATTTTTTTATCGTTGACCCCCATACCAAATTTGACTTTAGCCTTCATTGCATTCGTCACGAACCATGCGTTTGTACGTTCACCAAAACTACTATCTTTGGACTTTACTCTTGACCAGGCCTTGTCAGCTAATATTCGATCTGCTTCGTGTCGTTTATTTATGTCTTTTGACTGGGAATATGCAATATCATGCTCCCTACATGCGGCATCCAACAAATTAATTCCCTTATCACCTCTAGCTAAACGTTCTTTAAGTTTGGTACCTGGTCCGCAAAATTGATAGCCTGGTAGATGTAATTCCACTGGTAGAGAATTAATTAGGTTATTCAGCACTCCTCCTCCAACAGGGTTTCGTTTATGTCTGATTTCTTTTTTATACAACACCGCCATTTTTCTTATACGTTCATGACTTATTAACGTTTCGCTTCAGACTGGATTAATGTAATAAAAACATGTTAGTTACTACAATGCGCTTCATTAAACAACACAAAGATCTTGAGGTTCGAAACATTGATCTCTCAATCAATAGTTTATCGAAACCAGCTAGACATGGTTTACTTTTACCAAATTCAATAAGAGCTTTAATTGTTGGCCCCTCAAACTGTGGAAAAACAAATGTTATGATAAGTTTAATAGAAAGTCCAAATGGTTTAAAGTTCAAAAATATTTATATATATTCAAAATCGTTGCATCAACCCAAATATCAATATCTACGACAATTAATACAACCCATAAAGGGTATGGGGTTTCATACATTCTCTGAAAATGATGATGTTCTACCACCAGATGAAGCGAAAACTGACTCTATTATTATTTTCGATGATGTTGCATGTGAGAAGCAAAACAATATAAGATCATATTTTTGTATGGGACGTCACAAAAACATAGATAGTTTTTATTTATGTCAAACATATACGCGAGTTCCAAAACATTTAATACGAGACAATGCAAATATGATTGTAATGTTTAAACAAGATGAAATGAATACAAGACATATATACAATGATCATGTGGGGATGGATATGAATTTCAAAAATTTTTTAAATATATGTAGTGAATGTTGGAAAGATAGATATGGCTTCCTTGTTATCAACAAAGATGATCACATGGATGGCGGGCGTTACAGGAAAGGATTTGATGTTTTTATTCAGTTATAAACATTCACCAACCGATATTTGTACTTAGTATAGCATCTGCATTCAATCAGATCAGATAAACTGATCTGATCTGGTCTGATAAGATAATCAGTAAAAATGAATGTGAAAGTATTAAGAGATGTTATAAATGCTAGGAGGGCCTTGAGGAGGAAGTTTAATAGTATTAAGACACGAGAATCAGCTGTAGAGAGCATGTTGGAAGATACCTTTAAACCCATCACTAAACCTCTTAAGGAACTAGTTAAAAGTGCAAAGCATAATTATGATGAAACCGACAATGATATCAACTTTAAATCATTTAATAAAACATCAGAAATTAATGCAAGTACTCCAATCAAATCTATTAAAAAAAGAGATACATCCAATTCGAATGATAATGTTTCAAGCAATGAAAGTAAGGATGACACTTTCTTTACACAACTGGATGAAATAGATAACAGTGACAATCAAATATTATTGGATTTAACAAAGTTGAAACAAAACAATAAAATTGATACCTTATATGGTCCATATAGAGATTCGAATTACAAATGGAGAATGGGTAATGCTGCAATGGAAATAAGTGCAAATGAGATTACGATTAATGGTGAAAGCTGGTCTAGAACACCAGGTCTTTTTGAGTTGATCTTTCACAAAACACCACAACACTATAGTGCTAATGATTTGCAAGTGTACAAGGAAATTTTACTCAAAACAAATGCACATAAACGTAGATATGATGAACACAAACAAACCAAAGGTACTAAAGCATTCAAGTACAAGAATATTATCAAAAACTTGTTGAAGGATAAAAGTTCATCATCAATTCATAAACATAAAGGTTCAGGTTTAATGAGAGTGAATCTACAAAAACCTAATTATATTTATTGGAATGATCCAAATGAATTAGTTGACAGATTACGACTTTTGATTTCATCACAATCGGCAGGTCATACAAATCATAATAATGAAATTGTTTCCATTATTGAAGAATTAAAAGAAAGCAATATAATTGTATAATTCTGATTGCGTTCTTACATTAACAAAATGAGTGTTGACAAGTTTGGTCACTTTCCTCATCACACCCAGAATTCTGCAAGTATAAATCAGATTGTTACAAAATCAGAAAAGGAGAACGTACTGTTGAAGAATGATATTAACAAAAATTCTAAGAAACAAACCAAATCATCAGTGGCCTTCAATCTATTCGTATATCGCAAGGAGTTTTTACATCAAAATCGGCGAACCTTACAAAAAGTAAAAGCAAAATTGACTTTAACTGAGAGCTTAGTGTCTAACAATAAACCAAACGCAAAGTACTACAATCGACAGGATCTTTCTTCATTGATGCATGGTGTCATCTACAAACAGAAGCTGGAAAGTAAGCTTGCTAAATTTAAGGAGTGGAAGAAGAAGAAGGCCCAAATCAACAAGAAGGTGATGCAACCCTTAAGGAGATAAAACAAATTTAAAAGTGTGAATTTAAGATATGGACTATCCATTTTGTAATTATTAATGTTGTGGAAATGTATAAATTTAAGTTTAATTTGTATTTTGAATAAAGTATTTGTTTTTCACAATCTAACTAACTTTATTTAGCACTCCTGGCATTCCTTATATTTATGGTTCTCATTTGAATTGTCAAAGCAACCACCAATTTCAGATTATGAACATTGCTAGCAACTGGTACAATAAAAAAGTGCGAGTTGTACAAAAAGAAAGCAATATAATTGCATGATTTTGATTGCATTCTTACATTGACAAAATGAGTGTTGACAAGTTTGGTCACTTTTCTCATCACACCCAGAATGAAAACAGACTGAGAAAAACCCTTGGATTGAATTTAGATCGTGATAGAAATATAAATTTACATTTGAAAAGAATAAAAAATTTGGGTTTACCTATTGAAGACAATGATGCTGTTACTAAGAGTTTTGTTTCTACAAGCATAAATCAGATTGTTACAAAAGCAGAAAAGGAAAACATACTGTTGAAGAATGACATTAGCAAAGACATAGCAAAAACCACCAAGAAAATTCAAAGTGTTGAAGAATATATAAACAAGAGAATAGAATCACAAACAACCTCAATCGAAAATATATACAATGATACAACAACACAGAAGTTATATATTGAAGACAGACTCCAAGGATTCGAAAATATTATTTTCAAACAAATATTGGAACCAAAATATATAGCTAAATTAGAAAAGACTTATACCATTCCGAAATGAGTACTACTAATACAAAGAGAGGAATAGTGGATGAGGTTCATAGACAAGCTCGTAGATCTTTTAAACGACGACGTGTGATAACAAAAGGAATTGATGATCTTTGGCAAGCAGATTTAGTTGAAATGGGTAACTATTCATCCTATAACAAAGGATATCGTTTTCTTCTGACAATCATAGACACCTTTTCAAAATATGCCTGGGTTGTACCTCTTAAAACTAAAAACGCATCTGACACCACAAAAGCTATGGAAAGTATATTTGTTAAGGATGGACGATCACCAAAAAATCTGCAAACTGATGATGGGAAGGAATTTTTCAACAAAGAGTTTCAGAATCTAATGGTTAAGTTTCATATTAATCATTATTCAACATATAGTGTTGTGAAGGCATCCATAATTGAACGCTTTAACAGAACCTTGAAGAATCTTATGTGGAAAGAATTTAGTTACCATGGATCGTATCAATGGATTAATGGTTATAAACAGCTGTTGGAGAGATATAATAACACAAAACATAGAACTATTAAAATGTCACCAAGTGCTGTAAATTCTACCAATGAAAAGCTACTACTGAAGACGGCTTACAACAACTTGAAAATTCTCAATAAACCAAAGTTTCATATTGGAGACAATGTACGAATCAGTAAATACAAACATATTTTCGCTAAAGGATACACACCGAATTGGACAACGGAAATTTTTAAAACTAAATCAATTCAAAACACAAATCCAACTACATACATATTAGAGGATTATGAGGGTAACACAATCAAGGGAGGATTCTATGAATTTGAGCTAATGAAGACACGATATCCAAACAATTATCTTGTTGAGAAAATTCTCAGCACCAGAGGAAATAGAGTTTTAGTAAAATGGTTGGGGTTCTCAAGTGACCACAATTCTTGGATAAATAAAAATGATATATTGTAATTCATAAGCATATGCACACACACACACACATATATATATATTCAATAAATAAATTGGTTTAAAAGCTTTGTTTCTTGTATTTTCTATTTCATTCTATCATTGTTCGTTAAAATGTCAATAACACTCACTTTAACGGGGAATACATCAAATCTAGTAGCAAATTATTTCCCCCCAATAGATTTGGATCAGAATTACGAGTGCGGTTTAGTTGATTTTCATACATATAATACTGTACCCAACGTTGACTTGGAAAATAATTTGTTACACATAAAAGATACAGTTATCGAGATTCCAGTTGGTTCGTATGAATTCGCAGATATCTCTGAATACTTGCAGAAAAAGTATGAGGATATAAACAAAACTGGAGTACTTTATATTGATGCTAATTACAACACGTTGAGAACTGAAATATACTGTACTGATGATATAGATTTTAGTAAAAATCGATCTATCGGATCATTATTGGGGTTCAGTAACAGAAAGATAAAGGGGGGAGAGGAATACGAATCAGACTTGTCCATCAACATAATAAAAATTAATGCAGTACGTATAGAATGCAACATTGTGGGAGGGTCATATATTAATAATTCTCCTGCACACACACTTCATGAGTTTTCATTAAATGGTAGTCCCGGCTATAAAATGGATGAAATCCCCAAAAATGTTATTTATTTGCCAGTGAACACTCGACTGATAAGTTAAATAACTGTTAAAGTTGTTGATCAAAACGAAAATCTAGTAAATTTTCGTGGAGAAACAATTACTCTCAGACTTCATTTGAAACCGAAGATACAATGATTATTTACAATAAAAGCAGACCTTCAATCACTTCTTCAACATCATTCAACCAGCTAACATTGATAAGAAAGGTAGCCCCACTGTCAGCTGTCAACAAAGCATATTTACAATCTTTGGGTCTTCAACCAAAGGACTAGTATTAAACAATCATGAGTGAAATACTAAATATTCTACAGAAACCCGTCTATGATGAGAGCATTATAAAAAAAGAATATCACAGCTATATACCATATTTACAATCATTTAAGAATAGTGATGAAATAAGAATAGCTATTCAGAATCAAGATCTCTATGTGCTACCCAGTGATAGTTACATTTACATCGAGGGCTTTGTAACTCTGGACAATGGAACAAAATCGAAAAATATTAAATTGAGAAGGAATTGTATAGCATTCTTGTTTGATGAAATTCGTTATGAAATCAATGGAAATGAGGTAGATCGTACACGATATGTAGGGATGACAACAATGATTAAAAATTTCGTATCCTTAAGTATAAACGAAAGTGAAATGCTCAAAAATGCAGGATGGACAACAAAAGAGAATCAGGAGATGGAAAATGGATATTTTAATTTTTGTGTACCACTTAAAATGCTTTTGGGATTTGCTGAGGATTTTAATAAAATTATTTTAAATTCCAAGCACGAACTTATATTATTACGTTCGAAATCTGATCAGGATGCTGTCTACTCTACTGATGAAAAAGAAAAAATACAGTTAAACATTCTAAATATTACATGGAAGGTTCCTCACGTACACCTGGCTGATTTTGCAAAATTGGAAATTCTCAAAACAATAAATAGTGGTCAACGTTTAACAATGGCATTTCGATGTTGGGACTGTCATTTTAATCCCATACTATCGCAAGGAACACATCACTTGTGGAATGTGAAACTTTCTCAACATAGTGAAAGACCTCGGTTTATATTGATTGTTTTTCAATCAAAATCCGGATTGAAACATTGCGATTTATTAGATATAAAAGTATATCTCAACTCTGACACATATCCGTACGATGACCTAAATCTTAAATTTGAACGTGATCGATATGATATTTTATATGAAATGTATTCAAAATTTCAACAGAGCTATTATATGCGAGATCCGCAACCGCTTTTATCATGTGAAGAATTTAAAAACAAGGCACCAATCGTTGTAGTCGATGTAACACACCAGAACGAGGCAATCAAATCCGGACCCATTGATATAAGATTGGAGATTAAAACTGTAAAGAATATTCCAGCAGACACATCAGCTTATTGCGTACTCATACATGATCGTATCATAGAATACACACCTCTTACTGGCGAGGTTAAAAGACTCGTATAAATTTTTGAAGTTTATAAAAAGAAAATAAAACAAACTATTTTTTTAAATATTCTCTCACTTTATTTTATTCATAATGGTTTTTTTTTTTTTTTTCAATTTTTACTTGTGATGATCTACCTAAGGGTCCAATATAAGTCAATGTGTACCCCTTCTCATTGATTGCATTCATATGTTTTTGTGACGTCCCATACAAAAATATGATCTTATATTGTTTTGCTTCTCACATGCAACATCATCGAAAATAATAATAGAGTCAGTTTTCGCTTCATCTGGTGGTAGAACATCATCATTTTCAGAGAATGTATGAAACCCCATACCCTTTATGGGATGTATTAATTGTTGTAGATATTGATATTTGGGTTGATGCAATGATTTTGAATATATGTAAATATTCTTGAACTTTAGTCCATTTGGACTTATCACACATTTCAGAGGAGTCTTCATGCGGGATACTCTACCGAAACAATCATATCAGCGAGAATGTGGTATCGTTAATCTGGATTCTTCGTTTGGGTCTGGCTCACATTGGGTAGCATATGCTAAGAACAAACATCATAAAGAATATTTTGACAGTTTTGGAAATCTGCAACCTCCTCAAGAAATTGTTAAATACTTGGGTAAAAATCTACAATACAACTATACTCAACATCAAAACTATAATTCTTTTAATTGTGGTCATTTATGTCTGAAATTTCTCTATAATTTAAATATGGAATGAAAAATAAAACATGTTTTTTTGTAAAAAAGTATCATTTATTGTTTTTATTTCTTTTTATTAACATTTCAGTACAATTTACGAAATAGTCATTTCAAGGGTTTGTTTGTATTTTTTAACATCAATGAATTCGACATCGGAATGAATTGATGTGTCTTTTGCTGTAAATACTTCAATTTCACCATTGCTCAAAATTCTTTCAGTTTCATATTCACGATATTCATAACAGTTTATGTTTAATTTGCGATCCTTATAATTACTATCATAAGTACAACGAATGGTTAAGCTCACTTGATCATATTCTAATTTAAAGTGTCTGTAAAAGATATTTTCACTTTCGATTATTCCAGCTATTTCCTTCTCTTTACGTATCAAATCTTGCCTAAATGCTTCTATGGCTTCTTCAACAGTAAAATATTGCGTTTTAGGTGCCTCTGTTGTTGTTGATGTTGTTGTTGTTTTATTATTCTTATGCTGATTGTCTAATGTCTCGCTAATCTTCATTAATTGAAAGGATAAATCAATTTTTAAAGTATCGTTACTAGGTAACAACAAAGTAAACTCCAAATTTCCTTTATTATCACCAACAGCAGACAGATTAATTGGTATTGGACTACCTTGTACAAGATATCCCCATGAAAGATAGATTAACATCAATAAAACAAATTTAGTCATTTTTGTTTTTCTGTAATAGCTGTATGCACTCTAGAAAGGTTGAATTGAAACTAAGACAAATTTCTTTAAATCATCACTTTTTATTAAATTTATTATAGAGTAACATTAGTTTTTTTATTCGTATTATTTTATTTTCTAACATAAAACATGCACAAGTGTCTGGTCCAACTTTACATGCATCTGAAGACCAGCTACAGCTCGAAAAATGATGACCGTATTTAGATTCAATGACTGGAACATGGATGTATTGATATAGTCTTGAGTGAAACTCTAGAAACTCATTGAAATGTTCCTCCAGCAAATTTTCTCTGTTATCTATTAAAAAGTTGTGAATTTGTTTCAAAAATAATCCGCTAGTTATGTTGTCCATCCTTCATCACTAATTAATGAATGCGTACTAATTTTCATTGTTCATAATACTTAGTTCATCTATCAATTTCATATCCTCTTCATCAATGCTGCTCAACGATATGGCTAATCTATCATCAAAATCATGGAATACACAAAGTTCTTGAAAACTATTTGTCCACTTTACACGTTTAACACCATCATTTGTAACGCCTACTAATGTTATTGTGCCACCCATTACTTCAATTTTTAGATGTTCATTAACATTAAACTGATATACCGTTGTTGATAAAAAACTTGGTGCTGACTCTCCTCTGCGCATGCTGAACAACAAACATTTAAAGCCATCCTCAGCTGTAAAATAAACTGATAATTTATCGTCAATTACATCAACGTTTATAATCTGGAAATTTTTCCATGATGAATGACAAATGCAATATTTATCCTTTGACTTTATTAGCTGAATCCAAAACATTTTTAAAGAAAAATTCTTTTATATGTTCTCGTGCAATATTTATTCCTTGTACAACGTGTTGAGGAACAATGGCACTTCTTTTCAATCTTTGTAATAAACTGAATCCAAAACATTTCGCACAACTAATACAATTTTTGATGAAAACACTCCTTTTATGTACCCTTTTTTTGGTTCTCATCATTCTATTTCATTCTATTTATGAATTACCACTTAATTTAATGTTATCAACATTTTGTATTTCCACGTACATAGATAACTTGAGCCAGTGTTAACCACCATTTTCGACAAGTGAATGTTAACCATAATTTTTTGAAGATGATAACATAATTTTTGATTGACATGCGTGCTAACCGCAACATTTACACGTCTCGAGCATAATTTTTTGATTGACATGCGTGCTAACCGCAAACATTCGCTTAACTCGTAATCAAACGCGCGCTAACCACAAACATTCAGGTCATTTTGTTTTGTTCGTTATAGATTATGCAACTTGAGTTCATTCACATGTCTGCTCGCCAAAAATGTTTTTGAAGTTGATAAGAACTATTTTTGGAATAAGCACACTTTTTCGAATAATAATTTAGTACACTTGACCTTCAATCTACTATCAATTTTGAACCATGCACATGTACCCCCGACCCCCGTACATCAACCCTCACATAGACATAGTACACTTAACCTTCAATCTACTATCAACTTTAAACCATGCACATGTACCCCCGACCCCCGTACATCAACACTCAACCCCCCCCTTCTGACAGGTACACCAACCACAAACACTCAAGATAAGCACACATGCTGCGGTCAACACACTTTTTGATTGACATTTGCGATAAGAAAAAACAATCCCGCATCCCTGTGAGCCAGAACCGGCAAATTTATACTACTAAAGTGGAATATAAACCTTGAATGTTTATTCCTTCTATATATACGCATTTGGGTCATGCGAAGTGGTGTTTTATTGTTAGCTTTGATGTGGACACACACACACCGAATAAATATCTGTCAAAAAGCACTTCAAAATATCTGCTGTGGACAGTTTTCTGGAAAAGTGCGACACGACCAGTGCATATGAATCGAAGCGATTGAGGGGGGATTTTAAAATTACCCTTTGGCTGTCACCACAGAAGGGAATAACCTTCCAATTACAGTATTTAGCACAGTAGCGGCTTTTATGGATAAACATTGAGCAGAAAAGTTAAATTGACCAAAAATATGGAATTTCCCAGGATTTGTTTGATATACACCGATAGCCTCAACTTCGGAATTTTAAACTTTCTTTTTAAAATAATGGAAACAAAAACACTCTGAATATCTCTTCGTGAAACTGTATGTATTTCCCTGTGTCGCAAAGAAGCAGAGCTATGATACTACCTTCATTTAGCTATAAGGTTTCAAATAGACAGTTCTTTGTTTACGCAATCAGTTTGTGGAATTCACTACCAGCTGAACTGAGGAGATTGAACAGCAGTAACAGTTTTAGGAAGACACTCTCAAGTCACTACGGAAGATTGATTCGCCCTTCAGCCTTCACCATACTCAAAAACATGCACCATTTTCTTTTCTTTTTTCTAAACTTTACTTTTGTTTAGTTTAAATTTTACTTCATTTATTTTTTTTAATTTAATACCAAATATCAAAATACGATTAACAAAATCCCGTCCTATATGTATATGTATAAGTACATAATATGTATAAGTAATCAACCGCCATACTCATTGCTGGAAGGTTGTTATACAGTCCATTTCAAGAGTAAGAAATGAAAAAGTTGACAGTAGCTATCCTTGGACCTCGATTAAGTTCAATCCAAAGCAGCCACATTGGGTTCGGGTCAGGTGATTGGGCAGGCCATTTCAGTTACTTGTTTTTCTGGATACATTTATCCCCTGAAAACCTTGAAAAAATGTTGCGGCCTGGATTGCAAACCCGAAAATAAGGCGTGCTTTTCTAATATATGCATGGCTTTGTGCACGATCTTCAATTTATCCCTAGAAACGGGTAATTTCCTTAATGAGTGGAATGGATTTTTTATATCAGTCATTTTTAAAGCCAAAAAAATAAAAACTATAAAAGGCATATTTCTAAGCTGTCAGTCATCCCAAAATACTTTGAGAAGATTGTGTGCGGTTAACTTAACTTTTTGGTCAACGTTTCTCAGAATTGGTTTTGACAGAGTGAACCATACGCGTTTGATTCACAAGCTCGGTGAGATTGAATTTTGTTCCATTTGTGTGCTTGTTCAAGAAGATCTAAATAGCCTCGCTAGATGGTGTCAACAAAATCTCTTGGACCCAAATGTGTTTAAGTGTCACAACGCTAAATTACTCGTAGTAAAAGTAGACTCGAAAAAAAATGTTGGTGTTACATTGGATACACAACTCAATTTTAAATGCTGGGGCTTTATTAAGCGAAAATCAAAGAAATTCTCCGAACTTTATGCACTAAAAGTTCTTTATATCGCACTAAAAATTCAATATGGCGGACGCCCACAAGATGGCGGATAACCGTTATCTTTACTACCTCCTTAATATGGGTATCAAATGAAATAGCTTGGTGAGTAGAATATAATACAATATGACGTAATTATAAATTCAATATGGCGGACGCCCCCCAAGATGGCGGATTTCTGTTATTTTTGCTGCCTCCTTAATATGGGTATCAAATGAAAGGGCTTGGCGAGTAGAATATAATACGATATGATGTCATTCTAAATTCAATATGTGGGACGCCCCCCAAGATGATGGATTTACGTTATCTTTACTACATCCCTAATATGGGTATCAAATGAAAGGTTTTGGCAAGAAGAATGCAATACGATATAACGTCGTTCTAAATTCAATATGGCGGACGCCACCCAAGATGATGGACCATATCTGTACTGTGAAGATCGTTTCATCTTGTTTCGTACTTTTTAGTTGGTTTTTCCCGTAGTCGGGTTTTAGTTTTTTAAACTTAATTTTTTATTCCTTATACCCCTTCCATATCTTGAAATGTGATAATGTCACATATTGCCTCTTCATGCTCTGTTTATTTGAGTGCTGCACAGTTAGATAAACGCATGATTGCCGGAAAAATTGTTTGTCCTCAACTTCACTTTAATTCAATTTCTTTGTGAATATAAAAATACTCCATAGCCATGTTGGATTAATATTTAATTCAGTAATTTGTTATTCTAAGCCTTTGTTTTTGGATTAAAGCCCAGTTACAGCCCGGAAAACTTAATTATCTATTTTCACTGTTTTGACTCTGGCTTTCATTCCTGAAACATGTCGATTACTTTTTTCTCTCATTTTGTTCATTGTTCCTGCATGTTTTGGCGAAAAAAACACATCCTCTTTTTCACCCCGTCTTCTACTGCAGGCACGTGCAATTATTCCACAGACCATTTCGCTGTTCACTTTAGCGTAGTCACACTATGGTTCCAACAGAGTGCCAGTGGCCTTCTATCTCTTTCGAGTAATTTCACCGGCCACTGCGAAATGGTAACGAGGACAACGACGACAAGGACCACGCCAAATGACACCGGTGATTTATTACCGACCCCAAAACAATTTCAATTTCGTAATCCCTATCATGTCTGACTATGGTTCAAGGAGTTCGTGGATTTAATTAAAGCATCGTATCTATTCCAACACGAAGTGGTGGGCCTCTTTTCGAAACAAATCAGTTGAAGGATTCTGCAAAATTGCAGTTTTTTTTTTTTTCAAGGTATATCCACATAATTTGCGGTCCAACAAGTGTTATAATGCTATAGGCAACGTTTACCTTCAAGACTTATGTGAATATAGCTGTAATACCAATATCATACATCCAACCATTAAGAGATGAAGCGATTCCTATAGAGTATAACATGGTTAACATGGTTAAAGTAGCCCATATGGAGGCCTATGTGAAAATCGATGGTCATTCCCTATGGCCCATCGCCCACCAATGAACACAACAATCTAAATAAATTGGAACCTTTGAAGGTGGAAGTGTTAAATCAGAGACTACAAAATACAACATGCGAATGTTGAATAAAAGGAGGAGTATATTTGTGTACTATGTATGTACACTGCACAACGCGACATGCGGAAATAAGTACATATCTTTTTCTACGTAGCAGGTAGGAATTTATGATGCTTCGAGTTTAATTCTTTTTTCGGAACTCTTCAGTAGTTATAGTGTTCAACGATCGGAAATCTCTCCGAAAATTTCACTGTTAGTTATAAATGGAGCCCCACAAAGAGGCCATCTTAAAACTCATTTTGTTTGTTTGTTTTGCAAGCTGTAAAATCCTTATATATGCCGCCGACGCACGCGAAGATTTCTTTTCGGGATTAAGATCATTACGAGATTAATAACTTTCGAAATGATTTAAATAAATTCTTCGATTGGATCCTGCACAACGATATGCCCATCAACGTGAGCAAATACTTAAATCTCACAATCAGACAATCCACATCAAAAAATTGAATAATTTTTATTTTATCAGTTTATCTACAAAGTTAACTTTACAGATCACAAAAAAAAAAAAAAAAATAGTTAGATAAAGTTAAAATTAAAGATGAATACATATTACAAAAGTTCTTGAGTGAAATTGAACAAACCACTTTGTATGTACTAAAATCCGCTGGAAAACAATCCGAGTTAAAATTCAGAGCTTCTATAGATAAAGGCTCATTTAATTCGTAATTAGAGTACCGTAGTTGAGTAGTTAGTACGTTGGATTATCAAATAACCAAAAGTTTATACCCAGTACCACCTCTTCCGAATGTCGGGGGCCTATTCCACGAAAGCACTCTGCAACTCTGCACTCTCCACTCTGCGTCTGCACTCTGCAAAATTTGCAAAGTCCAGAGTCCGACCGTGGGCACCGTAGCGCAAGTGGTTAGTGCGTCGGACTACTGAGCCAGCGGTCTTGGGTTCGAACACCTAAAAAGTTTTTCACAGTGCCCACCTCTTTTGAATGTCTGACAAGCATCAAAGAGTATCATTTGTCACGATTGAGCTTCTCAACTCGCCGTTTGGAGTCGGCAAAAAACTGTAGGTCCATTCAATTCGTGCAAAAATATAACACGCACACACAAATGGTTGCGAGAAGTAGGCCCAGGTTCACCTCGAGCTGTAGCGCCAACTAAGTAAAGTAAGTCCGACCGTTCCACAAATACTTAAGGAGTCTGCAATTCCACTCCGCATTTAGGTATGCTTGTTTGCAGAGTGATGATTTTTTTTATTTTGCGTGAGTAATGTTGTGGAAACGACGGAAAACTGTCGTTTTGAACAACGGTTAACAAAATAGCCTTCTGCTTCACGAAACGATTTATTTTCTTGCAACAAGTTATCGCAAAAATTTGACTGCAAACTAGGGCTCTCGGTTTAAGCCGTGTATTTAAGTACACGTGTATTTGAGTCACGTGTACACGTGTAATAAAAAACTATTTACACGTGTAGACGTGTATTTTTTAAATACATGTGAAATTATAAATACACGCGTGTAATTAAAAATACACGTGTAATTGCAAAAAAAGTCGCTTCATAATTTACCGGGTGCTTTTTCGTCTAAAACCTGCCCTTGGCGGCATTAAAACAAAATTCTACTCTTACCCCCTTTCAAGTTATAGCCCGTCAAAGTGGGACACCTCCAATTTGGCGTTACAACCACTTTAACTGCTATAACTTCTGATCTATAACAGCTACAAGAATAGTTTTGTACATTTTGGAGAGCCAATCAGAAGCGCATAAAAATGTTGAAGACTTCACTTAATTCTATGCAGACACAAAAAAGTTATTGCTACTTTAAATTACTACTGACAAAAAATTATTTTTACTAGAACTTCTGTTAATCGTACGTGAAAAAATTGTTTTACATAACTTTTAGGCAATTAGTTAACGATAAAAGTTAAGTAAAAAAAAAGTTTTTTATTGAGTAAAAGTTTTGAGAAAAAAGCATAAGTAAAAAATTGGAATACCAAATTTTCATAATTTTAAGTTTAGGGAGTAATAAATTTTTTGTGGCTGCATAGAATTATTACATGAAGTTTTCAACATTTGTATGCGCTTCTGATTGGCTCTCTAAAATAAACAAAACTATTTTTGTAGCTGTAGTAGTTCAGAAGTTGTATCAGTTAATGTGGTCTTACCATCAAATCGGAGGTCCCTTACATCGACGGGCTACAACTTGGAGGGGTATGAAAATAGACCTCCTCTGCCCTACGATTTTTTCTTCGCTAGAACTTCAGGAATCCCCAGTTAAGTGATTATACCTCTTAACTGGGACACCCTGCATTATCGTGAGTTTAAATTTTATAAAAGTGAAGCCAACTACATTTATGTACATAGTTGGGTATGAAGTTTGTATGAAGTATTTGGTATTTCTTTTCTAGAAAAAAGAACCTATAGTAGATTCGTAAGCGTATCAGCAGCATAATAATAAAGGAGCAAACGATAATAACTAGAACACCACCATTTTTTTTTAAAAATCTTCCGATTTCAGTACGAAACGACTGGACTAGTTGAAATGCTATCGTGGCTTTTTTTAACCATCAAATTTGAATTATAAAATTGCATTTATTTTTTATCGCCTACTGGATCAGCTGATCCATACAAAACGATCTAAAACTAAATACACGTGTAATTCTAAATACACGTGTAATACTAAATACACGTGTAAATAATATACACGTGTTCATGCACGGATAATTTAATTACACGTGTACACGTGCTATAGGGGGCATTTATGCAAACAAAATGACGGTAATTAGAGAAAAAAGAGTATTTTATTCGGTTCATTTTCCTCAACGCTAACTAATGTTGATAAAGAAAATCCTTAGAAAGAAGTTTTAGTTAAATCGCAAGCTGTCTGACTCGCAAGTCGCAATTTGAAATCTATGATTTGGAGGCATGATCCATTTTCTAACTGGGTAGCATTATCACCCAAGGAAAGGTCTCCAACCGTCTTCAAACTTTCTAGCGATTGCAGATTTTTGGGGTACTCTTGCGTCGTGGATGCTACCTCCAAACTTTATATTTACTGCAAACAATTCTAGGTTAGGTGCGTGTAATGTGGATTTGCATGTCTATTTACAAAGACATGTTCATGGTGTCTTCTGACCACACGGCTGTCTTCATCTCTTATGTCTGGAGGTGAGTCAATGTTTATCATTAGTCCATCAATACACCCACATAAAAAATG
Organism: Brachyopa scutellaris; assembly: GCA_949775065.1. Lineage (NCBI taxonomy): Eukaryota > Metazoa > Arthropoda > Insecta > Diptera > Syrphidae > Brachyopa > Brachyopa scutellaris. The sequence goes on along the minus strand of OX459114.1, from coordinate 63,470,965 downwards.
GAAATCGCTCTTTCCTGAAGAATTGTTCTGCAATACTATCTATGCTATCTGGCCATCTGTTAGTTAGGGCGCTACGCGCTTACATCTATTAGTTTGACACCTCAAATAAGGACCAATTTTAGTCAATAAGTATTCCGTTTGCTCTCTTCATAGTCGAAATGCCTCTGTAAAAATTAAATCACTAAGATCTCCTTTGTTAATTCTTGCTGTTCGCCTATCTTCTTCATCACTCGAGAAAGTTAAAACATTTAACATTTCTGAGCCAAAAAGGAAAAGCAGAACAAGTCGACTCATGTCAAAATCTAGCTATCGATCCCATCGAATGCCCCGCATCAAATAACTTTTTTTCTCATTATTTTGAATCATAAATTTTCTATATATATATATAGTTTTTTGTAAGCTAAAGTCAAACATTTCCACTGCTCTCCTAAAAAAATTTAAAAAACGACTTATGCTGTTTTTCCTTGTTGCCACAGAATTTAGAAAGCTGTTTTTTCATGTTAAATGCTGTTTAAAAATGTCATGAACTCACTTTTTTGTACAATGTTAGCTGAAGAGTGGTTTACGTACTCTCCAAAAAATATCTAAACTCTGCAAATATGTATAAGTCACAAACTTTGCGAAATAGAGCTTTATTGGAACAGAAATCAGAAATTCACTCTGCAAAACCACAACTCTGCACTCTATATTTGACTCTGCCTCTGCAATTGAATAAATGTTTCGTGGAACATAAAATGATTCGCAGAGTGCAGAGCTGCACAATACTTTTGTGGAATAGGTCCCTGTACACACGAGCGCCCGCGACCAAAAAGGCGTCGTATGTAAATTTTTGTTAATTCTCAGGGCGCGTGACCAAATGAGAGCGCGGAAAAAGGAGCTCATGTTGCATTGGCCTAAATGATTTATGTTCCTTCTGATATGCAACTTTTAAGCTTAAGAGCTATAACTTTTTTGTGGCTGTATAAAATTACACCAAGTCTGTGGTTCTGCGCGGCTTGAAACAAAGGATTTCGGTTTATCAGGACCTGAACTCATGTTGGCCATCATCTTTGGAGTATGGCTTCCATCAATATCACGGTTTCTAGTGACCACAATCAAAAGTAGCTTGTTTCCGTCATCTATAAAAAAAATCCATGGTATTGTCGTGGACTCTTTGTAGAAAATACGACCCTGCGGAAAGTGTCGTATGTGATTGCTCGGTAAAGATGGCCGACTTTCGATGAGTACTAATAACCTTACCTCTTTGTCACTGGTAGTAACTAGCTGTTAGTACAATGGAATAGTATCTGAGTTTAAGTGCTTTCGGTTCTACCGAGCTCAAGTTCATAAAGTCCATCTAAAGTAGATAGAATTTCAATTCGTTTTGCTGCAGTGAACAAAACAGGCCCTTTCCGTTTTCGAATATTTAAGGTATACGTATACTCAACTCATGTCTTATATGTACCTTAATTTATTTATTTTTTTGTTACATAGCTTACTACTTACTTACTTAGGTGGCGCTACAGTCCGGGGTGGACCAAGGCCTCAACCAACAACCTCTTCCAGTTAGCCCGGTCCTTAGCTAACCGCTTCCAGTTGCGCACTCCAAGTTGGTTGAGGTCTTGTTTTACTTGGTCGCGCCACCTTAGGCGAGGTCGTCCTCTGCTGCGCTGACCCTCCGGGTTAGACTTGAATATTCTCCGAGCCGGAGCGCTGATGTCCATGCGCTCTACATGTCCTAGCCATCTTAAACGCCCAATGTGCAGTTTTTTGACCAGGCTGATGTCGCTGTACAGCTCGTACAGTTCGCCGTTGAATCTTCTCCTCCAAAACGCGTCAACGCAAAAGGGACCGAATATCCTACGAAGAATTTTTCTCTCAAAGCGACCAAGGAGATCTTCATCCGCTTTCGATAAAGTCCATGCTTCAGCTCCATATAGCAAGACTGGGATGATAAGGGTCTTATATAGAGTCTCCTTAGTCGATCGGGAAAGGACTTTACTGCTCAATTGCCTTCTTATCCCAAAGAAATAGCGGTTGGCAAGAGTAATCCTTCGTTTGATTTCCGGCGAGATGTCATTTTTTGATGTTATGGCAGAGCCGAGGTAGACAAAGTCCTTTACTACCTCAAAGTTGTAGCTGTCTATTGTGACGTTCTGTCCAATTCGTCGATGTTGGGTGTCTCCAACATAACCTAAATAGAGTGAAATTAATTTGATTATGTTTGGACACCAAATTTATTGTGTTCAAAAATCCAACCAACCATCGTAGAGGTAGATTGAAATCGAATTAATTATTTTAACTTGACCCGGTAACCCTCCACTTACCAGAGCAGACACCAATATCAATCCAATTATAATAAAGGGTGCTTTTGAGAGTCCAGAAAATTGATTTAAATAAAATTACACGACATTGGGTTTTGATCTTAAAAATGATTTTATTTTTGAGATAATTTTTTTTTGTCTAACATTTATAGATTGTCAATTACCAAGCGTATCCTGTCGGTTAAATTGTTGACCAGTTTTTCAAGCACTAGTTTGGGAAATAATATTCCACATTGTTGCAGTTTTAAACTACCTAAGGACTGTATCGAAAAGAAACTGCAGTCTTTAAAACTTTTTTTGCTTGAATTCCTGTACGAGTTATGTATTTTAAAAAGTACCGCTATGTGAGTGATCTCTGAAAGAATACAACTGTGTATTTTTTTTTAGTCTGATCCTTTAGCTTCAATAATGCCGCGAATCGCAGTGAAATTTCGAAATAAAATTGTGCACGATTGGTGTACACAAAGCGGTTTATCAAATCGGAAGTTGGCTAAACGGTACAAGGTGTGTGCGAATTCAGTTAAAAACATAATTTTAAAGTTCGGTAATGAGTTAACTTTCAATGACCTTAAAATAAGTGACCGTAGAAAAGGCCCTAGTGATCCGAAATTGTAGGTTAGAATATCAGAGTTTATCGAAAAGAATAATTCAATGTCCATTCGGGATATGGCTAAAAAACTAAGAACAACTATGGGAATGATTCAAAGAGCAGAGAGTGCCGAAAAGAAGCAAAAAACAAGAACAAGTAGGAAAAATCAGGTGCGGAAAACTTTACAAACGTGTTTGTGGTGGTAAAATTCAATGTGTTGTGATGGACGACGAAACGTATGTGAAAATGGACTCGAATGTTTTACCAGGTCCTCAATTTTACACTAAAAATAAAGATAGTGATGTGGATGACTCTCTAAAAACAATTCGAACTTCCAAATTTAAGGAAAAAGTTCGGGTACGGCAGGCTATTTGCAGATTGCAGCTGTGGACTAAAAAATCGAGTTTTTTTTACAAAAGGTTCAATAAATGATGAAATTTACAGAAGGGAGTGCCTATAAAAGCGGCTTCTTCCCTTAATACGGAAGCATAATATTTTGTCCAAATTTGGCAACAGCACACAAAACGGCATACAATTTGTTGAACAATTTGAAAATCCGCCAAATGCCCAGGAATTAAGGCCAATTAAACGGTATTGTGCTCTAATCAGAGGGAAGCTAAGAAGGGAGGGTAAGCTGGCCACAAATCTTCCTGAATTTAAAACAATTGGAAAAGAAAAAAACGTTTACGTTTCCTTATATGTATGTATTTAAAAAAATAAATGTGCAGTTTCTTTTCGATACAGTCCTTATGATGAATTGTTAAACTTTACTTTACTTTAGATTGTACTCCAACCCAATTGTATACTCGAATACACCCGCGAAGGACAAACCACATATGCTATACAGCAGTGGACAATGGTATAATTCATTCTCCATCAAACATTCGAAGAGACAATGGAAATAACCTTTCAAAATAAAATACTAACAAATCAGTAAGCTTGTACGTTTTTATTTGTCTACACATAGAACGTTTATTCAATTGTGTTGAGTGGAGAAATAGAATCCCTACCCTAACCAGTCTACATCTCTCAGCTATTACAATTGAATGGGAAATGAAGACGTTGCCCTTGCCAGTTCCTATGGCTGGAATAACTGGGAATAATAACACACAACACAGAAGCACAAGCATGGGTGACTTTGATGTTACCTTGGAAGCGCCTTCACTTCACTTATTTCATTTATTTCTAAGCTCGAGTATATTACCAGACTGACAAGCGAATATATTGTTTTTTTTTTTGAGGTAATTTGTCTGAAGCCTGTGCTCTGTAGAATACGAAAAAAAAAATTGAAGTAATGTAGGTACTATGAGAATTTGCAATTGTTTCAATTTAACAAGAAATTGAAGGGAGCGAATCATCGAACTATTTAAGTTGTACGTATCTACTCGTCGATCATTGCAATAATTTTAAGCTTCTTCTTAAAAAGATTAAAGACCAATTGAAAAATGTGTTGCAAATTAGTTAAGCGATTATTTCGAAATGCATACATATGTATATGTGAACTAACAAGTGCCAGCATAACAAAGTATTTATTTTAATTTAATTTATTTTTTATTGAAAACATTCATGGTACAAAAAGATCAGTCTTATAATAACTTTGTGGTTTTGTGCTTAAAAGTAACATGTAATATTATATTCTTGTTATTTGAGGACACTATTAAAGGGCATCGAATTATTTTTATGGTGGGAGGGATACTATAACATGCAAAACAACTTACCAGCGGATAAACAAGAAAATGACACTGGTTAGGTTAGCGGCGGTACAGAGAAAAGCTGGTATTGCCTTCGCACGACACCCACAACCGGAGGCACTGGACATGTTCCTCTACCTGCTGCCTCTGGATCTGCATTTAAGGCAACTGGCGAGTAACAGTGCACTAAGACTCACCAACCTAGGTCTTATTGAGAATAGAGGCAAAGGTCACTGTACAGAAATCAAAGTGGATAGTCCAATGAGAACGGAGGATACCCTCTTCACACCTGATTTTGACACACCGTACAAAACGGTGCGAGAAGAGTGGACAAACAACACAGTAACTCGGCATATAGACACTGCAGTCTTCATAGACTGATCAAAAACACAGTCTCTGGTATCTTCTGTGTGGAACCAGATCTAAAGTTGTCCTTAAGACTCCCGGAAACCTGCAGCGTTTTCCAGGCAGAACTTTAAGCCGTACTGAGAGCTGCAGAGCTCCTGAACATGAAACGAATATCCGGTAAGGATATTGATATTTACATCGACAGCCAGGCTGCGCTTAAGGCGCTAGAATCGTGCACTATTAAATCGGCACTGGTTAGCAGCTGCCGCACAATGCTCAAGGCATTATGCACGCGGAACCGGGTAAGACTATGTTGGGTGCCTGGTCACTCCGGGATAGAAGGCAACGAGTTTGCCGATGCGTTGGCAAGGAAAGGGGGGAACTGCCACTACCGAGGCGGTCGAAGTAGCCCCTCCCCTTTGCTGCATTAAATCAAAGGCTGACCATACATGGTCTAACATTGTAGGACATAGAGTTTCAAAGGAACTTTGACCGGCACTGGACCATTAAAGACCAGTGAAATCCATAGACTTAGCAGGGCACAAATGAGTATAGTTATAGGAATATCGCCCAGACATTGCCTTCTGGGCAAACACGCCAAGAGGCTCGGAATCATTTGCAGATACATAGATATAGTGATATAATAGAGATAATAGATAAAGAGATATGTATATAGAGATAATAGAGATATGCATAATGATCTAGGTGTTGCAGTGGATATCGCACATATGGTATTCTGTGCGAATGTCAGGGGATAACACGTAGTCGCGGGAATATTTTAGGCTCCTACTGCTTTAGTTAACCTGGAGGAGGTAGGCCAAATCAATGTTTCTTTGAAGGCAAGTCACTTTCAGTAGTAGAGGTAGCAGGGTGGGGGAGCTTTAGTTAACCTGGAGGAGGTAGGCCAAATCAATGTTTCTTTGAAGGCAAGTCACTTTCAGTAGTAGAGGTAGCAGGGTGGGGGAGCTTCTCGATTCAGTACCAGGAGCCTTGGGGGGAGCTCTGAACACCACAAGCTCCAAATACAATTTCGGGTGAAGGTTCCAATGTATCCTTCTAGATCGCTCTGAATGGAACAGCGTAGGTTGGTCTGGTTTCCCATCAGAAAGTATAGTCTTCTATACGGACGGGTCCTTACTGGATGAGCTCTCCGGAGCAGGTGTCTACTCAGAACAATGCCACGTTGAGCAATCTATTCCACTGGGTAGATTTACAACTGTCTTTCAGGCTATCGCTAGTACAGCGCACATTGCACTTAACAAGAGATGGAAAGGTAGGTCCATCTTCATCTGCTCTGATAGCCAAGCAGCTATTAAAGCCTGTTTAGCAGCGTTGATCAACTCAAAAATTGTTGAGGAAGCTGTCAATAAACTGAACCAGCTTCGGCGATGTAATAAGATCACACTGGTCTGGGTCCCGGGACATTCTGATATCCCGGGAAACGAGAAAGCTGATGCTCTGGCTAGAGCTGGATCAGCGACCCTTTTTATCGGTTTATGCTAAAAACAAGCTTCTTGAACTGCTGCGAATACAATACTATAACCATTGGCACGAGCTTAGGTCATGCCGACAGGCCAACATTTTAGTAGATGGGCCCAGTGCTAACAGAACTAAGTTTCTGTTACACCTTAGTAGAAATTACCTCAAAATCCTCACAGGAATGGTCACTGGGTTCACTCCCTTAACCCTATTACTGCCACGCTGTGACTGTGAGTCACTATTTAATTTCAATTCAATATAAATGATTTTAAAATATGTTTTAACGTAAAATCAGTTTCATGTATTTTATTATTGGTCATTACGTTACTAATATAAACAATTAATTTGTTTTTATGTTTTGGTAATGTTTACTTATTACACAAAATATTAAAAAAGAACATAAACTGCTACGTAGTGACTCTAAGACACTATAACGACGGTGAATTTACATTCATGTTAAAACACGATCTCTGGCAACTATTGATCGATGCTAGACTACGCAGATAAGGTGGTACGTCCTATGAAAACTTCTGGCAACCTTCATTTGGAAGTCCAATTTATCGGGCTTGCATGTCGAAAATAGATTCGTTGCACTTTTGCGTCTCTCGCGTTTTGCTGACAAATCCGCACGATCAACTCGCAGAGCTCAAGATATGTAAATTCGCGCCAATAAGGGATATTTGGTATATTGTCAACAAAGAATTGCGAAAGCATTACATGCCGGGTAGTAACTTGACAATAGATGAACAACTAACAACAGCCTTTAGGGGAAAGGTATTTTGCCAATGTATGCCTTCTATTCCAGATAAATATGGAATGAACATTTGGTGAATTTGATGCCAGCACCAGTTATCCGCTATATGGCATTCCGTACCTCGGAAAAGAATTGATCTCTCTACTCAAGTTGTCGAGATGCTATGTCAGCCTTTTGAAAAGACAAACAGGGACGTGACATTCGACAATTATTGCTATCGAAGGGACTAACATGTGTCGGCACATTACGGAAAAAATAAAAGATGCACTCCAGCAAATCTTCTACATCTTAGAATAAAGGAGGTTGAAAACAACGTGTTTGGCTTTCATCGAGGCATGACAATGGTTGGCTCCATACCGAAGCAGAGCAGAGCAGTTATACTTCTGTCAACTATCAAAATATACATTCAAAACAAATTGTATGTACTATAACCGTACAAAGGGAGGATTACACTCGCTAAATGAAATGTGTCTGTCACGCTTTTACTGTAAAGCGAAAAATGAGCAGATGGCTTCTCGCACAATTTTATAATATCGTTGACGTGTGTGGTATTGCGGCAAAAGTTATTGGGCTGCATCTATACCCTAACTGGAACCAGGCGAAGCTAAATTCTAGTCGACAACTTTTTTTGAAACAACTCGCCAAGGCCTTAGTCATTCCAAATATATATGTCATGTATGTCGAAATCTAACGTTGCTGAGATAGACGAGGTTTTGGAAAACTGATCATCAAATCAATCTTTTTTTTTTAATTTATTTATTTGTATTAAAACTCCTTTTTTTCAATAAATTAAATGAACTATCCATGTAAAGGGTGATTTTTTAGCTGGTTTGGTTTTGGCAACACTGGTTTTGACAGCTGACGTATGTTTAGTACCTTGTGTCACTGTCAAACAGCTTCAGTTTGGTTTGCAATTTAACCATGGATCGTCTTACAAATGAACAACGCTTGCAAATTATTGAATTCGTGCTCGGTTCGAAATGTTCATCGCGCGCTGCTTCCATTTTATGATCGGCATTCTCGACCTTCTGAGCAGTCTATTCGGAAGATTGTGACCAAATTTCGCACCAAATTTACTTTGTTGGACATTAAACCACCAACACGTTTACGTACTGTGCGTAGTGAAGAAAATATTGCGGCCGTATCAGCTAGTGTGACAGAAGACCGCGAAATGTCGATTCGGCGCCGTTCCCAGCAGTTAGGCCTTTGTTACAGCACTTTTTTTTGCCCTAAATGGAAGTTCTTGACTTGCATGATATGTGGTTTCAACAAGACGGTGCCACATGCCACACAGCACGCGAAACAATGGCGCAATTGCGAGGCGAGTTTGGTGAACAGTTAATTTCACGTTTCGGGCCGGTCAATTGGCCGCCTAGATCGTGCGATTTGACACCATTAGATTATTTTTTGTGGGGGTATGTCAAGGCTAATGTCTATAGGGACAAGCCCGCTTCGATTGACGCACTGGAAGCCAACATCCATGCATTCATTCGTGAGATACCGGCCGATATGTGTGAAAGAGTATGCCAAAATTGGACTCAGCGGATGGGCTACCTGAGACGCAGCCGCGGTCAACATTTGCATGAAATGATCTTTAAACATTAAATTGCAAGGTTCAAACTATCGATTCAAATAAATATTTCATTCATTTTTTCGAATTTTTTGTGTTTTTTTTTTAAAAAAAGTTCTCAACCTCTTAAAAAATCACCCTTTATTTTCAATTAGTGTCTCTAAGTCACACCGTGGCAGTTTACGTTAGTCAGATAGCATGGCAGTAATAGGGTTAAACGAGCACCTGAACAAAATTGGAATCACAAGCTCGGTCCTTTGCGAGATGTGCCTAAAAGAAGAAGAGACAGCTGAGCACTTCATTAGCGAAAGTCCGGCTTTTGCTCGGATCAGAAGGGCCACTCTAGGCAACTACGTCCTATGGGTGTTGATCTACTGGAGCTCAATATTGCCCTATTGATTAGCTTTGCGAAAGTGCCGGGCAGATTTAGATCGATATATAGCTCAGCAACAAATCGCTAATTCAGCTAATTCACCAAACTACAATGGGGCTACAGTTCTACGAGCTTGTTGTCTCTACGGGATAACCATAGACTCGTTCTAAAATTTTAAAGGGTAATAAAATGCTTTGAGGAAATTGTGGCGGATAAGGTGCCGTAGTTGGATGGATTCTTAGCGAATCGCGATGGGCCCACTCTGGTGGGCTAACCTGACCTATGAGTAATTGAAACTAATAGTAGATTGACATTGTGCAAGTTTTCAGTACTTCACCATTCCAAAGGAGAAAGACTTAAAGTGGTTTTACAGACTCATCACAAGAATTTGCAGTCTAGGTTCTGAACTTTTTTTTTAAACACACAAATCTAAGGAAAACATCGGATATTTTTATTATTAATGGAAAATTCCATTGTATTATGAGGACAAACTTAATACGAATAGAAGATAGCCCAGCGAACTACAAGGCTGCTTAAATCTACTCACAGGGACAACGTATAACGCTCTACCCGCGTTGACTGTTAAGTAGTTTGCTTACATAAAAGGAATTACATCGGAAAATAAAAGATCCAATATTAAGTAGGGTAGGTGATGTTTTATTTAAAGAACAAGGATTACAGTAGTATCAGCCCGTTCCCATTATTCCTCTTTCTAGCTCTCTTCTAGTATAGCCAGATATCCAGAGGAACAGATATTTGCTGTAAAAGTTATGCTTACATTTGCCTTTTAATGACACTGATAACCCCTTGAGCGTTAAGTTAATTACAAAAAGTAAATCAGTACTTCAATATGCATCTCAAACTTCTGAGACAAAACTGGTCGCATAGAGTGCACTCTAATGTCGCCTTCAGCCATCAGTCAAAGTTCTTCTTCGAACAGATTTGTCCTCTATGTATATCGCCTGTAAAAGGGCATACATTCGGTACATACACAACACACATATGTAAATATACCAACCCGAGTTGAGAAAAACCTCCAGCGGGTAATCCTCCTGCTAACCCGATTTATAACCAACAAAACACTTTTAATGGGATTTGTTGGCTTATTCGTTGAGAGTTCGTCTCTTCTCGTAACGAAAATCTGCTTTTAATTTCGTCAGAAAATAACTTTTCTTCATCGCGCCGAACAAACATTTTCCAGTATAGAGGTGCCCTACTACGTACTCGTCTGCCGCCAAAAAGCCAGCCAGAGATATAAGGCACATATGTCACACCACCCGCTTACAACGTTGCCTTATCCAAATCTAGGCCCTAAGCCCAGACGCCAATTTAACATCCTGCATGCCGTTCTAAAGTTGATTAAGAAACTTTGCACATAGTCGACAACAAAGTCGACAAACAACGTCGTTTCGCTTCGCCCCCAAGTGAATTAATTCTTAACGAAATGATATTTCAGGGATATTTACACGCCATTAATTGAAAGAGTGTGGTTTAGTAGATTGAGAAGGCGTAGGTATAGCACCAGCCAGCAACAGCAACTACATATAGCAGTGGCAAATGAAATGAACAATAAATATCGGTTGTCGCGTGTTGATTCCGGACGCAGACATATTATGCTCCAGATAATGAGACATCTGAAGGAGATTAATATCGTTACATTTGCGGTGACACCAAAGTTCTGTCATGTAGTTTGTACGAATAGTAGCTATACTACACGTGCCAAAGGATTAAGGAAAGGATTACATGTGTACAACGTGTCACCGACTTTCTGAATATGATAGATAAATCATTGTAATGTGAAATTAGGAAGGCTAAGTGTAGAAACACTAATCTCAGACGAGTTTTGGAATTTAATTTCTAGTTGCCAAGGCAGGATCTCGTTATATTTCGTTGCCATAGTGAGTGTGTCATATTTTGATCGTTGGAAACATGGACTAAACCGCAACAAACATCTTCTGTGTTATTTTTCGAAAAACTAAATACCGTTGCCAGACCGGATTTGTCTGCTAAATTAATTAACTTACGGTTGCCAGGCGTCCTACTTTTCGAGGAAATGTCCTCTTTTTTTACCCAAGCGAAGCGTTCTCTATAGTTTTTATAAATTGTCCTAGCTTATTCGCTATTTACCCATTAACACATTTTCCCAATGAATATGAGGTCTATTTTTTTACCTGAAAATTGTTACGAATTCCAGACCAACCCCGTTCCTTAACACAAAAATTTATTAAAAGAGAGGCAACGAGAAAGTCAAAATTTCCCTGCACTGAAAAATCTTAGCTGTTTCTTTTGTTTCGAATTATTTTCATTTTATTATTTTAATGCAAAAAACGAAATACAACAGAGAAAAAAAACATACATACATAGATAAAAAACATTTTTGAAAAAAAAAGCTTTAATTAACTAAAAAGTAAAAATCTTTATAAATAAAACAAAGTTAGGTTAGTTACACCATTTATAACTCAAGAACGGCTGGACTAATTTTTTTTATCTTTGATTTGTTGGGTGTGTCTCCGCCCCGAATAGCGGAATAACTATTAAGACATCGGACAAATTCATGAAACAAAAAACTAGGAAGAAAATTCATTTTCTCATATATTTTGTCACTGAAAGCGATACAGTGCGAATATTGCCTGAAAAAGTAGTTAAAGTGAATGTCAAAGAGATAATAAAGAAGTTATTAAAAAAAGGTGAAGTTATCAGAAAAATGATTGGTTTTAAATATTTCGATACAAAAAAAGATTTTATCCAAATAATCACTATATTCTTAAACACAGGGGGTAGAAAATCCACTTCATTTGGAGCAGATATTTTCGAAGAACGCGGATTCAATCCGACTTTTAAGGTAATTTCTGCTCGAAAGAGTAAACGTTAAACGTTAACAATTGTTTCTGCATCTCCAAGTCAGATACGCACATTACTTGCTTTCATTATTTCGAAATGCATCCCATCGAATCCACGTGAACTGTGGAACAAGTACAGGGATGACAAGTAAGAAGACATTTTACATCGAATTCGTGTCAGTTCGGGGAAACCCGATCTTGTGTTGAATGAGGAGATAGATAACCAGACTTTGCTTTGGATCGACTACATGTGTTACCTCATGTGCGATAGTTTGTTATTCAAGTTAAGAATGCCAACGCTATGTCATTGAATGAACTACGCTTTCAATCGAGAATTGGAACGAGAACGTGATTACAATCGAGATGCATTGAATCAATCAATTCGAACGAATGACCACTGTTGAAACCCCAACAAAATGGTGGCATATTTTTCCTTGATGCGCTCGAGGGAACTGGGAAGACATTCCTCATGCCATTGATTTTGGCCACTAATCGTACGATATCCGAAATTGCTGTAGCAATTGCTTCTTCTGGGATAGCCACCACGTTGCTAGAAGAATGCCAAACGACTCATTCAGCGTTGAAATTGCCTTCAAACGACTGAAAACCCGACATTGCGAATTAGTCAGCAATGGCCAAAGTTTTGGTAACAAGTAAAATCGTCATCTGGGATGAATGTACAAGGCGCACAAATGCGCTTTTGAAGCACTCAAACAAACTATAAAAGATCTACACACAAGATGTTTTAGAGGCGCAATGATTCTACTGCCTGGCGATTTCCGCCAAACACTTCAAATCATTTCAATATCGACCACTGCCGATGAAATAAACGCTCAAAACATTGACGATAAACATGCGAGTTGCATTGCCAAACGATCGATTTATTTTACCTTACGAAAAAGAATTCAATATATAATACAGCTAATAAATTAACACAACAGTTATTGATTTGAAGCGGTACGAAGTTCGCCGGGTCAGCTAGTACATAGATAAAAAACATTTTTTAAAAACAAGCTTTATGGAACCAAAAAGTAAAAAATAATTTTTTTTCCGACTTCATTATGTATTTTTTTTTTCTACTTTTTGGTATGAATGAATGTTTAAACAAATTTACGTCGGTACGTATGCATCGTATATTGACTTGGGTGGATTTGATGTGAGAAAGTTTACTCAGACTGTTTGCGATTCTACTCATCAAACCCTTTCATTTGATACTCATGTCATGGTGGCTGTGAAGAAAAAGGTAATCTGCCATCTTGGGGCGCCCATCATATTGAATTTAGAAGGACATCACTTAACTAATCTATATCTACTTGTCAATATCTTTCATTTGATACCTATATTAAGAAGATCGTGAATATAACGGTAATCCACCATCTTAGATTTACAACACCATCAATTGTATACTACACTTGTGCTCATATAATTAAGCCACTTAAATATGACCACACTATTTTCGAAAAAAAAAATGTTTAATAACAAATTCAGATTAATTGGTCAAAATAGAATATTGATAAGTATTTGTTAAATTTAATTCTTCTTGGTTTATGTGTTTAACAAATCATTAAAATATAAATTTTGCAGGTTATTTGTTTATATCGTTTTTAGCTCGGTGACATATAATTAAGCCATTTACAAAAAAAAAAGTTTAAAATTAAATGTGCGTTATTTATTATAGCTTTTTAAATATATTCTGTCTCTTTTAGAGTCAGTACTTTATTGGCAAACCATTTTGTATCATAACTTCGGCACATCTATCGTCCATAGTCTTGACCCAGGCTGTACATTGAGTGGGTGTGATCTTGTCCCATTCCTGTGGAATGATTTGCCTCAGAGGCCTTATTTTTCTTGCAGCAACTATCATTTTTATAACACCCTGTCGAATTTCTATGGGTTTTTAATAGGGACTTTGAGCTATCCACGGAAGGAGATGGACACCAACCAAGGTTTAACGATCCTGAAACAATGTTTTGGATCGTTATATTGTTGTAAGATCCATGCTAGTGGCAAATTGTTTGCGAATTCTCAATTTAAATGATTGTTTATGATGTCTTTATAAATCTCACCAATCATTTTTCCATTTATTTAGTCAATCGGACAAACGCCGGATGAGGGGAAGAATCCCCAGGCCATCACCGATGACCCACCAGGTATCATCATTCTCTTGGTGAGCTGCTGGTCCAACTTTTGGAAGGGGGGGCGCCTAACATATAGCCATCCATCGTAAGGAAACGTCATACACCATATTTAAGGCGTCCCTCATTGAAAAATTGGACCATAGGTTCACCAAAAAAATGGTCAAGCCTGGTGGCTCATCGGTGATAATCTGGGGATACTTTAACTCATCCGGCGTTAGTCCGATTGACTAAATAAATGGAAAAATGATTGGTGAGATTTATAAAGACATCATAAACAATCATTTAAATGAAAAAATCGTCGATAATTTTCCACTAGTAAGGATCTTCCAACAATATAAAGATACAAAGCATTGCTCCAGGATCGTTAAACCTTGGTTAAAGTCCAGCCGCATCCATCTCATTCAGCGGCTAGCTCCAAGTCCCGATTAAAACTCCATAAAAATTTGATGGGGGGTTATAAAAAGGATAGTTGCTGCAAAAAAAATCTGCAAACAAGGACTCTGTGGCAAGTTATTCAACAGGTATGGAACAAGATCACACCCACTCAGTGTACAGCCCTGGTCAGCGCTACGAATGATAGATGCACCGAATTTATTGGACAAAAAACTTTACCAACAAAGTACTGACTGTAAACGAGATAGAATATGCATAAATATCTGCAATAACTAATGTATATTTAATTTTAACCATTTTTTTAGTAAGTGGCTAAATTATATGTCACCGAGCTCAAAGCGATATAAAAAAATAATCTGCAAAATTTATATTTTAATGATTTGTTAAATACAAAAACCAAGAAGAATTAAATTTAACAAATACTTATCAACATTCTATTTTAACTAATTAATCTGAATTTGTTAATAAAACTTTGTTCTACCGAAAATAGCGTGATGACGTTTATGTGGCTTAATTGTATGAGCACAAGTGTATATCGCATTGTCACTTATCCAAAATCGTACAAAAAGACTCTGTTTACTTTTGCTTCACGTAGGTATGCGTATGCTTATGGTTATGACATTTCGTTTGTTGCAAATTTTGTGGTTAAACGCGTTCCTTTACTTTTACGTAATTTTGCACACCCACTCCTTGAAATTATCCCAAATAACACGATTGTACTCTAATCTGTATCTAACATTGTGTGACATTTATCAGGTCATCATCTCGGGCCTATGATTTGAGTATTAATCCTAAAAGTACTAACCAAAACTAGAAACTCTGCACCATTCGTTTTGCCAGATTGGCTGCCTGACGTATTTTATAGCCTCATGAATATTTTGGCTCAAACCTTATATTGAGCACTTTTTGAATTTTTTTCTGTCTTCAGCAAAGATATAGGTATTGATTAGGAGAAAAAAAGTACATATTAAACTGATCCAAAAAAAACTGCATCCAGGACCTCAAAATCGTAAAAATGTCCATTTTTTACCATTTTTCACATTTTTCGACCATTTTTGGCCCATAACTCGTACGTATTTGTACTAACACCATCTATTGAAATAAAAATCAGCTCAAGTCTTTTCTTGCATTTAGTTGACAAACAAAAAAAAAAAACCTATTTTCTATGTAAAATGAATTGAAACATAATTGTTACAATATATTTATGGACAATGTGGGGTATACGTAATTTTTTTTCTTCTTTTTTTATTGTTCGCTCCTTCTCTGACGCATTTTTTTCTCTGTGCATTTTTACATTTTTGGGGCCCTGGATGCAGTTTTTTTTGGATCGGTTTGTTTCGCACTTTTTTTCTCCTAATCAATACCTATATCTTTGCTGAAGACAGAAAAAAAAAAAATCGCTACGGTTAACCAAGATATAGCCATGAGAAGAAAACCAACAAGTGCTCAAAATAAGGTTTGACCCAAAATATTCATGAGGCTATAAAATACGTCTGGCAGCCAATCTGGCAAAACGAATGGTGCAGAGTTTTTAGTTTTGGTAAGTACTTCCAGGATCAATGCTTAAATTTTAGGCCCGAGATAAGTGGTTGCACTTTGTAATTAAAGAACAGTAACTAGTTTTAAAATGGATCACAGAAATCTTTAGAGTTTCTTTTTATAAAAGCAAATAGGGAAATAGACCTAGGGCGATGTAAGCGATATGCAAATTGAAGCTTAACTTGCTATCGAAAATAACTCCAAGATCTTTAGCTTCAGATACCTCCAGGCACATATGTAGGAAATAGTTGAATAGGAGAAAGCGAGCAAACTTTACATTTTAACAAACTAAGCCCCAAATCGGTTTCGGAACACTTGTAAAAATATGTCCATCTCGAGTTTGAATATTAAGTCGCAATCCACACGTTGACTCATGAGTCACGACACGACTCTTTTGTAGTTTCTGTTTTCAACTTACGTTCGGTGAGGCGCTTGCATCCACACGTTGAATTTTGAGTTCTGGTGCTGTTTCCTGTAGACTTCTGGAATAAGTATTTTAAAATGTTCTACTTTTTATTTCTGTTCGGCCCAATTAAAACATTTGTTATTAATCGCCATAATTCTAAAAAAATGTGTAAATGCCCTGTATCAGCCCCTTAAAGCTCAATTTCGAATCTTACTTTCTCAAGCCGTTTCCCCAAAGCTATGGAAGGACATTTTTATTTGCCCTATATTACCCATAACTCTCTAGTTCTTCGAAACCATTGTCTAGTACTCACTGTTTTCTTATTGCAAATGAAATCCCATTCGTTGCTGATCTTGGCAACACATTGGCTGCGGAAATCCTCAGAGTAGCGGTCTTGATCACACTGTACCCTCTTACGGCTTCAGCTGAGTCGAAAAAGGGTAAGGGGTCATATTTTTGATCTACCTATGATCTATTACCATCTGTGACAGTTTGTCCTTAATGCTGTTCTATGTGCTCATCACCGCCTGAGGGCTCCAGTTGACAAGTTTTTTTTTTTGGATCACTATGGCTGGTGTCCCCAATTTTTGATGTGGTTGTGGTTGTTGGTGGTTGGGGCAACGTGGGCGTGACACTCAGGTTTTTTTTTTTTTTTTTATTTATTTATTTATTTATAGTCTATAAGTACAATTAATGGTATAATTTACTTTCTTAGAGCTAATGTTCCTAGTATAATATAGATATACATATATGTACATAAGTATAAATGCCTTCAATCATACACAATTCCGTTCATGATAATATTTTTAAATATTTCTTTACGACAATTTAGATCAATTATATCGGCATATTTATTGAAGTAATAACAGGCTTTAGTGACTGGCCCATTACAGCCATAGTTTGTTGAGTGAAAAGGTATTGAAAAGTCTCCTGACTGGAGACAAGTAACTCTTCTTCCGATGAGGTGCCCGCCCATGGCATACTCATCATCCTCAGTTTTTTGTTTGTTTTGTTGTTATTCATGTGGTCCCACGAGTTACGATCTCTGCGCAAAGATCCGCAATACCCAGGTAAGGCTCGATAGTCCGGAGGGCACCAGATAGCCAGGAAGATTTTTAGCACGGGTCATATAACACCTTACTTACTTAGTTGGCGCTACAGCTCGAGGTGAACCTGGGCCTGCTTCTCGCAACCATTTGTTTGTGCGTGTTATATTTTTGCACGAATGGAAGGGACCTACAGTTTTTTGCCGACTCCGAACTGCGAGTTGAGAAGCTCAATCGTGACCAATGATACTCTTTGATGCTTGTCAGACATTCGAAAGAGGTAGGCACTGTGAAAAACTTTTAGGTGTTTGCGGTGGGATTCGAACCCAAGACCGCTGGCTCAGTAGTCCGACGCACTAACCACTTGCGCTATGGTGCCCAGCACACCTTAATCCAGCCAATTAGAGGGAGAGGGGAGAAGATGTGGATGGGAGATGATATGACGAGGATGGCTATCCCTTAGCTTTTCATCTCCTCTGGGTGTCCCGAGAGTAATTGAGCCCCTTCACCGCGACAAGGTGAATAGTCGGAGTAGGAGAAGAGAGCCCAAGACATCTCCTCTGTAGGCCTAAGTGTCCTGGTACTTGTTTCTGTCAACCATTGCTACCTAACCTAAGCTATAGTCATTGTTCCCATTGAATTATCCAGACTTATTACGTTCAATGCCCCGATGGTCAGACATTGACAAAAATAAATCTGCTTGTAAGGCAATTGAGACTCGGTAACCAGTCTCGAGTCCATAGAGATAAATGCCTTCAAGCCTGATTTTTTTTTGAAACGATGAAACGACTTAACTTCTTTCTATACATACATACGCGTATCAACCCTCATAAATTCTCGAAGGTAGCTAAAAGCTTTCCTGGAAAAAATACGCATATGCTATTCCTGTTGGATACGTATTGCGTAACATTTTCATAGCTTTATAAATATTTGTTGAAGATTTCTTTACGTAAATGTGTAGAAGAAATTTTCGCCATTCTGACATTCTGAGGGATAAGCCAGATATTGTGGTGGATTTTCGTGAAATGAAATAATATACTCGTGTATTATATTAGACACATCTCTTAATATCCAATTATCAAAAATACTACAAGATTAATGTGAATATTGAAGGCATTAAGGCAATATTGAAAAACATACTCGTAGGTACCTATAGAGACCGACCGCAATTTGTTCAGACCCACATGGTGACACCGCTAAATCTCTATTTTAAGGAAACTTTTCCAATACGGTACCTACCGTTCCACGCATCCTGTGAAACCCTTACACGACTTATCATAAAAAGTAATAAATTCACCATTACATCACCACAATTTGCTTTACAAAGCAGCTTCGCTTGCCTTGAAGAGCAGGAGGAGAAACTTTGGCACAGAATAATCGGGTTCGGCGGTAGTGGTACTGGGTAGCTACGAGTAGTTGCTATGCAGATAAGAGGCATGCATAAACTTTTGCCATATTAGTACATTAGACGTCAAACTTAGTGGTTACTATGGCTGCATTCGTACTGTGGTGGCTGCTAGTGGTTTCCTCTTTTGTTGCGTTTTTCATGGTATCGCAATTTTCTTTCACTAATTTGGTACTAACAAGACAAGTTATGT
This sequence comes from Brachyopa scutellaris, assembly GCA_949775065.1. Lineage (NCBI taxonomy): Eukaryota > Metazoa > Arthropoda > Insecta > Diptera > Syrphidae > Brachyopa > Brachyopa scutellaris. Next base: position 63,451,898 of record OX459114.1, on the reverse strand, counting down.
GCTACAAGTTTCGTTATTGCTGCTCGACGGAGAATATGGAGATAATTTGATTTAATATAAAATATGGATGCTATATGGACAATAGTTTGATTGACAAGTCACTGGTCTTAAAGGATTGTCCGTAAATTTACTACAAGATAACCATCGTCCATTCTATAGAAAGGAAGGAACCGGGGCTAGGCAATTTACATGTTTAATGCAGCAACCGCTAATCATTCGGCTTTGATAAGCCCAGAAAATGTTCGGAGCCTGATTCGCTCCTTGCTGACCAATCACATAAAGCTTGAAAGACTAGTTTGTCAATGGACTTTTATTCGGTGAAAGGCCATTCCACCGTAATCTCGCGAGTGTCTTGTCAATGCCGATGGTGGTGTTCATTGTCTACGGATCCAACAGTGCTATGATGGTATCGGGTGAACCATATTATTGTATCCTTCAGGTTGAGAACTTACACATAATATGTAAGTAACGGTGTAGAAGCCTTTCATACCATTTTAGCCGTGAAATTCTAGCTGATTGATTTAGATTTATGTTAGCCTTACTTCGTTTATCCAGTGCGTGGATATCCAAAACTGTTGTGTCCTTTTGCTACTAATGGGCTCTAATAGGCAGTGTACATAGATCTGTGGTTTTTGTGTCCACCTTTGAAAAAAATTGTTACGAAAAGAAGCATCCATCAATGGGTACGCGCTAAGCATCGTATATATCCTGCTTTTTTCAGGATACTCATATTTTTCCAACCAAAATCCTGCGAAATTTTCAGTCCTGCGTTTCCGCCTAAAATTCTGTAAAACTCCTGCTTTTATCCTGATTCTACGCGTCTGGAGTTTTACGACTTCATAAAATCAGGCTGATATGATCGGCAAATTTTCTCGAAAAAAAATACACTGTGAAATCGAGCAAATTGAAGCTATTGAATATAGATAAAATATCTAATAACTTGACTCCAGCGCCACCTATCGGGTCCAGATTTTATAATTTTCTCTTTTGGCACTGAGCCAATATATACTATGAATATTTGCATTTTTGGTCCTTAAATATGGAAGTCGTTATTAACTTGACTCCAGCGCCACCTAGAAGAATGAAATATACTTTGCGACCTATTCCCATACCTACCAAATATATGCAAAAAAATTCATAAAAATCGGTCGAGCTGTTTCGAAGGAGTGCGACCACAAACACCGTGTCACGAGATTTTTATATATGTATTTAGATTTATTTTTAGTTCATTTGAAAAGTAATTTATTTATATTATGTCTATTTAATGATTTTTAGAAATCATTGATTTCAAATGGTCTCCGTGTTCGGTGACGCAATGTGCGACATCTTATTTAAAAGTTGTTCATTACTACCTGTAAGGTTCAGCGGGAATTGCTTCAATTATTGTTCGAATTGATTGCTTAAATCATTAAAATTTGTGAGTTTCATTTTGTAGACTTCCTTTTTTACTTCCTGTTTACTTCCTGGGAACGAGAAAACAGATGAACTGGCAGTGGCAGGGGCAGAAGACGAGGGAAAGTTCACGATTACCACTATAGGCACGGCGATATAAGCAGTGAAAACCGCTTACAACCTGTCTTTGGAAAACTCCATTCGCTTGCGTGAAGTCAAATCCAAACATGTAAGAGCGCCAAAGCCATGATAGAAAATCCGAACCCACAACCAGCATGGCAAGTACTAAATATAGGAAGAGCACAAATAAAACTGATGATTGACCTATATATGGAACACATCAACTTGAATAGACATGCAAACAGACTGAGACTAGTGCCACATAGCATCTGCCCAGGTTGCGAAGATGCGGACGAAAGTATCAAACACTTTCTTTGCAATTGTCCTGCGTTATGCTCAGTAAGGCAAAAACACCTGGGAAGACATATCGTCGCTTAGATCTATCTATCTCTCGAAAGCACTGGTGTTTTTCTTGAATCTACATTTAACCTTTTCATCACCCACAGTTTAGTAATTTTCACCCACACAAACCCCTGTCTGTCAGCACAGTTCCCAAAGGGAACACAGTGGGACTCACGGCCTACGTGAAGAGGAGAGATTCTCTCCTCACCCTCTCAAAACAACCAACCAACTATGCAGCTTGATAAAATTGCATACTACATACTGTGACTCGAGCTGGAGGCAGTTCCGTCTCATGGAGAACCTCCGGGTTAGAGTGACTTCATATTCGACAATTTTGCTCGTATTGCCGTTTATATGAAAATGGGCCTCGTCAGACATAAAACTAATATTAACATGTCGTTGTCCTCTTCCACTAATTGAATGATCATCTGGCAAAATTCCATGCGAATTGGCAAGTCAGTTGTGTTCAATCTGTTTGTTATTTGAACTTTGTAGGAAAATAAGCTAAAATATGTGTGCAGAATTGTCGGCAGCGATTGTCTGCTTATTCCCTTTGAGCAGATAAGTTCCGTGTCAAAACGCTAGGATTGGTTTGCATGGCAACAGCTACAGCAGCACTATTACTGTGTCCTAACTGAAGAATTTCGGTGATAAGGCCTTTTTGTGACTGTCTCAGGCTTGGTAAAAGAGTAAACTAGCCTCATCGCAGTCCATCTGCTTCGGGGAATGCCACCAAACGTCCGCCTAGAATCTCTTTGAACTAAAATTACAGACCTCAAAACATGATAGCGACGCACAATTGATATCCTAGTGTTATCGTCCCCCAATCGTCCATTTCTGATAAATCTAAATGCCAATGTGTAAAAAAGGAACGGATTGATTACACAGATAAAAAGCTATTCCATTTTATTTTGGTAGCACGGTTCATCAGCCACTCTGTATTTGAAAACATTTTCACTAATAGAAATGTTTCCAAGTTGTAGGCCCCTATTATGGTTAGCGAATCGAATGTTCGATATGTAGCGAACTCTTTGCGAGTCCCACGTATCGTGGTATTATGGTTAGCGAATGTTTTCATTCGCCTGTGAACTGCTGCCACAACAAAAAAAAAAAAAAAAACAAATTAAAAGACAGTTGCGAACGTCAAAAGGAAATTTGGTTTGGTTTATTCGTGTTATTGTATTCTTGAGTATTTTCATTTAAAAGGATTTAATAGTAAATTTATTAAAAATATAGTGAAAATATATGATAAGCTATTATAGGACAATCACAATACGTAGAATACGAGGAATAATTTGGGATAAATCTAATCCATGGTTCGGTACGACTTGGCAAGTGTTTCACGATGATAACAATTTTGTTGTTGCAGATCCTCTTCAATTTCATAAAAAGGAGAAGTGTCCACGCTTGCGCTACAACAATACCAAGTACTGACTGCATTTTGAAGACTGGGTAGCTCATCCACAGCCCAGCTCCAAAGGTGGCAAAGAAACGCATACACGGCGGTGCTCCGTTTGCTACTTCTGTATATTTTTAAAATTTCAAAGTTATTTTCAATTTTTGAAGTAATTTATATGTTATGTTAATAATTTTGTATGTACAGTGGAAGTCGCTTATAACGACGGTGAAGGGACTGGGCAAATGTGGTCGTTATATCCGGCTGCCATAAGTATTCAGAGAAAACTTGAAAACTTTCACAGACAAAATAAATTTATTTTATTTTTAAATTATGACGGACATTATGCAGAGTTCATAAATAAATTAATGTTTTTTTTTTTGAAGTTTAACAAAATAAATCACTCCAAACTCGTGTGCTATTACGCTATTTTTTCACCTGACTCCAAACGGAAGAAAATTGCTGCCTTTTCCTCTACAGAAAAGTTCCTACGTTTTCTAGAACTCATGGCTGTATAAGAAAATAAAATCAATAAACTCCTTACTAATGTCCCACTTTTTAATGACAATGCGTTAACTCAAATAAATACACAAAACACTAGAACTAAGATCAGCTGCTATCCTGGGGATAATAATGATATGCAACATATACACAGCTGCACAATGTAGAACGACCATCACCGGCGGCGCAAAAAACACTAAAAAATGTTGTAAAATAACTAGAATAAACAAGAAATATTCAGATTAACGTACATACATACATACATACATATGCATATGCGTGAATGGGTATGTAATTCTTTGTAAATTTTCTCTCACTTCGTCGTTATAAGCGACGAAATCGATTCTTTCTTGTCGAAAATTGGTCGTTATATCCGAACCGTCGTTATATACGACGACGTTATATCTGACGGTAGAATAGCTTAAAACATAAAGAAACAAACCAACTGAAAGGAAAATGGTCGTTATAAGCGACTGGTCGTAATAAGCGAGGTCATTATAAGCGATTTCCACTGTATTTACCTTTGCCGCTTACATATTTGGCAGCAACACCAAGCAACAATAAGAAAAAAAATAAAAAAAAACAATAATAACAAACAATTACATATGTATTCGATATCACCAATTATTTTCATTCGCTCGATTTGACATACGAAATGATAAGTTTAGCGAATATTCGCTAATCATAATAAGGTGATATCTCAGTTCGCTTAATTTTTGACGTTTTTAAGCGAATGTAATTTGATCGATTCGCTAACCATAATACCAAACTATCACATTCGCTAACTTTTTCGTTCGATTCGCTAACCATAATAGGGCTGTTATCCTGTTTTTCGAGAAAAAAAAATCTGTAACAGTCCGAATTTTCGCCGGATTATCCTGTTTTTCAGCGAAAATGAGATACGAACTTCGTATGCCTGTTTTATGATCTTGGCTTAAGCTCAGTCTCCAGTTGAACTATAGATCTAAAAAAAGCATCGCGATAGTAAGCTCTGGGCGATAAAATTTCTTCGCACACCTTTCAGAAGCATCATTTGCATGGAACAACACCAATTACGAACTTCTGCATCTCATGGCTATTGAGTTCCCTTGATTGGAATGGCGACTTACACCTTAAATCTATCTAGTGTCTCCTTAATTTGGTTCATAACGGTAAGCGATTGTATAATACCACCCTGGAAGTGTCGAATGACTATTTCATCTGAACGCGAATAAACCATTTACCGAAATCAATTCAATATCACAATGTCTGCTCTACACTTCCTATAATCATAGCTACTCGTATGAACTTTCCAAGACGTAATTTAAGTCAAATGATTCCACAATATCGCTCAAAGTAACACGTACCATGTCCATTGTCCAATTGTTATCTAAGAAGCACTAAGTGTGTCCATGTGACGGTGCCAAAATGTCGTCTTGATAGCTTCAGTTTGGTGCACCGAACTTTTCCTTCGAAGGAAGGAGGAATTGCTGAATTAAGATTTATGGCGATGAAAATATTTTTCCACACCTTTCGAATTGTTACTTACCCAGAAAGATCGATGAACAAAAGTACTTAGGAATGCACTGCACTGTATCTGGAGGACGACTTAAAAAAAACTGAAAAAACAAATGAAACAAACGGAGAGAGAGAGTGAGAAATAAAACACAAAAACCTTGATCCTATCCAAGTTTCAAGAGCCGAACGAAGATTTACGATTGCGATGTGCATTTGTGTGTGAAATACAGCTGCAAGGAAGTTCGTCCTTTTGGGTGCATTGTTTTACAGCATTGCTCCAACTCCTTCTACGATGTCGACTCTGGATTCGGTTACGGTTCATCTCATATGGACCAGAAAAAAGGAGCAAACGTATCGATTTTGTGCAAGGACAATTATTGTCCTTTTGCTGCAGGGAAAAAATGATAAATGGTTATTACATAAAAGGAAATGTGGTTTCTTTTGTTTCTTCTTTTAGCAATATTTATACGAGTATGTGTGTATGCACATACAGTATATGTATGTAGGTTTAAATTTAAATGTATCAAGGATGTGAGAAAAATAATTCACAGCAGAAATTAAAGTTTTACAAATTTCCCGAATGAAGTACCTACAGAGAGAGATTTTGTTGTTTACTCCATGCTGCAACATTTTATAATTAAAACATTTTTTTCATCGAAAGGTAGACGGTTGCTGTAAGAGGAGTTAATACTATCAATATTTACACCACATCAGAACGATGAGTTCCCAACAAGGGAAGCATAGTCACTGAGGAGGTGTTCGGAAGGCCAGTACTGGTAAGCAGTTACGCCCAACGGGAGATTCATTGAATCGGACTTCAGACATAAAAAAAGGGTTGTAACCATTAAAAATTAATTGCTTGCTAATTTAAGCAACGCATTTCGGACGAAAGACGTATTTGAGAGTTCAGTGCATCATATCTAGACCGAAAAGGCATTTAGAAGCTGTGATGTCGATGTCATCGTAGCAGATGTTTTGTTGCACTTACAGAGTTATGCAACTTCCTTAATTGAACATCTTTAGCGAATGCCGATTTTTTTAGGTCATCCTCCACTTGCGCACGACATCAAATACGAGATCACCCGACCATTGGAACCACATGTTCATGTTGATCTAAATCAGACTTAACCTTCATCTCATCCTCAAAAATAATTACGTTGTCTACCCTTGTGTGTAGTTTTCTACACATATGGGATTTAAGTGTGTTTTCCATAAATTTGATTTTTTTTTTTTTTTTTTTTTTTTTTTTTTATAATCTACACACGCTAAAGGGGACATGAATACCCTTGTAATGTTTACACACAGCGCGAGCACATGAAGAAACAAGTGAAAATAAATTCAAATTAGTTTTCTCGAATGAATTTTATACAAACATTTCGATTATGTTGGTTTTTACAATCAGCTTTTGTGCAAAAACAACAAATTGGCTTATATAATATATTATTTTTGGTGGAATTTTCTTCATTGTAAATGTGACATCTTGTACTGCCTTTTAATTGTAGTAGAACCCGTCGTGATCGTTTTGATAGATTTAATGAAGATGATAAAGATGATGCAGAAGTATACTTACTACTTTTGCAAGCAAAGATGCTGATAATGCCGGTCTTCTTCTTCTAGCTGCCATATGTGGTTTTGCAAGTGAATTCTTAGTTCACTTTCCTTCGTATTGCTATTTTTTGTGTTGATTGCCAATTCAAGTTCACTTCCTTGAAAATAATTAATGAATTCATATCAGAAATATCAACCATATTTTGCAAATACAGCCATTGGCCATCCATTTGTTTTTCTTTTACACCTGAAGCAAGGAACCATTTTGGCAACTGTAGCTACATCGCCTAGGTATGTACATGATTGTAAATGGAATATTGACTTGAAATTTGAAATGGCAGTGTATATGAACATTTCTTTTGTTTTATTGTAATACTCTGTTATTCATTTTTCACCAGATCTAATTTCAACAGAGTTATAAGCATTGTACTTTGCAATACAGTACATTGGTTTTTTTTTTCAATTTACAGAACAAGTGCTATGTTGTCAGTGTTGTGCTTGCAACATAATCGAAACGTTTAGTTTGAAAACCTTACCGTATTTAGCTTGTGCATACACATTAGAATCTTTCAATGTCATTCTTTCAATATGTACTCACTTACTTAGTTGGCGCTACAGCTCGAGGTGAGCCTGGGCCTGCTTCTCGCAACCATTTGTGTGTGCGTGTTATATTTTTGTACGAATGGAAGGGACCTACAGTTTTTTGCCGACTCCGAACGGCGAGTTGAGAAGCTCAATTGTGACAAATGATACTCTTTGATGCTTGTCAGACATTCGAAAGAGGTGGGCACTGTGAAAAACTTATAGGTGTTTGCGGCGGGATTCGAACCCACGACCGCTGGCTCAGTAGTCCAACGCACTAACCACTTGCGCTACGGTGTTCAATATGTGGTGGGAAGAAAAATAAAGAAGCATCTTTGATATTCAGGACGAAGAGAAATCATATTTTCATCCCGAATCTTCTAGTTTGATGCCCAACCGGTTGGTGTTCCCACACAATCCCATCTTTCGAAACAAGCAATGTATCCATATTTTCACCATCAACAACTGATGTATGTTTCATTTGATTTACTCGCTACCTTTGTAACATCAGAATCTCTATCATCTAGTAAGTAATCGTTATTATAAACATTTTCTTTTGGCACAAATTGGTCATCAATGTCTCCAAAAATATCACTATCATCACCATCACTTTCATTCAAACATGCTTCCATTTCCAACTATCTTGGTCCCGACATAGTTCTTTTTTATTACTATTGAATTCTCAATATATATTTTCGAACGTTGTTCACTTGCGAAAAGATTCAATGCAAATGAAATTTTATATGAAATGCAGTAAGTTTCCATATGTGTAGAAATCTACACAAGAAGGTAGACAACGTTATTTTAGCAATAACAACCGTCATGAACATTTTTTTCATGGGGAAAAACGTTTTTTTGTTGTAATATAAGGTTGTTAACAAAGTCAGAAGTTATCCAGAAGTTATCAATTAGTGGTTTTTGAAAAAAGTAAGAAAAAAGGTTGTTTTTGTGTAGTTTTCTACACAAGGATGAGATGAAGGTTAAGGAAGTTTTCCAACATGTCCCGATAGCGGCCACTAGTAACTGGTAGAGGCATTGCCTCTAGCCTTTTTGTTTTTGACAAGATTTTCAGTATTCTAGCACGGTTTTCGTAGTCTACATTTGTACTTGAGAAAAAAGTATGTCATTGCCAGTCCAAAATATTAACTTCTAATATTATCGAAGCACATTTATCGAAATTTGTCGTAACTCATTTATCGTAACTCTTTTTCAAAACAAATACGTCGGTAAAGAAGTATTCACTTCAAAAAATATGGAAAACATTTATGGAATGCTCCCAGATCTTTGGAAACATTAAAAATGAATTCAGTACAAAATTTGTGGTAGTAGCACAAAAATCCAGGTAACAACACTTGCCAGAAAAAAATTTGTCCGATTTCAAATTAGTGTTGGAGTAACATTTTACCCCAGACTATGTACTAGGGTTGAGACCAATACTTAAATCACGTAACAAAATAAACAACTCGTCAAAACAAATATAGACAAGTCTACTGGTTTCTAGAAAAATATTCCAAACATTGAGAACAAGCTGCTTTTGTATAATCAAGTGCTGAAGCCGGTGTGGACCAATGGTATACAACTTTGGGTTTGTACCAAAAATGACAATACTTTACAAATTTCGAAAATAAAGTGCTAAAAGAAATTGTGCATGAACTGACGATTTTCACCGAGATCTCGGAATCCTTACAGTCAAACATGAAACCAAAATCTTTGCGCGAAAACACAAAATTTGATTAGATGGACATGTTATTAGTACAGTTCTACAAATTCTGAACGAGTGAATTTTATAGCGCCGTCTACAAAGGACCAGGCAGAAACTTTCATTGAAAAGATACCAGCCAAATGTATGGTTGGTACATTGACGTTACCAGAAGCGAAGTCAGGTTCCTTAATATTGGTGTACCTCAGGGTTCTGTCTTGGGACCAAAACTCTTTCTGATTTTTATCAATTCATTGTTTAGTTTACCGTTCAAAGGATTATTGACAGCATTCGCGGATGATGTAGGTTTTGTTTATGGTTCAGATAGTGCATTGAATCTCACATCAGATATCAGTTTTGATCTTAACTTATTACGAATCTGGTTTGCAGAGCATAAATTGGTAATAAGCTCAAAAACTAAAGTTATGTTTTTTAATTTTGTAACACCAAAAAGTTTTGAACCCGAAGTTTACTTTCATGCAACCGACTGCAAAAAGTTTAGATTATCTTATTGCACTTGTAATTCAAGTTTGTCAGTGTGTACTTTTTGTAGTTGCCTCAGCTGTAGCGATAATTGTTTTCAGATTGAAAATGTTAGCGAATTTAAATATTTGGGCCTTACCATTGACTCTAGAATGAGTTTTGATATTCATACCGACAATTTGAGAAACTATTTTCGCGGCACCCTCCGAAATTTCTATTTTCTGCGAAATACTTGCTCTATTGAACTAATGTTAAAGATATACTTTGGCATATTTCATTCTAGATTACAATATGGGATTACCTGCTGGGGAGGAGCTTACTTGAATAAAATTCAGCATCTTTTTTCACTTCAAAAACACATTTTGAAAAAAATATATCGAAAATCACGACTATACTCTAGTTTTCCATTGTTTAAAGATTTGAGAATTCTTCCAGTGCGCCACTTATACTGCTATAAAGTGCTAAAAATTTATTTTAAAAGGTCAGGAAATCTTAATTTTAGACTAGTCAACAATTATAGTTTGCGTGACAATTTTTTAAATCAGCTATCTGTACCCGACTTTCGTACAACCGCGTTCCGTTACTTTTATAGTGTTCTCTCGTGTCGTTTATTTAATCAACTTCCATTTTCTATCAGAGCACTTCCACATCAATATGCATTTGAAAAACAAGTAAAAAATTGACTTTTTTCCTTTGATCCTTAAAGTATTGAATCTCTGCTTTAAGTTCTTATCTGATATTTTGGTGAAATGCTTCATTTTCCTTGTTATTGTTATAATTTTTAAGGCACTTTCAAAATTTATTTTCAAATATTTGATTAAATTTTTCTTTGGGTCACACCACCCATCTTTTCTATATTATTTAAGTTCCAATTTATGTAATAGCTTTGAAGTGGCATAGCCTCTACTTTTTTTTTAAATATTTATGTCACTGTTATTTCCCCATGAAGTTTATCTCATCACCAAAGATTGTATTATGATTAATTGTAATGGATTATAAGAAATAATAAAACAATAATAATAATAATAATAATTTGTATTTTGACCGAGTTACATTTCGTTATAAAGTGTCATTCATAAATGTTTTTATTTTTGCATTAATTAAAATAATACTGTGCAAAAACTAATTTAAAAGTCATCCTATACTCCGCACAGGATGTTAAAACATAGGTATACGAAGTTTTACCCATTAGCGCTCAGAGTAATATTTTGGTCCCAATTTTGTTAATTTTTTAGTATTTTACTTAATACTAAATGATAGACAATTTAAGAAAAAATATTACAAAAAAAAATATTGCAACAGAAGTTCCAAAACTGTGTGTCCTATAAATAGGACGCTGGGCAGATATGAGGTCTAAAATTTGATACATATGTAAATAATTTTCAATTATTTTAATTCTGTTTTTAATTTATTTGAGGCCTGTTGACTAAAAAAATAACGAAATAAATGCCAGGCGATGAATTAATTAATTGATAATTAGGTTAAAATTTAGTTAAATAAAAACACAGTGATCAAATATAAATCGGAGTTGAGTATAAGAGACAAAACTTCTTTGTCTAACTGCAGCAGCGATGATGATGATGATTATTTCTATTTGTCTGGTACCAAAAACTTGCGTATGACCCAAACATTCACCATAGCCATATCCTAAACTCGGGTGAAGTGCACCAGTATCATTTTTCCCCGCTTATTGCAGTATTGTATTTGGAGGCAAGTCTTACATATTTATCAACTTCACACTTGTAAGGCTTGTACTGCTTTACCAACTGATGCTGAGGCAATTAATTCAATTCGATTATTTTCTTTTTGTGAATAGTACGAGCAGTGGCTTGCAGGTTCAATACATTCAAAATTTGCAGCAGTTGTGACTAATTGAACTATGAACATCTCCTTTGCAACGTCAAACATGCGGTCAAGGAAACCACGATCGGTTTCTTCATTTCTACAATTCATAATAATTGGACAGGATCTTAGGCTAGAGATTTTCCGTTATCGTTTCCATACATATGTAGGTAATTTCTTAGAATATATGGAAGCTAGAGAACAAATTAGTTCTCTTCTAAGCCTGGAATTCTCGTCAATTACATAGACTAAAGGCGGAGGTAAAACTGCAACACTTGCATCTTCGACTTTTGAATTACGTTGAAGTTGCTCGAGCATATCTGCAATTTGGTCAACAGTCAAACCAACGATTTTTTTTTTGAAATATGGGGGATGTGAATTGCAAAATGAATCAATAAAGGAAAAAGTAAGAACTACTCCATCAAACTCAACTATTCAGTTCAATGTCCTCCGCATCACCTTTTGATTGCTACAGCTAAATAGTATTCTTTTTACCTGACTATGGCAAAGCCAAATGAAAGGGTTTTAAATCTCAATAGCTTTGTATGTATTTCATATTATGTGTCTACTGCTATATTACGTCACAGAAAATTTACCCTCAGACTTTAAAATTGAATATAATGTATTCTTTATAGTTAGTTTAGCGAATATTTTACAATTATAATGCAACGAAACTTTAAAAAAAACGTATCAAAATTAACATTCAACCTGCAACCATTTTTTTTTTTTTTTTGTAAAGCTATCATATCTGCCCAGCGTCATATTTTTAGGACACCTGATTGCAATCCTTTCTAGTTTCGTCCTGGTTTTTATTTTTTTTTAATCTGACTACCCATTTTAATATATAATCAATTAATTATTTAAATCTGAAGTTTCATCCATTTATATTGAAACCTTATATTTTTAAAGTTTTTTTCCCCAAAAAGTGTATTATTTAACCAAAAACTAATTATTTTTAGAATTAAAAAAAAATATTTTTGAATAATATTTTTTTTTATTTTACCCTTCAATTACATAGACAATTGATTAAACTTAACGTTTAAAATGCAGATCTTGTCTCTTAATTATTTTCTTAGTCACTAGAATTTTTCGTCCTCAGCTGTCCTATAAATAGGCCGCTGAGCGTTAATGAGTTAAATTCATATTGTCAATTAGTTTTTGAGTTTGTGTTCGTCGAAATTTGACAGGTAAAAGCGTGAATTTGAGATTTATAGGTATATGGTTATGATGTCTTTTTTACACAGTTTTTGATTTTAGAGCTTGTGATTGGAAAATTTATTGAAGTGAAACTTCTTACGCGACTTCGGAAGGTTGCGTTAAACGGTCGCGTTAGATGGTCGCGTTAAATGGTCGCATTATATGGCTGCGTTAAACATTTCACCACAGATAATTTACATAGGCACCGCATGCAGAGTAAACAAAATGACCACGTTTTAAATGACAAATATTAATCGCAGTTCGCAACCGAATAATTGCTTTCAAACCATTTTAAGTTATATGGTCGTGCGCGTCAACCATCCTTCAGTGGGTTGTGACTTCGGTATATACAGATTTTTTCGTATTTTCTTTTACTGTCTCATCCGATTCGATTACTGAAAGCAGGCAGCGTCGAGCGCGGTTAGTGCTTAGATGGGGGATCACTAACTTAAGAAGCTTCTTACTCGACTTCGGTTGGTTCCGCGGTATGTATGGATATCAGTGGCGTGGGGAATAGGTAACAAAGCAGTGACAGCGAAAATTGATTGAGGGGAGAGGAAACATAATGCACGTGCGTGCGATTAGTATTTCCACAGATCAGTTTTTATATTTTGCAATTTTTTGCCTTATTTTGTTTTATTTTGGAGTATTGTGATTTATTGAGTTAATTTTAATTTATTTGGTACAAAATGTAAGTGAATTGCATTCTTTTTATTGAAGTCTCAAAATGCAGTCGATGAATGCAGTCAAAAAACCTAATTCATTCATTGAGTTTATTTAATTCCTCTTTATCATTTGCATTCTCTTTTTGCTAAAAATATATGAAATGTGTTATACAGCATACGGGCATTGTGAGTGATTGAAGTCATCGCTTCAATTCAATCGAATTAAGAAAATAGAAATTCGGCTCTCCACCCTACTCTACCCTATAGCCAGTGGGGCAATTTGGACACCCAATGATTATAATACATAGTTGGTAAAATGGAAATCAAACATTTTTTTGTTAAGGATTGCACACCCGAATACATATTCGAGGGCTTATATAGACACCCGAAAAATTTGGATCCATTCAAAAGCCAATAAAATTTCTGATGGAAAATACAAAAATACCCCATTTCTTAAGTCTTTTCACGGATTTTTTGAGGAGAAATAACGGAGAATATTCTTTGAATATCTAGTAAATTCGAAAATTGTAGGCAGTGTTGCCGAAAGTACTCTCATAGCAGTATTGTACTACTTTCAACATCTCCGTACTCCCGTACTCCTCCTTTCATATTCGTACTCCTCAAATATCTTACACTTGCAGCAAAGTGTAATGTCAACCTAAATAAATTTAATTCACTTCAAATTTAATGCAAAATTGGCAGCACTTTTATCTTCCAAACTATCGTCAAAAAGGGAATTTCCCTCTTTCTTGTTTGTTTTTGTTTTTCGTTGGCTTCATGCAATTTTCATCTGCAAGTTCGGTATTTATTTTATTGTTCCCTGAGATTGTGGTTTGGTGGTTCTGTTTTTTTGTTTGAACTCTGTGAATTTTTATGTATAGTTAGTTCAATAAAATGAAAATGTTTGTTAAATTAATGCTTGAAATATTGGAATTCTTGTTAGAATAATTCAAAGTAAACTTGTATTATAGATATTTAGTGAAATTGGATTCCTTTGAGGCGGTAAGGCAAAAAAAGCTGTAAATTTGTCTTGTGTTGCTGGAGGTTCTAAAAAAAATTAGTCTGTTGCTGTTCCAATAAATTTAGTACCAAAATCAACTGCTGCTAATTTTTTTAACATATTTATTTTTTGTTTTTTTTTTTAACTGAATTCTTTTTTTGATGATTTATTAAAATAAAATTAAAAAAAGAAAATTTTGTGCACACACTTATTTTTGAAGACTAACAAATGTCTATTTTTCAAAATACCCCCCCGTTTTTGGCTGCAGTAGTACCTTATAATATTTCTATCCGGCAACACTGATTGTAGGAATGTCTATTTTTAATTTGTCACAAATTCTTCTTCTTTTGTCCACGATTAAATGTAGCTAAGAAGTTTCAATTCGGCCACGCGTAACTTCTACACGTACTTGTTTTTTTAATTGCGATGTTACAATGTAGGCTAGTTGCCGACACGATGAGTGCATTTGAAATTCAGAGAGGTGGAGCCAGGGGTTCAATGGAAAAAAATACATTTGGTAATTTTATCTCCGGTCCACTCTAGGCTGAGGTTATTCTTTTTACAGAAATGAAAATATCTGTCAGTTTTATTTCATAGTCTTTAGAAGCTGCTCATAGAAAATTATAGGATTGAATGTTTTGCTAAACGTGCACGTGGAGTGATGACTTGCAAACAACTGTTTAATGTTCATTAGAATTTGAACTTGTGCCTGCACATTTAAAGTGACTTGAACAATTACACCTTGAAGTTACTCGTATCTAGAAGGCATTACATCACTCAATTTGACTTGTTAAGGTGTCACCAGAACGCCTTCATTCCAGGCAACAAGTCTCATTGCTTTGTCAAGAACCACATTAAATCTTTTTGAGCAAGTTTTACTTTTTCAAAGCGCCATCTATTGAGAATTCTATTCGTTTTGGACTGCCATGTTAAGAAAAGACTATTCGTTTGTATTCATCTCATTTGTATGCATTTCCCCATACAGTGCGTTGGTGTTAATATAAATGCAAAGCACTTCGTTTTCTCTGTCAAGGATATAAAAAGAGGAGAAAATAAAAACAACTTGCCCAGTTGGCCGTAACACTATTAAAATTCCGTTTCCTCATAGAAAGACAAAGGATAACTGAACTTGACTGCGGTGCGGGGGATTAGGTTTAATAGACGCCTTAACCTTAGAGAGTTCCGCTGTGTAGTTTTTTTTTTTTTTGTTAACTTTTTCTCTTTTATGATTTACGAATAGATTATGTCCTCGCTCATACTATGGAATAATTTTACCTTGTTAAGGCGGTCGTTTAATGCAATATTCATAAGGAGGACACAGAAAAATGTCGCCGTCATCCCAGTACATCGACAAAGTCATCGTTCAATTCAATGGACTCACCACAAACAAGGACTAAGGAGTAAGGACTCACTCGAGCTGTCTTTTGTTTTAAGTGCTCTGTTTCTTGTGTGCTGTGCAAAGATCTTAAAAGTTTCAGTGGTTTTTTTCGTTCTCTATCCCGTGTTTTTCGTTTTTTTTTTTTGGAAATTATTCCTTTTTTTAACATGCCATCATGACTTTGGTTAGTGTTGTAGGTTGTGTGTGAGTTTATTTTTTTGCTTTATGGTGCAGTTTAAATGAATGGCGATCAAAATTCTGTTTTAAGGAAGGCCTTGCGCGGTTTTTGTGGCAACGCGGCACGGCGAAGAGGATAGGGTGTGTGCTGTGTAAGCACAAAATTTAAATGAAAGTGTCTATTAAGCGCAAATCACCACGTCACGGTGGTCATTAGATAAAATGTTATGTTTCCTAATTCTTTATGGGGATGCAGGAGTTGAAGGGCTGGGGACCGTTGACATGTGACTGCTTTTGAAAGAAATTTTAATATTTTGCAAGTTTAGGCCGGTAATTGGTTTTTGGTTTTGGTAGTTCCAGAATCTAAAATTGAATTTATTAAAAAAATATGTCCTTCTTTCCAGTGGTTTCAGTCGACACGCAGAAAATGATTTATTTTCGTGATTTAGTCGACGAAGCTTGTTTTGCAATAAGCTGGTAGAGAGAATATGAGAAAATGACGATAGTCGAAGAAGACAGATCCACATGATAAAAACGAAGTGACGATAGCAATATCCAAACTTAAGTCCAACAAGGCTGCTGGACCTGGACGGTCTTCCCGCAGAGCTATTTAAAGCAGATGGAGTTGACTTGGTAGTAAGCATACAACAACTCATCTCCAAGATTTGGTCAGGTGAAAGTATACTAGATAAATCTCAGCATCGTTTGCCATGTTGTGTGAACGCCTGAAGCCTTTCGTCAACAAGCTGATTGGCCCCTATCAGCGCGGTTTCAGTCAGGAAAGTCCATCATAGACCAAATTTTCACATTTAGGCAGATCCTGGCAAAAACCCAAGAAGCCAAGAAGTCCAAATCGATAGCCACCACCTGTGTATCGATTTCAAGGCCGCCTATGACAGCATATAGAGGGATGAACTGTATAGGGCCATGTCTAGTTTTGACATCCGTCTGTGCAGGATCACGATGGAGAAAGCTTGCTGCTCCATCAAGGTCGGTAATGACCTCACCGAGACCTTAGATGTCAAAAAATGATTCAGATAAGGTGACGCGCTGTTATGCGACTTCTTCAATTCCATACTTGAGTGAATCATTCGAAACTTACAAGCCAATACATGAGGAACGATCTTTCAAAAGTCCGTTCAACTACTTGCACACACCAACGATATTGACATCATTGGTAGAACACAGCGAGCTGTCACCGGTGCGTTCGCGAGTACATATAGAAATGGAAGCGGCTAAAATGGGTTTAGCGGTAAACGAGGGCAAGACAAAAGGGACACCCAACCAGTGGCGTACCAATCGGAAATGGCGCCTAGGGAACGCATCAAAATTGCGCCCCTTCGTAAATTTTCTTAATATAAAAACAGATACTCCGTCTAAATAAAGCAATCATAAATCTTATTTAAAAAGCATATTTATTTTCTATTTTATAGCGAAAGTAAGTGCGTAAAACCGTTACACTACAATTGCACCTTTCTGGCCTTCTGCGACGCAAACATATCGATGATGTTTTCGAAATTAGTTCTATCAGTTTCTTCTCGCTCTACACTGAGCTACACTGAGGGTCGCATACCCATTGTAGCCTTCAAGTACTTTTACTATAGATGGCGCTACAACTCGGGGTGAACCTGGGCCTGCTTCTCGCAACCATTTGTGTGTGTAGAGGGGTCGAAAATGACCAAGAGTTTGATTGATTCAAGGAAATAACCAACATTGCTGGGTTCGGTTCCATCGCATGTAGTGAGTGACTCCCTGTGACCTCGTAATGCTAGATTTTGAGAAGCAAGAAATACGATTCAGTGAAGAATTTTTGATTCCGGACGCTCCGGTATCATAAGTATTGCGTTAATTCCAATTTTGTCTACTGAACAGATAAGTTGTTGGATGTATTGTAGTTTTTTTTTTTATTTTTAAATTGAATAAGTGCCGGTTTTGCGCGCCCCTGTGTGAAACGTGCGCGGGTCACGTGCCCTACCTGCCCCACCCAAGATAAGCCTCTACACCCAACATCGACGAATTGGACAGAACGTCACAATAGACAGCTACAATTTCGAGGTAGTAAATGACTTTGTCTACCTAGGCTGTGCCATAACTCCCAAAAATGACATCTCGTCGGAAATCAAACGAAGGTTTTGGTCCACCGGGACTGTAGCGCCACCTAAGTATAAGTAAGAAGATAGAGGTGGATTCCTAAAGCCGGAGTTTTCTTTTTTATAAAAGTTGTCTCTTTTTCCTCACCAAAAGTACGGTCTATGCGTTGAAAAAATGCATCATCCAAGTCCTGGTTCTAAAGTCTTAAGTGTCAGTTTAGTTTTTATGATATGATATGATGAATCTGGGGTGCGGGAGAGATGTCCGCTAGCACTGCGACCAGAGTTGGTGTATTGTGCCCCCTTTTAATGTATAGGAATCATAAAGAATTTTTAAAAATTTGATAACCCCTTTTGAAGTCTTCTTTCGTTTGCCTAGTGTTTTGGCTATTCTTTTCGCTAGAGAAGGGCGCTAGAGAAGGGCGCTCAGGTGCTTCGTGGTTTCTTTCGTTTGTTGACAGAATCTGCAGGTGACTGTGTTGCTGGTTTTCATTGCAGATTGAATGTCCCGTCAGGCCTGCGCAAAGAATTTTTTGAATCCCCTCTGATTATTATTAGGGTTTCATTTGTTCTTTTGTTGTGGCGATTTAGTGCTTGAGGCCCTCTAAGTTGTTCCAGTTACTTTTTGTTGGTTTGTTGTCCATTCTCGATGACTTGGTTTGTATCTTCTCTCTTGAAGCCATAGTGAGGGCCTGGTCCAATGAATGGGTTATTGGCTAATTGCTTGGCCAAGATATCAGCCTTTTCGCTGCCCTCATGTCCTTCATGGTATGGCAGTTCAACTATGTTTTTCTCTGCCACTAGGTTTAGGTCTGAGTGGTATTCGAAGGTGGCTTTTGAATTGAACTTAGAGCCTTTAGTAGAGCTTGGCTGTCAGTTATTATAATATCTATCTTTGTTTTTTTTCTGCAGTGGGTTTTGTGCGTCTATATTGGTGGCAAGTAGTCCGCTTGAAAAACTGTGGCATCTTTATGGAGGGACATACATACATATGTGTGTGACACATTGGTTCCACTATTCCCGCTCCGACGCCATTCTCTGTTTTGGACCCATCTTTGTTCCATTGTTGCGCATCGACCCAGCTCCCCTTTGGGTTGTTTCTCTCTTCGGGAAGAATGTTTCGCAATTTCTTACTAGGCTTATTTTTAGGGACATCTGAGTTTTACATTTAGGACTGGCTCCGTTTTCTCAAAACTGGCAATAATGTGCAACTCGTAGATAGATGGCAGATTTAACTTATTTTTGGAATACGTTTGCTTTGAAAAAGTCTACACACCACAAGACTTGTACAATATTCCAGACTATTAATTTGATTGCAAAATGTTTAGTACAGGATCGGCAAAAGAAAACGTAATAACTTTGGGATGATGGCACTAGGATTTGGATAGAGCCAGAGCGTCGCTATCATGTTTTGGAGTCTGTGATTCTCGTCCATAGAGAGTTTAGGCGGATATTTGTCCTTCAGTCAGGACACATGATAAGATTGCTTCTGTCATACAAACTAATCCTGGCGTTTCATTTCATTTGCACTTTTGAAATTGGAAGGATTCGAGATATTTTTAATTTGGAAGGGTAAGCAATTCCAAAGTCTTATAGCGTGAATGAAAAACAGACGCGACGAATTAAGATAGTTATGGCGACAGTGTATCAAGTTAATGGTTCTAGTGGAGCGAGTGAAATTATGCTTGTTGTACAGGTAAGACGGACATTGATTGTTCATTATTTTGTGTAAGAATATACAGTTCCTTGCATTGATGTAACCTCGCAAGTTACAACCAATTTAACCCCTAGCTTACACAGAGATA